>CM062931.1:54531392-55781392 GCA_031878705.1 Tapirus indicus | reverse complement strand
TCATGTCTCACAAACCATAGATTTTAGGTTTGTTAACCATAAGCAATCCTAAAACAGGGATATTAGCTAGAGGATTCTGTGGATATCTACTATCTCCCTGACAAATATTCTTGGTCTCTTTACTAGGAGATTTAGTTATGTCCTCAAGGAGACAGTATCAGGTCTCCTATGTTCTTTCATTATCAGGGAATATTGCATCCATTAATGAAAGAAAACAGGTTCTCAACTCAGCTCAATTAGCTCCTTTCTTCCCATACTTTTGGGATTACCCTTTTTTCTTTTTTTTCACAGTTTCCAAATCTCTCATTCCCTAATTCCCTGTTTACCAATTATATCCATCTTTTCCTATAGATACTTCAATACATTTATCATAGATATTTTACAGTCTTTGTATGATACTTTTAAGTCTGGGACATCTGTCTGTCTGTTTTTCCTGTTTCTTCTTGAATATGGATAGCATTCTTTTGCTTTTTGCAATCTCATTTTTTATTGTATCACAGATATTATGTCTAGCATTAGAATATGCAATAGCTAAATTAAATATGTATATGTGTGCGTGTGTATATATCTATACCTACACACACACACACACACACACACACACACATGTTTGCTTCCTTCCTTACTTATAATCAGGAGATTAGGATCATTTTTCTATTATAAATATTTTAAGGATTTTTTTCTCAAATTTCTTTTGAAATGACTTCCTATGCAACTACAATATGAAAAGAATAAAACTGCTTTTTTAATGAAGTTTATTATGTTTATAGTTATTACATCATTTTATAGTGATTAATTGGAAATTTATTTGACTTGTGATTGCTATTATTTATTTATTTATTTTTTTTTTTTGGTGATGAAGATTGGCCCTGAGCTAACATTTGTTGCCAATCATCCTCTTTTTGCTTGAGGAAGATTGGTGGAACACCACCACAGCATGGCTTGATGAGCAGTGTGTAGGTCTGTGCCTGGGACCCGAACCTGGGAACCCTGGGCTGCTGCAGTGGAGCAAGTGGACTTCCTTAACCGCTATGCCACCAGGCTGGCCCCCACTTGACTTGTGATTCTTTTTAAAAAAATGCATTGGCCTGGAATCTGTGTCTTGTTCTGATGCTCTACTTCTCAGTCCATTTTTAAAATGGGAGGAGTGGGCCTTATTGTAAATATCTTTCAAATTTGATATTCTATAGATATAGATATTGTTTTGTGGTGAGTGTTGTCAAATTGATCTTACCAAATAATTTGACAACTGTCTTTAATAATTCAGTGTGAATTCAAGCTTGTGAAAGGTTATTTAATTTTTCATATTTTTATTTGAAAGGATCTGAATGTGAAAAATGTGAAGTGGCTATTGATGCTTATGTCTTTCTTGCTGCAAACTGCACTAAAGATGCAGTCTATAGGAACAAATCAGAAGATCTTGACTATCTATGTTGGCTCCTATGTGAAGGAACAATGGAGGTAAGGTAAATTTATGTAGTAGTTTTTCATTTTTCTCTTTAACTCGTAATCATCTGATTTGAAAAAAGCTAGAGATGTTAAGGTTGCAAATTCAGTGTTCAGGATGTGCATAGCTTAAATATAACTTCAGAAACAAACTGTCAACAATCTACTTGAAAATATTTTTGCTTGTTATGTTTATAATATAGAAAGATAATAAAGAGTTTTAACAATCACTTTATCGCTTGTCTTTTTGTGTTCTAGTCACATTATAATTTGCTGACTGATCAAAGCCTCTCAAGCACACTTGTGATTATGCCATCTTTTTGTTTATAGATCATAAAGACCATTGTCTTTGGAAATCTACTTTAATCTCTGGGAGATTTCCAGTCTCTGAGCAGCCTCACCACTAACAGTTCTGGGGCCTAAAGCAAGAATACAGAGAGTTGCCCTCTTTTTCCCATCTCACTTCCATCTTGTACAAAATAGGGTAATGTTTTCAAACAAATAACAATAAGAAACAAAAATTTTAGGATCTTAATTTTAAACAAATAAGGAACTTTTTGTTAAAATGATTCAGGAGTTTTTCAACAAGTTTAGAGAATTAAAATATATATAACCGCTATTGTCTGGACACAACCTAATTTGGTCATTTTATAGAAACAAAAACCATATTCTAATTTTATGTTTGTTATATGATTCATATAAAATTTTCAGTAAAGATTCATAAGCTCTTTTTATTATGAATAAATCCATTAACCCTGAGCCAACTTTATAAAAAATAATACAAGTCACTGTTTACTTCAGACACGACCGTCTACAGAGGCATTACGGATACAGGCAAACAGACTTCAAATTCCTTAGACCTTTTAATTTCAAGTATGCCCTCAAACATATCTTTTATCATGTTTTTAAAATTCATAAACACATGTACTATGCTTAATATACTTTTTTTTTTTTTTTTGTGAGGAAGACCAGCCCTGAGCTAACATCCGTTGCCAATCCTCCTCTTTTTGCTGAGGAAGACTGGCCCTGGGCTAACATCCGTGCCCATCTTCCTCCACTTTATATAGGACGCCACCACCGCATGGCTGACAAGCGGTGCGTCGGCGGGCGCCCGGGATCGAACCCGCCAACCCCGGGCTGCCAAGCGCGGACTAAACCGCTGCACCACCAGGCGGCCCCCTAATATACTTTTACATGTACGTATTTAGTCAGTCACAGATACATGATTACACATAGATGATCAAATTAAAGGTTTTATCAAGATATATTTAACTTTATTAGCATATTAAAAAAACATATATTTTATTAAATTTACTCATTAAGTAACTGTATACCTTCTCTTAGGAAATAAACAAGCAATTCATATTTATTATCTTTTATAAATATTTCTATTTCTCTGTATTTTAAAATAATTACCAACTTTAAAACAAGTAACATTTGTTTTTTTAGACGCAAGAGAAAACACAAAGATAACAATCCAATAGCTTTCTAGCTATTTTATTTTTTCATGATCACACATTTTATATCGCTTTGACAACTTTTATCTTAGGCAAAATAAACATAAATATACATCAGTTGACATTTGCATATCCTAATTTCCATTCTGTAAGGAACAGGGGTAATTTGAAACTATATCTACAGACTAACATTTATATATTTTTCTTATTTAAAAACTGTTCGGATATCCAAAGATGATTTATATATTCAATTTAGTATCAGTGTAAGGTCTGGATGTTGACCAAAGATTTGAAAATTGCAATTTACACCATCATCTTAAGTCCTTATGATTTGTAGTATCATCAACAAAACATTCTAGTATCTCAAAGTAGTAGAATCAATAAAGATTCACAAGATTAAATGCTTTTAAATTATATCCATTATTAAAATTTCAATTTCATACTTTTATAATCATAAACAATCTGAGGAAATAATGATAGGATAGTTCTTTAAAATTTGAATTCAAGTGTTCTAATTCGCCTAAAGAGTCATTTATTTATTGGGAAATCATATAAACTCTCCTTAATACAAATAAAACTTTGTGTTCATATATTTAAAAAAAAAAAATCAAAACTTTCAAGTTTATGCCAAACGTCTAAGGGCCTAATTTTATTTTCATCTAAAAGACTAAACATATTACCCACAAACACAGGTACACATTTTCTGATTTGTTAATTTTTAGGCAAAGGGAAAACATATAAATAAAGCACAGTTAATTTTCCTTTTCCTTGTATTTTTGACTATTTATCTGAAAAATAGTCCCAGAATGAACATATATTGATAGAAAAATTATTTATGGTCAGTTAACTTTAAAAATTTCCCAAGCAAAAAAGAAAAGAAGAAATAGCAAGAATGAAAAAGTGAAAGGGATGTGGCTTAAGGCAGATATAAAATCATGATTGTTAAAGGTTAATTATCTCCTCTCTGCAAAGAGTAGTGGAGCCTTAAATGCAGAAAAACTCATTTTCACACACATACACAAACAAGTTATTATGGATAGTTTAAATAATAACGGACATGCTTGACAATTCCATAGAACCATATAATTAAAAGTCTGGGGCTTATTTATCCCATAAGTATAAAAATGAAAGAGGGGTTCTTGTGCATTAAACAGAGTAATCTCTCTATTATACATACAGGACAGACACTCTCCTCATGAGAATTTTTATCTTTTTGTTCTAATGCATTTGTCAAATGAACAATCTTTTTCATGTCAAAATTTCCCTAGACTAGCCACTGTAATTTCAGATTGTCCTTTGAGAAATTATAACAATTAGAGAGATATGTACATGACTTACCACACGAAGGGAGGAGTGTGTAGTGTCAAAGCCTATGAGACTGAGAAGACCCCATGACACCATATTTAGGCACTTGTGCAATGTCATATCTCCAGAACCTGCCAACAGCAGTCAATCCCAAATGAGGGCCCAACAAAAGTGTTCACAAGATTTTGAAAAGGTGACTCAAGAAAAATTTTGTCTAAGAAATGCAGACTGATGTGACCATCTGAACTCATTGTTCACTTAGGTCATCTGATGATGAAGCTATGGGGCCTAGGCTTGTCATCTCCCAGAAAACATCCTCTTAGAGACTCATCAGAGGAAGTGATGTTGGCAGAGAGAGATTCACTCTCTCTCTAGATTAAATTGGATCACATGATCAAAGAATTCCTAAAATGTTTTCTTACTCTTAAAAGACAAAATAAATTTAGCATTTGGGAATTTGTCTCAGAGTAATGGACTGTTTGCAGTCTAGGGTCCGGAGCTTTGGTAATGTGAGGGCATTTTAAATGGATCTTTGCAGAATTTTCTCTTTGTTCACTGCTGACCATCCAAAAGACCACCAAACAATTTTGTTGATCAGGAAAAGACTAGTTCTTTTAGATTTCCCACGATAAGGGAAAAACAACACCTTAATATAGTCTTACTAGTGTCTCAGAGGGAGAAGTTATGGGAAAATGTTTAGATGCTTTACAGCCAGCATCACAGCAACACTCAGCCACCACAGTATGACAACCTACAGATGGTTGGGTGGTGTGGTTGCCTGACCAGGAAACAAACCCAGGCTGTGGCGGTGAGAGTGCTGAATCTTAACTACTAGATCACCAGGGCCGGTCAACTGGTATATATACTTATATAAACATACACGTATATACGGAGAGAGAGAGTAATAAGACGGTGTCATCATGTGCTAATATTTGTAGCTTAAGTATTATTTAACTTTGTAAGCCTATTATAACAGTGCCCCTTTAATTTAAGAAACTATGCAATGAATACCCTCTCAATGAAGGAAAGGATTATACCCTTAAACAGTAAGGGATAAAGATTTTTCTGAAGTACAAACACATAAATATAGAGACATAGAGAAAACTTATAGATTCAATTATAATATTTTATTTTTATTATTTATTTTAAAGTTCATTTTATATTTACAATATTTTAGCTATGTGTTAAGAGTAAACAGTATATGAAAAAAACTCATCTCTGTGTGTCAAAAAGCTGTTCTCCTTCCTAGTGGACTTAAAATTCTTAATTGACTTGAGCTCCAAATAGAAAAATTAGAAAACAGATTTTCAGTTGACTATTACCCAATAGAGATTAGCTCTCTATAAATCATTAATCTATCACTGAAGGATCAGATCATGGAACCAAATCCCTAATCATTGTTGCACTGATGAGAAATAACTTATTGGCTATAAACAAACCAACACCAAAAAAGAAACATGAAAGTATTAAAAGGAAAATGAAAAAAAAGGAATTGTCTGGATTCTATTGCTGTTTTGAATTGACTTCTGAGAGCTAGGAAACGATATGCCTGGATTTAAGCTTTCAACAAGAGGTGAACTTCTCTGGCGACAAAGTTTATTTAATTCCTTCAGGTAACTTCATTGGGCATATCTCTGGAAGACCCCCAAAATGGCTACAATGATAATTTAAAAAATAATAAAATTATGACTCCATGGAAATATAAAATACATGTATTAAACATTTTATGTAACTTATTTTTAATAAGGGATGCAGTAAAATGTTAGTCAGTTCAAAGGCAAATCCAAATTAGTCACTTAAAGAGAAATAACTATTTAGTGATTCAGGAAACAGGGTTTCCATAGATATAGTTCTCAATACAATGCTATTCCCATTACATCAGCTAACATTTAAGCAATATCTATACAAATTTGATTAAAATAAAATAAAAATTTTAAACAACTGGATAATGGATGTTGATCTATTTAGCTTTTTAAAATTTATATATTCCTGTCATAATTTGAGTATGAGCTAAATATGACTGTTGAAAATGATTTTGATATAAATCAGAACTGAATTTATTTTACCCTTGCTAAAGGAACACATAATTCAATCATAAGGTAAACCATGAAATTCAAAATTTGAAATGATTTTAATATGTAGTATGTGATGGACATTTACAAAATTCTTATTTCTTATTTTTTATAGATGTGTGCAAATGGATGCAGTTGTTTGACTGAAGAGGACAATAAGAGATATTGGTGTCTATGTGTTCCCAGATGGCCTGGTAAAATACATCTGGAAAATACAACTGATGATCAAGAAAGTGGGTGTCAATGTGAAGCTATTCATAAAGATGAAATTAATAGATCCAGGTATTTATGCATAATTTGAGCAAAGAATATCACCTATTTATCAAAAAGTTATAATTGTACTGACAACCCATAATTAACTATTTCATATTATTTAATAATCATTTTTTGTTTAGAATAGGTGGGATTTATATGTCAAACATATACATATATAGTTATTATAATTATATAATACATATTATATTATATTTAACAATATTAGCATAAAAAAGAGCAAAGGAGAAAATACACTTGTATAGGAATAATTTTTCTATATCACACTAGAATTAATTTAGTATCTGAGGTAGATTAAATCTGTGGTAGATTCTGGCATGTTAAGGTGTATGTGGTAAGCCCCAGAGCAACTATTAAGAAAATAACTCAAATAATATAGTAAAAATAGCATTACAGGTATTAAAAATTTGCCCTAGAAAATAATTACTTAATACAGGAAGAAGTATCAGAAGAATAGAGATATAAAGAAGACACGAGACATATGGAAGACAAAAAGGAAAATGGCAGACAAAATCCCACCAAATCAATCCCATTAAAATCAAATGGATTAAAAATCCAATCAAAAGACAGAGATTTTCAGGCTAGCTAATTTCTGGATATAGACAAGTATATTTGATCTACAGGAAACACAGTCTACATTTAAATGCACAAATAAGTGGAAAATAAAAGGTTGGGAAAAGATAAATCATTCAAACAGCAACCATAGAAAGCTGGAGTATCTATGTTAATATCAGACAAAATGGACTTTAAACAAAATGGTTACTAGAGAAAACCAATGACATTTTATAATGATAAAAGAATCAATCCATCAGAAGATGTAGCTTATAAACATCTGTGCACCTCACAACAAGAGACCCAGAATACATGAAACAAAAGCTGACAGAATTGAAGGGAGAAAAAGTCAATTTAACAATAATAGTTAGAGACTGCAATACTCCACTTTCAATAGTGGATATAACACTTGGCAGAAGATCTACAAATATATAGGAGATTTGCGCAACACTATAAATCTGCTAGAATTAGCAGATATCTATAGAACAGTCCACTCAACAACAGCAGAACATTCTTCTCAAGTGCACATGGAACAGTTTTCAATACAGACCATATGCTAATACAAGCTGCAATACATTTAAAAGGATTGAAATAATAAAAATTTGTTCTCTGACCACAATAGAATGAGATTAAGAATCAAAAATAATAAGTAATTTGGTAAACTCACAAATATGTGGAAATTGAATAACACAATCCACATAAACCAAAGAATCAAAAAGAAATCACAAGAGAAATTAGAAAATCATTTCAGGTGAATTAAAATGAAGATACAACAGGTCTAAACTCCTGGGATGTAGGTGATCTGGTTCTGAGAATAAAAGTTATAGCTGTAAATGCCTGTGTTAAAACACAAGGAATATCGCAATCAATATCCTAAACTTCCACCTTAACACATGGAAAAGGGAGAAAACTAAACCTAAATCCAAAGGAAGGAAATCATAAGCTGTAGAGTAAAATTAATAGGGTATAGATAAACAAAGAATATCAACACAACGAAAAGTCTATTTTTTGCAAGGATTAACAAAATAAATAAACTTTACTTATCCTAAGAAAAAGAGAGAAGAATCAACTTATCAAAATTAGGAATGAGAGAGAGGACATTATTACTGAAATTACAGAAAGAAAAAGGATTATATGGAAACACTATGAACAACTGTAATCCAAAAATCTAGGTAACTACGATTAAATGGGGACATGCCTAGAAAAATACAAACTACTGAAACTAACTCAAGAAAAACTAGGAAATCTTAACAGATTTATTATAAGTAAAATGACTGAACTAGGAATTTAAAAAACAAATAAAAAATCATACTAAGAAATGTCCAGGACTAAATGGCTTCACTGGAGAATACTAGCAAACGTTTCAAGCAGAATTAACAGAAATTATTCACCAACTCTTTCCAAAATAGATGAGGAGGGAACATTTCTCAACTTATTCTATAAGACCAGTATTACAGTGATAACAAAACCAAAAGCATCACAAGAAAAGAAAACTACAGACCAATGCATCATCTTAATCCAGACACAAAAACCCTCAGCACAATTCTAGCACAACAAACCCATCAACATATAAAATGCATAGTACACCATGACCAAGTGGAACTTATCACAGGAATTCAAGGTTGGTTTAACATACTAAAATCAATTAATGTAAAATACTGTATCAATAAAATAAAGGCAAAAAAGAAAGCACATAATAATTTCAATAGATTCAGGGGGAAAAAAGGCATTTGACAGAATCCAGCACCCTTTCATGACAAAAACAGTCAACAGATGAGGAATACAGTGGACATTTTCAATCTGATAAAGAACATTAAAAAAAAAAAAAGGAAGAGAAAAAATAACATTATATTTAATGAAGAAAGAATGGAAATGCAAATGAAAACAGCAAGATAACACTTTACATCCACTAGTGTCAATAATATGATCAAAAAAAGATTAATAAAAAGTATTGGCATTGGTGAGGATTTAGAGAAATTGGAACCCTTTTACACTGCTGGTGGAATGTAAAACGATGCATGCAGGTGCTTTGAAAAAGAATCTGTCGGGTCCTCAAAAGGTTAATTATAGACTTTCCATATGACCCAGCAATCCCATGTCTAGTATATACTCAAGAAAAATGAAAATATAAGTCCACATAAAACTTCTACACTAATGTTTGTAAAGCTTTAGTCATAATAGTCAAAAAGTTAAAACATCCCAAATGTTCATCTACTGGTGATGAATGTATAAATAAAATGCATTATCTTCCTACAATGGAATATTATTCAGCAATAAGAAGAAATGAATTACTAATACATATCACAATATGAGTGAATCTTGAAAACATGCTATGGGAAAGAAGTCAGTCACAAATGACACATGCAGTAGAGCTCAATGAATATTAGTTTAATGAAACAATGATTTTCAGGAGCTTTTATTTATTAAGGAAATTAGCCTTTGTTCTGTGTAATAACTTCATTTTTTTCTGACCTTGTGTTCCTCTCTTTGTTTATGGCAATCTTGGAATTTTTACAGTTAAAATTATCAATATTTTTATGGTTTCTTGACATGGTCTCATAATTAATACTAAAATAGAGCCTAGCAAAGTTTGCAAATACAAGTACTTCATATGAAATTAACAATGTTTCTCTATATCAGTCACAATATGCAGAAATTATTATATAATATATCACCTACTATAACAGCGGAAGATATGCAAAATCTCAGGATTAACTCACAAAACATGCTCAAGTTCTCTATAAAAAAAGTCTACTATGCTATTAATTTCAATGAAAAGAAAATAATAGATGTTCTGAACACATGGAAATATATAATCCATAGATTTAGATATTATGCCTTAATCTGCCCTAGAGAACAATTCTTCCCAAATTAATTCACACAGTCAATGCTATACCAAAAATACTGCATGTTATTTTAGAAACTAATCAACATGTTCTAAAAGCTATATAAAAGAATATTTTATAGATAGCTGAGTCATCTTTGAAAAAGAAGAGTAATGGTGTGGGACTTCGTGTACCACCTGGTTTGACGGACTACAAAACCCACATGGAGCCATTTCAAAAACAAAGAGCAGGCCAGCAGAGAGCCCTGAGCACAACTCATGGACATTCGGGATCCTGACATATGAGAAATTGGCTGTGATTTGTTGGGAATATACAGGGCTCTTTGGTACATAGTACGGGGGAAATGGCTCACTATGAGACCATAGACGAAACTTGGTTGCATCCTTACATTTTATATATAAGCAGACTGAATGTGTTCAGAGACCTAAAATTAAGGCAAAATTATGATGGAACTGAAAGAAATGTAGAAAAATATCTTAGAGGTTTTGGGATGGAGAAATTTTAAAACTAAACTCACAAGGTACAACATATTAGGCAAAACAATGGTAGTACTGTAATAATATTAAATTTAGGGATTTCTTTAGAATGAAAGACACTAACAATAACAACAATAAAAATAATGTTAACAGATAATTGATAATTAATGTATAAACATTTTTTCTATTGAAATATACTTTAGGGGCTGGCCCAGTGGCACAGCTATTTAGTCCGCGCTTGGCAGCCCTGGGTTCTTGGGTTCGGATCCCGGGCGCCCGCCGAGGCACTGCTTGTCAGCCATGCCGTGGCGGCGTCCCATATAAAGTACAGGAGGATGGGCACGGATGTTAGCCCAGGGCCAGTCTTCCTCAGCAAAAAGAGAAGGATTGGCAACAGATGTTAGCTCAGGGCTGGTCTTCCTCACCAAAAAAACAAAACAAAAAAAGAAAAACACTTTATATGAGTGCAGCCTGAAGTGCATAATGTGAATGAAGTATTCTACACAGGTTTGAGTATTACCATATTTTTGCCCTAAAATGTTCAAAAATATTTTCTGGGAATTTGGAAAACCTTAATGGGGGAAACAGTTCCTGCCAGCCATATTGTCAGCCAAGACTTCAGGATAGTTTTTGGTAAGCATGGGATCATAATTTCCCAGCACCAGACTCAGACTGGGAAGTGTCCATGGCTCCAGTCCATTCATGTAGCTTCCACTTTATGCCCAAATCACCAATCTCTACTTGATACCAGAAATATCATAACCAAGTAAAATCTAGTCGTTCGTACATTTATCAAACATTTATTGAGTACTGTTTAATCAGAAAACATTGTGCAAAACATGGAAATGAGACCTGCTACCTGTCCCCGCGCAGTGTACCATCCGTATGTAAATTACTATTCGCCTCAGAACACTCATGGTTATTCCATTTCGTTTAGAAGCAAATTATCTTTTAAAATTACTAAAATAACTATTATTTTCACTTTCTAAACATGCAAGTAGTTTGTGTTATAGCAGTGAATATTCTGTCTTTCTTTCTGGAAACTTAAATGCAACCTGTTTCTTTTCCTGCTGTTTTAGGAGTTTCACATTTTCCATGTAATGTTAAATATAACCAAAACATTGTTGTTCGGTTATAAGCAAGAGTTCTATTTCAAAGAGTAAAATGTAAAAGTCCATGATAAAATCAGGTATAGTTTCAAAACCAATTTCTGTGGAGTCAGGAGGTTTATATAAATACAGCTTTATGTGAATTTGCCACAAAAATATAATATATTTTGATCAGGGTTTTCTTAAATTCTTTCTGAACCAGCAAGTCTAATGTAGTTTCTGAATATTGTAATTTCTGCCATGATATCATTGACTTTTTTTTATTAAGAAGTTGAATTTCTTGTTTTGCATCTATTTTTAATTTTGGATGTACCATGCAAACTTTTTTGCCTCCCAGGCAAAAGTTTTTGTGTTACATTTTACTTTTGGAAAAAAAAAAAGAGAGAACCAGACTGCATATTAAAGTGGCTTATTGTGTTTGTGTACGTACATATGTATTTTTGGTTTTGGTTAGTCTTAATTCCACTAAACCACATTTTTTGTAGTGGTTGGATCTTTTTGTCTATTGCATTTACGTGCACTGATGATTTTTTTTTTTCCTCTTTCTTGTGTCCTGGAAAATGAGATAACCTTGCTTCCTTAAACTAAACAGTGAAATGATGTAGAGGTCGCTACTTAATTTATTTAAGCAATTCTAAAGTAGATATCATTGTAAATTCCATATGCATGCCAAAAATTAATTATAATAAATCTCATTAAAGGAAGAACTTGTGTATAATTAAGTTTCAGCTATAGCATGGGTTGAAACTTAGCTGCTGTGTACACAATTCCCTCTCGTGTACCTTTTTCTTCTTTTGAGTGCAAACCAATGCATGTGTTATGCATATAAAGTCAAAGTTTGACTGTATTACAGCTTCAGGTTCTATGACTTTTTATGCTTTAGTTTTATATCTAAAGCAATAAAAATGTTTTTATGCATGTTATATGATATTGTGCTACCTTGGCCAGATTTTTATTTTACTTCATAATATCTAAATAGCTTTTTATAGGTCTAACCTTTTTGCATTGCTTTTCAAATTATCTTCTAAGACTTGGAATTTCATGAAGCTGTTTATTCAGAACCTTTAAGATGACCTTTCTCTTGAGCATAACTCAATTTTAAAATATTTAGTCAAACAACATTAACGGAGCATCCACTATATATAAGGCATATGGATAACCTTAGAAATAGGGTAATAGAGTAATGTATTTAATTTCTTCTATTCCTAGAATATTTTTCCATTAAAAATCTAAATGTGAAATAAACTGTTACATCACAATATGTAAAAATGAGACCATATTTTCAACTTATAGACTTTCACCTAATATGTTTCCTCTTTGTCCTTTCAAGCATATCATTCACTTGTTTCAAATTTAGTAGAATTCAAATTGATTTATTTAATAATAAAGTTAGTAATACATTCATGAAGTCTTTTAGTTCAATTTATTTTCTCAAAGTAAAAGTTCTGTGAAATTGTAAGAATATTTTAAGATTATAAATAATATATGTGTACCACTATAATTTTCTTGACCATTTTTTACAAAATTAATGTACTTGTTACTGAATAGTTTTCAATTTAATAGCAATTTATCTTAGCACTGGATATCCATATACACATGTATATTGGCATTTACATGCATATTGTTAATTATGATGGCAAAATGCTTGACATACTAGTACATGATTGGGTGAAAAGTGGTGAGTAGTTTAGTAAATTGGAGAAATTTATTTTAGGTCAATGGTTTTCAAAGGGATGATCTTGCATTCTGGGGACATTTTGGAAATTACTAGGGTCATTCTAAAATTCAGTATAATTTGCTGAAACAGCTGGCATTTAGCAAGTGAGTGGTGGATGATAAATGTTTTAAATCTTTCAAAGCACACAGTAGTTCTATGAACAACAAAAAGTGCTCCATGGTTTATACAATTTCCAAAAGTCCCATCATACATTAATGTGAGTATAAAACCTTTTATAAATATCTGAGCCAAGATCTTAACTTCATTTTACATACTGACGAAATATTTTTTAAAAGCTTTAATAATCATTGCGTTTTCCAGGAATGAAACTTTCATGTTAATCAAGGAAATATTATGTCTTATTCAGAAATTTATTAGAATTTGTTATCTGTATTGGAAAATCAGATCATTCTACTTGATTTTCCAATACCAAACTGCTATTATCAGTCTTCATTTAGAGCTGCTACACCCATGATAATTCTGAGTATGGATGCAAATGGCTAACATTTCGATGTGTCTCCTAGTTCAATCATACCTTAGTATTTTTATACATAAATACATTCAATTGCACACACCCTAACAGTATTGTCCTTAGACCTCATAATATGATCCTGAAATAAATCCCCTATGCCACCTGGATTATTAGAATAAAGAAGTGCATTGGATGGAGAAAAATCTGATTTACCTCCTGGTCTACTTCCCTTTTTCTTTCTTTCCTTTCTCTCTCCCTCCCTCCCTTCTTTCCTACTTTCTTTTTGTTGCAATTCTTTGAGTAGCTTTTCTAATTTATTAGAGTTATAGCTCTTTCAATTTTAAAAGAGAGATTGAAAATTTCTACCTCATAAATTTCACAGGTTCTATTGGGGTCTGGTTTGACTGAAGCAATTGTCTGTAATTTTATTTTTACCTTTCCTCTTTTCTACATTTTCCAAATTTTCTACAATGAACATACATTTCTAGAACACACTTGAGAGGCAATATGTAGCAATATATAACATACTCTTAAGGAGTATGGACTTCTTCAGAGTGCCTGGGATTGAATTTTGCTCCAGTGCTTACTAGTTGTCTGACATTAGTAAGTAATCTATTCATGCCTTAATGTCTGACTCTGTAAATGGAAATAAAGGAAGCATCCTACTTCATTGGATATTTTGAGGATTAAATTAATTAAATTTAATAAAAAGCTCATAGAAAATGCTCAATAATTGATCATTTTGTTTACTTTGCTGATTATGAAATAAGGTGCTATTCATTTAATCCTCTTTGTCCTTGGCATATATCTTACTATAATGTAGAACTCAACTCTTATTGACTATGATCTCTACCTCCCGGACATTCACATTTATATTCTATTCATAATGCAAACAGAGTTTAATTTGATCTACTATCCAACTTTCTGGGATCAACTCCCATATAAATACTTGTTTTTAAATATAGATAGATAGATAGATTCAAGAACAAACTAGTGTCTTCTTTTATCTTCTTATATTAGAGTTAGGCATTATCTTGATTTTCTTTTTTTAATATTGGGTCTGTAGCTGGTTATAATCCATAAATTCCATTGAGTGAAGTAAAGAGAGTGCCAAAAAATCAGAATTATATTATAAACAGAAGATATTAATCTGATCTGGTTGAAAGTATCTGTTTTGAGACATGTTAAAGAATTAGAAACTGAAGATTATGAGAGCTGTATTTAAAAGTCAGAAATAAGAGATCTGATTTTCTCAAGCATAGGGATGTAGGTAAATTGAAGGGAATATTTGTTCTCAACTATAGCAAAGGCTCCTATGTTGAAACAAGAAAGAACTTTGGAAGAATCACCACTCTGTGCAATTATACATATAAATGGGTTTACATATAAATTATACATATACATGGGTTTATGTATAATCACCTGCATATATCATATATTACTATTAATATATATTAATATATATTACTATTAAAGATATTTTTAGTGATTCTTTTAGTTTTTAGTTATTTTCCTTCTCTTTTATATTTTATTGATATAAATTAATGTCAACCCAGTTAAAATGAGACTGTAACAAAATGATGATTTCATAATAAAAATCTAAGAAAAAGACATAAATACAAATGGTACTAATTATTTTCTATAATAGTCTACAGATGTTAATCAAAATAAAATTTGCTTGTTAAACTGCAATTATCAAAGTTTTTTTTTAATTTACTAATCCCATAGAAATTTCTTATGAATTTAACACATACTTTCAGTATATTCAGTAGGGCCTAATACTCCATCCAAATTACTTTTCAAATATAACAGGCAAAGGGGCCGCCCGGTGGCGCAGCGGTTTAGTTCGCGCTTGGCAGCCCCGGGTTCAGAGGTTCGGATCCTGGGCACCAGCCGATGCACTGCTTGTCAGCCATGCTGTGGTGGCATCCCATATAAAGTAGAGGAAGATGGGCATGGATGTTAGCCCAGGGCCAGTCTTCCTCAGCAAAAGGAGGAGGACTGGCAATGGATGTTAGCTCAGGGCTGGTCTTCCTCACCAAACACACACACATATATATATATATATATATAACAGGCAAAATTTAAATATAGTTGGCAAACTCTAGAAATACCTGAGGAATATAGAAGTTGTGAGTTCTTTAAGTAAACAAACAAAAACAACCAAATAAACAAAACCCAGAATATTATTTAGCACAAGAATCCTGCCAAAGATGGAGGGGAAATCTCCAGCAATGAATTGAGATGAGTGTGGAGTCTATGTAAATGTGGATATAAAATTAAACAATCCCAAAATCATGATTACATACACTATACCAAAAAAACAAACTTAGAAACAAGGGAGTTAGGATGAACTGTAAATGTATCAATTTTCTTACTTTTCTTAAGAGGAATATGGCACTGTTTCTTAAGAGGATTTAAATGTTTTATTTGAAATTTGAAACAAAATCAACAGAAATAATAAAACTAAAGAAATAATGAGCCAAAGTGATGAGATGGAGAAAAAAAGGGAAGATATAGACATATTCCAATTTTCTAATCTTTATAGCAAGACATCAGTAGACAATCTCTGAAGTTGTTCAGTCAAGAAATAGAACGTCAAGTAGATTATATAAATTTAAAAATAAAATTAAAACCTGGCAAATATTGCAAATTATGTCAATCACACCACAAGCTAATTCATAAAACAAAGAAATCAAATGTAATTCATGTACCGAAACACAAAACAAAAGGATTTTACACACACGTTCACACACAGATATGTCTGGAATTAACACCTATTAGAATAGCTTGAATATCGAATTAAAACAAGCCCTATTCTATGTTATTTAAAAGAGACTCATAACAGTTTGACTTAGAAAAGTTTAAAAAAAATTAGAATAGAAAAAATAATAATAGAGAGATTCTAATTAAAACAAGGCTGGAACTACAAACTACATAACGAGTTTCTCAAATTTGTTGTTGCCAAATACAAATTTCTAGTTTCCACTCAAAATTTCTTCCTGACAAATCTTCCTCTTAGCAAAGGGTGCCACAGTCCCCAAACTGCTAAGTCCTAAAAGAAAGGAGTCGTTCTAAATTACTTTCTTCTCCCGCCTACTACAATTAATCTATCAGTAAATACCGCAGATACTTTTTCTAAAACATACCCTGAAATGGCCACTCCTTACCGTCTGCAAGGTTCCAAGTCTCTTACCATGATCATATCTTTCTGGATTGCTGCATCATTTCCTGGTTTATTGAGCTTTCATTAAATTAGACATTAATTTGGGAAGAATTAAATAATGGTAGGCTTTCATATTCTCACACAGGATATCTTGTCCATTTAGGAAAGCTTTTTTTTTTCTTTTTATTCTCATGGAACAACAAATAGCATATGACTGAAACTGGCATGGTTGAAGCACACAACTACGTACTTATCTTGGAAATATATGTGGGACACCATGTAATTTACCAACACAAATACTTTTCAAAGTGAGCAAGCATTATTAATAATTATCTACAACATATGGTTAAACAGAGCATGACATGGGCAGACATATGCCATGTGACAGTTATTTAGTTTACTCAGGATTTTTTGGGGGGTGGGGAGAGGAGTGCAAGTGAGAGAGCATTAAAAGGAAATAACTGTGTCATAACTTTATTTCAGGTACACCTATGCACATTTGATACAGCTGGCAATACACTTACCTGCCCAGTAATAAATACATTTCATCCTCTTCTGTGAAGTAGATGTACTACTGAGAATTTTACAGATGAGGAAATCAGGTCGCAGAGAAACTTATTTATTAAATAAGTTATAGAGGAAGAATTATAACCAAGCTTCCCTCTACAAGGCCAGTGCTTTGAATATATCAAAGCATCGACTATACTGCCTGCCATTAACAAATCTCAGCAATCCCTAGCAAATTGCATTAAATGGCTAAATTTTTCACAACTACGAGAAGAAAGGTTTGAAGTAATAGACCTTTAACATTCTTTCTGGCTTCAAACACCTACCATCATATAAATTTATGAGTGTAATGACTTAGGTTCAGTAGGTTAATTTTCATTAATAATAACATGCAAAGCAATTTGACATTGCTCTTCTCAACTCATTGACATATTTATATGATTATCTTAAGTGCCCTTTGAACAGTTGGCAAAGGATACTTGAAAATCGCACATTTTACTTTAGACCTAAGATTATCACTATGATTTATGCTTCTTTTGCACTGCATGCTTTCTTTTTCTTATGGTTTATGTGTATGTATATACAATATTCAAAGGAATAAATGTGGGCATATGTATATGCAATGTTCTAAGGAATAACTGTGGGCATATTGTATAATTATAATTATATTAAAATGACATCTCATAATGTACATCATCTAAGGTGGTACCTAGCATATAGAGAAGTCCCAAGACTGGTTGTTCATTATTTTTAATAAATAATTGAGGTACTGAAAAGACGTGTGCATGTACAAAATGACGAAAACACAGGTTAAAAACCAATGTCTCTCTAACTGCGGAAAAATATTCCTCCTTTGTTCTTCGTCAATCTGGCTCTCACCATTAAACCTCCCAAAATTTCAAATACATTTATATGAAACACAGACTATGTTTCACAATTATCTTGAAATAGAGAAAACTATGTTAAAAATGACCACAAAATATTAGATAAATTAAAATTACCATAGGAATTAATTTTGTGTATGCTATTAAAACAAAATCTCAAGATTTTCAAATTCATTGAAATCTATACTTACAAATTTAAAAATAATAAATCATGAATTACATTCACATACTCAAGGATACAGATATTTAAAAATTCAAACTAATATAGCTTTTTAAAAGATAATCTAAAAAATACTTGGCATTGCCCTTCATCTATGTCTTAGATTAATAACTGATTTTTGTGAAAGATTGAGTTTGAATAATCTGTTATATATAATAGTGTACACACAGAGACAATATATCATAACACTCCTTCTGCCTCATCATCTCATTGTAAGGGAGGAAGAAATTTTCATCTACCCTTCTAGATTCTTCTGGCTGGTCTAAGAATTAAATTGTCATGAGGCAGAATAACAGGAGAAAATCAAAGTTTAATAACATATATACATGGGAAAAATTCAGGAAAGCTGAGTGACTCTCCAAAATGGCCAAAGCCACCACCTTAAATACCATCTTCAGCTAAAGACAAAGGAGGATGTTGGGATAGTGGTTTCGGACTTCAAAGGGGAGGAAGGCAATTCACACTGAGATGGAAAGGCAAATGTTTGGTAAAGAAATGTTTGCCATTCCATGCAGAGACAATGGGACATGGAAAGGACTTTGATCAAATGGGCCTTTCTAGGTTCCTCCCTGTCCACCACACTCAGTTCATATTATGCTATAGTTACCTATGGTGATAATTCCTTTCCGGAATAGGGCTTCTATCTTAAATTCCTTTAGGCACTTAGGGGGAATCTCAAAGTCTCTTCCTGAGTCTTTGCTCTTAAAAAGAATCAATCCTAAGAGACACATTTTAGGGCAGCAAATTCTGCTCCCCTACACCATCATGTAAGATTAGGTTAATTTCCTCTCAAGAATTCCCAGAATCTTTGTACTTAATCCAACTGCAGAGATTGTTACATTCTACTAATCACCTTTCCCCCCTGCAGATTCTAAGTGTCTTTCAGCACCTCATCTGTTTATTCAATCATCATACATGGAACAGATTTTCTCAGGTCCTCTCTGTATGCTAGGCGCTATGTTAGGAGAGATGGAGTCAACATTAAGGAAGACAGCCATTGTTCCTGCCTTCTGAGCACTTACAGTATAAACTGCGGAAGAAGTAGAATACTCCAGTATTTGCAACAAAACCTATTAGAATTATGTTAGCGTAAGAAGAGGGCACCTTCCTTGAGGTAAAGCCACAGAATTGTTCATCTCAGTACCAATTCATTTAAGTCAATGCCAGTCGCATAGAAAAAGCAAATATATGTTATGGAATGAATGAATGAATACTATCAATAGAACCTATCGTTAATTAAAAACTTATTTTTCTTAGGCATGAGATTAGGTAGAGTTGTCCCTCGGTATCCTTCATGATCGGTTCAAGGGCCCCTCCACACACCAAAATCCACAGATGCTCAAGTCCCTTAAAGTATGAAATGACCATAGTATTTGCACATAACCTATGCACAGGCTCCCGTATACTTTAAAGCATCTCTAGATTACTTATAATACCTAATACAATGTAAATGATATGTAAATAGTTGTTATAATGTGTTGTTTAGGGAATAATTATGAGGAAAAAAGTCTATACATTTTGAGTACAGACACAACCATTGTAAGCCTTTGATTGTGGTTGGTTGAATCCGTGGATGTGGAACCATGGATACAGAGGGCCATGGATACGGAGGGCTGACTGTATTTCCAACTTTGTTTGTGCTGGTCTCACCCCATAGATAGTTATGCTATCACCTAAGAATGCCTGGGGCACTCACCTGGGCCGCCACTACTTGTGGCAGCCCCCACAAATGTTTCCCCAGCCAGAGCCAGTGTTGCCTCTGGACTGGCCCTCGTGCTTCTTATTATGATTGAGAGATGCACCTCAGCAACAACCATCATGGAACTTTGGAAAAACCAGTTTTATTACCAGAAGTTCTGGAGGCTACATGGCACACCTGGAGCCACACAGACGGGTGGCTTTGCAGGTAAAGAGAGAGAGAGCAGACCTGAGGTTCTGCCTTTATTGGGGTCACAGAGGAGTGCTTAGGGTTTCCCGAGTTCACTCCATTGGTGAATTTAAAACATAAGAGCAGGAATTAAAGCAAGGGAAGGGAAAATCAGGGTCACTCAAAGGGTCAACAAGGGCTTTCTAAAAAGGGGAACCTCCTGGGTGGGGCAGCCTGGTTCTGTATCTAGTTGTATAGCTGGCACTGTGTTTATTCTAGATGAATGTCTGTGAAATGGATGACTTAGCAATCAAAAGCTTAATGTCAGGCACTTATATTACAATCAAAAAAGCTAATTTTCAGGCACTCACACTACAAAACTTGACTGCATATTTTCACAAAAATCCTGACACACACTCACACACATACCCTGTCATGTAGCCTCAGCAAGATTAATGATACTACCCTCGGTTACCTAGCAATTGAGTAGCAGAGCCTGTAGTTCAGTCTAGGTCTGTCTGTTGCTAAAATTCTTTTGACTCGTCATTCTGCGCAATAAGCAAAATTAAGTTTTGCCAAGTATGGACACCTTCTATAAGAATATTTTAAAGTGCACCCCACAACCATCTTTATTATATTTCTTATCTTGTGTATTTAAGGAAATACGTGCTAAATATTTAAATATGTTAAATTTTATGACTAATTGGATTTCTCGTTTTTGATTGTTTCAGATGCAGCCATTATGTTGGTTACATTGACAGACGCTGTGTTCTCAGTGTTGAAGACTGCTTAAGAAACCAGAGTACATCAGGGCATGGCCTCTGCCTAGTGCATTTACACAATTGCAGCTGTAGCTGTCTGCAAAGATGTGAAAGAAACATCTGTGAAATAGAAAATGAAGATGGTAAATCTGTGCCCTGCAAAAGTGGAGCGACCGGTATACATTTAAGTGGCTATTTCTTCTGCAAATGTGTTCCAGGATTTACAGGCAAGTATTTCCTGAGAAATCAAATTCTCTATTGGATAATGTTGTTAATACATTTATTTAACGTATCTCAAATGTGTCTAATGATGAGTATTGTAGCCTGCTTTCTCATTTGGCAAAGTAAAAATATCTTCACTTGGAATAATAGGATTGCTTCTTCAGGCAATTACACTGCTGACTATACAGCCTTCGCTCATGCAAATGAGGCTAATAAGGCCAGGCTGAACCATTGAGAATATGATGTATATGTCAAAGTTCTGAAAAGAAAAACAGGCAGCTACAACCTCCCAATTATTTTACTAAACAGCTGCAGTACTGCCCTTCTACCTCCTCTTTGGCTGCCTAAGCACTTTGAGTGCCAAATGTTTCTTAGTTTAAAAATAAAACTTGGTTTAGTATTTTCTAAGTTAATGCTGCAATGTTAATAAGATTAAAAATATATACATAAAATCACAAACATACTACACCCTCTGTAAAGTCACAGAGGACAATATTCACAATGGCTCTGTAGTAATAAGGCAGCTTTAGATATAAAATATCAGAAATTAAGCATTCAAAATTATGTTACTTGAAATTTTATGCTTGGTCCTATATTGAAGGGATTGTTCATAATAATTTTAAAAGTTTTTTTATTATAATTGCCTTATAAAAAGCAGTAAGGAGGCCACACAAAAAGAAAATAATATTGTCACTTTCAAATCACATCTAACTTTAAGTAAAATAATGAAAAAGTTTTATGCAGTTTGATATCCCATTTTATAAAGCAGACCCGATTCTGAGTTATCTGCATTTCCATCTTAAAATGAAAAATATTTTCCCTATTTGATATTTAAAGTAATATGCTGAAGGTTTTAGAGGCAATTTAAAAGGATAATTTCAAAACTGGAAATGGTGATATCGTTGGACTAAATGTGTGACCATCTAGATTAGATTTTTAAAGATGAAAACATATTTGAGTACACAAATTCAGGTAAGCTTGCTAAAAAGTTCTATTACTTCACATTTCACATTTCAAATATGTTCTTGGTAAAAATAAAATGTGCTAGCACTGTTGAAATATAGGTATCTACCTTAGAAAAAGACATATATATACCTGTTTTTATAACATAGGATATCCTCCACATTCAGTGAAAATATGACATTAAGCAGCAATCATACCTAAAATAGAATAAAGAATGAAGTTTAACTCTTCTTAATTCCATTACAGGGAAAATATCATTTGATATTGGGTGCATAACCCATTTGTGTGTATATGTACATATGTATGTGTGCACACATAAAATCAGTAAGCAACCTATCATTTTATATATCAAGACTGTATGTTGCTTATACATTGTATGATCATTAACTATGTATTATATATACACTTTTCATATAGTTAAACCACACGTAAACATAGTACTTACCGTCAGTATATGATATAAAATTGGTATGGCTCACTTCCCAGCTGGGCATAAAAAATACGATTACTTTTCTTTTACTTTTCAAATCAAACCCAACTTAAGATTTTCAAGCCTACATTATCAGGAAGGCCTACATCTTCCATGAGGTCTTTCTCTTTCCACTGAATTGTAAAGAACTCTGTGGGTTTCCTCATTTCAAAATATGCGGTCCTACTTCTGAACTCTTCACACAGTAACATGTAGAGGAACTGACCAATTTAAACTGTCCCAGGGATGCAGCGTTAATCCCACTGAAAGTGGACTATTTGGGGGATGCTTCTCTTCCTTTTCTCCCCACCCCTTGCTCTCCCTGTCTGGTTCTCCCTCTCCATCAGTTTTCTCTCCCTTTATCTGGAGTCTCCCCCTCTGTCGAGTCTCTCTCCTCTTCCACTAGTTTCCCTTCCCTTCATTTGGTTCACCTCCCTTTCCTTTCTCCCCTTCCATCTGATTTCTACCCCTTTCCCTTGTTTCCCCTCAATCTGGTTTCTCCTCCTCCATCTATGAACTCTTGGGTTTCCTACAGAAATTTATAAGGTGTTACCACACCTTTAATATCAGGTATAATCACCTGTTTTGTGATCCCCATCATCTTTTGGGGGATTTTTAGCCTTGCAGTTAAATTTCTATGTCAAAGTCATCTCTGTGTCTCTAGCCCAGAGGATCACAACCTTTAGTGCTCACAAGAATCACCTGGAGACCTTGCTAAAACTCAGGTTGTCAGCCCAACCCCGAGTCTCTCATTCAGTAGTTCTAGGTGTGGGTGATGCTGATGATGCTGGTTCATAAACCAGACTTTGAGAACCACTCTTCTAACCTATTAAATTATATTAATGAAGAGGGCACGTGTGGATACTAACATGAGGGATTCGACTTCGGGTGTGAACTACCATTCAGCACAGCGTGAGGAACCCGTCTAGTCTAATCTTCTCTCTGGAGGCCAGTAACCCCTGGAGTGAGAAGGTGATGCCCTCGTGTGGCAAGGTCATATACTTGGGTGGGTCTTAGGGAATTTAAATCAGATTCCAGTGCTATTATCTGAAATTCCCCAAAGATTTTAAACATTAGGAATAATTCCAATGGATTTTTTTAGGCTATCGCCTTTTTGCAATTCCCACGTTATCCATATCTAAGATATTTTAGTGTTGGATTCAACAGTTGATATTTTTAGTTAATTTTCTTCACTTGTTTTCTTCACTTTCAACACTGCCATTTTCTAAAATTCTTTACAGTCAAAATTGGAGCTCTAAGCTAGTAGGCTAAATTCTTAGATAGAATGATCTTTGTCTTTATTTGAAATATTTTGGGTTTCTCCTGGTCCTTGACTTGAAGAACCACATTCTCCTCTTCCTCCACTTACAGTTGTCTTGATAACTAGAAGAGGCTTGGGAGCTCTTCTCTGACCAGCAGGAGGATCCAACTTGTTCTGTACAATTAGGCCCAGCTTTTCTTCATTTGGAATGGGCCTGAGCTAAGTCTCCTTGATATACTGCCTTCTTTTCAACTGCTTTCCATAATGAGGGCTGCTATCTTAAAGCAAACTCCTTCTCTGCTATAGCCTTTTATATTGTAAATTTGACTCACACAGCTCTGTGGTTCTCTACTCTTTCAGATGTCAGCTAGACAACTTTCTTTTTTTTAAGATGTAAGTCACCTTGGTAAGAAAAATATCATCAAAATCCATGCATCTAATTTTTTTCACAGGCCTCCTTTTCTTTCGTCTTCCAGTTTATCTGTGAACCCCTACTCCAGTAGAAATTCAGTAGTATGTTTCAACTAAATTTGTGCTTCAGCTGGAATCCAGGTCCCTTTATACACTCTCCATTATTGATGCCTGATTACCAGTGTTCTAACACATTGGCTTATATCTCAGAGGTGATGCCCAGTATGAGAGAGTATGACTATGCTTACACCTCAGGACTTGGGCGATATAGGACATGTGAGTCTGTTCAGTAAGACAGAACTCATTGGGGTCCACAGGAGGCCCACTTCACCCCTAATTGTTTTTATATTAAACCTAGAACTGACAGACGGAGGGCAAATATCTTATGAATACGTTTTCCCTAATAAAGTCACTCATGCTTTATTTTAATTCTCCCCAAAGTATCCTAAAAGACCCTAAGGGACAGAAAAAAAAGGTATAAAAAGAGAAATATTCCTGGGTGCATTTCTACTTCTACTATGTCCAGAAAAGGAAAGTCCCCAGTGTTGATCAGAGCATTCACTCTGCCTCAGACTGTGCCGCCCACTTAAGAACTGGACTGCTTGATACTGAGTGTTGAAGATTGACACTATTGGCTGGAGTTTACCCTCAGATGCTTCCTTGCACACTCCTGTCTCTTGACTTTGAATAGAGACTGAATTAACCTAGGCTTCATAATCACCACTTTGCTAACAATTAACAAAATAAATACTATTGCTCATTACTCTTAGAAAGGTTAGCTCTTCTATAAATTTCTCAACACCTTCTAGGGCTCTATTAAGCCAATTTATTAATTTATATGACTTCAGATAATTATTAGCATCATTGGCATTTAAAATTTTAATTGTCATAGAATAATAATTTTATCTGAACTAATGTTTATTTCTCAATTTTATTCTGATTTCTATATGTATATGTATTTTCCTCTTGTTCTTATACTTTCTGATTAGCTGAAGTTTTATACAATCATCATTATTTTCAAGGAAATTATTATGATTATTCACATATTTATCAATTTTCAAGTTTTTTTGTGCTTTTTATTATTTTATATATTTAGTGACAGAATTTCTTTCTCTAGCTTTACTAAACTTTACAATGTCTTGCTGTTTGTTTTCTTTAGTTTTTGTCTCTTTGTTAACCCTTAGTTAATTTATTGTTTTGTTTGTTATTTAATAATGAAACGTTTGGGGCTATGGATTTTACTCTGGGTATGGTTTTGCCTATATTCTAGAACTTTGATATACAGATTTCATGTTTACACTGTTTTCTAAATAGACTGTTATTTCAGGTTAGATTTCCAATTTCGTCTATTAGTCAATATCACATTTTTAGGATAAGATTTCTGAGTTACTTGGCAATTTTGTTTATTCCTTGGTTATTAATTTCAAAAATTTCATTTTCTTTAGCCATTAATACATATTTAGTTCTATTGATAATATACTACTCTATTCAGGGTCTGGTTGAAATTCAGCTGAAATCAAGTGAATAATGATGGGAATTATATTTCTGCTTATATTGATCCCTGGGCTATGAACTTCTTGAAGGCTGATGTAACAAAATAGAATATAGGAGTAGTAGAAACATACTTGAGAGGTAATATATGAGAAAAAGCTATGGGGAAAAGGACGGTTGTTTTTCACTCTGGAAGAGTCTCATCTGTCCTTTGTGGATTTATATTTGAACTTTCCTAAAAAAGACAAGAAACTAAAATTAAACAGAAAATATGTGACTTTTAAAATGGAAAAGGAGTTGCAGCCTCACTGAACATGGGGTGTGACCTTGTGATTGGATGGCAGCTCTTTAGCTATAGTGCACCACATTTTCTCTCAGGTTCTGATTTCATTCTAAATTGTGGTTTCCCCCAAACTCATTAAAATGCAAAAGCTACACAAAACAATGTTGGCATAATTGTAAAATAATTTACTAAATGTTGCATTTCAGGAAGAAAAAGATTATGTTCAATCATTTAATTAGTGATCTGGCAACACAAAATATTCAACATTGGTTTCTAATTGTATGCATATCTGGGATTTTCTCCAAAAGAGCTAGATTTCTAAAGGTCAAGCATTTATATTAAGGTGCTATGAAATAACCATCTTGTAATAAGGAGGATGAGCAGCTTTTCATCAGAATTAGTACAAATTAACTTCCCAGAGGAAGTGACCCAATATATTCATCTTACACATGAGATATTTGTACTGATATATTTATCATTTATGCTGAGCTCATTTGTATACTGTGGACAATTCCAAAGCAAATGGCAGTAAAAATATAAGCAAGAACATTACCCACTCTGGGCCAAAGTATCTAAAGGAGAAAAGGTTTTTGGTCCTATTTCAGCTAGAGACAATAATCTCTATGAAGCACCTTACTTCTTTTCAATTTTCCATTATACAGGTCGGCATTATATTTCGCATTTGTCTACTTGCCCCACATTACTGTTATGAGAAATATTGAACGGATCTTTAGCTTTCTGAGAGAAATTCAGTATATTCACAGAAAGTGGTAATGTTACTAGAGCATAAGACTCTTTTAGCTGTTCTAGGCTTTATTTAATTTCATTTTCTTGAATTTTCCCATTGAAGTTAAAAAAAACCATCAATAAGCCAACTAACAAACCAGCAGCCATCAAAACAAACAAAAAGCCCCACAAAAGTACAAAGCCCCATTAGCTATTTTTCAATTATATCAGCTATCAAGAAGCCCAAGACCACAAAGAACTTAAAAACATTAGCCCCAATTTCAATGTGAAGCTACACAGCATAAATAGGTAACATATTACTGATAAATTATTTTGGCATTTTTCTTTTCATTCAAAGCATTTTCAGTTCTTTCAAAGAAAAATTATTGCTTCTCGTTAGGTGGGATTTTTTTGTTTCCATTTCAATGAATCTTAAGTATATGGATAATATAGTTTTATCAATATTAAAGATATATGTTAAATTTTGAAGATATATATATACTCCCATGGGTTTCTAGGTCCTAATTTTTAATTCCAAACAGGTAGAAACTCCTTATTATTAATTCAATCAGGAATCTGTCCTGGTGGGTAGTCAATAATTTTGCGTGTGGGATTAGGAAATGTCATATTTGAGCTGAGCCTTGAAGGATGAATGGGATGAAACTCAGTTTTTAAAAGCTCCATAAAATGCAACATACCCATAAATAAGAAATAAGTGACAGCACGACATGTCTACATTTGGCAGAGATTGAGGTAATATATGAGACAAGTTGTTAATCTGAAGGTGTGATACATATATACTGTGTAATAATTTTAATTATTTAACAACTAAGCAATAACTGAATGAGAGTAAATGAAAATAGAGATTGAAATAAACAGGTATTTTATACAGGTGTAGGTGTGGCGATGACATTGTCCCAATTAGAATTAATTTACTGACTGTAAAATCTAACCTGATATTTTCTGTATTTATAATATCTAATTGGCATAATAAGGAAGTGGTTGGGGAGAATATTTGAGGTAGATCAGAATCTCCTTTCACTAGCTGGTTGCCTTGTTGTCTCAGGAAACATTAGTTATTAGCCCCGGCAACCTCATGACGGGTAGAGGCCAGAACAGTCAGTGACAGCTAATTTGGTCACCATTCAGAATATTGATATGAAATGTGTAAGTTCCAGCAATAGCCGGGGAATGTTTCCTCCTGGTTTTTCTGCATACCATTACAGGTTTAGTGACATAATTCTCTAATTCCGCGCTCTTTCCGTCAGGCACTCAGTTACTTCTTCACTCATGATTCAACTTGAGATGCCGATAATATTCTGGATTTGTACATTGAGGGAATTTCCTATTATTTAATAATTTTCCTATGGGTAGGCACTACAAAATTTCATCTTTTTGCAGTTTTTAAATTTCTCTGAAAATTTTATTCTGCTGGTACATTATATAAACAAGCTTCCAAAAGCCACTGAAGGAAAGTACCTCTCTAAAATGATCATTTTTATGAACATACGATAACATGGCTTTTCTTGCTGTCAGGGCACTTCTTAAGAGATTTCCAACCTGCACAAGCTTCTAAAATGCTGACTAAATCTAAAAAGTATTATAAGATAGCAGCCAAAGATGGAACAGAGGAAAAAAATGATTTTTGGTATTCCTCAGAAAATGATGTGATTTCTCTATCTTCTGTTGTTTTGGCTACAACTTAAGGTAATCCTGGGCTGGTCTCATGAATACGAAATTGATGGCTTTTCATTTAAATTCTGTGAAAAATAAAGAAAAATGGACAAATTATTCATGGTAAAAATAGCGACAAAATGATTGCAAAGTCATATTTCAGAGAATTAAGCCAAAAAAGTATCAAAAAATGAGAGACATTAAATCCAGTCTTCCAATTTGTCCATTTGTTGTTTTAAAATTTAACATATATTTTGTACTTTTAGAACAAATATCCAAGGATCTACAATAAATTTTCAAACCACCATTATATTTAGTATTTATATAGGAATGCTGAGTTTCAAAAACTTTGTTTTTGAAGGGATTTTTTTTTCAGGAGAGTACATTAATGTTAGTGAGACCTTTAAACAGAAGAAAAAAAAGTTGACAATAGTAATCTATGTCACATCAGGAGATATGGCAGACAGCAGCTATTTCAATTCCCTCAGACCTAAAACATGGCCAGAAAATATCAAATACCTACAAAGTGTATACACATGTTAAAAAAGAGAGAGAAGAACATTTAGCCTGCTTTTCAAGATAATATTTCACTGTACTTTCATTTAATTAGTAACAGAATACCTCTTACCATATGAATGCTACACACACAAAAAAATGTGAAGTAATGAAATATGTTATGATAAGCTATAGAATAGTCTAAGTTTGTTGCTTCATAAACAGTCTGTCAAGGTTAGGCATTTCTAAATGTGCCCTAACAAAATTATATGTTATCTATCTACCTATCCTTCCATCCACCTACCAACCTATCTATTTATGTTTCCATACATGTATTTATTTAGCTTTACACAACTTATCAGATAAAATAAGGTCATTACACATGTAAAACCGTTTACTAAAATTGTACCTTTCATATTTATACAGTAAATGTGAATGGAGTTATATTGGCAAAATTCAAACTGGATATATCTGTAAGCTGAGATATTTTCAAAGAAACATAGATGGGTTCTCATTATATCATTGATAATGCTAATTATAGACACTATCTTTATCAACTTTAATAGAGTTATAAGCACGTATGATACAAATTTAGTTTTCAAATTATTGCTATTTCTTGTTGAGGTCTACTTAACAGACAGCTACTGATTTTTTAAATCAACTGCAAGAAAAGTATAGTATCTTTGTTAATATTACAAGTGAAAACATGTTATTGAAAACAAAATGACAGAAGCTAGGATTTCTACATAAGCTATTTTTAGCACATTGAAAACATGAAATTTGGCTAGATTTCTCTTTGAAAAGATAGATTTTCTGTTACCTGGCAGGCACTATTCTTCATGAATTGAAGGCTGCAGGAGGTAGAGTCCACGACATGAAGCTGGCATGACACTGAGGCCAAACAGAACCCTCATCCACACAGGAAGTGTGCTGTGTATTATTTGCCAGGGAGAGAATATCAGTGGCTCCAGATAGCTCTCCACTCTTCTTGGAATATTGGTGCATTTAATAGGCATAAAATATTCATATCATTCAGCATATCAAGTTAAGATCTTGCAAGTAGATGTTAACAGTGGCCAAGGAAATGGCAAGAAGGTAAAAATAAATTTACCTATTTTGTAAGCAAATATTCAGATTAAGATTCTACTCATAGATATTAACTCGCTTACTATAAAAGCCAATGTGAGGCCCATAAAAATTTTGCAACATGGAGGAAGAAAACCTGATAATATTAAAGCAAAAGAGTATACTTTTGTACAAGATCTGCTAGAGATTAAAGAAGCTAGTTTGACACAACTGTTTTCTTCTTTTGAAAAAACATATGTACTACAAAAAAGTTATGAAGAATGAAAGTAAAGATAGTCATCTGAATGACATAGCAGAGGAATAGAGAGAAATATTAATACAGTAGAAGAAACAAGATCTCCATTAAAAGCAGTAAAGAGTAGAATTAGTATCATAAAAGTCAGAATTGTGATGTTAGAAATAAATACGGAAGATATTTACTAAACATAAAGGAAAAAGAAAAAATAATGGAGATTATTAACAAGTAGGAGAGACAATGAACTGCCAACATATTGATAATTATGACTAAATGAAACCAGAATAAATGGTAAAGAATAATAGTCAAAGGTAAAATATAAACTAATTTCTAAGCTGTATCAAATAACTGAAATTATAATTTGAAATTGTGAGATCAACATTAATGTATCCAGTTGATGATCATGAGTTTAAAATATTTTTTAAAAGTAAGACTAAGATTAAAATAGAATAAGACTTGTTTTCTTCAAAATTCAATGTCAAAAAGAGAAAGCCATACAATATCTATAGAATTTTGACAGAAAAACAAAATTGATTAACAAATAGTGCTGAGCCATATAATTTGACATGTATGAAGACAAGGAAAATTTGTAGTATATATTACAATTTAATTTTTTTTTAATTTTGGGGGAAAAGAAGAGAATGAAAAATCAGTATTGCTTTGAGTAATTCAAAGTGTAACATATGAACAGATATGAATTATTTTTGAGTCATGCAGTTTATAAGTAAGATGATAGACCATGGCCAACAATTTATAAACAGTTATTAAGATGATAAAACTTTGTGTGTGTGTATTTAAATATTTCTACCTTTTCTGTGTATACCAACCTTTGTGTTCTTTGGGTTTTTGTTACTTAACCTGAAGAATCAGCAGTTAAAACCAAGTGTTGGGACAAAACATGTCAAAACGGAAGTTTATGTGAAGATCATGTCAATGGTTCTACATGCAGCTGCCCTGAGGGTCAGCGTCACATTTGACATGAACTTTTAGATGTACAATTTAACTGTATTCCAAGGAAACACTTCTTCATTAATTTTCCTTGAAACAATTTTGCTTTACATTTTTGGTGTAGTTTAATAGCAAATTATTCTTTGTTACAGATAATCTACTATCAATTATATCAAAAGAGAAATATTTACATTCAAAATTAACAATTTTTAAGGCTGTCTTCACAAAGCTGAAGGCACTTATGTTGGGAATGTTTTTCTTCACAGACTAGTGGAATTGCACAGATTACCACATCACTGAAGTAAATAAAGCAAAAGAAGTATTAATTATGGAAACAATCACTTTATTAAATAAAATAGGTTTTTTGATAGAAAACACTTATGTTATATTTATATGTGCTTTACCTAAATATATGCAAATATATGTGTACAGGTCTTTTATCAGTGAAATGAATGACATTGAGGGTGATTTACTTATTATGTTTAATACAATGTGATAGTTTCCTGGATGAATTTTCGGGTTCTAATAACAAGGCATATTGCTGTGAATATTTAGTGTGAATAAAAATATTGATTACCTCCATTTCCCTGAGTTTTGTCTTTCACAGAGAAAGGTAGTTTTTTCTTTTACTGATGATAATAATTAATATCTTAAGTTTATGACTGTCAATGTGTATACTTTAAACTTCGCTATGCAGAGGGTAGGCAAAATGCTTTATGCTTCTGGCACTGCATTTTTACCTAATTTGTGGCTGTTTTCTCCATGTATGTTACTGATTGAGACAATAGTAGCAGGAAGAATACTTATATTTTGCATTTTTGGCTTGTTGAGTATCTGAATAAATGCATCTTACTATCCCCCCGCCATGGGATCTGTCAGAAACAGTTGTATTTGATATTTCAACAAATTACAGAAGTTATAAAAGTCACAAAAGCAACATATACATTTGTGTAAAGTATTGACTCCATAGCTCGCTCCTGTACAGATGGACAGAGTATTATAATTTTAAAAGCAACCGTTATAACATAGAATTAGAACAAAGATATAGCAAATGTATTAGATTTTATTTTTTAAATTATAAATAATACAAATTCTAAATATTACTTAGGAAAATATTTAGGATAAAAATATACTACTAATAGTCTATGCATCATTGATCATATAGCTTTTTATACTAAAGGAAAATAAAGCAAGATTATATATTTAAACATTCCCAGTTTTTCTGAGTAAAGTAATTTATATTATCAAATTCAGTTTATTTATCACTTCTGAGAAAATTTCTTATCATTGTGCTGAGTTTTCTGTGTTCTGTCACTTGTAGGCAGCTACAAAATATCATAGTATACATAGGACCTAATAGTGTAAATTCAGAATCCTCTACAAGGAATAACAGGAATTTATAGCAGACTACTTCATTTTCTCGAGTAGCTCTAATTTTGAAGGATATAAAGGACTGAAAATATTAATATTAAGGGGTGAAAATGTGGACAATGCCAAATAATATACCACTGAGTCCAAACACATTTTACCTGTAAAATGAATAGCATTTTGGGAAAATAAGCTATATTGCATGAAGTCTCCTGAGAAATATAAAAGTTCCAATCCAAGCCATTTAACTTATACAAATAAGATGAAGAATCAGTAACACATAAATGCTATGAGCTTTGCTAATAAAAATCTCCCAGATATAGAGTAATAAAGTATTAACAATTAGAAACATTGTGCCTAGAATTTATTATTGAAATAAGTAGATGTCTCTTTTATTAATATCTATGACATCACTTATTGATAATAAAATTGCCTTATCTCATTCAGCCCCAGAAATTATAGGATGTTTATAAGATAAAAATTGACTATATTTCCTGAGTCAAAGTTTCCCATTCTCTGATCAATTGATTAAATTCAAAATTGACTACACATAGAAATATTTATATATTTGCTCACACATAATTATTTTTTGGTTGCTTTACTTAAAAATTATTACAGGGCCAGCCTGGTGGTGTAGTGGTTAAGTTTGCAAGCTCTGCTGCAGTGGCTCGGAGTTTTGCAGGTTTGGATCCCGGGCTCGGACCTATGCCCTGCTCATCAAGCCATGCTGTGGCAGGCTTGATGGGTGGAAGATGGGTACAGATGTTAGCTCAGGTCTTCCTCAGCAAAAAGAGGGGGACTGGCAGCAGATGTTAGCTCAGGGCTAATCTTCCTCACACACACACACACACACACACACACAGTATTACAAATTTTTCTTCTTTTAGACATATTAAAATGACCGTTCAATATAATATCTTTAATTTTATTCTATTTTGCTCTTCAGAAAGTAGCTTGTTGGAAAATTTAACATAGACATGTAGTATAAATATTTTTTTAAATTACCTGAATACTACATGAAATTTGAAATACTAAATTATAGGTAAAAGCTAGGAGTATTATTTATCTAGGAATGGTTTTCTCTCCCGTAGAACCTGATGTGGCCATTCAAAGGAAGAAGCTGTCCAATGCCATTTTCTTTCAATGCATACCTATTCTCTTTATGATGGGGTGGCTAGAAGTATATAATGTTCTCTCTGAGGCTATATATGATCATAAATACCTGATTCTTTCTCAGTTGAGATTTTAAATAAAATACTGTCATATGCAAGAATGATTACATTTAAGTGTACATTTACTTGATCTTTCAAAAATATGCAGCTGTAAGTATTCCCAGAACTATATTGAGATTGATCTTTCTGAAATAAAGAAAATAACATAATGCACATGTTCAAGACACTATTTCCAACTTTTACAACTTTGTGTCCCAGTCTAACTTCCAGTGACTAGGCAAAGGCTTTAACTGTCTTCCAGTTAGAACTACATATGTGGTGAGTCACAGAAGGAAGGTATCTTTGTGCCAATTGTAATAATAATGCATCTGAGATGTTCTGCTGAATGTTTAACCTTCTTCTTAAATTTTACTAGGTAGTTACAGGTATTACTTCTAATAAGAGTGCTGAATGTAATAAACTTACTCAAAATATAAAAAAAAATAATGTTATATTTATGTAAGATAAGAAAGATGCTATAAGTATCATTCCATATTTTCCAACATTGCTTTATTGACTTTTTAAATATGAAACAACTTACATTAATCAAGTATTGCAAACTATTTAAAAAGAACACTAGAGATTATAATTTCATATCACAGGTATATGAAATGTTATATCTCCCAAAGACCTAATTTTAAGGTTAAATAATAAAAATATTAACAAAATTATATAGAAATAATTTACAAATCTTAATCAGAAATGAATGCATAAGAAAAACATGCAATTATAGATATTTATGGTACAAATCATATAGGGTTAATTTGTTAGCATATCTTATGACTAACATCCTATTTTGGAATGTTAGTTTGCCCAAAAAAGGAAGCTTCAGTGTTCTTAAGTTCCAGCAACTCTGTTTGCTTAATATATATAGAAAATATGTCTTTCATAAAAATTAGTGCACCCAAAACATCTGCTTTGTTCAGATGTTTGTTTCTGAGAACAAACACATCTCCTGACGGGAAGCCTCACAGTAGCTGTGCAGTGGTGTGTGTGGCAGGATGGAGGGAGGGGCTGAGTGAAAGGACATTTTGCTGACTAATGGGATCTTTGTAGACTGGAAGAGTGACTAACCACGTAGGAGTTGCTAACATTCCTTAGAGGCCGGCTGTATCATAGGTAGGCAAGTCAGAGTTAAGTCTATATAAAATTAAGATGCTCTAAGAACAGCAGAAGACACAAATCAGGTTATTTTACTCAGTACTTTATCAAGTTATATGATTGGAGGATACTACAAAAAAGTAATTGGTTACTATTCTGCGTCTATTTCCAAATCATATTGAAAATGCTCTGGGAAAGCCTCCTTGCCTCAGGTAATCTTTGTTTAAGAGATTTCCTTCTAAGAAAATAAGATGATCTGAAGAACCCTTCTCTATTCTTCAGGTTATTGAACAACAAAATCATAAAATTGAATTCATATTAGCAAGAGAATGAACACATTCTCTTTTTTATAAAATCTTTGGAAAATTGTGAATAATCAAGATGCTCCATAACAGGAGAAATGTAAGTGTAATTTTACATTAAAAATGGAAAAATTTATATTGATTTTAACATTCATACCTGAATTATTTAAAGCATCATTGATGAGTACTTAAAATAGAAGTTCATTCATTTATTAATTCATTAATTAATTTGTTCATTCTCTCATCCAATAGATAATTATTGACAGATAATCGTTTATTGTGCATGCTATTTTTCAGACGTAATATTTTGAGGGGGAGTAGATAGGGGAATCACAGATGGAAAAAGAGAAAGAGTCTCTGCCTTCAGGTAGCTGGAATATTACTGGAGAAACTACAAAAAAAACAGTAATCAAGGAAATGTCTAGTATAATACCTAGTGTCATTGCATGCTATGAAGAAAAATAGAGTAGAGTAATATGAAGAGAGTGATGTGGTAGATGGGAAGCTCTTTAGATTAGTGGATAAGGGAGAACTCTAAGGAAGTGATTTTTAAGCAGAGATCTAGATAAAATGAGGAAGATTATGTTAAGAATAAAGGGAAGAAACTTCCAGGCAGAGACAGCCCTACACAAAATTTGAGGTAGGCAGGGACCATATCATGTAAGGCCTTATAGGTCCCAGTTAGAATCATGACTTACCAAAAGCTAATTATGACATTTTGACTTTTGTTCACTAGACCTAGAACTTTTCTGCTTGTACAGATCAAGTGAAAATTTAGCAGGCTTCCTATCTATTTTACTTCCAGGAACACCATGATCAACTAGCCAATGCTATAGGTCTGTGTGAGTCAGACTGTTCTGATTACTGCTTTGACTTCCTGTCCATCATGATAACCGTGCCCACATTGCCCTTGGTGATGGAGTGTCACCACTTGGCCTCTGCCACCCTGGGATCCAATTACTCCCATTGCATTTCGGTTTCTCAAATTAGTAACTGCGGTTCCCACAGTATGGTCTGGCCTACAGAGAAGAATAATCACAGCTCTTCGAGGATGTCGGGGACCCCACTACAAATTTATTTCTCACAATCTTGGCAAAAATATGTTTTCTGGACCCTACCACAATAAGTGAGTGGATCTTAAATGACAAATCCACTCTAACATTCCAATCACGCTAAGCCTTTAAATACCTCCCTCTACATTAAACCAAGGAGGGTCAGGTGTTTCTAGTTCACTCACTGTGAGCCACGTTTTTTTATTCCAAGGTTCAGACAACCACCCCTCTTTGCTTCTAGGGGTTTGTTTCGTTGGTTGTCTGAACGAGGAGCATCAGCATTTTCATGGGTGACAACTGCCTCAAGGGAGGCCATTATTGTTTCCTCAAGCAATGCAGGGTTAATTCCCTTGGAAGAGAGTGGAGAGGACCCTACCACTGAGAGTAGAGAGGCTGCTTCCACTTGGGGTGGGGAAGTCTCTTTCACTAGGAAAGAAGAGTCAGCAGAATTTAGGGACTCTGTGTTCCTTGCTTCATCAAGGTCTTCCCACAAGTACTCATTCCAACTTTCAGGAACCCACTCCTTCCTAGTCAATGTCCTCACTTCAACAGTAGACTTGCTGTGAAACTGGGAGTTCAACTTGTATTGTAATTCAGCTAGTTGCAGGATGAGATTCTGTATTTGATTTTTAGCAATCTGAGCCCTGTGGCTACAGGACATAAGGGTCTTCTTCAAGGCACAAGTAGAAGCTTTCAGATCATTTACATAGTGTTTGATCTGGGAATTCTAATCCTGGAGCTCATCCTTTTCTTTCCCCACTTAGTCCAGTGATGTTAAGAGCAACCAACCAATCTCATTATATTTGTTAGTTTGAGCAAAATGTTTGCAAGTACTGTATACACAGTCACCCAAATCCTTGCTTCTTATAATGGATGATTAGGAGTATCCAGTGGTGCTGTTTTGTATATCTCTATTGCCAGATCACATCATGGACTATCTGTGCTCTCTTCACCAATGGAAATAAAGTCATTAGCATTTTTAAATCTAATCAGATTAGGGAGCCAATTTCAGGTACCCTAGAACAAATTAAGAAAACTCATCCTTAAAATTCTGTTCCTCTAGAACCACTTTTGGTACCAAAATCTGCATTAGTCAGAATTTTCCCAGGGAAACCAATAGGAGATATATATATCCATATATAGATCTGTAGATATCAATATATAGATAGATAGATAGATATAGATATATAGATGTAAAGATATTTATTATAAGGAATTGGCTCACGTGATTATGGAGGCTGACAAGTCCCAAGATCTGCAGTGAGTAGGAACTTGTGTGGAGAATACATCACTATGTTATACATTAATATCATACTGACCACGTTAATGAATAAATTAATGTCATAGTGAACAAATCTGAAACTGACCTTTAAAGATAAAAAGTAGAGTCAGTATCCAAAATATCTTGACATGGAAAAGTGTGGCTTTACAAGAAAAAGTAATTCTATGGGTAAATGTGACATTGATGTGATCTGCCTAAACTTGCAACATATGCGTTCGATTAAGACTGAGTCCATGTGGCCTACCATAAGCATGTGTACATAAGGCGGGGGATTCCGTTTTAGCATAGCATACTGATCAAGGCTGGCGATAGTTGTATTATGGCATGCTTGGACCATGGGTCCATCAGGAAGCTTAGGTGCAGGAGAGAAGAATCCACTCCGTAAAGTTTAAACAGCGACAGGTTTTATAAGACAATATTAAGGTATGGCGCATAGTCTCATGAAGGCCAAAAGCCAGAGTCTGAAGCCGTACAGACAAGAATCGTTTCCAACCACACCATAGCGGCTGCTTTAGGAGAAACTCAAAAACCACCAAGGCTGTAATTCTCAGGACTGGATGCCAGAAGTTCTGTCAGTGCTTGTTGCAAACTATAGAAATAAACACCTCTGCCTGGCACTAGTCTGGAGATTGCAACCCCCTTATACAGTTGCCTCCTCATGTTACTCACCTCTGAATCTAAGACTCACTGGGACGTCTGATTGGTAGAAGCTGAGTCATACACACATACCCACCCTACAAGGCACTCTAAACCTGCATGTTTACTTGTTTGTTTATTTTGGGAAGTAGGACATGTAACATGGGAGATTATAAAATGTAGGCAGTATGTTCAAAGACATGAAGGACAAAGGTTGACTAGAGACTCTATCTGGATTATTGAGTAGGATCTGGTTGCCATATTTTAGAGCTGAAATGGACACACAGTTTATGGAGTCAGGAGAGAATGAGCAGGGCGATGCGGAGGCTGAATAAGGACTAACAGGCTTAGATTGGAGATGGTATCTGCCTTCACATTTTCTTTTATTCTTAAAATATTTGTAATATGAAAAATTAAGAATCATAAATCCTGAAGTCAGAACTATAATGAAGTTTATTGATTTGATTCAGTTTTTTAAAGTTTTATAATAAATAAAACTGACCATTAATAGAATATTATAAATATAAAATCAAATTATGTAAAGAGATTTTGGCACCTTTTAAAAAACTGACCTTGAATGGGGCCTGCCTGGTGGCGTAGTGATTAAGTTTGCGTGCTCCCCTTGGGCGGCCTGGGGTTTGCAGGTTTGGAGACCGGGCACAGAGAGACGCACTGCTTCTCAAGCCATGCTGTGGCAGCATCCCACAAATAAAGTAGAGAAAGATGGGCACAGATGTTAGCTCAGGGCCAATATTCCTCAGCAAAAAGAGGAGGATTGGCAAGAGATGTTAGCTCAGGGCTAATATTCCTCACCGAAAAAAAAACAAAAACAAAACCAAAATCTTCAATCTTCCTTGAAGATTCCAGATGCAATGTTATAGAAAAACTCCTTTTTGAGTTTATTTCCACCAGTTTCTCTCTCCAGATAAACCAATGTTCTTCCTCTCTCTAAATAATGAGAATGATATAATCCCCTCACGTTTCCTAGTTTGATTTAGTTGCCAGGAAGCTCAATGTCAGATGTTTTGTCTCCGCTCTCAATTACTGTCCTAACTTGGTTTGTATATGTTTGTAACCATTTCCATTCCTCTCCCTGTCTTCAGAGCACTGCTTTTGAGATTAACTCCTATCCTTTATCCTTTACATTGTATTAATCTTTTATTGTAAGCTTTCTCAAATGAATTTTCGAAGAGTAGGGGAAATCGGAGGATATGTTATACATAAATAGCATAAATGTTAAATGTTTTCCTACCCTAAGTAGAATAAATACATAATATTCACAATATTTTCCAAATCTATGAACAATCCATCATTTTTATTATTCAATCTACAACCAAAACCATTATTTACCTAGTAAAATTTCTCTCTTTAGTTATTTAGGAGGTAGAACTCAAATATATTAAGTGGGCACAATCAACTTTAGTGAAATGTTTTCAATCTATTTGACACATATATTTGCAAAGATTCTCCCATGATTACTCCTAATATTGGTAAGTGCTTTGTTTAAAGAATTATGATTTATTGACTATTTCTTGAATTTACCCAGTATGGACAAGACATTCAGTTTATGAAATATGCAAGGTATCATTCCTAAATGTAGGAGCTTATTATATTAGCCAATATCCTGTGCAAAATAAGGCATCACTATTCTATGTACGTGTGTATGACAGAGAGAGAGAGGCTTTGTGAGTTAGGTTAATTTCAATATCATGGCCTGCTTTTGGAGGGATGAAGTTTTGACAGGAAATCCATTCCTGCTTGTTGAAGAGCTTGGATAGAACAATTAAAAACATCCCATATTTGGCAGATAGTGGATTTTTTGTTTGTTTTAATTTTAGAGTTTGGGTATTTAGATTCTCAAATACTTACCCTGGGTTGGAATTCAGCTGGCTGCATGATACTTGTCAAAGGAGATTGTTAAAACTTTTATGTTCCTCTGCTGATCCAGATAACTTATGGTTTATGACATCTGGGATGAAGCCTCACTGGTAAGCACTAGTTAGGCTGCTGCCTGACTCTCCTGCAGATATTGTACCATGGTCATGGCTCAGTAATTTTTTTTGCTGAGTCTAGCCTCTCAACTTGAGACAGACTCCATTGATACCACTGGTGAGTGATGCTCTCATACTATCCTTTCATTTTTATGTGATTAGGCATTTTTCCCCAACTATAGATAATCATTATCTTACAGTAGAAAATTACTATAACCTAGAAAACTTAGAATATTATAGGACTAATATTTATGGTAAATATACAGTCATAACTGAAAATTGGAGCTTTCATATTCTTGCATAAAGCACAAGTAGGCCACACTTCCAAATCTGCACTTCAAGATCATAAGTGCTTCCGGAAAGCCAAGGTTGAGTGAAGCCTGCTGAGCCATGTACAGAAAATTTCTACAAGAAGCAAGTCTTGTTGAAAAACAAATAGGGCCTAACTGCAAATTTTTACATATATGATCTATATATCTATGATTATATTAAGGTAAATGTGTATGACAATTGTAAAATTTAATAAATAAAAAACTTTCAGTGTTTTATTTTGAACTGATACTGTACAGAGCTTAAATAGGAGATAATTTACAGGCTAAGTTTTCATATGTTCACTTCTTGTTTTGAACACATGATTCTACTAAAATAGATTTAAATATTTTACACAATTCAGTAGTATAAATAAAGAAAAATCATTTTATTTCTTTTTATTCCATTTTATTTCTATAGATTTAAAATGCAAATGAAGTAAGCTATTTAATTTTTTAATTCTTTATGAATTCTTAGAGGGTGAAACAATGCAATCTATTTCTTTGCATGTTAATGCAGTAAAATATTGTTGCTTATAAATAATAACAATAAAATAAATTATTTTAGAATAGAATATATAAGATATTTATATAGATGTATCTATGCTAATATGGTAAATTTTTTTAAAATCCCAAATAGTTTTATTTTAGAATGTTAATGTGAGAATATTATAAATTCTGTTTACATTTAACAGTAATGGGCAAAATTATGTCAAAAAGTCTCTTAGAGAATTTCTCACTGTTAGGATACCTTTAAAACACAATGAAAGACTCATTGTCTACGAATCAAAGCAAAAATAAACAAATTGATGACATAAAGGAAATCTATAAAGTACACTGATAATAATTGGAATAAACTATAGCTTTGAACTTATTACGAACTAGATAATTTCTAAAAGTTAAATCACTATGAGGTATCTGCTATTTTCTCATTGATTTCACTAACAAAAGTGAAATATTCTTCAAAATAAAATGACCAAAAGCACTCAACAAATTTGCAATTTTAAAATATTTAAGGAGACAATGAAGTACTTATATTGTGAGGTCTACTTATTTTCTAAACTTTTGGGGTTATTTAGTTTTAAGTGAATGTCTATGTGCACCAGAATTCTGGCTATTTTTTAAAAACCCAATCTTATTCTTTACCTATTTAAAAGTAATGAAGACAATTTGCATTCAAGTGTAGCTGTGGTTTTGGAGACAAAGGGTAACTTCAGTGTTGGGTAGGAGAAGTATTAATTAGCACTTATTAATATGCTTGGCTTATAAAGGAGAAAAATACTTCCTTGTGTTGACGAAGTTTTCTCTAATAATGCTCAATATGCTCTGGTAAATAAGGTGGTTCAAACAATTTCATGCTAGTTATAACAAAATCTGGGAAGACATATCTTTGGCTAGCTCAGATTAATCACCCACACTCAAATCTCAAGAATGCCGATTAAGGTTTAACTTCTTTCAAATAGAACGTTCCAAATAATTTGTTACATAAATATAATTTCAATTCTGTAATCTACCTAACACTCCTACTTTCTTCCCATTCCATTAACTGTCCTGACTGGATTCTTTCATCTTGTTGACCAATGTTTTTTTCACTTCTTTCTATTTCCTTGTTTTTAATTTAATTTTAAATCACACACACACACTCAGCTCATTACTTCATTTTCTATTTTTATGTTGAAGTTATATGCCTGATTGTAATTCAACTACTTGTTATCTTTGTTATATAGAAAACACATTTTTATTTATCCAATTTTCATAAAAATAATGAAGAAATAATTTTGGTCCCTCACACACTAATTATAATACAAATTTATCAGGACTTTTTTGAACCGACTTTTTATTCTCAGTCATTTATTAATTTTTCTGGAATGTTGAAAACCTTTTTTTATATGTAAAGGGTATTTATGCTTTATCATATTAGTTCACTGAATTTTGCTTTTGATATCAGATATTTTCATTTATGTGATCAGGACTCTCAATATTTGATTTCTGATTTACAATGTTTAAAATTTGCTCTTACCCACCACAAAACTAAATTATCTCCTTTGTACATGTTTTGATTATTTAATGTTCCTTTCCATTTCATAATATGCCCCGGAGTTATAAAATGGATTTAGAATAATATAATATCAGTGAGAGATGGAATGGCTTCATGAGTATAGCATAATAATGGACGTGATGGACACAGGTTCAACTACCTAACCATCCCCTAAATGTGGGAGTCTCATTAAAATCTTTTAAAGGTATCCTTTAAATTTAAAGATAGCTACATTTATTTTAAATGAACCTAAACAGTGCATCTCAAACACACAATGTATATCCTTAAATAGATTTAGACTGTGGCATTTCATCTAACTCTGAAAAAGTAACACATAAAGATATTTCTGTGATGTACAGAACTATCTATAGAATTCAAACCACTCTTGCCTTCCCCAAATGGTAATTGCATCTTAGGCATTCTAGCTCTCAAGTAACAAGATGTCATTTTCTAAGTGAGTGAGTTAATGTGTTTGTGGTCTGAGATAGATCACTGAATGTTATATATGACTCTGCTTTTCAGTGGAGAATACATTACATTTAGTAATACATTCCTTATTCAATAATTCATTAATCTATTTTCTAATCATTCCATTTGATTATTAAGTATGTTGTTAACACTGTATGATATGTATTGAGAAAAATAATTATGAATAAGTTGATGATGACCAACACCACCAGGATTCTTTAGTTGCAAGTAAAACAAATCCCTCTGGCTAATTTAAGCATGGGTAAGCACTGGAAAGATAGACTGAGCTCTCAGAATTAACAGAAAGGCTTGGAAAAGACACCTGGGCACTGTTTAGAACTAAATCAGGTACAGAGCTTTAGAGACTGGATACAGGATAGGTTTCAAGACATGATCGTTCTACTCTTCTCTTTGTACCTCACAGGAATCACAGTCTTGTCAGGGAACAAATGGTCAAATAGATTAATCCGCTGACCATGGGAGGACATGTCCCTGATATAGTCTCAATGGATTATGTTCAATTAGAAGAGATAACTCCTCAAAACAATATTAGAGTGTTGTTCAGAAGGGGCTATGGAGGGCTTCATAGCCAGAAAACAGCATACATTTTGTACACTGGTAAAACAACTGGTTTTAATGAGCATGTCAGCCTAACTATTTAAAAGAGCTAAATAGAAAAAACAGTTAAGATTTTCCAAGTGGAAAAATTTTGACATTCCACTCATAATTAAAGAAAGATGCAGTATGATTAGAATAAAAAATCCTTGATTCAAATCACGACTTTAAAATTTATAACAATTTAGTATTGGGCAAATAATTTAACCTTATCTTCATATTTCTTTATAGATAAATATTACAGATAAATAATGTTTTGTGTATTCCATTATTTTGTGAGTATTAAATATAACAGTATGTGAGAAAAACATTTTGTTAAGCTCTATGCAAATCATAATTGATTTGATAAGATGTCAGCTTTATTTTAAAGATAACATGTCAGCCTTTCATTACACACATAAAGAAGTCATTTTAGAGTGTTCTGAGTATTTGCTACCTGAGCATCAGTCACAGAGGAGTGGTGCACACCACACAAATGTGGTCTCTGTTTTTTTTTTTATATTTCTGTGCTCACCTAGTAAATATTTTAATGACATGTAAAAATTATTTCTATATTTTTAAGTGCAAAAACTTGAAAAATAACATATATGTTATATACCTCTTATCAAAATGCAGAAACTTTAAAAATAACCATTAACTAAACTTTAGTTCTTTGATTCCACACTATAACAGTAGGTAATGTGCAATATAACCTGACAGAACCTGAATGATATAGACAACATTTTCTGCTCTTAAAAAAATCCTAATGCATTTTGAAATGTTGTAGTTCTCCATTCTTTAAGGATCAGTGAAGTGCAAAGTTCTCCAAGTAAAGTTACTCCAAAGAATGATTATAGTACTCAGAAACTCTGAGACCTAGATTAAGTAAAAGCTCTCACATTTTAGATAAGAGAAAGTAAATAGAAATATAATATTTGGGAAAATGGATTAAATGAGTAAAAGAACAGATAATTCGACTTGATGGAATGAAGGCAGTGACCCTTTTCTAATGAGTCCTTGTAGGAAAATAATTCTCTAGAAGCCCTGCTTCAGCTTTTTCTTTCCTTCCTTGTGTGCTTCTTTGTCCATTGTCCTTTAGACATGTATCTTTAAAGCATCCATAACATCAAAGAGTATTGTGTGGCATACAAATAATCTTAAGCATGTATTCTGCACTTTATGAAAATTTGTAATATGTTAAATAGGCAAAAAATGAAAATAATCAACAAATTTAAAAATAATAAATACCATGAGAGGCAGTGATAATATGCTAATGGAGTTCAAACAGAGACAATTTTTAATCAGAGAGAGGAATGAAAGCATAATGGAGGAAGTGGCATATTGGTGGGGACTTGAAATATTGACAAGCCCTAGAAACAGTGAAATAGGAAGGAAGAGATAGATCAAGAAAAAGAAAAAACAGACACAAGGGCCACTGTATGGTAAAGCAGAGCAAATATTCAGGGATTTGCAGGTAGATCTTGGGAATTGAGTAATTGGTAGAAATCCTGCTATCTATCCCCTTAGCTTTACATATGATAAATAGTCCCAGAGAGATTGTGTGAGCTGTCCAAGGTCAGTCTACACAGGGCAGGGCTGGAGGGCTGCCCCTGTATCCCAGTTCTAAGCCAGCACTCATTTTTCTGCACTTTTGGTCAAATTTTAAGGCAAATGAAGACAAGTGAGAGAGCATTCCCATTGAGACTAGTAAAAAATGGAAAGGTTTGTTGAGTTGAGCTGTAAATTCCATACAAAAGTTTATCATTTTTACTGAACAGTCATGTGGAGCCAATGGAGATTTTGAATAACTGACAATTTTGGCTTTGTGTGTCATTTTCTAAACCTTAAAAATGAATTTTTCATCTTTCTTTAGTACTATTTGATGTTTTAAACCCTATGTGGCCATTTTACTATCTAAATTTACATTCAAGTACAAAAGCACATCAAGCATTTTTTAATAATTTATTGAATCTCTCTCTCAGGATAGGATATTTTATGCTGTGGTGCACAAAGACAGAATCTCAGAAGATTAACACCACAGACATTTAGTTCTCGCTCACAGAAAATTTGCTACAAATCAGTGGAAAGCTCTAAGGCAGCTTTCCCCACTTCTAGCTCCGTGTTCTCAGCTGCGTTGACGTATTGCACTTCCATTTGTTCCTGCCAATGAGGAAGAAGAGGCCAGGGGTCAAGTAAGAGCTCTTAAGTGTGTCTGTCCGGAAATGAAGCACATCATTCCCCCCTCACTCTTCATTGATCAAAGAAAATCTCTACTGGCTTCCCTTTCTTCAAGGGGATCTATGTATAGAAGGAGAGGAACCCAATAAGGCACTAATAATGTCTACCACCTATGATATGTTGTTTTAAATTTTTTATTTATGGATATATTTAAATTATTCTTTTAAAAATTTTTTTCTGAAAAAGATTTGCCCTGAGCTAACATCTGTGCCATCTTCCTCTATTTTGTACGTGGGTCGCCACCATAGCATGGATGGTGAGCAGTGCAGGTCTGTGCCCAGGATCCGAACCCTGGCCACCAAAGCAGAGAGTGCCAACCTAACCATTATGCCATGGGGCCAGCCCCTAATTAAATTATTCTAATCACGCTTCATCATCTTGTATAGATGTGTGATATCAGTTATCAGGTACCCAGTTCATCATAAAAGTTTGTGATTTCTATTTTCCTCCCCAGTTTGCATTTCTACACGTAGGATTTTCCTAAAATCAATTTCTGTTTATGTAAAATTTTAAAAAGATTTCTTTACAGGAGACTTTCACAATTATGTTACTTCACAAATGATTTGCCAATTTTGTTAATTTAAAATGGTAAAAAATATATAGAGAAATCATTCCTTTAGTTTTCAGCTTTAAGTATATGGTAATTCAGGTTTTGAGAAACTGTCCATATACATTTTATTATATCTCCTACATTGGCACACTTATATTAACATTCATTTATCATTTTCTGCCACAAAACTTCTCTGTAGGTGCCAGGAGACTGAGACTATGTCGCTTTTATAATATCTGATGGTTTTATTAGTTTTTGACCTATGCAAGAAAGACATTTTTCACAATCCATAAAATTACTTATTGGTAGGAATACGTATCTCCCCACCACACCACCTTGTGATATATACTGCATCAACATTTAAAGGGAAACAATTTTCTCTTTTGAGATTAAAGTAAATCTAACTACCACACACAATAGAAAATGCAAATGTTCATTGTGCCCGTAATCAAAACTCCACCAGAACAATTTATTCCCACAAAAAGCAATGCAAATTTTCAGAAAAGGGTCACCTATATCTTAGAAAAACTTAAAATTGAGGAAATTGTGGTCTAAATGACTTTGAATTGAAAAGGTTACGTTCCTCTCTAATGCACCAACTCTCCTGCCTTGCTTTCAGTCCGCAACTCTAAATGGTTTTTTTCCCCACTATTAAATTACAACCATGCTTTTTTCTATAACTAACTTCAAAATGATATCCCTGTAAGTGATAGCTTCTCATTTTTAATTTGAAAGTTATTTTGCTCAAAGTAGTTCAAGTGATATATTTGCTCATTAAGTTTTGAACATTATGGGCATGGTTTCTTTAAAAATATGTAAATTAGTACTTTTTCCTTTTCAAAAGTGAAATTGAAATGAAAACCTTATTAATATCTTTACCAAATCGTTACTTCTTGCTGTCATAGGGAAGTAGAATTTGCCACTTCAGGATGTGTCTCTTTGGCATGAGGATTATTTGGGAATGGTTACTTTTCAGAAACTGCAGACAGGAGAGAAGCTCTGAAGACCAAGTAAACATTACCCGTTGTAAGAGACATTTACATTTGTAAGGGAAATCTCCACGTGTAAAGATGTCTCCCTCTCTGTACCAAGAAGAGGGGAGATAACTACCTCTAGAAACTCTTGTCAATGCGGAAGGCAAGGACTTATATGTGCATAATAACCTTACTCTTGTTTACTGTGCTTTCTCTGGTAATCTCCCATAACTGACTCCCCCCACCCCCAACATCCTCCTTTGTCTTTCGCTGAAGATGGTATTTAAGGTGGCAACCTCTGCTATTTGGGTGAGTTGCCCAGATTTCCTGCATTTCTCCCGTGTATACATGTTATAAAGCTTTGTTTGATTTTCTCCTGTTATTCTGTCTCATGTCAATTTAATTTGTAGCCCAGCCAGAAGGACCTAGAGTGGGTAGAGGAATTGTCTTCCTCCCCTACACTGTAAAAACTTGCAATTTCTGTTTTGTACCATTTCAAAAGACCAATGTCTTTGATTTCAGAAGGAAGACAATATTAAAAGAAACAGGTCATTGTTTGACACTAAATATCCACTTAGCTTAATAGCTCTACATAACTTTCAACTATTTTCAGCAGTAATAAATTGGGAGGCTCTTTAAAATAAGAAAATTTTGTACTAAATTTTACCTTTCACTACAGTTTTGTCTTACAGGACCTTATAGAATTAATTCCTTCCATGGTAACTTTAGAAATCTAACACTTGTAGTTCCACTTCTATCAATTTCTTATTGTACTAAACTTTAAATAAAGATTTCTCTATCAGATATCCAAAAGATAGGAACTTTTCTTATTATAATTAACATTCCATTCCATTCTACCAGCAGCCTTTCTACATGACCAGATGCCAGATATCATTTGGAACAACTTTCACTCCATCCTGCACAAACTGAACTACTTGCTTGTTCCTATGCCTTAACTGGAGACTTTATTCAAGAAGAGGTGGAGGTGGAATGTTTCTGGTCTGATTAAATGTGTTTAATCATATCTGTTTTACCCCCACCACCAAATATCTCATCATTCAATCAATAGGAAAACTAAGTGTTTGTGTGTGTGTGTGTGCCTTGCGTGTTTGTGTGGGTGTGCATGCACATGTGTGTGTCTGTTTGCATGTTGTGGGGGGTTGACTAGGAAGGAACAATGCTCAATGGCCAAGGTGATTTGAAAATGTTCTAGGAGGTAAAAGTAAATCTGTCTATCAAAAGAAATGCTAGTTCTGTATATGGTTTAAAGGCTTTTTTTCAGCAATACTCCTTAGAACTGTTGACATTCCTATGTGACTTTATAGAAATAAGGAACTTTCAGGCTCCCTACCTTAAGATTTCTTTTAAATCCTCTCAATCTTTTCAATGAGATTAAGCTTTACTGAGAATTGAGTCTGAGATAGTAGTGTTTCTATTGTAGTGGGGGAGATGTCTGGAAAATCAGATAAAGAAATGGGATATTAGAAATTTCAATAATAACTCACAAACAAAAGGAAAAGGTTTCTAATTACAATTTTATGCCCGTGTATACCTATCTGAAGTAGCATTATGTTAACCAAAACTTTCTATTGCTTATACTTTCATGAACCTACTTCACAAATATGATGGTGGCCCAAAATGATCTCTCTTCTGAAGACTTGCCTGATTTGTAGCAAATGAATAAATTGTTTTTAGAGTAATTTTAATGATGGATGTTATTCATGGTAAAGGACATATGACTGATAGTAACTGACTCTTATGTGGTACATCAGAACACTGCATTTAAAAAAATACTTCAAATGCATAGAAAATTACAATATATTAGCATTTTTCTACTAGGTCATAAAATTAATAAAGGAAAATAACCTTACATCTCTAATACTAAAATGATTTCACGGGCAGTTTATCCCTTTTGCACATATTTCAATGTGACAAAAAGGCAGGAGATATAACACTATGTTTTCTTAGAACCAAGAAACAGATAGAGCATATATGACCTGGGATTTATGGGACGGGACCAGAAAATTTGTTCAAAGCCCTCTGCCAGATCAGAGTAGGTTAGAGCATAGATGTGTGGGAATGCAGTAGCAAGAGCCTTGGTGTAAATGTATCTCAAGCTACACCATCATCTACGTCTTTAGTTTTCAGTGATTTCTTCTGATGTGCCTGGCCTGTTTTTTTTGGTTTTTGGTAGGTTTAATTTTTTATATTTGGAGTTCACTGCATTTCTCGAATTTGTAGGTTTACATCTTTCAGCATAGTGGGGAGTTTTTCAGCCATTATTGTTTCAATGTTTTTTAGTACTGCATTCTTTGTCCTTTTTCAGGGACTCTGATGGCACAAATGCTAATACTTTTGTTATTGCCCACAAGTCTCTGAGGCTCTATTCATTTTTTTTCACTGCTTTCCTCTCTTTATTCAAATGGGTCATTTCTACTGATTTATTTTCAAGTTCACTGACTCTTTTCTCTGTCATCTTCATTTTGAATTGTGCCCACCCAGTAAAAAATTTTATTTATTTCATTCTTCAGTTGCAAAATTTTCATTTGGTTCATCTTCATATCTTTTATTTCTTTGCTGAGACTTTAGTTTTCCATTAGTTTCAATAGTGTTTTCTATTACTTACTGGAGCATCTTTTAGTGGCTACTTTAAAGTCTTTGTCATATAAATCCAACATCTCAACACTGGCATCTTTTTGTTAGATTGAGATTTTGCTGACTCTCCATGTGTTGAATAATTGTGGACTGTATCCTGGCCATTTGAAATAATAAGTATGAGATGCTGATCTAATTTAAATCCTATTGAGAATATTGGGGTTTTTTGTTTGTTTTAGCAAGCAGTTGATCTGGTTAGGTTCTGGCTTAAGTTCCAACCTGTTCTCAGTGGGTTGTGTTTCCAATGTCCATTCAGTTTTCAAAGATTTTGTTGTACTGTTCGGATCAGTCCTGGGTATGTGCCAGCAGTGGCCAGTCTGGGATATGAGTGGTGGTCTGTCTGTTAGTTCAATTCTCTTTGTCTGTGGTATGCTGAATAGGATCAGATCCACATCTGTGCAGCTCAGAGGTTAGTGTAGGAGTTCATTAAAAATTTGCTGAGGTCACGTTACTGACCTCCTCCTTCTCTGCCATCTCCGTGGTATATCCCAGTTCCCTGGAATCCATCTTTTCGCTTCTCTTGCCAGAGCTGTGGTGTACTTCCTGTGCTCTGCACTTAGGCAATTGTGCTCACATCTGGAACCAAGCAGCAAAAGGACGGAGAAGGGAAAAAAGGCAGCAGGAGTTGTCTGCATCCTCTTGGAATCACAACTCTAGCAAACACAAAGGGCCCCTCCCTCAGAGTTTTGGCTGATGTAGGCTACAATTATCATCAGCTGCCACCACCAGCATGAATTGCCTAGGGGCTAGGGCAAGGGCAAGACTAAGGGAGAAAAGCAAAAAAACTAAAACTAATAATAATAAAAATAGAGGCTGGAGTCTCTGTATTCTCTCTGAGCATTAGGCATCTCCTTTCCCACTCTGAGTCAGAACTAAAGGATTTCTACTGTAGCTCTCTCCATCTCCACCTCAGTGGCAAATTCTCATCCTTTGCATTCAGGCTGTGGATACCAGAGGGGAAAAATGGCAGACTCACTGTGAGTCCGAGATTATTTTGAGTTGTGGTCTTCTACCCATTCTACCTGCTACTTTTTACTTTTGAGAGTTTAGACAGCTGCTGCATGCTTTCTGTCCAGGTTTCATAGCTGTATTCAGTGGGAAGACTGGGTGGAATGTGACTATTCCATGTTGCCTGGAACCAGAGCTGTTCTGTTGTCATCTTCTTGAGAACAATGTCTCTTTATTTTCGTATTCCCTGCAAGCCATTAAACTCCTTTGTTTTCCTTTTTTGGTGAAGAAGATTAGCTCTGAGCTAACGTCTGTGCCAGTCTTCCTCTATTTCGTATGTGGGTTGCCACCACAGCATGGCTGATGAGTGGTGTAGGTCTGTGCCAGGATCCAAACCTGTGAACCCGGGCCACCAAAGCAGAGGCTGCCAAACTCAACCACTGCGCCACAGGGTTGGGATCTTAAACTCCATTTTTGTTGTTTTGAAATACTAGCAATTTATAGCATTTTCAAAACATATTGTAAATAATTTTGACTCTTTAGAATAGAAATTATCACTTATGATAAATTGCTCATTTTAAAATATAAACAATATTTCATGCTTTATTTTACATAATATAATCACACATCTGTGATTTTTCTTTGTAGTGCAATCTTCACTTTGGAATATATTTTCAATTAATTTTATTTTATAAGGTATCTATTTATTCATTCTTTATTAACCTATTCATTTTTTATTTTTTTTCCAGTTGAATAGTCAATTTTGTTTTTTAATTGTTAAATATTTCTAATTGTTTCCACTTAGTAGCACCACTTATATCTGGATTCTTAGTGCTATAACAATAAGTATTTGTCTATTCATACAAAATTTTTGCTTTTTTATATATATGTTAAAGCTAATTCTCTCCCCATTTTTCTAGTATTTTTCATATTCTCCTTTTCTAATATCAGGAATTTTTTCCCTATGTGTTTAAAATCATATTAGCCAACCGCCTCCAAAAAACCCTGTTGGCATTATAACCTGAATTTCATGAAACTTTACAATAATGTTTGAGGACTGATATTTTTATGATATTGAACCTTTCCATACAGAAGCATAATCTGACTTGTTCTGGTAGCCTCTGTTCCTTTGCATGTTAAAATTTTTGGTCTTTTACATGCAAAGAGTTTTATTTCTTGGACTAAAATATCTCCCTAAAATTTTGATAACATACATGATTTTAGATTCCCATTTGGTCATCTATATTGTTGGCATTTTTATATGAGAGTATTTTTATGATGTCATTTTATCTGCTTGAGAATCTTTCTTATGCCAGGTTGGGAATATGTTTGGAAATAAATTGGGACAAAAAATAGAACTGAGTACATTTTCAGCCTTGGATTCGTGGTCACCTTGGAACCACTTTTGTAAAGACACTGTCGTGTTTCTTCTGAGAACATTTAGTGAACAAAATCTCTGCTGCTCACTAACCCCGAGAAGTTCCATAAAGGATTGGTGTCCTGTCTTGCAGGAGCTGTCTCATGAATGTGGCAGTAAAACCAACTGATCTTGTCCCTTCTCCTCAGCTGATAAGGAGATCCACTTAAAGGGTTTACCCTAGCCTTAATTTTTAAGCCAAATTTGTTAGGAAAAGAAAAATATAGGAACTATGAGAGGGATGTTTATTTCTATTGTGCTGGATTTTCCAGAACACTCTCCAGTATCCATCACGCTGGTAATGGAGTGCAGTTTCCGGATGCTCGATCCTCCTTAATAAGAAGCTTTGGTGGCATCATCATCCACTGAGTTGCTCAGGAAAAAATTTCAATCTGACTGTCATCCTCTATTACAGTATTTCCCACACAATCCTCATACAATCTATGAGCATATTTTTGAGCTTTGCATTTCTAATTTCTCTGAAAGCTGACATCTTCCATTGCCTCTGTTAAAGGTTGGCCCAGCACTTGCACATCGTGTGTGTGGATTCCTGCTTGATTCTCCTAAGGGGTCTGTCCACCAATAGCACAAATATTAAAACTATATATCACCAATGATGTCCTTCAGTTATCAACTCCTTTGCTGTGGTAGCCTGCTTAGCTTGCTTATTATTGAAGCAATAAATTCCTTTAACACGTGGGCTACCTCAGTGATCCAACACTTTCTTTCCACTCTGGTCAAAGCAACCACACTATCAGTGGCCAGCTTTTTCTATATAGAAGTCATTTATTGTGAGAATATATCTTCTCCAGTGCATCTTTCCTTCAATACTTTTCTATATATTTATTATGCCAGAAGCAGAACATGTTACAAGTAGCTGTACTTTAAATTCAAATACAAGAAGTCTTTCACATGAAGAAATTTGTTCTATTGCTTGTTTGAAAAATTCTTTATCAATGTTTTCTCTGCATACTCTTTGTCAGTGTTTACAGACAACAGACTTTCACTGGTTGCCCTGTTGTTTTCCTAAAAGTATTTAAACCATAGCAAGAAAAACAGATGTTTCTTTTGGTCTTTTGTATTAAGGGAAACATTTCAAAAATGGAATTCCAAGTGTTTAGCATTGTTGGATGAAATTGTATAAAATACTGAATTGAAAGTTGTATGATTTTAAATATTGGTGAAAATTTTCTCATTTTTATCTGCATATTCAAGATGCTTAGTTTTTCTATGTCTTACTGATTTTTATAGCTTTATACAACCATTAGTTAAGATCTCAAACCATGATTTATCATAAATGATAATGGATAAATATCCATATTTTAAATTGTTGTGATTTTCAGTTTTGGGGGACTGGCATTCTAATCATATTAGACTATTATTCTTACCCCATAATGTGTGGCTGATATAGTCACACTTGGAGAAATACCAGCAATGTCATTTTCTTTTTAACTTGTGTTTTCATTACTGTTCATTTCATTCTAGAGTTGTAGGTTTGGGTTTTGTTTTGTTTGTTTTTGGTTTTGCTTATCGATTTTGTAAGGGTAAATTTTATTAAATCCATAAAATATTCTTAAGTCAACATATTTGGACACACTCAGCACTGAAAGGCATTACAATATACTGAAATGTAACAGTTTGGATACCACAAAGGTGTCTGGCAGCTGCTGTGGACCTCCTCCTTTTCCCTCAGGGTATCTTGTGCACAATGTGCCCATGAATACCCTATGGAATGAATGAGCATACCTACATCAACCTGAATAGTAAACCTTTTTAAAACTTCCAGCCTGATAATACTCAGCATCTGAAATGGACAGAACTTTAACTGGATAACTTCACTAAAATTGTCCATCCAGATCACTGAACAAGCAAGCACAATTTAGTAAAAATTCTATATTTTTCTTATATTTAGATAAATATGCACATAAACGGAGGTTATAATATTTTCTTTTTGCATATTGGATTTTTTTTCTGCCCTGGGTATATATCACTCTAATTTTTGGACTCCTTATAGACTGCTGGGAGATATGATTTACAGAGGAATATGATTTCTGTTTATTTCACATTCCTTTTCTCTCTTTTATTCCAGATGATATTTCTCCTATAGGATTTGACTGCTGTTTTAATCACCCATTATTACTGTGTTACATAGGGTAACCAGAAACACAACCAAACACTCCAGTCGTGCCCAACTTCCACACTTTGCTGACACTAGGCCGTGCCCATGCACTCTGTCATCTCACTGTGGGATGATGTGACACATGTCATTTCTCCTGCATTGAACTGTCTTTCAACACCCTCAATTCCACGTACTCTCCCACGGCCCCTCCCAGACATTTCTGCCAGAACATTTGATGACTTATTATTGTTATTATTACATTTATCATATGTCAATAAGCAAGTCATAGGAAAGGGATATAGATTAATTCACTAAGAGGTACATTTTCAGTCGTATTGCCTATCATTCAAATGTTAATGCAATGGTTATGGCAATCACAACATAAAATAAAATATCTCTGGCTTGATAATAGCAGGACATTAAATCACATAAATGTCTTCTGAGAGTTCTCTGGAGATTGTTAAAATTGAGCTGCCACAACCAACTGGGGAAAAACAATCTGACTGTCTTTTTCTTTTTATTTTTTTACAGAGTATGTCATAAGGGGAAAATGTAAGTAATGTAGAATCACAAATGCATGGTCTTTGGTATTTCATACAGACTTTATCATACATGTAACCATGTTTTCTAAAATAAGCATGATCAAGAAGATCTCTCAAATGAGTGTAGTTATAAAACATAAAAGTAACTTTGATAAAATTGTACTCTGATATTATTTTAAAATATTTTCTTTTCAATGATTTCAACATATTAGTGATTGGATAGCTAGTTGTAAAGAAAAGTTGATATATGGGTTATGGACAAAAATCATGTGCAGTGATTCTAGGCAAAGCAAGGGCGGAAACAAAGGGAAATGGAATGTATGCTAATCCTCTGTTTCCTTCTGTGGCCTCCGTATTTGCCATGGGGCATGGTAACTAGATGAAAACACACAATGAGGCTATTGAAGGAGAACGTGTTTCCTCCCATAGTTAGCTCGTTCTTTCTTCAGATACCTTCGAGCGTTCACCATCCACGGGGCAATCTTCTCTGCACTGGAAATGTAACAGGAGACTGTAGTTACAGCTCCTGATGGAGGTTTCTTCTAGTGGTGGAGACAGCAGTGAACAAAACAAGCAGTACACCATAAATTAGGAATCAAAGGTGCTGTTGAGAAGGAAAAGCCAGAGAAAAGGTCTTGTGTATGGGCTTCCTCTCTGATATAGGCTTATCAGGGAGGGCATCTTGGATAAGTTGACATTAAGAAGAGATCTGAAGGGAGTGAGGAAGGAAGAAAATAGATTTCTGGAGGAAGAGACTTCCAGACACCTAAAGCACAGGTGCTGAGGCAGGTGAGCATGTGGTGAGTTCAAGAACCTCCAAGGAAGACTGTATCGTTAGATATAAGTGAGTGAGAAAGAGTGGGGAAGGACAGTAGTTAGAGAGGTGGTGGACTCTGGAGGCCCTTGTAAGTACTTTCGCCTTTACTATGGAGTGGGACGCAATTAGAGATGCTCTAATTCACACTTTAAAAGATGATATCTATCTCCAGTGAAATGAGAAAATGACCACCACTAGCCACAACACAAACTAAGGTGTGCACCTCCCAAGTTCCCTGAAGGCTGGGACAAAGGAGACTGAGAAAAGTTATTTAAATGCAATAGTCTTTAAAGTATGCTCTGATGATTATTACATTAGAAATAGGAGATACAGGAAATGACCCTCTTTACATCCAGCTCACCATCACGGAGGGAAACGGAAAAGGGTGGAAGACAAAATATTCTGAAGTTCTTTTATTACTTAGTTAATGAGCTTAAGCGGGGTGGAGGGGGAGAGGCAGTTGCTTTATCTCTTTATGTTTAAATTTTCTCTACTGTAAAGTGGGGGTAATACTACTGGCTGATAATAATATATGGTAATAACTGTTGCTGTGGCTTTTATTAGCATTATTGTTGTTATTGTTACTATTTTACTTATTACGCTGATGGCAATCAAATTTTTAAACCAATATTCTAAGAGCTAGATATCAAACTATAATACATGTTAACATAGTGGATTGTCCCTATGAAACCTTTGATAAATAATGCACTGTTCTTTATTCCTAGTGACCATATACTCCCAAATTGCACCTCTTATTTTCAGTAATGCTGTCAATTATTTGATAAAACTCATAAAAGCACTTTCACTACACCTCCATGAAATTTGGTGTAGAAACTCGAAATAAGTACAAAGTAATTACTTAAATATGATTCAATGTCGAAAATATTATTATTAAATATAATTAGATCGATTTTAATAATACCAATAGAAAATAGGTACTGTGAGTCAAAAATTTTAGAACCGGTTTATGTGAACGATGATGTTGATATTAGGTGCTGATGGGAATAAAACTCTCCTTCACACAATTCTCTGTACAGCATGGAGGCATGTAAAGCCAAGACCTGAATTACAGCATGCATGTCAATTGTTTCTCTGTCAAAATAGGAAATATTTTTCATTGACCCTAGCGAAATGACCTAGTGACCCAACACCATTAACAGTTCCGGTGATAGACACTAGATTTCAGATCTTAAATTAACAATCAAAATAAGCTGGATTAATAAACTTTTTTGCCCCATTCATTAGTACCCTGGGCCCAATAAATAGCTATTGGGAGTTGGATAGTGAAGTCTACTGAGAATTTTTCTAATGTTTAAGGATGCACATAAAATTGATGTTTAAAAACCATTGCTATTTCATCTGCTTTTAATTTTAAAATGCTTTTTAAAATTATTGACTGAAATGAGCAAAAAAAATCACTTAAATCCAAGTTAGAACATTTTAGTTTGTTTAAATGATCACCAGAAGCACTAACAAACGTATGGATTGGTTATAACATCTGAATTTTAAATGTTCCAGCTTTCAAACACTACGGAGAATTCCATGAGCAAGTGCCCCACCATCCTATGGACTTGGTCCTGAGGGTGTAGCGAAGGCAGAGGCAAGGATTCTGGATGCATTTGCCGTACAGAGCATTTCTTTTTTCAAAACGTGGAGCGCGTGGCAGGGCTTATTTATCTGCCCCGTCTGTAATCTACTCACGGGCTTCAGCGACAAGAATAATGAATCTGCCTTTGAATACACATTTTTAAAGTGTAAAATCCCCTGTGAACTATTTATCTGTTTCCTCCTCCATCACTCTTTATTGTTCTTCCAAGAGAACAAAACCCGAAACAGTGGAGACCTTTAGTTCTCTTCATTTCAGAATTTATTCTGGGCTTTGGATTTGGCTCTATGTTTATAACGTAAGAAATGTATTTGTAAATACGCTTGTCACAAGGACACGGTGAATGAAAAAGCAGGGAGAACTGAAATAATAGCTTTTGGAAGATGGGGAGAAAGTGGATCATCTGCTTAGCCGTTGTTCTTTGATGCTTTGGAAGTTTTGATTGAGGAACAGGTGTGGGGGGGGGCACATCTCCAATAGGAAGGCCAGAAGACTACCATAAAACATACTACGTTTCAGCTGCATTCAGAAAAGACAATATGAGGAAATGAGAGGATGTTGAGGGTAGGCAAAGGAGAGAAAAGAAAAAATACTACTGGTGGGGGTCATTTTCCCAGTGACCACCAAGCTTCGGTGAGGCAGATGGACTCACCATGGATATATTGTAATAACTGATGGAAAACTAAATTCTACATCCAAATGACGTCCTCTCAGTTGTTCTGGTTTTGTCCTCTAGCATATCATAAGACATGAAGAATAGAGTAACATCACAAATAACAGTCTTTTCTTTATTCAGCAAACATTTACCAGTGTCCCAGTCTTCTTGATGTATAGCATGTTTGTCCCTGCATATTTTCATATTAATCATATAGGCTTGGAAAGTCACATATACTCTATACTTCAGTTTCATCATCTGCAAAGTGAGAATAATGCTAATAATTACAACATAAGATTAGTATGAGGAATCAATGGAATAATCTATTCATAGTGGTTTGGACACACATGAGCACATAGTAAGCATTCAATGTTAGCTATAGTTATAGTTAGAATTAGCTGTAGTTAGTTATAATTATGAGATAGCACCATTTTATGAATTGAGGTTAAACAAAATAAAAATTACTTTTTGTCTCTCCACATTGCTGCTTATTGATTTAAAAGTTCTTCTTTCGCTACTAGATTGGGGAGAAATAAAGGATATCTTATGGGAAATAAAAATGAGATGAGAACTGTGTTGGTGAGGCATAGTTTCACTTGTGTCAAGGGCAGCATAACTCAAAGCATATTTTTCAGAACTCAAAAAATAAAGCAAATTCTATTAAATAAATTCTATGTTATTTATCTTTTCTGGAAATTTGCAACAAAAAAAGCCTATTGATGGCCCTGAGATGATGACATAAGAACAAACACCAGAAACAACAAAAAAATCTTTAGCACAGAGCTTTTCAAATTTAACAAACTATAAATATCCAAACACTCTACTACCCCAAATCCTTTTGTTGGGGGGAGGGCAGCACTGGATCTATTAATCTCTGACTTGAGGCAAAGGCTGAACACTGGTAAAATGTAATTTAGAAGACAGGAAAAACAAAAACAATAAATATTCTCATTCTTAAAACTTAGTTCAAGAAAGCAGTAGACGAGAAGTATGAGAAAGAACATGTATGCAAAGGGGTGGATGTGAGGGTCACAACAAGCTGGGGTAGCGGCCTCCTCTAAGAGCAGTGACTGCGTGTGACCTATAATGGTGGATGAAATGTGACTTCCCTTTGCTTAATACCTGGATTACAACAATCCATACTACTGTTGTGTTCCAAGTATGGATAGATTGAAGTTACCTACATGTCTGGAAAAATAGGTAATTTGTAGAGAAAAGCATTGAATTTGGATTGTACCTCCCACTGCACATTTTCTTCACAAAATGATCAGGATCAGGGAATTCCATTTGCTAAGTTTTATTTTCGTTTTTACATATCAGTTTCTGAGTATGTTTTGAGCTGTTATAGCAGGTTTATGTCTATCTTTTAACAGCACCATGTGTAATGTACTGACATGAATCTACATATCTGATAATCTTATATCAAATTCCCAGCACTGTTCCACAGGATGGCAAGGATTATTTTAGTAGATAGAAAATTTAATAAAAATGTGGACAGCAGTGTTAATATTCACCACTTTATGACATACTATTTCCAAATATTTATATTTATATACAAATACATACATTTCCAAATACTTTTTTATGCTAAAATAATGGAACTTTAAAAAGCCAAATCCTTTTGATTAGAAACCAATATGTCTAAAGGACATAAGCATAGGAATAATGAAGGACATGTATTTGGATGGTGAATATTTCAATATAACTACAGTATAGCACCACACAGATATCAAAGAGGAAATACATTTGGATAATTAATGTGAAAATCAGGCTATGAATATAATCATTATAGAACAGCATGAAGTTTTTGAATAAAAGTAATATGAACAAATAAATTATTTAGAGAGATATTTCTAGTAGGTTTTAAAGAATGATTTATGTGCTAATTTAATTTGCAGGTAGAGTGAATTTTAGTTCTCCCTAGTGAACTTTCATGGTCAAATTGTATTAACAATAGAACTCTATTAGAGAAAAGAAGATGTAATAATTTGTATGAAGAGACAAAAAGAAATATTGCATAAATGACCTCTTCTCCCAATACATACCGCTGTTCGCAAGAAAGTAAGTTGCACAATCTGCGCATGTGTCCTTAAAAAGACAAAAACAAATAGAATGGTAATGGCCCCTCATTGATCTTTTTCAGTTGCTCTGCTGTAACTTATAGTTGAAGTTAATTGGGAAATGTCCATCCTTCCTAGGGACAGGCCTCACCCATCTGATATTCCAATCCCTGCCCACTGCCCTTCATCAGAGCAGGCCTTAAATCTGGGCTTCTCAGCACAGGTAGAGGTGTGGAGGCAAACAAACTGTGACAATAATAAGGGGTGAACTTATCCTAATTGGCTCAAAAAGTATTTCGTTCAGAGGCTAAGAATTAGCAAAATAATAATAAACACAAACATTTATCTAGGGAAAGACTTCCATTATGGTAGTGTCATTTATTGAAAAGAGAAAAACTTAAAGTCTCTGGAAATTGTCCTACTGACATATAGCAAAGGGAGAAACATTTATTCAAATCTTGGCAAGAAGGAGAGTCTTGGCACTTGAGCCATGATTGCTGCCTTACCTCCTCTCCCCCTCACCCCAGCTCAGTGGGATGGAAGCTCACCAGAATAGAGGCTCCTTCTCCCCATAACTCCCATTCTAGGGCAACAGTTTCATCCTGGGAGGGGCAGGCCACAATTATTCTGGTCCCTGCAGCTGTACTGCAAGAAGTTCTATTCCACACACGTATAACAGAGAGGGCTGGAGCTCTCTTTCCCCACCCAGCCCCCATTCATAATGTGGAAGCTCTGCCACGGGTGCAGCAGGCTGAGAATACGAGGTCCCCCCTCTCAAACCACAGTTTGCTTATAGAGCAGAGGTTCCATTCCAAATGGGGCAAGTTGAGAAAACCAGTGGGTACCAAACCACTCAACACTCTACCTGTAGAGCAGGGGTGACATTCCAAGAGAAGCCGGCTGCTGTCTCCACCCCCAGCTTCAATGCAGAAGGGCAGAGGTTCTAACTAGGTGGAGAAACAGTCCATAACAGGAGAGCCACAAACATTTTCCTCTGAAGCAAGTTACTTTTTTGGACTAGAGCCTGGAGTTCATGCATAAGGATGTGTGGAAAACGTTGGAGATCTTGGTAGAAAGCAATTGAGAGAGGGTGAAGTGTAAGACCAGGTAGAAGTTCAATAGAGGCAAAAGTGAAAGAGACAGCTAGGAAGAGACCTTTTGAGGTTGGAGAAAACTTCAAGCTTGATAATACTCAGCCTCTGAAAGGGACACACCTTGAATTAGATCAGAGTAGAACAATTAATGGCCCAGAACAATTAGTGAAGCAACAGATCATCAGCAAGCAATCAGTTAGGGATAACTCATAGATGTGATTCCAGTGTGGCAAACCATTCAAAAGCTTAAATAAGAGATTAAAGAAGAGATAGTCAAAGACAGCCCGGCTAAAGTCAGTCATAATTAGTCATAGAACAGGGGGACTGTGACAGCCCAAGGTTGAGGAGCAGCATCAGAGAGGCAGTCGACTTCCCTACAACAGTCCATCCAGATCACTGAACAAGCAAACAAATAAGTAAATAATAAAGACAAAAATCTCTCAGTTGGCAGGAGTGTGGATCATTATTTAGAGTTGCTATGATATATCATCTAAAATGTCCAATTAGCAACAAAAAAATAAGACATGCAAAGAAACGGGAAAGCATTACTTAAACATAGGGGGAAAAGCAGGCAATAGAAAGTGAGTAAGGAGGCCCAGATTTTGGGAAAAATGGTGCTAAGAAGATAGTCACAAAAAACACATATTATTTGTTACCATTTATCTGATATATCCAGAAGGGGCAAAACTATAGGGACAGAAAACTAGAGTCATGGCTGCCTAGATCTGAGGTGGGGACACAGTGATAGAAGGCTAATAGCTTCTTTTGGGGGTGACAAATATATTCTAAAATTAGATTTGTGAAGACGGTTGCACAAATCTCTGAATATACTAAAAACACCAAATTATATACTTTAGGTAAAGTTGTATATGAATTATATATTTCTATAAGACTGTTTAAAGAGATATATAGTAATTTGCACGTAAGGTTATTTTTAATAATGAGTGGAGCCATTGCACAGAAAATCCATTTGAATATTTATTTAAAAATTATCTGTAGGAATTTTGCTGACTGGTACATTTTCTCTAATTCAGTTTCTATTTTAACTCAAAACACACTTTGTATCTGATACTATAACTTTGTAACTGCATGTGCTTCTCTTTAACAAATGGTATTAGAGAAACAGGAGTCAATATTGTACAGAAGGCAATCCCTAAAATACAAGCTGACACCTGATTTACTCTTCCTCTGTCCAAGCAAGATTAGATAATGACAGACAGAACTTTAAGAAACACCCTCTATCTATGTTGAAAGAATCAATCCAGTGTAGAACCATAAATATGGCACACGAGAAGAGAAGAGTGATCTAGGGTTCCTTCAATTATTAAGTAGAAATCAAATACATTGCTGATGGAAACGCTTGAAATAGTAATTCTATCAGAAAGAGCAGAAATTACAGATGTGGACGGTTATCAAAAGAATTGCAGAAGGGGTCAGGCCAGTGGCCTAGAAGTTAAGTTCGCACACTCTGCTTCTGGTGGCCTGGGGTTTGCAGGTTTGGATCCTGGGTGCAGACGGATTCACTGCTTGTCAAGCCATGCTGTGGCGGCGTCCCATATAAAAAAGTAGAGGATTGGCAACGGATGTTGGCTCAGAGCTAATCTTCCTCACAAAAATAAAAAATTATGTAAAAAATTAGACCAAACTGAAAATGAGGTGATTTTTGCTAAAAAGCACTGAGATCTGGATCAGATTATGAGTTTTGAAATACACCCAACTCTGAAAAATTTTGAACTTCCATTTGTTACCAACATTCCAGTGCAGAATAGGAATAGAACGCAAGCATATACTAAACATAGGGGCATGATGGGAAAGGTCACTATGAAGGTGAAGTAATAGTAACTCAACCACGTATGTAACATGCATGAGGGAGAAGACTGGCAAGGAGAGCTCGCACAGTAAACGGCCCCTTTAATTTAAATGAGTACCCTGAGTGCATCTATTTCATAATTTAAATTTTAATCTCTTCTCTATACAATTCGATAAAGCTGAATAAATCAATGAAAAGTAACTAATGTACAGATAAGAAATTATTCAGTTTTCATGTAAGCCTAATTGAATTTCACAATCTTTTAAGACAATCAAAAAACAATCATTTTCCACTATTTAATGTGAAATCTAGTAAATATTTTCCTTATGATTGAAGACTGAATAGAAATTATTTGAGGAAAATTTTTCTTTATACACTCACTTATTTTAAAATGTTTTAGAAGACACCATTAGGAATTTCAAGTCGATATTCCAGAGGGAAAACCTGTTGTAAAAAATTTAGGAAAGTGCATTTTTAGTAAGGCCTATGATATCCTCAGTTCTTCTTTTCTGAACCATTATGGGAAGAACATGGCAGCAGTTTGCTGTTCTATGATTCTTCCAATAATTTTTGTGAAGAATGTTAATATACACTGTACTTCTATTTCCAGTAAGTCATGTGACTGAGCTCCCACTGTCGCCTCACAGTGGCTACATTTCTGTGTATCGTTCATCTCAGTCATGCTGTTATAACTCGGACGTGTCCCGTTCTTGTGTGTCACTAATCACTTTGAATGAAATTGTGCAGAAAATGAATTATGTAGCCAATATGCAGCTATCTTTACCTGTTGCCGACATTATCACACTTAAAACCAACCACATATTGGGAGTTTTTGATCTGCAGTCTAATTTTTTCTTGGGAGGGGTTTCAAAGCTATGAGAATGCATAATCATTATCATATCAATAATGATAACATTAACAAAATTATGTGGGATTGTTATTTTTTAAAGTACTTTCATGCACATTATTTCTATTTACACTCTCTCTCTCACCCACCCACACACACAATAAAAGAGGCATTAGCCTCTATTTTGCAAATGGAAAATCATGATCAAAGAGGTCTGTAATTTGAGGAAGATCACAAAATCAGTCAACATCAAACTAGAGTTCACACTCAGGAATTCAGACACAAAAATCTGATATATTTTCAGCAAAACCATGATGATGCTTTGGGTTATTTCTTCTGGCAAACGATACTTTGAAATATCAATTCAAAATGGATGAAAATTACTTCTAGTATTGATTAGTGTATTGGTGTGCTTATCCTGAAAACTGTATCATGTAATATTATTGCATATAATATTAAATTATAATATTTTAAAAGAATCAAATAGTTTTTCTGATAATCATTGTTATATAATACTAGTGGAGTATAAAAATGTAACAGAAAAGAATTAAAAGAAAATGAATAAAAAATAACAAAATACTTTTCGTGAAAGACAGTATTCGTATTGTCAGCCTTGAAAGTTCTGGGATTTTAAACTATGAATTAACCTACATAAATTAAACTTTGGTATAAAAGAAATGTTTCCAAATATGTAGAATTATAACAAAAGTCATTATACTATGAACTATATTATACTATGTATACTATATTATACATTATACTATGAACCAATCTTGATAATTGAAAAAGAATTATCTCCAGGGTTTTACATGACACTTTTCGTGATCATTGGAAACATTTCAGTGATTTTTACAGTCTTCATCTTTACCATGTTATAACTCTTGCCAAAATGTGCCATCATTCACTGTAACTAGTTAGATGTGATGGTTTATCCTTTCATCAGATACTGTTTATGATGCCCATTTCTTTCATTCTCACACATCATTCCACGTATGATCACTAGTTCGGAAAATGAAGAATTTATGTGTCAGTATTACAAACAATGGATCCTAAACTAAAGAGTTTATTGTTTCTAAACATTTTGCAAACATTGCCTAATTTAAATTTTGTAATAACCTTAGATGGACATACCATTATTGTTATGATTATACGGAAGAGGACATTTAGACAGGAAGAGCATAAGTCATTTGCCCAAAATCACACAATTATACAAATGTAGCATATAGCACTAGCATATTCCTCTTTTTAAATTTTTCCTACTGAAGTTTCTCAATTCCTCTCTGTGCTAAAGGGCACAAATGCCACTCCTTTTAGGTACCTGAAACTAATATGAAAAGTCTACTAGAAAGCTGCATTCAATTGTAATGTAAGCCTACACTATTCTAACCAGTAAGTTTTGTATAATTTAGTTGTATCTGGTTAGCTGCAGATGGTAATATAGTGAGCAAAGTGTAAAGCTAGTTATTACAAAAGTCCAGTTTTTCCTCAGAAAGGAATCTGCAAACTCTTGGGAATCTATAGATATATATTCCAGGCTTAACTAGTTCTATATTATGTCCTTTATATGTTAGGTTTTTATTTTATATCTAATATAAATATGAGATGTGTTTGGGAGCGAGAGATTGAGATTGAGAGAGGAAAAGGGAGAGTCAACACATTGGATCTTCAGGGCGTCCACCTTAAACCCAATTCCCTCAATTTCAGTACATTCATTTGAATCTGTTTATGATTACTCACTTCAGCAGAAGAGCAGCTGCATTAATTGTATTGTCTATGAGAAAAGACGAAGAGAGATTTAATCTATAAATGTTTAGCTTATGTCAGGCAAAGATCAAAAACCGTCCCAGCTTGCTCTGTGAAGAAAGGTTTCATGGTAGTCAGCGCTGAGAAAGGTCATGAAAGCATTGAGACATATTCATACTACAGGAAATTTCAACCTCTTCAAGTTGAGGGAAACCGTCCCACTGACATCAATACCCCTACAGGTGTCGTGAGTGTATACTTGGTAGACACAAACCAGCATCTGCTAAAATAACACTGTTACCATAATTTTCATTTTATTAACTTTATGTTTAATTTGTAATTTTATTTTAGTTTATAGTTGAATTGAGTATGTAAGCCTAAGAAATGTATGCCTAATTTTATTTTTGTGCATTTTAAGTAACATCATAAGGATTTTGGTAACATTATGAAAACTTAAATAAACTACTGGAGTCATTAAGAAATTTTCTTTTTAAGAGGTTATTAATCATATTAAAGAAGTGTTGATATAGTCCAAACTAACAATAATAATAGTAATGATAATATTTTTATGATAAAATACTATGTTACATCTTGCTTTATTCACTTAGGAGGTGTACATATATTTCAAATATCAAGTAAATTTTTGCTAAATTATCTATAATGCAAACTACTCAGAATCACATGATTTTTCTATTTTACAATATTAAAACTTAAACTCTGTAGATGAGGGACTTGTCTGAAGTGACAAAATCATTATGAAAGAGCTGGGATTGGAACCCACATCTTCTAATTCATAGTTCAATTTCCTACTATCACTGTCAGCTTTCTTAGTATTATTAATTACATAAAAAATAAATGTAATTTATAAAATAGTCATATTAGAAAAATTGCCAAACCTTCATACTAACTACTTTTCTTGTGGCTTCTTCCCTTATGAAGTCTTATTATGCAGTTTAAACACATATTTTCATTGCACATTTATGCATTCCACTCTTCAGAGTATCATATATATTCCATTTATTTCAATTTACTTCCAGCAGATTAAATGTGGCTCAGTCACAGTATGACTATGGGTGACAACCTCTCTGCATATTTAAGAGAAATTTGAACAATGTAAATCAGTTATACTATTTTCCATGTTAGAGAATGAAATCTTGACATCCTCTGTAATAACCATGACAAAATTCTCCACCAATACTTTAAGGCAGAAAGTCTGGGTCAACTCATATTCTGAATATTTTTTTGCAATGCTAGCTGATACATCTTGGTTTCTATGACAATTTGAGTGCTACAAAGATGGGATTTTAAGCACCTTAAAATATCCTTCAGCCACACTTAATGTGTGCTCCAGCCATACTGAACTACTTTTAGTTATTTTAAGCATGTATTCACCATGCCCCAAATTCCTCTGTGACTTTGTTCATTCCATATTGTTAACTGCATGAATTTCTATTCATTCCTGTACCAATTTCCTAGTAAATATCTGCATAGATTTTTAATCATATCAAATGTCACCAGCTATAACATGTCTTAACTCAAGGAAGTCCAAATTATGGGCTTGTTAGTCTTTGATGACAAAATACTTCATACAGTTATCACCATATTACACCAACATTTTGTACATATCTATTTCTATTAAGTGACCAAATAATTTATGTAGTTTATCTATTTTTATATCTATCTGCTTCATCAGACTATAAAATCTTTGAACTCAATCACTGAGCCTTATTCATCATGGCATTTCCAGTGCCTACTACATAGCTTGGTAGGAAGGAGAAGTAAAATAAAATTTTCATAAATTAATTAATCTGACTCAAATTGAAAAATCTGCTTTAATGCTGTAAAGATGATCCCAATTTTGAACCTAGAGCTCCAAAGTTTACATCACTTCTTACATGTAAAAACTAACAAATATCTAAAACAATATTTTGATCATGAATTTCTATAAAGGTGCTAGATAAAGCCAACAAATTATTTGTATGTGACATTTCCTTATTTCTTAAAAATCTTCTGGTTAATTTTAAAATTACAAAAGAAGGAGCAATGTTCAGATAAGATAGGTGAAATTCATCATTATGAGTAAAAGGTTTATCATAACTCAAGATATCCTAAGATTTGAGGAGATATCTAAAATTGATTTAATAAATATAGCAATATCCTGCTATACTGCAGTAAGTGGGATCCAAAAATATAATTCTTTAAAATGCAGGATCATGTAATTGTGAGAGTCACTGGCAGACCTGAGGTGAGCCTTGTGTAGCACAGCAGTGAGAGACTCAGAAGACTGCGTAGTTAGGCCACCTAAAGAGTGTTCCTTCAAGCTTAAACACCAATAGGGAGGATTCTGCTTCCTACTTTGGTGGAAGCTTTCAGGTCAGTGGTAGTAATTCAGATAATCTCCTGGTTTGTTGCCCCCATTTTTAGAGAGATTAAGCTAGAGATACTGCAAATGGCGACCCACTGTCTGCCTCCACTCCAGAGGAGGGTTCTCTGTCATTTGCCCATGTGGACCTGACTTTTATGGTAAGATCTTTCAGATCAACCCTTTTAAGAACAAGGGCTGGATGGAGAGTAGGAGACAATTGTCAATCTCATTATATATCATTTTTGTTCATGGCTCACATTAGCTCATGTATCCACTGCATTTATTATGTATCTACTGGATTCTGGCAATTAATAAAGACTATGATTGTGGGACTATAGTAGGGAACAAGAGAAAAAAAAAAGGTTCTTACCTTACAGGAGCTATGCGTCTTCCCAGAAGACAGAAGTAAATGTACTAACACAAATAGTGAATTAAGCCTGCCATTCAAAAAAAAGTTGCAAATGTGAAGTACCATCCATGAGGGCAGTGATTTACCTATCCTGGGCCAGAGAATGTTGTTTAAGTGGAGACCTGAAAAATGAGTAGAAGTTAAAAAGGTGAAGAACAGAGGGTAGACAAAGATCTTTCCAGTCAGAGGAAGAGCATATGGAAAACCATAAACAAAGAAGGAGCTGAAAATAGGATGTGTACTGTGTCTGGAGTGAAAATAGCAAGAAAAGGAATAATGGAAATTTTTGTTGGAAATGGGACCAGCAATGAATGATTGGTATTTGAAATTAAAAACAAAAACAGCTGGGACTCTACAACGGCAGAGTAAGGAGCTCAGTGGAGCCTCTTCCCAGCAAAACAATGATTAAATTGGTGAAAATCATAATAAAACAATCATTTAAAGTGTCTGGAAATTGTCCTAAGAGGATACAGCAAAGAAAGAACTATTCTACTAAATCTTGATAGGAATAGCAACAATCTGGGGCCTTTGAGCCCTAACCTGTTCCACCCACCACCACCATTACCACCCAGTTCTGTGTTGCAGACTCCTACACTAGATGCTCAATTCCTGCCTGGTGTAGCCAAGAAGACCTTGCCTCACTCTCTCCCCGGTGCCCAGTGAAGGGCTATGGCTTCACCTCAGGAGAGGCAGGGTGCCCTTATTTCTCATCACACCATCCAGCCCCATGCTACCAAACCTCTGTTCCAGGCAGATGAGGCAGAGAGGAACAGATCTGCCTTCCTCTCCACAGCCCCCACTTGAGAGGAAGGAAGTTCTTCCTTACGGATGGCAGGGATCTTCCTGATATACAGAGAGAATCCGGGGCCTTGACTGCCCATGCTCCAGCTCCCTTGGTAGGGTAGAGGTTCCATGCTGGAAGGGGCAAGCCAAAAAGATCAGGGCCACCCAATCCCAACCAGTACCCACTCTTAGAGCAGGAGTATCACTCTGAGAAAAGTGGGTCCCCACCTCCAGGTCTGGTGCAGTAGAAAGGGTTTCTACCCATGGGAGCAGAGGGCCCTAACACAAAGAGTTCTGCAGCTTTGCCCGAGGCTAAGGACTTTATTTGGTACAGAGAATGGAGAATTCCATGCCTAAAGGCATTGTCAAAAATATTGTAGACCTTGGTGGATAGCGATTAAGAAGAGGCCAGTAGGTCCAAAATACAAGCAAAACAACAGAGCAGCCAGAAGTTCAGTAACATCAGGGAGAGTGACAGCTCAGAAGAGCCCTCCTGGAATCACAATCACTTCTGCGGTTTGGGAAGGCCGGTCACAGTGCTGGTTGCACCCTCTCGGAGCAAGCAGAGCAGGACATGGGGTGGAATTGAAAACATTCCCCAAGCCACAAGCTGACCCACCAACACAGGACAGACACCTCAGTGGCACAGGGGCTTAATCAAAACTTCTAAGGAAACACTGAGCAATTAGGTACTCCAACCCAGGGGTGACTCTCAGAGGAGTCAAGCTTAAAAATAAAGTAACACTTATCCCCAACAGTCTGTGCGCATGTGCAAGGTGGTGCCCTCTAAGGAGAGCTCAGAGAGGGAACTGCCAAGCTCGTATTCTCTGGTTGAGGCAAAAGTACAGAGACTCCCTGAGTGATGTTTGCACCCTCCGAGCCACAGACACATCCAACAGTAAGAGGGTAAAAATCTAATTGCCTAAGAGGACTTAAACACAACCTTTCAACAACAAATGGCTTATACTTCACCCCCACCCACCAGGGGCAATCTATAGGGAGCTGGCCAGAAGATAAAACAAGTGGAAAAAATAATATGAGCAGGGACATCACTTCAGAGAAAATACACTTCACAGAGTTAATTTAGGCAAGTCACTAAACAAATAAATCACCAAGCAAACAACAACAACAGTAACTATCGCCAGTGGGGGGATGGAATCTGTATTCAGCTGCTACAACATATTATCTAAATAACGTCCAGTTTGCAACAAAAAAAATGAGAGATGCAAAGAAACTGGAAAATGTGACTTATACACAGAAAAGAAGCAAACAATAGAAACTGCCTGTGAAGGGGCCCAGATGGTGGATTTGGCCAATAAGGACTTCAAAGCAGCTATAATAATAAATATGTTCAAAGAACTGAAGGAAACTAAGATTTAATAATTAAAGGAAGGCATGATGGCAATTTCTCATCAAATAAAGAATATCAATAAGAGATAGATACTGTCAAAAAGACACAATGGGGATTCTTTAGATGCAAATAATTGGTGTTTAATAATTGAAAAATGCACTAAAGGGGCTCAACAGTCCTGACTCATGCTACAATAGGGATGGATCTTGAAAACATTATGCTAAGGGAAAGAAAAAAGACACAAACACGATATAAAGTGTGATTCCATTTATATGAAATGTCCAAAATAGGCAGATGTATAGAGGCAGAAAGTAGATTAGTGGTTGCCTAGGATTTGGGGAATATTATCAGAAATACGTCCCCCCAAATTCCTATGTTGAAGCCCTAACCCCCAGTACCTCAGAATGCGACCTTATCTGAAAATAGGATAATGTGGTTTCCTAGATGGGATCCTAGAATGAAAAGGGACATCGGGTAAAATCTAAGTAAAACTGAATAAAGTATAAACTTTAGTTAATAATAATGTATCAATATTATTTCATTAGATGTAACAAGTGTAACATTCTAAGGTAAGATATTAACAATAGGGGAAACTGGCTGTAGGGTATATAGGAACTCTGTATTATCCTTGCGACTTTTCAGTAAATCTAAAACTATTCTGATATTAAAAGTTTATTTTAAAAATGAGGCTGGGGTTGAAAGAAGGGGGATATTATCCTGAATATTGTAGAGGAAGGAATTTCCCTTGAAAAATTGTAGAAAATAATTGAAAGACAAATTATAAGAAAGTAGTATAATCATTTTTGAGGAGTTTATTTTCTCCCTTTGTACACACATGTGAATATAAGGTCGTGAAGTCTGATTTCCACTCTTGGTCTGACTGACGAGTTCACAAGCCATATTTTGTCTGATTTAAAATATTAATAAATAAAACAAATCAAATCAACAACAATAAATCCAAACAAGATTGGTATAAAAAATATGAGAATAAATGGGTCTGAATGTAGCTTAGAGAACTATTAACTTCTCTGTTTTCATCATGGCCCCAGCAGGACTTTCCAAGGAGATCTTTAAAGCAGACTAAATATAGGAAAAATCCAACGGATTTGAGCAGAAAAGGAGGAAAAATTCAAAAAAAGGGAAAAAGAAATGTTGTTTTTTCTACGTTCACTTCCAAAAGGGTTTCTCTCTTTTGAGTAAAGAGAAGATACAAAATCCTGAGCAGTTTCTTCAAGAAGAGCCACTTACCTAGAGATTACATAGAATGACTCATTTATTGTCTGAACACTATTGGCAGTAAAAAGCTTCATGTGAGCTTTAAGTGAGTGGAGCAATTTGATTTATTGTGGAGAATTTATCAGAAGAGACAGAGAAAATATTCAAATCAACTAGTCTAAAACTAACTTCACCTTTTCTCAACTATCTCCTTCTTTTGGCATTATTTCAGCGATGATATAACTAATCCAAGAGTCCTGCTGGCCGCAAGAACTAGGGATCATTCATGAATGACCTCCTCTCATCCACTGTCAGTCATTTATCTACCGTGCTCGTCCAAATTCTGAAATCACTCATATTCATTGCCTCCAATAATGTTGTTGTTATTTATGTGTATGCCTACATCCATTTTCATTTTGATCATTGAAATAGCCTTCAAACAGATTTTCCTACCCGGAATCTAATCCACTTCCAATCCATCTCCACCTTGTTGCCAAAAGAATCTTTCTAAAATGCAAATCTGGCTTTTTTACTCCATTGTTTATTATCACTCTGTGGTTCCGCTTAACCCAGATAATAAAGTTTGACCTTCTCAAAAGAGAATGTAAAGGTCTTTATGTGTGAAGATGGCCAATGTCAACCTCTCTTGGCTTATCTCCCACTACTCCTCTTTATGTATCTTCCACTCATTCATGTAAAAGATGTACAGATTGTTGAACAAACCAATGCAATTTTATCTGCCATGTCTTTTTTTCTCTAGTCTATGATGCTGACTTCTATTTACATCGTGGACGTAGCTCAAGTACTCTCTTGCCTCAACAGCCTTTGTCCACCATTTCTCCCACCAGGTAGTGAATCTCTCCCTGTATGGTTTTCACAGCAGCCCATGCATACTTTTCTTTAACCAGTGATCCATCTGTATGTATGTGCAGTTGTTTATGTAGTAATAGTTTATGCACAAGTAGACACAGGCTGCCCTAACAAAATACTGTAGACTGGCTGGCTTAAACAACAGAAATTTATTCTCACAGTGCTGGAGGCTGGAAGTCTGAGATCAGGATGTCAGCATGGTTTGGTTCTGGTGAGAGCTCTCTTCTTGGCTGGTGGGTGCTTGCCTTCCAAATGTGTCCTCACACGGCCTTTCCTTTGTGGGTGCCTGTGGAGAGAGAGAGAGACAGGAGAGACAGAAAGAGATCTCTCTTCCTTTTCTCATAAGACCACAAATCTTATTAGATTAAGCCCCCACCCTTATGATCGATTTTAGGATTATGATCCTAAAAGCCCTATCTCTAAATACTGTCACATGGGGGTTAGGGCTTCAGTGTATGAAATGGGGAGGGGGCACCATTCAATCCATAGCTCAAGTTAACATGTTCGATATGTCAGATTTCCTGGTCTTCTGCATCCCTTTCTGTTTCTAAGTTGGAAGTGTGGGGAATTAGAATTAGTTACCGCAAAATATGAAGATTATTTGACATAAAGATTTTGGGCTGGAAACTTCAGATAGGAAAAAAAAAAATACCTGCAAAACAAGTAGAAGTTACCCTTTGTAAGAGACATTTACATTTGTAACGGACACCTCCATTTATAAAAGTATCTCCTCTTTACCAGGAAGAGGGGGATGTGACTATATCTTTAGCCATCTTGTCCTTGAGGAAGGTGAAAACTCAAATCTGCATACTTTTGTTTACTGTGCTTTTCTTGTAATCCCTTGTGTCTGACTCTCCCAACTCCCCACCAAAACTCCTTGTTTGTCAATATAAGAGCAGAACCTCCGCCATTCTGGTGAGAGATGCTCAGTTTCCCCGGGTCTCTCCTATATATACATGTTATAAAGCTCTGTTTGATTTTCTCCTGCTATTTGGCCTCATGTCAATTTAATTTGTAGCCCAGCCAGAAAGGACCCAGAGTGAGTAGCGAATGCTCTTTCTCCCCTTCAGAAGTGTCCTGTGATTACTTTTGCACCTGGGCTAGTATCTCTTATCCATCTGATCACTACTTGCCTTACTTGTCTTGTGACTCAAGGTGGTGACAGTATAAGACATGATTTCATCTGTCTAGGCTCCCTCAGCCTCTGACTGACTCATCTTCTCTTGGTGTTGTCACTGGTCTGTAATGTATTCTCCTGTGAGACTCTCCTAACTTGTCCATCCCAGCTCTGCAGAAGGGTTACTGAAGGGGAGAAAGAGCATTCTCTACCCACTCTGGGTCCTTTCTGGCTGGGCTACAAATTAAATTGACATGAGGCCAAATAGCAGGAGAAAATCAGAGTTTTATAAAGCATGTATACACGGGAGAGACCAAGTAAAATGAGTATCTCTAACCAGAATGGCAGAGGTTCTCCTCTTATATGGACAAACAAGGATTTTTGGGGGGTGGGGGTGTCAGTCATGAGAGATTACAAGAAAAGCACAGTAAACAAGAGTATGCAGATTTAAGTTTTCACCTTCTGCACCAACAAGATCCCTAGAGATACAGTCATCCTCCCTCTTCCTGGTAGAGAGAAGGAGATACCTTTACAAATGGGAGATTTCCCTTACAAGTGTAGATGTCTCTTACAAAGGGTGACTTCTACTTGTTTTTCAGGGTTTTTTTTTTTTTTTTTTTCTGTCTGCAGATTTCAGCCCAAAATCTTTATGTCAAATAATCTTCACATTTTGGGGTAACTAATTAATTCCAATCCCCCACATTACCTTGTCCTGTCAATCACAGAAGAAAATTCATTGCACTGCAAAAAACCTTCCAGTTTCTCTCAGCCTTTCTTAATTGTTCTGAGGCATTCTATCAATATATATTGGCCAGTTTAAAAATGGCACCTTAAATGACAATTTCTCTGACTTTTTATTACTGCTTTGTTTTCATCCTTTTGAGGTTTTTGACCATCCTTCTTTGCTTTTGGCTGAATAGGGCCATGTCAGAGGCACTTGTTTTAAGCAAAATGGATAGAGTGGTTTGAGAGTTTTCTTTGTTTTTTTTAAAGAATATGAGACCTCTTCTCTTTTGCTGGAGATATTGAAATCAATTTCATATTTTATATAATAGAAGATACTTAATCATTTTTGATACTTTCTGGGGTTTGTTAATTCACATGCTATGATATCTTCTTACTATATTTTGAATATCAGTTTTCTCTTAGGAGTATTTTCTTTATTATCAGATATACACCCCGAATTTATTATACTAGTGGTCATCTTTTCCGATCTAATGACTTTGTATCTAATTTTTATCAAAAGGATAATAGTAAAGATTGATACTTTCTTTTGGAGTAAATTTATAATTTACTTTTAGCTCTGGATTAGAATTTTGTTTCATGTTTGTTGTGATGGTTAATTTTGCATGTCAACTTGGCTGGGCCATAGTGACTAGATATTTGTTTAAACATTATTCTGGATGTTTCTGTCTGGGTATTTTTGGATAAGAAGTCTTTCTTTGAACAAATGATCATTGACATTTCCTGTTGATGGAATAAATATTGATTAGTTATGACTTTGCATAAATTGCATAATCTTTCACAATATAATTTTTATATTATCTTGAATAATGTGTTTTATAGATAAAGCAGAAATGAATACAGAGCATTTTTAAAAGAACATAAACACTTAAATGTTTTCTTTCAGCTTTGCCACATAGATTGGATTCACTTATTGCTGCATGGGTTTTCCAGTGTGCTTTCAGGAGAAACCTTTCTATTGTTTCATGCACAGCACTTTGGAACTATTCATATTTCCACTTTCATTTTCTGACTTCTTCTCTTGATTTAAGAATGTCCTTTATCTTTAAATCAATGGCTACTGAAGATTCTTTGGTAAAAAGGATTTTAAGAAACATTCTGTGATTAGATTCCTTCAAAGGATGTAATATCTTTTCATGAAGATGATATTAACTAATGTTTTATTGTTAAATCTAAATATGAAGCAACCCTCCAGAAGACAAATGGGTCTGCATGTATAATTTTGTCACAGCTTAAAAACAAATTCATCCTTTGCCATTCATCTTTTTGTGCATTCATGGTCAAAGCAGAGAAAATAAAAACTATGATACTCATAGACTTCATTGAGTTTCAGATTTTTCTGTGCCAACACAAGAAAATATTATTTAGTAATTAGGTAAGGCGTCAACCTCTGCTCTTCTCCTCTGAGAAATAGCACAAGGATGGCATTTCCTTTACACAGGATTTTAGAATTTAACTCTTAACTTTTGGATTTCATTAAAATAAGCTGTTTTATTTGTTTTCTTGGTTTTGGCTTGTTTAGTTTTAGGGATCCCTTCCTTTTTATCTTCTGAATATTTAAAACTTTTGGTATATATATGTGTAGTAAATATCAATATGTGTGACACATACATACATACACACATATATGCAGTTTTGAAGTGGGATTTTAAAAATTTTCCCAATATTTTTTTCAAAAAAGAGTGGTAGTTGGACACACATTACTGAGAACTTGTAAATTTCTACTTATATAAATGATGAATAGTCAAAGTCCAGGCCTTACTCTCTAAAGAAGCTATGACTCAAAGGAACATAATTGCATGTCAACATTGTAACTCTGGGGCATGTGAAAAGGTACTCCACATGTGAGGTGGGCCCATTGTTCAAATTTATGGGACTCTAGGAAATAGACTCATGAAAATAAATTTTGCATTGTTTGATAATCACATTTAACCTGTGGGGGATCATAATTGGCCACCTCAAGATGTGTCTCTCTCCTCCTTGCTCTGAAGGAGGCTTTGACCTTCACCTTCCCCCACCAACTCTCTAAAGGGATTTGGGATGGAAGGCCTGTCCCTGGGATGGGCCTTCACCTTGGATGACTCCGGATATGGATAGACTGGGAGGGTCTTTGCTACCCCCATTCTTATCAAAGTTCTGTTTACCAAACATTTACTTTGTAAGGAAAATCTCCATTTGTAAAGGTATCTCCTTCTCTGTACTGGCAAGAGGGGTGGATGACCTTATCCCTAGAAATTTGTCAGTGTGGAAGGCGAGGCCTTAAGTCTGCATAATAACTTTACTGTGCTTTTCTTTTAATCCCTCATGGCTGACACTCCCAACTCCCCCCAAAATCCTCGTTCATCTATATAAGAGGAGAATCTCCACCATTTTGTCGAGAGACACTCCCTGGTCTCTCCCATGTATACATGTTTTATAAAGCTTTGTTTGATTTTCTCCTGCTATTCAGCCTCATGTCAATTTAATTTGTAGCCCAGCCAGAAAGGACCCAGAGTGGGTAGAGAATGCTCTTTCCCCCCATCAAACCAAAATAGTGTGTTTTGCTATCTTGAAATATTTTTAAGAGGTAGGGATTAGCAATAAATATTAGATTTAAAAAGAGGTATTAAAACTTACATTACTCTATTGAAGTAGTCTTTTTGAGAGAAAACATGACTAATTGTATTAACACATTTATCTTATTACATTGATGGTAAATTCTTGTAGATGACTCAGTGCTCTGTTATTCACCAATTGTTTGTATTTTTTTCTATTTTGAATTTAAAATCTGTCTAGTTATGGATCAAAATACAGGAACACAATGTAATTAATCTAGGAGAAAATTATATGACAGTAAAACAAAGGCAAGAACTGTGACTCATTCTGTTAAGAACTTGATCACTTAATTTATCCTTAGATTGCTTCTATTGTGTTATAAGAGCAGATGTTTCCATGCAAGTACCCTGTGATGCATTCTTCCCTTTATTATTCAAGTGGCTATTGTACAAATATTCTCTTTTCATAGTTCATTGATCCCTATACTTCTTACCAATCTGTCAACCTTTTCTTTATTTTCATTTGTCCTTATGACTTAGATTACATTGTTGATCAGTTTAAGAATGCTCCTCTGAGACTCCTTGACAATTCATGTGTGTGTCCCAGATCTCCAGCAAAATCCTATTGTCCACTTCTTTTGTGCCTTCAATTGGGCCATTACATAACATTGTATTATTTCAGAATAAAGTAGAATTATCTTACCATAAACCTATGATTCCCAGTCTAAATGGATCCAAAAAATTGCCTGGATACCACACTAGGCTTCTTAGTTTCACTCATTACTTTCTGCAATTTTGTTTCACTTTTCTTCATCCTCCTCTGATTTCTGCTACTTGCCAGCCAGCACCAATCTTAGAAAGAAAAGAAAATCATTATCTAGGAATTTCTTCCTCTTCATCCCACTCAAACCAAAGAAAGCCTACATTTCCACCCACCCGCACTCTCTCCTTCCATAGACTTAGAGGGCCTTCTTTTCTTATCATCAGCCTCAACTCCCAGAAGAGCTTTAGATCCAGTTGCTTGTTGTCTGCAGCTTTGTTTACTAAAAATACATTTTCTCTTCTATAAAATTGGCTTTTCACCAACAATTTTGTCCTTTATAATAACTTTTAATCGTGCTCAAATCTCTATCATTATATAACACAAGCAAATAAACAACCAAAAAATACCCTTTGTCACACTATCTCCCTGTAAATTTTCTCTTGCTCATAGAAAAACTTATTTAAATTTCTGTCTAAAATCTCTGTCTTCTTTCTTTGCCTATCTCTTACTCTTTAAACCACCTAAATATGACTTCCTCCATCATCGTCACACTCAAATGGTCTATATCTTTCCAAATAAAATGGACATTTTCAATCTTCATCTTACAAGACATTTCAGTAGCATCTAATAAAGCATCCTTTTCATTATGTTACGTGAAATAAGACAGACACAGGAAGTTCTGGAGATATAATGTACAGCATGGTGACTACAGTTAAAAATACTGTATTGTATACTTGAAATTTGCTGAGAGTAGATATTAGATATCCTCACGCCCCCCCACCCCCCACACACAAAGGAAAAGAAAATGATAACCATACAAGGTTATGGATATGTTAATTAGCTTGACCCGGTGATCATTTTACAATGTATGAATATATCAAAACATCAAGTTGTAAACCATAAACAATTTCAATTCATATTTGTCAATTATAACTCAGTAAAGCTGAAAAACAAACGAAAAAACATCCTGTTCTGCAATTCTCTCCTTTTGGTTTCAACTAAGACTTATATATGGTGATGGCCTGTCCTGGGGACAAATCTTCTATCTTAAATTCTTTTAGGCAGTTAGTGAGGGAGACGTCAAAGTTTCTTTCAGAGAAAATATTCAAGGTAAAGAGACATATCTTGAGGTGGCCCATTCTGATCTCCCACACTATATATCCATCTTTGTAATACTTTCACAGGTATATCTTCATTTTATTCTTATTTTACCTTGGTTAATTGATACCAAGGGTTGTATTCATTTGTATTCACTATTTTACCCCCACTACCTAGCAGAGTGCCTTGTACATGGTAGGTGCATGATAAAAACGTGCTGAATGAAAGAAGAGTGAATGTTTTGCTACTATGTCTATTCTGGGATTTGTGGGATACTTTTAAAATAAAAGCCCTGTCATTCCACAGTGCACTGGAAATCTCATGGAAGATTTTTGAATGTCTATTAAAAGCCAGATTTCTTAGTTTGAGAAAAATTATTTCTCTAAACTCAGTAAAAGAAAGTAAAATCATTATATTTTTTTATCTGCTAATACCCCAGCACTCTACCAAGCAGACCTGCAAACCCTCTACTGCATCCTACTCATAAATATAGCCTAAACGGTGGAATATTCTGCCTGGCTTCACCAATCAACAATCTTGATCTATTTTTCCTCTACTGACAACTGTTATCCCATTTTATTTTGGATCTTCATCAAGTCTGATGGATTCTCATGAAATGATATGTATACACAAATCCATGAAGCTTTATTTTTTCTTGATTTAAATGTCCTACAAATCTACTTGAAGATTACGAGCCCCCTATTATGTTTTTATATGCTTCAACTTGTGCAAACTTGGGATATCCATCTCCTATGTAAATTATTATTTACCGAGATCATAATTAAGGAATGAATACTTCTCTGTCCTCATCCTTCTCTACCACTCATTAGCATTCTGTACATTTGTCCTATTTTATGTTTGGAAAAAAGTTATCTTGATATCTATCACTGCTCATTGACTGATTTTCCTTTTACATCCCTGATATTTCTAAAAAATTTTTTGCTAGTTCCTTTCCTTCTGCAAGACCTCAAAAAGATGGATTAATTGATTCCTCATCCCTTTTCCTTCTACACTTTAGCCCAGATGATCTTATTCTGAATTCCTGGTTTGTATGCCATCTACTTGAATGATATTTCTGGTGACATATTGCTGTAAAACAACAACCGTTGAAGCTCTATGGCTTAGAACTATAACCATTTATTTGTCTTGCTCATAGATTTCCAGGGTGACTGGGGAAGTTATGCTTCAGGCTGAGGATTGGCTTCAGAACTATTTCATGTGCCTTTCATTCCAGAACAAACAGACGTCCAGAGCATGCCCTTCTTATGGCAGATGGTAGAGGCACAGAACGGATAAGTGGAAATACTTGAAGCCTCTTAAGACCTAAGCTCAGAACTGGTACACTGTCACTTCCAGCCATATTTTGTTTGGCTATAGCAAGTTACATACCCAAACCCAAAATCTTACATTTCAAAACTATACTCTTACCTCAGTGAAGTATCACAAAATCGGGGCAGGGGGCGGGGAGAATTGTGAGCATCAAGTATATCTCACATCATCTACATGTCAACAATCAAAAAATAATTTTTCTGTCATTGATTTCTTTAAGGGTCAGTCTCACACGTCTCATTTGATACCTCCATCAGGATATATATATATATATATATATATTTTTTTTGTGGGGAAGACCAGCCCTGAGCTAACATCTGTTGCCAATCCTCCCCTTTCTGCTGAGGAAGACTGGCCCTGGGCTAACATCCGTGCCCATCTTCCTCCACTTTATATGGGACGCCGCCACGGCATGGCCGACAGGCAGTGCATCGGCGGGCGCCCGGGATCCGAACCCGCGAACTCCGGGCTGCCAAGCGCGGACTAAACCGCTGCGCCACCGGGCGGCCCCCATCAGGATATATTTAACAGATGAATTAAATACAATATTCCAGGAATAAATCACTTGAATGCTCCACCACGATCCATCATACTTTCTTGTGCTCATCTTCCTTCTCTTAGTAAGTTTATATTGATTCAACTGAAAACCGAAGGAAAAATCAAAGGAGTTTCTTTGATCTCTTCTTCTCACTCAACTCCCACACACATACCCCAGCAAACCAAGTTTATTTTGTTTTAAAGTTTATACTCATCCTATTCATTATTCTCCAATTTAACCATGACTTCCCCTGTGGAGGTTACCAACATCTCTCAACGGAGACAATGAGAAATATCTCATCGTTGATCTCCATTCTTCTACAGTGTCCCCTATCATCCATTCTCCAGACAGCAGTCAGAGTAGTTTTTAGTGTGTATTTAAATGAGATGATGATAATAACCTACTGGTACCTTGATATCCTTAGCATAGCATCCAGACATCGTACGAAACTCTGTATGTACTGTCCTTGGATTACCTTTCCAGCATCAGGTTTATTTCTCTGCCTGTCCTTCACCCCCTTGGTCATGAAGATTGTTTGCATTCCTTGTTCTTCTGGCCTAGAAAGTTTTCACATAACTCTTTCCATGGCTCTTCTTGCTCATCAGTCACATGTCAACTGAACTATCACCTCCTCAGAAATATCTTCTATACCTATGCTAATTAAAATAGCTCCTTCCTTTGCTACTGTCCATCACATCAGCTGGTTTCAGGTCTGGTTTAATCACCACTAACAATGAGCAATTAGAAGAGAGCGTGGTAAATATTTATTGACATTTTAAGAAGAATGTCCTTAATAATAATTTATGGTTTTTAAATATATGAAAGAAAAATGCCCTAATATATATATATAATAAATATGTATGTATTTACCTAAATTCTAAAATGCTGGAAATTATATTATCACTTTTAGTAATGTATTAAATATTTAAATACAAAATTCATTATAAAAATCACCTAGCATAATATGAGTCATTTTCCTTTTACTTCCTTGAACCTATCTCCCTCTGAAGGTATATGCTATATTTTCTGGATTCTGTGTCACCCCCACAAGTGTGTACACTCCTGATGGGCAGGATAGGAACTTTTCCCATCCAATCACCACTGTATCCCCAGTGACAATAACAGTGCCTGACATACAATGGAAATTAAGTAAATAAAGATTTTTGGATGAATAGATACACATAGCATTTAACTGGGCCATGGAATCAAGCTAAGCGCTCCAGGATATAAAAATAAATGAGACTTTTCCTGTCTTTTCTTTACCTCTCTCCTATATTACAAAAGCAGTAATCATTGGAGGAGGGGACGATAAAAATGGGGGAGAAGGATGGTATGAATAAACTTAAATGATTGTCTGTTTCATTTTCACATATTCTGTCTTTTAAAATATAGTTAAAAGTTTGGGATATTTCTGAGTATTATGTTTAGCTCAGTTTACTGAGAGTCAAGTAATAAATAGGACTAAGGAAGTGAAAATAAAAATAGTAACTTCCGTACATATTGCACTTGGCTGCTTATGACACCCTTATATTACTATCTGATTTACTTCTCTCAAACATCTTATGGAATTTATCAAAATTATTATTCCTATTTCACAGATGAGAAGACAATCCTACATTAAAGGAAGTGCCCAGGGAAACAAAGGCAAACCTTTATTTCAGGATCCCTGACGCCCTTTAGTAAGGTGCTGAGATAACACCGACTTAATTGTCTACCATTATCTTATTTCTAAATATTTCCAACCTGTTGGGGCTCATGTTTTACTTTTAAGTCCTACTTATCTGGCATATTATGGATAATTTACCTGACAGCATGTATTGGTGCAAAAATTCATGATTACAGAATTATTTTTTTTTGTCTGTTTCTCAGTGCTGAATGATTGCTAATTACTCATTCACTGGCCCCAGGATCGGCATGAATCACTTATTGTAAAAGTTATGAATCTAATCAACATGATCGGTCAAACAAGATATTTCTGAAATACTACACATTGTATGGAGATATATATAGAGAGAGAATTTTCCAAGTTATTTTTACCACCTTTTATTATAATATCAAATAATAGCTATAAGAATAAACACCAAAAAAATAGTTTATCAAAATATGTTGTAGCTGATCTGCTTTGATACAGATCTGATTTGAGCTTTAAATTTTTTTAAATAAAGTTAGCATGACACATTATTTATCTAACTTTAAGTATGTCACAATGAAAAACAAGCTTGAAAAATTTTCCTTTGTGGCTTACCAATCTTCCTGCCATTCAGAGCATAAGAAATGACATCATCACCTTCCTGGGCTCTATAGGTGCTACTACTTTGAGCTAGTTATGGAGAACAAAAAGAAAAAACAAATCAAAGAAGACAAACTTTCACCACTGCATAAAAATAATATGAAAAAATCCATATATATTTATTGGTAGCTCACACTGAACGGAGACAATATATGGATTTCAACAATGAAAGCAATAGATCATAAAAAATTTTACAAGTTGTTACAGGGAGGTGGAAGATGGTATCATTGACGGCCTTAGTGGTCCAAAGTTCTTTAATTTAGTCAGCCTCTAACGAATAACCTGGCCACCAGATTATCCACTCTCAGTACATTAAGAGGACTATTAAAAACTATAACTAAATTAATGAGTAAAAAGAAATTTGTAAAATTGTTACAAATATACTGGATATATTTATTATATGTTGTGTATGTTTCCTTGTAATAGTAAAACACTTTGGAACTTAGTAAAAACAAAGCAATTAGAAGATTTTCATTCCCTTACTTGACTTCGGCATACTAACAATAATTTCATGCCTTTAAGTTTAAATGTTACATAAGATACTCTTTCCTGTAGCCCAGAGGAATCTATTTCTTTTTTCAGAAAACCCCAGATCTTTATCTGTACCTCTCATAGCAATAGATCACCTCTGTCATGTACTATAATGAGCCAATTCCCACTAAATTGAGAATTTTCTCTAGGTTCAGGCCCAGGCTTATTCAACTTTATAGCAAATAATACATGATCAATAAATATTCAGAAATAACTGAATTGCCCAACACAAAATACTTCTCTCCAAAATAAATCATCACTATATTCTAATATCTCTCTTATAAGTAGAGCCCCTAGAGAAGATTTATAATGTGCCATTGGGACACAATAACTGTGAAAAATAGCCTTTAGGATATATATTTACTCTCAGATTCCGGAAAAAATGAATTATAGGAGTTTTTATTCTGAGTCTGATGTTTTTTCCTTTCTTCATGCAGTTTCATTGATTTCATAACTGTTTGAGTTTTCTCTTAAATGCAAATAAGACTAGGAAGTAAGGAGATTGATTTTTTCAGGATTTTGACAAATGTATATGGAGTTATAGCAACAGAAAGACCAGAAGGATAGATGGAAATTTTCAAATAAAAATGTTAAAAATGAGAAAGGAAAAATAGATCTAGTAAATACACATTTACACAGGATACCTTTACTTTGTGGTCAGTTCTTACCTCTTTCTTTTTTTAACCCCCTCTCCTCTTGGCTAGTCTCTCTTCTTTTCTCCATAAAGTCTCTAACAAGTCCTTCTCTTTGATTTACTCCACCTTCCTCTGCCTACCCCTTGAAAGTCCACACTCTTCAAAGTTTTATGCTGTGTCCCTTCTCAATTTAATGTATCCTCAGTGACTTCATTGAGTCCCGCAATCGCCAATCTTGAATTTGCTAATCACTCTCAGTTATCTGATGTAAGCTTTTGTTTCTTTCCTGATCACCCCGTTGTATGCCCATCTGCTCACTGGTCATCTCCACCGGATTTCCAAATATTGAACTACTTCCTCATCAAATTGACTTTCCTCACTCTGTTAAGAAGCACCACTATTCACTCAATCGCACCTGCGGAGAACCTTGGAATCAGCTTTGACACTTGACTCTCCGCCTAACACAGCCACTTAGTGGCTACGTTGTGATAATTCTTTGTAGACTTTCTAACAATTCTATCTTGGTCTCTTCAGTCTCATTGTTTTAGTCTGTTTGGGCTGCTGTAAGAAATACCATAGAGTGGGTGGCTTATAAACAACACGAATTTATTTCTCATAGTTCTGGAGGCTGGGAAGTCCAAGGCACCGCAGATTCAGTGTCTGGTGAGGGCTTGCTTTCTGGTTCATTGCCAGAGCCTTCCGGCTGTGTCCTCATGAGGTGGAAAGGGGCTAGGGATCTCTCTGGGGCCTATTTTATAATGGCATTAATCCCATTCATGAGGGCTCCACCCTCATGACCTAATCACATCCCAGTGGCCCCACTTCCTAATACTTTCACGTTGGGAGTTAGGATTTCAACGTATGAATTTGGGGGGGGGGCACAAATGTCAGTCCATAGCATTCATTGTTTTTGTCTTGAGACATTTCATTCACCTCTTCTTCATTCACCTTTCCTCTACTTTATTGCATTGCATATGAAATAACTTTTTTTCCCCTAAAACCCAAGTATGATTGCTATTCTCATCTCATTTCTATCATCCACAACCCAAGCTCTGTGTATGAGACTCCAACATCTTTCAGACCTAGCCTACTTAATGTTTCAGTCTCATCTCCAGTCACTCTCTTTGATGCATCCTATGTGCCTTTCAAATAATGACTAGCTATAATGCAAGCATCAATTTCTTTTCATTTTCACTTGCTTTTGCTCATACTTTCTTCCTGTTATTCAGCTTACCACTCATCTGCTTCTCCCTTCTTAGAAATTCCTATTCTCATTTCAAGATATAGCTCACATGGTTCATCTTTTATTGTCTCACTCTCTTGAACAGAACAAACACTCTCCATGTCTGTGCTCTCATTTACACACCACTTAAATAACGCTTGCTGTGGTAGATACCTGTGGCATTTAGTGGATTCTATCACATGGTTTGGTGTCCAAATAAATTCTAGGCTGCTTTAAAGGCTAAGACTTAGTTCAGTTTTTAATACCTTGGATACTTTGCTGCGGTTGGAGGAATATGCATTAAATATTTTAAGCTTCAAAAAATATGTCCTCACAACTGAGAGGGAAAACTTTGCTTTCTTCTTACAGAGTTGCATAAACTTCTAGCCGAGTGAGGTCATTGGGCAGTGGCCACTTTGGGTCAGGCCAGTGTCTGGAAGTTTTAGCTATGGGGTTAAATATTGGAGTAGAACCCACTCCAGTCAAAGAAGCCACATTGGAACCTGAACTGTCCAGTCCACAGTCTGCCCCTTAACCTCCAGTCCTGGTCTCAAATTAAAAATATTTCTCCAGAAACATTTTAGATCATATTCTAGTAGTAGGAAAATTGGTAGAAACTGGGGATTATGATAAAGCCAAAATAGGACTTTTTTTAGTAGCAATAAAATGAAAATATTTAGCTGAAATAGACCTCAAATGTCCTTTAGACTAAATCAGATTAGGAAAGTCCATTTGACTGCCCATTTAACTGTCTACTTGATATAACTATTTGGATGTCTAATTTGTATTTCTAATTTGCCATATCCAAAAGAGAAGTGATGCTTCTGTAACACTATCCCCACAGTTACTAAAACCTATGTTTTCCACATCTTAATTAATAGGTTTCCCTATTCACACATTTCCTCAAACCAAATAACTAGGAGACGTCTTTGACGCCTATAACCTCATCACCCCCCAATCATATCTATAAGGTAGTCAGTCCTCTCATCTCTACTGCCAAAATATATCTCAAATTCACTCACTTCTTTTCATCTTCAGAGCTAGCGTCTAATATAAACTACCAATTCCCCCTCCTGGATTAATGAAATAGCTCTCCAAAATGGCATTTTTGCTTCCATTCTTGCCACTCTCTCCCATCTGAATCAATTTTCCAAAGAGCAGTCGATCTTCTAAATATGTGAGTCAGATTATGTTACTTCCTTAGCATAAACGTCTCCAGTGGCTTTCTCCGCTTCTGTAGAGTTAAATCTAAATGCTTCATGTGTCCTATAAGGTCCAACATCATCTTCCTCTACTGTTCCAGTTCACTTAATATTGATTTCCCTCTGCTTCTTTTTATTTCAAAACACTGGCTTTCTTTTGTTCTTACGTAAGTGCTATTTCACATGCTGTTCCTCTTTCCAGAATTCTCTTCCTTTTGGCCTCTCCATGGCCTTCTGGTCATTCTGGTCTCAGATTAAGTATAATTCCATATTAGATCCTTGATTATCTACACAGATGTAGTACTCTTTATCCTCACTCTCATCACACCAATCTGGTTAATTTCCATCCTGTTATTTATCACCACGTTGCATGTCTTTTTTATGTATTTTTTTTTTTAGCTTTCTTATTCTACGTCCACACTAGAATGTAAACTACATGAAAGGAGGGTATTTGGCTATGTTGTTCAAAACTGTACTGTGTTCAACTTCCCACCCACTTCAGACAGTGCCCATCACTGCAGCTACCATTGCTTCTCTTCACAAAATTCTAAGGGTGATTTTTTGAAATGTCTATATTTAAAATGGAATTTATATGGAATTAAATTCAAAATTCTACCAAAACAAGTTTACAGAGCGTGATATTGTCCTTCTTTGACAACCCGCTGCCTTCCCCTTACTGTCACCCTGTTGACTCTAGTTTGGTGAAACCACTGGGTTCTCTGCCATTCCTCCAGCATGCCAAGCGTGAAAAATAACTATAGTACCATCATCACCAAGAAGTCCTTCACTCACTGTTCTCTTGCTGCTTTACTTTCCTTTATAGCAATTCTCAGCACATCAGATGTATTTATGTGTCTGTTTTCTGTCTCTCCACACTGTCCAGAATGTAAGTGCCATCAGGGCGGGGAATTTATTTTGTTCACTGTTTTATCCCCAGCACCGAGAATAGTGTTTGGTACAAGGTAGTTGCTCAAGAATGTTGATTGAATGAATAAAGTTAGAAGCTTAATAAATATCTGTTAAATAAATAAAGTGAATTAAACAATTGCAAATATATATATATGTATATTCATTTTCTTAATTTGATAATATAAATAATAGATGGTAATGAAGAAAAAATGAGAAACAATGAAAATAGCAAAGCTTATTTGTGCTTTCGTAGATGAAAAGTATAATATATTTCCTAAGCGTAGTGCGTCTCCTTTATAAGTGAAGTTCAGTCAGTTGTGATTCAGATAATTTGACTTGTTTAGAAAACATCTCAAGGTCCAGTGGCACTCTGTTGGGAAATAATAGCATTGTGAGTGAACAAAACTATAGTGAACTAACAAAGAAAAATAGCAAAAATATGTTAGTGGAATAACATGTTTAGTTTTATTGACTTGCATATGGTCTGTTGAGGAAATTGTGTATCCAATTATTTTTCAAAATAGATTGTATCAAAGCATTCAGTACCCACTATCGGTTGAAATGACATCTTTTCCATCTCATGCTAGGTGGACGATGGCCAGTTGAAGCTTCTTGGATTGAGTCTCTGAGATTGGCGATTTTTATTTCAGAAGTCTGTGTTTGGAGATATTCATGTTGCGTGATTTATTGTTCCACAGTCGTTTTAGACACAGAGACAAAACGTTGTTCTGTATAAAGTAGTATTTTCCCACTAACATTAATAAAAAATTGATCTCTATGCCTGTATGGGCAGGAATAACAGACAGGCTTTTGCAGTTCTTTCGTGATCCATGGATGTGATGTGTTCACACTGTGCTCACAAGTAAAATGAAAAACTGCTTGGCTGCTCTCAGCCAAGTGCTAGGGAAAACAGTGATATACTCTCTCAGCTGACTTCAGCACATCTAGTAAAGATGGCATCTAGTGCTTGAGGACCTGGAACTTTTCAATCTAATTCAACCTAACACTTTCAGCAGACACAGCTACAGTGTCGTCAATGGGTCTTTGAAAAGGGAAAATAAAGCGTGAAATATGCCAATAAAATAGTATGATCACTTGATTACTAGTTTTTAATTTAAAACAATATCTAATTTATCAAGAAATACTCACAAGTAGCTATGAAAATAAAATCATATTAATAATAACGAAAAATACAGGCCACTGCGTCTTATGAATAGAAGTAAGTCATTCTTACATTAAATATTTTAACAAGTAACATCTAGCAGAATAACATGTAGGTTGATGATAGAAATATAACACTAATTCTATTAATTAATGTATCATGACAATAGATCAAATGAAGAAAAAACACAGATGGTAATTTTGAAAGATATATAAAAGTTAGTGGATATAACTCAAAATTCATTCCATTTTTTTTAAAGCAAACCAAAAGTAGAAGGATATATCTTCAATTTAACAAGATATGTTCAAATCAAACTTAGAATCAACATAAAGTCAACCTTGTAGCTAATATCACGTTGAAATGTGAATGATTAGAGGCAATCCCTAAATAATTAGAAATACGCCCGATTTTTCACAGTCACTAATATTACTTAGCTAATTTATGATCATTGTTTTAAAATGCAATAGGAGGAAACACTGGAAACCTGGACTATCCAAGAGAATAGGAACTAACATAGATTTAATATCGCACAGAGTTCCATTAGCAATTCAAACCTAAAAGAAACATTTGGCAAGCGTGAGATCCTCATTGATGTTTCTTTAAGTTGTACCAACTCCCTAGGCCACCGTCAGGAGGTTGGGCACAAGTCACTCATGCTCCTCAATTCCATGGGTCTGGATCTTTCCTCCAGTGTCAAGAAAATCTTCCTTATTTAATTCAGTGTTCTCAGAGCAATTCCTCCTTCTCACCCTTTAGGATCCAGGGCCATCAGAGGACGAAGGCTGTATCAGAAAGTGATAAACTTGTTTAAATAAAGATGATTTCTACTTGAGGTCCTGGCACAACTTCTCTGTTTTGCGAAGGACCACAGAACCTGCTTCCAGCATAAATGGGTGGGAGGAGGGGAGGACAGGACAAAAGCATAAATTAGTATCTAAAATTATCATGTCGCATTTTGTAAATGTAAATAAAATATTCTAAATATGATTGCAAACATTACTATTTTGAACTTTAAAACTTAAAATTGCATGAAATAAAGGTGGCTATGAATACTTTGTTGTTCCTTTTAGCTCTGTGATTGTAAGTTGCTTTCACAGATTGTTTTCCTAACCTTTGGACTGCGGGAAATATCAGAATTTGACAACAGGATAAAATAAAAAGAGAAAATAACTTTTTCTTATTTGTTGGGTTGATTTGTTTAAAATCTTTCCTTACACTGAAAAGTAAATGGACAAATAAACTGTGCCTCAGAAACTGTCGTCTTAAAGAACACATGTCAACATGTTCTGAATTCACCAAGACAAGAATTTATTTTGATTTAGGCGCTAGCCCTAAGCAATCTTTATTGCAAAATTTGGGGAAAACAATCCTATCTTACCAGGTGAAGAATTTTAATGAATTCAAAATAAGTCAATTTGAATCATTCATAAAAAAAACAAGCAAAAATTTCCTCTAAAACAACTTTTAGTTGAAAAATTTACTTTCCCAGGGAGTTCAAAACATGGTATTATTGCTTGCTTCCCAGTCTGGTCTGCCACTGTGTACCGAGACGTTGGTCCCATTGGCCCTCAGGTGTTTGTGTTGGTTCCCCAACGGATCCTGGTTATGGGCAGCTCCAACCTCTTACCTCAGGATAGCGACTATATTATTTTCTGCACCATTATAAGCCCTTTACAGTCAGACGTCGCTTAACAATGAGAATACAATCTAAGAAATGCGTTGTTCGGCAATTTCGTCATTGTGCGAACATCATAGAATGTACTTTACACAAACCTAGATGGTACTGCCTACTACACACCTAGGCTATATGGTAATAATCTCATAGGACCACTGTCGTATATGCAGTCCGTTGTTGACCGAAATGTCATGCGATGCATGACTGTATATACTAGACTATTTACTTGACTCTCTCCTCTGCTAGTATATAAACTAGACAGAAGCAGAGATTTTTGTTTGGTTCCTTGATATGTCCTAAGTTCCCAGAATAGTGCCTGGCATAGAGTAGGTACTCAATAAATATTTACTGAACAAATGAATGAATGGATGAAAATGTTGGGAAGTACTCACCCAGTTTATCCGGAACTTGCTCTTATTTCCAAGTCAGCTTCAAACTTTCAGTAGAAAAAGTCTTGCATCCTCACTTACACCCTCTGATTTCATGGGTCTGGCTTTGGCCATATACTTTCACTCCATCTTTCTGAAAAGACCCATTAATGGTTGCCCTGTTTTTATAAGTATGTATGTGTGAGAATTAGCCAAGCTTTCTCATAAATGTCTTCGGGGTTACAAAAGAAGAGATATTATAGTAAACTAGTGATGTATATGGACTCTAGCACTGGACTGTATAGTTCAGATATTAAATACACTATTTACTAGCTCTGTGAACTTAGCAATTACTTAAAAATCTATGTACTTTAGCTTCCTCATCTATAAACTAAGGTAAAAATAGACCTACCTCATTGGGTTATTGTGCTGGTTAAATGAATTAACTGGTAAAAGCTTTAGAATATCATCTGCTATGAAGTATAACTAGATTAATGTTAGGTACTCATTAAGAACTCTTAAAAATGTAAGAGCATGAATTTCTAAAATTCACATTTGCATTAAATTCAGTATTTTTAAATAAATGTATGTTTCATACAGCATGTATTTACTTTTCATTGTAAAAATGACTAGGTGAGCTTCTTAATTTTTTAATCCCTGTTTTGCTGACCATTAATTTTTTCTTAAACGATGTGAATAAAACTTGATGTGTTATAATTCTTGATAAAAAGTTGTATAGAAAAGCAAGTTTTAATTAAAAGAGTATATATATATAAAATATATATATAAAAAATATACATATTATATACACACATATGCCACACACACACATACAACACACAGAATAGAGAAAAATTTAGGGAAACAAATAATTGTTAAAGTGTCTAATTTTAGGATGTGTGATTATAGATATTTTTTCTAATTGCTTATTTGAATTTTCTACAATAACAATTCATGAATAAAGAATTATTTAAATGTTAAAATCAAAAGCCTAATTATAAAAAGATAACACATGCTTTATTTCTAACAACAAAGAATCTGGATTGTTTGTTAACATGGACAACTAAAAATATTTGGTCTTTTATTTTCCTTTCTTTTACTTGGTCATTTTATTTTAAACCTAAATGGCCACTTGACTAGATATCAAAAGTAATAGTTATTTCGGTAGTTTTTTAAATTTGGAAAAAAATGTACAAATGAAAACAATTTCTGTTACCCTTCAGGACAGATTATTTCTAGTTAGCAATTATGAGATGGCACAAATCACGTGCAGGCACCCTGTTTCCACAGGGTCAGAGCCTTTCTTTATAATGCTATATCCTGGACACACATGTGCCTGTTGGTGGCTGAGTTAGCACATCAATCTGCAGTGTCACCTGCCTGGATTTTTCAGTGCACCACCAGCAGTCAGCCAGAGCTATGTACAGACTGATTTTCTTTCGGCAACTCACAGTTGTATCCTTCTCCCAATGCGTTGATGCATGTGTGATTTTTATTGTAGTTTAGTTGATTGCCTTGAAATTGTTTTCCATCTCATGTAAATTTGCAAATGTCTCTGTGATTGGTGTTCACAGTTGAAAGAACATGAATTGTTCCTATTTTACACAGGTGAGCATATTTCCCTAAGTTTCTTGAAAGAAAGGCAGTATGCTGAAAATCAAATAGTGCTAATTTATCTGTTCATAGGAGCGGTTGTTACTGTGGTCTAAATGCCCTTCCCATTTGGTGCACTCTCTGCCACAACGAAACCAGTGTTCATTAGATCAAACGAGATTTAACATGTCTGATATTCTTACCACATCGTACAATTTTCCTAGGGGTTTAAGTGTTATTTTGTCAAACTAAATATACACATTTAACAGAATTTCACATATTCTCTCTAATTCAGAAAAAAGTAATGCTGCAACTGTCAGAAGCCAAAATTACAGATTATTGTGAATATATATTTTTAGTCTGGAGGAAAATGTCAAGCGTACTGGTTTGTCTCAGAATGAAGAGACGATTCCAGGAGTTTCTAGCTTACCTGGCATCCTGTAGCATGTCTCCTTGATGGAGACGTTTACTAAGGCAGAAATGGAGTTAGTTCAGTCTTCCCAAGTCACTTCCGTCAGCTCACGTGTCTCAGATCAGCAGCAGAACTGCCATCCCCATTCTCTGAGCTCCTCATTCACACCCTACAGCTGACATGGGGAAGCTTCTGGAAGTTTTGTGTGAGCAATACCCTGCACCTGTCTGTTGTGCCTGCCTTGATGTGACTAATATAGTCATTCCAACGTTCACTTGTTTGGTTGAGCGATGATACATGCAGATTGTAGAATAGTCTCATAAAATACACATTGTTATTTTCAAATATATTTTCAAACACTTTGGACAAAAAGCGGGAAGCAGATTTGATAGGTTTACCGAGTATGTTAGTGCTTTAATGCATTACATAATTTATTCTGAGCCCATTCATACTTTGAATTTTAAGTCATTAGTTTACCTATATTCTTACTGAGATTAATTTGATTTACCACAAATACAGAATTGGAGAAATCTGAATAAACACAGAATTGTTGACATTAGCAAATGATTATAAACAGCAGGAACAGCTTATCTATCAGACTTTGTAAGCTCAGTGCCCAGGGCTCATGGTCATTTTATGGGCCCATGAAAATGTCTTAATTTTAATACCAAAGAAAAATAAGTATGATAATGAATATAAAATAGTGCATATGGTCTGGATTATATTAAATATATGTATTTAATATATACAATTATTATATCTAACATATATTGTATAAATATATATTATTTAATTTATTTAAGTATGTATAGAGAGAAAGGGATCCACAAAGGCAAAGCATCTGGGGCCCCACACAAGTTGTACTGAGGCCCTGATAGACACACACAGCTGTACAACATAGGCTGCTCTATATTACCTGCCTCAGTTGAATCCAGTCCCGTCTTTGCTTCTGCTTTGGATATTGTAGTTAGGTCTCTCATGTACACTGTGTACAAATGATCTTACTGGACCCATCTCCCATTTTTCCATATACTAGTACTTTAGTGAAAGATCCGGCAACACACTAAGGAATATCATCTAGCCAAGGTTGGCACCAGTTGTGCAATCCATCCATCTATAGACATCCCCCACATGGCTCCGCTATTACCATAGGCAGAATCACATTCACCATCTGCTCTGCTGCTCTCAAGTCGATGTACCACCATAGCAGGAAGACACTGGAATGATAGCTAGTCACCACTCTTACCCACAAATATAGTGAATGGTCTTTATATGAAACCCCAAGTACCCAAAGCTGTCCCAGTGACCTGTATCTCATTTTGGCTGCAAGAACTGTGGCTTCTGCTGGTAGGTACCCTAGTGTGTCTGGTCCTTGTGTTCCAGCACAGTGAGACCTACTGAGGGAGCACAAAGTTTTGTTTCTTTCTAAGTGGGCCTGCAACTTATTGTGCACTCGTTCTTTTTCTTTTTTGTTGTTTACTTGTTTTGCTTTATTTTGTTTTCTTTAATGGTAAATACTTTCCTCTGAAGAGGCATGGAAAAATGATCACATATGCTTTTCATCATTAGGTTTGTTCAGGCATGAAGATCCTACTCAGCACCTAGGGAGTCATTTCGACTTTCCAAACGTTAAGTAATACTGACTAACCAACTGTGATCCAGGAAGGAGCATAACCAGGGATTGGTAGGGATTCCATCATTTCTAGTGTATGCACCTGCCATTTTTAAGCGTCTTTAACCTGAAAGAAAAGGTTCAATAGCTAAGACATAAGTAAGGAATTTTATTTGTGCTTATTTTGCTTTATTTTATTTTCTTCTATGCTTTAATGAAGCAGTATGTTTTCCTAACATTGACGGCTGCCGCAAGGAAGCACTAAAGTAGCATTGCTCCTGGGAACCATATTAATATCTCCCATAGAGCGATGCGCATGCTGTGGCCCCTCTTCCTTTGATGGAGTGGAGGGGCAAATGACACGTAAGTGTGAATTGTCAGCCTGGAAAAATCATGAAATAGTCTTTCCAAAATTAATAGTGTTTTAGTTTGACTGGCAAAGGTCAAGTGTATCTTGAATCAGGAATATTTTTATTGTGACAATTATTTAGATGGGTGATTACAACTCCAATTTCAAATATATAATAAATTTTTATGATTACTGCTATTATAACTCTATAATAAATTATGTGTACATAATATATATTCTTTTGCAAAAGCAACTTGGCATGTTAAGTTACTTATTCTTTTTATGTTGCCTTTTTCTGCTTTTTTCTTAAGCATGTGCTGTCCATATTGCTCATGACTTTTTAAGGGGCATGCACTACAAATAAAGTTTTGAACATTTAACCAACCACATAATTAAGACAGACGCAGAGATAGAAACTGTATTAATTTTCTATGATTGCTGTTACAAATTGCCACAAACTTAGCGGCTTAAAGCAATACAACTTTATTATCTTACTGCTCTGTAGCTCAGAAGTGTGAAATGGGCCTCTGTGGGCTAATCAAGATGCTACAGGGCTGCATTCCTTCTGGCTCTAAGGGATGATCCATTTTCTTGTCCTTCCCAGTTTCTAGAGGTTGCCTGAGTTACTGGCTCATGGCCCTCTTCTTTCATCTTTAGAGCCAGGAATGGGGGTTTGAGCTCCCAAATGGCATCACTCCAACCTGCTCTGTCCTCCTCTTCTATTTTTAAGGACCTTTGTGGTACATTGAGACCCCAGATAATCCAGGATAATATTCTTCTCTTAAGGTCATCTGATTAGAACCGTAATTGCATCTGCAGCCTTCATTCCTCTTTACCGTATATATTCATGTGTATTTACAGGTTCTGGGGATCAGAATGTAGACACCTTTGGAGGCCATTATTCTGTCTACCACAAAGATGTATTGCAAAGTGTTTCCTCTGGACAAATTAATGATAGTGAGAATCTCCATTAAGCATATATTTTGGATGATCCCCTTGCATTTTGTTTACAATACAAACCTGTTTTTAAGGCAATAGAAGAGAGAGGAATAAAGCCACTTTTAACTTTGTAAAGCTAATATTGTAAATATTATACCCATAAAGACTTTATGAATTAAGATTATTTTTCACTTCTATTAAATTGTAGATTATATGTTGACAGTAAAATGAGAGGATTAAAAGTAAATAGTTTTAATTTGTTTCAAGTGATTTTAAGTAAATATCAAAGGCAAAAATTAATTTGTGAAGAATAAAATTTGCAATATTTTTATATAAATACCCTTATTCCCAATAAGTTTTTTAAGTAAATGGTAGCCATCATTACCAAATTGTTTCTCAAGTTTGGAAAAGCTTTTCCTCAATAGACATGTCTCTTGACTGACTAAGGAGACTTTGTTTGTTCTTTCAAACTGAATTATATTTTATTCTTAATACTCAGGCTTCAAAATATGGGGAGTTGCATTTATTTAACCTCCTTAACTGACAAAGGTGCATAAAATACATAGTAAGTACAAAACAGCAGCTGAATGAGCCCTCACACCCCAATAGAACTGAAAGCTGCATGATAAAGTTGGAATTATTCATATTCTGGCAAGAACTATCTGTCACTCCCGCTATACTATTATTTTCTGTCCCATTCTATGTCTTTAAAAGGACATGTTGACATGAGTTTTTCTTACTAGTAGCAACTGAGGCTAGAATTTATTGGAAAACAGTTTGCATGCTATTTTAATATTTGACATAAAACCTGTAAGTTGAAATCTAAAAATTGTTATATTACCTCTAGTTTTTGATCTCACCTTTCCCCCCATCCATTTTGGTGGCTTCATCCCTTGTTTGAAGGTATTAAATTTTACTTAAAATACAAAACCATATCCCAAGCAATCATATGAATTCTATTTGTAAATTAAGTGTTGAATAGAATATTGTATTGCTCAGAATAAATGTAATGCAATTCTAGTGTATAAAGAATATATTTAAATAACACTTTAAAAGAATTCGAAAGTTGAATTTGGCCAGACTGGTGATGCCTAAACATTAGTATGCAATCCCCCAAAGTGCCCCGTTTACAGCCCGTTTGCATCTGCCCAGCACACGAGGTGAGAGTGGTGAATGTTGTTGCTGTAGATGCTCAGGCAGGTTTTCAGATGTGGAGATATCAGAAAGGAGGGCTACTTGCCTCAACATATTTTCAATATAAATAAAACTTGGATTTTGGGGGGAAAATATATTTGACGGATCCACTATCATCAAGAAAGACAAGAGTATGTCAAAATTTAAAGTTTCATGGGATTAACTAACACTCATTTGGTAAAAATGCCTTCGGGAACTGTGATGTTACACTATGGTTTCACAGTTGTCACCCCAACCTAGGAGGAGGCCCTGGTCCTAAGAACAATCTTTTAGAAGATGTAAATGATTTCCATGACAAGTCATGTTTTTAAGTAGATAGCTATGTGTACATTTGAAATTATCCTTAATTTTTAATAGAGTCTATCACCTCACTTCCTGAGTACCTTTGTCTGTACCATTCTCCCACTTACCACCCTAACATACCTTGCTGTAGACTTCTGCATGCTTGAAGAGTAATTTTTCTCCAGAAATCCCATATCACGGGGAAGTAGTGAATCCCCATAAAAATTATGTTTTGGTTTCACAAATTGTCAGGAACATAACACATTTCTTTAAAGCGCATCAAATTTTTCTCCCATGATTTTTGTTAAAATAAAGTTCTTTCAGAAGAAGAATTTCAGGGAGGAAGTTGATAGATATTAAGTTACTCAATACATCTCATAACCAACTAACACATAGGGTGTGGCCAATATCTAAAGCAGAGGATGTATTTAATTACCTACTTATAATATCAGAAAGCAAGCTAATATTACACCTATGTTTCTGTTACAGGAATTGTAGGGAACTAACACAGGAAGGGAAGTAATTTGTGAGGTGCTTAGCAATCAACTAAATTCTGACAAAAGCCTCAGATGTAGAGATTAAATATCCCATTTTTAAAGACTATAATATTGATGTTAAGAGTGGGTATAGAGGACATGGTAAAACTGGGACTTCTGCTCGAATATTCTTATTTCCCATGTAACTTTTTGATAAGATTTTATGTTAAAAGCATAAAACCAGAAGATGCCATGAGTAATAGTAAATGAGTAACATTGAATTAGCCTTCAGTAAAATTCCCTTGCTTGGGTCATCTATATTTTCTTGATTAGGGGTGCTCAAAATATGGTGCCATTCTCCTAAGAAAATACAAAAAGAGCCAAAACAGCCTAGCAACATAATAGAGCCTAGCACTCATGTGACAGTCTTCATGGATTTTTTGAAATTGAAGTTAAGTAGGGGTATATGTTGGAAACTGTCAAGAAAGAATTGGAGAACTCTATTTCTAGCACTGATTCTATCAATAATTAGGATATTTTCTGACCAGAACAAGTCAGTTAAATTCCATTCATTTATATTTGCAAATTTGTAGAACATGTGTGAAAGAATAGATATTTCTTAAATGTCTCTCATTTCAGCTCTCTAAAATTTGATGCCACTGTGAAACTAGGATTTCAGAGCTAGTGGTATGGCTGATCTCATTGAGTGTGGAATCTACGTGCAGAAGTCTCAGTCCAGCAGTTGTGTAGTCTCTTTGGTCTGGGGCATGATGTCACAGTGTTGCTGTATTCTACTTTCTCATCTTCAACATAATTGCTTACTTCTCTGATATAATTTCTGTACCATTTCAAATAGCTGAATCCTTAAGATACTGAATTATTCTAAGGGAAAGAATGAAAAGTTGTCTTGGAGTAAGTTTTTCATTATGACCACAGATTTGATGAAGCTAAGACCAGTTACTATAGTTGCATCTTTATTGATAACTCCAAATAGGTGAGAATTTTACTAGGCATTAAGTGCTTAATAGTTTTTATGATAAGATAAGATTTTGATAGATTGAAACTATTAAGCCCATGTTTTTGTCAGACTATTTTGAGTTACCAGAATAGTAGAAGATCTACAGTCAGGTGGTATATAAATCAAGATTATTATTATTATGTTAAATATAAATGGGTTTAACTGATAAAGGATGCGCATATGATTTCAATTATTTTAAGTGACATTTACATTGATACATGCTAATTTAATAATGTTTGAAAATAAAATAAGCATATCAAAATGATTTATAAATTGCCCACAATTCAAAAATCTAGAGATTGTTAATATTTTGGTGGATATACATGTCTCTTTTTATTCACATATAAAAGGAAGTGTTGCCTTAATATAGATTTAACATTTGAAATTATAACTAGTTGAGATGATTCATGTATATGGTCTGTCTTCCTTTTTTTACATAACAATATGTATGAGAATTTTCAAGTGACTTAAAATTTATTTTTATTAGTTACTAATATAAAATAAGCCCTTGTAGACATACATCTATCTGAAATAAATATTCCCCAATTTTGGACACTTAATTTTTCTGTTTTCTTTTCTATTTTAAACAATGTGACTGACATCAGTGTCCTTATATCGGTGTCCAAACTTTTCATCATATTGTAGTAACAAATTTCGTAAGACTGGGAGAGTTTTATTCGTGAGTCCGAGTCTATAAACTTATTTGAGGGTTTTGATTTGTGAAGCCTAATTGCTTTTCAGAAATTTTCTGCATATGTTCATTTCCAGGGACTAACAACCAAACTCTTGTCAACATAAAGTATTATTTTCCTTAATTGTTTTCTAATTTGGTTTGAAAAATATATATTATTTTACTTTTGATTCTATATCTACTTATACTTAGAATGGTTATCATTATGATGTTTTAGTCTTTCACTGATTTTTAAACTTAAAATCAAGGTTTATATATTTTTTCTAAGGTTTCTTGTTGTTGCTGTTGTTTTTTTGTTTGAATCATGATGTTTTATATGGCCTTATTTTATCAATTTATTTAAAGTCATTTATAAAACATGCTAGCTGAAAGCATTTCCAGCTAAATCTGAAGGGCAATCCAGTCCACCAAAAGACTGTGGACTGCAGTCTAGTTATCTACGTATGTTCTAGTATTCTTGGGACATGAATTAGCTGAAGTATAATTGTTGCCTGAACTCCAATAATAGACACACTGTATTTCAGTTTGAAAATGTTTGTAGGGGAGGAGGGTAGGATACGGTGCAGCCATTGCTTCAGAAAATTTTATTTTAGTTATTGACTGTAGCAGACAGCGCCAGCTATACTTCCAAATCTTACTTTTCAAATGTTGTTTTCATCTGTATAACATACAGGTCTCAAGACTGTCAAGAATATAAAATAGTTAGAAAATATAATAAATACCAGTCATTTAGAAAGTATATTAAAAAGAAGCACATTTATAATAGTTTCAAAATATATGAAATAAAAAGAAAGAAATCTAAACAAGAAATGTGACATAATGGGATTAAACAAATACAAAATTTTGCAAAGCCCAGAATGAAGATGTATAGGAATAGAGGAAAATACCATATTCTGAAATAGTTGCTTTGGTATTGTAAAAAAATTTTTTTCACAAAAGTTTTTATAAACTACAGAAATTCCAAATATAATCCTAAGAAAATACTTTGGGAATGGAAAAAGCTCCAAATTGGACTTGGAATTAAAAAAGGAAAAAATAGTTAAGAAAATTTTGGAGTATCAAAAGGGTAATTTACCCTTCAAAGCTTAAAATACTTTAATGAGCCTTTTTGAAACAATAAATGCACAAGAACAAACGAAATACAAAAATATTGTAACAAATTTGAGAACTCAGAAACATATTCAAAATAAGAAAGCATGTTATTATAGTAAGGAGATAAGACATAATTATTTCACACACGCTTACGGCAACAACTAACTACAGAAAAATAGTGTGCTTTGTTTCCCAACATTTAAAATTTAAATTTCATAAAACTTAAATTTTAAATGCAAAAGAATAAAAGAGAATAAGACATTGATGAGCAGCTATGTGATCTGAGATTTATCAAGGAAAATTGCTTACAAAGTATAAAAGCAGAAGAAAAGAGAAAAGACATGACTCACTATATAAAATCACAATATGCATCTACCACAAAAAGAGAAAAATAAACAAAGTGGAGACTGATAGACACCTAAGAGAGAGCATTTAAAATATAAATGAGTGTATGCTTTCGTAATGTTGTAAAGGAAAAAGTGTTCTCCACATGTCATGAAAATACAGTTATAAAAGAAAAATGTGCTAAATGCAACTGCATAAAAATGCAAAACATCTGTATAGAAACAAATTAAAAGTCTAACTCAAATTTGGAAAAATATTAGCATAATTTTGACACACAGAATTTTAACAATCATTAAGAAACAAATACTATATTTAAAAATTTATGCAGGATAAAAAAATTTCTGAAAGATTTACAATTGGCCTGTAAAAATATAAAGAAGTAGAACTCCACTAATAACTGATTGTGTTTAAATTAAGAAAAAGTTTCTTTTATTTCTCCGAAAAGAGTTGGAAAAATTGAAAGGAACTGACAAGTCAAAACCTAGTATTGGGAGGAATCTGTGGAATAAAAACATTCTCATACATTCCTGGCGGGGGTATAAATTGCTGGAGCCTCTCTGGAAAGCATTTTCACGAGTAACATGGAAATTAGGCACATTTTTTAAACTCACTAATTATCCTTCAAGGTAGTTACTCAAAAAATAATTATATAATTAATAAATAATAATGGCACTACTCTAGCAGAATTCTATGTAAAAGGTGCGAATATGAAACAACTTATCGACTTAGATAAACAGATTAAAGTCATCTCTGAATATAATTCAGACTTAAAATGGCGAATATATAGCTACTGCTGAGTTGTAAAGCTACTACAAAATCAAATAAGATAAAGCCAGATACAAAAATGTAGATATGGCATAATTCTATACAGCTAAACGAGCGCACACACACACGCACACACACTACAGATAACCATTAAATGTAGCAAAAAATTCAACTCCTATGATAACCACCTAATTGGTAAATTAAAACAATAATGAAATAGAATTTTCCCTCTAACACATTTGAAAGATGCTTACATGATCCCTATTTTATTCCAGAGAACGTGATGACATGAGCAATCGCTAACATTGGTAATAGAAAAATAACTGTCAAATTATTTTTAGTGGTTAGTTGGGTAATTGACATCAAAATTCTTGAAATGTGATTGCTTTTGACCTGGTAAAATTATTTCTTGACTTTTTTCTAGTGAAAACTTGATGAACAAATATGGTATCAGTAAAGATATTTGAATACAGCATTGTTTATAAAAAAATTATGGAAGCAACATAAATTTTTAAGTTAGAAATTACAAAGTCCCTAAGTTAATTATAGCACTTACAGATAAAATATGTTTATATAGGCTTTAAGACAGTTTTTTAAAGGAATATTTAATAATTTGGAAAATGCTTAAATTATTATAGTGCTAAGATAAAAATCAAAATACAAAAGTATAGGACATGAAAGGATGTATGAAAAATTTGTATATCTAAAAGTTGTTTATTTTATATTTCTGAATTATAAGGATTTTTAATTTTCTTAAAATTTTTATATTCAAATTGTCTACAATAATATATTTTATTAATACACAACTTAATGCAAATAATTTAAAATAATGCTACTTATTATTTGGATGAGGTTTCAAATTTTACAAAATAATTTCATAATCATGAACTCATTTCATTCTCAAAACTCTTGCAATAGGAACTGCTGTCCCCAATTTATTGATGAAAACCTGAGGTTCAAGTTGTTGAAATTACCTCCTTATTTTTCACAGTGTAGAGAAACTTAAGTCCTGGTATTTTATATGGACAAAAACTGGAAGTTAATATAGACAATTAAGACTTTTGATTTAAGTGATAAATATATAAGAAGTTATTATTTCAATATATTTTAATATTTCTTTGAAATAAATTATATAAAGAAAAAAACATAAGTGTTTCATTGCAAATCTTTGCACTCTTCACTAAAGCATTTTGCCATTTCTCTGTCAGTCTCTTATTTTCACCTGTGTAGTCAACATAAATTGCCTGTTCCGTCAATACAATTTTTCAGGAAAGCAGTCCCAGCAAGCAGGGTCCCTTTCCCAGCCCTAAATTGCTCTGCAAGCTTTGGTTTTGGAGATGAAGTACATAATAAAGAGAACAGCTGGTATAAACCTCTCTAGTAACAAGCACAAATAGCTAAGTGTACACAGGCTTTGTGTGTAAGTTAATGAGTTCTATAGATGTTGTGGTTTGTGTCCATTCATCGACTGACTCAGTTAACTGTGTTGATTTTATTAAATGAGTGCTCTATCACACAAAACTTTTGCCTCCATATCATCCTCCATTGTTGATGCTATTTCATCACACATAGCTTATATTCCGATCTCCTTGTCAAAATCTTCCCCTTCATATACAATCTCACACTTAAGGAGCTGATACCCATTCACCATATTTGCTCCTTACTTGTAATACCAGTGAGAAATCCTTTACCAACAATTCACTGCCTAGCCATTTACAACCATAAACCATGTTCTTCTCAGCCTTCATTTTTCTTCATTCTCTTTTTAATTTTTGTTCTCTTAGAGACCTCCATTGATCACTATGTTTTCCAGACTCTCTCTTCTTCCTCATACCACCTAAATGTACGTTCCATTAAAATGTTTTTCCTTGCCCTTCTCTTTCTCCATTTTTCACCTGGGGTAGACTGTCTATTTTATAACCTTAACTACGACCTGTATGTATGGCAGGTCGTAGTTAACATTAGACTAAGCCCGTCTCCCATGCTTGCTTTACTATTGCATTTACAAATGTTGAAGAGCTTCTTTTAGTTGAATATCAATGCTTCAAATTCAGTATGCCCAAATTCAGTCAATGACTAATATTCTCTTACCATAAACCAGCACTTCCTCTTTCTGACTTTAACATTTTTGTTTGGGGTAAAACCGTTTTTCTCATTCTCTTTGGTACCCTTGTAAGATATCTCAATGTTACTGCTAAGATTAAAAGTGACTTGTTTCATGAAAAGCTTTTTTCATTTTACTGTGTGACTTCTACAGGCTGGCTTTTGTATAACTAATGAAACTCTCCAGAAGAAAAAACTTCAGAAAAGTTGTTTATTTGAAGATACAACCATGAATAAAAAATAAACCCAGTTTAAGAAAAACAGATGTCATATTGTTAACACTAACCAATGTCTGAACTTTCAAATATCTGCCCCAAACATCTGTCAATGTTTAGTTGCTATATAAGATTCAAATGTGCTATTTATTGAACATGTCATATTATTATAATACATACATTGTAGTTTCTTTTGAAAATTTTTAGTGCTCACCTTTTTTATATTTAGTGTTCCACTTACATGATCTGCAACAATTATAGGCATCAGTCAAGCCTGTAGAACGTAGAAAAAAAAAATTTGCTAAAAAGAAAATCAATTCTTTTCTCTGTCTTTTAAATTCATCAGATGAAACTTTGGAAGACAAAATTATCTTATACATGCCTTTTAAGATATTTCTGTCATTTGTATGATCCATAACCCTTTTCAAATTATGTTATCAGTTAACTATAAATGTTCAGAAATTGTCATTGTTTAGGTTAGACAAATGTAGGAACTCTATTCTGGTCACGAAGATTTCTGAATTTTGTCAAATGTAAAAAAAAGAAATCTGGTGGCAATTCTATTTTAGAAGGTGGACAGAGAAATGACAATTTTTTTTTGAGAGAGACTCTTTTTTTCTGTATTTTTTTACCTTTTCATTTAAAAATAGTATCAGATTTACAAAAGTTGCAAAAATAGTACTGAGGTCCTTTCTACCCTTTACCCTTTGTTCTCAACAATTAACAACTTAAATAACCACAGTACAATCATCTTAGCCAGAAAATTTGTGTTCATTCCATTCCATTATCTATTATTTATTGGTATCAGTATGGACTCATCAGTATGGACTTCCCCTTTGCTAACCACTAATCTGATCTCTATATCTATGTGTTTGTTTGCTGTGGTTGTTTTTATCTCCCACATATGAGTTTATTATTTCTAATAGATTTTTGCTGGACTCTTTAGAGTTTTCTATGTATAAAAAGCCTGAACAGACACTTTTCCAAAGAAGATATACAGATGGGCAATAGGCACATGAAAAGATGTTCAGCATCACTAGATATTAGGGAAATGCAAGTCAAAACTACAATGAGATATCAACTCATGCCCCTCAGAATGGCTATTATTAAAAAGACAAGAAATAACAAGTGTTGGAGAGGATGTGGAGAAAAGTCATACATTGCTGGTGGGAATGTGAGCTGGTACAGCCACTTTGGAAAAAAGTATGGAGATTCCTCAAAAAATAAAATAAACAGGGTCCAGCCCTGTGGTATAATGGTTAAGTTCACTCATTCCACTTCAGTAGCCCAGGGTTCACCACTTCAGATCCTGGACATGGACCTACTCACTGCTTATCAAGCCATGCTGAGGCGGTGTCCAGCATAGAAGAAGTAGAAGGACCTACACCTATAATATTCAACTATGTACTGGGACTTTGGGGAGAAAAAAGAAAGAGGAAGATTGGCAGCAGATCTTAGCTCAGGGTCAATCTTCCAAAAAAAAAAAATAGGAAAAATAAATAATAAACAAATACAGTAAGATTGCATGGTACAAAATCAACATATAAAAATCAGTTGTGTTTCTATACACTAACAATGAACTAGCAGAAAGAGAAATTAAGAATACAATCCCATTTACTACCACAACGAAAAGAATAAAACACCTAGGAGTAAATTTAACCAAAGAGACGAAAGACCTGTAGAAGAAGAAGACAGAAAGAAAGGGAAAGATATTCTGTGCTCATGGATTGGAAGAATTAACATAGTTAAAATGTCCATACCTCCTAAAGCAATCTACAGATTCAATGCAATCCCAATTGACATTTTTCACAGAAACAAAACAAAGAATCCTAAAATTTATATGAAACAACAAAAGATCCTGAATAGCCAAAGGAATCCTGAGAAAAACGAGCAAAGCTGGAGGCATCACAACTTCCTGATTTCAAAAATATACTGCAAAGGTATAGTAATCAAAGCAGTGAGGTACTGGCACAAAAACAGATACACAGATCAATGAAACAGAATCAAGAGCCCAAAAATAAAACTACACATCTACAGACAGCTAATCTTCAACAAAGGAGACAAGAACATACAATAGAGAAAGGAAAGTCTCTTCAATAAATGGTGTTGGGAAAACTGGACAGCCACATGCAAAAAAATAAAAGTAGACTACTATCTTACCAATGCATATACAAAAATTAACACAAAAATGGATTAAAGATTTGAATGTAAGACCTGAAACCACAAAGCTCCTAGAAGAAAACATAGGCAGTCCACTCTTCAACATGGCTCTTAGCAGTATCTTTTTGAATATCATTTCTCCCCAGGCAAGGGAAGCAATAGAAAAAATAAACAAATGGGGCTACATCAAACTAAAAAGCTTCTGCACAGCAAAGGAAACCATCAACAAAACTATAAGACAACCTGCTAATTGGGAGAAGATATTTGCAAATCATATATCTGATAAGTTAATATCCAAGATATGTAAAGAACTCATATGACTCAACAAAAAAAAAAAACAAACAACCCAATTAATAAATGACAATTATTTTTGAAATTTTATTTCTAAAACCATTTAGAGTCCATCTTGTGCTTAGTATAATGGGAAAAAAAGAAGAGATCTTTATAGACAGTGATGGACAATGGCAAGTCTCCTAGACCATATTGATGGCCATATAAATCTAACGTGAGCATGTTTCATATAAGATTATCTTCTCTTTCACAGTCTTCTTTCTACATGTAAACAGACGTGGATTTACCATCTGTCTGTTTTGAGATGAGTTTTAGCATTTAAAAATCACCCAAACTGTGTTCCTTTTATAACATTTTCTGTTTTGCAGCTTTTCTTATTTTGTATTGTGTGTAGGTGTGCCCTATTTCTCATATGATTATCCAATCTCTTTGAAGTCAGAGTCTATATGTCGTCTTTAAGAAAAGTGCTTTGTATACATTGTAATTGCAGTCAGGGGTATGGATGAAATTTTAGTTAAAATCTTTTAATCTGTCAGTGTAATAATAACATATTGCTTTACGTTTTGGCTGTATTATGCCAAATTATGAATTTCAAGTAAATCTCAACTATTGCTTTAATTGCAAGGTAATTAATTCAGGAATGTAATACAACAGTTTTCTTCCCACAAAATTATATGTATAATTCTACCAATAAAAGATTAAGCTTTACTTCATGTGATTTGCCAATGTGAAATCTGCAGGCAATATTCATTGATGTCTTTAATAAAATGTAAAAATGATAACCTGAAATACTTATATTCTCATATGAAAATGAAAAATTTGTTATATAACCCATCACTGCATTTTTTTGGTAGTAATTGCTTGAAATAGGTTTTCATTTAAAAGTTGTATTTGAGAGGATATAGTACTTTGAATAAATGTAAGACCAATATTAGATGTCAAGGAAGAATTATTGGTATTCAATAGTACATAGCATTTTTTGTAACACTTGATTTGATGAGTCTCCTATTCTATTTTGATTTACATTCTATTCTTCTGATTTATATTTTGGAGAGTTCAGTAGATTTACAGTGAAGTAACAAGAAGTTCTCCCTGTCTTATTCACTCCTGCTAAATATTTTACAATTCTACAGAACATGATCTATAAACCATCATTTTTTTTTCAGGAAGCATGTTCCAAAAGAACCAAAGACATGAAAAAAACCAATGAAGTTTAATATTTTCTATAATATAACAAGCAGTAAGACTATGACAGAATCACAATATTTTAAGATAGAATGAGGTTATCTATTCTAACCTGTAAGCCAACATGATGGAATCTTCTACAAGCATCCTGCCAAGCTAATTTCTCCCTTCTTCCTCATTAGTCTCTTTATAAAGCTGCAAATTATAGTGTAGGAAATTTCAGTTAAAATTAATATCCATTATACAAAACTATAAAATTTTCTTTTAATTTACAGGCTTTAGGACTTATATCACTTTCTTGAACAAAACAACACACAAATTTGATCCTTTGATCCTATCGTATTTTTTGTGTTCTGATAGCATATGTAATACATTCTGTCTTGTAAGTGATCATGGCAGTACTAAAGACTTTACCCCCTTCTTATCTAAGTTTAACATCAAAATATTCTCAATAAGTATTATTTGGCATAGTTTTAAGATAGACCTCTTAACGTCACTATCACCTCATCTAAATGTTCTTTAATTTTTCCCAAATAAATTCATAAAGACCAAAATTGTAGACAGTACTTCAGATGTGGTCAGATCTGCATAGCTGACAACAGAAAATTAGTCTTCTTCATACTAAAAGGTTGGTCAGTGACAAACCTCAGAAATCCAGTGTATTAGCTTTGTTTTTCTTAAAATGCTGTGACTGCATTCAATCAATCATGTGCTCAATTAACTAAAAAAAGGTATTGTTTTTCTTCTATGGGCTGTTCATAGAACAGCCTCCTCCCTGATCTCTACTTAAATAGCTGATTGTCACATTAGGAATATAAAATAATGTGTGTTTTAATGGAAATGTGAAATGTTTTTCAGGCTTAAGAAAGCCATAAATATCATATCTATGTAATTTTACCAACACAGTGATAACTAGTATTAAAACATAGGTGTGTACTTCCAGTTTATTGTCTCCTTTACAGGTAGCCGTATGGTTGATGGTGTGGGCTTTAGGACTCTCCGGGTGGTAACGTGTTAGTTCCCATTCTCCTCAGCATGCGCCTGCCCTGCGTAAGCCCAGGACCACAAACTCAAAACTGCACTGGAGCAAGTTTAGGTGCGGTTGGTGAGCGGATCTTTTCTGTACCAGCTAACATTCAGGCAGGAATTCCCAAGTACTAACATTCTTTTTTTTCAAAGGCTGAGGCTGGACAAAGATTTGCTATAACTCAGTTTACCTTCTATGAGTTAATAGATTTATTTTGATTATTTTAATCAAAATTACCAAGTTCCATAAGAGTAAATTATCAACTCAATTGTGATATTAAGGAAGAATTCCATAACTATTGGGGCTTTATGTGAGGGCAAGATACTGGATTAAAAGTCGGTTTGCCTTTGGCTCTGTCTGTAACGTTTAAGTCAAAAAAGAAAACAGACGTTTTGGGATTATGACAAATTTCTATCATCGTATATCTCTGGGATGTTGTGTTATTACTTTCTCAGTTGATACAGTTCTGTTAACCCATAACTTTCGTGGTGTATAATACTTGTTTGTAAACCTAACATGAAGTAAACTAAAACAACTGGTTTTAATAGAATGATAATATTTAAAAAATAGTTGAATAACATTCCTCTAAATCTTTTAAAATTTCTTGCGGTTATGTGTAAAATTACAAACTCTCAAGACATATTTTTAAAAGAAAGTATTTTAACTTGATTTGGTGGAATTTTTCAGCTTTTAAACTTTTATGAACAATGCGTGTGTGAATAGATCAAATGATCCCTTTCGGTCTGGCCCTGGTTGGATGAGTGGCAGGGTGTTTTCGTTTTTGTTTGTAAACTGTTTCCATGCTAAAAAGTTCCTTTTTAGCAGCAGAAATGGAAAACTAAGGTAGTATACTTTAGTGCTGGGCTTTACCAAATATATGCAAATATACATCTGGCGTTGTAGGGTCTTATATTTGACATACCTTGTGTTTCTGCCTAACTGCATTATCCCAGATGACATACTAGACTTTGGGATGTATAACTTGAAATGAAAGCATTGAAAACTTAAAAGTTAACTTTTAGTCCCTGTGGAAGATCAGCTATTAATATAAGAATTAATATTATACTGCATGGATATCATGAAGATTCTTTAATGGGTTAGTTATGAAAAAGTATATAGTTTGTGTACTTTTCTGAAAAAAAGGGAGGATATAAATCAAAAAGGCAATGGGAAAAGTGCATAAGACCCAATAACTATGAAATTAGTAATATCTCAATAGTATTTTTGAGAAACTGGTTTGGTTTGGGTTGCTATTCTGCACACACTTTCCGGAAGCGGCCCAGAACTGTTTCAGACCACAGACTGAAGTAACAAATAATTAGTGACAGTGCCTTGTAACTCTCATAGGCTGTGGAGTTCCTACCCAGTTTTAATTAGAATTATGTCTAAATTATTCATTGTCTGTGGGAGTTGCCCTGAGGAGAGAAAGTAATTGAAAGTTTCACAAGACAAGAGCATTTGCTACTTAAAATATTGAAAGTATTAGAAAAAATATGGTGGGAGCTTTTATCGTTTGGTGAATCTCATTGTGTCTTAAAATTCTTTCCTCATTTCTGTGATGATTATTAGCTATACAAAGGTTATTATGCAACTTTAAAACTAAGTGACAATAGAAAAACTAGGAATATTTTTGTCCCCAATCTCCTGTGTTAAACGTCTTATTTCTCTAACCTTGCTACTTCGTGGTAATTCTTCTATTCCATTGCCTTAATATTGGTCTCATATATTAAAATGTAACTCCGTACTTCCTCAGATTACCAGTATTTTTATAGTGTTTAAATGAAAGGAAATAAGCCACTTTTAGTATTTGAGCTATTGAAACTATTTTTGGTTTAGACATTTTGGTAACCTTGTAGCAGTAGGTCTGGTTGTTATTTTCTGACCTTTTAAATTGGTACATTCCACTTCATTAAATGGGCCTATTTACAGAAATTATGATAAATTTTTAGAATTTTCAATCATCTCCTAAAATGATAGAATTTTAGCATTGCTAGAGCATCTGATAATGCTTTCACGGTAACTTTCACCTTAATGATAAGTCCCCTTTTGGTCCAAAAAAATGCTTTATATAACATAGCCCCCATGAAAATATCAGTTTATTTTAAAATTTGGCTTCCTTTTTTCTACATGGTAATAAGCCCCATGTACCTTTCATTATAAGGGTACAATTTTTTCTGTTATACACCTGAATCTGCATGTATGTGTGTATTCTAAAACTTATAAAAATCTAACCCCTTCACAATGGGGTTCTTTGGTAATTGACTCATTTAGTTGTTCTCTAAATTGAGTCACTCATATTAGGAAAATGTCCCTATAATTATTTTATGTCACCATCATTGCCTTGTTACAAAAATAGTTCCCGCAGGTGAAAGGAAGTTTTCTGTTTTTAGAAGATTGCACTAAAATGATGTTTGTTTTTCTCTTCCATTTTATTGCATACAATTCAAGGCAATACACATTGTATCTGTACTTCTTTTTTCAGAGCTAGGGCTTAGTCTGTTCCATTTAATCTCTTTTCAATACAGACAGCACCAAAGCAAGTTGTTCCAACTCTTCAGTGAGGCAATTTAGTGAAGGATTCTTAAAAGTATGACAAGAATCAGGAAGATAGGAGTAAATGTACACAAAATTTAAGAAACATTATAAAGTGTGAAATGCTGTGTTTGGCATAACTTTGGATATTGTAGTTCGGTGGAAGTCAGTATACATGAGCTTGCTATCTTTCCAAAGTTACATGTTGTCTTTAAAAAATTTCATGAATTTTCATGGTCCAGGTTTTTGCTGTTGTCGTTAACTCAGAATAGTTTTAATTCTGATAAGAAGTAGCCATCATTAAAAAACACATCTTATGGTGGCTGATACTATGACTGTCTGGAAAAGGGAATACTCAAGAAAAGTAAATTTATCCTGCATTATCTGATTTTTCTCATACTGCATATTAAAATTTAAACATTTAAAAATAAAATATAATAAATATATACATTTATATTCATTTTTAAAACATATAATAGTTAAATTTTCATACAAAATATTTACCATTGTTATTAACTAAACTGTTATCAAATTTGCTGCTGCATCATGTACAATGTAGAGGTAGGGTATGCCTAATGTGGACACTGAGTATTCTCTGTGGTGAAGATATGGTGTACTTGCTCAGCTCCTCACTGCTTCCAATCTAATTTCACGAAGAATAAGATTACTGACTAGTCAAAAACAATAGAATACGTTTCTTCTCTGTATAAAAATAGATTCATGGGCCGCCTGGTGGCGCAGCGGTTTGGTCCGCGCCTGGCAGCCCAGGGTTCGCGGGTTCGATCCCGGGCGCCCGCCGACGCACTGCCTGTCAGCCATGCTGTGGCGGCGTCCTATATAAAGTAGAGGAAGATGGGCACGATGTTAGCCCAGGGCCAGTCTTCCTCAGCAGAAAGAGGAGGATTAGCAACGGATGTTAGCTCAGGGCTGGTCTTCCCCACAAAAACAAACAAACAAAAAAAACCAAACAAAAAAACAAAACAAATAAAAATAGATTCATTATAGAAAACAACTGAAAAATCATAGATGACTTATCAAAAAAGCGTTTCTTCTTAAACTCAATATCATGGCAAGTAAAGTATACTAGTGCTTAAATATATGTTTAGTGATGTTTATTTCAGGAATAACTGTAAAGACCAAAAAGCACTGAAATATCCATCAAGAAGTATATTGTTGAATAAACAGTTAAACATATACATCATATGCTACTATGTAGATATTTAAAAAATAAAGATTTAGGTCAGTATCTACTGACTCAGACGGATAGGTTGTTATACAAGAAAAGCAAGCTGCAGTAAGTAGCATGACCCTATTCTTGTGAAACTAAAATTGGGGTTGTTTCACTCCCAAAAGAGAGATTCACTTTTCAGGAACAGGAGACCACTTATAGATCACCTTTCTTGCTTAGAGCAACTCAAAAAGCTGAAAAATTATTAAAAAATATGTTTTAAAATATAGGAGAGGTAAAATGGCAGTAATTTTCACCAAATCAAAGTATTGAAGAAGACAAATATCCAGAGTGATGTGCCATGCTATTCACTTTGGGCATTTGTCAATTTTGAAAAAGTTGCCTATAGGGTTAAGAGACTGAACAGCACTTCTGATGGCCTCAAAGGACTGGGGGGAAAAGTCACTGTCTGATATTGAATAAACGAGACTGTATAGTAGAATCCCTTCTTTAAATGGGCTGAAACCTCAAAGGGACCACAACTTAAGAGGAAGAGTGACTTGGAAATGGATAAGCCCTTACATGGATTACAGGCCCATTTCAAACCATCAAAATTAGATTACAGTGATACTGCACTGCTACCGAATTTACTGGCCTTCCAGAAGCAAACATACAAAATTTGAGGAAAGATAACTTCATCTCATGCCTCATATAATTTCCACAAACAATTTTGAAAATGTGATGTCAGTAACAGATTCATAAAGAACCATAGATGTGAGGAGAAAAGGCAACTTGTTTTTGAAAAAAGAAATTGGAGTATAGTACCAATCCCCAGGGGCTCCAAATATTGGAGTTAGACTTTTAAATAAGTATGATTTCTCTGCTCAGAGGAATAATGACAAGGTTGAGAAGTTATAAGAAAATCAAGCAAAAATTCTTATATTTTAAAAAAGCAATAATCAAATAAGACTAAATACAGAATATAACATCAAATGTAACACAGCTAAAGATATAGGTATGATGATTTACAATAAATGATACAGACTAAAGCTCAAACAGTTGACTAGTTGGAAAATATATAAGATAGTGTGAGATATATACAGGATAAAAGAAGGTATAACATGCAAGTATTTGGAATCCCCAAAGGAAAGGTGATAGCAAATGATGCAGAAGCAATATTTGGAGAGACAATGAACAAAAATTCCCCAAAAGGGTACAACCTCAAATCAATTTCAAGAAGACCTGTAAACCAGAAGCAAGGTTTAGAATATCTGTCTTTGTTTCTATCTTTATCTTTCTATGTATCTATGTGTCTATCTATCTACTCTATATATCTACCTATGTTATCTGTTTAGACATTTCACAGTAAAACTGTTGAAAACTAAAGAGAAAATGAAATCTTTTTAAAAAATATCTTCCTTATGATATAATTCACATACCAAAAAATTCACTTTTTTAAAGTGTAAAATATAGTTTATAGTAAATTCACAAAGTCATACAACCTACACTACTATTTAATTCCAGAAAATTTTTATAACTCTCAAATTTCTCTTCCCCTCAACCTCTAGCAACCACTGATCTACTTTCTGTCTCTACAGATTTGCCTATTCTGGGTATTTCATATAAACGAAACCACACAATATGTAGTCTTTTGTGTCTGGCATTTTTCGCTTAGCATAATGTTTTCAAGATTCATTCTTGTTGTAGCATATATCAATAATTCATTCTCTTTTCTCTTGAAGAATATTCCATCGTATGGATACACCACCTTTGTTTATCCACTCATCAATTGTTAGACATTTGGGCTATGGGCTTTCTTGTACAAGTTTTTGTGTAGATCTGTTTTTATTTTTCTTGGATATATTCCTAGGAATGAAATTGCAATGATAATGGCATTTGAATTTTATGTAATTTCCATGTGTCAGAAATGGTACCCTACTTTTGATTGTTTTTTTTCTTCAACTATTTACAAATGTGAAAATAATTCTTAGCTAATGGGAAGAACTAAAACAGGCAGCAGGCAGGCTCTGGCCTGTGGGCTGTGGTTTGCCAATCCCCTGCCCTCCCTCCCTGGAGGAGGATGACTCCGCTGGCAGTTCCTCTTGGGCAGCAAGGCCATGCTTTCCACACTCACTTCACCCACTGCACACCTGCCCAGGACTTCCTTCTTTAATAATGACAGAGATATGTCCAATTTTAGAATTTTAAAATAGATATAGATAAAATAGGAAGATTGAATCTTAATGTTCTGCACATGGGAAATATATAGGTAGTTTTAATTCTGTATTTTATTTCATCCTAGAGTCTTTAACTTTATGAAAAAATTGATAATTCAGTTTAATTTCTTTAGCTCCCTTTTATAGTTAAAATGCATTATACTGGATGGGAATGTTCTTAAACTCTACAAAGTATTTGTATGTATTCAAAAGAAGAGAGTTTCTTATCTGTTATATAAGTGAATTTTAAAATCCATAGGAGAAAATAAAAACTGATAAAAGCAGTTAAAATCAACTAAAAATAAAATAAAGAAAATAGTACTCAAATAACAAAGGCTCCAAGAACAAAAGCACTCAAATGATGGCGGACCCAAGAGGCACAAAATGAGATTCTGAAAATCAGAGTTGAGAAATGGCAATGAGAACTTTGGAACCAGAAATGACTGTGGCAGTGACACAGACTCCTGACTCTTAAATTTCAGCAATTTACTTCAGAAGGGATTAGACTGCTACAACATAAATATGTTTTGGAGAAATTACTCATCATACAGAATAAAATAAAATATATGCTTGGTTGGAAAAAGTACACAGGAGGAGGCCACGTTGCAGTGAAGAGAGAAAGGATTTGAGAGTTTGAGTGCGTAGGCCAAGGATGACAGAGATTGTCATCAGAATAAAATATTTCCAGATGCTGACTTGCCTTCACGAAGAGACATCTCATTTCAAATTCAAATTCTCATTTGAATTTTTAGCTTTACGGAACAGGGCACCTTAGCACCTATGTGAATAATCTAAGAAAAATTATCATCACCCACCACTTCTTGACAGTAGCACTATTTAAGGAAAGAAAATATAAAGTAGTCGTATAGTAGTCGTAAAGTAGTGTTAAGAATCTATTAACAGAATAGGAAATTTGACGCAGCACGTTGTTATTTTGTGTGTGTAGCGTGTGTGTGTGTGTGTGTGTGTGTGTGTATCAATGTTGAAATATCAATTCAAAACATGAACCTATAGTCACAGGCATGAAGCGGATGACTAAAGCCAAATAGAGATTACCTTTCCATTGGAAAATAAGACCTTGATCTGTTCGTTGCCAGAGGGTTACGAGGGATTATTCTCCATATCCCTCATATCTCCAATGTTTCTTGCATTTCAAACTCAAGCAGGTAAAACCTTACCCTTCATCTACATTGAGTTTCATTTGTTTTTAAAAGTTGTCACGTAGATTATCTCATTTGTCCCATACAATCCTGAGAAATGGACAGCATTGGTCTTATCATCACAATTTATACATGAAGACACTGAGATTTAAAGACCAAGTGTTGTAGTCAAACACAGTTGGTAATTGGCTAAGGCAGAATTCGGCTTGCTGGATTTGAAAACCCATGCTCTTTTTATTAAAAAACGTGACTTTCTTTTGTGAATTTATGTTGCATGCAGTGTATAGCACAGTGATTTGCCTGTATGAGATGTTTAATAGTTAACCATGAATAATAAATAATATTTGTAGAGTGCTTTGCTATTTAACAAAACTTTCACATGTATTAATTCACTTGAGGTTAACATCAACCATCTGAGAAGGCAGAGTGACTAATAACATCCCAGTGTATTCAGAAAACATCTGATTTTAGAAAGTTTGAGTGATTCTTCTGGCAAGCACACTCAGGCATAAATAGAAGATCCTAAGGTTTGGTCTCTGTCCTTCTAGTTTCAACTATGTGAAGCTTTTCATCACTACATACTGCCTCTCAACAGGTATTTGGATTAATTTTTTTGTAAATGTGTATGCCGCCATATCTGTAAAATGCTTTCACATGCATTTTATCAGTGTCGTGACAACTCTTTGAGATAGGTATGGCAGCATTGCAAAGGAGAAACAATTCAGGAATTAATTATAGAAAACCCATGATTCAAATTCTTCATTTTTCCTTTTCTTCTATTCCTTACTTTGAAAATTTCTTACTGAATACTTAGTACATGGTAAGAAATATTCCATTAATGCAAAAATGCTATATTAAAAACTGAAGATTACAACCAACTCAGGAAATGGATAGGGTAGAGAAAAAAATGACATAATCTTACAATACAGTGAGGTTTATGCAGTAAGAACACTAAAAAAGAGTCAATGAAAGTGGAGAAGAGATTCATGGGAAATCTTTCTGAGGGGGATGACATTTGAACTGAATTTTAAAAGATGAATAATAGTAATATCTCATAGAAGAAAAACTTACATTGTGACACAGAAAAACAAAAGCTCAGAATACATTTAGGAACTAAAATAATGTTTTGACACTCATATTAACAAGTATGTCAGAGAAAAAATGGGAGGTGGTCAGAAAGTTAAACAGTAGTCAGAAAATACAAGGTTTATTTGATAGTGTAAATAGAATGAAATGTACACTAAAATTTATGGTGAGGCATTAAAAGATCTTAAGTAGATTATACTGTGATGAAGTTTATAGTTTAGAAAAATTGCTCAGTGTAGGAGTTACATCAGAAGAGGTAGGAGGCAGGGGGACAAGTCAGTAAGTAAGTGTAGTAACTGGGATCATAAATTGTGAAACTTCAGATGTGACAATGAGAAAAAGAAGAATCAGGGCGAGGAGTAGGTAGTTTTTTGGAGAAAAAATGATAAGTATAGTTATAGAGATGTTTGGATCAGAATTTCTAGAAATAGCGACAGAAAGATGGGATTTAAATATATAAATCTTGGACACGTCAGAGAATTCTGGGGTAAAATTTTTAATTTGGGATTTACAGGATATAAGAGACAGTTGAAGCAAAGGAGAAGAAATTATTCATCCAAATGTCATATTTAACATAAGAATGGAGGTTGAATAAGGAGCCTGGAAAATATTGATATTTAAGGGTAAACATCAGAGACATCTCCAAAGGATATTGAGAAGAAATGGCCAAGAACGAGGGTCCCAGAATACAGTGTGGTGTTGGTCAACACTGCCAGGTAGTCAAACAAAAAAAAAAGTAGTCTTCCTGACATTGAGAAATTGAGGGTTATTGATCTAGTCATCTGCAGTTGTGCAGCTTTATGGCCTTGGGCAAGTTCTGTCTCAGAGTCTTAGGTAAAAATCAAGGGAAAATAGCAGTTACAACATAATGTTTAAAAGGAATGAAAAAAATGTAAAGCATCTGAACAGTGAAAACTTTAGAAAGGATACTTAAAAATCACTCTCAACTCCATTCCTTATAGCCAGAATCTGGAACTGAGATGAAGAGAAGAAAAATGATAAATGGAAGATTATGTGATCAGATAAAAACTTGAGATTTGAACTCAGCTCTCCAAATTTTATATTCACTAATCCATAGTTATTGTTTAATATATTTTGAAAATAACTCTACTGGATTTTATGAATCTGTAGAGAAACAAATATGAGAAAAATTTTGGTACAAAATAAATACAGTTGTGGCAGAAAAACTGAAAGTGCTGGGAGGTATTCTGAACTTCCCACTGTCCCTCATTTCTTATTTCCAATCGATCAACTTCTAGTTAAATTTTTTGACTCTGTTCCTTACTCTCATTTCTAATTGTTCATTTCAAGATAGTAAAGCGAAGACATTTATATCCCTTTTTTCTGTTCCCAACTCTCATTCTAATTGTTTAAAATTTCAAGGTATTGGAGTAAAGACATTTATATCCCTTTCTCTTTTCCAAGATTAAAAGAAATAAGGAAAAGAAATACAATTCCATTTTTGACAAAATAGGACATCTGCAACCCCAAACCATAACATGAGTGTGCAGAGGGCAGATGGAGGACTGTGACGTAGCGGAGCTGAGAGAGGTCAAAATTAAGGACTAACAGAAGTAGATACCAATGAGAAGCAATTGGATTTTCCTGGAATGACTTAGGAAAGGCTTGGTAATGGATAGAGCTTGTGGGATACTGAAAACAAAGAGCTGGTTTGAAAGTATGTTTAAAATTTTTTTAATTCCAAGGGCCACCTGACTATTTAGTCAGAAGGATGCCCTTCCCCACGCATATAAAAGACAAGAGGTACAGGATTTAAGCCAAAATGTCAAAGGCCTTTCTTTGAAGTTTTTTGAATAAAATATTTCTTTTTCAGCTTCCAAGAGATATAACTGACATACAAAAATTCTACACATTTAATGTATACATACATCTTGATAAGTTTGAACATATGCATGCACTTGTGGTACCATCACCAGAACCAAGATACTAAACATCTATCACTTCCCAAAGTTTCCTTTAGTTCTTTTGTGTTTTTTTTTTTCTTTTTTTAGTAAGAACACTTAACATGAGCTCTGTCCTCTTTACATATTTTAGAGTGCACAATGCTGTATTGTTAACTATAGGTCCTACGTTGTACATCTGATCTCTAGAACTTATTTGTCTTGCATAACTGAAAGTTTATACCCATTGAAAACCAATTCCATATCTCCACCTCCCGCCAGCCCCTGGAAACCATTTCATTCTCTGCTTCTATAAGTTAACTATTTTAGAAACCTTATATAAGTGAAATCATAGAGTATTTGTCCTTCTGTGACTGGCTTATTTCATTTCGCATAATATCCTCTAGGTTCATCTATGTTGCTGCAAATGGCAGGATTTTCTTCTTTTATAAGGCTGGAAATGTTCCACTGTATGTATACACCACATTTTCTTTATCCGTTCATCTATAGATGGACATTTGGGTTGTTTCCATATCTTCGCTATTGTGAACAATGCTGCAATTAACACAGGGGTGCAGATGTCTCTTGGAGACCTTGATCTCAATTCTCTTGGATATATACCAAGTGGGATTGCTGGATCAAATGGTAGTTCTATGTTTTATTTTGGGGGGAACCTCCATATGATTTTCCATAGTGGCTGTACCATTCTACATTCCCACAATGTATAAAGTTTCCAGGTTCTCCCGTGCTCACCAACACTTATCTTTTTTTTTTTTTAAATAATAGCCACTCTAACAACTGTGAGGTGATATTGAAGTTTGAATCTTCGTTTCCCTGATAATTAGTAATGTTGAGCGCCTTTTCATATACCTGTTGCCCATTTGTATGGCTTCTTTGAGAAATGTCTATTCAAGTCTTTTGCCCATTTTTTAATTGGGTTGTTTTCTTGCTACCGATTTGTGGGAGATACATATTTTGAATATCAACCCCTTATGTTATATATGGTTTGCAGACATTACCTTTTACTCTGTAGTACCCCTTTTCACTCTGTTGTTTCCTTTGCTGTGCAGAGCTTTTTAGTTTGGTGTAGTTCCACTTGTCACTTTTCAGCGTTGTTGCTTGTGCTTTTAGTGTCAAATCCAAGAATTCATTGCCAAGACCGATGTCAAAAAGTTCCGCCCCACTGTTTTCTTTGAGAATTTTCAGTTTCAGCTCTTACATATAAGTCTTTAATACACTCTGAGTTGTTTTTTGTGTCTGGGGTAGGATAGGGATTCAACTTCATTCTTTTGCGTACGGATATCCAATTTTCTCAGCGCAATCTGTTGAAGGGACTATCCTTTCCCCACAGTGTATTCTTGGCACCCTGTCAAAGATCAGTTGGCCGTATAAACAGGGACTTATTCTTGGGCTCTCTATTCTGTCCCATTGATCTATATGTCTATCTTTACGTCAGTACCATATGGTTTAAATTGCTATATCTTCACAATATTTATATACATATATATATATATTTTTTTTTTCTTTTCTGTGTGTGAGGAAGACTGGCCCTAAGCTAAAATCTGTTGCCAATTTTCCTCTTTTTGCTGAGGAAGATTGGCCCTGAGATAACATCTGTGCCCATCTTCCTCTATTTTGTATGTGGGACGCTGCTACAGCATGGCATGGTGAGCAACATGTAGGTCCGTGCCCAGGATCCGAACCTGCGAACCCCAGGCCACCAAAGTGGAGTGTGTGAACTTAATCACTACATCACCGGGCTGGCCCTTATGATATATTTTGAAATCAGAAGTCGAGAAGTATGTGGCTTCCAGCTTTGTTCTTCTTGCTCAAGGGTTTTTTTGGCTATATCAGTGTCCTTTGTGGTTCTATATGAATTTTAGGATTGTTTTTCTATTTCTGTAGAAAACGCCATTGGGATTTTGATAGGGATTGCATCAACCCGTAGATCACTTTGGGTAGTATTGACATTTTAACGGTATTCATTCTTCTAATCCATGAACATGGATGTCTTTCCACTTAGTTGTGTGTGCCTTAATTTCTTCTATCAGTGTTTTATAGTTTTCAGTGTATGAGTCTTTTAACTCTTTGGTGAACTTTATTCCTAGGTTTTTTGAAGCGATTGTAAATAATATTGTTTTCTTAATATCCTTTTTGGATAGTTTGTTGTTTGTATATAGAAATGCAACTGATTTGTGAATGTTGATTTTATATTCTGCAACTTTGCTGAATTTGTTTATTAGTTCTAACAGTTTTGTTGCTGTTGTTGTTTGTGAAGTCTTTACAGTTTCCCATGTATAAGATCACTTCATCTGCAATTTGAATGCAAACACAAATGAGATGAAACAGGGGCATTAGGTAGTATGACATACCTAGAGTTCTCTTTTCATGTCCATGTCTAGAACACCCAGCCAGGTCAATGGATAACCCTTACCTGAAGACACTGAAAATTTTCAGAAAAAAAAAGCCTACATATTTTGACAGTAGAGGTCCTCATGTAATCAGAAGGTTGGCTATACAAGCTCTCTGTAAAGCTCAATAATTAGTGCATTTTGCCCACACACAGAGTTCTTCCATCTGGCTTTTAGTCCCTCATATTTAAGTTGAAATGGGAAGCAAAGATCACATGGCATGTGAGGAGGAGTTCCAACATGAAGGAGAGAGTCTAAAATAGAGAGATAAGGGGAACTGGAACTTTTCCAGGAATATTCGGTGACAGATCCTGACTCTTTAAAATGCAAACAAAAATAATAACAAATACTGAAAACAACAACAATAAGTCTCTCCTTACAGCACATTTAAGTTTGCTAGTTGCAGCTTGTGGTTGGAATTCAGAATGTTTTATGTGCTTAATGTTGAATTTTGTCAAGTGTTTTCCTGCATCTGTTGAGATGATCATGTGATTTTTTTTCTTTATCCTTCATTCTGTTAATGGGGAGTATCACATTAATTGATTTGTGTATGTTGAGCCATCCTTGCATCCCAGGGATATATCCCACTTGATCGTGGTGTATGAGTCTTTGAATGCGCTGTTGAATTCTGTTTCATTGTGGATTTTTGCATCTATGTTCATTAGGGATATGGACCTATAGTATTTTTTTTCTTGTAGTGTCTTTATCTGGCTTCGATATCAGGGTAACCCTGGCTTTATAAAATGAATTTGAATGTATTCCCTTCTCTTCTATCTTTTGGAAGAGCTTGAGGTGGATTGGCATTAATTCTTGAAATGTTTGATAAAATTCACCAGTGAAGCTATCTGGTTCTGGGCTTTCCTTTATTCTGAAGTTTTGATTACTAATTCAATCTCCTTACTCATTATTGGTCTGTTCAGATTTTCTACCGCTTCATGACTCAGTCTTGCTAGGTTTGTGTATCCATTTCCAGGAATGTATCTATTTCTTCTAGGCTATCCAATTTGTTGGTGTATAATTGTTCTCTGTAGTCTTTTAGGATCTTTTTTATTTCTGTGGTATCAGTTGCCAGAAAGACGTTATGCTAAGTGAAATAAGCCAGTCACAGAAGAACAAATACTTCAGGATTCCACTTACATGAAGAATCTAAATGGGTCAAACTCGTAGAAACAGAGAGTAGAATGGTTGTTGCAAGCAACTGGGGGGAGGGGGAAATGGAAAAGTTGCCATTCGATGAGTATAAAATTTCACTTATACAAGATGAGTAAATTCTAGAGATCTGCTATACAACTTGTGCCTATAGTTAACAAGACTGTATTGTGCCCTTAAAAGTTTGTTAAGAGAGAAGACCTCCTGTTAAGTGTTCTTACCACAACAACAACAAGAAATGCTTTATGGACATTGCATTGTTGGAATAGGATGATGATTCATTGCCTCTGAATTAGAAATGATTCCACAGTGCAAATTCATAAAGGTAGAAAGATAGTTTTGTATTACCTCTATAATACTTCTTTTGTGCTGAAATAAAATCACAAATATAAATAGAAATTGCAATAAGACATACTTTCCCATAATTTTAACTGGAATGAAGATTTGAGACACATTCTTTTCAAATCACAAGTTTTTAAGCCCCATCATTTTTCTCTCCCGCGAAATATAGCATATTTGAATTGGATTAAAACAAGGTTCATCAACTATTTTTTAAAAAGGAAATCATCTACCAATATTGACTTTTTTTAATAACATCAATTTGTGTTTCTTCACAAAGGACAAAAACATCAGTGAGCCAAGACATGGCGGCTGAGCATCTTGGCTGGAACATAAAATCGATATTTCTCTCATGTTATAAAATAATGTGACTGGTGAAGAGTTTTAAAATATTTAGATTTCTTATTCATTATTAATTAATTTTCTGAGATAAATCTTTGGGCACATTCCTCAAATGTTCAGTGGAACTAGGAAGACACGTAAAGACAAAAGCTTCTGCTTGAGCCACAGAAGCATGGGCACATACTCCTTCTAATAGTTCTTCTTCCAAACCTTCATTCACTCTTACTTTATGCTGCTGTCAAATTAAGGATCTATAGGTTTATCAGTGGGTACTCGAAGAGAGCCAAAATTCAACTGCAGAAATATTCAGCGATGACGACACAGTGTAGGTCGTTAACTGTGGAATGAGGGGGGAGAGCGGAGTGGAAAATTTGGGGAGTGGAGATAGTAGAAGGAGGTTGGAGCTAGAAAGAGGAAGTCCAAAAAATATGGGACCAAGGGTATATAGGAGACTATATACTTGCACGCATATGTTTGGGGCAGAGACAAAGTACTACAAGAGTATGAGATATAGTCAAGTGACGCAAGATTTAGAAAACTGAACCAGTCCCAGTAATGGTGGGTAGGAACTAATGAGGACTCTGATCTTTGAGGATGCAATTGTTCTGGGATACAGTGTCATCCCAAGGGAAGGTTAGTCTCATTCAAAGCTTCAACACTATGAAACTGTTTGTAGTTCTCACTGCAATGAGTACCCAATGCAATGTAGTCCCCAAGTCTGGGTGCTTTAGAGCAACCCTTTGCTTAGTCTTCTCTACTCAGTAGCCTTCCTGGGGTTATTCAAGACTTGGTTTAGTTACTACCTTCCTTGACCCTGCACAGCAGAGTGAGGTTCAACCTTTATTTAAGATGTATCCCATGTTATTTTACCTATTTGTTTACTTGTCTATCTCTCCTACTCCATATTCTCCCAGACAGAATTTTTGTCTTGCTTAATTTGTATCTACAAGGCAGTGCCTGTCAGACAGCAGACTAATAACTCTCTGATGAATGAATAACTGAATAAATGATCTTTATGAAATCTTGTCACCAAAATATCTGAGGACAATTTTTGTAAAAAAAAAATTTTAATGAGGAAAGAAAATCAATTAACTTAGAAAACATGCGTTTTATAGAGTTAATGACATACAAGACAGTGCCTAAAAAGCTAGCCAAAAAATTAATCCGTGCATTTTAGTAAATGTTTCTAAGACCCATTTAATCTGCAGACTCCCCCGTTGGAAAGAAATAATTCAGAAGAAAATTCTACTGATCCATTTGGCATGCTCAGAAATGGCAGTTGCTTCAGACTTGTATCTGGCGAAAGCTCCTGTCCGATGTCAAATTTGAAAGCTTTAGAGGAAACAATGGTTCGTGTTGGATGGCAAAGCTGTTGGTGTGGGCATGTCAGCCCTCTTTTTGTCTTCTTTTCATCAATTCCATTAGAATCAGTCACCTACATGTCAGGGTAGTAGCTTTGATGAAAGAGTTATGTTAAGGCTTAATCTAGATAAAGTGCAGGTAATACTGAACTGTCAGTGGAAACACTGATAGAATGTGGTCTGAAATAAAACCACTTTTTCTCTGCAAAGACATGGTGGCTTTCTGCAATTCTGAAGATGGAAAATGGTTTTAAATTTCTCAGTCCATTTGCTTATGTATAACCACTTATATACCTAGAAAACCCAGCACACCTGTGCTGCACTCTCTGTATTTCAAGATGTATTGTACGTGCTTATTTTGATTTGTAAACCCGTATATCAATTACTCATGGCACCTTCATCTTTCCCGTCTTGAAATGATATAACAAAATAATATTGTATCTTTTGGCTGATGTGACCTGTTTCATTCCTTATGAACTATTAATTTTGGTTGACTGATTTGTCTCATTTAAATGTGGAAGGAAATCACCTTGAAAATTCTATTTTACTAATCAGTAGAATTTTATACCATGATGCAAATCTCAGACTCTGCTGTCCATTTTTTAATGTTTCAGTTGGATAAAATAATTTGCTCTAGTTATCAAGCAGTGGGTATGCTTAATGAATGTAATTAAATAGTACTTAGTCAAGGGACTACTCAAAGATTATCCCAAATATTAAAAATCCTCCTACTCTCCTCACTCCTCCTTTGCTCATATAGCTATTTCAATTTAGAAGAGATATATTAATAATTACCCAATAACAGAAGCTATGTATGATCTTTAAAATTCTTAACCACATCTTTTATTATAAAATTACTCTCCTTATAATGTCATTGTAGTTATCCAGTAAAACAATTTCTTCACAGATGATCTACTTTGGGATTATTATAACAAACCAATCATTTCATTGTAGAAGATAAAACTATTAAGACACATTTTCTTTCCTTTTTTTCTATCATTCCTTTGTTCTCCTCTCCTATCCTCTCTCCCTTCTTTTATTCCTTTCTTCCTCCTTTTCTTTGCACATTTCCTCCTTTTTTTCTTCGCAGCATTTATATATCATTTTAAAACCCTTTTCTTCCCTTTTACTTTCCCTTACATAATTTTGCTATTTTCTTTTTAAAAATAAAAGAAATGCTTTAGGATTCCAGCATAGACTGAGTAACTGAATGATTAATCATATGATCATACAAGGAAAACATCTGTCTAGATATGGTGTCTTTACAGGAGTTGATGCCATGAGGTGAAAGAAATACTTAAGATTTAAACTATTTCCCATGAGCTTGTATATTGTAAGTTGAGGCATACAAAAGAACAGGTGCATCTTAAAGCAATCTGTGATGGGCGCCAGCTGAGTGGCACAGAGTGCAGTTAATATTGAGAAGAGATCTCTTTAGACAATCATTCTGATGGGCTAGTTGAAAATGAATGGAAATACTCTGAATGATATCAGATGATAATAATGTGTTTTTTCATGATATAAAGGTCACTTGTGGGGTGAAGTGAAGACCATAATAGTCCCATCTCTATGACAGTGATATTTATAAACCAGAGAGTGAAACAGGTCATGTCATTAACACTCTAAAAAGTTTTTTTTCTGTGAATACACTGTGCTTTGAAAAAAAATTCAGAAATATGCTTTTCAATGTTTGTTGGATTTCCCACAGAAATGACACTGATGATCACCCTTGTCATTTTGCAGTGTGTATTTAACAAGTGAATGCAGAAGGCTCATATTAGAGATCAAAATGATACTGTTGATAAAAATATGACAGCATTGGGCATAGTCCTTTATAAGAAAAGGACTTTTCTCTAGGATGAAGTAAGTCATAGGAAATTGGCCATCCTTCTGGCCACCAGTGCAGATAGAGTTAAGAACAAGCACTCAGATAAAATATTTAGCAAACAAACTCGTACAATATTTTAAGATAGGCATTGTATTTGTTATCTACTGGTACATAACAATATTATCACACATTAGTGGTTGAAAACAACATACATTTATTAACTCACGGTCTGAGGGTGAAAAGTCCAGGCAGAGCTCAGCTGAGTCATCTGTTCAGTGTCTCTCTGGGATCAAGATGTTGACTGGGGCTGTGAGTTCATTTGGGGCTCAATTCAGAAAGGATCTACTTCCAAGTTCCCTTTGGTTGCTGGCAGCATTCAGTTCCTTACGGGTTGCTGAACTGAGGGCATCAATTCTTTGCTGGCTGTTGGCTGGAGGCGACCCTCAGGTCCTTATTCCTGGCCCTCTCCATAAGGTGGTCACAACATGGTAGCTTGCTTCAAAGCCAGCAGAGTAGAGAATCATCTAACAAGATGAATGTTACAAACTTCATTCAACATAATATATAATAAAATACACACACTCACATGTATCTTTTCATCTTTGTCATATTCTATTGGTTAGAAACTGGTGACATGTCCTGCTCACACTCAAGGCGAAAGGATTATACAACGGCACCAACACCAAGAGACAGGGATCATGAAGACCACACTAGAGTTTGCGCACCACAGACGTTATGAATGAATTATAATAAAAACAAAAGCAAAAAACACATTTATTTTTATATGAATATTACTTGACTCAAATCACAGGCCTTTAACCTCTCAGAATTATCAAATGCTACACTAAATATGAGTTCTACTAATTGACTGATTTGCCGTTGGTTTGCTTTAGAATTGCTTAAGAATGATGCCCATAATTATCTCTAACATGGGAAAAACAGCAAATGTGGAGTAGAAATAACATTCTATCTAGGAAACCCACATATAGTCTTCAACTTAAGAGTTTCACTTAGTATGGACATGTAAATTGATTAGGTAGTACAATAGGTGGTTTGAAAATTGTTTTTTTTTTTTTTTTGTGAGGAAGACTGGCCCTGGGCTAACATCGTGCCCATCTTCCTCCACTTTTTATATGGGACGCCGCCACGGCGTGGCTGACAGGCAGTGCGCCGGCGGGCGCGCGGGATCGAACCAGCAAACCCCGGGCTGCCAAGCGCGGACGAAACCGCTGCGCCACTGGGCGGCCGCGAAAATAGTTTTAATAATTATTCCACTTCTACATTTATAGTTACTAATCTTGAGCACTATTTTTTTTTAGTGAAATAATGCTGCTAACTACTTGTAGTTCCATTTTTGTCCTATGTTATACTTGGCAATGGAAGAGAACTAAACATAGAAAAAAAGAAAAGAATATGGGCATCAAAGATATAAGATGATCAGAATGGACCTTAAAAATAATACAGTTTTTATTTTGTTGTCTTTGCTTTGTTTTGTTTTATTTTTCAGGCAAATGTTACCTGTTAACAACTGATACTTATGAAAAAGCAAAATAAATTTTATTTGACTGATATATTATAAATTTTATCTCTGGATCTGTACAATATTTTTACTAAAGAATTTCAGATTTTTTTCAGGAAAAGTTGCAGTTAAAAGAAATTTATAATAATACTCTTCTAATTTTCCCCCTTTGAAGAAAGAATCATTTTTGTGATATCCTGAAGAAATGGTCATTCAGAATTTTCTTAATCACTTTTTTTGGTGTGATTTGGAACTCATAATTTTTCTTGGCAGATTGTCTACTTGAGAAATACTAGTGATTAGTAAACATTCCTTCACAACTTCTCATGTTCACATATAACTTCCTTAGAGTTCAACTTCCTTAGAGTTCTTAGTCTTTAGTCACGTAACACCATTTCTAGACTTCCATTCAACTTGAGCACTCTTCCCTGAATTCCATCTAGATTTTCACAATTCCACTTAAACTTAAAGTAGATACCATGTTCACTCGGGAGGAGATTTGGAGCACAAAAGTCAGTTGAACTATCACTGTTTTTTTATTAATGCAGCCTAATATTACCTGTACTTTTGAACAACCATGCTACCTTCCATTTTATATTGTATTTTCCATCAGTTAAAAGTTCCTTTTATTTTTTTCGCATAAACTGTTACCAGTCCAGAGATTCCCATTCTACGTAATCGGTATACTAACACTTCAAAGTTAAATAATTATTCATCTTTGCTAAACTTTAATCTGCTGGTTCAATATTCTCTCTTGCTTAGATTGTTTTCAGCTCTACTGTTGTCTGACACATTAGCTTCTCCAAAGTAACAAAAGACACTGGCACCTGTGTCCTGTCTCCCTTATTGCCATGTATATTGCAGACAATTGTTAAATATCTACTTATTGAATGAGAAAGGAAACATGACGCTGAAGATCCATTTCCGGTCATTGACACATGAGGAGAAATTTGCAGAGCAGAGAGAGAGAAAATCCTGATGATTTTGTCGTGATACTGATCCTTCAGCACTGAGCTAACCTACCTGTGTACCTTCATTTTTGTGAGGTAGTCTGTTTCTTTATCATTTACGTCAGTTGGCAATGAGTATTCTGTGACTTCCGGCTAAATATGCCTAAATTATATAAACAGGGTAAACCCAGCCCAACCAATAATAATAGTTATAGATTATTATTAGGCTTTCATGAGAAAAGCAAAAAAAGTAGTTGTAAATGACTGAACCCACACTGTATAATAAGAATTATATACGTGACACCATAGAAGTTATGTTAGTTTCCTATTACTGTAACAAATTGCCGCAGTGTTATCAGCCTCAAACCACACAACCTTGCTGTGAGTCAGGAGTGTGGGCCCAGGTCAGCCGTGTCCTCTCTCCAGGGTCTCACGAGCTGCACTCAAGGTGTCAACTGGGGAAAGAGCTCATCCGAGGCTCAGGGCACTCTCTGAAGCTCACGGCTGGTTGGAAGAGCCTGGTTTCTTATAACCAGAGGCCTCGGATCTACATTATCCCGCTAGCTGTCAGCCAGGAACTCCTCTCAGCTCTTAGAGGCTGCCTTCAGGTGCTCCCACATAACCCCACTCTGTAGGGCTTCTCCCACTGTGGTAGCTTACTCCCTCAAGGCCAGGAGAAAAATCTCTTTTAATGCCTCACTTGATATTGTCAAGTCCATCCAAGATAATATCTCTTTAACTCAAAGACAAATGATTAGGGACCTTAATTGTATCTTCAAAATTACTTCATCCTTGCCACATGTAACATAATAGTGTGGTATCCTGTCATATTGTAGGTTCTAATGGCTCTCAATGGAAGGAGACTGTATGAAGCACACACTTGGAGATGGAAATCTTGAGAGCCATCTTAGAATCCTGCTCATCACAAGAGATGTTTTGAGAATATTGTTATTATCCTTGTTTACAAAGGTGTGAAAATGAGTCGATAATTTTTTCCTGAGGAAATTGACTGCCTAATAGATACTAAGGTCAAGTATCCAATAGGCTATCAAAAGAAGGCTTTTCTGTATTTAATGCTGAAGCAATGTGAAATACCCAGAATGCTTTATTTTGCATTGATTCACATTCTACTAATCGCATCCTTTACAGCATGTATTACATTTGGTATATTTGGTTAACTGGAGAAATGTTCCAAATAAAATCTGATTGAAAATGTCCGTCCATTGGGCAGAATGATAGACACAGAGAAAATTGTTACAATCAACAATATTTCCTACTGAACAAAGCTCAGAGATTAACTATTAACTGTGGACTGTCAATACTGAAATAGCTGTACTAGCAATTTGCTTTCATTGTCTTTAGAATTTTTTTCCCTTAAATTTTATCCCAAAAGATTTGGGTAGCTAGACAACAGGCCATAGGGCACATGTCTGGAACTGCAGACATCTGCTTACCACATTTCTTTGCTTGATAAAAGACTAGGTCAAAAGTTTAAAAAATGCACCAAAATTTTCTAACAGCTAACCATGAATAGATATTAAGGAAGCCCTAAAAAGCCATTAAATACAGATCTCTCTTTTGAGCCAATTCATTTATTAAAAATCAATTTTAAAAGTGTTAGATTTAAATGTATATCAAAAAGAAACTATTCAAGTAAAACACAAAGAGGAAACAAAAGTAGTTTGTTTTATAGTTTTTCTTCATGGTGTAAGATTTGGCAAGAAATATGAACAAGTCACTACACTAAATATATAATCCAGAAACCTTAAAAAATATGTAATATTTAAGGAGTTTTCCTCTTTATTAATTTCTTATTTTATAATCTAAAACAATAGATTAATAGCATAAACAGAAAAAAAATCCTAAATTGCTTATAGAAACATAATCACCTAAAATTCTGCTATATTTTATTGCCAAAAAAAATGGCAATATTTTTTAAAATGTTTAAATAAGCTAGTAGACTTTCCTTAGAATGTTTATAAAATCTGGTGTGCACAAATTTGAAAAGAGGAAATTCATTTTTCCACAAATTATAGTAAGATCAATTCCACAAACTTCCTTCCAAAACACTCTTCTACCATGAATGTGATGAAAAAATGTGACTATGTCTAAATTTGTTTTGAAACACGGTGTAAAATGGTTAATTATGGTATTTGCTTCCAGAATGCTAAAGAGGAGTACAGGCTTCCTCACTAAAGTTGTTAGTTTGGACTCTATCCTTCCCTGTGCATGATCATAGAAAGTAAGTAGACTGTTGGTTAATAATCACCAGAGCAGCACAAAGCATCTGTTACCTGAAGTCTAAAGCCACAGAAAGACATCTATTAATATTTTAATATTAATATTTAAATATTTTATAAAGATAATTTATGTATTCTTTAATATTATGTTGTAACTACTATTAAAATATCTAGATGTCTTATATTATAGTTGAACCACTAAAGCAGAGATAAAGTATCCAAAAGGAACTAAGTGTACTCTTTATGTTACCAGGTACATTGGTTTGCTTGAGCTGCCATAACGAAATTCCACAGACTGGGTGGCTTAAACAACAGAGAGTTTTGTTCTCACAGTTCTGGAGGCTGGAAGTCCAAGATCACACTGTCAGCTGATTTGATTTCCTCTGAGGCCTCTCTCCTTGGCTGAGAGGTGACCCCTCTCTTGCTCCCTCTTTCTATGGTCTTCCTTCTGTGCATGCGCACCTCCTGTGTCTCTCTCTGTGTCCTAACATCCCCTTAGAAAGACAACAGTTGGATTGAATTAGGGACAGTCCTAATGGCCTCGTTTCAACTTAATTACCTCTTTAAAGGCCTTAGAGCCAAACAAAGTCACATTCTGAGCTGCTGGCAGTTAGGGCTTCAACATATGGACTTTGGAGGGACAAAATTCAGCCCATAACACTGGAAAGTATAGAGACAAGTGATAAATATATTTTTTCTTATATAAGCATTTACCAAAAGTGTTGTATTGAGAGGTACGTACATTCTATGTTGTTTAAGAATTAAAAGGCAAGAGGGTGTACTAAGGATCATTAACTGGGGAAACATTTGCAAGGTAGGACTGAACATTGCAAAGAAGCACTTAGAAGTTCAGAACCCTGAAACATTTGACTTACTAAATAAGAAAGAATGAAAATAAATAAAGTTAGGATTTAGCTACACAAGTTAGAAGAGGAACAACAAAATACTCAAAGAAAGCAAAAGGATAGAAAATGTCTTGATAAATGAAAATATTAGAAAATGGTAAAATAGAGAAAATCTTTTTTTTAATTATTTTTGCAGAGGGTGCGAGGGTAAAATAATAATCACTAGTCACTTATTAAGAAAACATGAAAGAAAGCACAAAAATACCCTAGAAAGGGATAAAAACAAACATTAAACAATCAGAAAAAGGCTACACGATCAAGATGGGGCGGATGAAGAGCAGAGGAAACAGGGTGAGAAATGGATTCTGCTGTAGTGACAGGCTCCCTGGGATAGCGTAATATAGTGAAGTATAAGAATCCGTGAGTAAGGAGAGACTTAATGTAACAGAAGTGTTAACAATAGTCTGGGATCGATGTAACAAAACTACAGTCTATATATAGGGGAGTGATTTGTTTTAACGTGTTCATCTTGCTGGTGTGGAAGAAACTCGGGCAAAGATATCTTGGTAGAAAATAAATGGTTTTCACATAAAGGACCCAAAATATGTGCTTTTATGTGGAATTGAAAACAGTTGCAAAACTTCTAAATCAGCAGAGAAAAAAGATAAGTTACAGCTAGATAAATCATGCAAAAATAAGAAAAAGGAAAAAGAAGGAATAATAGAGTAAAATAAATATTGAATACAAAATAATATTAAAAAAGAATAAAACCAGCTACATCAGTGTTCACACTAATGTGCATGCCCCAATTTATTTTCCCCCCAAATTGACAGGGAATCATGCATTTGGTTTAGAAACAAAACCTATCTACTTGCTGTTAAAAGAGACACATTTATTAAAGTGCAAGAAAAATTGAAAATACTGGACCAAGCAGGGGCAACAGCATTTATATGAAGGTAAGTTTGGATTGAAGGTCAAAGGCCCTAAATAGATGATGAGGAATATTTATTGATTAGAAAAAGAAATGAAGGATATACCATAATAATGAACCAGTATCTTCCAAACGATGACTGAAAAGAAATACTCAAGTTTTAGAAATGCAAAAATAAATTGATAAAATACAATTACCATGGGAAATTCCAATAATTTCCTTAAGAACTAAATATTCTGGCACAAATAAGTAGATAAATACAGAAATAAATTTTGTTATTTCTTATATTTATATTAATATTTATGTAGAGAGTATATGTATGTGTGTTTGTTTAATCATATATCCCTCAAATAAAAAAAATATATTTTTATATGTTCAGGGAACATTTACAAATATTCATCGTGTACTTGGCTGCAAAGAAAATCACTATAGATTTAAAAGAATTACAACATCTAGAAAGTAACCAAAGTTAGAATACCCCATACTAAAACTTATGCAACACAGCAAAAATGGTACTCATGAGAAATTTTGTAGCCTTAAATGATGTCACCATTTTAGAATAAAGAGAAAACAAATCTCCATACTTACTTTGAGAAATTTAAAAAAATTCACACTAGAGAATTAATAAAAATAAAATTTAAATTGATAAATAGAATCTGATAAATATTTTCAGGATCATTTTTCTTTAAAAGACCTATCATATAGACAACCTCCTTAGGAATCTGATTAAGAAATAAAGGAGAAAATGTAAAATTCGACCAGCATAAGAATATGAGAATAGACTGGTGCATAGAAACAGAAGAGAATCCGAACACTGCCTGCAGCAAGTTTGATAACCTAAAAGAAATGGGCAATTTCCCAGCAAACTCAGAATTGATGCATGAATTAGTAGAAAAAAATTAGGATAATGATTAAAGAGCTTTCATTGTCTGATAGTGTCATAGAAAGAATTAATTGAGAAAATATATAAAAAGCATTTAGTGTTGTGCCTGTACATAAAAAGCAGTCAGTTAGTATTGACTATTATGTCTGGGAAGACTGGGAAGCAATGACCAGCATATTTCCATGATTTATTCATATCATGTTCTCACTTATTTCTCATTTCGCTCTTTGCAGTCCTCTAAAAATCATATTATTCCTAAATGTGAGAGAATTAATTTTCAATGGATAATAATTATTTTTGTTCTTTTGTGTTTTTATGTCAGTAAGTTTCTTTCAATGATAAGATGATTTTGCACTTTAACTTGGAACCATGGGCTCTTTTTATTAATAACCCAAACATTGCTTGAAGAACTCTATCTTTCAAATAAAGTTCAGAAAGCATTTATTTTTCAAATGGCTGGTTGTGTTACATGCTTAACATGATAAAACAGGGATATAACTACTTTTTAAAATTTTCTAAAAATAAAAAAATCTAGTAGAGTCAAAATAGTCAAAAACTTTCTTCCTATCAACATTTGGGGTTATGTTGGGTTGGAAAGTCAGAGGAAAGTTTAACTTGAATTCAAAATTGTTAAATTATTGTGATAAATTTATGATATAAAGAGAAAGGAATATGGAAAATAAATGTGAGTAAAATTATACTTACTGGGCCAGTAACCAAAAAGAACAACAAAATAAATTTAAACCTAGTAATAAATGAATTCGGTCATATCTTCCCTTACATACCTTCCCTTCCCTATTCTATATCTTACAGAATAGATGTGTTCCAGTTATTTGGGCTATAAATTGCTAATTTTCTTCTGACACCCATTATAAAATCAGAGATGCCTTCCTGCAGAAAATATGTCTCATTAGACAAATTTGGAAAATTTGGCGAGAAAGACCAAATAACGATGAACACCTCAAGAACAAGCTATGTGTGATGGAATACCAGCGGTGCAAAGCTTCCTAGAGTTGTGACTCACTTAATTGTTACATGTTCATTTCTAGAAGTTTGAATAATTTGCCATGATATAATGATTATGAAATTTCCCTTTGAGCATCATCCAATCCCTGAGTTGTCACTTATACTAATTAGGTTAGCTTAGTAAACACACAAAATGAATATCTGCTCACATAGTTTTTAACTACCTTCTTGAGCCCAAGAAATTCCATAGTAGAAGTCACAGACTGGTTTCTCTCAGACCAGAATCTAAAAAAGTCTTGTAGTGTATATGACCTAGATGTTTAGGTAAAGTTGGAACTAACGTTAGAAGAAAGCTGAATATCTCTCTTTTCTTGGTACTCTGAAGCTCTGAAACGTTCAGTTCATATTCCTACATGACAATTTAGCAGGCATTGAGGAGCATATGATTCCTTTCAGATAGGACACAAAACTTTTCCAATTTGTCACATATTCAAAAATTATTTGTCTCATCCCATTTCACTCATTTATATTAGCTGGCACTATGGGCGTTAGAATTTGTGACTCCTACTTTAACCTAATGCTGAGGAAGTCACTGTTGTACAATAATGGAAAAAGGATAGCAAGAATTTTCTACTTAATCGTTGGTAATTGTGTACTGCTTTGCTGATCGTTTGCTGACTGCTTGTTATGGGCAGATTCTGTGCCAGGCACCAGCAATAAGAATAAAGATAAATGACACATTCTCTGGCCTGGAGGAGTTTGCAATGTAGTAATAGAGACAGATACAGAAAGAGGTTTTACTGTGTAGATGCACCCACAGGAAACAGTTGGAACACAGGAGAAATCTAATGGAGTTGGCAGGGGAGATGATGTGGGGAGAAACTGTGTCTTGGAGGATAACAAAACCATAAATCGAGAAAATGAAGGAATCCTTCAAATACATCTCAATCTCTGAGATTTTCATTTTATCTAGTTTTAATTTCCTGCTGCTAAAATTTTTATACACAAATTCTAACAATGCATTTTAATTCTACAAAATTACTATTTTATCATATAAATAAAATCATTTTGATTTGTTTCTGTATCGAATGGATTATTTTGGGGTCATGATGAGTGCATATATTTGCATAACACAAAACCCTATAAGTATATAGAACATTACAGACATCCCAGAAAGTTTCTCTGACCTCTTCATGTTTGAATCCCCTCACATATCCCCCAGAGATGACCACTATTTTGAAGTTCTTTTGCATCACATATTAGATTTGTTTGTTCTAAAATTTCATATAAATGCAATAGTACACTATACCCCATTTTATAAAATATCTTTCCCTCAGTATAATGTTTCTGAGGAACATCCATGTTGTTGCATGTATCAATGGAGCACTTATTTTTACTGCCACATAGTATTCCATTGTATAAATATGTCACAGTCTGTAGTCTCTTCTACTATTAATAGACCCTTAAATTGTTTTCATCTTATGAAAAAGTTACCATGAACATTTATGTACATGCCTTTTTGTGAACATATATCCCTCCCCTTGGATAAATATGTAGGAGTGGAATTGCTGGATAGGTGTGTGTTTATTTTTATAATAAAGTATCATGTATTTTTCAAAAGCAATTGCTGATAAAAGATTCTATTAGTTTCTTTTATCTGAAAATATGTTTATTTGCTCTACTATAAATAAAGGATATTTTGGTCATATTCAGAACTCAAAATTGACAGGTGTTTGTTTTGTTTTTCAAGTGTTTTGACATTTTAGAAATTATTTACTATCTTCTTGTCTCCGTAGTTTTGGGTGAGAAGTCAGGAAAAGTACTATAAAGCTTAGCAACATTCTGAAATATACAACATATTTCAAGCTTGGCCTCCAATATGGAAATGCTTCAGCCAGGTTTAAGCCCCCTGACAAATACCCTTTTTAAAATTGTTCATACTGCAGAAATTTTAGAGTAACAGGAAGTTACAAATATATTAAAGAGAGATCCTGTGTACCCATCACCTGGTTTCCCCAGTGGTTACATCTAACTATAACACTATATCAAAATCAGGAAATTGATACTGCAAGAATGTTTGTGTGTAGTTCTCTTCCATTTGTCATATGTGTAGATTCCTCTAACTACCACCAGATTCAAGTACAGACCTATTCTATCACTACAAAGATAAACTGATGTATTTTACTAATTTGAGTGGAATGTAGAAAACTTCCCTCCCTTTAAATCTCTTGACTTCCTCTGTTTATAATATAATTGTCTTAAACATTTCCTCTCCAGACGTTGACATTCACATCAGACAATGTTACACCTTTTGCTTCAGGCATAATTTAGGAAACTAGAGAGAAAGAAAACTGTTGAATTTAATCCATATATTTCCTCTTTCCATTGTCTAATCTTCATTCTTGATGTCCCAAGATTCTTTTATCATTTCCTTTCTGCTTCAAGAATTTCCTTAAGCATTTTTTAGAGTAGATCTGCTGGTGACAAATTCTCTTAGTTTTACTTAACCTGACAATGTCTTTATTTCCTCTTAATTCCTGAAAGATAACTTTGCTGGACAAAAGAGTTGGGGTTAATTATTCTTTTCTTTCAGCACTTGAAAAGGTTAGACCATTTCATTCTGGTATCCACAACTTCTGGTGAGAAATCCATCATCATGCACATTTTTTTTACTTCTGTAGAAAGGTGTTTTAATCATTGCTTTCAAGATTTTTTCTTTGTCTTTAGTTTTGTGAAGTATGATTATGATATGTGTTGGAATGGATTTATTTGGAATTATCCTATTTAGGGTTCATTCAGTTTGATGAACCTGTTTATCATATCTTTTGACAAATTGGGGAAATTTTCTGCCATGTTTTCTTCAAATACTTTACTAACCCCATCGCTATTCTCCTTTTCTCTGTGACTCTAATGACACAAAAGTTATATCCTTGGTTATAATTTCACAGGTCCCTGAGATTTAGTTCATTTTTTTCAGTCTATTTTCTCTCCATCTCTGTTATTCAGTTTGGGCAATCTCTATTTTTCTGTTTTTAAGTTTATCGATTCTTTTCTCTGTCCCTTCCATTCCCCTGTTGAGCCTATCCATTGGATTTTTTATTTCTCATATTTTTCAGTTCAAAAATCTCACTTGGTTTTTTCGTTATATCTTCTATTTCTTTGCTGAGACTTTCTGTTTTTTCATTTGTTTCAAATGCATTTGTAGTTGCTCATTGAAGCCTTTTGTATGATGGTGTCATTAACCTCGATTATAGATCATTCCAACATCTCTGTCATCTTAGTGTTAGCATTCTTTAATTACATTGTCCATGATTTTCAATTGTATCCTGGAGATTTGGGCTGTAGTGTTATGAGACTCTGGTTATTTTAAAAATCATCTGACATCCTCTGACCACTGTGCTGTGCTGGGGAAGATTGGGCCCTGCCTCACTACTGCTAAGTAGGGGTAAAAATCCAGGTTCCCCACGTGGCATCCTTTGACACCTCCTGCAGCTGCTGTGCAGAAGTGGGATGTCAGGCTCTCCATTAGGCCTCTGCTGACATCTCTCAGGTAAGAGTGTGAGAAGCGCCTCATTCCCACTGAGCATGGACAGAAGTCTAGGTTTCCACCCAACCTTGGATGACCAGGGTGGGGGTAGGTCTGCATTTTTTTCCATAGTGTTTGACAAGAGAAGGTCAATTATTTTCTAAAGATTTTCTGACTTGCTAGATGACAACTCTCTTGTTCTTTGGCTAGAGATGAGGTTTTATTTTTGTCTGCTCCCATTGGCATTTCAGGGCGGATGGCTTCTCCAGTGCCAGATCTGGGGTACATAAGGTAGGAAAAAAAACCAGAGAACTCACCAACATGTTGTCTATCAGGTCCTAAGGTCCCTAGGTGGTGTGTCTTCTTCTCTACACTTCTCAGTTTTCTGTTTGTTTTGTAAACAATATTCAGGGTTTTTAGCCGTACTTGGAAGGATTAATAGGGAGAAAGGCATCTACTCTGTCTTCGTCCAGAGCCAAGTAAACCCTTTTAACACATGTAATACCTCTCATTTTTTATTACTATATTCCAAATATCTTTAACTGTAAGTACTTTATGTTCATCTCATTATATCTTTAGGATAACATTTTTAAGAATTACTGGGCGTCAAAAAAAAGTTAGAAGCAAGAATATGGGGATTGTGATATTTATTTCGTAATTAAGCTCTATATATTACCATTTAACTGTTCCTAGTTCGAAGTTATATCTTTATATTTTTATTTGCATTGCTCTGATTATTAGTGAGATTAAATATTTCCCCTAATTTGAAGAAGTTACTTTTTTCATCAACAGCTTTCAGAATCATCCCTCTCATTGAAAAGTCTTTTTCATTAATATCTTGCATTGATATCAATACTTTCCTAGAGTTTGTGCAATATTTAAGATCACTCCTTCTCAGTCTTCTTCAATGGTTCATGTTCTTGTCTGTTTTCATTAATTTAGAGGTTTCTCAATTCCTTGTCCTTGTTCTCTTCTTTTCATTCACTATACTTTCTCTCTAGGCAATCTCTTCTCTGCCCATAGAGGCATACTACCTCTGAAATGTAGCAGATTCACAGAATTTTATCTCATTTGAGCTCCTCACCTCTGTATACAAATCTTTACTTATGTTTTTCAAATGAACATCTTCAATATATATGAAACTTAACATATTCATAACCAAACATGTTCAGCATTTGCAAACTTGATCCTCTTAAAATATCCCCTATATCTCTTCCTCTTCCTCAACTCTGAAATCTCACCCAATCCATCACTAATCCTATTTTATCCCTTACGTATTTCTTTATTCTGTCTACCTCTCTCCCTTTCTTTCCACCTCCTTACATCAAGCTGCCCTTATCACTCATCTGAGCTAAATTAGCAGCTTCCTGTTTCCCCTAATTCCCCCTTGTCCTCAGATATTTCCTTTTGTATACACAAAACAGAATTTTCCAAAACACAGATCTGATCTTCTCACTGATTCTCCACGGCATCCCTGGCTTAAAACACTCCAGTGTCTTCCTGTTGCCTTAAATATGAAGTGGTCAGTCTTTAACACGTTCTCCAGGCTGGGCATGGTCTGACCTCTCCAGTTCACCTCAAATATTCACTAACTCTCTCTCACATCCTCCAACATACCATGTACCTGAGGCCCTTTTAACATTCTAGTCTTTCTGATTGGAATGGCTTCCCCGCACCACCCATTCTACAATTCTGGGCCTAATGGAGTCATTATGATGCTTCATAACTAAATCTTTGCTTCCTCAGAGAAACTAATTGGAATGAATTCCTTCATTATAGGATATCCATCCTTCTTTATTCTTTTCCACAGTTTTTCTATCTATTTATTTGGGTGATTGTTTGCTTGATGTTTATCTTACGTGGACTCTTAATCCTATGAGATCAGAGGTCAGAAGTCTTCTTTGATCTCATTCACCAGTGTATCTGGAATGTCTACACAATATGTGGTACATGCTCAGTACTCAATAAAAGTGTGCTGAATTAATGAAGAAATAATCATTTTGTATTTTTTGTCTGGTAACACACTGTAATGTTCGCTGTTTTGATAGTAGATGTGTCTGTGTAGGATATTTATTCTTCAACATGTATGTTAGAAATTTACTTTGCCATTTGCCTTTAATTCTGCTTACCATGTTTTCTTTATATTAATACAGTAAGTCCATCTCCTGAATTATGGCATATGTATGATAAATATTATTTCATGTTGAAATATTGCATCTCAAGCATTTTCAGGATTGACTTTGCTCATTTTCTCAAAGTGATTCAGGTATTTTTATGATTAGAAATAATTCTAACTATAATAAAGTGCTTGTAATATACAGTAAAGTGTTTCATTAAATTAAATATTAAACATGAAAAGAATGTTTTTCAAATGCTTAAAACTTTTTGTAAGTAGAGATAGATTATAGTTTTCAGTCTGATTTGCATCATAATAACCTACATCAATTACAAATGTCACATACAATTTAGCTATTACTGCTTGGAAATTTATAGTTTTTAAGATAGTTCATTCTGATTTAATTATATTTTACTACATGTTTATATTACCTAATGTTTTTATATGTATCTAATTTACCTATCTGCCCTTTGGCTAGCATTTTATTCATGAAGACTTCTTTAGTGGTCAAATTTTTCTAATAACGTAGGTATAAATGTTCAGTGTACATATTTGACTTATGGTTCAAGGAGAAGGCTAGATGGAAAAGAAATGTTGATTTGTCTTTATTGTCTAATTCTGATGTTAGCAAATGAATCAATTAGAATACATATCTATATACTTATTTCTGCCATAAAAGTTAATGTTTCCATTAAACTTACATGTAGAAGATTCAAAATATGTTTGCTATAGACCACACATCATGGAAGTGTTAAAACAAGTTCATGAAGCTGTTTCTGGTCCACAATTGCCAAACAGTTAAAGCCGTTTTTAGAGTAACTAAGAAATATAGGACAATTTGCCTTTACAAAGCTTTCTCCCGGCAAGCATCCCAGAGAGATGTGTATAATCAAATAAAATCACAATTAATGGTAAATACTAAAATTCCAGATCAAATATATCAAACAAAATCACAAATAACAGTTAGTGCCAAAATGTCAAATTAAACAGATGAACTCTGATTCTAGATTTTTTTTTAAAAAGTGGTATTTGTCACTTTAATGTTAACCAATATGCTATTTAAAAGTCTTGGAATCATTTTGCTAAACTTTTATGCTAAACTATGTCTAAGTAAAATTTTTCTAAAGAAGCCTAAGTGTATATCTATGCCCAATCCACTGAAACAGTCCCGCCTTCATAATTGTGTATCTGGAATGATAGAGCATTTAAACCCTAGGTCTTCTATCTCAATTAGAAACAAGTTTTAGGCAAACAGTATTAAATAAGAGGAAGGATGGAAAAAACTAACTCAGTGACATTCATACTGAAAAAATAACACAATTTCATAAAATGAATGTTTCATTTGAAAAGTTACCTTTTTAGTTGAGGATAACTAACTGAAAGTATGTGACTAAATAAGAGTTAAAAATAAAGCTATGTGCTTTTTTACTCTTCCAGCCATTGCAAAAAAGAAAACCTAATCATTCTACCTACAGTAGAAATGTCAGATTTTCTGCCATTTCCCTAGGAAATCAAATTTGTTTTCCAAAATGATAAATGAGTAGACATACGTGAGTCTAAGTTACTGAAATGTAACATCACTCACCGTTCAACTTCCTTAGCCACTTCAAAAGTTCCAACCGAAATCATCTCTCACCTGAAAAAAATATACACCTGTCTCCAGACTCACAAATTTCCCATCTATCACTCATATGGTCACAGATTTTCTCAATAACATTGCCTTTTTTCAACTCTGTACAATTGTTAGGGTGACAAGTTTGGGTCCATTCTTCTATAGCTCCTGTCCCTAAATATTCTGATATATACCTTGTACTTTAGCCCCACAATATAATTTGCCACTCTTAAAAGTTATCTCAGTCTTAACATTAAATTGGTCTTTTTTCCCTCTTTCTTATTTTGGAGTTTTATTTACTTATTTAGGCTCAAGCAAAATGTTATTTCATTCCCAAATAAAATTAATTTCTCTTTTTGTGTGTGTCCTAAATAAAGAATTTATTCTTCTTCATTTATTTTATTCTTTTTAAGTCAGAGCTAATTAATTGCATTTTTATCACTTAAACTATTTTCGAGGACACATTTTAAAAGTTTTAGTTATTTTTAACAACTCTAATTTTTAAATTGCATTCAATTATTTTCTAATTTCAAAAACATTGCTTTCCCATTGTTTAAAACTATTTTTTAAATGTAAGGGCAATATAGTATTTATTCATATTTTTATCTCTCAAATGAAACCTTTATTAACACAATGGTTTTTCTTATTCTCTCCCTTCTCCCTGACAGTTTATATTTTAGACTGTTTATATTTTAGATTATTTCATGAACATGATGTTGAATATTATCTTTCACTCTCCTATCTTTCTCGGGTAAAGTAAAGGTTAAGCTGTTGTAAAAATTAGAGCCTAAAATATGAAATGAATAGGATAAAAATTTGTTTCTTTCTTAATGAATGTTCTGAGCATGGGGAGTTCTGACTGGAAGGCTAGATTTACCCCCAAAAAGTCATTCCGGAACACAGGTGCTTCCATTTTGGGATCTGCCATCACTTAAATTGCTGTTGTTACTTGAATGCTTAAAAATCAGTATCTGCCATGTCTATGTTTTTGCTTCTGGGAAGGGGAAAAAGAGGAAATCTGAGCAAGCAATTTATTTTTAAACATGTGAGAGGGGTGTTGCACATACGTTTCTTCTGCGTGTATTCAACTTCTGAGAACTTCATCCGTAGAGCCCTCTGGCTGGGAAAGGTAGATTTCATTTGGGAGATTCCATGCTTGGGAAAAGAGGAAGCAGAAATTGAGGGGACAACTGGTATTCTGTCACAGACCTCATTAAAAGTGTAAATAAACATCTGTTCAATGCCTAAATAATATTTAAATTTATGTATTTACACATGATATAATTCAACTTTATTATAAAATACATAAATTGTCTGTTTCAGGCTGAAAAACAAGGCTACAGTAATTGGTTTTGCCTTTAATATTTTTCTATGCTTTTTATCATTTTCTCAGCATGGTTTCCTGAAAAGTGAAACTATTATATTAAAGTGTGCTAACACTATTGGGTTCTCCATATGTATTGTCACTTTGCACTCTAAGAAAGTGATGTTGGTTTATATTTTACTTATATCAGTTCCACAGAAATGTTACGTGGTTACCACCGCACTTATCTTGTTAGTTAAAACATAGGTGCTTTCAATATATTGTTGGGAAACGATTCTCCATAGATGTCTCAGATTTCTGGGTGTCTTTTTGAGCAGAATCCTTGGTTGACTTTTTTTCCAGACCATGTGTTTAAGGATGTTTGTGTAGTGAACAGTCTTGGAAAGTAGAAATAGTGTCCTTCAGAGGCAAAGAATAGACTTGCCTACAGCCTTGGAAGACAGATGTAGTGTCTCCTTTCAGAGCAAAGGAGCAAAGGGCAGCCATATTTACCGCCCATATGGTAGAGATGATGTGTCTCTCCAGGGCAAAGGGCAGGCAGGCTTAGGGCCAATTATAAAAGATTCAGATTTTCTGTGCTGAGTTCCTCTGTTGTGAAGCAGTTTCTAACTGTTCTTCTTTAATAATAAATTTGTTTACTTTTATTTTTAAAATGTTTGCTTTTGTAACATTTATTCTTCTCTAATTTGCTGGTTCTTTCCCTTTCTTTGGATGGAATTTTCGTGAACATATAAAATGCATTATTTCATTACGTATTGCATTTATAACATGATTATATATGTATAAATGGTATATATACACACATAAAACATACGTAGTGGAGTTTTGAGTGGAGAATATATTCTCACTTGTTTTTCTGTGATTATTTCCTTGGACTAGACAATCTATCTATGTATGACTCTGTGGGCCTTTCTTGGTGGAAGTGAAGTAAACTGTATCTGTTGATAAATGTTTTACCTCACTAATTATTAGGGGTTTAAAAATATGGTGCCTAATTTATAAATAATTATACAAGACATGCCATTAATCATGCTGTTATATAATTAGCACCACCACTGCATATTTTCAGAGAGAAAATGCTAAAATCATTTAGCGTTCTTCAATTTATAATTACGGTGAGATTGAAAACATTGCAGATGTTTAGTGTATTGATTATCTGCTCTTTTATGTAGTTTACGTATTTTTTAGGCTACATTTAAAATTTAACAGTTCTTTTAGAGGTTAGTTTTGTTTCTTTTTATTTTTTCTAAAAATGCACAAAAAGAAGTTTTTATGTTGATTAAAGGGGACTATTTTGTGAAGTTGTCATTTTGTTTGTGTTATGTAGATAAATATACATCATTTCTAGGAATTCAAAACTTCTTCTATATCCAGTGTGCTATCTGAATACTTCTATCGTCCTGATGCTGTTTTGTAAAAACTCTAATAGATCACTGAATAGTTTTTCCTACTGAAGGACTTAAGTAGAACTATATTGAGTAGCTTTATCATATTCGCATGTACAACAGAATCTACTTATACTTCAATGATTCTAGAATTAGGAATGTTGGTAGAAAGCAAAATTTGGTTAAATTTTCCATTGTGTTAAGCTTCCTCTGGCACAGTGTCCCTTCTAGCAAATGCCAAGACCAAGTGCATAACTAATGGCCTCAGACCACGATTCTCCAGGGTGATGATACTCTTACTACACTCCAAAAGAGCCTCGGGACAACAGCTTTCAGTAGGGTGCCACCTGTTAGCTGAAAAGTCTAAGTCCAGAGAACACAATCCAGCTCGCAGCAGGGGCTTCCTGGGCACTGGCCCCCCAGGCTCTTTGGAATGGCAGAACTTTTTCATCAGTTGACTCACTGGGATATACCAGTAGGAGAGAAAACTTGGCACAATAAAGGATCACTTCCTGCTCTCAAATATCCTTAGGCTCCAGGATACATCCATTTACTAGTATTTCTATACTTGACTGACTGCACAGGAATCTTGAAGAGGTGCTTCCTAAAAATAATTATCTGTGGTCCCTACCCCAGACTTATCTGTCGTGTGGGCTCAGAAATCTGTATTTTAATACCCCCTGCTTTGTATTGCTGATGTGGTCAGCCAGTTGCCTGTGCATTAACTAGCCCTTGGAAACTGCACACAACAAAGAATTAGATGTGACGGAAAATACAAGCTGCCTGTGAGAATCCGAGTCTAACTCTGGCTAGAAGCCAGAAATTTGTCAAGTCTGGTAAAAATTGATATAGAAGACCATGATGACATTTTTTGTTTATTGTTACTAGTAACTCTCAAGTTTTGCTTCATTATTTACAAGATAAAAGTAAATTGAGCACATTGTGCTAAGGGTATTTCCCAATGAACATAGGAAGGTTGAGGCCATGGAGAAGAGTGGCAGAATAACTCACAACGGAAAGCAGAGCTTTAGATGGAAGAGTGAGTGAGTTTACTCGTGGAAGCGTATAAAATTTTGTTTCTCAAAATCTAGTATACGTAGCAGAGCTTGTATAAAATTGTTGATTTCTAAGTGTCTTACTACACTGTCCGATTCACAAACTTAAGTCAGATCTAGGAATCAATACTCTATAATCTCACCAGGAACTTCTTATGCACACTTATAAAGCAGTTACAGATAACCCGCAGATACAGGGTGGACCCCCCACCCAAAATTTGATTCAGATGTAGAGACTGATGAGGCTGCACACTCACCAGGAAGGGATGAAAAATTTTCACACAATAGGGCTTTTCTGGAGAGAGAGGGGGGCCTCCTAACCTGTCCCAAATGGCTTGAGAGAGCAAGCAAAGAAGGCTGGCTTGGGGTTTTTCTTATTGTTATGGAGGGGGGCCAGGGTGAGGATTTCTGTGTATGCGAAGGAGCTGGAATGGTTTGAACTTCTCACCTGTGTCACAGGAGGGAGCACCCAGGTTTTCTTATCAGTTTTCTCAGATATGGGGCAGAAGGGGAGCAAGGAAGAGAGACACTTAAAAACTGTCAGCAGTCAAACATCAAAACCTTGAGTTAGAATCTTTACTACAAAAGTGTTAGTCTATAACTTTGAACAACTTGAAATAGAAATAATAGACATATATTTTTAAATTACATTAGTAAAATTAAAATGGAACTGTATAATTAAGGTGCCTATCATTTTTTGTCATTAATACTTAATCACAAGGCCCATTATTGTTCTAGACAATAGAAACATAATTCTAAACATCTACAGAATGGTGAGGGTAGGGTGTGACCAGGATGTGACATTAAGTCACTTGAAACAGGCAGATCAGCAATTGTTTTTATTAAGACTGTGTAAATGAACTGTCTATGTGAACAACTGTAATATTGTTGGCTTTGCTTCATGTCTATAAACGTGATGTATTATAGTATTTGAAATTTATGAAGGGGAAAAAGGAGGTTGAATTAAGCCCCAAATAAAGTGTGTTTAACGGTGACGCTTTTGGAACATTTTCGATTATTTTAAAGTCAAGATTAATGTCTTGCAAGAAATACCATGGCCTTTCTGCCCCTTAGGTTTTGCCACAACTTAGACAAATGATACCCACAGTTGTCCAAAGTGTTAAAGCTTTTCTGCCACTAACAGTGGAGCAGGATGGATTCACTGAGATTTCAGCAGATTGACAACACCTTATCTCACACGTGCACACAGGCTTCAGGAGGGCAGAGAAGGCAATTTAGCCTCCACTGGGACTATTTATTTGCTTTTTAATTGTTTTGAACTAGTTTTGTACAAGAAACCATTAAATCATAGTTGAATACAAAGGAGGTGTGTGATGGCTGAGTGCATCTGTGTTGGTAATTTCTAAGTAAATAAATTACACCTATTCAAACCCTTCACAGAGCATTTACAGGAACAATTAAGTCTTGGTCAGTGCTGTTTTCTGGAGATGTACTAGGTTTGTGTGACTCTGATTAACAAAGCATTGTTCCTTCAGGCAAGATAGCCTTTACATTTAGCTGTTAATGTAACCGTCACTCTGATTTAATGCAGATTGATGGAGTCAAGAGAAGTAATACCTATTCGTTAGACATGTGGATGTTTAAGCTATGATAAAAAGTTTTAAAACCTCAAACCTAAGTGCAAGTTCCATTCTTCTGTTTTATTTGGGTTGGATAGATATACACAATTATCCTATGTGACAAATTTCTAAAAACTATTGAGTCCAAATCACATTCTCTCTTTAGTATACCATAGGCTTTTAGCGCATCAAATCCGTCTAACTGGAAATAATGATTTCTAACTTTTCTGAATGTGACACTCAAATGGAACATCTAACAGTCACAGATGCTTGTATGTCTCCGTGCACAGATAACCCATGAGGCCCCCTTTGCTTCCAGTGCTAAATTTAACATTATGAACATGCTTCTGATCAAGTGAATGTTTTCACCAGTTCGGAATTTAAGGAAAATCTTCATCAAAAATCATGTGAAACTCCTTTTTCTTTGCCAGATGGAACCCACTGTGTGGTGTGTGTGTGTGTGTGTGTGTGTGTGTGTGTGTTTTAAGTCAGTTAATGAAAGGTTAAGAAAGCCAGGAGATGGTCATGCAATCAAAAATTGCAATTTTTTCACGAAAGCTTCTTTTGCTTTTTATAAGAAATAACATTAAGTAACGCTCATATGTTATCCACTGTGGTTTGTCAAACCCCTGCTTTTGTACTGTTCCCCCAGCCTCCAATTATTCATAGGTTTGAACAGTGAATCTGTATCACAACCTGTCTTAGAAGGTCAAGCTCCGTGGAAAGGACTCTCCAATTCCTTGCTTTCCTGGTGGAAAGTGAACTGCCTTTATATATCCATATGCCCATCTTAATTCAATTTATTACATTTATTTATAACTTTTCTCATTTATGGCATTGAGGAGACTACCTCTATTTTCTAAGATACATTAAAATTTGCAAAAACTAAATTTAAGACAACAAAGTAAAAATTGTCTTATATAATATATTATGCTTTCATATTTCCCTGTTTGTAATTTATTTTTAAAAATCTCCTTGGGAAAACAATAGCTCAAGCTTTGCATTACAATGGAACATTAGGGAGCAAAATTGTACAAGGTTCCTTTGATATATGCAACCTTTTAATTTTAATTAAATAGATATGGTATAGTTGTAAGTACACATAAAATAATCATTTTTATCTGCATTCAATACATTTTAGGGATCACAGTCAATTAATAATTGTGTCTTTATTTTATTATGTGTCCATAATGTCTCTAATTTAGTACATATTCAAATTTTGTTGAACGAATGGATAACGGGTGAATACTCTGTGCCAGGCACTGAATGCAGTGCTTTATTGAATTATTATTCACTTCATCCTTGTTAAATATGCAACCGAAGTGTTACCACTATAATTTTACTGTTGCTAAAATTTAAAGATTTTATTGCTTAAGGATATTATTGCTTAACTATTTTGTATGATTTATTCAAGGTTAAACAGAAAGAAAAGAGAAAAAAGAATTTTGGTTCATGAAAGCCTGACTCAAAAATATTTTATTTATGTTTTTCCTCATTGGTTATAAGTCCAATAAATGTTTAATAAATTGGTCCACATTGTATAATTTTAAATTATGTAATACAAAAGTGACATAGTAGTTTGTGAGAACTGAAATCAACATAATTTCCTTTATTACCCAATAGTGAGGCCAAACCTATATACTTTCCCTATGATAAACAGTACTGATTTCAGGCAAAAATAAGGTAGTTACTTGCTTCTGTGAGATAAGATTGCAAACTAATATAGATGACTTGTCAAGACGAATTCATCAAATTTTCTCATCGACACTTGTTTCGAGACTCTCACTTTATTATGTCTACTGATCCAAAGCTATTAAGTCATAAATGTTGCCCAAACCCAGTTAGGTCCCTGTCTTGGAAGATCTGCTTCAAAACCATCCAGCAAAGGCCCTGAAATACTAAACATATTCTCCTCTGCCTTTTCTCATCTGAGATTCTATTAACACTCTCCAAAGCAGTGGTCTTCCTAACTAGAGTTCTAATAAAGTTGGCTTTGTTTTGATCAGTAGTTTTTTCTGGTGTTTTTTGGGAGAGATTTGACAACCAACGTGTAGCCTAATGATATTAATTAGTGAGAATCTGCTCAGACAAAGAGAAAAGGCAAGTGGAATAGAAGAGTAATTATTAAGAGAAAAATATAATAAGAATGAGTATTTTAAGAATGTATTAAAAGTTACAGGGTATCCTCTAGTTAGGTCTAGACAAGACAGTTATTTCAAAGCATCTACAAATTTTTATGTAGCTCCTTCCACCTGTCTTCATTCTCTCTATGCTTCTAGATGGTAATCTCAAGGAAAGAATCCTACATCCTAATCGCTAAATAGCCTTTTGCTCCTCAAATAAAATGTATGCAAATAACAGGAAAGCATTAGGGAGATTTAGAATGAAAATTTTTATGTTAACATAATATTATACTCTACTCCTCTTCGGTAAAGTGGGAACAATTAACTAATATGATTATTATAAGGCTTGTTTGAGATTATGTGAGGTACTTTATATAAATTCATTACATCTGGCACAACAGAGGCAATCAAGGAATATAATACTTCTACTGGTTGTTTAAAATTGAAACAATTTCAAAATCAAAATTGAGCAAAAAGGTTAAACCAGTTTTTGGAGTGGACATTACCTCCCACAACCTTAGGCACGAATTTATTCAAAATAATGCATTTTTGCTGAACTATACACTAAACCTTTCCAAAGCAATTTTGTGAAAATAAAATTTGATTTCTGTTTTACTAAAATTTTTATATTCGGACATTATTTTCAATATTAGCAAAATTGAATTATTTTCCTGTTCATATTTACCTAATTTATCGAATGTCACACCGAGAAGTAAAAACCATATTTTAGCTCAGTTCATATTTACTGAGCATCAATAACATAAATATATTTTCCTGTGGAATAATGTCAAACTAAATATACTTCCTTCCTCTTGTGTCAAAAATTACAGAGAAGGAAGGTATCTAGCTGTGTCTTGACATGTTTAATGAGAAATCATACAGCTAGTGGAAAAAATGATTTGTGCATTTCTGCTTCTTTTTAAGGAAATAAATACTATGTAATACTGATGTCAAGAAATCAAAGTACCAAGTTATTACCAATCATTTTTAAAGAATGCCTTGTCAATGATTTCAAAATGAACAAATGTCAATCGTCCTTTCAATACAGCGCCGTGTGTTATAGAAGGCCCAAATATACTTGTAGAAAAAGCTAGAATAAATCCTGACATAGAAGGATCTCAAGTTTATCTACAATCAATATGTGTTCACTTTTCTCAGTGATTTATTTTTTAAAACCTCATGTGAAGAAGGCTGAGTTAATCATGCCTCTCAGTACTTGGTTAATTTAACCCTCTTTTGATTGTTAATTTCACTTTATTTTCATCCCAGCCTCTGATTACCAACAATTTTGACATCATATCATATTCTAATAGGCTTTAGAAGTTTACATTTTGTAAGCTGCCTGTTTCTATTTTTGACCGTTTTTACACTAAGGTTGCTGCCTTTTATTTTTATTTATAATCATATTTTGCATAGTATTAATATATTGTTAATTCAGAAATGAAATGTTCTATCACAGCCTTCTGTCAATGGTGTCCTTTCTTGGCTAAGATATTCTTAATGCTGGTATAATCAAATTCACATGATTTTAGAAATTCTCCTTTGTTCTAGGTGAAATGGATATTATCTTAGTTTTTAATTAACTTTAATTTTATATTTATTAAAATTTAATATTAACTTTATATTTAGGTCTTTAATCCATTTTTATTTTATCTTTTTATGTGCTGCTGGGTAGGGACCCAATTTTCTTCGCATAGTGAGCCAGTTTGTTCAGTAGCATCTGCTATAAAATGCAGGTTTTCTCTATTGCTTTATGGGACTACCTTCATCACGTACTAAGTTCCTATCCATTTATTGGTCTGTCTCTAAGCTCTCTACTTGCTCCATATTTTCTTTGCTTATTCTTGTGACAATAACACATTTTTATCACTATGTATTTTTAGATGTATTAATATTTGCTAGAGTAAGTCCTCCCTCGTGTACTCTTCTTATTCAAGTTGTTTTAGTTACTAATAAACTTTTATAGCCCCATATAAATTTTAGAGTAAATTAAGCAAGCCTCAGAAAAATCCAACCAGAATTCTGACGGGCATTGATTAGAATCTAGTGACTTTTTGGGGGGAAGGTGGTTTATAATACTAAGAAATTCTATCTGTGAGTGTAAAATGTCTCTCAAATTATTCAAATAATCTCTGTATTTTATAGGAGTTTTACATTTTTTCTCAGGAGGTTTTCTTACATTCAAAGTTAATTCCTAGATAATTCCTAGTTGTTCTTGTTATTGTGTAAGGTTTATGAATGGGGTAGAAGTCCATTCTGCTGCCCCGGGTGCCTCAGCCTCTAACTAGGCAACATATCAGTCCTAGACAGAAGGACCTTTATTGCATAAGAGATCTTGTAACTGTGTCAAAGAATGACTTTTAGAGAACAAAGAGCAAAAGAAATTGCATGCCAAGAGTAAGCAGACAATTTAATATCCAGGAACCATAGCAAGCAGCTAGGGAGCTAAAAATATGATTTAATTAAGTGGTGCATGTGGCTATAATAAAACCAAACATATAAACAAAGTAAATAAGACAGTAGCACAGGAAGGAATCAAGGACTGGAAACATGGTGACAAGGGAAGGGGCATGAATGGGTTGTTGAAGCTTGGTGTATCTCTCGCGTCATTTTGAGAAAGCCAAGTTACCCCGGACTAAGTCTGAACTACCTGCTTTCCTGCTAGATACATTCTCGTGCATACATTATTCTGTGCTGTATTTATTTAATGTTTTACTTATTAAAGACTTCTTTTTTTTTGGTATACTGACGTTTGAATATCTGTCCCAATTCAAGTTTGAATTTGAGATGTCTTTAGAAACACCTTTTAACCTCATAGGAAAGCTATCTTTCAAATTCTTTAAATCTGAAATGCAAATAGCTGTTTTTCTCCTAAGGATATTTGTAGTGAATTAAATCATTTTAAATGTATTAGGCATAAGGCATGATGTAAGAATTTTATTATTTTTCTCAAATTTGGTTTTAGTGTTTTTATTGGCTTTTTTTGAGACTGCAAGCAAAAATAAAATAGCTAAATAGAATAACCAGGAAGGCTAATAAATAGAAATGAATAAGGTGAGACTAAGAAAAATGAAAATAACCTAAGTAACTAGTATTCTGCTTTAAATTTTAGCTAGGGGCTTTGAGATACATTAACCACAACCCAAATTGCTTTTAACATTGCAAATCAACACAGCAATTTAGTATACATTTATAAATGCAGGGCTGTAGAACACAGTGAGAAAAAAATGTACTAAGGAACACCAAGTCATTGTGGATTAGATCCTGGTGAAGTGAATATGCACCAGAGCTGGTCATGTTCAGTGTGCACTTGTGTGCACTAATTACTCCCTAAAAATATCCTAAATTATTTTTGAACTTCTACCGTAAAATCGTATTTTGCTAGCAGTGACATGCTTTTTCCAAAATTTGCAAGAAAACAACCATGAGAATATAATAAGTGGTGAAAATACACAACATATGAAACCTTAGTAATAGTTAGCCTAGTACCAGAATTAGGATTGTATGGAACAAGGCTGGAAATTTAAGTAATAGACTACGTAATCCCATCTTAACGAAAATAGATACAATTATTCCCCACTCTTTCTCTTCACTTGTTTCTTGTTTCAGAAATACAAGCCCCATCTCAATCTCCAGCAGAGAAGATTGTCCCCCTACTGGGCGTATACAGTCTGGGAGTCAGTCAGGATCAATGTGCACAGGTATCCTGGCCACGGACAGGAGTCACAGGAAATACAGTCAGTGGTTAGTGGGCTGACGGCTCGCTGTAGACACCAGGCAGACTAGCAGTCTCTCCTGCCTCCACTCTCCCCCAGGATCGTAAAAGGAGGAAGTGAAGCTATACGGGGGGCTTCTGAGAAAGCAGCAGGAATCGTACTCAGGGTCTTGATGAATTTAAGGAATTATGGCAGTGAACATAAAATCAGGAGAACTCTCGGAATCTAGGGATACAGGATGATGCAGCAGCAGGGCAGAAGATGAGGGGCAGATGTTTAAAATGGAGCTATCGTGAGTAGCCTTGTTTATTAGGGATGAGGTGCAGAGTATTGAGGTGAAGAGAAGAAAAAGATCGTTGAATGGAAGGTGATGAAGACGTAAAGAGTCCAGGCTGAGATCATCTATGTAGATATTGATGTCATTGGGACTGAGGAAAGGAGATGGGGAAGAAAGAAAGTGGGTGAACTAGAAGCTAAAATCTAAGGAAAGAAAGGGAGAATGAGCGAGTGAGTCAGTGGAACAGAGGAGGACAGTGATCTGTGTTTCCCAGTGTGTTCCATGGACCAGAAGCACTGGGGTCCCTGGGACTTTTTAGAAATGCAGACTCTCAGGTCCCCTTCCAGACCTACTGAGTCAGAGTCTCCTTTGCATTTTAACAAGAACCCTGTATGAGTCACATTAAAGTCTGAAACACACTGGCACAGAGGGACAATGGGAACCTCAAAGAACCAAAGGGGTTTTTATCAAAGGAGAGAGAAGGAATAACGTCTGGAAGCATTCAGGATGAGCCTCGAGAACAGTTGCTAAGCCTCCTGTCTCTGGCACAAGTGGAGTGCGAGAGAAGAGCCCCAACTTAAGAAGTCTGCGGAGGAAGCTTGTTCTCTGAAGAAAATTAGTTTTCTTTTAAAGCTGTGTTTTCCCGGAAGCACATTATCTAATCACCTGAGGAGCTTTCAAAAATGCTAATATTCAGGTCCCACTCCTAGAGTTTTTGATTTAAACTGATTTGCACGCAGAGCAGAGATTTGTTTATTTGTTTGCTTGGGGTTTTGGTTTTTTTTTTTTTTTTCAGTTCTTTTGTTTCGTTTTTAATATCTAAGAGTGATTGCAATGTACATCTTGGGTTGAGAACAACTGATTTAAGGCAAAGGGGGAACAGTAAAGGGCTAAAAAATTGAGACAATGGAATTTTTCTTCTCAGCAGGAAGCAGGTCTCAGGAGAGCAGCCTGGAAGTATTTGGGTGCAGTGTTGATGACGGAAGACTCTGAGGACTATGGGGTGTATGCCAGGTGACTGATGACTATTAACGCTTGGGCAGCAGCTAGTGACTCAGGTTTAACTAGATTTGAGCCATGATGGGGTTGCTTCTGTTGGTTTCTGAGACGGTGCGTGCACTACATCCATTGCTCCCCCTCTTCACCGTGAAATTTAGTTAGTGGCTCTTTGTGTCTTGGTTGAAGATGATGACTTTTACTGGAAGTAACTCACAAACGTTTAGCTTTGAACTTTCCCAGTTTTCTCAAAGATAATGGTATCCCCAAGTATGCTGCCACTTCCCAACCCTTGAGTGGCACAGCAGGGTTCACTGGCAGTCCAGTAAGTCTTGGAGTAGCAATTTCTTAACTAGAGGATTTAAATGCACAAGAATAATTCATAAACTAGTTTTTCTACAAATATAATTGAAAAGATGAAGATTCCGCTATTGATATTTTACCTGAATTATTTAGTATTTTTCCATCCTTTATTTTATCCCCATTATTCCTGATTTTATTTTAATGTAAAGCTTTATTTTTTACAATGGACTTTTTATTTGACTTTTAAAATTTTATTTAACTTGAACATCTTATATCTTAGCACATTTTCGGGTGTCTTTATCTTAAGGACAACTCGGTCAGGCATAGAATCATCAGTTATTTCTTTTTTCCTTAAATCCCCCACGAAACTTGATCATTTGTAATCTTTAAAACAGCCTCCAAACTAGTCACCCTCCTACAACTTTTGCCTTCTGGTAATCTTCCAGCAACCAGAGGAGTCCCATTAAAATATAGATTCATTTGTTATACTTATAACTCTCTTGTCGCTCTCCATTTCTCAGAATAAAATACAAACTACTAAATTTAGCCTTATGAGTCTATAGATGGCTGACTATTGAACTGCATGCAGATGACAATTCACAGAGATCATAGGTACAGAGGTGCAGCTATGGGGCCTGGAGAGGAAGGATATCCAGTTAGTTCAAAGAACTGGAAACACGTGTGACACCAAATGGACTCAGACTCCTTCCACTGGTCAGTACAGCCAGTTTAATAACACTTACAGAGCCAAACACAGATGTTTCTTATTCATTAGCACTACCTAATTAATAAGACCTGTATTTAATGTTACAAAATACGCCTGAGTGTTTTATATTTATTTGGACAGTAGACAGCTCCTGATTTGGTTGTGTTCTCTAAATGATGCCTCACTAGACTCATCACCAGACTACCAACATTTGCTACAACAGGGCCCTGGGTCAGGTCTCCCACATCATCCCATACAATTGTTTTTAGGTTCAGAACGTTTCAGGTGCACAGGAATATTTCCTGTCCCTCAAATGAAATCTTCATGGTCTCACCATAGAGAGCAAGACTTCACAACAGTGAATTCTTCATATCATTCAAATCTCCATGAAATTTCTCCTCCTCGCAGAGGTCTTCCTGATCCACCCAGTCTAAATCACTAATACCCCCAATCCTTCCCCATTTTTCCTCATATTACTTTTATAAGTTTTATTTCTTCCTTGTAGTTATCATAGTCTGTAGTTACCTGGTTTATGTTTTGTTTTTTTGCCTTTTTATTTCATTGTTTTGCCTCCTTTCACCTTCCCAGTGAAACAGTCCCTCCCCTTTCCTGCCCCCCAAAATGTTTCATGAGATAAGAGGAAAGAGATCTGATGTTGCTTTATCTCCAGCACCTGTATCAGTGCCTGGAACATTAATAAGGCCCTTAAAAATTATTTTTATGTCATATTCTTCCTTGGAAATCCTCTCCATTGCCCCTTCTTTTTTTTTTTTGCTTTGATTTTCCTATTTCTTTGATTAATTAAGCTACGAATGCAGTTCTTTCCTATAAACATATAAACAGAAAATATTATTTTTTATTGTTAAACTCGCTTATATATTAAATAGAAAGTATTTCCGTGCTTAAATTCCCTGACCAAATTCTCTTTAATGCTATTTATTTCCTCTCATGGTTCATGTGGACTGAGGAGGGACACATTCTTGGAAAGCATTGTTCAACTGAGTGAGCAGAGGGACAGATACTGTGGGTAATCTGAACCAGCCTGTAAATTACTCCCTTTACATTATGAGCAAGCAAGGAACCACAGCATCAGCACTTGCTGATCAGATGGCCCTTCAGTGCCTCATTTTTCTTCCATGCCCTTAAAGTCTGTGATAGCAAATACGGTCACCTACCCACTTTTTACCTATACCTGCTTTAATTCTGGAAATGGCAGTGCCCAAACACCTTCAGAGGGCACATGGTCTAATTTGGAGGATGTTGGGAAGAGCTCCAGCTATCAAGAAAGCAGCTGTCACAAAAGTGTTTTGGCCTGTGGATCAGCCGGGTTAGGCTAAGTCATGCTTCAATAACAACCCACAGCCTCAGGAACTTAAAGCAAAAAAGATTTATTCCTCACTCACATGAAGCCCTTTGTGGGTTTACACAACTCTTGGGAGCACGATTATTTGTGCGAAGGCTCAGCGTTGCTACTCTAATACAACTCTTATTTCCACTACAGCCACTGGGTTGGAGAAGAAAACTCGGGAGAGCCTTGGCCTGGCAATTAAATGTTCCTTCCTGAAAGTGATTCCTGTCACTCTACTCACACTTGACTGGCCAAAGCAAGTCTAAGGGCCACACCTAACTTCAAGGGAGCAGGGAAATTCCATTCTCCCAGTGCCTGGGAGGAAGCAGAACTGGATACTGGGGAGGGGTTGAAATGCCCAAGGCAGCCCTTAAAACACTGAGAGGGGAGTACACAGACAGGGTGGCAGGAACTCCTGTGTGATAGATCCAAATTTCACAAACACAAACTCAGATTTGCAGAAGTGTAGCTTTCATTATTGTGTAGCAGCTTAAGTCACAAACCCCAATCTGTTTAATATGGATGTAAAACATACTGTCTTAGAGGTAAATCCACTCACCTTTTGTTTTCTTTTCATAGAATGGTATCTAAAACTAAATTCAGTCACATTCCCGTGACTGAAATAACTTGCTCTCCTGTCTCCTCAAGGGCTCAGGTGCAGAAAGACTCTTGGTGGGGAAAGAGCAGCTCTAACCCACGGAGACGCAGCTACCTCCCTGGGCAACGCCCTCATTGCAATTTTATCCCCCCCCCCCATTATTCTTGCCACAGACACCTTACAGGACTAAAATTATTCTTCTTCCATAAATCATGCTTCCAACCTCACTTTCCAGGATACTGTGAGAGGGGGAGGCTGTTATTTAGAATTCAAGAATGTGGACTTCTGGTGTTTATTGAGGTTGGGCTGAAGATGAAGGCCCGTAGAGTTAGTGATAGGGTCACACCAGTTTTATGAATGTTTTGGCATATTATGGACTATTAATCTTAGTTTCTGTGGCATTTAAAATAATGCATCAATTTTTCAGTGCGTTCATGAATAATTTGAATGTGGGGAACAGAGTAAATCACTCTGCGTATGTTTCCCAAAAGTTACTAGTTAGTGTTATCTAGTATCCATTTTTGTACGTGTCAAGCCGGTATTTAAACAGTCATTGGGAAAAAAATCATAAATAGATATATATACAGACTGATGAATGGACAGATGGATGGATAGATACACGTAGTTATTCCATTGAGACAGTATAACTCAGTGTTATAAAGTAAAGTCTTGGAAGTCAGAGACACTTGGGTTCAATTCCTAGACCCACCCACCACTTAACTGTGTGATGTCCTACAAGTGACCTAAACTCTATAAATCTCTATTTTACCCTCTGTGGAAAAATTACGTACAAAGGAATGTCGTTTATCTAAGAGCCACGCCAAGGATGGCTTTCAGTTGATAACAGTGGTGTATGTCTGTCATAATCTGTTTACAGATCAAATGATGTAACACATATAAAGTGCTGCTTATGAGATATGTATATACATGTAGTACTCAATAAATTATTTCTAATTAGTATTAGTATTATTTTAAGGTATGACTGGAGTACGAATATAATCTAATGAAAATATAAGGTGTGATGCATAGATTTCAGTGGCTCGCTCTCTCTTTAGTGTAGTGTCAGGCACTTTTGTTGAAAGCAAGTGATAAAACTATTAGTCAGCTAGTGTAATCCGAGTCACAGAAGAGAAATAGAAATTAATCAAATGAAGCAGAAACAAGAGATAATTTCAGGAAGATGGGTCATGAATGAAGGCACGGAGAAAAAGATGCAGTTCGCTGTTGCTAAAGTAAAACTGCAGAACAGTGAGTTTTCAAATGAGCGTGGATGGGTAGAATGAGTTGCAAATGACCACGGATGGTAGAAGAAGCGTGGGTCATTGAAAACCTTAATTGTCATGGAAAGGTACATGAAATTTTTGCTTTGGACTTGATGGAAATTCATTTCAGAGTTTTAAAAATGAGAGTTATATACTCAGATTTCATGATATTTTTGTTCCATTTGATGGCTGTGCAAAATATGTATTTTGGAACATTGCAGGCAAAGATGCTAAAAGGTAGATGCCCGAATAAAGTATTTCAGCTAATGGATAATAAAGGCTCAAGTCTGAGTAGTAGGCAGAGAAATAGGAACAGCTCGAGGATCATTATTTATTATGTAAAATTGACTCTACTTGTTGACTAAAAACACGTGGGATATGAGAAAATAGTACTTGTGGATTTTGGAGCACCAAACAAAGGTTTAAAGGGTAATGGCACTCATCAAGGGAGTGATCAACATTACAGCAAAAGATGCTGAATAATGTAAGCAAAATAGAGGGAGTGTGAACTTGATAAAATCTAAAGTACTAGGATGATTCTGGGCTGGAGATCTGGATTTGGAAGTGACCAACCTTCAGTTGGTTGACAACTGAGAATAGTGAGTGGAATCACTTGGAGAAGCCAGTGCAGAGTGCAGAACAGTGTGATTAAGGAGGGAGGGGAAACTTGAAGGCAGAGTAGGAGCCCCCCATAAAGAAGATAAAGAACAACCTCGAAGAAGGACAGTCTTATCTTCTTTATTAATATTAATATATGTGGAGAGAAATTGAGTAGATTAACTCCACATTTGGTGATGCTTACTATGTACCAGGCAAGACTATAGGCTATTTTATGTAATCCTCACAGCCACACTGAAATATCATTTTAGAGATGAGAAAAGTGATTAGGAGAGATTACCCAAATTTCCAGAAAAAGGATGCCCGGATTTCAATCTAAGACTTTCTGAAATCAAAGACCATGTCTCTTTTGATTTGGTAATGAGATTTAAGAATAAGGAATAAGGAGATTTATGATGATAATAGTCTTCTATAAAAGTATAAATCAAAGAAATGTAGTTTGTTTTGTTCATTTCATAAGGGTCATCTCTACATTTAATACATCCTTGTATTTTTATTCATGTATTTAGTTAGTGGGTACAAATAAAATATACTGAGTATCTTTTTGGTAATAATAAAGCTACCTTTTGTTGAGTGTCTCTGGGTTTCTGATGCTTTACATACATTTATAATCCTCGTATTTATTTCACATGTGTTTTACTATCCCCATTTTGTGGATGGAGATTTTACAAATAACGATGCTTCTAAGTGACAGAGCAAAGATTTTCATGCTGATCCTTCTAAACCAGCCCCCCCCGCCCCCACCACCATGCCCATGCTTTTTCCTATACAAGACTTCCTGGTGGTAGTACCATCCCTTTATCTGAAAACAAAGAGTACCTAGCACAGCTACCTCTTTAATCACACCTGGAAAGGAGAGTCTGACTTTCCTTGGTTGTAGCAGGTCTCCTTTCTCACCGGTCATGTAACATGGCTTCATTGGCCTCCAGCTACTTGCACGAATAAAACAAAACAAAATAAAACCAGTAAATTGTTTTGTCTCCCCTGTAATTCTCAGTAGGGCAAACAGCTAAAAGATGTCATGTCTTCTTCTTTCATTTATTAATATAAAGATTTGAGGATTTGTTAGTGTAGGACATGGCATGTGGAAAGAAGTTAAAAAATCACTCCAAGTAAATAATTTCTCGTTCCGTAATAAAAATTCTGCTTTCGAGCCAGCTAGGAAAGATACCGTCCTTTGCAACTCCATGCCTTACATTTTCATAGACTGTTTTAAGGCCCATACCATCTTGTTCCATATTTTAGTTAATAAGTCAGCTAGAGCATCTCATGGGCAAGACTAGTAAATAGACACTTAGGCAAATGATCATAGGTTTTCTTTCTGAAAAGTCCTTAAAATTCAAAAGATGAAATTGGATTCTACCTTTGGTCAAAAGCTTATGACTCCATTCTGTTAGTATTTTCCCAATAAGTCTCTACAATTTTCTTTCTCTTTTTTCTTTTGTAGAACTCAATACACTGTATAAAATTGAAAGGGAAGTGGGCAGCTCTATGTACCAGAGAGATCATCAACTTCTCATTTTATTATTCATAGGGAGAATCTTATTCTTTTCCCAAATTTCAATAGCTGTAAAGAAATAGAATGAGATTTAACTGGGATTAGTATTTTGTTCTTTGAATCTACAAATATTGTTTAGCCAAGCAGTATTATCATTCCAGTCCCTGGAGAGAAGGACCATTTTCAGAAGAGATAGAACACTTAGTGCCTCATCTCTCTGCTTATGTGCACAGCTAAGAAGAGGTTCACAGCAGCAAGATTCAAAGTTGTATTATGTGAACAATTTTCCTGGGGTTTCATGTTAATATTGCATGCTATCACAATTTATTTTCACTAATTTAGAAGGTGTAGAAATATGCTCAACACTCTAGTAAAATGATATAATGATCGTATTTGCATACCGTAACAGAGGAAGCAAATACTAAAAATATACAGTACCAGTACTTTACGAAGGACATCTTTGATCTAATACAAATGATTTTTTGCTGTCTTTTTTTATTATTTGCAACTGGTAGAGACAGAGATGTTTCACCGAGCTTGTGTTTGCCTCATATTGCAAAATTCCTAAAGCAATATCCACTGAAGTTAGCAGAGGTTTGAGTAAATAACCATAAATACTGTCATATATTTTACCCAGAAACTTCACTGTTACATTATTAAGGGAATCTCTCCTTTTAAAGTGTATTCATTTTATTGAATTACTTGGCATTAACTTGATGTAAGCATACAGGAATTCACAATGTAATACATGCTATTTTTTGAATCATATTTATAATATAACTTAACTTTATGAGTCATTCCAGCATTTTTGGAAGAGGTTGTAAATTCATTTCTTTCTTCTTCTTCTTCTTCTTCTTTTTGTTTTTGGTGAAGAAGGTTGGCCCTGAGCTAACATATGTTGTCAATTTTCCTCTTTTTGTTTGAGGAAGATTGTCCCTGAGCTAACATCCATGACAATCTTCCTCTATTTTGTATGTGGGATGCCGCCACAGCATCGCTTGATGAGCAGTGTGTAGGTCCGTGCCGGGGATATGAACCCATGAACCTTGGACTGCTGAAGTGGAGCGTGCAAATTTAAGCACCACCCCACTGGAATAGCCTTAAATTCATTTATTTTATTCTTTTCTTAGTTGTTTTTTGAGAATTACTAATTTCAGATACTGGAGACAGTCCCCAACTTAGAAGGTACATCCAGTCCCCGACTTAAGATCGTTGGACTTACAATTTTTTGACTTTATGATGTTGCAGAAGTGATAGGCATTCAGTAGAAACTATACTTCAAATTTTGAATTTTGATCTTTTCCTGGGCTAGTGATATGCAGACAATACTCTCTTGTGATGCTGGGCAGTGGCAGCAAGCCACAGCTCCCAGTCAGCCACGCAATCATGAGAGTGAACAACCAATACACTTACAACCATTCTGTACCCACACAACCCTTCTGATTTTTACTTTCAGTACAATATTCAATAAATTACACAAGATATTCAACACTTTATTATAAAATAAGCTTTGTGTTAGGTGATTTTGCCCAACTGTAGGGAAACGTAAGTGTTCTGAGCAGGTTTAAGGGAGGCTAGACTAAGCTGTGATGTTTAGTAGTTTAGGTGTATTAAATGCATTTTCAATGTTCAATATTTTCAACTTTCAATGGGTTTATCAGGATGTAACCCCATTGTAAGTTGAGGAAGATCTGTGCTCAGTACTACATAGACCTGTTTCTTACTCAGAATCCCTCAGCCCCCGCCACCTCCCAAAAAAGCAGAGGAATTTGAATTTGTTTTAATTTGTTTTTATTTTTAACATTCTCGTATTCTTACAATATGAGTTGATGAGGCATGATCGCAGATTGAAAGTTACAAGAAAGTTTCATCTCTTCTACTGTGCTTTCTAGGCATGATATATGAGAAATTATTAAGGTAGGCCATCATTACAGTAAGTCAAGTGACGTGTATCCTTCCTAGTTAGCTCTGAAAATCTATCATAAAGATGTTTTAAAAGATTGCATTTAACTTACTTTATTTAAAGGTGTGACTATGACATAAATATCAACTCATATGATGAGATCGTCATTTTGTGTAACAGGACAGGTTCACTATTATTAATATCCAACTTCAAAGAAAAAACTTTTAAAAAATGCCCAGCATAACCAAATCTTTGTCCTGAGACTAGGCATAATGCACTGGAAAGCATATTAGTGTTTGTCAGAAGACCTGTTGTTCCAGGTCTGCCTTTGACAACTTCCTGAATTTCTGAATCCCATTTACTTCAGACATGAAGTGGAGGTGAAAAGACTCACATTGATATTGCAACAGATAAGCTCCAATTTGAAAGTGAGTAATGCTTTCTGGGAGATGAAAATATCATGAACACTGGGGCTATAGAATAAAGAGTTGAAGCAACCATGGTAGATGTGGAAACCATTTTAGCAGTCAGTCCAAAATTAAGGTGTGGAACATACATGCACACATTATGTTGAAGTTTGTGAGAAAACAACTGGTGAGCAACAACAAAAAAAGATAAGAGCATTGTCTCTATATTGCTAGGAGTTTCGTCCACAATTTGGGAAGAAAACCAAAAGGAAACAAGAGTTATGAAACACCTGAAGAATTAAAGTAGAGATAGGAAAGAAATAACAATGATGAAATTACAAAAAAAAAAATCCAAAAACAGGTATTATTTTGTTCTCTACTTAGTGTTCTTAACTGCTGTAAGAAGTCATGATTTACAGCACATATGTAAAACTCGACAAACACCAGAGGAAACTCATTATTTCTCCATTCTGAAAGTTTCTTCCTTCTCTCTACTTAAATTACAAAAAGTTCATCAAATCTCGGAGTCTTATTTTACTAAAATTTCCTTCACACCCCTCATTTCACTTACAATTAGCTGCTAAGTTCCATCTGCCGTGTTTTCCCAAAGCAGTCTCAAGTTCTGATACCCACCACCATTCATGTGGTTCAGATGCTTACACTCACTCTTCTCAAGCATTAGGTGGTCTTCTTTGTTTCAATTTTCACATCTCCAATTCATTTTTAATGCTGTGACCAGAGTTAGCATCACCATCTTTCTAATATATAAATTTAATCATGGCATTACTCAATTAAGTCATCAATGATTCTTCATACTGCACAGTTAAAGATGGAGGAGTTGTTTTATCAACTTAGCATCACACATCCTGACACAACCCTGTGGCCTCCATGAACCTTATATGTCAGACGTGGAAAAACACTTATTTTGTGAGCAATATAAGTATTATTCAAAATATCAACTTTAAGATGAATATTTGCCTCGAATTGACCAAAACTGTATGTCTGCAGATCATGTTATTTTCATGTTCATGATTTTTTCAAAGTCCCTTAATGTTCTCAGCAAATATTTCATATCACCTACACACACTGGATAAGGGTATTTTTTGTGTTTAATTTTTCTCCAATAAATGTTCCATTCTATAATTTGCTGAGTAGGTAGTACCATTTCCATGATGTTTCAGTTCATGATGATATGATCATGTTGCTGTATGGTCTGTAAGAACTCTTGTGCTAATACCTTTGTTGTTATTACCAGTTTCACTTCCCTTTATCCATGGTCATCTATGAATCGACATTTTTATATTTTATTTAAATCTTTTTTGTTTTCTTAGCTAATAAAGGAGATTGCTTTTCCCTTCTATACTTGCAAAGACTTACGTTCTTCAATTAACCCCTCCAAAGATGATAATTTTCCAGCTCTAGCAATAACATGTCAAGTAGCCTCCACTTGTAGGTTCATGGTGATATATAGAGGAATCACACGCCTGTGACTTTCTCTTTGAATCTCCACAGTTTCAGAAACCCAGGAGCACTGACTTCATTCACAGATGGGTGGATATATCTCACCCCATCTCTCAGGTCCTTTATATAGTGTGCTGTAGTGTTTCACAGACACTGTTAGGGCACGTTTCAAAATAAGAAGGAATTGGCATATAAAAATGTAAGACTATCTCTTACAAATAAATGCAAATATGTATATACACCTATATGTGTATATATGTAGTACATACATTACATATGTACATATATAAAGCACACATGTATCCATGTGTGTATATACATACACAAATTTAAATATATGTTCTTAAATTTCCCATCAAACACATTGTCAAAGAATATTTAAATAAGCAGTAAAATCAAAGAAAATCATGAAGCATTCTTTAGAAAAGAAAGCATAAGTAGATTTTCATAAAGACAAAAATAGTTTATGTGTGTACCCCATATAGTGATACAACAACCACTACACTTCAATTATGGATTCTTTGTTTTATATAATTGGAAATTTCATTTAATATAATTATTACTCAAAAATACTTTTTGAAGTTTTCCTAAATAACTGAAACAGAGCATTATGAGAATGTGATCAACAGAAAGAATGAGCAAACTGTTTCAGTAGAGGCAAAGCTGACTTCTGGCAGATACACTGTTATTCAAATTGTTTGACCCTTAGATGTTTAGCAATTATTGTCTTCCACAAAATGCATACAAACCTACACACACACATATATTTTCTATGTAATTCTCCAAATATGTTTCGTCAAAACAATGATCAGAAGGAAACATTTTATATCAAAATATGCTGTGCATATGCTCTAACCAAAATGTAGTTTAAATACTGAATTTTATGCAACTATAGACATGTTTTCATAATTTCTTTATGTTCTTATTTCTGTTTTTAGAATATTTAGGTCTCCTACAAAATTAATATATATTTTATTAAATGTATCATTTAGAGCTGAATATTTGTCTGCAGAAAAAATACAGTTTTAATCCACATGTCTGCAAAGAGAAAAATGTATCATTCTGAAATTCTTAAAGAGAAAATAAAATAAAGATGAACTTTATAGGCTGCACAATTTGTGATTTCATGCTGATAAGTAAACACATGTTTTCCATAAGATTTTTAGTCAATCCAGACCTTTGAGGAAAGGTCATAATATTAGACAAGGTGAGGTTGTGGCATGCATTTTAGGAGAGAAAGAAAGTAAAACACATAAAGAAGTGTATTAGTGAGAAATGAACTAGTACTGGGCATTGAAGAAACTTGTACATAAACCTGAACATATTGTTATAGTATAACAGGTCTTTCGATTTATTTCAAGATGGGAAAAATTCTTACATTTTGAAAATTATTCTACATTTGTATTTATTTAGGATGGGTGAGAAAAACTGGAAGCAAGAAAAATATTAGTACTGAATTAAATTGTGAGTGTAGTACTATGAGGCTTACAATAAGTACAGTTATTTATGTGATACCTGAGAGCTATTTCATGAAAAATTATCAATAATTGGTGTTGTATTGAACACAGTAAAGAAAGGAGGGAGAAACAACACAGTATAGATTCTAAAATTTGGAGTACACATTGGAAGACATTTTGTAAAATAACCTACTTTTCCAACTAAGCACAAATTCATTTTATGCATCATTCAAAAAAGAATCGTCAGCTATTTTTGCTTTAGAAAAACATTAGGGATGATTACAATGTTTTCAACTCTTAAATCAGAGTTAAACATTGTAAACATAAACTTCTTTGAAAATTATCTATTTCCCACATAAATTATAGTATTCATAATGTTCTAGAATACAAAGCCATCCCTTAATTCTTAGATATCACAACTGTTTGAGAAACACTGAGCTTGGAGTAATGAATAACAGAATAACTAAAAGAAACCTGCTACTTAAAATGTCTGGGCATTCAAACTTTCTAAATGCCTACCAAATCTCTGATATGACTGGGAATTTGTTGTATATTTCTACTTGCCTGCATATCTATGTCAGTATTAAATTTCTATAATCTCATTGTAAATTATTATTTTTATTTCTGGAGATAAAGATTAATGCTATAGCATAGTGGCATAGTAGGAACTAACTCAGTTCTTAAATGAGCAGTAAATTCAATGTACTTATATAATGAATCTCTACCATGATTAATTCCACCTAAATATTTATTAGGAGACTGACCACGTGAAATAAGATGGGTGGTCGAGAGGAGCAAAGAACTTCACAGGTCACTATTTTATTTGCTAGGAATTACTAGTAAGATGTTATCTGTGTACAGATAATAATTTATTTAAATTTATATAACAATTATAACACAGAAATAAATCAGTGATATGGATCCCATCAGAAGAACAGACAAAATTGGAGAGGATTGGCACTGGATAGTTAAGTCTGTTGATCGGCAGTAATATTTTAGTCAAAAGGTCAATGAAAGAATAGGCCTGCCTTCAGGTTCAGAGAAGTAAAAAAGGAATGCAGTAAGCTCTCTTGGATGTCAGGTGAGACCAGTGTTTCTCAACCCTGGCTGGACCTTAAAATCGGGGTGCTTTAAGAAATACTGGTCTTGTCACCAGATAATTTATTTTAATTGGCATAGGATGACAACTTATGCATCTATTTATTTGAGCTCATCTGATAATTCTAATAATTTACCACAGTTGAGATCTCTCAGGCTGGTTACTCTCAATCTTTTGCAGGTATCAGAACCACCCAGTGGACTTGCTAGAACACCCATTGCTTGACCTCACCCCCAGAGTTACTGATTCAGTAGGTCTAGGATGGCGTCAAAGATTTTGCTTTTCTAACAAGTTTCCAGGTGATGCTGCTGGTCCCAAAGACCACACTTTGAGAACCACTGCTTATATTAAAACAACAGTATCATCAACAACATCAAAATGGTGCCTAATAATCGGAGCATCCAATCTTTACACTACATACGTGCAGAGATTTATGTCATGTCTACAACTGCATACGTTTGAAGGAAAATAATTTATGAATTGAGTCCTGTTAAAACAGTCATATCCTAATGAAACAACTTAGACCCATATAATTAGTGGCATTTTTTAAAAAGTAAGATACATCTCGGTAATCTGGCAACAGACTTTAATTATCATAATCTTACTAAAGGAAAACTGATACTTTTCTTAAGAGCTGTCATAATTTGCCAGCAGTCATAAATTTTAATTCAGCATACTAACTCAATTTTTCATTTAACTATGGGAAATTAATCTAACTTGAGCTGAAATGGTTCCCGCTAAACTTTCTTTAAAAGTTCAGTTTAAAGTTTCAAAAATACTGTGTATATTTATCTTTATATTTTACACATAAATTAAGACCTTGAAGTGAATTTAATTAAAAGAAATAAAATATGCATATAAATTATTGAGTATTGTTTATAACTGCATTAAAAACTAGAAAAGACAATGATGTCATTACGCTTCTTTGGTTTATAAAAAATGAAAAAAAAATTTTATTTTGACTAATATTCCTTCACTACATTTAAATTGCTAATTGATTTTAGAATAAGAGTTGTCATTTTTAATCAGCATTTAATAAACATGACGATAGTGCATAATACTGTATGGAAAATGAATGATATGCTCAGGAGATACAAATTAATATTAATAAAAGTCACTTCGCTTTTAAATTGTTCAAATGCAAGCTACATATATTTCCTCAAAGTCATTAAAGACATAGAAAAAAAGTTGAATAACTTCAAAAATCTGCCAGAGCTATTTACATAATTCTAATTGCACTGCGATGTTTAAAGATAGTTTTTTTCTGTGCATCACTTTGTCATTTACTCTTGTAAACACAACAAAGTATAATTGATTTTTCCTTTCTCTTTTGAAAGAAAACATTTCTTATTTCAATGAGAAAATAGCGTGTATTCAAATAATGATTTGCAGGGTAATTTTAGATAAAACAATTACTTCTCTAGTAAATTGCTTCAAGTTCATAAGAATTTCACAGCGCAATGTGCGTGGGGGAGACCTGGAGGATTTACATTAGACTGTGATTTTAGAGAGAGGGCATTGATGCTGGGGAGGAGCATAGGATTGTCTGGGGAGGATGTCAGCACCAGGCTGTAAACGGAGAGCTGACTGTAAATGCCAAGTGGATAATTCAGGAATGCAATATAGTGACAAATAAGGTCACTATCTAATCTGATACTCATACAAATAGCAAGGTCAAGATGAACTGTGACTCCAAACCAGGACGCAGGCAAGGGGCTCTGCAGTTTGGTACAGGACAGTATACTTTAGAGACAGGTCATCAACTGGCAAACCAAGATGTCCGTAAGTATAGGAAGGTCAAACAGAACACCGTGAGTACATACCATTTGCTATCTGAGGTAGTTTACTGCTTAAGATTTAGCTGTTCCTACCTTTCTTAATAGTGTATGTAAACCAAACTCTCCATAGAACTGGGTTTTAGATTTTTAAGTGGAATAATGAAAATGCAAATCAATCAACCAATCAATCAAATGGCCTGTTGGAAACTTCGGAATAGAGAACTGAGTAATTTGGAAGGACCTCTCTGTTCCTCAATCTTTTTTCTAGAAGCTAGATTTGTTCTGTCATTCACTTATTTAGCATTTAATTCCTGAGGACATACAATAGTATCAATACAGAGTGGTTGGTAATTTGTAACAGCTCCTTAACTCATTTAAAGGAAATAAAAATGTTTTAAAATGTTATTCTGCTTCACCTTTCAACTTTCACGCAAAGGCTCATTTGAACGTTTCCCCAAACCTTAGAGAATTCAGCTGTGAGGTGACCAGGCCAATAGATGCTTGCCACTTCTTAAAATCGATCACTTTGAGCATGCGATTTTAGTTATAGACATGTAATAAATAAAATTTTGTTTAGTCTAACCATCCCAGGGATTCTTGAATCCCAACTCCAGCACTTCTGACTTAAGTTTATCCCCCTTAAACATGAGCATTTCCACTGATGAATAATTTATTACTTCGCAAAGGTACCTCATTTCATCTTTGAATAATCATTTTGAAAATTCTTTTTGGAATGAATATCTGTGTCCTCCTAATTTCATCTTTTGATTCTACCTCTGTAATTATATTACTTATGTGGTTAAAAATAAGATCAATGGACACCTCTTCCTCACGTCAACCTTCAGATATTTTAAGATTCCTAGATATGCCCTGAGGCTTCTAATATTTTTTCCCTGGGGCTCTTCTAGAGGCAGCTTTAATTTGGTGGAACAATCAAGGTCAGCAATGGATTTCCAAAGCTGTCCCTGAACAACCGTGTGACTCTGGGCAAATCATTCGACTAATTTCCTCACGTCTCAAAATACAACAAAACAAAAAAACCTCCCAGTCTTGAACTCTAGGTTACTTTCTTCCGTTTTGACAGCAACATAACTTTGTTGCCCTTTGCAGTTTTTGTAAATCTCTTGATATTTCATACATTAAGTACAGAATCATTTAAATCATACTATTTGGTGCAAAACTCAAGTATAGGAATATGTGGTACTGATTCTATAATTTTCTTTTTCATCTTTTGACTATGTCATTTTTATCCTTCATTTTTCCTAGAGTACCCTATGAATAGCTCTCTTTTTTTCTTCATTAGAGTAACTTCTAATTTAATTCACAGAATTTTTGTTTTTTTTAGACCTAATGGATACTTGCACCATTATTCTTTAATTCATTTATTGAACAAAAAAGCAGTGAGGACACAAAACTGACCCATAGCTTCATAAGATCTGCAATCTTGTGCCATGAAAACCTATTTTTAATCCCTATTTTTCAGAACTCTGTTATAACATTATCTGAGTCCTATCTGGCTATATTAAATTGTTTCCCCTTGAGGTGATGGCGTTACTTTTTCCTCAGGTGCCCTCTATATCTGATTCACCGTAAATAATTCCTACTTGGTTACAACTAAATCTATAAAGTGTCTGCTCTATATGGAAGGGAAGATGGCATGTTAAGAATTAAACCTTGTTTTTTATGTAAATGAAAATTCCAACAGTAAATTGGATGACCACGTGTTTTGGTAACTACATCTTGCTTTGCCTGTCTTTGCCCTTTTCCCTTGTTCACTTTTCCCTTTGTCGTGGTGTGTTGATAAGCAACAATACTCCATCATCTATAGTCAAGACCTATTTCCTTTAAATAGGTATCTGTTCATTCAATCCACATAATAGGAGGTCTATTATAGTCTATGTTCATCTAACATATTTAACTACACATGAACATCCTTATAATCTCACATTTTATTTATTTCCCAAACCCCTAGTAATTTCTTTTTGGTTATGTCAGCTGAGGCTATTGTCTGAGCCAAAACTCTTTACTGGTGCTGTGTATCTCCCTCTTTTAAACCCATGACTCTACTATTACCTCTGCCTTTTAAGTATTTTTTACTTCTTTTTGGTAAAGTTTATAGTTCTAACGTTAGCATGCTACCTGTTTTTCATTATTCTTCTCTATATTTGAAACATCCATACAAATATTTTCCAGATACTATAGAACATTATGTCTTAGTCCTTGCTATTTAACTAAGTACAGCATGAATCTCAATATATGATCTTGGTGACAGTTTCTATTTTATCCAGAAATATAAATGGTAAAATATTCATTACCACTAGAGCAGATCCTTTAAGAAAGTTATACTCTATTATATTTATAGTCATTCGATCAATGCAAAGTCTCTATTGTGTATTCGTAGTTCACTGAGACCTGCATCACACCCAATTCATAATTATAGATTATTTAAAGGTGTTTAAATTTGTTGAATGCACTTTGTGTGTGTGTGTGTGAGGAGGATTGGCCCTGAGCTAACACCTGTGCCAATCTTCCTCTATTTTGCATGTGGGAAGCCATCACAGTATGGCTTGATGAGCGGTGAGCATGTCCGTGCCTGGGATCCGAACCCACAAACTCTGGGCCACCGAAGCAGAGTGCACGAACTTCACTATGCCACCAGGCTGGCCCCTGTTGAATGCACATTTTTGTTTCATATATAATGAAGTAAATATGTACTTAACTGGTGTTATATTTTATTTGAACTAAATAATTTTGATTTCCTCTAGGATCTATACAACATTTAGATTAAAATTAAGATTGTAATTAGCTTAGCTATGGTGTTTAATAAATATGGCTTCTCCTATTAATTGAATATATGAATAAATTGATATCTTTTTTTAACCTTCATTATATAATTTAGTTACAGATTTCAATTTTAGCTTTTTCTTCATTTGTGAAATTTTTGCCTTCAGTTCTTCCTCTACACAAAGTCAGAAAGGAGAACTGATCAGAGATGTAAATAATGTTTCACTATTCTTCATCTTAAGGGGTGAAATAGATTTTGATCAAATCAAAACTAATCTTTTCTTTTTCAGAAATGTCATAAACACCATTTAGTCTAATTCCTACATAATGTAAAGTTGTTTTGAACACTAAAAATGTGCCTGACTTCTTGCAAGTTATATTTACTTCATGAGTTGACAAAATTTGCTCTTAACTATAGCGTTCCTTCTGGTCCAAAATATAATCCAGTTTACTGTGGGGACGTATTGTCATTTATCCTCCACAACCAGAAACATTCAGGCAGTGAGAGCTTTACTAGGCGAGATGGGAGTGTAATTTCAGCTTGACTAGTTCAAAGCTGACTCAAGTACTTTAAATCTTCATTTATAAGTCATCTTTTCTCATATTAAGGGAAACAACCTCAGCTGGCTTCATCTCAGAGAACAGAAATTCCTTCTAAAACCCTCAGGCTACAGCAGTGACATCTCTAAAGTTACAAATGTCTGTGTGATAACCCTTTTACTCAAAGAAAATGCATTTACTGACTTCACTATATTCCTTTTATGCCTCTAAACAGAGGCAATTCTATTCCGTTATATATTCCTCACCAGCTCATTGGAAAAGGAAAGCATTCTTATATCATGCCTCTTTAGAATCTTTTCTCATCTCCTTTTATTTGCATTTGACAAAGGACTGATGCCCCACAGAGCCACTGTGTAGGACATGTTGAGATGTGACACAACATTGGCTGGGATTGGTGAGAATCCTATCTAAATGCAGGGCTTGAAAACAAAAGCAAAACATACACTTGTGTTAACATCACATTGAAGCAATATGACTTCTTACAGGGAAAATTTTATTTGAAAATATTATGACTTATTTGACCTGATAATTGCCTTTTATTTAACCTTTAAAAACAAATTGATTGGGCTGGCCCAGTGGCGTAGTGGTTAAGTTCGCAGACACTGCTTTGGTGGCCCAGGGTTCATAGGTTCGGATCCTGGGTGTGGACATACACACTGCTAATCAAGCCATGCTGTGGCCTCGTCCCACATACAGAAAATAGAGGAAGATTGGCGCAGATGCTAGCTCAGGGGAAATCTTCCTCACACACACATGCACCCAAAGATTATTTCTAAACTAAGAAGCAAAATTCTTGGTAAAATACAGCTAAAGGACTGTATCTTAGGCTACCCATAGGTTTAAAATCTTGAGAAAGTAGCGACTATGTCTGTCTTGTTCCTCTGTTTGTCCTCAGCATCTGGCATAGTGCTAGCTGAATAAATGTTTGCCTGACTGCAGTAAAGAGTGGATGTTAAGCCAATATTCGATGAATGAGTGAATGAATTACTGCTGGATTTTATGCATGGTGAGTATGAAATATATGAATTGAATTAACTAAAAGGATCACAACTTCCAAAGGTTAGGTCCTTTGATTAGTCTAGCATAACATGGGAATTTGGAATTAATTACTTCATACATAGGTCCTTACCAAATAAATACTGTCTTCAAAGAAACAATTCTGAAACGTATTTTAGAGTTAAACTACTAGAAAACCAAAAATGTGAAATATTTGGCTATGCCTTCAGTTTCTGTTTTTATAATGCAATTAAATTCTGAAACCCTTCTGGAAGACTCGACTTCACCAAGTCTATTGACCACGTTTAGTCTGACCATGTTATGGTTCTTTTACAGATGTTTACCCTACTTTAACGAGTAGAAGTACTTCATTGTATCAATTGATGCCACAGGTGTGTGTGACAGATTGAGCACTGTAGCTTTTTCAGAAATAGGAACTGTTCATGAAATTATATCCCCATAAATTGGAAATATAAAATTCATAATAAAGAAAGCATTAAAAAAATCAGAAGAGTTGTGTTCTAAATTTAGGTCTGCCAAACATCAACCTTGTGAACTTGGACAAGAAATTTACTCGTTAGGGATCAGTTTTTCTCATCTATTTAAATGTGATTATGGTTTTAGTGCCCATTTTATGAAATTGTTGTGAAAACCATTTATCAGTGAAGCAGTTACTTTTGAGCACATACTACACCTTGATTATGAATTTGTAATAATAGCCACAGCAACAACACTGTTACTAATAATGATAATATTTGAAGGCACTAAACAACTTTTCTAGTATCTATTTTAATCATCCTGTAAGCTGGAAATAGATGTGTTAGTGTCCCCATTTTTTTAATCTGAGTCAACTAATATCAGAGACTTGATGCAAATTTCAGAAGTTAACAGCTTATAGTTGTCAAAGTCTGGATTTGAACTTCAGTGTCTCTGAGGCTTTTAACCATTATCATATAATCCCCTCAAGAAGTTTAGAGTCTAGCATCAGAGGGATAATTACATGAAGGTAAACTAGGGCATGCTCTGCAACGTGTTGGCAGAGAAAGAAGAAAAGAGCTACAGGAACACAAAGAAAGCTGTCTCTCTAGGAAGTCTTGCAGGGCTTCACTGAAGAGGTTATATATGAGATGATATTGGAAAGATAAATAGGAACTTTCTCATAGGGAAATGTGGGTAAAAAGTAGGTGGTAGAGAGGAAGGGGTAATGAGGTAGAGAGGGTATTCCTCAGCAGAGGAAGTATTCGTCCATGCCCAAAATAGTGAAGTGGAAAAATGATTTGACCAGGCAGGGAAACTGTAATCAGTGTGGAGAGGCAGAAACACTGGGAATTCAGAGGTAGGTTGAACTAAATTGTTAAGTGCTTTGTATGACAAGGTGAATAGTGTTGTCTCTACCAATTGGGCGTTGGAGAGCTAAAATAACTTGCAAAGAGAAGAGTGGTTAGCTTTCATTCTTGAGAAAGTGAGATGAGGTAGGACAAGTATACCTTTGAGGAAACTGGCATAACCAGGAACTTAGTGTGTGTTCTGGCCCATGGCTCAGATCTCTCCACTTCAAGACTGAACCACTCATTCACCCAACTGCAGAGAGTGTTGACATGTGATAGCACTCAGCTGACTCTGCGAATTACCGTGGGATAGGAAGAGGAAGGAGAGCCAACAAGACAGACTGGGAAGAAGGAGCCAGTAAAATTCACAGATGTGCAGTGTTATGAAACCAATGCATAGAGATGATTCAAGAAATAGGGAATCATTGATAATCTGAATACCATACATAGCTAAACACAGATAAAAAGATTAAAAGTGCCTATTGGATTTGGCAATAAGAAAGGCATCAATGACCTAAAAAATAGTCGTTTCCATAGAATAATGGGGAAAGAAGCCAAACTGAAGTTAGTGAAGAAGTCAGCAGGGACGAGGAGTTAAAGACAATGAATGTGGCTTCCTTCAAGAAGATCTGCAAAAATGAAAAGGGAGAAATGTGGTGGCAGCTGAAGAGGGCTGTAGAATCTAGGGTGAGGGAAATACTTTAGGTTGGGCCTTTCCTGGAAATTGTTTCTGGATTAAAAAAATGTCATATATATCTCTTTCTGTGCTAGTGCTCGAGGATATGTATGTGTGTGTGTGTTTATGTTCGCACACATGTGAGGGAATTTTATTAAGCACTGTATTTTAAGCAAGATTTCATAACTCAGACGAAGCTCTCACTCACTGCCCAGCACTGTGAACTCAATTCCACTGTCATGCGTTGTCTCCAGGAGGGCTCAGTCTCACTGCTCTTTCAATTCCAATGCTGTGTTCACCAGCCTCAAAAGAATTCAGTCTCTGTAGTGTCTGTCCAAAGAACTGATTTTCTAAGCTTTTGAAAAAATCTCTGCCTTCCTTCTCTTGTCATTCCCATATGTATTTCTTGTTTTTTATTTGTTTGCATATCTTATCTATGATATGCAAAAAAAAGAAAAAAGAAAACTGAAATTTAGACCACACAGAAGTAGTACAAGTTGGAAGAACAGAGGAAGTTGCTTGTGCCTAAGTTGTAAACAGAAGCTGTAGTCCTTGTCCTGCTGATGCCTGATTGAGTTCATACAAGAATCTTAAAAATTGTGAAGGAAATGAGACGATGGAGAAGGGAAATCTGAAAAAACAATAGGAGAAGGGAAGATGCATGGAGTCAGGAGCTCCATTAAACACAGGAAAGGTTAGATACAGAGGTCAGAGGAGGGAGAGATTTCTTTCGTCTGGAGGGAGAGGAGGGGAGAGACGTATAGAAGTGTTACTTTAGTGAAAATATTGAACTGGTCCTTGAAGGAGAGGGTAAATATGCATGTTTAGAGTTGGGGAAAGAAGGAGGAACAAAGACAGATATAGCAAAAGGAGAATGAACAAAATAATTCAATGTACATAAAGGGGCACAGTGAGAAGTGGATCTGCAAGGGCAGATGGAGGAGACACTACAGAAGGACTTGAATTCTGAGTTGAGATATTTGAAGTGTGTTCTGGAAGTATGAAAAAGTCACTGAACAATTTCGATCAAGGGAAGAAGTAAGATGGGGCTATGCTATTACCTTGAATTTTACTGGGCATATTTCAGTTGTCCTGTTTGATTTTCTTGCTTTCAGAAATATGGAATTTGCATTATTCCATTTTAAGCAACCTGTTGAAAATCACACAAAAAGTGAAAAATCCTTGTCCTGGCTTAAAATACAGTGATTACTCACTTGTATATTCTTTTCAGGTGGAAAATTGATGGGACTGTGAATGCTTCTTCCACTGAAAGGGGACCTAAAGATTAAGTAATGGGTAAAATCTAAAAGAAAATTAGGTGAATAAGAATGTTGAGAAATGGACGTAGCTCCTCATTTGGGATCACTCACAAGTGCTCTGAGATGCTAACATCCTCTGAAAGCTGTAATTGCAGCAGGAAGACCCCGGTCAGAGTTTTAAAGATGACTGGAGCCCCAGTGACTTGCCAGTTCCTCCTGATTTCACCATTAGTCTTTGTCATGACTTCCAGCTTCATTCACGATTCTAGTCATTACTTACTTACCACTGTCTTCTGTTCACGAATTGAAAGATCCAATGACATTTCCTACACTAAGTACCTTCTCTAATATTTGATTCCAACATTCTCAGAATCCTAACAATTCAGTAAGGGAGAACCCCTATATGCCTCGCCCTAGGAATATAGCTTGGGATTTGTGGACCATGACCAGATCTTTCCTTGGTCCCAGCAACACACACTCCTTCTTATTCTTCCAATATGATGCCCATGCTACTGTACTCTTCCTTTCCTGATTCGCATTCCTTCCACTTTTTAGGGTGCTGTCATTTTTTTCTCCTAAAGTACCAATTTTATTTTGAGAATTATTCTTAAGTTTTCACAACACTCATTGTGATAGAGACATTTACCTACATTTAATGCATGGAAATGCTGACAAATTTAAAAGCAGAAAATTTGTGTTTGAATTGTAGATGATTGAAGGGAAGTAAAACCCCTGTATATTTCCAAGGGTTTGAAGAATTTGATTCAAATTCTGATGTGCCCACCTATGACCTTTAGATTAGAGAGGGTATTAGTTTAGGTAGGAAAAGGACCTAGTACTATACTGATTATAAGCCAATCAAGAAATGTTCGACTTAAAATTGAACACCAGACAGTAGAATACACTAGAGGGAAGGGAAGGTTTTGACAAAATCGTTTCTAGGGCAGATCTTGTTTATATTTTGAAAAGTGACATCATGAAATCTCTCTCCCAGCTCCACTGTCCTAGACTGGCGCCTCCTGTGGCGGGAGCAAGCCCGCACTTCCGCGGGGGATCTGAGTGAAAGCTATCTGGCAGTCTGAGGAAGGCGAGGTGTTTCTCAGGGCAGCCTTCATCTAAAATCGCAACCAATTTGTCTCTAACATTCAAGCGCAACTCAGTGTCAGAATTTATATTTTTATATCTGAAATTCATAGTAAACTAATGGCAATTGTCATAACAAATGGGCTTGCTTTGCAGTGAGAGAGCACCTGTTTCCAGAGGTTGACGGTGACTCAGTGGGCTGTGTTAGAGAATCTCTCCAGTGGTTCTAAAGGAGAAGACCAGCATTGAATGGTGTCCCCATTTCCTCTGCTGCCAGGATAGTTTGTACCTCGTTTGGGCTGAGCCCTGGATTAACTCTGACGTAATGACTGGTCTCTACCAATGATGAACCAAGGTTTAGAAGAATAAATGTTTTTCTTATAAGCATTTTTTATTTAAAAGCAGAGCTATTTTTAATACTATGTAGTCTTTCATAAAAGACTTCCAGTATATATTTCATTTATATTTGAGGAATATAATACATATCAGCATGTGACTTAGAGAAATATACAAATTTGATAAATTATGAAATAGCCTCAGATTAAATATTAAGAGTATTGAATCTCCTAACATATATTAGACAATTATATGGAAGTATTAGCATATTATGAAAGAGCTTTTAAATAAAGTCCCTAAAAGAAGCATATTTAGAGACCAGGTTCAACAAAAGGAATACTTTCTTGGTGAGATATTATTTGGGTTCTGCACCCGATTCCAATGTGTGGGGGATTTTCTCCACACAGCACCAACAACTCTCTGACACTGGCTGGGTGTAGAGAATTCATCTCAACTCTGACACTATCTACCCCGAGAGAGTATCAGATTCCACAGGTTAGGAGCTCGGTTCCACGAGACCACCGTCCACTTCAGATGCCAATCACAACCCCAGATTGTTAGCTGTGCTTCTGACCAACCCGCTACAGATTGGAAGTTTTTCATGACCCCTCCCAACTCAGGATGCCAATCCCAAGTCCAGGTTGTTATCTGTACTTCTGACCTACTGGCTATAAATCAGAGGTTCCCATGCCCCCTTCTTTGGGTTTGATTAATTTGCTAGAATGGCTCATAGATCTCAAGAAACCCTTTTACTCACTAGATTACTGATTTATTATAGAGGATGTTGAAGGATACAAATCAACAGCCAGGTGAAAAGATACATAGGGTGAGGTCCCAAACAAAAGAGATTCTGTCCTCACAGAGTCTGGGGCCTAGAACAGGACCACACCAGAACATTCTGGTTCCTCAACCTGGAAACCCTCCAAACCCCCTCCTTTTGGGTTTTTATGGAGGCTTCACTACATGGGCATGATTGATTAAATCACTGACCATTGATTGGTGACTGATTTAACTTTCAGCCCCTCTCCCCTCCTCAGAAATCAGATTGAAAGTTCCCCTAACAACCAGCCCCCATCCTTAGGTGGGGTCCAAAAGTCACCTTTATTAACATAACAAGAGACACATTCATCACTCTCATCACAGGAAATTCCAAGGGTTTTAGGAGCTCTGTGACAGAAACTGGGACTAAGACCAAATATATATTTATTATAAATCACAGTATCGCAGGTATCTCCTTGCATCACAGTATCTCCTTGAAGAATTTGCAATCGTTGGAGGAAAAGAAAATGAATAACATTAAGTAAAGTATCCTTCATTAGAGGAAATAATGTAAATGATTAGAAAGAGAGGGTTGGCTAAGTAGTAATCATTACAAAATGATATTTGTTGTGTCAGATAGTTACTCTATTTACCCTATTACTGTTGAAACGTGGAATAGAAGTCAAGTTAATGCATCTGGGAAAAGAATAAATATATATTACATAGAAACTTTTACTAATAATGATCCTAAATATATTATAACTTCTACATAGTCTTGTAGAGTCATAGCATTTAATGCTCCCTATAGATTTCTATCAATATTACCAATTTAACTTTAGGAACTGTTGAACTTAAATTGTTTAGCTAAGATAAAATTAGTCAATTGAGAGAAAACTAAATGCATTTGCTTTTTAAATTTGTGACTAATTCACACTGATTTGTTTACCTTAAAGAAGTAATAAATTATAAAGTATTGTTTTTTTGTTCTAATTATCTATTAAAGAAGTTCTCCCTGTCTTTTAGAGGTTTATGAGTCTAATACTGTGGAAATTGAATAAATGAATGCAATTCTGTTCTCTGCTTCAATGGAGCTGTCAGAATTATGTCAACAACTTTGTCTGTTTATGCCCAGAAGGGAAGCTACTTCAAACAACGTGTTTTATTAAGACAGACGGTATACAAAAATTGGCAGAAGATATTAAAAGTCTTCACTAGCTGCCTTGAAGATAGTCTAGTATTTCCCCTATCAATATGTTGTTTCTGAAATCTCATCTGCATTTGTTTATCTTTTATCTATTTATCTGTTTTCCTCTATCAATCTTCCCAAAGCAAATTAACTACACTCTTGCATACATTTTCTTAAATTGATAAATGTTTATGTAATTAGTTATCTAATGTGTTACCTTTCTAGAAAACTAAGAATTCGTGTATCTTTAGTGGGGAAAATCAAATATGTTTTTCAATTTATGACATGATAAAAATATTACATCAAGAATGAGTGGATAGTAATATAACAATGAAGAGATGGCCACAAGAACTCAGAAACTATCCGTTATGCACATCCTTCGTTATTAAAATACCAAATACATTTATTCACAGAATGTGGGCAAAATACAGCGAGGGGCAAGATTATGTTAATTTCCCAGTGCAATAACTTTTTTAAAGAGTGTCTTAATATATACTTTCTTATTTGGAAGTATTCTGAGATGCTGTCCTTGAAGAGGAAATTTGTGACTGTGATTTTGGCTAAGACGGCAGCCTGAGATATCTGTAACTAAAATTACTGTTTTAACATTTTTTCCTTCTTAATATTTAACTCACTGACATCAAACAAATTGAACCATTTGGTTTTGTGCATATTGCAAACAAGTAATAACCAATATTATATGTATTCACAGCCCTGTATTTTTAATATAAAAATGGACATGACATATAAATTCATTTATTTATGTGGACCATATCCATAACCTCCACCATTAGAGAGGTTGAACTATAAGGCCAAAATGGGTATGACAATCAGGTGAATGGTAATCTCAGAAAGAGTGATTTTATTATTAACTATGCTTGACTAGGTTAGATCATTTATGTTAGGAAAATAAATCTTGACATTTATATGGATAATTTTGTGGCTTACTTGTCAACCTTCCTGTGAGACATGGGTCTGATTAAACTCTGATTGAGAATGAGAACTGTAATACATTATTAATGAACTCGGGGTAATTGTAAAGTTTTATGACTTAGGGATCAGTGGAAATTGGTTCCATGGTCAGTTTGAGAAATTATGAGAATACACCTTGCACCGACAGTGCTGATAGCTTAGCATTAGTCATGGTCTTCTCACAGCCATGGCCTGTGACAGAACTAATGATAGTCATTTTGTAGCATGACCATGCATTAGAATACATTTAGGGGAGCGTAAAATGTCAAATACTGGAGTAAAGATTTTTCAGTAGTTCTTGGTACAAGAAGACTTATATTCCCAGAAGGTCAAGTTTCTTTTCATTGTGACCCATGTATAGTGATAGCAAAATTAATAGGAAAATGTTGATTAAAAATCAATTAAACATTCTTAAAAGTAACTATCATTTGGGACACTAAAATCATATTAACAATCAAGGATAAAGATAATGTAAAAGTTTGTTCTTTAAAAATTCTCTTTAAGTGACAGATCAATGAATTAATTTTTCTCATTTTTTTAACTGAACGTAGGATAGGATAAAAGCAAATCTAAATCTGATGTTTGCTGAATGATTTCTAAGTAACCAAGTAATATTGAGAAGTTTCAGTTTCAAATAAATAATATTTTGTATGATAAAACAAAATGTTATAAATTTACAATAAAATATCTAATGATGAATATTAAAATATTCAGAATAACATAAAGGGTAAGAGATGAAGACTTGGAAACAGAGGCTTGAAGCATCTTGGCTCCACCACGTCCCAGTTTCTGCCTTATGTTAGTTATTGATCCCCACTAGGCTTGCTTCTGACACCTTTGAAGTAGAAATGATAGAGATTTTACTGAAAGGATTGTTCTAAGGAGTCCCTGAGATACACAAAATGGTCCTTTTGGTACCTGATATACTAAGACCACATAAAGCATTTCCATTATTATCATTTCAACACATTAATGTCAGTTAATAAAAATGTATTGACCATTTACAGTGGCATTCATGATGAAGCAAAATTACTTTATCAGACTTTGCTATTAAAAAGGAAAGGATTTGAAGATGGTAACCGTGACACCCGCCTTGAGAAAGGGCTGTGGTTTCAGTAAGAGCATTTCTACCCATTTAAAACTTGAATGCAGGGGTCGCCCGGTGGCGCAGCGGTTAAGTTCGTGCTTGGCAGCCCGGGGTTCGCGAGTTCGGATCCCGGGTGCCCGCAGATGCACTGCCTGTCAGCCCTGCCGTGGCGGCGTCCCATATAAAGTAGAGGAAGATGGGCACGGATGTTAGCCCAGGGCCAGTCTTCCTCAGCAAAAAAAGAGGAGGATTAGCAACGGATGTTAGCTCAGGGCTGGTCTTCCTCACAAAAAAAAAAAAAAAAAAAAAAAACTTGAATGCAGACCAAGTTTTTGTTTGCCCTTTCGGCTGCACTGATTACGTGGATTTTAAATGTAGATGAAGAACTTAAGTAGTTTATACAGTCCAAATAATGTCAGGGAAAATAGGCATCAGTGAAGGTAAAAAAGATGCAAAATTTGTTTATTTTAAACTATTAGAACATATCTCATTCATCCTGAGACAGCACGTTCTGTTTTTAGTCAATTAAAAGGTGAGGGACTTGGCTAATAGTTTCATTTCCCTATGTTTTTAAATCAATAAACAGCTTTAAAAAAGCCTCCACCATTGCTCATTTTGGTAGAAACATATTCTTGAGATTGTTTTTGTGACTTAGAGACCCAAGGAAATCCATTCTTTACTTTCAAAATTATACCCGATGCAGCTCACAGGTCATTTGAGCTGCCAGGACAGCCCCACATACTAAGGCAATGCCCAATTATCATATCTGGGGTTAATAGGTAAGTCCTAGAAGCCATTCTTCCACCCATGAAAGGGAATTGGTAAAAGCCGTGAACTTTGAGTAAATCCACAGGGAGTTAGCCCTACGATAAGAACAGAATTGAGTGGGAAACCATTATTGATGAAATAAGTATTGACTTAAAAATCCATGTTAAGGGTGTGTTAGCCAAACTCCTGCAAGGTCAGGAAACCAATTTTGTTATTGTTTATCGCTTTCCTTTTACCATTCTGGATGGCCCTGTTCTCCCAGTCGGCCAGCTTTTCCTGACAGCACCAGAACTACACGGACAACAACCTGCGGCTCTGGGCCCGGCCTGACCAAATCTCAGTCTACGGAGGGCTCCTTCCCTCATCCTGGTCTGAAGGACCTCTGTGGTGACCCACTCCCCCAGCCTCCCTGGAGGACACGTGGACCTTGCAGTGACCATGGGGAACAGAGTTTATGAACAGATGGGTTCCCTACCACCGTGTGCTCACATGCGTCTTTTTCCTTGTATCTTCACTGTTCCCATTTCAAAACCTTTCTTTTCTCTTTGCCATTCCTGCTTAATCACTGACGGGAATAAAAATAGACTGATTGTGACAAAAGAAAAGTCTGAGATATTTCTACCCTCCTCTTTTCTCTGTTATCATCCCATTATGCCTTTATACCCCCATCAAAACAACACTAGGGTTACATCGTCAGAATTTCTGGTTGTTGGGGGACAGTGTGGGGAAGGAGATGAACATGGAGATGAGAGAAAAATTTAAGTAAATTTAAAGTCGATTGTCCTCAAATATATTCCTAACAATATATTTAAATTCAGTAATCTGTAGATTTCTATTCTCTTTCAGTGCTACCCAATAGAAATATAACATGAGCCACATATATAATTCTATATTTTTCAGTAGCTACATTAAAAGGAAAAAAAGAAAACAATTGAAGTTAATATTACTATTTTATTTAACCCAATATATCCAAAACATTATTGTTATATATAATCAACATTAAAACATTACTAAAATTATTTACTTATTTCTAACGTAGTGTTTGAAATCTGACATGTATTTTACATTTACAGGGCCTCTTAATTTGGGTGCTAATTTTTCAGTGGAAGTACTCGATCTATTTTTGCAATTCATAAAGTTTGAGGTTGAAAATATAGATTTATATACGTCAAGTTGTCCAAACATATTTAAATTTTTTCAAGTAACTAAAATGCTTTTAAATTTAAATTTTAGTTAATTTAATTTAAGGAAAAGAAAAACATTCACATTCAAGTGCGTTTCAAGTGCTCAGTAGCCACAGGTGGTTAATGTCTTCCATACTGGACATTGTATCCATGAATGTTTTTACTAAATAAAGTTCATTTCTCATAAGAATCCAGACTCCTGATATCAAATCAGTTGAATGCACTGCACTCTGACAACTTTAGTTATCAAATTCATTAATTTTCTTTACAATTAGTTTTCACTTACAAGAGCAAAAAAATCTAAGTTTGCCTCCTCAGTTATTTATAATCTATACCAATTCACCTGCTTTACATGTATTATACAACTGAGATGATAATTGCTCTGAGTTTTTAGCCAGTCCACATTTGGAACTTCATTCCTATACGTCTAAAAACCCGCAGTGGCTTAGGTCGATTTAAATATCAGATTTTAGTCACACTCCCTTGACCTCCAATTTATTTACAAGGCATTGTTTAAAAGGCATTTTCTTTCTTGGCAATCTTGCTTTGTTTCTACATCTTTTGTTTTTCTATTGTGTTCCGTAACCGTCTCACTCAACAATTGAGTTGTAGGGAAAATATCTTGGATTAAGAGAGATGGTTTAACAAATACATATGTATTTAATTTATACCTCAATATTTTTGATTAGCATTACTGTTCTCATTTTTGGAATTGTTCACTATAAATGATGAGATAACAGTTTGAGATGAAATTCCAAACCTGATGGCAAACATCAAGTCCATGCTGGCAAATGAATAAGTGAGCCTGCTAGAACACAATATGGCTATTTAGATTCCCAAAATTAAATTACGGAATCATCTCATAGTAACATACCACACAAAGCAACCACTGGGCTGCATAAGACAGAAGAGAGAAAATCAATCATGGTTTAGTAATGCCACTTTCTCAATCAGTTAGAAATTTTACAAAGCACCTTGTATACAGGAAGTCCGATGGCATAATATTCTGACAGTTTCTCATCTGCGAATATGAAGCATTGCTTGTTTAATTATGAGGCAAAGTACAACAATTGGAATCATCCGAGGGAGAAACATTCATTTTTTTTCCAGAAACATTAAAATTATGTCAAGCATGTTCAAAATTATTTTGAAGTTGTTCACTTCTACATGTAGAATGTCATATTTTTAAACTTTCTATCGACACTTTAAATTTAAGGTGGAATCAAGGAACTGAAAAGATTGCCATGATTGTTGAGATTTTTGGAAAAATGTGTTTACAAGAAATTCCATGTTTACAAGAAATTCTATGTGTCATCAATCTGGAAGAGAATACAGTCTCATCAATGGGAAGACTTTTGTCTATGCTCAACAAGCCTCTTTCATAATATAACCTCAATACTACTAATTTTGATTTTAACTTTTATTTTGAGAAGAAATTAAGAAAAGTAAGAAGTCATAATTCTGTTTTAAATTTTCAAAAAAATATTCTTGTTATACACCTAACTTAACTAACAATGCATTTTTTCATGTGTTTGTATTAGCTACTCTTACATTTTTCTCTTTATACCATGTGATTTATTAGTAACCTAGAGCATTTTCTTCTGTGCATGGTTAGCTAGCTTGCTAAATCAGAGTACTAGTGCAACCAATAGCACAGATTTGAATATTTTATTTCCTAATTTGTCTCTTTCTTTAATGGTGATGAAGGGGAGAAAGATTATTCTCTACCCACTCTGGGTCCTTTGTGTCTGGGCTACAAATTAAATTGACATGAGGGCAAATAGCAGGAGAAAATCAAACAAAGCTTTATAACATGTATACATGGGAGAGACCAGGGGAAAATGAGTATCTCTCAACAAAATGGCGGAGGTTCTCCTTTTATGTAGACAAATGAGGATTTGGGCATGGGGTGGGGTGGGAGTGTTGGCCAGGAGGGATTACAAGAAAAGCACAGTAAGGTTATTATACAGATTTAAGGCCTCACCTCTACACTGAAAAGTTTGTAGAGATGAAGTCATCAGCCCCTCTTCCCAGTACAGAGAAGGAGATACCTTTACAAATGGAGATTTCCCTTACAAATGTAAATGTCTGGTAAACAGAACTTTGATAAGTATGGGCCCAGCAAAACCCTCCCAGTCTATTGATACCCAGAGTTATCCAAGGTGATTGCCCATCCCAGAGACAGGCCTTCAATCCCAAATCCTTTTGACAGTCAAAGCCTCCTTCAGAGAAATGTAAAGAGGTACACCTTGAGGTGGCCAATTCTGATCCCCCACAGTGACAAGGACCTTAATTCAAGCAGCTATCTTGTAAATACATCCCTTGAATAAAAATGTGGACCTCATGTAAGAATGTCATTCTGCAGAGGCCACAACCACACAGAGTGGACTGTTATAATTACCAGTCACCTAGAGGTCTGTTCACATTCTGACCCAGGGCTAGTAGATCCTGGTCTGTTAGTGGCGCGTGAGGTGCTCCAGAGGAGTTGTGTGTGAGTTCTGCTGCTTCCATGCTTGGCATCATGTATGGTTCTAGGTGAATGTAGGTAACCCATATACTCAATTATCAATGTGGTGTCACCTCTCTGTCCACCTCTGTGTAGTGTGGACTATACTACTGGTCTTCCTTGTAAGGTCCTTGTTTCCTGATTCCTGATTCCCATTTCAGTTTACTGCCTTGTTTACAGCTGAGCCCCAAAGAACAGTCTGAATATCTGGCAGATATTGTTGGATGGGGAAACCCATTTCTGTTAGTTAGTTTCAATGAACACCTGTTCATTCAGTGTGGCCAGCAGCAGTCTCTCCTCTGCTCTTCTACTGCTTTGCAGGTCCCTGAAACCAGAAGTGCTCAGCATGCCTCTTAGCCAGACCACCATGGGGGGGAGAGGGAAGACAGATAGATTAGCAATTCACTCAGCAGTGTAGAGGGTGAATCCCACAAACTAAAATTGAATCACAATTCCATTGCTTTCTAGGCACACCACCTTGAACAAGTAAGTTAGTTCTCTGACTCTCATGGTTTCCATCTCTAAAATTGTGATGAGAATAGCTATTCACAAACTTGTTTTGAAGTACAAAGGGAATATATATGAAGCACTGCATATTCGAATGATGCACCACACATTATAAAGATTCAATTGACGGCAAATAATACTGTTATTACCATCTGTAAAAACAAATCATTTTCTATGGGAAAAAAAGTGATTTCACCTGTCCTCTTCTGAAGTGCTCTTTAAGTTTGTACATTAGAAGTCCTATACAAGTTTGTACATAAGATCAGAACTCTTTCATTCCATGTTAGCTGTTCTGTATAGTTTCTTTTACTTTAGAGTGAATCAGAAAACACAAAGAAATGTTTTTTAATGTGGGACTTGATGATGGAAATAATGCTAATAAATTAACCATATTATATTAGAGGTATATATCTGTACATACTATAATTTAGGAATATATGCCATCTGTGCCATATTCAAATTTATTGTAGGAATAAACTATTTTACTATGGTGAGATATATATAATTTTGACTCAGATTGTCCATTTTTCATTATTAGTCAATCAGTCTTTATGAGAAAAGCAAAGTAGTGCCTTATATTTTGGTACTTTGAAAAGATAACAGAAATATATTACAAACATATTTGAGTTCATCTTTTTCCCTAATTTTAAGTACCAAGAAAAAATGAGGTTCTTAAAATGTCACAGTGAAAACATCATAAAATGTATTTCTGAATTTCTTTCAAATTTTTGTAGACATTTTCCTTTGGAAAATTTAATTTGTATAAATAACAGTTATGATCTATCATCCTTACTTTGAAAACTGCCCAGCAAAAATAAAATGTGGTGGTACCAACCTCTTACAGTTAAATTATGTAGTTGTCATTTGGACTGTAAAGTAACATTCTGTTTCCTCAAATCCAACTTGATTTACTGTTTTAATGTTTGATTTTCTTTTCTGTCAGATAAAAACTGCTATAGACATTGATGAATGGGCTTCCAAGGCTGTAAAAATGGAAATGTGGAATTTCACTATGGTTGCCCACCAGATAAATAACCAGATAGTCATATATTTTAGGCCCATCAAATGAATTTCCTTTTCAAATGAAGTTTTTCAATTCACTAGAGGTTAGACCTGATGCGTTAACAATTCTCCAAGAGTTGATATGATTCTCCTTAGAAATATTAGACTTTGGAAAGCTCAGTTTCTACCTTACCGTGTACTTTTAGAAGAATATATCATAGATGAAACGACTAAGGTCTATACGGGTGGCATCATAAGAAACTTTTGAATTAAAACAAAGACTTATATAATAATATGTAGACAATGCACTGTATACACCTAACAGTAGAATCCTCTGAGTTCATGTAAACATTAATTAACCTTAATTTCCTCAGATTATTAATAAATTTTTTTTTGTTTTTTTCTTTTGAAAAGTTTTTAGTTAAGCTAAGACTATGAAAAAGAAACACATGAATTATTAACTAATACTCATTATACTGAATTGTTTAAAAAGTAGTTAAACCATATAGAAAAAGAATATCTTGGATATTTATATAGTGTTTCCATCCTCTAAACAATATTTACTGCTTTCAAAATGCAAAGGTTTTTATTAAGCTGTTGGTGATACTAAAACTATTTAATATGTGTGAATGTATGTAGGCAGAGTTTTACTAAATCATAAAGTCATTGAATTGTACAAGTGGGTAGATTATTACACCCTTGATTTTCAACAAATGTACCCAAACTCCTGGTGGAATTCAAACATAGCATAAGAGGGACAGGAATGTTCAAAACAGTGACTAAGAACTCATGTTCTCAACTTATAAGTCCTCCTACAAATATAGTGAAGATTACAAGAAGATTGGATGAGAACTCACAACATGAAATGAAAATTATATACATTTTATTAGGCAGTGATTTTTAGTATAATTACACACAATGACTACTTGCATTATATCATGTGATTTTAGTACCACTTCAACTTGTTCCTCTGTAAGAAATTATTGAAACTCTTAGCCAATGTGTCTCAGTTATTAGAGTAATCTTGTCCAAATATTTCTTTTGTTTTTACATGCACTGAGTTACCACCATCATCTTTCGTGAAGCACATGTCAGTCTACCTGCTCATACTTTTCACTTGAAACAGAGGTGTGTCTTTACCTGGCCTGGCAGTCAATTATATTCCTAAAAACTTTCCCTTTTAAAACCTTCTCTGGTAGGTACTCAGTTTCACAAAGCAACCTCTCCCGGTTTTGTTAATATCTCTGCTCTGGTCTGACACTCGATGTTTGCCGTTGGTAGAGTTCTGCTTTTCTACTATGTTATGCTCACCTCCTCACTACTGCAAAGGGATGGATACTATAAACCTCTGCTCCAGGTGGAGTGTAAGTTCCTGGTTGAAATGTAACCTGAGAATGGATTTCACAATACTACTTTTGCAAAATGACTAAACATTCCCTTTGTAGTAGCCACTAAGAGATGTTCATATTTAACAGCATTTTGCCACTTAGTTTCTCAAAGTTCTCCCCAAAGCTATGAGTAGAAGTGGACGTGATCAGGCAGCACCAAGGGAGCGCCGTACGAAATTCACTCAGGAAGATCATTTTCAAGATACAACAGAAGCGAGAAAACAACTTAGTGCTACGCCTGTTGTGACCCCGAGTCTCCTATGTTGGCTGAGAAATAGGAGCTGGAGAAAGGGACGATGGCAGAGTTCAGGCCCAGTTCTTGCCATGAGATCAACATATTGTAGTCTCAAAGGGAACTCCATGTCTCTCATTTTTGTTTGTTTTTCAAAATTTGAAAACAATGCTAACACTTTTTCACTTTTTATTGTTAAAATATATTAAATCACACAAAATAAATATATATCTTAATAAGTTATTATAAAGTGAACAAGATAACACACTCTTATGACCACTACCCAGGTAGAGAAATTGAACTTTCCAGATACCCCTGAAGAAACTCCAGTGTCAGCGTGAAGCCCTCCCTCGCCCCAAAAGTAACCACTTTCCTGACTTTTGCAGAATCACTTTCTTGAGTCTCTACTTCATATTTTTATCACTCAGATGTGCATTCCTAGATTGTGGAAACCATTGTTTAGTTGTGCCCATTTTTAAAATGTGTTTTTAAGTATCTGACAAAGTGCAGTTTCTACATTACTTCCTTCTGGAACTACCAACTCAAATTCAGCATTATAGAAGCTTATACTTAACATCTGTTTAATATCTGTATATCCTTTCTTCCATGTTAAAATCCTACACTCAAGAACACAAGGGATAACAAAATCAAAATATCCCATTATTACTCATTTCCTCCATCCCACAGTATAGACATAAAACAACAGAACTAAAATATTAGTACAGCCACGATTGATGTAATTATGGATAATATTTTAACTTTTGTTCATAAGCTCTCCTCATTCTCCTCTAATTTTTAGTAATATATTCCATATTCTGAGCCTATTGACAATACATTCAATGCACTTTCTTTTCCATATTTCATTTAGTTTGTTCCTACAGTAAATACATGTATTATGCTTACCACCTGCTCTTATTTGCTGTCTCTCCAATTATTTTGGTTGCCTGAAGCTTACACTCTAGGGGGTTCCTCAGGGAGGGCTGTGGGAATAATAGTCCTTCACTTTTGTGGGTTGATAATCATAGATCTGTGCCTTTTGTACTTGGAAGTCAATTTTGCTTGCTATAAAATCCTTTGCTCATATTTTCTTTCCTTCTTAAATATTGTCAACTTTCTTAAGTATTTAAATATTTTATTTTCTTCTGGCAAAATGCTGCTATTGAAAACTCTAATGTTGATCTAATTTTCTTTCCATTATAAATCACTTGCTTCTTTTCCCCCCCTCCACGCCAAAAGATATTTTTTCCCTTAAAGTGCAGTAATTTTACTAGAATATGACTTGATGTTGATCACTTTGTCTGTATATTCTGTGGTCTGTGTATTCTGTGATCTTTCCATGTAGTTTCAAAACATTTTCTTTTTCAGTAAAGTTTTCTTGAATTATAGTTTTTGATGTTCACTTGTTTTCCTTAATTTTGTTTTATTTTTCAGGGAATCCTTAATTCATACATTGACTCTTTTTTGCTTAGTTTCAATATTTGCCTGTTTCTCTCAAATCCGTTGTATCTAATTCCCTCTTCATTTAATTTTTTCCATCTTCTATTTCTCCTAAATAATTATCTGTTGTATTCATTCTTTTTGGAAGTGTTTTCTTTTTACTGATTCTTTCCTGAGTTCGGTGACCTCATTACTGAGTTTTTCTAATTAGTTATGTATTTTGCTGATTCATCGCCTATGTTACTTTCTCAATGTCTTTTAGCTCATTTTGAAATATGTTGGAAACGCGATCTGATTCTTTGACAATGTTTTTATCATTTGCTTTCACTATTTCAGAAACTTTCATAGTCTGTAATGAATTATTCCTTATTCTGTTTCTTTTAATAAATTTGTATTAGAGTTGACCTTGATACTTATATTCTATCGTCCTTTTTCATGTGTTAATGGTCTTTTTGGACATTTAGAAAGACAAGTGATTTGGGGTAGCTTTCCCCACTTCATCGGGCTCCTTCTTCATCATTGTTGTTGTTTTGCTGTTGTGGGTATTTATTGTTCTAGTACATGTTACCTTGCCTGCTGAGATGTCCTAGGTCTGTTCATCTCTCTGAGCATATCTGATCTTCTCCTTCCTTCACCCAAATTGTCCCTATCCTGATCCACTTGGAATGGTTTCTCCCCCGTGTGGGGCCCTGCTTGGGAAGAGAGCTGGGCATTCAGTTTTGTGAGTTTATGTAGCTATACTTCTCTGAATACATTTTGACTGTTCTTCCCTTGTAGTAACCTAATATAAGAGTAAACAAACACTTCTAAGGCTCCCTGTTGTTTTCAAGTTGGCTTCTTGTGCTTTCTGGTGAACGCATGATAACTATTTTAGGATTGTCTTATCTGAAGATCCATAAGATGCCCTGTTACTTCCCTTGGTTATCAGTTGAACAGATGCATGTGACACATAGTTCTTAGCTCTCGCAGATATCTTTAACAGTTGTTGGTGGGTAGTGTGTGTGTGCATGTTTATGTTCATGGGATACGATGTCACCAAATTCTGTTGTTAATGCTGTACATGTGTTTTTGGTTTCATTATCTAGTTGGTCCGTCTGATTTCAGGTGGAGATTTAAGACTATCCCGACACTATCACCATTTTCCCAGAATCCTGCTCCTAACGCGGAATAGTCCTATTCTGATAATTTAGAAGGATTTTCATGTATTTTTAACTTTCCAAGCATATTCCAAACAAACTTTTTGTTACCAAATAGGCTGAAAATAAAAATTCCTCTTTGGCAATTTATACATTAATAACCCTTTTGATCTCTAGAGTATCTTTGCAATTTTTAAATTATTTTTGTAAATATTATTTCTAAATTGTATTTTATGTATTTTTTTTAGCCAGTGACAACTACTTTATGTACATAGCCATAATCCCTTATAAATACGTTCTTTTTATGTGGCTTTGATAAAGACTTTGTTGTACTAAAAGCTAAATCACTGTGTGCAACAGAGATGTACGAATGGCTGTTTTTGTTGCGTACATCCTAAAGAAGAGAGCTAAGAGAATAAATGCCATTTTAACCATAAATGGTGAAATAAAGAAGTGATTAATATTTGCATAGATAAGTCCTCAATAATGTAGAGCACCATTCATTTTAATATTATTTTCCATCGTTATCCTTGTGTTATTATTATAATTATGCATTTAATAAATATTTATTGACTCATGAATGGTGGTAGTATAGAGAATTAAATAGCGAACAACAGAGAAAAGGGTTCTGTTTCTGTTTATAGCTGAGTGGGTGATACAGACAAGTAAACAGAAACTTACATAAACCTATAGAATAATATTATACACACACACACACTACATTTTCTTCATACATTCATCCATTAATGGACACTGAGGTTGTTTCCATATCTTGGCTATTGTGAATCTAATGCTATACTGGAATATCATTCAGCCATAAAATAGAAGGAAATCCTGCCATTTGCAGCACCATGAGTGAAACTGGAGGGCATTATGCTAAGTGAAATAAGCCAAACAGAGAAAAACAAATACTGTATGACATCAGCTGTATGTGGAATCTAAAAAAAAAGTCAAATTCACAGAAACAGAGAGTGATATGGTGGTTGCTAGGGGTTTTGGAGATGTTGGTCAAAGAGTACAAACTTTCAGCTATAAGATGAATAATTTCTGAGGATCGAATGTACAGCATGGTGACTATAGTTAATAATATTGTGTATTTGAAATTTGCTAAGAGAATAAAGCATTTTCACCAAAAAAAGAGGTAAATATGTGAAGTGATGGATGTGTTAATTAATTTGATTTGGTAGTCTTTTCACAGTGTTTACATATATCAAATCATCATGTTGTACACTTTAAATATATACAATTTTATTTGTCAATTAAGTCTCAGAGAAGCTGGGAAAATGAAAAGGAAACCTACAGAACAGAGTGATGCCACGAGATGTGAAGAAAGTAGAGGGAGAACAAAAGACCTAACCTGGATTGATCTCCACAGAGTGAGAAGACTCCTCACAGCAAGTCTTGTCTAGACGAGGACATGGAATGAGTAGGAATTGGCCAGGTTGTTAGTAACTCACTTATGGCTAAGGAAAAAGCATGAGAAAATGTCTAGAAACAAGAGCAAGAGTAATATTTAGAATATTTGAGGAAGGTTGTTATGAGTAGACTCCAAAGATGAGTGCATGTGTGTATGTGGGTGGCTGCTAAGTATGGATGGAGAGAGAGTGACAAGATATGACTAAAGATCTATCCAGGGTAAAGATGATCCCAGACCTTGCAAAACATGTTAAGGGGCTTGGAATTTTATCCTAAGAGCAATTGGGAGACATAGGAGAGTTTTACACTGCCAAATGTTATACTCGTATTTACTTTTGGGGAAAGAAACGTCTGCCTTCAGGATACAGAATGAATTGGCAGGTGGATAAGATCCAAGTTGGGGAGGCCACTTAGAAAGCTGTTTTTGTAATTCAAGAGAGATCTGACGTCAGTCAGAACTAGTAGTTGCAATGGTGAAGGGAGAGTAGATGGATTATAAAATTAATTAAGAATGGTTCTGACCTCATACTGTTATCAAAATAAGTGGAGGTGAAATTATCAAATGTGTTAATCATTTGGGTTTGATCACTGAAAATGAGGTGCTGAGGGGAAATGTCAGGTTTTGGCTGGAGAATCTGGATATAGCTAGTGTCATTCATGAGAAACAGAATTACAAAGTAAACATTTAGTGGAATAGATGTAAGACTTAGGTTGGAATATGTTGATTTGAGGTACATGGGACATCCAAATTACCTTTCAGTAGCTATTTAGATATTTCATTTTAAGGAGAGATTATGAAGCACAGAAGACAAATCTAGGCTGAAGATATATACTTTGAAGTCATTTGCCTATAAAAATAATAAAGACCAATATAATATATGTAATATATGAGTTTACTCAGTGAATGTGTGCCGATTAAGAAGAGAAAGGGGGCCCAGGACAAAAGCTGAGGCATGTCAGTATTTAAGATATGAATGGGAAAAGGGAGCTACATCAGGAGACACATAAAGCAAAGGAGAAAGACAGTGAGAGCCGCAGACAAGAGAAGAGTGTATGTAAAATAGAGACAGATGTCTACACTAACAGGTGCCACCTCAAGATTGTGTCAGATGGGGCCTGAAAGACTACAAATTGGACTTATCCTTTATGATATCTTATAACATGGGCAAAGAGCAATTTCTATAGAGAGAAGGGGCAGAAGTTACTTGTGTGACTGAAATTGAGTAGAAATAAGGAAATGGGTGCAGATAAATCTTTTAGAAAACTTGGCAGCAAATGAAGGGAGAGAAAAAAAAAGGAAGATGGTGAATGATGGAGATTTTCTGTTTTGTTTTAAGGCAGACTATTTTTAAATGCTGATAAGACAAAACAGTAGAAAGGGGAATTTTGGACATTAAAGAGATGGGGGAAGAGATAATAGAGGAAGATCACCCGTGACTTTAGGAAAGGCTGACAACCCCGTGTGTAGGACTGATACTACTTATTTCAAGGGGACTGAGATATTTACAAGAGAGTGGTTTTATGGAGTGAAAGAAAAAAGATACAAAGGCCTGGGGGACAAAGACAAAATGTAGGGAGATAGACGATGGAGATCATAAGTCATTAATTGAATAACAATATATCCACAGGATGTCTGTATTTATTATTTTAGAGGTAGAGTGCTGCGATGGTGAGGGCAGTATCTACGGCTTAGCCGTGGGAGTGTGCAATTGATGTGAACTGGATGTCAAGGTCTTTGGAGAATAGAATGTTATAGAAATGAAACATGCACTGATATGATGGGTGATTCAAATGGATGTTGGCATTATCCAAGATGACAGAATTAGGATTGAAGAAAGATTTCTCATGCAATAAACTCTTCAGTACAATAGGAAAAGTTTCTAAGAGGATGAGAAAAGTTAGTAATGAGGGTGTAGAAGATAGTGTCACTAATTACCATTAAGCTTAACAACACAAAGATTCTTATATAAATATGGATTAAAGGCCAGAAAGCAGCAGTGTGACTGAGGATTTTAACTCTACCTTCACACTGTTTACTTTCTTGCACGTGGTAGAGTTAACCGCTGTCTCTTTAAGAGGCATCTGCCTTACTGAAACTGTGATTAAGTTATTAATCGGCTCTATACAAATTCCATAACATGTGACACAGGATATTAAAAGTATCAAGAACAAGTAGTGACATAAAATTTTAAAGAAAGCATGGTGGCTTTGGGAGAGGAGAGTCTTCTCTCTGCCATGGTACTTGTCCGGCATTAGTCTGTCCATGTATTTGGGTATGTTTCATGCCATAGTGGATGTTATAGAACACAAAGATGCTCTAAAGCTGTTAGCCTTCAGAAGTCTCTATAATCCTCTTAGTAGTTAGTCACTTTTGCTAGTTAATAATTCTTTATTTTGATGTTCCTTGTTCAAGTTACTAATGTGGTTTCTGTCTCCTGTCTGGATGCTGACTGATATGTCCAGAATAGCAACCATTTATTTCTCGCTGCAGCAGTACTTCATGAATTCTAAAGCACAGTTTTTGCTTTTCTTCGCATTTTGCCATTTCTAAAACCAGAGAATTCCCAGCAATTGATGGTGTGTTTACCAATTTGTGATGCATCTAGCAATTTGTGGCATCTTAGGTTTGATTAAATGTCGTGGTATTTTTCTGTTTTAATCTCTGTCCTACATACCAATTGTTCAGGGGCTATAGAAGTATAATCATTTATGTATGTCCAGATATTCAGAAGGTATATCCCATCCTTGGCTTAGACATATGTATTTTAATCCTGATTTTAATAACAATTTGCTGGGAGACTTTGAGTTAATCTATACATTGAAATTTCCAACTGAATTATTTATATATATCTCTTTGTCCCTTTTTGGATATACTTTCATTGTCTACTTTTCTTCCTTCCTTCACTTTGATCCAATGGACACAGATCATTAGGATTAGTGGTAGTGGAAGTAGATATCTTAATTCTTAGAAAATACATTGCCATTTTCCTCTAACAAGGTCACTTTCGTAAATTACTTAAAAGTAGAATTAGGAAATAGACCACTACTTTTCTGTACTATAGCCTTTCAAGAATAAGAATTCTACATGCTAAGTTTGACTTGTCATATTTGAATGACCGATCCTATTTGCTATTGCTCCATAGTTAAGCAGACATTTCATAGCCCATCTCCCAATTGTCGCCTGTGCAGTATCTCATTAGTATCCTCAGAGTGCTATGTGTAACTATTTGTGAATGAATAAGTACTTTCACTGCAGAGAGATTAGTGTATGATTAGCAAGTGTCTACTAAGAAAGGAGTTGATTTGGAAACATAAAATCAAACCAATTTAGATAGCTTCCCTGATGAATTCAAGCTTGAATCAATTTGTACTCAGACTTTTGAAAGCGTTCTAATTTTGAATAAAAACTGAAACAAGATTATTTCTGTAAATCTAATATCTCCTTTCTGAAGTGTTCTCTGATATAAAGTCTACTGTACCATGAAATAGGTCTGTTGTACTTTTCCTTCCAACTCTGATGACATGCCTAATAAACTCCTGCTTCATTATACAGAAAAAAGTAGTCATTTCTGAGACTGAGCATTATAGGAAAATGGGTTTCCATATTGTTATTCCACCTGATAGACTATTAGGGAATCTGTAAGTGTATAATTACCAAGAGTAATCTTGTTATTACCATTGTTCACGACCTGGAAATAGGTTCAAAATTGCTAAAGATATGATCTGAGATAATTTCTAACATTTATTTGGCTCACAGTTTTAAGGAACACAATTTCACCAACTTTATTTTAATTCTAATAATAATATTTATGTTTGGACAATGAAAAGTATTAACATTTAATTAAGAAATTGAGATTATTTCATTAACCATCCATTAGTAATGAGGATTCTCTGAGAGATCAAGAATAAAAAGACTTGGTATTAACCCAAGCTAAGGTTCTGTGGCTTTGAAAATGCCCTGCCATCAACAAACAACAAAGTCCTTAGCCACTTTATTTTTCTGGTTGTCATTGAATTAATTAAGCTGAGACATTATAACAAAACTAAAGATAGCCATTAAGCTTATTTTGCAGCAATGCCGTTAAATTGTATATATCTTTAATTATCCCAAAGAGCAAATGCAGTTGATACTTATGGGCTTGGTCCTTATAGCAATGGCCATAGGAAAAAAAAAAAAGGGAAGAGTGGGGATTGAAAACTAAAATATGTGACATATTCTTCTGTGCATTGTCAAAAATATGAGTTTATAAGGCCAATTGCTAGTTCTAAACGCTTCCTAGACATTTGTGGCAACCCTGTAAAGAGGAATCACTTAAAAATCTGATTTTGTGGGGGCCGGCCTGGTGGTGCAGCAGTTTAGTTCATGCTTTGGCAGCCCAGAGTTCACGGGTTCAGATCCCAGGCATCTGCTGTCGCACTGCATGTCAGCGGCACCGTGGTGGCGTCCCATATAAACTAGATGAAGATGGCCATGGATGTTAGCCCAGGGCCAGTCTTCCTCAGCAAAAAGAGGAGGATTGGCAACAGATGTTAGCTCAGGGCTTGTCTTCCTCACAAAAAACAAATTAAAAAAAAATTTTGATTTTGTGTATTTTCTTTTAAAAGTTTTTCCTTTCCCAGTAAATGACTTTTAAGTAAGTATATCCTGTGATTTAATTTTCAAGACTAAAATTAAAAAGGTAAAGTCAGCATAAACCAATCAGCAGTTTACATCCTGTGAAGTAAATATTTTTAGTCAACAAAATGTATCACAGTTAGGAGTGAATTTTTCAATTTCTGGGTCCCTGTGATGATCTTATTGTGTCACCCCCAATTTTTCATACATATCCATTAGTTTCCACCTGCTCTATAACTCACTCTGCACATCTTGTTATTAGACACTCGCGGGACCAGCATGCCTAGACTCTCAGTTAAGGAGAAACAGATGTAGGGGCTTCCTGGGGACTTATTCACACAGGGCATCAAGTCTCAAGCCACCTTGCTGCTTCCATGCCTGGTGTCTGAACTTTGTGGTGGGGTCTGTATGTGGACATCAAGATTCAGCAGCAGCCTTTCTGTCTAATCTCACCATGTAGGGCCATCCTTCACTTTCAGCCCCTTTGTCCAAGATCTTAAGTACTCACTTACCAGCTTCCAGTTCAAGGCCCGAGCACACAGTTTTTCCAACTCACTTCCTAGAATCTGTAAATGCTTTAATAGTATATTTCTGGTATCACAGATATACAGTCCACCCTTAAACCTGTTGAGTATGTGAGTGTTTCAACCGGGAAACAGCATTCTTCTTCCACGTCTAAGTTTGAATCAATGTATAAATAAGACATACATCCAACAGAAAACCACAATATTAAATTGATTAATGATAATATCTAGAAGGAAATAGTTAAGAGATACAAATGGGTACATCCAGCCTGCAGAGCAAAGTACTTAAGTGATTGCCTACTACCAATACTTTCAGAGACAGTGATTAACTCTCTTGCCAACTGGACTTTGGAGAGACTGGCTCCACCTAAACTAAGAACTTTGAGCCAATGGCTATTTTCCAACTGCCAGGTAACTCGTTTCACCATTTGTGGGAGGAACAAGGGGAGGGAAAAGAGGCCAAGAGTTTTAAGGCAAAGTTTCTATAAATGGAAACTAAGAATGAAGAAGAGTCATTTCCTTTAACTGCAGGTTTCTACCTCATTTAGAGCCGTCATTGGTGAAAGTAGTGTTGTTCTCCTGAGTTCCTTAGATCAGGCCTCTTGGTCATTAACTCTGATCTGGGCTGTAACGAAAGAGCTGCAGTCCTGACTTGGTTTGAAATTAAAGGACCCTTTGCCCCTACTTTCCTGGCCAGACTCTATACTCCAACACCCCTTAACTCCCTCTCTCCTACCGAAGGAGAAACCTAATACACCACACTATACAGTGAGGTCTTTGTTTATAATAAATTTAACTAGAGTTTTTAAAATATTATTAACTGTACACAAAGCCAAATACACACAAAAAGGAATTTGATACTCATCAAAACAAATTCAGTAGGATAAACAGCAACTTCAGCCTTCAAACTAATAATTAATAACTAGATTAATAATGCTACTATGGGTAAGTTTTGCTGAGGATTAAAGGCCATTTATGGATAATTTCAGAAAAATGTTTTAAAATATATGAAATAAGTTCTTATTCTAAATTTTTATTTGTTTCATATATTATCACGTGGTTGTATATCTTCGTAAATTTTTTATGTACTAATAATGGCCTCTGCCTTTCCAGAAATTCATTAATTCACTTGCAATATTTAACATGGTCCAACTTTGTACCAAACACTGTTTTCTTGGTGGGGAGAGAGTTAAGAGAAGGGCAGACCAGGTCCTTGCTCTTATATACCTAACTTTCCATTGAGTGGAAAACCAAATAAACAAAAATAATTAATACACACACATGTCAGTGCGTGTGCAATAATAATTTCTATAAGGCAAAATAAAACAGGGTTATGTGAAAAAGTGATTGGATAGTCAACCTAAACCTCTTGAGGAGTTTCCATTTACGCCAAAATTTGAATAAGGAGTTATCTGGGGGAGAAGGACTTTCTAGGTTTAGAGGCCTGTTAGTACAAGACCCTCAGGTAAAAATGAATTTAGTGTGCTAGGAACCTAAAGAAGTCCAACGTGTCTGGAAATAAGTGAGCAAAAAAGGCTTAGTATGAGTTGTGCGCTGGAAAGTTGTGAGGGTGCCTATGGTATAAGGCAAAGAGGATGGATTTTATTTGAAGGACTCCCAGAAACCATCATACTGGATTTGCGTATCATGGTTATGTTTTAAAAATCACTCTAGATGTGATGTAGACTGTTGTAGAGTGAGGATGAGGAGAAAAAACCAATTAAAATGATTATTAGTCTCATTTGGGAAGGAGATAATTATGACAGACTTGGATGTTAGTAATTGAGATAGAAATAAATAGACAGATTTAAGATATTTTTAGAGATAAAGTTGCCAGGACTTACTGATAAATTCAATGAAGTTAAGGAGGAGTAAATAACTCTTAGATTTTTAATTTTTCATAATTAATAAGGAAGAATGAAAGTATAGCTGCTTAGACAGAGTTTTGTTCTACCTGTGTTGAATTGAGATGCCTAATAGATATCCAAGTGATGTTGCCATCTGATATCTAATTAGTTGTTCAATCCTGGCGTTTCTGTCAGGACTGGAAATTTTGACTTGGGAGTCTTTGTAATGTAGAGGTCATGGTATGGTTGATGTTTTCTATAAATCAATTGATGGTTTCAATTAAGTGACCTGGTAATAGCAGTTAGAAAAATGTATGCTTGAATGAAAGAATGAATCAACAAAAACTGAAAGCAACAATCAATGGATAGGAGAACATAGGAAAGAATTTCAGGATCAGGCACACTACAGAAGAAATGAGGGCTATCAAGGAATCAAAGAGACAGAGTAAAGAAAGCATAGAACGTCTGAGATACTGTGTGTGACACAGGACTCTGATTATTAGGATTACCTTTTGGTCAATGGATCATTACTACTTTATGGTTCCTATGAGGAGAAACCTATCACTGTGGGGTTTAGTCCAGATGGAGCAAACAATTGAAGTAATCTGGCTGAAGAAAATATCATCAAGAAACAGATAAAAAGCGACCCAGCCCTGATGGCCTAGTGGTTAAAGTTTGGTGCTCTCACCACTTCAGGGGCCCAGGTTCGTTTCCCAGTCACGGAACCACACCAACCATCTGTCAGTTCCCATGCTGTGGCGGCAGCTCACAGAGAAGAACTAGAAGGGCTTATAACTAGGATAGACAACCATGCACTGGGGCTTTGGGGAGGGAAAAAAAAGAGGAAGATTGGCAACAGATGTTAGCTCAGGGCAAATCTTTCCCTGCAAAAAAAAAAGAAATAGATAAAAGGCTAACTAAACATGGAAAAGGAAAACTAATTTGAATCTGTGTGTGTTTTTAGCCAGAATTGGAATATAGACCTGGAAATATATTAGGAAGACAAAGATTATTTAGAAACTAACATCTAACGCTTCTTTGAAAATAAGGTGTAGGATTCTTGCTTATTTAATTTGTCTATCCAGGTACTCAAAAACTAAAAGGATGCATGAATACTATTTTATTGAATGTATTCAAACTGGTTATGCTTAATAATTTATTTGTCAAACAAGTGGAGACTTTACTACAGCTCACTGAATCAAATTAGAAATCTCATTTAAATTCCATCTACATTTTGGCATTGAAAGCTCTAAAACCGTATACATGCACACCTTAAATGCAGGCTATTGTTGTCAAATCATGTGGAACATAATCAGAAATTGAAAAGAGTCAATCATATATTCTATTTCTGACAATCTTTATGATATCCATTATATCACTTGGAATTTTAGTGTTTTGTTAATGATTTATCCTAAACAGCATTGCAAATGATTATCTATCCTTTAGGGCTACAAGACCATTGCCATTTATGCGGATTCAGTCACTGCCAATTTTTCATTCATTTAACAAATATTTTTTGAGTACCAGTATGTATGAATAGCTATTCTAAGTGCCAGAAATACCAGAAAGGATACTTACATTTTTTTTTTCCTTCTTATAAGCCCACATTTTTAAGGAAAAGACAGTCACATAAGCGACCACCTGCAGAGGGAGGTGTCCACACCATAGAAGGTGGAAGTGACTGCCTGCACCTGGAAAAACAGGCAGAGGCTCCTTGAGACGACCTTTATCGGGGTTTTAAAAAGGAGCCAGGCAAAATAATGAGCGTTTAAAATGTTGTGGTTGCTTGGAGCAGAGAATGCATGAGAAAGGGGGCAGAGTAAGAGAGAGAGGTTCAGGAAAGTAGGCCAGGTGCGGGTTTTGATGTTTCTGTGGATGATGCTGTGAGCTTTTTACTTTATCCTCTAAGTCTCAATGTCTCAGCATCGTACTCTGGGGGATGTAGCTAAGGCTCAGTGAAAGTCACAAGAGTAATTGAAGCCTCATCTTGGACTGTCAGATTTCCATACAGATTTATATGTATTGTGGTATGGAATGAAATATATCTTAATAAGGGTAAAGCATGATGTAAAATTCAAGAATTGTGTGAATTTTAAAGTGAAACTGTGAAATTTGAAAAAAACAAAACAAATAATTGCCTTCCTTGTAGGTATCTTGTCAAACCGTCCAAGGTCTATCATAAATTCCCTGTCTTCATCAGTTAGGCCTGCTTTAACACATGAGCTTTGGAAATTTGCATGAGCGATGGGGAGCAACTGAAGGCTGAAACTGTAGACTATTTCATCAGATTTGTCTTTTGAAAATATAAGGTGGTAGCAGTGTAGCATTCAGTTTGATTAGAGGTAACTGGCATGAGACAATCAGAAATTCATTTAAGAGTCACAACCTGGGCGAGGACATGCTGATCTATTTCACTGAGTGTGGAGATGAGACCCATGTTTCTCAGACTTCACCAGAAAGTAAGAAGGGTATCACATTAAGAATATAAGTTAATAATTTATTTTCCTTCCATTCTTTGGGAACTCCAGGATTGTAGGAATCTTCACAAAGTGTCTTATCAGTCACAAGACTTTAATAAGACCAAGACAACCTTAAGGTTTCCCTCAGTTTGACTAAAGTTTAAACAGGATTCTTCCTGCCTTCCTGCCTTGGCTTTCTTCTCACCCTTTCCCTTTTCAGAATCCAAATGGCCCAACCACAGAGGTCCCTCTCCTCCCTTGTCTTAGAGCATTTACTTCAGAAAAACTTGTGACTGTAAATTCTTTCTCTGCCTCTTGTCGATTCTTCAACCCAGGGTTGAAGAAGGGTCTCAAGGGTCTGGAAGGCATCCCCTTGAAAAGCAGTCATGAAGGAAGGCAGTGCCCCATCTCCCCGTCTCTGGGGGTGGGTAGGAACATAATTTTGGCAGACACCTTGATCCAAATTGTTAGACTGCCTCCTGTCTTGAGGGTTGAAAAAGTTTACTTTTCTTTTGGGTAAGGCCAATTAGCAAACACATATAGCCTATGATCATAGGCTCTAGCTCTGAAATGCTCTCTCACCCTAGGTACAGTGGAGTCAAGCTCAGACCGAGTCCTGGCCTCTCTCCTCTATTACAAGAGTCTTGGATAAAGTCTTTCTTTCTTGTTTAACTTTGTTTGTGAAACTTTTGCTTTGACAGTAGGCTCCTCAATTTCCACAAAATTATATCACCCTGCCTTGAATACTTGTGTAATCTCAATAGTTTGCTGAAGCATGGAGTTTTCATTTTATAGTGAAAGCATCATACCAGCTCTCCCAGCATATATTAGTCAGTATAATCTAAAACTTATTTCCAGGCAATATTTATCAATAATTATACTGGAGGAAAAAACACCTTGCAGGGAAGATCTAAATCTACCTGTGTGTCAGATATCCCATAATCCATTTCTAAATGTAGTTAAAAAGAAACTTTGGTGTGCATAAAAACAGAAATATTGATAGAAACTTTAAGAAACAGCTATATGAAACTCATCTTGTATCATCTGCAAGGATGTGTTAGAAAAGTGCCCCACATCCTAAGAGGACCCTCTAGTGACATTTCTTTATGGCCTTGGTGTCTAGAGCAACTGTTCTTCCTCTGGAGTCAATAATGTGGTGTTGTACGCAGAACACTGCAAATCGTGTAACAGGCCAGCGTTTCTTCTGTATTGCCTGCTAAATATTGGGATCCGGTTAGTCGACCAACTAAGGTCTTTAAGATATGGTATTTTTAGCTATATTCTCAAATTCATTTTATAAACCCACTACATATTTTTCTACAGCTTTGTCTTTGAGACTCAGTTCTTACATTCTGTTTCATTTGTTCTCAGATGTTCTCTGGGACAGGCCTGGCTGGTACACACAGATGAGCGGGTGGAGAGCTCAGTGCATTAGCACTTTGTTTGGCGTGATTATAGGAAACCAGGACTGGTTTGCTCTGGAACTCCTGCCTCAGCTTTTTGGGGTGATCCTTGATAAGGCTCCTTCACTGAGGTTTTAGAGACCCTAAATCCTTGGCAGGAAACATTACAACAGACACCATTTTGATAGGGAGATCCAGAACAGGAGATGAGAGGAAAACCACATGCCATTTTATGAGCACGAATAGCCAGAAATATATGGGGTGATTCTATGGAGTGAGAGATCCCATTAAAATGAATGGAGTATAAAGAACAAGAAATCTGACAGCAGATTGCTTGGATTTGAATTATAGCTCTGTTGCTTACCCGATAAGAGACATAAGCAAGTTATATTACCTCTATTCATCTAAATTCTATGCCTTTAAAATGGAGATAAGAAGAGCACCTGCCCCATAAGGTTGTCATGGAGATTACAGAAGTGAGCAGGTATTAAAATAGTAAACACTGGCTACTTGTGACCCAGCTGGTTTGATCTGGAGATACACAACCCACACACTAAAATAGGTAAATTGAGAGAACCATACTCCAAGCTAATGTCTGAAAATCCCTTATATGTAAAATAGTAGCAAGAGAGAAATGCACAGAAATTCAACAAAACATTTTTTCACAGTTAAAGGAAGCAAACTACCCTTTTTTTTTTTTCATAAAATGAAAATCATACTCTGTTTTGGCATTCAGGTTATCGTGTTCATAACTGAGCTGAATAGAAATGACACCTTCAGGCTCTTAAACAGTTAGGTGATATGTATTTCTTAAAAATTTGCAAGAGACTGATAAGGATATTTCACAATTCATCAGCTTTTAACTTTTCCTAAAGGAGTTCATTTTTCTTTACTTTTATTCATTTCTCTCGTTAAGTCCATATTTCTGCTGCTGTGAGATTATTTTTTTCATAGAAAACCACATTATCTTATTCAAATATCTTATTCAAGTAGAGGTACTAATTATAATTCAACTTTAAAATATAGTGAAATGGGTTTATTAGAATTAACTATAAAATCTGTGTTGCATAATTGAATAATTCACAGAATGTTATATGAAGCTTGGATGAATATATCAAAGAAAGCTTTATTTTAGCACAATAGAAAATTGAGCTTTAAAATAACTTTAACTTTGTTTTTTTGATTATAAAGTTGAGAACCATAAATTCTAGTTTCCCTAATGATAGTCACAGGACTAGTCATTTTTATGAGCTTCACACTAACCTTGTATATACTTATGCGTTTAAATTCAAGTATTTCATGAGATGAGATATTTTCATAAAATGTTATTGAAATTGTTACAGTATCTAAAAAAAACCCAAAAAACCCAAATTAAGCATTGAACATAATAAGTAAAATCAAAAGAACTTCCAATAAAAAGCAACAGATTCTCAGACCAGTTCTTACCTTCAAGTCTGCTAAATAGAGACAAAGATTTTTGAATAGTTCCTTATTTTATTTCTTGTGTTACTGTCTTTATTTGTTCATACAAAAATTTTATTTTCTCTTTTGAGTTTTACCATTTAATTACAGATGTTATTTACTCCATTGTGAAAGATGAATCTCCTTCTCGGTAGCTCCCTGATTCACTATCCCGTTCCAACTTTCTTTCAATAGATATTATAACTTTTAGTTCTTATGTTGACTATGTTAAAAAATACATTTAAGCTTCTGTTTCTTAATCAAATTCAGATAACCTTCTTGACTTTTATTAAAATTAAGGATATTAGTGCCCTTACTCTTCTCTTTCTCAATTAACCCTTTCTACCTACCAAACTCCATCCCTTATATTTTGTGTTTACACTGTCATTATTTGAATACATTAATTTAAGCATAATTAAGCTGTCTGTGCTTTGTTTAAAAGTTGAAAACAAGTCACCAACATTTACATTATCATAAATATGTAAATATTCTTCACCGAAGAAGTGATGCTAGAATAACATTTGTTTCCTAAAGTTTCCTATATTGCAACCCAAGTCCATTTGAGGGACAATATTTCTACCTTTGAGATCAAATAGTTTCTTTTATTTTACACTGAATCAATTGTTCCAATCAAGTCAAAGTATAGTTTATTTAGACCATTGCCTTCGTTGTACATTTTTAAATTTCTCCTCAAATTTCTCATTTTCTTTATATTTAAAGAAGAAACAAATTTCTTCTTTTTTATGTTTCACAAATACAGTACAGCTCCATGCCCACTTTACATGCGGAATGGAGCCATAAAGCCATCTTTGAAAAAAGACTTTCTTCGGCATTCACTGATTTCGTGTTCTAATTTAGACAATGCTGTTTCCCAGCCCTTCTCATGGCATATCTTGTCACTGAATTCCTCAATTAAATAAATAGTTTCCTAGACCATTTCTCTTTTTTCCTTGTCTCCCTGGCATATCAGAAGTACACCTGAAAGTAATTTCCTGAGAATGTTTGAGAAGGAGGGATTTTTTATTCTTTTCATTACGCCAAGTGATTTTTTTTTCTCTCTAGAAACATTTAAAATTTTCTTTCTACCCTTGATGCTCTGGAATTTTGTAGTAACGAGACTAGATGTAGATCTTTTATTTGTACATATATTAGGCTCCTAAATAACAACTTATGCCTCTTGTTATAAGCTGTAGCAAGATTTCTTCTATCAATTATTTGATAAGTTTATTTTGTCCATTTCTCCTATTCCTCTGTATTCCTTTCAATGATGGAGAATTTGAATTGGCCTTACATAGTAGTCCCCCCTTATCTGCGGGGGATCTGTTCCAAGACCCCCAGAGGATGCCTGAAACCATGGATAGTACCAACCCCTATATATGCTAAGTGTTTTCCTACACATGCATACCTATGAAAAAGTTTAATGTATAAATTAGGTACAGTAAGAGATTAACAACAATAACCACAAATAAAATAGAACAATTATGACAATATATTGTAATAAAAGTTACCCTAGATCTTAGCAGCCTCAGCATATGATCTTTTTTCTATCCTTATTAAGTTGAGAACTTTCACTGTTTCACTTAAAGGAAGCACTTTAGACTTCTCTTTGGCATATCCGAATTGCCAGCATCACCACTCTTGTGCTTTGGGGTCATTATAAAGTAAAACAAGGGTTATTCGAACACAAGCACTGTGATACCGCAACAGTTGATCTGACAACCCAGATGGCTACTAAGTGACTCATGGGCAGATGGGGTGTACAGTATGGATCCAATGGACAAGGGATGATTCACCCCCCGGCGGGATGGAGCTGGAGGACAGGAGATTTCACTGTGCTGTTCAGAACAGCCTACAATTTTAAACTTATTAATTGTTTATTTCTAGAATTTTTTATTTAATATTTTCAGACCGTTGGTGACCTCAGGTAACTCAAACCATGAAAAGTGAAACTCGAGGATAAGGGGAGACTACTGCCTGTGACTTCATTTTTCTCTCAGTTTTGTAATAGATTTTCAGAGACTACTCTATTTCCTTGATCTTATAATGAATTTTATTTCCACCTCTATACTGCTAATACTCAAGTGTCCTTTTTTGCCTTTTGATTATTTCCTTTACATATCATCTTATTTATTTTTTTGTGGATATAATATTTCTCCATATTTCCCTGAGGAAAATGATTATATATATTTTTTGAAATTTCTCTATTGCCCAATGAATTTCCCTAAGAATGTAGAGGAGTTCTTGGTCTCCTTCTAGGACTCAACCATGAAGATCACTCTATTTCCATTGCCTCCTCAGCTTCTGTTTATGTTTCATCACTAATTTACTCATACTAGCATTCATCTACTTGAAATTTGTGACATATCCAGTAGGCTCAAGTCACCCTCCCTTAATCAGTCTCTTTGCTCTCGAAGGATTCAGTCCTTTTTACTCTTTACTTTACATTAAACTGTTATGCAATGATTTTGTGTGAAAACTAATATACAAATATACATATCCATATGAATTGGAAAATTTTAGTCAAAATATTCTGGAATTTGTTATAAAATATATAACTCTCAATATATAATAAATAAATATATAAAATTCAAATTTTGAACTTTAAATTTTCATCCAGATATGGGCATGTATAAAAAAATACACAGTATTTCTAATTATCCTGGGATTGTATAATTTTGTTGCCTTGAATTCAATAGATAAGCTAGAAAAACAACTCTTTCCAAAAAATATACTGGTTAAATTCAATATATTTCAATCATTATTTTACCTGAATCATGTTCACTTTGCATAACATAAACATGTTCAGAGTACAATGGCTTCAGTTTCCTCATTTGTCTTTAAATTAGACTTATGCTCCCATCACTTTGCTAAACTATTTTAAAGTAAATTATAGATATGACTCCTGATAAAGGTTATAATGTAAAACATGACAATAACATACAAAAAAAATCACAGTAAATAGATTTACATATAAATAAGTTTCCTCTGCAAATAAAATTTACTGTTACGTGTTGTAATTATCAATATACATTCATCTCCTAATTATCAGACATGGAATAAATAATCCAAAATGAGTCCTAAATTTTGCACCTGATGAGAATTCAGCAAACTATTATTGAATATATGAATCATTATATCATTGATAGTAACATTTTAATTGGAGATAGATTTAGTTTTTTGAGGTATTTAATTTGAGATATCAATAGGGTTAATTTTGAAACAGGTACTAGGAATTGAGTCAAAAGTGAGAACCAGAGTTATGGATGTAGGGAAATGTTTATAATAGAAAAGCCCTGAATGCAGAGGGCACAGGGAGGAAAAATACTCTAATCACAAGGCTGAGTGTCAGACTGGACGACAAAGCAAGGTCAAATTATGTGCTCATATTCAAAGACTCAAGTACGTTAAAACTTAAATGATGTTTTAAAGATTTACCATGTAAACAGCAAACATAAGGGAGCTGGAGGGGCTTTGTTAATATCAGACAAGAGAAGTAGACTTTAAGACAAGAAATAGTATTAGAGACAAAGAAGAAAATTTCATGATAGCAAAAGGATCAATACATCAGAAGGATATAACAATTATAAATATATGCACATCTGTCAACAAACCCCAAAATATACCAAACAAAACCTGAAACTATTCAAAGGAGAAATACATAATTTAACAACAATCATTGGAGACTTCAATAACCTTATTACAATAACATATAGAACAACTAGATAGAAAATCAGTGAATTCAGTCATGCGCCGCATAATGACATTTCGGTCAACAACGGCTGCGTATACGACAGTGGTCCCATAAGATTAGTACCATGTAGCCTAGGTGTGTAGTCGGCTATACCATCTAGGTTTGTGTGAGTACACTATGATGTTTGCACAATGATGCAATTGCCTAACGACGCCTTTCTCAGAACGTATACCTGTCGTTAAGCAGAGCATGACTCTATATAGTAGAGTTTAACATCAACCAACAGGTCCAAATGGCTTTTATAGAAAATCCCACTTATCAAGAGTACAATGGCAGAAACGTATTCTTTCCAAGCACACATGGAGCATTCTCCACATGGAAAATATGTTAGGTTTAAAACAAGACTACCATGCAATTATTTAAAAATCAACGCCAGAAAGACATTTGGGAAATCTGGCAATATTGGGAAATTAAACAACATACTTATAAATAACACATGGGTCAAAAAAGATACCACCAGAGATAAAAAATTTCTTGGATAGAATGAAAATGAATACAGCATATCAAAATGTACTCTAAACTAAGGAAGTGCCTAGATAGAAATTTATAGCTTCTAAATCTTATACTAGAAAGAAGTACCTAAAGTTAGTAATCTAAATTTGCACCTCAACAAGCTCAAAAAGAAAAGCAATTAAATCCAAAATAAGTGAAAGAGAACAATAAAGATCAGATCAGAAAACAATAAAATAAAAACAGAAAATCATAGGGGTATCAACCACGAAAAAGCTGTTTTTTTGAAAAGATCAAAAAAGTTGATAAACCTTTAGTTAGACTGATTAAGAAAAGAGAGAAAGAAAACACACATTATCAAAACCAGTAATGAAAGAGGGTACATCATTACAACACTACGGAAATTTTAAAAGATCATAGGGAATTTTATGAACAACTTTATGCCAACAAATTAGACATTTTAGAAGGAATATAAAAACTCCTAGAAAGATACAAAAAATACAAAAACTTCAGTAGAAATAGAAAAAAAATGAACAAATAAAAAGTAAAGAAATTGAATTATAATTGAATAATTAGTCACAAAGAAAAGTATTGGCTCAGATGGCTGCGCCAGTGAATTCTATCAAATATTTAAGGGGGAAATAATATCAACCATGCACACATCTTTCTATAGGAAGAAAATAGAACACCTTCCAACTAATTCAATAAGATCACTATTGCCCAGACAGCAAAGCCAGGCAAAGACATCACAAGAAAATATAAATCAATATCCCTAACTTCCAAGGGTGGTGGATATGATCCTCTTTGCTCTGAAAGTAGAGGAAAATGAAATATAGGTTAACATTAATGATTTATTGACATTAATGATATTTACCACAAATATCTGAAAATTCTTTTTAGTTTTTTTCTCCTGATTGCTCCATCTGTAAAACTGAAATATAAATATTTAATAATAATGTCAAAGACAAATTGTAATACATACCAGTAATGGAGTTATTCATTGCTAGTATTAGAAATATACTCAGGGCAATTTAACAAGAAGATTATTTAATTTAGAGATTATTAAAAGAACTTTACATGTAGGACTTGTAGAAGCATCTAGAATCAGATTTGGAAGACTGACATAAACAAGGGAAGCTAGACAGCAGACAAGGGCACACCATATCTTATCACAGCGTCGGTAGGCAAGGATGTCAGGGACACTAGATAACACCAAGGCAGTGTTGCCACTGGGTCCCTTGAAAGTTGGTGTGGTTGTCCTGATGCTGCCCCCTGTAAAAATAGAGTTCTCCTCCATCCCTGTTTCTTTGCATCACCAGCGTCCTTTCAACTTCCATGGTGGGTCCATGATATTACCCAACCATAGGTTGCATACCCACATTTAGGGGTACCTGAGACTGGGAAAGAAGATAACTTGCATTTTCACCTTCTGTACTGAGAAGTGGTCTCTAATTTTCACCAGAGTCATTAAGTAGATAATTCACCAGATACAAAAGGGAGTTCAGATTATAAGTAGTGCAAGTAAACAAAAGACAAGTTCCACTACATATTCCTTCCTTAAACAATTTTGCTAAAAACGTATCATCGTCTTTTTTTCTTAGGAAATGTCTAAAGTCATTTGTGACTATGAGAATTCATTTAGTTCACAGTAATTGTTGGAGGAGGTCAGAAAGGACGTGAACGCTAGTTGACTCTCTAGGTAGACCCAGCAATCAGGCAATCGGAGGCTCCTCATGCCCTCCCCTCTGCCTGGAATGTACGCTCAGCCCACTGTTCCCACACTAGAAGCTGTTTCAAGACACAGCCTTGAGATAGTAAGGTGTTGTTGAGACCATCTGGACTACATGCGACTGAACCCAGTTAAGGCCTCTATATAAACTTATAAGATTCTGGTGGGTGGGTGCAGAGATCTACTTGTCTTGTGGCCCCCCAAGACAAGCCTCATATGTAAGTTCTCTCGCTTATTAAAACCTGACACCAACCAATCTGGAGTGGCCTGCCTCTTTCTTCAGACTCTCCTTGCCCTCTGTGTACAGAGACCGGTTTGCGAACCAACAGTAATTTAGTGGAACAAGGAGCTGAGAGGTGTTTAACTTTTGTTTTTGTTTTTATAGAATTGTAGACAGGACACAAACATATATAACAGATAATTTTTGAAGGTAAAGACATCAAAGAGAGTCAAATTGGTTAACACTGTACAGTCATGTATAAACAGTCAAGTATGTGTTTAATATTAAGGAAATAATGGAAATTTTGAATTCTCCTGGGTTTGCTGAGATAAGAATAAAACCACAGTTGCAATCACCTAAAAACAAACCCCCCCAAAAAGTAAATATCTAGTTGATAGCATTAGGCAATGTGTTGATTGTTTTGTAGACAAGTTGAAAATCTCATATATTCTGCACATAATCTTAAACTTAGTTGTAAGTTGAATCAGGGACACATTTATAATGAGGTAAATCCTTTACTTGTTTCTAAGTAATAACTGTGAGATTGAGGCAGACCAGTGCTTAAGTGATGCCCGTGCAAATGGGGGCACTTGTGCCGATCTTCACAGCACCTCCAGCTGCCTGTGTCAGAATGGATTTCAAGGTAGGCACACGTGCCAACCCAAACTAGAATAATTGAAGGTTAATTTTAGGTGGAAGTAACTCCTTATTTTTAGAAGATACAAGTCATCTCATGGACATGCATATTAATCTTTTTTCCAGGATGACATTTGAATACATGGTATTTTCTTGGATCCTTTTACTACATCTTCATATGGTTACCGAAATAGATATATTTAGTGTTAAATGAATATTTTGCTTTTGTAAATCAACCAGGGTTGGGTTTTTAAAGAAGATTTATTAACTATAAGTCCATTACACTTATATTTAAAACTTGTAATTTTTTTTTACACCACCTCCCATTCTGTTATTGTGGTAACTCTTATAGTGGCCTTTGTCATTGTATATCACTTATGTTTTTGGGTTGGGTTTTTTTTTTTTTTGGTGAGGAAGATTAGCCCTGGGCTGACATCCATGCCCACCTTCCTCTACCTTATGTGTGGGACCCCTGTCACAGCATGGCTTGATAAGTGGTTCTTAGGTCCGTGCCAGGGATCCAAACCTGCGAACCCTGGGCCGCTGAAGTGGATAGCACCAACTGAACAACTACACCACTTAGCCAACGCCTGTATTACTTATTTTGATAAAGAGCTGTTCATGTGTTAAAATATTTATGGTTTTTCACAGTAGGAGAAAACTCTAATAAAAGGCAGGCCTCCATTTTTCCAAGATTGGAAAAAGTGGTGACCCTCTTAATGCTTTCCTTATATACAAGCAAACAGTATCAAATTGCCATCATTACAAGCCAAAATGTTGTCCAAAATCCCACTCCCCAAAACTGTTTCTAATTCTACTCTGGTGTGAATGTTTGATTGAAAAATAAAACCACTGCATAATTTTTAAGCAATGAAAAAGTCAAATTTGTTTTGAAAACCTTTAATGCAACAGCTGTTTTTTCCTGTTAAATCTAAGAGACTGGTTTTATGTGGTTAACCTTCTTAAGAACGATCATCTTCAGAAAATATACGGCCACTTATAAAAACTTAATGTACTATTTATCATCAACAAAAACTCAAGATGAATTCCTAAAATTGTATGACAGAGCAAAACGAAGGTCTTCTGGAAAGATGAATTTTGGTATATCTCCAACTGTAGGGAATAAACCAAGGTTTTTAAAATTGTCATATTTTTCTCGCAAAGTTGATCCATAAGGAAAATTACCAAGTAAATATTTTTAAGGTTTAAACAAAGTATTCATTCGCTTACGTTATTTTTAATTTTCACTTTTTCCTTAGCTTAACTGGATGTTCTAATGTCACCTTTTCACTAAATATTTCATTTTGTCAATGATAGTAATACAAATAGATTTTCTATTTAGTTACGTATGCTCTTTCCTATTTGGATGTATATTACATTAATTTTTCTCTAGCGCAGCTTCATTTCACTATTTTAGAGAAAAAAATTTAAGAATATTCAGATTTCCATTCATCTAATTTGTGAATACAATGTGTTATGTGTCAATGTCAATTTTTCTATTCTTGTTAAAGATTGGCAGAAAAAAATTAGCTGTCAAGTCTTAAGAATCAATTCAGTGTCATTCTAGGCTATGTTTTTCAATTCTGCAGATTAAGAAACAATCCAAGTGACATAATGTGAAAGATTGGGCTTAGCACCACAAGTTCTAGGTGGGGCATTAATGGAAAATCTGCAGGGCAGAATTAGCTAAAAGAAAATGTTAGGACTTTATAGTTAACGGACATTTTTGTTTTCTTTTCTGTGTAGGCCTACTCTGTGAAATTAATAGAAAGAAAGGTGATTCATCACCCTGCCTCTGTAACACTGCATCTACAGAGATCATGGATAAATTCGAATGCACCTGTGCCCCTGGCTTTATTGGTAAGTAACATTTGACAACTGTGCTTCGTAAAGAACATTTAGCCCTGAGGGACATAAATCAGGATATTATTGATTCACTAGTTCCTTTTTTATTTCCGTTAACCTAACATATGATTTGCATCCCAATAACCTGAAACATCTAGTTCATCTCTAGACTCCAAAGCAGAAGATAAATTAGTTCACATCTAAGCAGGCTTTGAATGCCTACCAACTTGGAAGAGATTTGTCTGCATTTAGTAATTCCAAGAGAAGTTGTTGCACTTTGTAGTAAGGTGAAATAAATGGGTTCTGACAGTAATACGTGTGGTATTCCTATCTGATGAGTTTAGTCTCAGATATCATCCCAAACGTATTAAAAGTTTTGGCCAAATTTAAGAATAATAACCTGACCCCCGCTTGCCTTATTAAAACTTAAAATATTTTTATTATTTTTCAAAGAGACAAGATGTGAAATAGATGCAGATGAGTGTGCTTCTCATCCCTGCAAGAATGGAGCCACCTGCACTGACCAACCTGGTAATTACTTCTGCCAATGTGTGGCTCCATTTAAAGGTAATGAGCAAGGGAGAAGGAAAGCAAACATAATTAACTTTAAAAAGCATTTCTGTCTCTTGTCTGAACTCATTTCAGTCTTCCAACGACATTATTAGTCCTTCATTTTCTTAAAGTTGGCTTCTAAAGTGACCAAACAATTACCCCTCGGGCAGAAACTAGAGTGAAGTGAGCTTTGTTTATACATCCACTAAAACGATCACATTTCTTATTTTTCTATTAGAAAGGCCACCAGTACAACCAAATAAAATGAAAAGTAAGTAAGGAATATATTACCAGCCTATAATGTTGTATTTGAATTTTTTTTCCTAGCCAATTTCTTATGAAATTGTCAAGGTTTTTTTTTCTTTCTAAACTAATCATTTATTTAATTTTTGAATATAGCTATATTATGCTTAACATATAGTAAGTCATTAACAGATACTTTTTATTTGGTTTAAACTTTGATGATATTTCTTTAGCTTCAGTTAAGGAATTATAATTTTTTTCAAAACTAAATAAATTTATGCTTTGCCTTGTAAAGTATATCTATTATGGAGATTCATTGTGAGGAATTGCCTCACAGTTCGAGAGGCGGAGAAGTCCCGTGATCTGCTGTCTGCAAGCTGAGACCCAGGAAAGCGAGTGGTGTAATTGCAGTCTGAGTCTGAAGGCCTGAGAACCAGGGGAGCCGCTGGTATAAATCCCAGTCCAAAGACAGGAGAAAACCCCTGCCCCAGTTCAAGCAGGCAGGCGAGAAGAACAAATCCTCCCTCCCCTCACTTTTTGTTCTATTCAGGCCCTCAGTGGATTGAATGGTGCCCACCTACATCGGGAAGGGCAGCCTACTCTACTGAGTCCACTGATTCAAATGTTCGTCTCCTCGGGAAACACTCAGACACACCCAAAAATAATATTTAATCTAGGCACCCTATGGCCCAGTCAAACTGATACATGAAATTAGCCATCACACTGTTCAACTAAATGTAATAAATTTAGATATCTTTAAATGTTGTACTTAATTTCCTTACTATTATTAATCCAAAAATATGATGGCCTGATTAACTTCAAATATTTTGCATCTATTTAAACTCACAAGTTACAGTTTTCTTATCTGTTAAATGGAAATAAGAATATACCCACATCATTGATTCGAAGGTATATGAGATGTCATATAAATACTACACTGCCTGCCAGAAATTAATAATCATAGAGTTTAATTGTAATTTTAAATAATTTTCTAACATATATATGTAAAATCCATACAATGGGTGATATTTTATAATGCTTGGGTAGGTAGGAATCAATGCATATTTATTTAATTATCCATCTTTAAAGATACATAAAGAATAGTCTAAGCAATCCCAATAAATAAAAAAAATTATATTGAAAAAAAGAACAAAATTGGCCTAGTGCCTAAATCTTGGTTTCTCATACTATTCTCCAATAAGAGAACCAGATCTCCTCAGAGATCTAGCTGATTCTAGGACTAGGACACTGAATGTCCAAATGTGTGTGGAGAATCTTGTAATGCCAGAAAGCAATGAAGTACTCAAAAAAACAAAACCATGAGGACATATCAAAGGGGCACTGGAACCAACTGAAGGCACTCCCAATGAGAGAAAGCCAGATGGAAAAACAGAGATCCCTAAATCCTCATGTAGAAAGACATCCACGGGCCAGGAGCGTCCCCATTGTACTGAGTGAGGAAACAACAAACAGGCAAGTGTTTATTGTGTTAAGTCACGAAGATTAGAAGGGGTTTCTTCTTTACAGCAACTAGCATTTTTCACTCTAAGAATTACCTGTTTAGTGATCACAAAAACTTCCTTGGAAATTTCATTGGAATCAACTTTTCAAATCCCGTGGATAAATATATTTTTGGAAAAAAATATGTGTAATACAGTTATGAATTCAGTTTCTGTATAAAAGCACATAAAATTTATTTTTCTAATTTAGTAATTCTTTCTTCTCTGATTGTTTGTTCTAAGCCTTGTTAGCAATCTATTTTAAAAAGAAATAAAAAGAATACACACGAAAAATGAAACAAGTGAAACACATTAAAATGGTAAAATTAAGTTTAGTAAATATTTAGTTGATTCAATAATTTGGTAAGGGTAGTTCTTTTGTATTGTGCAGACTGGAGTTAACAAACTGTGTCCCCTAGGGACAAATCCCAGCCCCTCCTGTCTTGTCCATCTCACAAACACCAGCACACCCGTTTATTTATGTCCTGTTGATGGCTGTTTCAGCCGCAAAGTCAGAGTGTAATCCTCTTTGCGTGCAAAGCCTAAATTATTTACTATCTGGCCCTTTTAGAAAACATTTGCGGACCCTTGGTATAGAATATACTCAAATAATAACCTATTTTATAAGCTACTTGTTGTGGTTTTCTGTTGTATAGTCCAAGTTTTGTCTGTTGATTCTTTATCTGCACAAATATATATTTTGTTAAAATAACGTGCAAAGTCTTCCTTTTATAGGAAATATATAATTCTACTCCACTGTACTAGATTAATATAATTTTTCAATATTGAGTAAAATTTATGTCAGAAAAATAATACATATATTTCTGAATTTATAAATTTATGAGTCTTTTTAGGAAAATTTAAAGAATATGTATAGTTGCCTTTTACCACATATGAGAATTTGCAAGATATAGGGCTTGGTGTATTTATTTTAGGAATATACTGTAGTTCAAACGTTTTGCCATTTAGAGAGGTTATATTTCATTGCTAGTTATAACTTAAAACATACACTAAAGAAAGGAATTTATACAAAAAGTGGATTGTGATTATATGTGGTCCATTTATGGGGACAATTGAAAATAATTAGAAAATTCTCTGTATAATTACTTCTGGACAGCTGAAGAATGCAGTGTTTTTATGCGTTAGTTTCTAGCATTATAATTACAGATCTTCCACAAATAGCATAGTTTTCCCACATAATGTTATTAATTCTATATATCTCTTTTGAAATCTGTAGAATTTTTTTTTCTTTTTTAAAAAGAACAAATAAACACAAAAATAAATTCCTCAATACAATTCTCTTTCCATGAGGTGTTCATCCACTGGATAGCAAGTGGTTGGTTTTGATTTAATCTAGGCTCCCTTGCAAGTTCTAGTCTTAGAAATTGAACCTAGCAAATAAACAACAAAAATGAATTTCCTTCTGAAGGAAACGGCATTATTATTTTGTTTTCTGCTTACTATGAACTGAATTTTGCTTCAGCAATGAGCAGAGAGAGAGTAAATACAAATGGATCTTCACCTTCCCTGATAGAGGAAATTATTATGATTTCCCCAAAGAAAATCTAATGTAAGAAAACAAGATATGGACTACGTACATGTTCTACATGTTTGGATTTCACAATTTTCTATTTTAATTAAAACAAGGAGATATAAATCAGTCATTCCCGATGAGCACTATTGTCAGGAATCAGTCTATTGTCACAGCCACTCATTGCTTACTGGGGTACCCCGTACTAAAGCCCTCTATGCCCAACACTTCCAAAAGGAATTCAGTGATATTAATTCATCTTGTTTTGCAAAATGTACTAAGTAGAGGTTTTTATGTTTTCACATGTGGAATAAATGGGAATAAATAATGCCTCAATATGTAAATTTCCCTTCCACCTATGAATTGAAAAAAAAATTATTAATCATGCAGACACACGTGCACGCACACACATATACTCACATCTGGGATTAAGTGCACTTCCTCATTTTTCCTCCAGAATTAAGTGCAATTGTGTATGTGGTCATGTTTTGCAAAATGTTAGTTGTTAATATTTGTTAAAAAAATATAATCAGTGCCAACCAGTAATGCAGGCCTTGCCCAACCAGCAATTTTAAATTCTAAAAGTAATGTCCATGAAATATAATGGAAATAAAGAGGTGAAGATGACTACCTGTAATGAAAATGTTGCTCCTGACACACTTAGTCAGTCCCCCCTTACCAGTGAGGCAAAATCCATCTCAGAACTTGGAGTGTTTTCTTAGTGGATGGAAAAGACCATAACTAACTCTCAAATTGCCTATTGCATATTAGTGATATTTTGAGCTATATTAAGTTAATGTGATTCTCTATAGAACTGCATGATTGACAAATCCAAAATTTTGTGTACATTTACTAGTAACTAACTAAAATGTTGATTTTATAATTCATAAAAGGAACTATTTGTATATTGAATTTTATTAAGTGAAGGAAGGCTGGGAGAAAATAGTATTCCATATATCACTGTTAAAGCAATAGTTTATGTACTTCTATCAGGTTTTGGTGCTGAGAAATAAGTTTCTTCCCTTTTCTTCTAAAATGTAAAAGTTTCCAATACTTAGTAAAAAGAAGACAGGGCTTTGAGATAAATTATTATTTGATTCTCAAGAAAATATGTGCTTAAACTAACAAAAATTTCATTTTAATAAGGCTACGTATGTGCAAGTAGAATAGAAATATTGTTTGAGCAAATGTCTTATCTGCAAAAGCTTTAATGGCACATGTCCCTAAATGTGTAGCAGTTAAGATAAAAAAGCAGAAATGGTAATTAGCCACTAAACATGTTTGCAAAAGAAAGTAAACACAGTATAAAGAAAACTCAGCAAAATAAAAATGCTTAAGTGTGTTAAAAGCCAGAATAATAACGCTGTTTTCTGGATAGGACACTCTGTTATGGGAACTTGTAATTACAAAGCAGATTTAAGTACGTATTTTTAAGTGCTTGTGAAGTAACAAAGACTGGAGTACAGATAATAGAGCCATTAGTTTTTCAGCCTTCACAGGCCATATCTCAGTCCTTCCTGTGTTGAGCTACAATGCGGAGCTCTAGATGCTGTAATTAAATTCTCCAGTCTAGGCAATCCACAGCTATCCTAAACATTCTTGGAGGACCAAATATTTTGGCTGGAATATACAGGCAACGACCTTTAATGTTGTGAATATTTCTTAAAGTCAACTACAGATCAATTGAGTACATTAACAAAAAATCAATTTGATTTAATCCTTTTAATGAAAGTAGCATGATGAGTATTATTTTAGAGGAGTCGAATAAATTGGATGAACTGTAAAGTATTGAGTTCCTAGTAAGAATCCAACAGAAAAAAATCTACTCATTTAATAGTTGATGTTGATGATTTTGTCTCCTGCTTGTTGTATGCAGCAATTAAAGCAGAAAGCATGAAGTACATATTAGTTTGACAATCGGTGTTGTTTTTACCTTCTTGGTAATTATATCATTACCTTTAGTTCAATAAAAATACTTAGGTGCAGAGGCCATTTAGACAGAAAGCATAAAGGGAACTTGAGTAGAAGATAGATATATTTCTTTGTACTATTTACAAACAGAATTAATTCTTTTTGCTTCTTTTATTCATTTATCTGTTTTGAGAATTTAGAGGTATTTAATATCTTGATCAAATATTTATTTAATTGCATAATTTCAATTGTACTACTTCTTAATAAAGCAGAACCATATTTATCAGTTTAACATTCCCTACCTTTTTTCTTTATAACCTGTAGACTATTCCATTGTATGGGTTATTATATTTGACTGCATTTTCTGTAAAAATAGCATATCAAGTGAAAAAAATATTGTCACTGACTAAAAAATATGAACATATTATATTGAACACGCCATAGAGTTTAATTAGCAAGACATTGTAGAGCTAGTCCCATCTGGGTAACCCAATTTGTGCAATGACAGAATGACAGGTCTGGCACATTTAGAGAAATGCTTAACTATAACCTACATTTTATACTAATCACTTTTGATTTGCATCACCAATAGGAAATAATGTACCCTTGACTCTCTAACAATTAGAGAAAATTATAATTAAGTTGAAAACTATGGATAAAGACTGGTTTGCAATATATTCATAACAATTTGAACTCTGCAAAATCTGAAAGTGATGACACTGCTATTGTTTTTAAATTCTTACCTTTCTTGGTTTCCAGGATATTACTCACCTCTAATATTTGATATTATTCAGCATCCTGTCCTCAACTTTTTACCTTTTTACTATATATATGCTTTTCAGGTTGATCAAATCTATCCACACATGTCAATGACCTCTTTTCCAACATGTGGAGAATTACCAAATAGCTTCATTTAGTGTCCTGTGATAAAACAGGAGGGGAAGGAGATGAGCTAATGATGAGGCTGTTTTCAACCAGATTTTCTAGAAAATGTTTTTAACCTAGGACTGCTGTGTTGGAAAATAAATATGATTGTTATTTCCAGACTCTCCAGCTGGCAAAAAATTTTCAAAATAGACTCAGGGCAATGATGAAATCCAGGATATTATCATTTAAATTGGGCTTCCTGGGCAAGATCAAGAGTGCATGACTATTAAGCCCTTTGTTAAGACTAGAATAACTTAAGTCAAAGGCATATAGACCCCCTCAGCTAGACAAAATAATTCTAATAGCCTTAAGGGCTTACCCTAACTCTCACCCCAAGGTAGAGGGGACATAGTTCAGAGAAATGTGTGGGTGTGTGGGTCTGGCAGGAAGTAAGCTGCGAAAGTTACTGAGCTGCAAACATGAGCCGTTCCTTATGGCTTGTGGAGTAGGGATCACAGAGTACTATATCTTTACCATATGCCTTCCTCCCTTTCCTCTCCCTTTTGAATGTGTGCTCATTGCAATATTCTTGTCTGCATCAGCTATGTATATTGACAATATGGATGAGCAGATAACTTGTCTTTTTAATTTGTAATCTCTGAATCAAGAAAAGCTATCTCTAAATTCTGAAACAGAAACTATAATCAAGTAGCCACTTCTACATCTGGATTTAATTTAAATAATGATAGCCTAGAATTTAAGCTAATTCCAATGAGACAAAGGATTTGTGGGTGGAAAGAGTATATTTTTCACATGGAAGATGTGACTTATAGTGACCAGAGTTTGGACTGTGATACATAATATCTTAAATTACCACTGATTATCCCTTTAGGTCAATTGAGGCTGGCTGACCACCCTTCTTCCATGTGTTTCTCCATATGCCTAGCTTAGGCTTCCTCACAACATGGCAGTCAAAGGGTAATCAAAATTTTTTTTGACCAGATTTTTTGTAGGGCAGTGTTTCTCAAATAGAGATGATTTTGCCCCTCCATGGGACATTTGGCAAAGACCACTTTGGTTGTCATGACTGGAGGGGTGAGAGGGGCATGTAGTAGTTATGTTATGGGTTAAATTTTGTCCTCCCCAAGTTCATATATTGAAGGCCTAACCCCGAGTACTTCAGAATGTGACCTTATTTGGAAATAGGGTCATTTCAGATGTAAGATGTTAAGATGAAGTCATATTGGTATAGGATGGGGCCCTAATCCAATATGACTGATGTCCTTATCAAAAGGGAGACTTCAGACACAGACACACACTGAAGGAGATCACCATGTGAAGATGCAGGCAGATTGGGGTGATGCTTCTACAAGCCATGGGATGCCAAAGATTGCCAGCAAACCACCAGAAGCTGGGAGAGAGGCATGAAACAGATTCTCTTTCAAAATCCTCAGAAGGAACCCACCCTGCCAAAACTGTGATCATGGACTTCTGGCCTCCAGAACTGTGAGACAATTAATTTCTGCTGTTTAAGCCACTCAGTTTGTGATAAAGCCTGGGCAAACTAATACAGAGTAGAGGCAAAGGAAGCTGTAAAACCTCTTACAATGAAGAAGGCAGCCCCACAGAGCAAAAAAGTATTTGCTAAATATGTCAATACTGCTGATATTGAGAAACCTGCTCTTATAGCAAGTATTTTGAGAGGAAGGAACTAGAAACGGCCAGTCTCTTAAGATCTATGCTGCAAAACTGATAGAGTAACGCTTCTGCAGGGTTCCTTCCATTAGGCAAACATTCACAGAGCTCATCCAAATTCAAAAAGAGGGGTCATAGTTCTTTTTCTCTGCTGTCATTTGCCATGTGGCCACAAATTGTTTACATTTCATCTACATGCAAAGTGCACACCCTCTTCTAAGACTCTCAAACTCTTCTGTTGTAGCATCAGGTTTATGTTGAGATTAGAAAATGAAACTTTCTAAAACGTCCTTTTATGAAAGTAGCAAAAGCATAAACATTTTAGGGTTAAATTAAAATTTTAAAATGTCTATGCATAAAACTATAAAACATTGCTGAGAGAAATTAAAGATTTATAGAGATGGAAAAAATGTAACCTGATCACACGTTGGAAGAATGAATATGGTTAAAATGATCTATAAATTCAGTGTAACACCTGTTATAATGCAAGTAGTGTTTTTTTTTCAAAAATTGACAACTTGATTTAAAATGTGGAACTGTATGAACTTATAATGGCTAAAACAATCTACTGAATAAAGAAAAAGCCTGGAAAAGTTATACTATCTGACTTCATAACTAATATCAAGAGAGTGTTCTGTGGAAAGATGGGAGGGAGGGAGGAGGGAGTGGGGGAGGGAGAGAGGGAAGGAAGAGAGGAAGGAAGGAAGGAAGGAAGGAAGGAAGGAAGGAAGGAAGGAAGGAAAGGAATATTGATCAATGAAAGTGAAAGAAGATTCCAGAATTCGAACCACACTTATACAATTAGTTTATTTTCAACAAAGGATCTGAAGCAATTCAATTGGAAAAATGAAAGTTTTTTCAACAAATGGGGGTAATGAAATAAGTAGATATTTATGTGCAAAAAATGGCATTGACTTCTACCTCATACCATACACAAAACATAAATTTTAGATGATCATTGATCTTTATATAAAAGCTAAAACAATAAAACTTTTAGGAGAAAACATAAGAGTAGCTCTTTTCGACCTAGGAGGAAATTTTTATTTATTAGAAGAGGCAAAGAGAGTAATATCCATAAAAGAAAAAAAAGATAATTTAGACTAATCAAATTTAAAATTTTTGCTTACCAAAGACACTATCAAGATGTGGGTGAGAGAAATACATCCAAACATCTATCTGACAAAGGACTTAAAAGCAGAATGTAGTTGGAGTATCTATAATTCAATAATATAAGAAAGACACTAAAAATAGTGTGCAAATGACTGGAACCAACATTCATAAAGGAAAATAAGCAAATAAAAAATTCTTATGGTTATTAATCGTCAGGGAAATGCAAAATAAAACCAAAGGTGGATACTACTCCAAAGGGTCTAAAATTTTAAAAAAAATGTTGAAAATGTGAACTAACTAGAACTCTTACTCATTGATGATAGAGAGATAAAAATTACAGATAGAAAATAAAATGTAAAAATTTGGAAAACAGTTTGGAAGTTACTTTTTTTGTGTGAGGAATATTAGCCTTGAGCTAACATCTGCTGCCAATCCTCCTCTTTTTGCTGAGAAATATTGGCCCTGGGCTAATGTCCATGCCCATCTTCCTGTACTTTATATGTGGGACACCACAACAGCATGGCTTGATAAGCGGTATACGGGTCCTCACCAGGGATCCGAACCTGCAAACCCCGGGCCGCCAAAGCAGAGCGTGCTAACTTAACTACTACACCACCGGACTGGTCCCTGATAGTTACTTTTAAAGTTAAATATACACCTAACATAAGGACAGCAAATTGAGCCCTAGGTATATAAGCAAATGAAATGAAAATATTTGTCTACAAAAAGTATTTACAAGAATGTTTATAAGTCTTATTCATAGAAACTCAAACCTAGAAACAAACCAAATGCCAGTCCACATGAAAATATATAAATAACTAGTGATATGTACGTACCATGGGCTATTACTCAGCAATAAAAAGGATCAAACTACTGATACACAAGAATATCTCAGACATTATGCTAAACAAAGAAGACAGACAAAAAGGAGAACATGTAAGACTCACTTATGTTATTTTTCAAATTAAAAAAAAAATCAGAAAAGTGGTTGTTTCTAGGGATGGGGTTGATTGGGAAGGGGAATGAGGGGATTTTCTGAGGTGATGGAATATTTCATATCTTAAAAGATTACCTGTGGGGAGCCGGCCTGGTGGCGCAGCGGTTTAGTCCGCACTTGGCAGCCCGGGGTTCGCGAGTTCGGATCCCGGGCGCCGGCCGACGCACTGCCTGTCAGCCACACCGTGGTGGCGTCCCATATAAAGTAGAGGAAGATGGGCACGGATGTTAGCCCAGGGCCAGTCTTCCTCAGCAAAAAGAGGAGGATTAGCAACGGTTGTTAGCTCAGGGCTGGTCTTCCTCACCAAAAAAAAAAAAAAAAAAAGATTACCTGTGGGTTAAAAAGTGTATGCATTTGTAAAAACTCATCCAATGTACACTTAAGATTTATGCATTTATTCTATGTAAATCTTTGCAAAAAACAAGACTGTAAACTGATTTCTCATTAGTAGTTTTGCTTTCTGCAGTTGTTTTGGTTAGCAATTCTAAAACGTTTTCTGTGTATTATAGCCTTGAGCAAATTAGTAAATATATTGAGGGTAATGGGAGCTAGATTTCTCACTGTTGGAGAAGGAATTGACAAATACAGACAGGAGGAGAAATATAAGTCACCCTGTGGTATTGGGTATAAATTGGTGGTATGAGTACGAATTCACAGTTTTTAATAAGTAGACATAGAAACATAAATATAGCTACATATGTACATGCATGTATTTATTGTATTATACTGTACTATACATGAAATATCCGCATGAACCTGATACATGTATGTGTATCCGAAGTATGTGTCTTCTTGACAAAAGTTGAATACAGGCTGTGGGTTAGATAATAGATTTGATTTTGATGATTGTACTGTGACAGTGGAGGGAATAATATTGTTCTTAGAAAATGCACACTGCAGTAGTTAAGGGTCATAGTATTTCAAACTTTCTCGCAAATGGTTCACAAAAAGAAATGCATATGATAGAGATAATATAACATATACTAGAAATGAATGTAGCATAAGTAAACGTTAATAGGAAATATTAGTGCAAATATAGCAAAATATAAACAATTTGTGACTGAATAAAGTACTGGAGTTTCTCGAATTATTTTAAACTTTTTTCTGTAAGCTTAAGCAATATTAAAATAAAAAGTTAACAAAAATTGATCTTAATACTCCACAGTGAGCACCACACACCTATTAGTATGGCTAAAATTAAATGAAAACATAAAAAATGACAGTGCTGAATGCTTGTGAGGAGGTAGGGCAACCAAAACTGTCATCATTAGGAGTGATGGGAATGCAAATTGGTAAAGCCACTTGGGAAAATAATTAGGCAGTTTATTATAAATTAAACATACACTTGCCAGATGAACCAGCACTCAAGTATTTACCCAAGTGAATTGAAGACTTACGTTCACATGAAAACCTATATGCAAACGTGTATAGTGCACATTTATACTTTTATTCATAGTCACCAAAAAACTGGAAACAATCAGGGCCGCCCGGTGGCGTAGCGGTTTCGTCCGCGCTTGGCAGCCCGGGGTTCGCTGGTTCGGATCCCAGGCGCCCGCCGACGCACTGCCTGTCAGCCCTGCCGTGGCGGCGTCCCATATAAAGTAGAGGAAGATGGGCACGGATGTTAGCCCAGGGCCAGTCTTCCTCAGCAAAAAGAGGAGGATTAGCGATGGATGTTAGCTCAGGGCTGGTCTTCCTCACAAAAAAAAAAAAAACCTGGAAACAATCAACATGTCTTTCAACAGGGGACTGGATGAACAAATTCTCCTACATCTGCACAGCAATATACTGCTCAGCAATACATAGGAACAAATTATTAAGACAATATTCATGAAACTTCAATGTTTTTTGCTATGTGAAAGAAACCAGACACAAAAGATATATATTGCATGATTCCATTTATATGACATTCAGGAAAAGGCAGAATCATAGGGACAGAAAGCAGATCAGTGGTTGCCAGGAAGTTGAAGGATGGATTGTTTTGGATGGAGCACTCACGAGAATCATTAGGATGATGTAATTGTTCTAGAAGGGACTCTGATGGTGGATATATGAATCTATACATTTGTGAAAATTGGTAGAAATATACACTACACAGTGAACTTTACTGTATGCAAATTAAAAACAAAATCAACCAAGATATTGAAGGGTCCAATCACAGAATGAAGACTGTCACAAATAAATCCAACTTCATTACAAATGTATGACAGAACCTTACCAAATGAAGTGAGGACAAATGGAGCTGACCTGAATGACTTTGGAAAACAGAGTTTTGACTGATTACAGTAAGATAAAAGCCAAAAAATCTGTACATAAACACCCTACTCTTGTGGGTAAATTTATTTCTCACAGAGGTAAAGATTAGTCATTCTGAAACAACTTTACTTGTATACTAGGGTTGAACAAGTAAGTAAATAAATTGTAGATAATGGGAACCAAGCTGCTCACTGTCGGAGAAAAACATTATAAGTCAACAAACAAGAAAGGCTAGAATCCATGTGGTGATGGATTAGAGATCTCTGAATGAGCACTTACTTCCTGATAGTAGTTTCCAAAGTGCTAGTCGACTTTTGGACTGTGCTCTCCTGATTGAACGTCAGATACCGGGAGGCAACCCAGCCCCATATAACAAGTTCTGTCTCATTTACAGCCCATCCTTCTGAGCACAAATGTCTTAGTATACATTCACCTTATGTCACGATCCTGTACCTTGCTCATGAGCTGTCTGCCTGGAAACTCTAAATCCTCGTGTTTTTTTTTTTCCCCCTGGAGAATGGCCTAAAGCGAAGTTCCAGCCTACAGTATTTAACTTACCCGAATTAATTATATTTGCCTAATAATATCCTTGTTCCATTTATTAAACCAACAGTGGATAGAATTAGCTCATATAAATCAAGTCATGTTAGAAAATGTATGTTAAGACTTCCTGAATGAAATGAGTGACTGAAGAAGTCTTTTTCCATCTCTGCAAGAAAAGGCTTTGAAGAATGGCTAGAAGGTCATGACTGATGAAGAATTAGAGTGATAATACAGGACTGCCTGACAAAAATGCAGATGACAATTTAGAGTACTCTCTGGATAATTTAACTATCAGCAGTGTTTAGTTTTGGGTTGATTTTCAAAATATATATCCTGTATATGAGTGACTTGCTCTAATCTTGAGACACTTGTGTTGAGGGTCACTGCCCCAGGTAATCTTTTAGGATGACTCTTCCTTTGTGCCCCAGTGTACCCCTCATAGAGTTTCATTAAAGCACGTATTGCACTCATCGCCATATATCTGCTCTGTTATCTAAAATTCAAGATCCATGAGCCTGGAATTCTTTTGTTTTTCTTTTTATACTTTTAGTGCTTAGCTCTACCAGACTACAATCTTATACTAAGTGCACTCACTGTATATTTGCTGAATGAAAGAATTCTCACTTTTTCTTTCTTCAATAATTTACATTCTCTAAATTTATAATTATTAAATAGATAAAAAGACCAGAGTCAAATATTATGCATATCTCAACAGGAAAATCACCCAGATTCATTCATTAAAACTAAAATAAATTCATTTACATTGTTGCAGAGATTTTAGTAGGTAGGATATGTGCTTTTCCCCGATGTTGTTTTAAGTAGGAGATATGCAGGTACTGCATCTTTGACATTTGATAGTTTATATGTTTAACAGGGATACAAAGGAACTCAGAACTCTTAAAATGTGCTATGACTGAATATGTTTTATCAAGTGTACATTTTGTGGGTAATGCATATTGATTTTCAACGTTATGATGGACACAAATATACTCTGTCTATTGAATAATTTAATCTCTAAGATATTCAGAAGAGTATTTTTCTTGGAAATTTAAATGTGACATTATTTCCCAAAATATAGTAACATTTTTCCTATACAAGAAGAGTTTGTATATAGGAGTAAGACATAGGAATTTATTTGCTTCTCTTAGATTCAATTTTAAGCTTTAAACTAAATTCATTACTGTTAATCACCCTAGTTGAAGATTTATGCCATGAAATTGCTGAATCCAATCATTTGACTGCTAATACTTGAAGAAGGCTTAGAGGTATGGCTAACCTTTTTCAAAGTGATTTAAAAAGTCACTTTGGAGCACTTTCAAACAAGAGTGAATGTTAGTTCCTAGAACTTAATATTTGGGATATTTTTTAAAGGACTTGCCTACATGCTGCTTGCATAGAATCACAAGAATTAAACAAAGTAATAATCTCCATTAAAACTTATTATTTTCAACTGGTAGGCAACTCAGAGATTAAATACAAAGCAAAAATGAATTTTTAATTTACTTACATGAAAATACTTGAAACTTCGTAGCTTAAAAAAAACCGTTTTGAAAAAACTGAAGAGCAGGAGAAGCAGCCCTGCACTGCGGCTGAATTCACAGAATCTGGGCCAGAGGGCTGGGATGCAGCATGACTCCCCTGCCGACGTAATCAACTCGTGCCTCAGTTTCCTCACATAGAAAATGGGAATAATAACAGTACCTACCCATAGATTCTTTGTGAGGATAAAATGAGTTGGCATATATAAAACACTCAAATCAGTACCTAGCGCGTTGCAAGCTCTAAGTAATTGTTAGTATTGTGAATAGTGAATCAAAACTATCTAAACATATGAACACCAGAAATATTTTTATTACATTGCTGTCTTTATTCTTTACTTACTCTGAGTAGAAGTTTGTAGAGCTACAGATTTACATTTATGACTATTTTCCAAAGTTAAAGTTAGTTTTGTCAAATATGATGACAACAAGACCACTTGGGAGACGAAAGTTGTTAGTGTTAAAGACGAGGGCTGTGACAACAGGAGCCTCTTTCAGTCTTGACTAGAATTATTCTACTTTTTCAAACTTTTAACTTCACCAATCATTTTTCACTTGAGATAGTTTAGTTTATTGGGCCACTATGTACTATATGCATATATAGTTTTTTTTTTGGTGAGGAAGATTGTCCCTGAGGTAACATCAGTGCCAATTCTCCTCTATTTTGTATGTGGGACACCACCACCAGAGCGTAGCTTGATGAGTGGTGCTCAGATCCGTGCCTGGGATCTGAACCCGTGAACCCCAGGCTGCTGAAGCAGAGCGTGCGAACCCAACCGCTACGCTACCAGGCCGACCCCTATGTACCATATTTTAATCTGGAACCTGAATTTTTTAAATATCTTGTCACAGGAGAAAAATTCTGAAGAACTTTAATCCTGTCAATGGTATTAAGACATAGGCTTGGGAAAATGACTAGGCAAGAATCTAGGCTGAACTCTTAGAATGTCTTCCTGATAAATGATTATGTTTTACTTGTAAAGCAAAAGATTTAATATTGTTTTTAAGTGACTCCCCACACGATATTGTGCAGTGCATCCTAGCAGTGGGAAGAGGGGATTGTTGTACCCCGAGCTTGATTGCTCCTCATTATATTAAAGTCAGCATCTTGAAGCTTGTGCAACAGGATCAAAATGTATAGTACTAAAAATGTAAATTTGAAAACAAGCAACTTCCTTTTATATTTCATCTCAGCTTACCACTGATGGCCCTAGTGCTGCTAAGTACTTGTGTACATTTCACCCAATGACAACTATGTACACCTTAAATATATACCATTTTTATTTAAATTTTTTTAAATGATTAATTCTAATACATGACCAATATTTGTAAAATACATCTATATCATTTACCACTATTAAATGAGGATTATGGGGAAAAATGTGGTTGTTTCCTTTACTCTTCTCACTGATCACGAGCTTTGAAAAGAAATCCAATCTTCATAATATAATTGGGAGCTGTGAGTTGGGCATTTGGGAGACAGAGGTAGAGGTGACAGAGAGGATAAAGATGGAGATGGAGAAAGAGAGAAGGAGAGAGAGAAATAGTACCTCCTCCCAAAAATTCACTGCTCAGGTTTCATTGGTCTACATGAAATTTGTGGATAATAGATATCAGAAGTCTTCTCTGGTCATTTACAATGCACGGAAGCATACATTACAAATATTATCACCTAATATCCATTAAAGTCATATAGTGTCATCTGGCTCTTGTGTTGAGTAAAAAGCATTGGGTTTTTTTTTTTCAAATTTGGATAATAGATTCATAATGGATTTTAACAGGATGAAAAGAGTACATCTGTATTATTCTGAAGTATGCTTCATAAAGAACTACTCTGTTTACCCAATATATATCCCTTGATCTTGCTGTAGAGACATTTTCATACTGTCCAGTCTGATTCTTTCAAGTTTTTGTTGCAGACTGTAGAAGTGGATGATTTGATTTTCATTTCACTTATCTTTGTAGTGGATGTCACTGTGCCTTGATTACTGTCATTTACAACTCCTATATGTCACCTCCTGACAGAAATGCAGCCCCTAACCTATTATTTAACTTATAACATTGCCATGTTTTTATAAATATCTGAATTCTATCACTTAAAAATTTTTAAACAGCATTTTTTCTTTAAGTTTATCTAAATCACCACAAAGAAAAATTCAAATTACTAAACTAATATGGACTCACGTTTAGCATTTTTACGCTTTCATAAACATCTATGTCACTCAGAGTTTCAAAAAATAGTATTTTTCTTTAAGAAGTTTAATGTCATCATAAAGAACTTGATACCAAAAGTGATTCATAAACTCAAAAGTAACATACTAATTTGATTGATGCAAATTTCAATTTGAGGGAAAATAGTTCTGTTAAATGCACATTTCTACTACCAATACCATTTGAGCGAGAACCTCAGCATTTGGGATTTTGTGAATTGATGACAGAGTTGTAAAAGGAAACTACTGAAAATAGGTTTTCAATGTTTTCTACCAATTATGTATGCAAATAAAATGTGCATGAGTTTGTTTTCTCAATTTTAAAATGTCTCAAGAGGATATGGTTTTCAGAAAAATAAAACCTCAGGAAAAAAATAAACATTATATGTTTTTAAAATACAGCTTGGAAGAGTAATGTGAGTGTGTGAGAAGGTCAAGGGTACTTCATCACCACCCTTTCAGGGGAGGTTTTAACAGCTTCTCCGTGAACGCAGGTCCGAGTCCTGCGGGTCACAAAGCGTTTTATGATCTTGTTCCAACCTACAGAGATATTATTGCCAATTAGTGAATTCCATTTAACACTTCCTTATTTTTATCACATGTTGACATAGTAACTGACATCATCACATATTAACATTAACATCATTGACTTTGGGATGCATTTTTACAATAATGATATATTAATCATTTTGTCAGAATTGAACTGTAGTTTTTGCCCCTTGTGTTAGTTTCCTATGACTGCTGTAACTAATTGTCACACACTTAAAACAATACAAATTTATGATTTTATAGTTCTGGGGCTGAAAATCTAAAATGAGGTGCTGGTAGGGCTGCATTCCTTCTGAAGACTTCTGCTTCCTTGCCTTTCACAGCTTCTAGAGGCTGCCCGGATTCCTTGGTTCAGGACCCCTTCCTTGCGTCAGCCCAGCCTCTTGCTTCCATTGTCATGTCTCCTTCTTCCTTTTGACTTCTTGTCTCCCCATTATGAGGACCCTCGGAGGATCCTTGTGATTACATCTAGGGCCCATCTGACAGACCAGGATAATTTCACCATGTCAAGTTCCTTAACCCCGTCTGCGAATGCCTGTTTGCAGTATAAGATAACAATTACAGTTTTCAGGAGTTAAGGCCTGAATGTTTGGGGGGGATGCATTGTTAGTCTACCACACTTGCCTCAATGGTACCTAAAATAAAGGTCTCTTCCAAGCAGTGGCAGGTTATAATCAATGAAATATGGTAATGCATCTGCTATCTTCCTGCATTGTGTTCCATTCATACTAATTTGTTTTCAATTCCCAGGACTTTCTCACCTTCTGGCCTTCATCTCTGTCTAGAATGCCCTTCCTGCCCCTCTGTACTCCACATGGCTAGCCTTGATAATGTGTGGCAGTTCTTCAGGACTCATTTTAAATATTATCTCCTTCAGGAAGCTTTCCAATACGATTTAAGATGCTGTAGTTACCCCTATATTTGACTCTACAGTTTCTAGGCTATGTAACAAGTTATCATAAACTTCGCAGCTTAAAACAATTCACATTATCATCTCAGGATTTCTGCAGACCAGGAGTGTGGGCGTGGTTAGCGGAGTTCTCCGCTCATGGTCCCACAAGGCTCGAAGCAAGCTCTGTGCCGGGGCTGTGAGCTAATCTGAGGCCCAGGTTCCCCTGCCAGGCTCCCTGGTTGTTGGAAGAACTTACTTCCTTGCAGTGTGAACACTCTGGTGTTGCTTCCTCACTGGCTGTCTGCATGGAGTGTTAGCTCCTGGTGGCACCAGCCATTCCCTGCCACGTGGCCCTCTCTGCAACACAGCTTTCATTGTGCTCCTTCCAGGCAGGGGGGAGAATGCCTTTGACTTCTTTTAAAGTCTCACCTGACTTGGTCAAACTACCCAAGATAATCTCTCTTTTGATTGACTCAAAGCCATCTGATCTGGTGACTTTGATTGTATCCCCGAATCCCTTCTGCAGTGTAATGTAATATAATCACGGGGGTGATATTCCATCACATTCACAAATCTCCCCCACACTCAAAGGGTGAGGACTCCACAGGCCACGTGGGCTTAGGGCAGGGATCTCAGAAGCCGTATTAGAATTCTGCCTCCACAGTGACTCCTCAACATGAGAAATGGACCGTATTTACCTCTAATTGCACTGCACTGATTTACTTGATTGTTTGAGCCCCTCATTGTTTATAACCCTAGCATCTGCCACTTCACTTGTCACATAGTAGGGGCTCGTTAAATATTTGTATAATGAATTAATATACAAATCAGCATGGTATTGAGAGTCTAGTGAACTCATGCGTATTCTGTAAAAGAGAATATCATGAGTGTTTTCTCAAATATGAGTATGAATTATTGTTTAGCACCTTAATGGATTGTATGCATGAATTTGACAAGCTTGTCTATGAAAGAGACAAGCTAAATTAAATTCTCACCAGCAAGGTAAAACATCTAATCTCACAATTAAATATTTAGAAGTAGGTAATTAGCAAAAAAGGGTATGCATGAGAATTTTTTGTTAGGGATAATTCATTTTATGTGCTTCTGGCAGATGTTTGTTTGTTCAGTGCAATTTCTCCTATTTTACAAAGAAAAATACTTTTATTATGATAAAATTATATCCAAAGGTGTGTCATTTGCAATACACTCAATCTCAGAATGGTTTAAGAACAAGGAGCAGACTTTGTTCCTATTTGAATTCCCCACACTATTTACCGTCGCTCTTACAAAAATCAGCCCCTCCATAGATTTTTTCATTGAAGGAAATCTTTATTTCTATGCTCTTTGGAAGTAGTTTTGTATTTTTATGTTTTTTCCTGGACTTGGAAACTTGAAGTCCTGGATGTCTATTCACTCTGGTACAGCTCCTGCTGCTCTTATTTGATGGACACTAACTGTATCATTTTGGGTCCTTCACTGTACACATTGCTGAGGTCTTCAAGACTTTCTAGGGCCCTCTCACCTTGTTTTCTTGTGATCAGAATTGGGAGAACCATAGGGATCCCAAAGTTTGAGAATTTCTCCAACTGCCACTATACTACTAAATGTGGAAAACTTTATCCCTTATTCCAAGTATTTGTATTATCCCGTCATCACCACAGCTGTGAAATTGCTGAGAAAACCTGAGCAGTTAGAGGACTTAATGATCACTGGACAGTTCCTTCTCTGAGGCATTCAGTCGGGCACTTTTAGAACCGATGTTAGTACATGTATGCTACACATTTTGTGAATGAATGCTATTATGTAAATACATTCCAAATAGCTATGTTCCAGATATTTTTATGATGCCTGGAAAACTAACACCGGAATGATGATTTTGCTTTGATGAAAAATTTGATGCTGTTTATGCCTCACTTTCAGTTTTTGTTTGACATGGATTCCCTTGGGTCAAGCCATCTTAATTCTTATCTCCAATATTTGTGTACATTTCACCCAGTGACAGTCACATTATCTAGTTACATTTTCTGAGTAAAACTTAGTTTCAGGATTGAAGTGTCACTCTTAAGATTAAAGGCTTAGTAAATTGTTCTTTTTTTCATTATTTACTTGTTTTGAGAATAGCAACAAATCCATCAAGCAAAGCTTATAGTCATAGCAATCTCCAGGGTACCAGAAAGAAAACTCAGGGAGCTCCAAATGATTAATAATGGACTTTCTTAATTGCAGTGTCTCCAGAGAACATTGGTGAACAAAAGGTGAAAAGTATGAAGAAACAAAATGATACTTTAAAAAATGCTGTCACTTAACAATGCTGCCTGCTGCTGCTTTGTTAGATGAAGCACAGAAATCTTAAATAACACTCCTTTCTTCAATAGTAGTAGAGAGAGAAGGAGAATCACAATGATAACATGGAAGAGAATTATGAGTCATTGCCTAGTCATTGGCTGCATTTAGGCAGCAACGTGCCAGGTAAATGGCAGCAGTGGCAGGGGCTTGTCCATTGGATGAGCCCTGACACTTTGGTCTTTCCTTCCAGCTCCCCACTGTGAATTTGGGCCTCGTGGGCCTGGTTGTCCTTGTGGGAATGGAGCTGTGTGTGCAGCGAAAGTGGACGTGGAAATGTTTCTGCTCGGGGACCAGTGCCGGTGTGGGGAAGGCCTGCAGGTCCAGGCTGTGCGATCAGTGTCCACGAGCGCAGTCCCAGCCCTTGTCTGCACAGACGCTGCTGTGACAGTGAGGCTCCGTCACCGCAGTTCTCACGGAGCAGTCCAGCTCGACTCCAAGGTCGTAACGGAATAGCCCACAATGCACCCACGACTATTAACTGCCTCCATCCTGCCTTCAATATCAAAGCCAGTGCCAATTGTTTTCACAAAACACCCCACTTCTGACAAATTCATTTATATTTTTGTGAGTCATAATAGTAGTAAGTGAGAACATTTAATGAGATGTGACTTCTGTGTTTTGGTGTCAGAATTAACCATTTTTTAATGTGTTTTTCAACGGTAGATGTTTAAAAAATATTTATTTGTAGGTGTGTGAAAGCAGCGTTTACAACAATTTAAGATAACTCATTATTTTAGCCCATCTATTACATACACACACACACACACACACACACACACATTTCTTCCTACGGAAATATGTATTCCTGAAGCAATGTGAATTCACAGAGGAAAAAGAAGAAGGCAGAAAGAAAAGAAGGGAAAATGGAAGGAAAGGGAGAAAGACGAAAATCAAATATTGGAACAGATTTTTCTGTTGAAGAACTTGCCTAAAATTTTTGTCAAGACGTAGGAAAAACAGGGCATAAAGTAGTCCTGTGAACTGGACATGGCCAAGAGGCATGAAGAGGAAAGAAAAGAGAGAAAGCTAGAAGGGTGCTGAAAAAAACTGTTCATCTTATTTTGCCTCCTTTAAAATATGTTTCTAGGGGCTGGCCTGGTGACGCAGCGGTTTAGTCCGCGCTTGGCAGCCCGGGGTTCACGAGTTCTGATCCCGGGCGCCCGCCAACGCACTGCCTGTCAGCCACGCCGTGGCGGTGTCCCATATAAAGTAGAGGAAGATGGGCACGATGTTAGCCCAGGGCTGGGCTTCCTCACAAAACAAACAAACAAAAAAGTATGTTTCTACGTGATCCCTTAGTAAATGGATGAATGTTTAAAATAATATAATGTTTAGAAAAGTACATTTTGATGGAAAGTCATTTTATTTTGAAAGGGTATCATTTAACTGAAATTATGAATTCTTTGCTTTAAACCAACGCTCTGCAAATGCATATCCTTAAGGAGCATAATGGACTTTTTTACACTGGGAGCGGCAGGTAATGGTGGGGCCTTAGCAAACTGGAATATCTACATGGATATTAATATATATTTAACTTTTCTAACACCATGCCAGCTAGGTAAAACATATTTTGGGGCTATGGGCCACCTGTTTGTTATTCCTGATTTAAACCAACATTCGTATCATTTTTTTCCTCAGATTTTGACACTTTAAATATTGTGTTATTAAATTTGTGAAATTCTCAAATTACCTTGAAATAAGTCACTATTATTTTACCTCTGAGCTCAAACCCACAGGTGTTTGGGATGCTGGGAATAGCTCTCAAATTTCTGGCGCTCTCTATAAAATAAGGAAGGCAGAGTGGTATGCCCAAGAAAGAGGTCAGCAACTTTCTTAGATCTAGGTAGCTCTAGTGTAATGGTTATATATGGTGATCTATGAGCACTTTTGATACATTCTGAGTGATATATATATATATATGATTTTTATAAGTCCCCATAAATATTTTAATTCATAATTCCTTATACAATAAGAAAATATGATTTCCAAATATGCTACTTATAATGCTGCTACCTATTAAATTTTTGGAGGTGATACATAATATATTATAGAAACTGTAAATTTAGGAAACCTGATATATTGATGCATTTTGAAAATATTCAAATCATCGATAATATATTTTGGACCCCATCCAAGGAGATTTAACTACCAGAGAACCAAAACATTTATTAAAAACTAGATCATACATGTAAAATGGTATTGGAGTAAATCTAAGGCACTGTATTTGTAATACTTTCTCAAAACTGAAATAGTTGGGGAAGCCAAACTTCCCAAATTCAAGTTAATAGTATGTATTACATGACAATATATAAGAAACAATTATTAACATGTATTCGTGAATTTGTAAATCTCAAACATTATGTGGTTATTCACCACATTGCCAATACATTATAAAATACTCACCTCTATATTTTCACCACAAAGTTTTATTGTATCAGAAAGTTTGAATTAGTACAACTAATGTATGATATTTGGTGCATATTTAAGTATAAAATGAATAATACATCCAAATTCACGGAAGGCTTAGCTGATGAAAATTTCAGTTAAAAACATTAGTGGAATATATATAAACAAAGACTAATGCAAATACAGTGAGTGTATTTTCTGGTAAAAACAATAACAACAAAACAAGATAATATCATAAAAATGCTTTTTTAACAGGAAAAAGTATTTCTTGATAAAATGGCGATTAGTGATCACATAGCTCGTAATTAAGAAACTAGTCGTTGGGAGCAAAAAGCATTTTTTGTTTCTTTTTTTAAATTTTAAACAAATTATGGTTGATTATTTATTTTCCCTATGGTACCCAATTTAATTCCTGGGTTCTCATCTGGCACATAGTTCATTTCTTACCTTCTTAGCCCAGAATAGTCGACATTTAGAAAGCAAGAAAGCATTTTTCTTGATAATAAAAGCATGCTTTGTTTTGTAGCACCACTCTCTGTCTTCCAGACCCATTGTAAATTCAAAGCTATCTTTTGTTGTCATTTTTCTTTTAAAATAATTTATCATTTATCTACACAGAGAATGTCTACATCTACGCTGAAAATTACCTTGACTCTAGTTGTTTGTTACTTGTCAGTTTGCATCAGTATCCAAACTGGAATTATAATCATAAACTTTTTTTTTAATATTACTATGATTGATGGTGCTCCACAATGTCTTAATTACATACTGTATAACATTTGGTTTTAATTTAGCATACATAATGCCATATGTAACATATAGAGACACACCAACTGATATCATGTTATCTCATTAATTTATTTACTGCTCTACCTGTACAATAATTATTCATTTATATTCAATAAGATGTTAGAAGTTAGGGTGCTAAGTGAAAAAAGTAAAGTAAAACAGAAGTAAACTCCTGTCTAAAGAGCTGTCAATTCTCGTATCTCTGTTGTCACTTTTTGACCCCTGTGGGCTGCCTCGTTCTCCTTAGAGGCCCAAGTTACAAGTGTGGTACAGAAATGTGGCTGCAGAAATCTAGAAGCCAGCTAAATACTTCACAGTGCATTGAAAATGCTGTTGCCAACCAGACCTAAGTGTTTAGTGAGAGTAAGAGCAGGTACGTGCAGGGAGAGAGGGGCAGTGTAGCTTACACGGTAAGTAAGTTTCAGGGATAAAGACGAAGCCAGAGACTGACAAGAAGCAGCCGTAGATCTGTGCCCGCTCCAACCACAATTCATGCTGTCACCAGTTCCTTGAGGTGCTTCAGAGACCATTCTTTTTCCATCACTAATGATAAAATAGAGGACAGACTCTGATCGTGACTTTTTTCACCCCTGAGGAAGATTAGCCCTGAGCTAACGTCTGTGCCAGTCTTCCTCTACTTTATATGTGGGTCCCCGCCACAGCATGGCTGATGAGTGGTGTAGAACCATGCCTGGGATCCAGGCCTGTGAACTCAGACTGTGGAAATGGAACACTCTGAACTTAACCACTGTGCCACAGGCCAGCCCATGATCATGACTATTAAAAGGATTATGATGAAATGTGAAAAATCTTTTTAACTAAGGCTTAAGTAGTTCAATATCAACTTTCAGATCACTTTGCACTTTGAACAACCAGTTAACTTGTTGTTTATTAAACCTAAAGCAATCTGAGAAAAGTCAATTGATACAAAAGTAACCTATTTGTCATAGGTATTGTTTACTGACCAAAAAAGAGAGAGGTAAGAAAATTGGATATTTTCATTTTTGTTTTGCAAACTGTTACCAAATGTCCATTGTTATTGTTCTTATTTCAAATAATTGAAGTTTTTAAGTTAAATAGAACTGAGCAAGATAGTTATTTTAAAAATATTGTAGAGGGCCGTGTAATAGAGTATTAAATATAAAAATCTACACTTTCTTTGGTTAAAAGTGAAACACATTTAGATGAATACATCTTTAGTGTAATTAGCATCACCTATACCATGATTAAAGAAACGTTAAGAGTTTTCTCTTTTCTGTTGTTTTCAGTGGCTGATGGCTTCTCCTGCTTGTGCAATCCAGGCTACAGTGGCCTGAGATGTGAACAGGACATTGATGACTGCATCCTGGATGCCTGTGAAGACAATTCTACCTGCCAAGATCTGCATCTCGTTAGTATCCATGAATATTATTAATATATTTAATGTGGGTTATCATAAATTAACTGCTACAAATATAGTTAATTTTGCCTATGTGGCATATTTATTGTATGCATATGCATACAATTGTATGCATACATATGTATGCATAATTATTAATATTAGAAAACAGAAACTCAGGCAGTATTTTTTAACTTTATAGTAGTAAAAAACGTTCTATTCACCACTATGTATAGTTTGATGTAAATATTATAAAACAAATAGCTAACTCTTTGGATTCACAACTCTTGGTGATAATTTGTGTAAAATTTGAGTAATTATTCTTAAAAGTGTTGTTATAGGCACTCTTATAGGAACCCGCTTTTATCTAACTCGAGGTATTATATACACACATGCAATGTATTTCATTGTCATTTATAATCTTAAATTTTATTTTGATTTCCACCTCATGCTGTACACTTCCATCATTTCCTTCATTCATCTGTGTTGGTGCTGTCCCTTCAGTACATATCCATTTGTCATCGCCTTTGTCACAGCCTGTGCCATTCTGCCTTAAACGGACTGTGACACAGTTGGCAAATCAATGGGATCCCCTCAGGCTCCTCATTTTTCAGAAAGCCTGACATAAAAAAATATCTACTCGAGGTGGACTCACTGACTGGCTTAAGAAAATAAATGACATACAACACAGGTTAATGCTGCAATACTAGTCTAGACTTGCAGTTTATTCTTTAGCAACAGAGCTGATTTTCACAAAAGGAAAATCACAAAACTACACTAGCTGAAGTTAGAAAAACAGACCTGTTTTCATTGATATATTGTGACTATCAGTGTACTGACAGTGTTTGTTTTTACAACGAAAGGATAATTTGTGACAAGTTGATTCTTTCCCACAAGGAAGGCAGACACCTAAATGAAGAATTACAACTAACGTCTGGATAACCACGACTGGAAACATGCATGGCCCATCGGTTATCTAGCCACTGTTTAGGTATGGGTAGGTCATCCCAGACACTTTGTTTAAGTCAGTCATGCTAAGCCCATCCCGCTTTGGGGGTCCCTGTAGGAATGGACATGTGACCCTCTGCTGGTCTGTGAGATAAAAGTGGAGTTCTTTCCGGGGAAACGTTCCTCACCTGCACATAGGATGTAAGTAAAAGATACTGACCTCTTCTAGATCTTATAACAACTGGATTTTATACAGGTAATTGCTGTTGCCATTTTCAGGCCCCAAGGAGGGGAGCGGGGTGCTGCCTAATGGTAGCGGCCCTGAAGGCAGCAGAGCTGAGAAATAGAAGAAACCTGGCCCTTGATCAGTTGTTGAACTCCTGACTGAACCCCGCAGGGACCTGCCCAGCCGCTGGATGTAATTATGTGGGATCACTTATGGCCTATTTTAATTATGGCTTGAGTCAGAGTTCCTCTTACTTGCAGGTAAATCATCTAATTTCCATAATGTGATTAAACTTTACTTTAGTCTATGATTTCAGCCATAACTTCAGCAACAATAGGAGTTGCCCGTACTCATAATCATAAGATTCCACTTTTAGACCTGACCTTGCCCCAACTTATCTGTGTGACACTACGTCAGTCATTTGACAAGTCAGGAACTTTAACTTTAGAAACTGTATCATATCAAATAATACAACTCCTAGCTATAGTGTTCTCTCATTTATCCATTTTGTAAATTGCCAAATTCAAACTAACTTTAGACTAATTTCAGTTTAAAATCTTGACTCATACTTCCAGAAATTGGTATAATAAGAATAAAATAAAATAAGAATTATAAAAAGGTGGAACTCATAGAAACAGAGAGCAGAATGTAGTGACCAGCAGCTGGGGGTTGAGGGAAATGGGGAAAATATGGTCAAAGGGTACAAGTCTTCAGGCATAAGATGAACACTGTATTGTAGACTTGAAATTTGCTAAGAGAGGAGATCTTAAGCATTCTCATCACACACACGTAAAAAGGTAACTATGTGAGGTGATGGATGTGTAAATTAACTTTATTGTGGTAATCATTTCACAATGTAGCCATATATCAAATCGTCACATTGTACAGTTTGTCAATTATACCTCAATAAAGTCAGGGGAGAAAAGGATAAAGAAACAAAACAGAAAGCAGCAGAGTTGAAAGGAAATAAATTTAGCAAACTAAATGAAGTTCACCAACTAGATTATAATATTTTATTAGTTGATTTAAATATCTTATAATATACAAAGAGATCATCGAAATTACCTAACTCCTAACCATAATTCATATATCAATCACAAGAAGAACAGAAATACCATTGAATTGGTGATGGCCTTCCAAGGGAAGACGTTATGGAGACAATAGATTGTTTAAAAAATTAGAGAATGAGGCTGGCCTCGTGGCATAATGGTTAAGCTCCCGTGCTCCACTTGCGGCCCCAGGTTTGCTGGTTCGGATCCTGGGCGCGGACAGACGCACTGCTTGTCGAGCCATGCTGTGGCCGCGTCCCATATAAAGCAGAGGAAGATGGGCACGATGTTAGCCCAGGGCCAGTCTTCCTCAGCAAAAAGAGGAGGATTGGCAACGGATGTTAGCTCAGGGCTGGTCTTCCTCACACACACACACACAAAAAATTAAAGAATGTTCAAAATATTTGATTGCTTTTAGAAATTGTGTCTGGGGCCCCAGGGTTACCCCCAGATTTGATGATTGATTAGGAAAACTCAGAAAAACTGTTTTACTCATGGTTAGGATTTATCAAGGTGAAAAGTTATAGATTAAAAATAGCAAAAGAAAAGGCAGAGATAGCAAAGTTGAGGAGAAGCCAGGCACCAGCTTTTAGGTGTCTTCTCCCAGTGAAGTTGCGTGGCCAGAGCTTAATTCTCTCAGAAATAGTACGTGACAATGTGTATGAAGTGTTACCAATTAGGGAAGCTCACTTAAACCTTGGTGTCCAGGGTTTTTATCGGGGTTGGTCACAAGGCACTCACTTTAGATAATCAGTCACCAGCTCCTGCAGTGTTCATACTGACACAGCGTGGTCCAGAGCCCTAGGTTTAAAACAAAAGCTTTCGTCATAAATCATATCATTAACATAAACTATTTGGCATAGCCCAAGGTGTCATGTATCAAACACAGTTTATCAGGCAGGATAGTCCAAGACTCAGAGGTTATTTTCTAGGAGGCAGTAGAGGGCCATTCCTTCCTTCAGAATATGCAGAGTTTGAGCAACCAAGCCTGCTAAGTTAACTATTGCATAACAAGTTAACAATATTTAGTATTATATTAAATATTGCATTTTTATGTAGGAATAGGTAGTATATAATTGGACAAACAATACGTTTCATAATATTAAATTGAAACAAAAAATCATTACAGACACTAAGTCAGACAGAAAGAGCTAAAAACTCATAATTTTCTAACAAACCCTGGCAAAAATGAACAACATAAATAACTGAAATAAAGCAAGGTCCAATCTGAGTTTCATATATGCTTCTTTCACCAGCATGTTGGTAAAAGACAAACCGTGCAATGCTGAAGGCTTTGAAGTGGAAGAGAAAAAGAAAGGCACAGAGTGTGCTGTTTCTGCAAAATGTTTATAATTGTGATAAACAGAAAGATGGCTTTATTCGATCTGTGCAGCACTCACATGTGGCTGTGAGTCAGCAGGCTGCTTTTCATGCGGGTGGGATTCTCCAAACCAGCCCAGGCAGCGTCATTGATATGAGGCTTGCTTCTTCTTTGAACTTGTAATGGGTGTAGCTTCAGATTAACATTTTCACATTCACAGCATTTTCTTATGATTATATGTAGCATCATCAATATGAGTTTAGATAAAAAACAGAAAATAAGAAGACTTTGAAAACAGGATGAGAAGTATTTTGTAACAATAAGCCAGTTTTCTTATTTTCCTTCCTTTATGATTCAGTAAACCAAAGAAAACAATGTGAGGAAAAAAGAAAAATTTAAATGCTTAGCACATAATATGATACAAGTGTTAAGAATGGGTAGAGTAAGATTTATTTGCTCATGTAACTTTCTTACGTATATTTGAAAATAACTATTTCTTTATGGTTATTTAAATATGTATGATCAAATTATTCCAGTATTTACCTCTCATTTTACTTTCATTTTCCTCTGTATCTTACATGAATAATGAATGTTTAATTTTGATAACAGCAGGAGAAACAGAAGTAGTGCAACAGAACTAATATGTGGAAAGGACAAAGTTTACACATATTATAAATACTGGTATACTACAGATATAAATTTTCTCCCAAATACTCAGGTGCAAAAACTAAACTGAATTTATGTGTTTTTCAGTGAAAAATAACACTGCCTTTACCTTCACCACCATATGGTCGAAAAATCCATGTCAGCCATTTGCGAGTTGCCCGTTTCCTCCCTTTGGGATTGTAGAGTAAATGCTGGGGTGATCTGAGCCAGGAATGTGAGGGAACAGCCCTGCTCTGTAGTTCACTTGGCTGCTACTGAAAAGCCCGTTGTGTCATTCCCATGCTCTTTTCAAAGAGAGGTTAATCTGCCAAATGATTCCAATCCTTTCATACCAAATTTGGCTTCCGGGACCTTTTCTGCATCCCTCAAGTGCACGGGGCTTAGTTAATTATTGGTCAGGTCCCAATTGTCCCTTCAGCGTATTCAATTGGAACGGCTAAAACCTGGGGTTCTGCTCTCTCACTAGGATTACAAACCCTCCATCAGTGTGGAATCAGTCCAGCTGCTCTCTGTCCAAATACAACCTTCATTTCTTTCATGCCCTCCCTCTCCATGAAGATTTGCTTAATCTCATTTGATGGAGATTAACACAGACTGTGACTCACCATCAGAGCTTGGGAGCTCTAGAACTCTCAAAACACACAGAACTGCCTGAATATTCCTTGATGGAGAAAAGAAAAATTCCATTTTTGTAGCAATGGAAGACAGTAACAAATTTTATTCTTAATTATTCCTGTTGTATAGGAATATGACAAAATTTGTCAAGCTTCAGATGTCTTAAATCTTCTATATAATCTTTACCATGGCTGTTGTATAATATTAATATTGCTTTTAAATCACAGGTCCTATAGAATATCATCTGAAATATTAAACCTCCAAAAAAACAATTTTTCCTTATTCATTTTTTAAGGTTGATTAGGTTAAACATCTTGTAAGTTTTGAGTAACTTGAAAGAGAAGAGAACATGTTTGGAGATTGTCTGGCTTTGACATGGATTTGTTCTGTGATTTACTACAAGTCATTGAACTTATTGGAACCATAAAATGAAGAATTGTTAGCATGTTCACTCCAATTCACTATGTATGGCACTATGTTATTAATTTAAGGAAAATATAGCTTTCCATTTTACTTGAGTTTCAGAATATACATGAGCATCTATTATCGGACTTTTTAGTTGGATTATCAGTTTCTTCAATGAAATGAAAGAGTTGAACTCAATTGTTCTTAACGAGGAGATTGCCTTTGAAAATACAGGCACTTAAAATTCTGATTTAGTGGATGGATCCAGACAACTGGATAATTTATAATTCCTTGTGGTTTGGATGTGTACTTCTATTTGAGAATCTCTGGACTAGATATCTAGATAGCACTTACTAAGTCTAAACTTTTGTGATATTGGGGGTGGAGCACAGACAATTCTATTCCCTGTGTACTGATAACTCACAATTTAGCACCTTAAAAAAGAAACAAAGGATGGTCTGAAAAATTGAGAGAATTATCCCCTGTGTTTTTAGTAACATATGTCATTGTATCTTCCATTTAAAAGTAGTGCTTTTGTTTTTAAGACAAAGGGAATGAGTCTAACTTTTTCATTTTAATCCTTTGTGAGAGATTGTATAACTTTGTAATACAGATTTGTATTACAGATTTGTAATAACTTTGTGAAGTGTCACTCGTTATGTATTGACATTTGCTAATGAGAAAATCTGTGCATGAGATTATAGCTTTTCATAAAGGCTGGCTATAATGGTGAAATCATTTTGAGAGAATTAAAAAATAATCAATAACTGATTGATTTGTAATGATATCCCAAAGGTTCACTTAAGTCTTTTGATTAAATTGATTAGTTGTAACATCTTCAGTAGTGTATATATAGCCAAAATTTTAATCTAAACCTGATGTATTAGCTAACAACCTGCATTAGCTAACACAAAATGAAGTCCTTTGGTAATGTCCACCCTAAATAGCCTACTTTGTTTATGTAGAATAAAATCTGCCTAATTTTTTTTATTACCCACATCTCTACCTTTCATTACACAGATGCTTACTTTAAAAATTTATTGAGAATAATTTGACATTACATTTGTGAAAGTGATTCATCATGATGGATGTAGTTTTCTATCCTTTCTGTAATACAGTAGATTATAGAATTGTTATGCTTGTATAGTTTAAGACTAATACAGAATTTCAGTTCATTCATCTGATGACTTGTATAATTCTTTCAATATACTCCCCTCAGTCGTCAATTTTGTCGCAGTTAATATGTCTATCCGAAGCACCACATTGCTTCCCCTCTAATCTGTTGTTTTAAATGTGTCAAGGCCTTGAAACAGATAATCAAATTTGTGAGGATTATATGCTGAGTAAAGGTAAACATAACTTGAGAAAAGACTGTTGACCCACCTGAGTAAAGAAGCACGTCAGCTTTAAATTTGGACTTGTGAAATCTATTTCGGAAGCTCAGACACATTTCCCCTTCTTCTTATTCCAAGATTCATTACAGAGAAGTGAGGTTTACAGATCATTGAATTTTGAGGTTTGAGAAATCTGTGGAGCAGTATTGAATTTCATAAATATTGTTTGCGAACATAATTGATCAGAGAGAGGAATTTTCCACTTTCAGACTCTTTAATAAAAATGGACAGTTCTCAGAAATAGTTCAGCTTAAAAGATGATTTACAATTGATTGAATACAATTCCCATTAACAATATTAGCCAAAATACATCAATAAGTGTATTCATTTTCAAAGAGTTGTGAGACAGATTAAGTTTCAATTTATCTCAATACATTGTGCTTTTGTATTATTATTTGTTATATTTACATAACTATACTAGAACTGAACTCTGGGCTTCACAATTTATTTCTGAGAATTTAGTGAAAAGTTACAGTCCACAGCAATTTCATTTTTTCCTAAAAAGCATTCTTTCTGCCATTTAGATGGATGTCATTTTTAATTGGTTAAGTCTACATAACACTCTTTTATAAAACTGTTATGTTGTGTTTATATATTGTTTTTAAGAGGATAAATAAGGGAAAAAAACCCACATCTTCCTTCAGAAGAGCAAGTTGACTTCAAGCATATATTATTAACTGACAGGAACGGTGGTCACAGGATAGTACAGTCTTCATCTCCGTCGGTAGAACTGCACTGTGCTCTAACTCTACGTCATCCTAACTCCCCTGTGTCTGTGAGGAGTTTATCAATGGTGAAGGTCTAGGAAATTTTGAGTTAGGAAACGGATATACATTAGTGGAAACAAGCATATGTGCAGGTGTATATGCACACGGGTGCACACACACAGAAAAGAGAATATGTCTTTGTTCTTTAGTCTTTTGCCAACCATCCTGATTTAAACACAAGTCAAGGGCTTTCCAAAATCAAGTTCTGGAGCCCAGGACTTCATATGTGAACTTGTCTTGGTTACAATATATACATATTAATGAAAGCTAGCGGATAAAAAGCCTCTTTATGCAAAGTGATGAAAAACTTCGGTTTTGAATAATAGAGAGTGGCCTGTGGCATCATCTTAATCACAATAGGTTTCAATTTTGTGGCATGCCCTTTAAAACCAAAGGCTCCACGGACGAAAGAGGGTGGGCTTTTGAGAGAGACAGTTTTGCTTCACTACCTGTGCTACCTTAAAGAAGTGACTTAACCTTTCTAAGCCTGAATCGGTTCATTTTAATAATGGACATATTAATAGCAGCTACTTTGGAGGATTGCTATGAAGATAAGACGGGATACTGCATGTAAAATGCTTAACATAGTGCCTGCCTCATATAAAGGAGTTAACAAATATACACCATGTTTGAGGAGGAGGAGGAGGAGGATTTAATTGTGGCTACAGATAAAGAGAGAGGCAGGAAGGGAGGGAAAGAGGAAGAAAGAAAGAGAGAGAGAGAAAGAAAATAAATGATGAATAAATGAATGAATTGAATGGTCGGGTCTTTATCTATATCTCTTTAACTGTTTTTAGATTTTCTCATAGAGTAAGAAACCCATGGAGTCTGGACTCATGCCAAGATTGCAGAGCTTCGGCAGCTGCTGATCGCTCTTGTGTTACACGATCTCAGGCTGTCAGGCTCTGGGGCCCTCCTTCAAGGCTTGCTGGTATCGCTACACTTCTGGTGAAACTCTCTGCATCTGATAGAGACAAAGCAGAACACCTCAGCCCGATCCCTCTCTCTTCAGGCTTCAAGCCTTTAATCTGGCTAAGTCCACCGAATCTTATCAGTGCCACAGCCTTCCGGGTCACTTCCTCTGAGTTAAGTCGCTGGCCTTGGCCTTCTCGAGCAAGAAAATCTCCCTTCATCTAATGGCCGTGCTTAAGAAAGTAAGACAAAAATTTATCCTCCATACTTAAAAAAATCTGAAACAGAATCTCAAAAGAGACCCATGTGATGGGCATGGATGTTAAGTGCGAATGAGTAGATGAACATAAATACAGGCATAATATAGGTCTAGAATGTTGTCTCTGATCCTGTGATTTTTATTTTTATTTTTTAATATATACAATCAAAGGCTAATTTCTTGTCAGAAAATGTAGATCCCACTTTTCTCTGTGGTGTGGTGTGCCTTTCCAGGAGTCCTTTTATAGTTCATGGGTGTGTCCTAGAAGATGTATTTTACAGAGAAAAAGGTAGGACTGCTCGAAATGAAGCAAGTTTCTCATGGTCACACAGTTGTATCCAGCAGACTCTGCGGATTGCATGCTTCTCTCAAGGCTCCCCTTCTGCCCTAGATCGTGCTGCATCTGTCCATGTCAGAGCTTTGCTCCAGTTGCCCACAGGAAGCATGGGACTAGGGAGGGTGAGAATCCTGAGAGCAAATCAGTATTTCAGAGACTCCACAATCACCTGTGCTTTTCTGAAAATACGTGCTCATTTTGGACTCACCTCCTGGGGATTCTGATTTAGTAAAGAGGAAATGAGGTCTAAGCCTCTGTGTTTTTAAAACACCACAGAAGATTCACACGCAGAGCCATATTGCATAGACATTGGACTATCCACGTTCGCTGGACTGCATGGAGGAGGGCACAGCCACGGTGGTAGTGCACGTTTGGAAGCCTCTCCCATGTAGCCGGGAGCACCCAGCCAGCCCTGCGAGGAGTCCTGAGAGGTCTGGGGAGAACAAGTCGGTTCAGGGAATGGTCTGTCTACAGGTGATAGGATACAGCCACAGAGACTAGACTTTAAGCGTCAGCTTCTCATCTGCAGAATAACTGGGGCTGAGGAGAATTTACAGCTAGAATTCCAAAAAATAAATTCAGGGTTAAGATAGAGAATTAGGATGCTAAACAATTCTTTCTCTCAAGTGGGAACTTTTTGTGGGAAAAGGGCTCTCCTCAGCTAGTTGTGATGAGAGATTTCAGAAGTCCTAGTCCTCAAGGAAGTGGCTATTAGAAGACACTGGTGTGGAAGGAGCAGGCTGACCTATTAAGGGACATTGTTGAGGACTGATTTGAAAGACTGTGGAACAGAGTGGGGCCTTAGAGATTTTTTTTCCCAGAATATACAATTTTTACTAACTTATAATTTGATGCTTGTGAAGATACTTGGAATTTGAGAGTGTGATGCCAACCTCTTGCTACCCAGCAGATATTTTCCTCCAAGATTTGGGTGGGAGCTTCAGGTACAAATTATATACAAGGTAAACTGGACCCTTAATGCTACAAGCAGCCTGCACAGGCTGAGCTCGGCTGTTCGATGGCTCTTACTAAAGCTTGGCAGAGAACCAGAGCTGCAGAGGGAGTATTGGTTAGGAAAGATGCAGTTGTTTCATTAGTATAAATGCAGCAAGAGAAACTTACAGCATCTTGGTACAATTGCAGTGGACTTAAGAGAGGCAATGGAACAGAGGAAGGTCAGTCCCTAGACTTATAAACAGGTTACTAGGGCCTAATTTACTTCCAAACTACAAATACAGTACTGGAAAATAGTTTGCAACCTTATAAACTTGGCAGCTTTCCTTTTTGGTAGGATACTCAGCCTGCCAAACTTATTGAATGAGAAACTAATGGCTCCAGTGACTGGAACGAGCTATAGCCAAAGAGTTGGGGACTCAAACTACTTTAGAACTTGGATCACTTTTTCCAACTCCCTAATACTGACTGTGGGACTAGAAAAATGTTTTGGTTTCTCCCCCTGTAACTGTGGTTCAATGCATTTTAGAACTTGGTATGATATTTATATTTGGTCTATGAGAGATGGGCAGAATCAGAAATAGCCAGGTTATGGAGCATTAAAAGCAGTCATGGAATGGGGTGGAAAATTAAGGAGGACTCTAGCGATAGGCACCAAGAGAAAACTGAGAGCTGGTGGGAGTGTCATAAGGTAAGTGGGGTCTAAGAGGAGATGGTCAGAAGTACACTGCAGATCAGTGACTGCCATCCCACAACTTCTCAGAGCAGGTATGTAAGCCTCGTTACAGATTATAGAAGTCCAGTATCCATCCTTCAGGTGAATGGAAGTAGGTCAAGTGGAGGACTTCAACCCAGAAACAACCCAAGGTGATAGTATAAGAGTTCACTTCTGCAAATTACAGCTTAAATTCTAGAACTATTTAGTAAAGACAAAAGTCCTCACTGAATAATTTGTTTTAATTTTAAAGAATAAAGTTTCTCAAAATTTGGCATTGAAGATATTTTATTATATGTACTGTATAAATATAAGAATGAATGATTTTTTATAATAGGAAAAGTTCCCAAGATAGTGTAGTTTAGTCCAGTTATAAATATATTTTAATAAAGTAAAAATTTACCAAAAAAATTTCAATTTTAATTAAAGAAAAACTCAATTTATCAAGAAAAAATCATAAGGGAAAAATAATTTCACCATGGTTTCTTTTGCATGATTGAGAACTGTTACACTGATAATCAAACATCAAAAAACTCCAAAGCTTTTGAAATCTTTTTTCTAAGGCTCTGAACCCCTGGTCACTTCTCCCCAGTGGTACTGACCACTGCTCTTCAGCCATCGGGGGTTCTCTCCTGCTGTGTTCTAGTAGACAGAGAAAGCAGGCCAAGTTTTCTTAAAATTTGCCAATTCAACTAGCTTCATCAATGGATTTCTGTCATTTGCCCACCCAGTGTTTTTCTTGGATCTTGTGGGTGATGAATTGGAATGAATGTATCCAATTACACTAAAATTTTGGCATGATTTTTTAGTGTATTTTGGCTTTCTGAGACAAATTAAACACACTTTTAAAATAAATGAATTTTGACTAAACCTTAACCAAAATTTAGAATTGATACTAAAGTTCCAAAAGAATGTAACGTGCAAAAGCATTTTCAAGTTATTCCATATTATCCAAGTGAAATTTGGCCCTTATTAGTGTCTCTAAGAAGAGACAATTGGATGAACAAAGACCCAAGATCATGCAAATCAAAATTCAAAAACCTAACTATAATTAATGTCATGATAATTTAGGTATAGATATCTATAAAACATTGAAGGAAACACCATGAATTATTAGTAAGTAAAAAAAAATCTTGACAGAGGACAGCCTTTACAATACACTTTTTAAAGGATCTTCCAATAGTTCAAGGCAGAGTCATTAAGATTTTTGAATAAAGTGTTTATTTTGTTTTGCATTTCCATTCTCCTTCCTGTGAGTGATTAGCATATACATATAATAAATTAATGTAATTTAGAAAGCATTAGTATTATGTACACAGGTGTACATTTTCTTTGCTATAGGATGTGGAGAATGAAGAAACCTGGATGAGGCAGAGGACATGGAATAAGATTACCTTGAATAATGAGCCTAGAACCTACTGATAAAGACTTTTCCTTGTTTCTCTATATTGTGTTTTAATCAAGTTATTCTTTTATCATAATGGAAATTAAGATATGCTTAATGCGTAACTTCCATTGTGGGTGGGAATCTAGACTGGCAAGACTCTTTATTTGCCTGAATCTTGGGACACATAACAGCAGATTACAAAAAGCTACCTGATATAGACAGAGTCTCTCATGCAATAATGACAAATCAAAATTTCGCCTTAGTAAAAATAGAGATGATATGGATATGGAGACCTGTGATTCTGGAAAATGCGATAAGCAGGAAAAACAGAACAGACAGCTGGACCATCGCAGCAGAACAGAAATATGCCCGGTGAGCTAGAGCTGACTTCCACAGTTAGTTTGTATCTAAGTCTCTCAACCTACTTTGAAAAGTACTTGCTCTACACTTGATCTGGAATATAAATTCAGTCTAAGTTTGCCAGATACAGCAAATACAAATACAGATGTCAGAATAGTGCACGAGACATATTTGGACTAAAAAATAATCAATTTTTATGTAAAATTCAAATTAACTGGGAGTCTAGCAACCCTAATGCAATCAGATTTTATTTCAAAGAAATTTATGCATCAGTCATCAAATATGCCTACTGTGATGTTCCTGTCTTTAAAAATATGTTTTTCTTTTATTCCTTACTTAGATAAGGAGTATGACTTAATTTAGATAAAATTGTTCCAAGTGAATTCTTCCAGAACTGCTTAGATTGTGGAGGGGAGTGGAGAATCATGAAGGATGAGAATGGAATGAGGGCGTCTCTCCCATCCTCCAGACCCGCAATTTAACCAAACAAATGGGGCCTGAGGTGCTTACAGATAGGCTTAATTAGTCAGATCTCAAAATAATTTATTACTTCTTGTTCTTCATGCAATAAGCAGACAGATTGAGGAGGAGAAACTCTAGCCCTAAGCAAAGTCATAACATTTATGTAGGTTAGGACCTTTTCACAAGATCCTGGTGAATTTTTTGACAAAGGTTGCCTTTAGTGGCCATCTGCTTTTGTTCTCGGTGATGACCTGTGATTGCATCAGTTCAATTGCCAGTTACTGGACCAATTTATGTAAGGCTTGTCCTGCATCTGTGTATTCATAAAACAAGAGATAATTCTTGTCACATATACGCAAAAGACTACACCAGAAAATTAATAAATGTAATGTCAAGGTAGGACCCAATATATATTCATTTTCTGGTCTTGAGCAAGAGTTATAGATCCCATGAATTTTAAAAATAGTTTGTCATTTCTTTGTTAAAGGAAGGTAGAATCTCAAAAATTCTTAAAAACCTGAAATTTCCAGAAGATAGGTAAGAAACTTTTATTTCTGCTGGCAGAAACTTGCTTTGCTGCAATAGGAGCAGTGTGGGATGAGCAGAAAACCTGGACTGCATCAGAGACAGAAGCCCATCTGCAAGACAGACCCTGGGCTGCACTATAAGATTCAGAGGTAGTCTGGATTTCTTTATTGTGTAGAACAACTTATAAACCCATTGAAAATAAGTTTGTAAAAAAGTATATTTATTTCTAACTTAAAAACATGTCACTTCTGACAATAATCTATGGTCAGCTAATTATTTTTTTATGTTTTTAAATAATTCCATTGTCTTGTTTTTCCTGTATGCTAAGGTTGATTACTATACAGAATGCTGAACATCTTTTAATTCTGTAAATAAGTCTTTAATAACATTTTAAAATTTGATTGTTCAATTATTGCATGTTCTTCTCTAGATAGTTTAGAAAGATAGAGAAACAATTAAAAAATTTTTTTTAAGTCATTTCAAATCTTACTACCAAAAGAGTCATAACCAGTATATCCTGCTTCAGAAAATTGTTATGGAAAATATTGTCACATATCTTTCAGTTTTCAGTTGGTAGTTCAATAACCTATCTGCTTGTTGAGAAGACCAGTCATCTAGTAGGATAATCAGTCCAGATGGGGGTCGTCTCTCCTTCTAAATGAGCGGAAGAGTAAGAGCAAGGGTGTTTTATCCGGAGGCCCAGGGACTAAATCTGGCCTTTGAAGTCTTTAGTTTGGCTCCCATTAGTTGGTCTGCAATGGTTTACGTTTGAATTATCTTCCAAAATTTTATACCTGGAAACTTTCATATAAGAATCAAGATATCCATCATCTTTTGAATAATCAGGATATCTGGTGAATCCCGGTGAGACTGTAACATAGAAAGAATTCCTGGAGTTGGTAGCTTCACAAAGCTTTATTTTGCTGCTTCCTCAGTTTACTAGTTATTGAGGCCCTCAACCAGGTATCAAATATGCTGCAAAACACTACAAAATACTGAAAGCTTGTCCCAAAGACTGGCCTTCCTCAGTTTCATGGCTTCATGAACTCTTCATTTTAAGACTGGGCTACAAGGTATTCTTCCACGAAGGCCCAAAGAGTCAGAAATTACCCCAAAATTGAGTCAAAAACTTAGAAAAAATAACGAAGAAAATGTTCTTTGTCTGGTAGAAAATCAGCGTGTCCATTTTACAGTAACCGCACTAACACATACGGGTATAGGGGAAAGAGAAAGGGAGGGATCCTTAAATGGGCTTCATAAAAGCATCAGAATATCTTTTAAATAACGATTTAAAAATTTTTGGACAGCAATTTTTTTTAATCTTATCCTTTTTATGTTGGGAGGGTCATCTTTTGTGAGTAGAAACATCTAAGTACAATTTTTTGTGTGTGAGAATGTTGGTGTTGGTATAGACTCAAATGAGTGAGTCTGTATATATTTATGATCTGTTTATTTATCCTGACAAAAATAGTTCACAGACTTCCTCATTTCTTATGTTCACACTAAAATATGAGTAGATTAACTGACATAATACAGTTATCTATCTTTTTTATGTGCTCACCAGAGAAAAAGTACACTCTACTGAGACAGATTCAGTTAATTAAGTCACTCTTACTTCATATTGTACATTATTCTGTTTAGTCAGCGTAACAGTCCTATTGACATTTTGTCCATGGATGACCTCTTTCAAAGCTAATTCCTATTCAGTTGTGTTCTGTACAACTGTAAATCAAAAGACGAAGTGTACTATGAACAATTTATCTTTTTTAAGGGTCCAGAATATCAATGAGAAGGAAAAATAAAACTCACATGAAGTTCATAATGTTATAAAAACCATTTAATCCATGATATCTATTTATTTAATAGATTTATGTTTGACATCCATTTCCCTGACAAGCATCATAAGGATTTTTTTTTAAAGATTTCCCAAATAGACTTAAATCTTATTCCTGAAGAGCTAAAAAATAAAGATTCTGTGTAAATCACATACAAAAAGATTATTATTATTAATAATTGCACCTGGGGATTTTGCTGAAAAGTTGCTAATTTATTAAGTATAAATGCAACCCAACAAAATGATTGGAAATTTTTTCATATAAATTATAGAGTAGATCTTTAGTATTTTCTTACATCCATGATCAAATCTAAATAATGATATATCTACTTTAAATTATTAATATTCAATAAAATTAAGTGTTTTAAATCCTTTCAAAATCATTTAAAAATTATGTATATCCACAGGGGTTGAATCTGTCAGTAATTATATAAATATAGTATGTTATACAAATCAGCATTAGAACTCAATTGCTGTGGCTATCCATGCCCCAATTGAGTTAAACTTTTGCCGACAATCTCCAAACTTTGTTGATTTTTGACCCACTATCAATAAAAGATTTTGTTCATATATTTCCAAAATTGTATTATTTATAAATTATGCCCAGGACTTACTCTACTAATAAAATTGTAAAAACATATACACAAAATATAAATAAAAATGTAATCAATAAATGAAAAAAATTTTTAATGTTATATTGTTTATTAGTAATCTAAAATTTTGGCTTATTTAAAAGTGATTATAATTGATTCATGAGTGCAATTTAATTAAGCATGCTGTCTTCCCTTTTTTATTCTCGATTTTTGCCATAATAATTTGAAAGTCAGCTTCTAATTTCAATTTGTTAAAATATTTGATTTTAAGGACTGACCAAGATGAAAAAGATACTATGCAACGGTACATAGTTAAAAATGGAAAAAGTATAACATTGGTTGTGCTTGCTAAATCATTTGTGTCTCAACCACACCACTAAGTACCTGAATCCTGTAGAGAAAGAGGAGGTGCTGCTGCTACTGGCTTAGTCCTCTTCTCTGTTCCCTCTCTTTTGCTACAGGTACTATGGTGGCCTGATGTTACTGAAGTCTGTGGTTGCCTAGTTTAAAAACGGAGCTCTTCCTAAAATAAGGTGCTTTATTTGTTTATTTTTCTAATTCTCTGGAGACACTGCCCCTGGTAACATCTGTCAATAGCTCCTGCAAGGCCAAACCCTCTCTCCTCCATCTGTCACTTACAGTTCTCTCCTTATTCCGTTATACATCCTATCATCCTCTTCCAGCGCAGAGCCAAAGAGGAAATCCTCTTGAGAGGATCCCTTTGAAAGTAGTCCACAGTGTTTCTTCTGTTCTTTGAATTCCACTGCTGTTGAGGCAGTGTAATAAAGTGGTTAAGATCTTGGGTCTGAAGCCCGACTACTATATTCACATTGTGGCTCAACCATCTGTAAGCTCTATAACTTTGGGCTAATTATGTCATTTTTCTGTGCTTCAGTTTCTTGAGCAAGATGAGGAAATATATGGTCACAGTAAAGGAAGGAATTGCTATTTTTGTGAGGTGATTAGGAAAAGGTAAAAGGTGATAAGTGAAGATCTGAAAAAAGTGAGAGAGGGAATGTGCCATATGGATGTCTTTGGGAGAGTGGCCAAGGTGAAGGGAACAGCGTGTGTCAAATTCCTGAAGGAAGAGCACATTTGGCTTGGCAAGAAATGGAAATGGAGGTGAGTTTGGCTAGAGTGGAAAAGTATGGTCAAGAGTGGATGAGTGCAAAAAGAAAGCATAGAGGCTGATGTTGGAGACCTAGCAGGCTCTCATAAAGACTTTGTTTTTGACTCTGAAAGAGGGAGGAAGTCCATGAAGGACTTTGAATAGAAGTGTGACAAGAGCTGACTAAAGTTTTATCTTTTCCTGAGGGTTAGTTCTTCCTTTGCTTCACCACGCTGCATTCTCTTTCAGTGGGTTTACCCATCTTTTTTCCTCATGCAAGCTTCTTGAGGGCCAGGACCATTCATCATTCATCTTTGGATCTACAGAGTTTAGTACACTGCCTGGATTAAAATAGATGCTCAATAATTACGTGCTGAAGGAATGAATTGCAACAAGGAGAAAAATTCAGCCCTGAATTAATCAGCTGAGTGCAGTAGAAAGAGCTGTGTTCTGAAATTCAGTAGATTTGGAGCTTTTTGGCTCAGAAACACTGCCTTTGTGACCTTAGGACAATTCTGTAATTATTGATTCATTCATCAAAGCTTTTTGATTTAATCCTATGAACAAGGTATTGCATCTCTTAAATTATCAGGGTCTTGGTTTCCTTGTTTTTTCAGTGAGCAGTGCTCACCTGTAAAGTCCTATTCTCTTTCAAGACACACAGTTCTAAATTAAGGGTATTGTGAGCCTCAAGGAATTTTTGTCTTAACTCGCTCAAATGGACCATTTCCCAGGTATGTTTTAATGAAATTGAAGACTAGAAACTATCTCCCAGCTATTAAAGCCTTAGGTCTATTGAGAAGTCATTAGTTTTATACAACTTTAAAGTGCTTCCTCCCATTCGGTTTGACATTGCTAATGATCTTGAATCTACTTTTCCCCTTGATATTCTTATATTGTCTAATTCATAAAATTTAACAAAGCATATACCACACAAAAACCTACATCACTCTTCAATATAAAGGAGATAGGGACACATTAAAATATATGGATTAATGCAGCTACATAAAAGCTACACAAAAGCATATTAATTACCATCGGACATGCTGTAATATGAATTCAGCCACTAATTATTGAAATATGCATTTAATAATTCATGTTTCATTAATAATGTACCATAGAAATACAGCATATAAAGGAATCTATGATATATTTATTGTGGCATTCTGGAGAATTATCTTAAGGCTAATTTAAAATATGATTATTCTTATCACGCATTCTGGGCTATTTCGTGGAAACAGCCATATATTCTATTCATGACCCAGCTTCAGCTTGGCTCCTCTGAAATTTTTCTGCACTATTTTTAGTGCCTTGAGGGAGTAAGGTGGGATTTAAACTAAGATCGTTTCTCCATAATCATTGCACGTGATTGTAGCATGTTGAAATAATAGGAAATTTAGCATTGCCATATTTTATATGGAAGGAAAGAATAAGCTTGCAGCATATTTTCCATTCCAAGGTGAAAGCCTCTTCCTCTCTATTTTTTTAATTAAAGCAATGGAAGACTAAACAAAAGGTGTCATTTATTTTACTTGAAGGATTTTCTACTATATACAATCACCTGGGACAATAGGGTTTGGTGATGTCCCTGAGGACTGTGTGGTTCTGATTATGGTGACATCTCACAGTAATGTCCACAATGTTGTTTACGTCATTGGATACTGAAAATAATTTGCTATGACCCAAGGCATGGCAGCTTTAGAGAATTTTCAAAATCGTCATCCATGTTTGTCAATTAATCTAGGCAGTAGTATATCTTTGAAGATATTCTTTATTATTCAGGTGACTCTATTGCTTAGATGTATTTGTATTGCATAACAAAAGAAGTCCTTAATTTTGATTATGTACATTAACAATAACTATTTTGCTTGGTGTTTTGCCATCGCTGGTATGACTGAGTTCCCAGGACCTACCTGGCAACAAATGACCTTTGTTTTTTCTCCTCACTCTTATCTCTGGTCAGATGCTTCCAGGGAACATGCCCTCATCTAGCTGCTCTTGGAAACGTTGAGGAGCTCCCAGCCAGAGCCAATGTCTGTCTTTACTCTCCTTCCAGATAATTGGTTTCTCATCTTTTTCTGCTTTCTTTGCCTCACCTCTCGAACACTTGGTGGTATTTTTTTTCTTTTGGTAGGGTTTCTACCTCAATTGTGGAAAATACGCTGCTTTTACTTTTACTTCTAGTTTTTTCTTTAATGACAAGATCATAAGATCTCATAGGGCAAAATGCATTCCCTCAACCTGCAGCATTAACATCACCTGGAAACTTCTTAAAACTGCAGATTCTCAGGCCCATCCCAGACCTATAGAAACGGAAACTCTGGAGTGCAGCCCAAAAACCTTAACAAGCTTTCCACATGATTCTAATCACACTAAAGTTTGAGAATCACAGCCATAAGGCTTTTGTGTCATCTAGGATTTTGAATTTATTCAAACCCAGCTACTCCGGGTTTGGCCTTGATTTCTCCCTTTGCATATGTCCTGATATGAATTTGGTTTCCTGCTTCTGAGTCATGGTCTTCCCCTGGAACACCTCTATGGGTGGCAAGTCTGGATTCTTTGCTACCAAATGTTGTGAATAGTGAGCTCTCTTCACTCTTCTATACCACCAGTGAAAATGACCTTTAAAGTAGGTGCTTTCCTAGGACCTTGGATTAATTCTGCTGGGAGAGCTTCTCAGTCTTACCCAGGCAGGGCCCAGAGAGACATCCCTTATGTATGAACTCTCTTTTTAAATTTTTAGCCCAAATAGACAAAGAAAAATAGTACAAAGTGCAATGTATCTCCCAATCGGATTTACTCTATTAGCTATCATTAGAAAAGTCATTGTTGTTTCTCTTTTGCAAAGGAAGTAGTCACCTGGCTCCACTTAAGTCAGTCCTACCAAGTTCACCACAATTTGGAGACTTGTGCTACTAATTAATATACTAGTATGGTTTTATTTACATATGTGGGAAATTTCCTTTCATCTCATTTTAACTTCACATTGCCTATTTCATATCATCATTGAAACACATTAGTGACAGAATCATAGCTCTCTTTTGTCTCCATATGAATGGAAATGGATTTCATAATATGTAATAAATACCAGTTGTAAGATGGTTTTGCTAAAAATAGGGCTTTGCATTATAAAATACGTCAATTCTGTAAAATTATAAGCAATGCCACTTTGAACCTGCCTCCTTTTATCTTCACTACATATTGATTTTTAAATCCCTGACAAAAAAAAATACCCACAAAAGCAATTGTTCAATATAACTGAACATGTCCAATTTGACAGCTTCTTTCTCCATCACGCTTATCATTAATAATTATCTGTAGTCTTAATTCTTTTCCTTTACATTTAAAAATGCATGTGTATTCTATAATGAATTAATTTCATGAATATAAAGGTAGTCAAATATTTTCACTTTATTTATTTATTTATTTATTTTGTGAGGAAGACCAGCCCTGAGCTAACATCTGTTGCTAATCTTCCTCTTTTTGCTGAGGAAGACTGGCCCTGGGCTAACATCCGTGCCCATCATCCTCTACTTTACATGGGATCCCGCCAGGGCATGGCTGACAAGCAGTGCGTCGGCAGGCGCCTGGGATCCGAACTGGCGAAACCAGGGCTGCCAAGCGTGGACTAACCTGCTGTGCCACTGGGCTGGCCCCAAATATTTTCACTTTAAGTAGTTTATTTTAAAATGTTACTTCAAGTTAATGCAGTTCTATATCTATAGATGTTGCTTCAAATATAGTTTAGAATATATTATCAAATCTATTTTTAAAAAGATTCAAATAACATATAAATATCCCCCAGATTATAATACAATATTTAGTTCCAATTAAGTAGATATTTGTTTAACATAAAATTTATTGTCAATATAAGTTTTACTGGATGATTACGCTTTGCTTAGCAAATTAAAAGAAAATTTATGAATTAGGAACATCAAAGGAGGGACTTTTAAGACCTCATCTAGCAAAAGATGCTTACAGAAATTTACTAGGAGACCTCTCGGATTCCATTAGCCGTTCATTTATATGCAACATCCACTTTAGCTAAACCATGTTTGCAGTAAATGACCATTTGTTAATGAGCAGTTCTTCAGGGATTTTGTTTTTTTTTTGAAGGACGACTATTCATGTAAACGTGATATATGTGGGAGAAGTTGGAACTGCAATGAAGGAAAAAGGATGTTTTCTCATCCTATACAATGATAGGATTGTAACATATCCTAACAGATGTTTCCATCTCACATGTTATAGACACACACAGTTTCCAAATAACCAGAGGTCTGCCTCTTGGGAAATGTTTCTTAAGTGATTCCATAGAGAGGACGATGGATTATTGCTTTGAGTCCTGAATCATGCATTATTTATAGTCATGTACTCTTTTACAAGGAAAGCTCTTTTTTGCATACAAACTAATGCAGATGGGTGTTGTCAGAAACAAAATTATCATTGTTATGTTTTATTCAATAAGCGGTGTGTCTTTAAATCAGCCTTAGAAATTCTCAGGTAGATATCAGGATGAATGGCTAAATGATAATAAAATGTGTGCAGCTCCTGACCTAATCAATCTCAAATGCCGTTTTCAGAGAAATAAAAAGATTTGGGGACTTGGCATATTTTAAATACATGAGAGGCAAAATCATTGACTCTGCCTTTTATTCTTTGGGGAACTGTGGCTCCCAGTAAGTTTATTAGCCTGCTGTATTTTTTTCTCTTACATGCAATTGACTGTCAACCTCTAGAAGTAATTTTCACAATTTTAAGCCACACACACCCTAAAATGTCCATTCAACATAGTATGCTTACCCAAAAAACTATCACCCTTTTATGTGAACTCAATTTCATTCAATTCAATTCATAATTTTTAAGGACTTATACATTAAAAGTCCTTGTTCTTTGCACTGTGAGATATACACAGACTAAAAAGATAATATTGCTAGCCTCAATAAGCTTGCAAATTATGGAAAAATTGAGAGAATGATATTCACATGAATAATAGCAATTTAAAGTAGACTGTAATATGTATCATATAAGAAAAAAGAGTGCATAGATTGTTCTGCAGGTTGGGGGACGAAAGTACAGTTCTCCTTCCAGAAATTTTTGACTTTTTTTCATTTTAATCACTGGTGGAGGGATGTGCTGCAGTGGGGAGGAAGGGATGGAAGGGGAGAAGAGCGGTGAGGCAATGAGGGTTTTGTTTTTGTTTTTTTTGAGGAAGATTGGCCCTGAGTTAACATCTGTTGCCAATCTTCCTCTTTTTCTTTTTTCTCCCCAAAACCCCAGTACCTAGTGTATATCTCAGTTGTAAGTCCTTCTAGTTCTTCTATGTGGGACACCACCTCAGCATGGCTTGATGAGTGGTGAGTAGGTCCGCACCCAGGATCTGAACCAGTGAATCCCAGGTCTCCAAAGTGGAACGCGCAAACTTAACCACTACTTCACCAGGCCAGCCCCAGAAATTTGTGATTGTTGTGGGAAAACATAGCATTTGGAATACTGGAACTGAGTCACTCTGACAACAAATATTGGAGGCATAAATATCCTTTATGATGATGTTAAAAAGTAGATTCTTGGAGGCCATCTCTAGATATTCTGATTCAGTAATTCTGGGCTGGGGCCCAGGAATCCATCATTTTTAAGAAACATCTCAGGTGAGTCAGATCAAGTGGTCAAAGCTAACCTTTTGACATCGTAGGAGGTGCCTTGAACTTTACATTATGAGGATTTCATTTTCCCTTACTTTGTGTAAGTTAACCCAATAATCTTCAAAAAATTCTATTTCCTGTCATAGTTTTCTTTCTTTTGATTAACTTAGCCAGAATCTATTTCTGTTGTTTGGGCTTTAGGTTGTATATACAATTTCTAAATCGATGTCTCTGGTTGCTCCTTTAGGCTATTTTTTTAAAAACCTAAAAAAATGTTTTTAAGAACTTAAATATTTTGTTATTGTACATATGGATTCTTAAAAAGCTCATATATGTAATTTGATGATAGAATTACATGCAAAATGCTTTTTATGCTACTGTTGATATACTTTTCTCAGTGTATATTTATTCTCTACATTTTAGTTATATAAAACTTGATATGAAAAGAAGAGAGAAATTATTTTTCTATACATTTTATTCTGTCTCGTTTTAATTTTACATATCAACATTTAGATAAAACAAATGGGCAACTCACCATTTTCATTTGGAACTGATAGTAAAGCTCATTTTAAAAATGGGAAATAGGGGCCGCCTGGTGGCGCAGCGGTTTCGTCCGCGCTTGGCAGCCCAGGGTTCACAAGTTCGGATCCCAAGCGCCCGCAGATGCACTGCCTGTCAGCCATGCCGTGGCGGCGTCCCATATAAAGTGGAGGAAGATGGGCACAGATGTTAGCCCAGGGCCAGTCTTCCTCAGCAAAAAGCACAGGATTGGCAACAGATGTTAGCTCAGGGCTGGTCTTCCCCACAAAAAAAAAAAAAAAAAAAAAAACTCAGATGAAAATGGGAAATAATGCATGTATTTTAAAAATTCTGATAATGTTGCAAAATAATAATTTTTCATCGTTTGGTTTCTGCAATTGTACCTCAGTATACAGTTTGGCTCTTCAACACCTAGGACAGAATTTATCACTATCTTCAGTCAGTCAATGTTTCATGAATTACTTACGTTATATGCTCTTAGTTTAGTTTGCGAGATTAGTATGTACCCTGATTCAAATGGAATCAAGGCTCAAAACGTTGTGTTCTGAATTGGAGACAGAATGGTAAATAATATACAATCCCTTCCATCAGAACTTTTACAGAGAGACACAAACTGTCTTTACCATAAAGTATGATAAAAAAAATCACATGACCCACCAAGTTTAATTATTTGTTTTCGTTAAATATGTGTTGTAGTACTCTCAATGCCGATTGTTATTTCTCTTCATAGCACAGACTTCAATGATTTATATACACACATTGTGTGTGTGTGTGTGTGTGTGTGTGTGTAGATGTTCCCCTTCTCTCTGTCTCCCTAATGGACTATGAACCTCAGGGTGTTGTGACCTCAGAGTAGTGACCTTATCTCTCACTTATTCATCACTGTATGCCTAGTGCCTACAACACAGAAGGCAGTCAGGAAATAGCTGTTAAGTCAATGAACAAGATGCCTTTTCTATAGACTTGTTTTATGAAAGGCTCAGCTTCCCACAGGTGTATTTGGTCAAAGAAAATTGAGCCTTTATACTTGCCTCCTATGAAAATAACACTATATATATATAGCAATATATATTATATACTATATAATAGCAGTATATATTATGTACTATATATAATATGTACTTTTATATATGTATATATCTATATGCATATACAATAGTTGTGTAAAATAAGAGTAAAGCCTGATCCATATTTATGACATATTTTAAAAATGATACTTGATATGTGGAACATATTTAATAATTAAAATCCCCACAGATTTTTCAACCTGCAATACTGCTCAGTCACTCATTAATTTAATTTTTGTTCATGTAAATTGTAGACGAATTAGGAAAGTAGGCTTTTGATTATAAAGGAACTACGTAGAAGTAAGATCTGTAACACCTAATGTTAATATTGGTAGTTAACATGTATTACCTTCTTATTATACAAATAGCTACTGTACTGTAGTCACAGATATATAATTATTGCCCCATTCTATAGTCATTTTACATGCTAGGAGACTTGGAGGCTTTACGTAACATTCAGGATAACAACCTGAGTGGTGCCAAGATGAGATTCCACCCGTCCTTTGAGACTCCACTGTTGGTACAATTGCATGTACCTTTCACTATAAGTGCAGAGACAGGCCAGCGACCTCCGTGTGAAGGAAGATGTGGTTAGAAGCCTTGTCAGATCATCTTGTACCTCCAGCTAGGTGGGCTAAACCCTAGTGGAGGGAAGTTGCTTGTTGTCTTGCAAGACAGTGATCTCTCTGTCATCTTACAACAGAGGGAGGGTGTGGCTTCTTCTACAGTTCTAGTGTGTTCTGGGGGATGGGGTCACCACTGTGCTTATAATTAAGTCCTGGTCCTGCTCCTCAGTTTTTACAGTTCTCTTGCTGCAGGAGATGAGAGTCTCTTTATAAGCTTCCAAAGAGGCCCCTAACTCTTACTCTTTAACGTGGCAATTATTCACCCTAATCTTTTTTTGTCTTTTTCAATGCATCGGTGGCACTCAGCAAGAGCTACCTGATTCCATTGTTTTATGATTTCTCCTTCCGTTAAACCTCCCCAGTGCCTGTGATATTGCATTTGTCAGGGCTTTCTCTTCCTCCAGTATCCTACCCAGTCCCCAGTGTGTAATGCTTTAATACTTGCACTACTACACCATGCTCTGTGGTGGGCCATCCAGGGACATCTACCACCACTGTCAGAGTTCTCTTTACCAGTTGACTCATAGACAGCCCAGCTCCAAAATGCCATTCTACAGTCCACGTGCTAAACCACTCCTGGATCCAACTCCTTTACGCGGGATTCCCCTGGAAACTTTTTAAGAGATGAGATTTTTTCATATGGAAAGTTTGGTGTGAAGTACTCTAGAGGCAATATCTGTGAAGGAGTGAAGGAAAGAGAAAAGGGCAGACAATCTAAGCAGCAATGTGGTTGTAACAGAGATCTTAGGCAAGCCCACAGAAAGTGCTTGAGCTGGGGTGCCCCTTCAGATGTCTCAGACTGAGGCCAAAGGGCTTGGTCTTTGTACCTCTGCTTAAACCAGTAACTGGAGGTGGGCTGTCATGGGAGTTGGAGGAAGTGGCATAATATTGAGCAAGGCAGCTCCCTTCAGATAAGGACACATCTTAGGGAAGGACACAGTTTGTCAACGGCGGTTTGTCAACTGCCAACCCTCCAGGCAGCAGGGTTGAGAAGAGCTTCAGATAGAGAGAGGGCTCTGAGGGTCCACGACAGCACCCACAACCACAGCCCATGGTGCTGACTCATAGAGAAAATAAATGTTATCTAAGCAACTCAGCCTTTGGCAAGTAGAATTTGAGAAGCTAAACTGGGTAGCCTAGGTGTTGTGATTATTTTATTTCATCTTCTGGAAAGCAAGCAGCCCCCCGCCCCCACCTTTCTCATTGATAACAATAATTCAAAAAGAGAGATTGATTGCGAAGGATGTATTTAGGTGGATATACAGAAGTTTTAAAGTTATAGGACTCTGCAAACATGTTCTTTTATTCAATACGTGACTGAAGGAACTCATATAAATGTATTTTGAAAGAATAACAAGTTTTTAATAGCATAAATATTCTTTTAAGAAAAATAGTTTTGAAAATATAAAATCATCATAGTTTGCAAGGCAAACTATATGAAATTTATATAACTGTGTCACTGGGTAGTTTTTAAATTCCAGTCAAGCAAACCTTGGGTCAAATATATATTTCAGCAGATGTTTATATATATTTTTCACTGTTTCTGTGAGGAATAAGGAGTAAAAGCCTATATTTTTTAAAAAAGAAACATAAACAGAAGTTAATTTCATGTTCAAGCAATAATTATTTCTGGTGAGGCATCTAGTTTAATATATAGCAGTATCTTGAAGAAAGGGGAAGCATTCACTGGTGATAGTATTATTATGGGCACTGGTTTTCCTCACCTGACTCCGAAGGCCTCACTCATTCAACTAATTACATTTGTTGAGTGCCTTCTTCCTGCCAAGCTCTAGGCTCTAGGGATACAAAGATGAGCCAGGCACAGTGCTTTCCACATGCCCAAATTCATGTTGAGGAGACAGAGCGATAATTTGAAAAAATTGTCACACAAGTGCTATAAAAGAAATACGAATGAATGTGGAGACCCACAGATGGGCCAGCCATTTCTTCTGCATTACAGAAGGAATAAAAATCTTCATGACGTTTAGCTTGTCTTCTTGAGGGACAAATAGGAGCTTGCTAAGCAGAGAATTGAAATTAATTCTATAGTACATGTGTATAACATGGTGGTAATTCTTTGCGTAGTTGGGGTGCGTGGTATACTGTGCAGTGATTAAAAAAGAGACTGGGATTTTGGTCGCAGACTTGGAAGGACAATTTATTCCAAGTTATAGAGTTTATATTTTTGTCCCATGAGTGGTAGCAGCTAACAGTCTTATTCAGAGCTGAGTGACGTGGTTGTGTTTGATTTTTAGAATGGTAACTCTGGCTGCTATGAAGTAGGAATAAATGTGGTCAGAGACATATAGATTATATAGAAAATAGATGCCATAGCTGATGTTAAATATAATAGCCCAGTAGTAAGGTAGTGGTAGGTGACTAGACAGAAATAGTTAAGGAAAAACAAGAATAACCTTATAGAATTAATAGAATGAAATTTTAAAAAGTAATGGAATTTAATAGGAAAAGCATGGGGTTTTTTGATGTGCTAACTGGAGGGCTACCTTTGTGTATAGAGTGCCAGAAGGTAGACAGATGGATAATGGGAAGACTGAATAATGGCCACTAAAGATATCAGGATCTAATCCCCAGAACCATGAAAGTTACTTTATATGGTAACAGGGACTTTGCACACAAAATGAAATTAAGGACCTTGTGGTGAGTTGGTTATCCTGGATTATCTGAGTGGGCCCTAAAGGTAATCACAAATATCCTTATCAGAGGGAGGCAGAAAGAGAGATTTGAAGACAGAAGGCAGCGGTGAAGGAGGAAGCACCATACTACACTGTTGACTTTAAAGATTAAGGAAGGGGAAGTAATGAAAGGAAGCAGCTCTGGAAGCTGGAAAAGGGGAGGAAACAGGCTATCCCCTAGAGCCTCCCAAGGGAGCCCACGTCCTCATACTCACTTGTCTTTATCAACAGTGACATGACCTCTTTGCATCCTCCATAAAGAGGAGCAAATATTTGGCTTCACATTCTAAAGTCTCTTATCAATAGTATTAATTCCAAGGCAGGGCAATTTTAATAGAAAGTGCTATATTTCACCCCTGAAATAAAAACATCAGGACTGTTGAGCCTTTAACAAACATAAAAGAAACCCCATAGTTCTTCTCCTTGCTGGATTTTGACAGTAACAAACCAGTTTGACGCTAACAAACCAGTGTGAGGTCTAGTTTCTCGCAGCTAAAAGTAATTTATCAAATGATTAGCATACTGGAAAGATGAATCATCTCATTTCTTGGATACTTTTCTAGGTAAATAATGAAGCAACAACTCAGAATAAATTCTGCTTCATAAGAAATCATTCATTCTGCCTTTTCTTCAAGAGAAAGACATGAAGTAACTTTGTGTTGACCAGATTGAATTAAAGTCCTTGGCAGTTTGTGCCCACTTCTCCACCTAAGCATTTTAAATAAATTCTATTCTATTCAAAATCAATACACACACACACACACACACACATGATTTTTAGCAGTCAGTAGACAACTAAACACTTCTTGAAGTTCCAGATTTTTAAAGAGGGCAGAACTTTCAGCAACAAATTCCAAGCCATAAATTGCTTCACAATCTATACAATTCTAATACATAATATATGTTCTATTTTCAATTATGCTTCTATTTGTGCCATGTGTGTGTATAAATATATATATATGTATATCTCTCTTAAAATATTCCTCCTCAAAAAATAAAAAAAATCAAGCCTCCAAGGAACATATAAAACCAGCTGAACTGCCAATATACTTTGTAAGAGACATAATAATAATATAAATGTGAAAAAAAGTTGTGATAACTTTAATAAAAAATATGAAACCATGTGATACTCAGGACTTAGCGAATTCACTATTTTTTAAGTGTTTTTTGTTTGTTTAATGTTGCTTTCCTTATTTAAAATCAAGAACCAAAAGTTTGAATGATCCTTATCCATCCTATGACTCTTCAACTTATGCTGAGCTAATCAGTCCTTTTACAAATATATCAACACATTTCCTTATGTGATCTGTAGCATATATAACATTTTATACAAAAAGGCCTAGAGACAGTAGGTGTTTTTTGTTCTTTTATGGTCAATACTATGATATTCCTATTATTTGTTACTCTTGAGTATGAGAATAGTTTTATGCAGAATTCCTTTCTATGAACTCAATTGTTATTAATGTTAATATAAGCTTCCCATGCCCTTGCTTCTGAGGGTAAAAGGCTAATTTTGTCTTTCCTTGCATCACTCACGAGCAAAGGGTAAAGCTCATGTTGTGGTGAATTCTTTTCTAGTGCCAGCCACTGTGATAGGAAATTTCACAAACATTTACCTTACCAAATATACAACATTTTATCAACAAATGTTGAATAAAAATTATCACTTCTGAATAATCTCAGTGGAAACAAAAGTAAATATATTTATTATAATTTAATGTAAGACATTTGAAATTGACGCATTGTATTAATAACAACACAAAGCTGTAAAATATTTAACAATTCAATGAAATCAATTGAAAAAGTTGACGTTTTTAATGAATAAAAAATACTGAATAACCATTTATTAAAAAACAATATTAATTTCTTTTAGGGAAAAGAAGTCAGAGGGATACTAGAGACAGTAATTATTTCCAAATTAAATGATAGAAATAAAAATTCATTTATAATTTACATGAATACATATTATTATTGAAAACCATATTTTAAAAACTCATTAAAGAACATTAGACTATTTTTTTCATTTAAACTCCAAATGATGTATATCTAATTTTCAAATTTTTGGAAAGTATCTATTCATTAAGAATCTGTATTAATAGTGATAATTATAAAAGATAATGATTTATTGAGAAGTCACTAGATGTCAGGCTTTGTGAAATCCATTTAATAACTATTACTTTCTAAGTGTTTTAACAGAGAGTATTAACCTCTTTTGTCTAAAAATAGGCAGTGCATTCATGCATGTTTTAAATAATATAAAATGAGTATAATTAATATAATATAGTATAATATGATACAACTTAAAGTGAATAATTTGTTTTCTAAAGGAATGTTTTGCTGTTAGTCACTGGTGTTTTATATATTTGTTGTGAATTATTAATCATTCAATGAAATTGTAGTAAAAAGAGAGAAATCCTGTTGCCATCATCCGAAGAGAGTGAACAGCAATAGTACTTTAAAGATTTGGAAAGTGAACCTGAAATCTGCTTAAACATACCAATTACTATTTTCACCTTGACAGGTCCCGAGAGCCACAAACAGTTAGAAATAGATGTGAGTTATCTCCTTCTTTACTACCTCACTGCCGGGTTATAATAAAAAACCAGCTAGGCTGAATTATGCTATCATTCTGGCATTTATTGTATTAATTACATAGAGAATTACATTCTCTATCTTTAGGTGGTCTCAGAAATTACTTGCATTAGACTTTCCCTTATGTAACAGTGACAATATTCCAGCTGTTGGATTCATTTTCAGCATTTTTCAGCAGCACATGAGTGAAAAACCTCTGAACAAGGAAAGGGACACAGGACAATTTATTTAACCAGGATTGTCATTTCTGTGGCCACAGACTACAGGGCTCGGTACACCCGGATCAGGAAGGGGCAAGGGCTGTCTCTAAAACATTGAATCTGTCCATGTAGCTTGAATAGTAATTTCACTAATGGATTCCTATTTTTAACTTACATCATACTAATTAGAAAAGCATCTGCTGTTGGTCAGAGATGAAGATAACTCAAGTAGTGTAGTAACTATCTTTGGAATTTAGGCTTTCTAATCAGAATACCAGCTTACCACACCGGGAGAAAGAATTTCTGCCAAAGGAAAACCATTGTCTGTGGAGTACACTCAGAAGAACACACTCACACACACACAGACACACTCATTTGCATATCACACAGTTCTGAGTATCTTAAACTACATAAGAAACGCTGTTCAAACAGACCTGGGCACAATAACAGAGTGATACAAAGACATGTGTAAATTATCTGCCAAGGGCACATAATTTTTCAGCCTCATTCAGCTAATTAAGATTAGAGAAATTTGTGGTTGTTACCACAAGTTTATTCACCACTTATATGAAATCAATTGTTTTATTCAAGTTAATTTGTTCTTAAGTAATGTATTCAGGATTTGATGCACTTGTTCTACTTCCTAGTACAATTTAGGGTAATGATAAAGAAATAAATATTAAAATAAACCTGAACTTCTCATATACCAAGTGGTATAGGTATCCCATCATGGAAACACTATATGGTGGTATTTAAGCTGGGAAATGAAGCCAGAGAACTAATGGTTTGGTCAGAGATACTTGGAGAGCAGAGGTACTGAATGAGAAGTCTTGGTAAAAGCAGAACAGCAAGTTGACTAGAAATGAAGGGTTAGGAGAGATGAGAGTCTAAGAGATGGTGCCAAAGGATGGGATGTCTTGATCTGAGGTCTTGGAGGTTGAAAGCATCTCAGGGGAAATAAGAGCTAGGTTGTGGTTACGCTTTTGGTTTGTGGTATGCTTCACCAGAGGTGAAGACTAGGCACTCTGGGTTAATGGTTTTACAGTGCTCAGTGAATGCTGGAACAATACAATAATTATAATGACAGGTAAACTGTAACGAATCTTTTTTTTTGTTTTTGTGAGGAAGACCAGCCCTGAGCTAACATCCGTCCAATCCTCCTCTTTTTGCTGAGGAAGACTGGCCCTGGGCTAACATCGTGCCCATCTTCCTCTACTTTATATGGGACGCCACCACGGCGTGGCTGACAGGCAGTGCATCGGCGGGCGCCCGGGATCCGAACCTGCGAACCCCGGGCTGCCAAGCGCGGACTAAACCGCTGCGCCACTGGGCGGCCCCCTGTAACGAATCTTAATATATGAATTTATGGAAAAGTTTTTCAAAAATATATCCCACAAATAATCCTATTCTTAGTCCAGTTTTATAAATGAGAAGATAGGTTAAGTAAATTGCACAATGGCATATGGGCAGAATACAGAAGTCGGGTTACAACCCAAGCCCACTGAACACTATAAAGTTGTGTGGGTGGACTGAGTGAGGAGAGCTTCAATGATGTTATAAAATGAGTAGAATATGTGAAAATGTCTTATAAATTCCTTTTGGACTTATACCACTGTATGAAGAGGCATGCATATTTTTAGTACCATTTCTACCTTGTAGATACCTCAGCTGTGAACAACATTGGTCCTATGTACCTATTGAGTATTCTACACAGGAATTTCATATGTATATATATATGAGTCGGCAGTATGGGAGAGGGTAATTTATCCTCACGTGCTGTTCCTGTTCATTCATATCAGGTGATCGCAACAGGACTTCTCTCACTTATGCCAAAATTTCATTGACTAATTAATAATTTACAGCAACGAATACATACAACACCTTTGACCAACAGCAAAATTTTCCTTTGAGAAACATGACTTTAAAGGACTACATCCTGAATCAATAGTTTAGAAATGCCAAATGTGAGAAGGCATGGATTTATTTAGTGACATCTAAGATTTGGGGGGACATATTCAGATTTATAGATGTAAATTGAGTCACAATTTGGCTTTCCTGAGAGTAGAAAAAAATTAAAAGGCAAACATTTAAATATTTTGGAATATATATTGGAAAAGAGAAAGGTATGTGAAAATCTATATTAGGTTATCTGGGATCTCCATTAGTGAAGAAATCATGGAGAGTAATTTAAGATACAGTGAAAAATTCTTCCAAAATTATTTTTTCTTAAAATTTGAAGATAATTTCTCAAAATTTTATATTATTTTGCAAGAAAATGACTATATGATATATGAATATAAAGTAAGTAGTGATTCCATATACCACATACTCACAAATTACTTTTATTATTCGTACTTAGAAACTTCCTCTCATTATGAATATTTGTAGTAACAAGATAAAAAGAAAATACCTGGAAAACTATTTTTAAACTTCAAACCAGAAGTCAAAATTTAGCTATTAGAGACTCTGTTTCCCGTATATGACAATGGCTACTGATTTGGTTCAGTTGAAACACATTAAGACCAACTTCTCTTATGTGCTTGGTGAATAAATATTCTTATGTCACAATAAAACATTGATCTCTGTATGTTCTTAAAAGCACGTTTTGCCTCATGAACTGGTGTAAGGGCCTGGAAACAAAGACAAACTTTCACAGTGGCTCTTCTAAGAAAAACTCTAAGTTGTAAACCACTTACTGTGCTCCCAGCTGTCATCTCAGAACATAACTTCGTTAAGCAGGAGTTAACGAATGACTAGGAATGCTTTAGACAGCTGGTGGGAATGCTTGCACAATAGAGAGATTACCTGGCTCTTCTAGGATATATAAATAAAGCAATAAAAAATACGATCATTTTAAGATTGAAAGAGTTAGTACAAATCACCTAGTCCAAATTTATTGATTTAAAAATTAAGACCAGTTATGACCACTTAGACGAGTTGCTCAATAGTCTACACATCGTGGCACTCTAGACCAGAAATGCGTATGCTAGAAAACTGAGTATGAGAAAAGGAGCTATATGTTATCCTTCTGTGAAATATTTCAGAAAAGCCTGATGGGGGAAGAAAGTGATTTTCAGTCTGTGGTGTGCTTGCATTATCATTGTCCAGATATCTAAACTATCGATAGCAGAATTGCATTCATATGCTGGCATACTCTTCATCTCTGCGATGGTCTCTCAGAAGATTTTATTTCTTGTATTCTTGAGTATTACGTATGTCCTGGGAATAAAGCTCTGGGTAGTAGACAGTATCTCCAGTTGTCAAATTCAGTCAATATGCAAAGCAGCATTCAAGATATAGGAAATGTGTTTAAATGGTACACGTCAATGGCAGATGAGTTATTTTCCCATGGTAGCTATATTATTAGTAAAGAATAAAATTCTGGTACTGGTAGCCTAAGACTTTTTATTCAAGTTTTAAACTCTTAAACAACAACAACAATAAACACTGTTAATGGTGAGGGAACCCTTTGGAAAGGATCACAAATTGTTCATGAAGGGAGGACATGCAATAAGAGAACTAAATAATAAGAAATGGATGCTAATAGAAACTATAGGTAAGAAATATCATAGTAGACAAACAGCTGAGATTATTTGGAAGAATATAATATGAATGGTATTAGTAGATTGACTAGAATATAGGAAATAAAGCTAGTGGAAATTTGCATTTAATGTCATTTCCTCATTTAGAATAGGCACTAAAATACTAATTTGCTGTTCTTAGCACTAACAAAAAATCTTTACACAAAAACAATGACTAAGCTTCTTACAGGTTTGTATTTCCTTTAGAAAGTGTTTTAAAAGGTCAATATAGTTTGATTTATACTCTATTAATGCCCACATCTAACATGGCTTTTCATTCTCTTCATATATTTATACTACATTTTCCCAAGCTAAAGAAGTTGTGTTTTTCTAAAACAGTTCTGCCTTGAAAGTATCACTCAATTTAACATGTATTTTTATTACCATATTTCAAAATTTGTTCTATCAAATTCAGCATTTATAACTTTCCACAGAAATTGTTTTTAAATACTCCATTAACTTTCTGTCAGAAGAATACATATTATTTCACTTTAGATTTAAAGTACCAAAATAAATCATTTTCTCCAGCTGAAAGAAATCGTATTAGCAAAGTTTTGTTTGTTTGTTTTTAAGAATAAAGATTACTGTATTTATGTCTAATCTTGAGTATCATCATATCCAGTATTTGGCAATCTTTGTGTCTATGGCCAATTCTATAACTTTTTATAGATTAAAATGAACACAGGATATATTTTAGTAAGATGAATTTTGTGGCTAAGAATCAAATATAATGATCTCCATATATAAACAGTTTTCATAATGGAACCAATCCAATTTTTCTTTCACTGGGATTCTCAGTCCTCATTTATAGAATTGATGTTAATTGATTGTAACAGGAGAGTTATTTAAAAGAATTCTAAAATATATTTTTTCTTGTTAGGAAAATGAGAGTATTAAATATCTAGAAATTATAAACAAAATATTCCCCATGACTAATATTATTACTAATTAGTATTATATATATTTCATGCTCTAACATCCATTCTTTCAGTCAAAAGTAAGATGGAATTCCAGATACTGTTGATAATTGATGAACAAAACATGCTAAGTCCTTCACCTCTTAGCATTTATATTTACAAGTTGGAGAAATACACAATAAAATAAGTAAGATATTTTAAAATATGGTAAGTACTGAGCAGAAAATAGAATATGTATATAAATAAGTAATGTACTTTTAAAATATCATAAAAGATAAAATAGCAGTTATGAGAAAGGAAAGTGTCCCAGAGGAGATGATCCAGGCTTCAGGTAGAAGGTGGCATTTATTTTGACCTTGAGGGAAGGATAAAACCCAGAAGGTTGGTGCAGAGGTTGGGGGACGTAAGCAAAGGCGTTCCAGGTGGAAGAACTTCAAAGTAGCCAGAATCAGGGACCGAGGAGTAGTTCAGATTAACCAGACAGGTCACGGGATAAGAGAACACTTCAGCTAAAATTTGCTGGTTTCTTGCTATGAGTCAGATTTCACGTAAAGTTCTATAGTAAGGACCCATTTGATCCTCACACCCTCATCCGTCAGGTGCCATTATTTCTGATGTTCCTTGAGATTAAGTAAAATGCTTAGGTTTATATAGTCAATAATTCATGGAGCTTGAGTTTCAATCCTGGCTGTCTGTCACCAAATCCCCACAATCTTAAATACTGCAGTAAATTCTCAGATTTTGGTTTTCTAAGAATGTGTTCATTCTCCTTTCCCAATTGAAGAGTATTTTTGCTAGGCATAGCCTTAGGTTGGCAGTTATTTTCTTTCACTCCATTAGAATATTGGTCCACTGGATTCTTGCTTCTTCCACTATTGGGAAGTAAGTTGTCAGTCTTGATGCTCCTTTGAAGGGAATGTGTCTTTGTTTTTTGACTGCTTTTAAGGTTTACTCTTTGTCTTCCATCTTCAGAAATTTTTCCCTAGATAAGGTTTTTTTTGTACTTATCCAGCATCGGTCTGGAGACCTTTCTAAATCTGTGACTACTATCTTTTGTTATCTTTGGACAATTCACAGGCAGTAATTTTTCAAATATAGCTCTTGTTCAATCTCTCTCTCTCTCCTCTTCTTTTGGTACTCCAACTAAACATATATTAGTTCTTTTCATTATTTTCTTTTCTGACTTTTCTATCCATTTTTTCTTTATGTACTTCAATCTGGATATTTACCAATAATCCTCTCTAAGATTTCTGTTATTAAAGTAATGGATTCAATTATTAAATTTCAATTATTATTATTTTCAAATCCATAGTATTTGACTCTTTTATAGCAGGTTTCTAGGGAAATTACTTTTCCTGCCTTCTATATTCTTAAATACATTAATCGTAGTTATTTTAAAATATCCAATAACCATAATATTTAGACAGTCTATTTCTACTGTCTTTTTTTCTCTTGAGTTTGAGTCATCAGCATTCCTTTAATATTTTATTGAATACCAGCCTTTTTTATCAAACGTTGAAAAGCTCTATCTAATGTTAACTTTCTCCAAAGAGCACTTAATTTTCTCTGGCAGGCCAATAGAATATGTAGAGAGAGGACCTCATTTTAGTCGAGTGGGGTTTTAGCGTTTTCTGGGTTGGGTTTTTTGCTGGTTTGTCCTTACTTCTAGACTGTGGCCCTTTGGGGTCTCAACAGAAAGCCAGAAGTGATTTGCAGGACCATTCCATCTTGCAGGCCCTAACTCCAGCCTCTCTTTCCTGCACCACAAGACTCCTGAAGATTTCCTGTTCCCCTTAGCTGGTCTCTGCTTGCATTGGGTAGTTTCAACCCAGGAAACAAATGTCTCCAAGAGATTGCTCATCAAAGTCCAGGCTTACTTCTCTGCTCTTCTCTTTGTGGACTCGTAGCCTTGAGAAAGCTGAATGCCAATATTTTCTTTCCACACCAGGGAGATTGCTGTAAACTCTGACTACTTCTTTCTGTTTAGCTTCTATTTACCTGAATTTAAATTTAAATAGGCAAATGTCCTGGCATTAAAAGCAGAGTCAAATGTGATCTCACCTTAGTTTAGGGAATTCAGTCTGCCTTGGTTGTTCTTTTAAGAATTCAACAATTGCTTTACTATTCAGCTCCTCAAGTTGTTTTTGGTAAAATGATGTTCGGCACAATTTTTTTGTTTGTTTGGTAAATAGCTTTTATTAATATAGGACATTCCCATTAAGTTCTTGTTTTCTAAGAGAATTTTCATGAATGTGTGTTGAATTTTATAATATTTTTTTGTACATCTGAGACCACCAAACCGTTTTTTCCTTTTTAAATAGATTTTCTTGTGTTGGAGCATACTTCTAATTTCTGTGGGGGGAAAAAAACAAAACACCAAAAACTACGAGCTTGCAATAAAACATATTTTGAAGACATTGTTGGATTCAATTACTTGAATTTACTTTTTTCAATTTTACTGTTTTGATCATACGTGAGATTGGCTGGTTTGCATTTCTTGCTATATCTTTGCCAAGTTTTGGTATCTAGGTTTTAGTAATCTCAAAAAATGAGCTGGGTGGTTTCCCACGTTTTTCTGTTTTCTTCACCTACACGACATAAGAGTGGAACTAAACATTTGGAAGTCATTTTATTTCAGTCTATGTGAGCCTACTGTCAATCTACCTCTTTGGTACATTTTAAAATGTCTACTTGTTTAATAAGATTTTCTATTTCTTCTTAATCAGTTTTCCTAATTTATATTTTCTGAAATCTGTCTACTTCATCTAAGTTTGTGTCTTGAAATTGACACATTGCTAGATTTTCTTCATCCCCCTCTCTCTTCTTTGTTTTCATAGTCTGATAATCTTTACCGTTTAGTGTGTAGCTTAAATTTTTCTTAAAGAGAAATAATCTAGATCTGGATAATTCTGATCCAGTTGCAGTACTTTCTGTATGTTACACCTTGACCTTGTCAGATCTAGGCTGGTAAGCATAGAGGTAATGGCTGCTACTACCTAGTAGTAATTATTTGTTCACTAGGCTAAGCATGTTATAGTCATTACTGCATGCAATGCTCAAAATAAGCTCATGAAGTAGATATTACTGGTACTTTACATATGAAGGCAACTGAGGCTTAGAGAACTTAAATAAGTTGCTTTGATAAATTAAGTAGATTAATGGATGTGGTAGGCAGAATTATAAGATGGTGCCAAGATTTCCACCTCCTAATGTACATGCCCTGTAAAATTTCCTCCCCTTGGGCATGAGTAAGACCTGTGAACATGATGGGATGTTGCTCCCATGGTTACTTTACATTATATTGAAAAAGGGATTTTACAGATGTAAGTAAGATCCTTCATCAGTTGACATTGATTTATCCAATGTAGTATTATCCCGGATGGGCCTGACTTAATTAGACAGTCCCTTAAAAGAGACAAGTTGTAGCAGGAGATGCTCTCCTGTTGGCCTTGAAGAAGGAAACTGCCATGCTATGAGAAGAGAAGACCATATGGCAAAGACCTAAAAACAGTGTCTGGATGCTGTGAGTCTGTTTCGCCTGACAGCTAGTGAGAAAATGAAGACTTAGGTCCTATACCCACAATGAAATGAATTTTGCTGAGAACCACTGAGTTTGGAAAAGGACCCCAACCTCAGAGGAGATCACACCCCAGTCGATACCTTGGTTTCAGCTTGGTGAGACTTTAAGCAAAGGACTCGAATAACCCATACCTGGACACTGACCCACGGAAACTGTGAGGTAGTAAATTTATGTTGTTTAAAGCTGCTAAACATGTGGTAATTTGTTACACAACAATAGAAAATTAATATACCAGGCATGTCTAAAAATCTAATAAACAGCAAAGCAGGTGTTCAAATTTCACCTCTCAGACTTCAAAATTCATATTCAGAATTATGCTATCCTCCTTACCTTGGTGTATTTGACACTGATCACAGAGATTCAAACCATGTGGCCTCTGGCCTGGTGAACTAAACACTACATAGTCCATCCTACTACAGCACTCAAACCCGACAGATCTTTCTCTTGTCTCACCGGCTCTGCAGTTCACCATGCTAGGTCTGTATCCCTTTCTATTATCTTCTATCACCCTGTCTCCTTCTTACCTGCATATTTTCAAACGATAGAAAGTGTTTAATCTAAACTTGGCAGGAAGAATAATATCTACTTTGCATTAAGAGGTAGAAATGATGTGGCTCCAACTTCATAAATCACACAAACTTTACTCATTTTAGTAAATATATTTTAAATACATTGTCCCCCTTGGCAAATGAGCTCAAAATATTATTACTTAATTATTTAATGCTAAGGTAATGTGGTTTAAGAATAGTATTTACCTTTAACTATTATTTTAAATTACTAGAATTAATTAAATTTACAGTGTTGAATGGGAAAGTGCTTTGTACTAAGAATGCCTAAATTTGGAAAAATGCTTCTGAATCAGGTAAACAACAGATAAATAGAAATACTTGAACTCTGGGTTACTTCTAGTTAATATTCATTTCTGCTGTCTTCAACATTCATGTTTTTAATGTTTAATGTTAGAACAAAGCTATTTCCTTCATCCTTTTATGTTTCCTTTTTATACAGATTCCATTATATCTGGAGATCACTGCTGTGGTAGCTGACACTTCAATGATAATTGTACCATTAAATTCATGATAATTTTCTAGTAATTATTAAATCATCAAGAATACCCATAGTTATTAGCTTTTAAGGAATGTATGGTTTTAATGGGAAAGAAATTTGATTGGCTTTTTGACTCACTCACTAAATTTGTTTCAAATTATTACTGAGATGTCAAAATAAAAACCAACAGTAAACTCATGCTCTTGTCTTTACAGAAAAGACTCATACCTCTTAGAAAGCGAATTGTGAGAACATTACTAAAGGGCACCTCAACTTGTCCCACAGATTCCATACATATATTGTCCATCCTACTCTGCCCTGGTGTCCATCCCTGAATTGGATACTTTTTTCCACTCACTATAGCAGGCACTTGACTTGCCTATTATGAAATTGCTTCTATTTTATTTATTTATTATTATTATTATTATTATTTGGTGAGGAAGATTGGCCCTGAGCTAACATCTGTTGGCAATCCTCCTCTATTTTGTATGTGGAATGCTGCCTCAGCATGGCTTGATGGTGTGTAGGTCCACCGGGATACAAACCCACAAATCCCAGGCTGCAGAGCATGTGAATTTAACTGCTATACTACCGGGCTGGCCCCGAGAAATAGCATATTCATAAAACAAAATGTAATCGTTAACATTCAATTTTCATATAAATTTTCTTTTAATGCTTACAAAAAGAAAAGGAAAAAAAATAAGCCAAAAACAATTAATGAAAGCTGGGAATGTTACCACACTCATTGAGGAAGTTAGCAATGTAGGGGGCACGATGCGTGAGAAAATTGCTGCTAAAATCCGGCAAACCATGAGTGCTATTAATGAGTACTCTGAGTGGAGGATGAACACATGTCAGGAATAAAGCCCAGTGTTGACAATACGGTGGCTCTCATCCCTCTGCTCTTCAGCAGTTCATGAGGCACAACAAACCAATCAGCCCTGTTAACCAAAGCAGAACACTCAGTGGCACTTCTCATACGTTTGAATTATTGTAGCCTAAATGCACATACAAGGAGCATGAATTTATTTGTTTCTCTGGTTAATATGTTGTTCAACTGTAATGTTGGAAACAAACTCGGTATCTGCCTCTAGCCAACATATAGAATTCTTTTGAAATCTGTTTTGGGTACTAACTTCAGCTTTTACGTTATTTTTCCTGTCATGTTTATTCTTTTTCATTTTTTCAGCCAATATGTATTAAGCATCTACTGGTGCCAGGCCTCCTCAGGGTGCTGGGATGTATTAAACTAGAATGTTCTCTAATCTCAGGGAGCTCCTGCTCCTCGTGTATATGCATATAACCAAGTAGACTTCTTTATTCACAAGTCGAGAAACCAGATTGACATCACCTAGCACAGTTCTGTCCGGTAGAAATGTAATGAGACCCAGGTGTGTGATTAAAATTTTCTAGAAGCCACATTAAAAAAGAGTTAAAGGAAATAGGTAAAGTTAATTTCAACAATATATTTTGTTTAACTCTTTATATCCAAATTATTACCATTACAACATGTAAGTAATAAAATTAAGATACTTTACATTCTTTTTTTCATACTAAGTCTTCAAAATCCAATGTGTATTTTATACTTACATCAATCTCAGTTGGGATCAGCCACAGTTCAATGTTCTATGGCCACATGTGGCTAGTGGATACTGTATTTGAATCGTGAAGATCAAGATAACAGCCAACACTGATTTTAGTCTTTTTTCATAATGCTAAATCTAGAATCTCTAAATGTAAGAGCCCAAATTCTACTTTTTTGATGAGAGACTATTCTTCAAAAACATTTTTAATATATAAATTATCGTATATAAAATACACAATATTTTGAGGTATTTTTTTGTTTGCTTAATCCTAGGAAAGCAAAATTTTACTTTTAGTATTTTGAATATTGTTATAAGCCAACTCTATCCTTTAGAAAAAATATGCAGAGTTTTACAATTTTAATTGACTAACAGTACAGAATTTACATAGGTTAATTAATTATTACACAGAGCCTTCAGAAGGTGTTTTTGTTGTAGTTATATTTTTTAACTCCTGAGCTACTTCCTGAGTTGCATGTTTAATTATTTAGTTTTGTACAATCACTAGCCATCATATTACTAATATACTATTTTTATATTCAGGTATTTAACACAACCAATAGTTCTGTACTGTAAGCATAATACATACATATTTTAATATCATATGTAGATTTTATCAGTATGCTACAAATTTTTATTGAATTAGATACTAATGAATGCTGTTCGTGCAGTTTTTAAACTGTGGTAAAAGTGATTTGGGGGAAGTATTCACATTCTATAAAAATTGAAAAAGGCATAAATTGACTGAAAGACCAAAATAGCCAGGAGTAATATCTGGATTTTAAGCTTAATAGTAAGAAATAACCTAAAGGTTGTATAATTTTCATATTCCCTTAGAGCTCCCAGTGTGTGTGCTTATCTGGTTGGGAAGGAAATTTTTATGAACAAGAATCCAATGACTGCAAAACGAATCCTTGTAAGAACAATTCAACCTGTACTGACCTTTACAATAGCTATCGGTGAGTAATATATTTATCATTTTCTTCATGACATTACTTGGAGTATTCAATGTCCTTGGGATGCATCCAAACATTATTTTCATTTTACATCCATTTAGTTAAAATAACTATCCCAAGATGAAGAACCATTTTCTGACAAGATAGTGTCACGTTCATTTGAAATCTGCAAATATCAAAGTCCGGATGCCAAGTCAAAACAGGAATAAACATGTTAAAACAGAGAGTAAAATGGTGGTTACCAGGGGCCGGGGGATGGGAGGAATGCGAGAGGTGTGGTTTCAGGGTACAAACTTGCAACTAGTAGGTAAATAAATTCTGGAGGTCTAATGCACAGTGTAGTGATTATGGACAATAATATTGTATTATAATCATCAAACTTGCTAAGAGACTAGATCTTAATTATTCCCACCACAAAAAAGAAATGATTATTATGTGACCTAATAGAGGTGATAACTATTGCTACAATGGCCATCATATTACAACATATAAATGTAACAAATAAATATGTTGTTCACCTTAAATTTACCCAATGTTGTATGTCAAATTTATTTCAGTTAAAAAAGGAATAAACAGGGGCTAGCCCTGTGGCCTAGTGGTTAAATTCAGCATGCTCTGCTTCGGTGGCCTGGGTTCAGTTCCCGGGTGCAGACCCACACCACTCATCAGTGGCCATGCTGTGGTGGTGACCCACATACAAAATAGAGGAAGACTGGCACAGATGTTAGCTCCTAGGCAAAAAAAAAAAAAATAAAAAAATAAACGAATTTTAACTTGGAAGTGCAATTTTCAGATATGGCACATGTTACAAATGCATTTACTTCTTCAAAATATACCTTTGCCATCTCAGTGTTGTTTTGGACCATTTCATGCAAAATAAGTGCCACAAATGACTCCTTAGTCCTTATGACTCCATTGCATTAGAACTTTCAATTTATTACCTGGAGATTATCATGAGTTTGCATTGTTTTAGTCAAATCACCGATAGATTTTACAACATTAGTTATCCACATCTATCACAATCTAATTGTATTAATTAGTTTTCAGATGAGAAGTCTGAAAAAACTCTGAATAGAAACTGAGTGGCAATAGCTATTATATCAAAAGTTTAATAACCAAATATGTATGGTAAATAGCTTTTACTCTTTGACTTGTTTGGTGTACACTAGGTCTTTCAAGGAGATGCAAAACCAGGTGCATTGCAACTGGAATGCCTTTCTTCTTGTCACAGAAAAGGATTAATTGAATACAAATATACTTAGATGATTATTTTTCTGGGGATAAATCAAAAAGATTTCAAGCATGTAAGGGTTTTTACAAATGTTCCTCACTTTTGGTGGCTAAAATGGGATATAAGACCCAGACTGTCCAATAGTAGGCAGTTTATTTCATTAAAAGAAAATTCTGACATAGCTTGCAATAGTTGGATTGATATGTCAATGAAAGGAATTAAAACTGAGTAATCTTGATAATATAGAAAAAAGTACAATACCAATAGCTGATATTAGTTTAAAGTATACAGAAATGCGAAAACCCAGAGCTATTTTTTGTGACATTATCAATTGTTAAAATTGATATACTATCACAAATTAACATTAACTGCCTATCTATGTAGAGAAAGAAACAATCAACTTCTGTTGGGCTAAGAAAAACTTTTTGTAGTTATCTATGTTTATTTTGTTTTCCCTAAATAACTCTATTAATTATAGCCTACAATATATAATATGCATCTTCCAGTTTTTTTCAGAGACTCTGATATATACTTTTGAATATTCCACTCTTTCTTTACTCCCTAAAGATAATTTGTTTGTGCATTTGTGTATGTGTGTACTCACACTGTCAGTTGCCTCCAGACAAACAGGAACAGGAGCACACCTGTGGTTGAACAAGTTGGGTTTGTAACTCGTTCCGAGAGGGAGAACACACACCATGTGAATCCCCAGGGCACCTCACTGAAAGTGTGCTGGAAAGGACTGCGAGGTTTGAGCTTGTGACACATCCTTTTGGGGAGAGTTTAAGAAAGTGGGGCTTTGGCCTGGATAGGATGTTGTCAGGAAGTGGAAAGACCTCTATGATTGGGTTCATCATAAATCTTACCTTGAAGAGCGGAAGATTAGACAGAGATGAGAGCCAAAAATTGAAAGATGCAGCAATCGTTCAGACCAGTCATGACAGGGGAGTGTTCGCTATTCTCAAGGTTTAGATAATGTGCATGTTTTTCTCTGTATTCAGATATGATTATGGAGCAGGTTTGTTTTTGTTTTGATTCATCAGGGTCACAGAGTAGCTTTCCCTCATTTTGATGGTCTGTGAAATTGTTAAACGTTCAACAGGAGAACGCCAAGAACTGTAAACCTAGCTTATATACCTGGCAAGCTCCTGGCTATCCTGGATGTTAGTTGCTGCTTTCTCTTTCCCAAAATGCAGTCTCATTCATATGTACGGGGCAAAAATATGTGTGTGTGTGTATGTGAAATATATCACTTATATTTATCCACCTCTTTGTCCAAAATGTTATTCTCATGATGTATATCAGACAGAGCAAGAGGACTAAAACGGTAATTTATTATCCAACGTGATAGTACTTTTATTCAGATAAAAATATTGCTACTTATACAGAGATCTTAAAGATCTAAAACAAAACAAGCAACAAAGTCTATAAGGCTTGATTAAAATACACTTTATTTTAATATTCATGAGACATAATCAGTCTTCCTAGATAACTCTGACACCACTAATTGTGAACTCATGATGACTTAATTTTATAAATGTGTCAGAAGGCTTTGCTGCTTAAATTAACACGAACTCTCTTAGTCATTTTATCATTCCTCAGATTTTTGATAGATTACTGATTGTTTTTCCAAAGATATTAAGTGTTGTATTTTTTTCCTAGATATAAAAATAGAAGTCCAACTGAGGTAGGCTTTCTGATTGTTTCTTCTTTGTGATTTTAAAGATAATACATTAATATAAATGTTATGTTAACATTGGCTTTACTAAGGAGAGGAGAAAATTCATTAAATACACTGTCAAAGAGGTGAGCATAATTTGTATATCACACGTGTTACATATGATGACTCACTATTTAGGAATTTCCTTACCAAATTATCTTTTTTATAATAACTTTACTGAGACATGATTTATGCACTGTACAGTTCACTCTTTCAAAGAGTCCAATTCAAGAGTTTTAACATACTCACAGGGAGGTGAAACCATTACCATTTTATTTGAGACATTTTCATTACCCCAGGAGAAACCCATTCCCATGAGCAGACCCTGCCATTCCCTTCTCCTTTTCTGCCTCCACAGATTTGCCTCTTCTGGACATTTCATATAAATAGAATCGTTCAGTGTGTGGTCTTTTGTGATTGGTTTATCACACTTCCCGTATGTTTTCAAGGTTTGTGTTGCACCACGTATCAATACTTCATTCCTTTTCATGGCCAAATAATATTATATTGTATGATTATCACACATTTGTTTATCTCTTCTTTATTTGATGGAAATTTAGGTCGTTCCTACTTTTTTACTATTATGAATAATGCTGCTATAAATATTCATGCACAAGGATGTGTATAGATGATATTTCTAATTCTTTTTTTAATTAATTAATTTATTTACTTTTTGAGGAAGATTAGCCCTCAGCTAACATCTGTTGCCAATCTTCCTCCTTTTTTCCTTTTTTCACCCCAAAGCCCCAGTAGATAGTTGTATGTCATAGTTGTACATCCTTCTAGTTGGTCTATGTGGGACACCGCCTCAGCATGACTTGATGACCGGTGCGTGTGTCCGTGTCCAGGATCCGAACCAGCGAACACTGGGCCGCCAAAGCAGAGTGTGTGAACTTAACCACTGCACCACTGGGCCAGCCCGCCAATTCTTTTGAGTATATAACTAGTAGTACAATCGCTGGATCATATAGTAACTTTGTGCTTAACTTTCAGAGGAACTTTCACTTTTGCCAAAGTGGATGCACTATTTTGTACTCCCACCAGCAATGTAGGAGAACATCAATTTCTCCACACCCTTGTCAATACTTATTGATGTCTGTCTTTTTATTTTAGCTGTCCTAGTGGGTGTAAAGTGGTATCTCAATGTGCATTTGATTTGCATTTCCCTAAGGACTAATGATGTTAACCATCTTACCACCATAAGATGTGTCATCTTAAGATGTGCTTTGTGGCTATGTGTACATATTCTTTGAAGAAATAGCTCTTCGAATTTTTGCCCAGCTGAGAATTTGGTTGTCTTTTTATTATTGACTTGTAAGAATTTTTATGTATTTTGGATACAAGTTATACAGATATCCATAACTGCTTATCAGATGTGATTTGCAAGTATTTCCTTCCATTCTGTGGATTATGTTTTCACTTTCTTGATAGTGCCCTTTGAAGCACAATTTTAATTTTGATGAAGACCAATTGATCTATGTTTTCTTTTGTCACTTCTGCTTTTGGTGTCATATTTAAGAAACTGTTGCCTAAGCCAGGGTTACACAGATTTATTCTTATATTTTCTCCTAAGAGTTTTATTGTTTTATCTCTTATTTTTTGGTATAATCCCTTTTAAATTAATTAATTTTTATATACAGCATGAAGTAAGGGTCCAACTTTATTATTTTGCATGTAGATATCCAGTTGTCTCAGGACCATTTCTTGAAAAGACTATTTTTTCCACATTAAATTGGCTTGGCACTCTTAAAATCATTTGAACAAAAATGTAAGAGGTTGTTTCTGGACAGTCAAATCTATTCCATTGATCTATAGCTATCCTTATTCCAGTACCATTCTCTGTTATTGTAGCTTTTAGTAATGTGGAAATAAGGAAATATATCTCTGAACATTTTTTTTTCTATTTCAAGATTGCTTTGGCTCTGCCGAGACCCTTGCATTTCAATATGAAATTTAGTATCAGCTTGTCGATTTCTGCAAAGAAAGGCAACTGGCATTTTGATAGAGATTGCTTTGAATCTGGAGATTAATTTGGAAACTACTTCTGTATTAGTAATAATGAGTCTTCCAATACATGTTCATGGACTTTCTATTTATTTATGACTTCTTTAATTTTTTGAACCATGTTTTATAGTTTTTAATGTACAAGTATTGCATTTCTTTGTTAAATTTACTTTTAAGATTTGATTCATTTTGATGTTATTGTAAATGAAATTGTTCTATTAATGTCATTTTTGGATTTTTATTTTCTACAATATAGAAATATCATTGATTTTTGTATATTGATCATGTATTCTGCAACCTTGGTGAACTCAGTTATTCTAATATAATTTTTTGTGGATTCTTTAGCATATTCTATATCTGATTATAGATGTAGTTTTACATCTACCTTTCCAATATGGATACTTTTTTTTCTTTTTCATGCCTGATTATCCTGAATAAACTTCCAGTACAATGTTGAATAGAAATGACAAGACTGGACATACGTGTCTGGTTCCTGAGCTTAAAAGAAAATCATGCAGTCTTTCACCAATGAGTATGATGTGAGCTATGGATTTCTCATTGGTGCACTTTATCACATTCTGGAAGTTCCCTTCTTTTCATGAAAACATGTTGGATATTGTCAAATGCTTTTACTGCATCTGTTGGTATTTGATTTTGTCCTCTATTCTATTAATATGGTGCATTGCCTTCACTGATTTTATGATTTTGAACCAACCTAGCATTTTTAGTATAAATTCCAATTGTTATGGTGTGTAATCTTTTTATATGTTGCTGAATCCAGTTTGCTAATATTTTGTTGAACAAATTCTAGTCTATATTGATAAGAGATATTGGCTGACAGTTTCCTTTCCTTCTCTCTCTGTGTGTGTGTGTGTGTGTGTGTGTGATATCTTTGACTGGTTTTGGTACCAGAGTAATTTTGGTCATAGAGAATATGTTGAGAATGAGTTGTTCGCTCATCTTTTGGAAGAGTTATAGAAAGATTGGTGTCAATTATTCTTTAAATATTTGGTAAAATTTACTTGTAAAACCATCTGGTCCTGGGCTTATTTTGTGGAAAAGTCTAAATTACCAACTCAATCTCTTTGCTAGTTGTAAGTCTGTTCAGTATTTCTATTTATTATTGAGTCAGTTTAGGCATTTTTTGTCTTTCTAGGAATTTGTCCTTTTCATTTAGGTTTTCTGATTGGTTGGCATTAATTGTTCATTCCCTTAGAATCCCTTTTATTTCTGGAAGACTGTAATAATTTCTTCTCTTTCAATTTCTGATTCTAGTATTTTGAGTATTCCCTAATTTTTCTTGGTCGGTCTAGTTCGGTGTTTGCCTTTTCAAAGAACCAACAATGAGTTTCATCGTTTTTCTCTATTTTTATAATTTTCTGTTTCATTAATCCCATTATCTCCTTCCTTCTGCTACTTCTGGATTTAGTTATCTCTTTTTCTGGTTTCTTAAGGTGGTTGGTTACATTATTGATTTCAGATTTCTGTTCTTTTTAAGTATATTTACAGCTATAAAATTCACTTTAAGCACTCCTTTAGCTTCATCTCATAACTTTTTGGTATCTTGTGTATTTATTTTCTTTCATCTCAAAGTGTTTTCTAATTTCCCATGTGCTTTCTTTTTTGGCTCATTTGTTATTTAGGAGTGTGTTGCTTAATTTCCACATATTTCGGAATTCCCAAGATTTCCTTAGTATATTCATTCCTACTTTTCTTTCATTGTGGTCATAAAACATATTTTGTATGAGTTTAATCCTCTTAAGTTTACTGAGGCATGTTTTATAGCCTTACATATGGCCTATAATGGAGAATGTTCTATATGCACTTGAGAAGAATGTATGTTCTGCTGTTGTTGGGTGAAACGTTCTATAGCTGTCTGTTAGGTCTTGAGCAAGTCTTCTGTATCCTTGTTTTCTACCAATTTGTTCTATCCATTATAGAAACGAGATATTGAAATTTGCAATTATTATTGTTTAATTGTTTATTTTTTCAATCTGTCACTTTTTGCTTCATTTCATTGGGGCTCAATTTTGAGATGTATGTACGGTAGTAATCATTAGATCTTCATGATGGATTTAAATGTTTATAATTACAAAATGTCCATCTTCGTCTCCAGTAACATTTTTTTATCTTAAAGTGCCTTTTGTCTGATATTATTTCAGCTGCCTCAGCTCACTTTTGATTATTGATTGAATAATATATATTTTTCTATTCTTTTATTACCAATCTATTTGTGATTTTGAATATAAAGTTTGTCTCCTTTAGGTAGCATATAATTAGACTATATTTTAAAATCCATTCTGGAATCTCTACCTTTTGATTAGAGTGTTTACTCAAATTACATTTAATGTAATTACGGATAAGATAGGGTTTACATTTGCTATTTTCCTACCTTTTTGTATATGTCATGTCTTTTTTTGTTCCTCTATTTCCCTGTTATTGACTTCTTTTGTGTTAAATAGATTTTTTCTGGCATTACAGTTTAATTTTCTTTTTACTTTTACTGTATATATTTTCACTTATTTTCTTGGTGGTTGTCCTGTAGATTACAATTAACCTCTTAACTTAAAGCAATCTGTGTAGTATTAATACAAACTTAATTTCAATAGTATACAAAAACTTTGCTCCACTATTGCTCCATTCCCTTCCACCTCCTTTAGGTTATTATAAATTATAATCTCACCAAGAAAATTTTATAATTATTCCTTTATGTCCTGTCTTTTAAGTCAGACAGGAAAAGAAAAGAGTAATAAACAAAACTACATTTATACTGTCTTTTATATTTACCTATATGGTTACTCTTACTGATGCTTTTTACTTTTGTGTGTGTGAATTCTAGTTACTCTCTAGTGACTTTTCATTTTAGTCTAAATTTAACATTTTTTGTAGGTCAAGTCTGCTGGTGATAAATTCTCTCAGTTCTTGTTTATCTGAGAATTTCTTAATTTCTCTTTTAATTTAAAGGATAGATTTGAGGGATATAAAGTTCTTGTTTGACAATATTTTTCTTGCAACGTTTCAAATACATCATACCACTGCCTTCTGGCCTACATTTTTTTTGGTAGTTGATAGCTAATCTTACTGAGGATCCTTTGTACATAATGAGTCATTTTTCTTGATGCTACCAGAATTCTCTCTTTGTCTTTTGACATGTTGATTACATGTGATTAGCTTTTTATCTCTTTGAGTTTATTCTACTTGGAATTCATTGAGCTTTGTGGGTGTGTAGATTGCTTTCCATCAAATTTGGAAAGTTTTGTCTACTATTTCTTTAAATATTTTATCTTCCTTTTTCTCTATCTTTTGATTCGGGAACTCTTACATGCGTATGTTAATGTACTTGATAGTGTCCCACAGTTCTCTGAAGCTCTGTTTATTTTTCTGTACTTTTTTCTTGCTGATCTTCAGGTTCAATAATTTAATTGATTTATCTTCAAATTCACCACTTCCTTCTACCAACTTAAATCTGATGTTGTGCCCCTCTATTGATTTTTTTATTTCATTTTTTTGCCCTTTTCAACTCCAGAATTTCTATTGGTTTCTTGTTAATAACTTATATCTCTTAAGTTATATTCTCCATTTGGCAAGACTTCAATTTCATACTTTCCTTAATTATTTAAATATGGCTTTTATTTTTCTTTGAATATATTTATTATTGCTGATTTAGTATCTTCATCAATTGAGTCCAATATCCAGGCTTCCTCAGGGACAGTATCTATTTTCTGCATTTATTCCTATGTATGGGACATACTTACTGTCTTTGTATGACTCATAATTTTTTATGAACACTTGACATTTTAAATAATATAATGTGGCAAATCTGGAAATCAGATCCTACTTCTTCCCTACTTCTGTATTTTGTTTTGCTGTTGTTAGTTTAGCGATTTTCCTGGAATAATCCTGCAAATTATTTATTCTTTGTCACTTGTGGCTATTATAGTCTCTGCTTGGCACCTTGTGGTCAGCTAGTGACTTAACAGAGGTTTTCTTAATCTCCGCGAGCTGATAAGTCTCCCAGCCTTTACCGAGGGACTCCGTGTGTGTGTGTGTGTGTGTGTGTGTGTGTGTGTTGAGGCATGCATTCAACACTCAGCCAGGCGGTTGACAAGTCTGTCTTACTCTTCACTACCTGCTTACACGGAGCCTCAAGGTCAGTCAGAGATAAGATATAAAGGTCTTCTCATGTCTTTCTTAGGCCTGTGCACAGACTTTCCTGTAGTGTTGTTTTCTAGTTTCCCAGGAATATGTCTAGCTCTTCAAAGACCTCTACGAACACTTCATTCCCCACTTTTTACCTTTAAGTATACTGGCCAGCCTCTTGTTAGCCTCGGTTGAAATTATTACCTCAAGCAGCTGCAATGTTAAGCAATTGCCACTGACTGTTTTTAATAAATGCCCTTTATATAGGGCTTTTTGAATAGGGTTAGGTTTGAGTCAGGTCAAATAAAGTCAGTTTCTGAGAATGAAACTTTTCAGAGAGCTGTCAGACTGATGAAATAGTGACATTCCCTGGGAAGAATCTTTTGGATGAGCTCCAAACCTGCACTGACCCCTCAGGGGCTGTTAGGCTGCTGGTTTCACACATGCCGTGATTGCAATGTTACTGGTTTTCAAGTCTATTGCAGAGCTGGGGAGAGGGGGATGGGAATACTGTAAATTAAGCCACCGCAAAGCTGATTATGCTTATGAGATTCAGCCATTTTTCTTGAATAAACACTCCTCAGATTTTTGTAAGACTTTAGTTCATTTCCAGAGTTCTGAAAAAGTTGATTTTGACTATGTTTGCCAGAGTTTTTGTTTCTTTTATGGAAGAATAGATTTTCAGGAGTACTTTCTCTACCATTACTGAAGTGACTACACTAAATTATATTTTGTATTACTTATATGACAGAAATAGGGAGGAAAAAAACATGAGTTCTAGAGTCAGCGTTTCTGGACATGGGATATAAAGTTTCGTTCTATCCCTAAAGATTAGTGTGAATTGGGGTAAGGAAGTTTATTTATATTCCTAAGCTTCCAGTTTCCTTATCTAGAAAATGGGAATAATAATATTTATACCTCATAGAATTATAGTAATAATTAAATAAAATTCTGTACACAAGGTATTTAGTTTATTTCCTGTATTTAGTAAATTCTATATTACTAGTTTTATTATTCTCAGGGTTTATCTTGTTTTCAAAAATATATGTATGAATAAGACTAGAGCAACATCTTATAAATGATAAATCCATGGACTCATATAGATATCATTTCATCCCATTTTTTATATTTATATGTACAGCAAATGAAGAACACTAAAATGAGATTATTCTTTTGTAATTAAGGAAGAGTTTATTAGTTGATGATTAGGGCTCTCTGAAGCTTTCTCACAAATTTCTAATGAGCAAAAGTTTCAGAAGTAAGTTTCAGTACAGGATACAATGAATATCTTATTTCATTTTGTGAAGAGTACGTATAAAGAAAACATCAAAAATTGTAAAGAAAATTCTTAAATTTCATACTATGTGAAGGAATTCACATTGCATATCATAATGAATGCTTAAAATAGCATATATTTTAATAGATCAAATGAAAATTGCATTTCATTGATCATATGCTTATATTCCTTGAGAAGAAAAATGTTAGGAAAATGAATATTTGCTGGAATATCGAATCTCTGTAGGTGTTCTGTGTGTCCTAAGTTACTGAGCTACCTACGCGTTCTCATTTCTAAACAACTGGAGTTAACATAGTTTAGTGTTTACACAGTTTCAAGACATTAAAAAGCAAATTGGGCTAGGGATGTAATTTGAATGCTGACTGCAACCTGCCTTCTGCTATTCCTGGCACGGTTGAGAATTTAACTGCCTTCTTTATTTCTGATTTTTCTTCCCCCAAAGCAGAGTCAACAGCTTTAGCTACAGATGGGGCTCTATATGGTAGTTATTGGACCCAGATGCCACACTCTGGAGCATGTTTTGCCAACAGCATCTGGCTCCTTTGCTGCCTGTGTAATTGGCATTTGTGTTGATGCTTTGGCCTGCATTTCTTGTGGACACTACAAAGCAGACTTTCAGACAACATGAAGGTTTGCCCCGACTTGATCATATGAATTTTGTTTCTTTTTCTCAGTTTATATTTTATGCAAATTTGTCCTAGATGCCTTAAATTATGAAGCACTATACATTAGATTTTTGATGCTTCCTATAAGGATATGTTTTAAAAAATTTTAATGGATATAATTGAAAAACTGTTTGAAATTTTATGAGTATAAGGAAAAATCTATGTCGATCCATGTGTATATAATATATTGAAAGAAAACTACAAAATTCTGGTATGATCCTAAAGATTTTTTTTTCTTTTTTTGTTTGGCTTAGCTCAATATGATAATATAAAACTAAAATAAGTGCTAATATAAAAGTAAAATCATAACAGAATTTTAATCCCAACAACAGCAATCTATGGTACAATATCCACCTTTAACAGATGGAAGATATTTCTTTTGCAAAAACCAGAGTTTCGAACAAAATGTGTGCTGGTATGTGGATCTTTCACCTTTTTTTGGATGGCTACACCATACTTTATTTTATGAATATAACATAATGACCACAATTTTTAATATTTTGCCATTATAAACTATTATTTGGGGAAATTTATTCTATGTGCCTCTTTACATGCATGCATCTGTATATTTGTACAATAAATTCCTAGAAGTAAAGGAGATTGATCAAAGTCTGTCAGCATTCAAGATTTGGACAGATTTTATCAAATTATCATTTGGACCTATTTAATGTTACTTTCATAGGAGCAATTGATGAGCCTATCTGGACCAGACATTTATTGTTATATCAGTTTGTGCCAGAAGAAAATCTCTTACTGAGGCTTTCTACAGCCCATTTGACATATGAGAGAACCAGGAGTTAGATATTGTCAGTAACTTAAGAAAAATCACAGCGTTAGAAAGTGATGAATCTAAATATCAGACCAAGGTCTATGTGACTCCAAATCCGTGGTTTCAGATCAGTTTCTACTGGTCTTGCTTTTAATATAAAAATCATACATGTATTGCAACTGCCTACCCCTCAGTTCCCAGGGGGAGCAGCCACCACTGTAGTTACAATGAATTTATGAAAGATTAAAAATTATCCTTCTCTCAGTGGAGAAGTTGGAGCCTCACATAGTTCCAATTTCATCAAAAAAGAGTCACTCAAGGAGTAAATATACTTTCTTTGACAGATGAATACATCCTATGACCAATAACACCTTTACAGATAGGCTTTAGAATTCTCTAATTAAGTAAAATTGCTTTTTGATAACAAGCTAAAAAGATATTCAAAAACCATTTTTTGAGCCAGCCCTGATAACCTAGTGGTCAAAGTTTGGTGCACCCCACTTTGGTGGCCCAGGTTTGGTTCCTAGGCGTGGAACCACACCACTTGTCTATCAGTAGCTATGCTGTGGTGGGGTTCACATAGAAGAACCAGAAGAACTTACTACTATGCAGAACTAGGTACTGGGCCTTTAGGGAGGAAAAGAAAGAAAAAAGGAGGAAGATTGGCAACAGTTGTTAGCTTAGGGCGAATCTTTCCCTGCAGAAAACAATAAAAAACACGTTTTTTTGAATGAATAAATGAGGTCTTACTTCATTAAAGCTGGGTTCAAAGGAGGGGGGCAAGATACAGTTTTATCTGGCATCATGATATTTTTCAGAATAAATCAAGTTTCTGGTTTTTTTCCCACCTTAAAAAGGCTTCCTCGTACCCTCGTATTAGTTACATTATACCATGTATAATGGAAGGGCAAAATTTGGCCTTCCTCAGCTTCTGCTGAATCACCCCAGTCTCTGCCTTCATCTCCTGGCATTCTTCCTGTGTGAATGTCTATCTCTGTGTCCAAGTCTCTCCTTTTTATAAGGAAATCAGTCATATCAGGTTAAGGCCCACCTTCATGACCTCACTTGAACTTGATTACCTCCATAGAGACCCTATTTCCAGAGCAGGACACATTTTGAGGTAGTGGGGTTAGAACTTCAAGATGTTTTACAGCGACACAATTCAAATCATTAACACCATCTGATGTATTCTAAGTACAGATATTAAAACATTTTTTATAACCAGGGGTCCAGAATATTATAATTTAGCATAACTGTACATAAAATCTCCTGAATTTTATTCAAAGAGCTGTATAGAAACATATTTAAAGATTATTTTTATTATTTTAAGAGGTAGTTAGGAAAAAATCTCTGTCTTAAATCATCTTATCATTTCATGTAGAACCCTAATAGAAGTCTAGATTAAGTCTAGATCATTGTCTTAGAATGGGTTTTATTTGTTTGTTTGTCCTTTAACATTTGTTTTAAAAAATGTTGACTTGTTTGATACAAAGCCCTAGAAATTATAAAATTTAAGAAAAAATGCAAAACCTAAACAAAACAGTCCAGGCACACTCAGAAATGGTTCATTAGAAATGAATTGAAAAGCATCCATTATTTTTGGCCTCAGATTTGATGTTGCATATGAGGACAATGACTATGATAGACACAAAATGTAAACACTCAGGATTATAGATTTTGCTGCTAAAATTATTTTTTATTGAACTGTGGAAAAAATTTAATAAGCAGTTGCACAAAAAGTGAAAGAATGTACATGTGAATCTTCTTTGTTGTAAACATTGTGTTTTCTTTTTTTCTGAAAAGGTCATATCAGAATTCCATGGTGTGTTCTTAAAAAATAATACTATGGTGTAACCAAGTACACGAGGCCTCTGCATTCTTCTCACTTTTCTAAGTAGCCTATTTTTTCTTACTATTTCCTATTTTTCTTTTTCTTCTTTTTTGGGGGGATGGGATGGGGCAATATTCTAAGAAAAACAGCCTCTTCATAAGGCACTCAATTGTTTTTAAGATTTTTTTTATTGGGGTATAGTTTACATATAATAAAATATAAAGGTCTTTTATATTTACATGTATATAATAGATATACATATATCTATGATATGTATATGCACATACAATTAGAGGAATTTTGAAAATTGTATTTACTCCTGTAACTACCACCAAAATTAAGATATGGAACATATCCGTCACCCCAGAAAATTTCCTTATGCCCCTTCATAGTCCATTTCCACTCTTTTTCCTCTTGTTATGTATTGAACTTTCAAAATTTGTGCTTTTGTAATCATCTCTGAGGAAACTATTAAAAAAACACCAATACATTCCTTTTTCAGCATCAAAAATAAATGAGTATTTATACATTTTGTTCATTTTAACAAAGGGTTTTCATAGAATTTTTCTAATTTGTCTTTGACTATAACTGTGGCTAGATGATGAGAAAACCAAAAGTTATATACATCAATTGATTTTACCAATGAGATATTATTAACAGAAAAGATATAAAATTTAGGACTTCTTTTTCCCGAACTCTTAACACTTTCCATTTCCAATTGTCACCTGCCATTCTTTACCATCTCAGTGATAAAATATTGTTCAATGCAATGCTTTTTCTTATACTGGGGAGTCTCAATATAAATTTAATGATGGAAACATTTATGTCTACATTTATTATATAAAATTATTTTATTTTATATAAATTGATCATGTGGATAAATCAATAACTTTTTCTAGTGTAGCTCTAAGTAGCTGGGAGTTTGTATTGTTAATTTAGTTTAGGGTTATTTATTTTCTTTGTAGAGGGTTATTTCTTTCCAAATCAGTGTACATGTTGAAGTGGCTTTGATTACAAGTAATTTTCAACTCTCTAAAACAGTATTGTTTGTCATCCAGAATATAGAAAAAGAAATTTTTTAAATAATATAGAAATTTCCTGATTATACCTTATAATATTAAATATACAGATATTTTACTCTGAAGAAAGGTCTTTGCAAAGGTTACCTGAAGTGGATAAAGAAAACACACCTCCATATTCTTAGATGCCTATGAGAACATTAAAATATTCAATGTATCTCAGGTATGTCTTATCAAGTTAATTTATTTTCACATATTTGTTTGGCTAAACATATTTGTTTGGATATCTCAAATGCATGCCCTGAGATTCATCAGTTTCCAAAATAATGACAGCTGATATGTAGAAAAGCCTACACAAAAGCTGGGAACCCATTTCATGATTTTCTCCTCAATCTTGGTCTAGAGCACATTATTTGAGCTAATCAAAAAAATTACTTCACAAAGTTACCATATTACATTATGCTTTCAACTTTCATGCAGAATCAGTTTACAAGATGTCCATTTGAACATTTCTATATCTCTTGGAAACCCGTGCTGGAAGACATGGCCCATTATTCTTCCCAATCTCCCATGTTAAAAGACCGAAGCATAAAATTTTCCCTTTAGTATCAAAAAATATTATCCTTCTGCAGAAGAAAACATATGCTTTCTTTTGTCATAAATTATAATATGTATAGCCTAAATATCCTTCATATTTACTCTTGATTTTTAGAGTAAATCACAATCAATGCATGCCCTACTACAGCTATTCTTTATAAATACCTACATTTTAGAGTCTCTGTCTCATTTTTCAAGTTTTAAACATTATGTTTGCACTTTAATTTTTTCTGAACAAGACTGTGTTTGTGGTTTGAAGCCACTTGAAACATTTTGAGAAGCTAAATAAAAATCTTCTGAAAGGTGATTTTTGTTGCATTTACTTCACATAAAATATACTAGGTTTCCACATATTTCTCTATATTCCTTTACAATACACTAGAGGATAGGACTTTTGTGATATTTTGGCAGGTCATTAATCCTTGCTTTTCTGGGGGATCAGAATTGGCCACCTCAAAATGTGTCTCTTTACCTTGATTATTTTCAAAAACAAAAGCCTCTGAAAGAAACTTTGACCTCCCCCACAAACTGCCTAAGAGAATTTAACTCTGGGTGTGGATAGACTGGGAGGGTCCTTGCTAAGCCCATTCCAAGTAAAGGTAGAAGTTATCCTTTGTAAGAGACATTTACATTTACAGGGGAAATATCCATTTTTAAAAGTATCTCCCTCTCTGTACCAGGAAGAAGGAGGGATGACTTCGTCTCTAAAAATTTATCAATGTGGAAGCCGAGGCTGCATAATAACCTTACGGTGCTTTTTCGGTAATCTCCCATAACTGACCCACCCCCAACATCCTCCATTGTCTTTCTACTTAAGAGGAGAACCCGGCCATTCTGTTGAGAAACTCAGTCTCCCTGGTCTCTCCCTGGTATACATGTTATAAAGCTTTGATTTTCTCCTGCTACTCGGTCTCACGTCAATTTAATTTGTAGCGTAGTCAGAAAGGACAAGAGTGGGTGAAGGATAGTCTTCTTCCCCTTCACTTTATAAAATGATTGAGAATAAAGCTATTGTTTTAGCATGTACTATAAACTTAGTATATAAATAGCTTTCAAAATATTTTTCAATTAAACATTAAGGGAAAGAAACACCTGTTTTTTGAGAGATTATATTTATATTAGTTGATGTAAAATAACCAATAACCATTCTGTAGATAAGAGAAATAAGGTAACTTCACTTGAGCCAGAGTGAGGATTACAACAGAGGAAGGCCTTAGAAAGTGTTCTGGAGAAGCATGGTTTTCAGTACAGTCTTATATCTTTCTAGAACAAAGAACATACATTAAATGCACCCAGAATACATTTTCATCAAAGTTTCAAGGAGGTATGCAGTTGCAAATTAGCACATCAATGTGACCATGATGTCAGGAAAGGGACTAATCTGGGCATTACCAATAGGCCGTTACTTGTAGGAGGGGAAGTATGCATTCTCTTGAGAGCGCATTCTTTACTTTAGTGGTTAAGCAGATGTAGAACATATGTTTGACAGGCCATAACTCAGGCTTTTTGGTTTCAGCCAAATCAGTTTTGAACCTGAATAGTTACCCCACATACCTCAATATGTGAGAATCTCTTGTCATATTAATTATCTAGTTTCTAGCATCAAACATTATACTGGTAGTCTTTCACTGTTTCATATACACCAAAGTTTTTTCATTTCATTTGGTTTTTGGTTTTTTGCTATTCCTTCTGCCTGGAATTCCGTATCCTTTCCTATCTCTCTTCCTCTGTCAAGGCTTCTGAGACTTGTTTATCAGCTTAAAATGGCCTATAGGAAACCTCTTTTACCACCCAATCCAACATCCCATATTCTTTTCTTTCTAGACTTATCACAATTTGTAATTGCAGTTGTGATTTATCTATTTGTTTATGTCCCTTTCCCTTGCCTGACTTATGCAAAAGTACTCTCTGTAGTTAGAATACTACTGTACACCAAGCATCCTGCCTGCGTCAAGACACCTAATGAAGGTTTGTGAGTAAATATATTAATGATTATTCATTCCATTAATGTCATGTTACCAAGCAAGGGCTCAGCACCTGATGTGCACAGAAGCTGGTACATTGGCACACCTGTCTTTGAGCAAAGAAGCAGTTTATTATGCAATTGATTGGTAAGGAGACAGAGTGATGGGCTCTCAACTCTGTCTTCCAGACCCAGGGTATGGGGTAAGGTGTAAGGGAGCAGGGAGGGCGGCTGGTATGTAGAAGCACTAGCAGGATGAATTTTGATTGGCAGATCAAAAAGTTTCTCTTCTGTGTATGCTCCTGGCTGGCTTCTTGCCCCTGAAAAATAGTGTGGGGGATCAGAACTGGCCACCTCAAAATGTGTCTTTTTACCTTGATTATTTTCTCTGAAAGAAACTTTGACCTTCCTCCCCACTAACTGCCTAAAAGGTTTTAAGATAGAAGGCCTGTCCCTAGGACAGCCCATCACCACAGATTACTCTGTGTATTGATAGACTGGGAGGGTCCTTGGTAAATCCATTCTTATCAAACTTCTGTTTACCAAACATTTACATTTGTAGGGGAAAGCTCCATTTGTAAACGTGTCTCCCTCTCTGTACTGGGAAGAAGTGGGGGATGACCTCATCTCTAGAAACTTACCAAGGTGGAAGACAAGGCTGCATAATACCTTACTACACTTTTCTGGTAATCTCCCATAACTGACCCACCCCCAGCATCCTCCATTGTCTTTCTATTTAAGAGAACCCGGCCATTTTTTCAAGAAACTCAGTTTCCCTGGCCTTTCCCATGTATACATGTTACAAAACTTTGATTTTCTCCTGCTATTCAGTCTCATGTCAATTTAATTTGTAGCCCAGCCAGAACGGACACAGAATAGTTAGAGGATAGTATTCCTCCTGTTCAATAGTTTTTAACATTCTGCTGTTAAGATGAGGTCAGTTATGGGCAGTTACGGAGAAAAGCACAGTAAACAAGGGTGAAGTTGTTATGTAGACTTAAGTCATTGCCTTCTCTATTCATGCAAGTTTCTAGAAATTTCTAGAGTCATCCTCCCCTTCCTGGCACAGAGAGGGAGGCACCCTTACAAATGGAGATTTCTTTTATCAATGTAAATGTCTGTTATGAAAGGGTGAGTTCTCCTCAGTTTTCAGAGCTTCTCTTATGTGTGCAGTTTCTTAAAAATAGCAAGCCTAAAATAACCCTTATGACAAAGAGACATATTTTGGAGTGGCAAATTCTGATCCTGATCATGTGGTTACAGTCACAATGAAGAAATGTTCATATACTCTGCCATTAAAAAAAATTCTGTTTTGAAATGTGGTATTTCTTGGATAACTACTTACTAATGTTGTCCTGATCCCCACATACTTCCTTATGCTTTAGAACGCTATCAGATCTTTGTCTTATTGTTTTCAATTGATGGATCTCTCCTGTAAGCACCATCTTTTAGGGACAGACACATATTGTTGTTCATTTCAGCCTTGATGCTAGTTATTTTCTTTTAGAGAAACAGATCCCTTGAAAAGGAGAATTTTCTCTTGTCTAGCCCTTCTTAACTATTGAAGTCAAGTTGAAATTGCTTTCCCTAGAATCTGTATTTCAGCCTGCTTGTTCTGAGAATCCCACAGTCTTTCTGTTAATTTGCATCTTTTTGTGTGGGCTTCATTCTTTTCTATTTTAATGTATCCTTAGGGAATTGATTATTTCTTCTCTGTTCACATTCATTTTGGGGTTTTGTCTTCTCAGTGGGCATGCATTGATCTGGGTTCAAATTCTAGCCCTGACATTTTTTCTGAATATTTTTTTAAAGAGACATTATTTTTTAGAGCAGTTTTAGGACTACAGAAAAATTGTGCAGAATATACAGATTTCCCTACAAGCCCCTGCCCCCATTCACACACACAGTTTCTCCTGTTATTAAAAATTTGCATTAATATGGTGTCTCCTATTATTAACATCTTACATTATTGTGTTACATTCATTATAATTGATAAACCAATATTGATACATTGTTACTAACTACAGTTCATAGTTTGCATTAAGCTTCATTCTTTCTGTTGTACAGTCCAGTAGGTTTTGACAAATGCATAATTTTATGCACTCATCATTACAGTATCATACAGAACAGTTTTACTGCCCTAAAAATGCTCTGTGCTCCACCTACATATCCTCCCCTCCCCTGAGTCCCTGGTGACACTGATCTTTTTACTGTCTTTATCATTTTACCTTTTCCAGAATGTCATATAGATGGACTCACATCGTATATAGCTTATTCATTTAAGTTACCTCTAAGTCTTTTCATATCCTGATAGCTCATTTCTTTTTATTGCTGAATAGTACTCCATTGTAGAGATATGCTAGAGGATGTTTTTTTATACATTTACCTATTGAAAGACAACTTGGTTGATTCCGGTTTTTGGCAATTATGAATAGGCTGCTATAAAGATGCATGTGCAGGCTTTTTGTGTGTGCATAGATTTTTCAACTCATTTGGGTAAATATCTAGGAATGTGATTGCTGGATCTTATGGTAACCCTAGGCGTGTTTAGCTTTGTAAGAAACTACCAGACTGTTTTACAAAGTGAGTGTACCATTTTGCATTCCCGCTAGCAGTGAACGAGACTTCCTGTTGCCACCAGTCCCTGTCAGCATTAAGTATAATCGGTGTTTTGGATTTTAGTCTTTGTAACAAGCATGTAGTGGTTACCTTGTTGTTGTTTTGTTTTGAATTCCCAGTGACATAGGATGCTAAACATCTTTTCATATGTGTATTTGTGATTTGTATATCTTGTTTGATTAAGTATCTGTTCAAATATTTTGTCCATTTTTAAATTGAGTTGTTTGTTGTGTTTTAAGAGTTCTTTGTATATTTTGGAAACAAATCCTTTACATGTTCTGCAATGATTTACTCTCAGTCACTACTTTATGTTTTCATACTCTTGACAGTGTCTTCTTCAGAGCTGAAGTTTTTCATCTTAGTGAAGTCCTATTTATCATTTTGTCTTTTATGCATTGTGTTTGTGGTCTTGTATCTAAAAGGTCAGCACTGAACCCATTGATTCTCTCCTATATTCTCCTAGAAGTTGTATAGTTTGTCATTTTACATTTAATCTATGATGCGTCTGGAACCCTGCCCTTTTTAGCCGTATGTTCTTGAGCAACTGAGGTCTCCATTGAGGATCAGCCTTGTCAACTTTGAGCTAGGAAGGGTGGTGCTTATTTTTCAGTCTTGTTGAAATAACGTGCATATGGTCCCCAACTCAGTATTTTGGACATAGGAAGATTTCACAAATATTAATTTTCTCTGCTCCACATTCCTATCCCAAATTTTATTCCCCGGCTTTTCCAAAAGCCCTATTTTTCTTTAAAACTTTTCAGCCAAATTTAGGGAGATATAGAAACCTCTAATAGTGGAATTCGCACTGCTCTTTGTCAGCAGACTATATAGTTTATCTTCAAACATTATTTGCCTAGACTATTGTCACATATGCTGGAATTCAAGTTTAATCTCGCTTGCTAATGCTAGTATATTAGCACATCGTAATGTCAAAATTTATTAAGATTCATTTTGGCAGACATTGGAAAGAAGTAGTTTTTCTTAAAGACACCAGAGAAGGAATGTCCTTGGTTTTATAGATCTTGAGATATTTATCAAAAAGCAAATGCAAAAGAATGCAAAGAGACAAGAACAAAAATTAAAGCTAATAAAGAACACACATGATGATATTTAAAATTAAAAAACCTCACAAAACCAAATAAAACTATATATTATTTAAAGATACATACATAGGGCTAGCCCCAGTGACCTGGTGGTTAAGTTTGGCTCCCTCTGCTTCCACGGCCCAGGTTCCGTTCCCAGACATGGACCTACACCACTTGTCTGTCAGTGGCCATGATGTGTTGGCGGCTCACATACAAAAAGAGGAAGATTGGCAGGGAATGTGGGCTCAGGGCAAATCTCCCTCAGCAAAATAAATAAATAAATAGTCCTTTTACAAAAGTAAAATAAAAATACATAGATAAAATTGTGAAGAAATACTTGGGAATGATGAACCAAATTTCAAAGTAGGTGGTACTTTTTGAGGGAATAATGGAAAAATATGATCTGTCAGGGATTCATAAAGAGCTTCAAATAACTTGAGAATACCTTGTTTCTTAATAATGGTGGGATATAATTGGGTGATAAAATGATTAAAAGTCAAAAAAAGTAATTAGACTCATATAATAAATATTGTAGCATCTGAAATATAGAACAAAATAATTAAACTAAATTTAAGATTGTAGACTTGTGCCCATACTTCAGACATTACAATGTCAACAGAAGAGACTAGATGTAAATAAACTCATTTTCGGATCTGTGAATTTTTTATGTCTACCGACTATGTTAATTTCAGACTTAAAACCCTACTTTCATTCCCTCGGATAAAACTACTATTTTTTGTATTTCAATCAGCGACCTTTAAAGAACTGAAGAATTTGAACCAGTTGCTGAACATTTTTGGTATTTTCATTAAACTAGTAAGATAGTTTTAATGAGTCTTCTTGGATCTAATGATCAAACACATGTAAACAAAATGAAAAGTTACTATAACTTGAAAGACACAATAAAATTTCAGTGTTTTTAAATATAATTTTTTATTTCCCAGAATTATGTAATTATATAGGTATGTTTTTTCAACTGTAAGTTCAGAAAGTATGATTCAAGCTGATTTAACATAACAAGATCACCTGCTCATTTAACCAGAAGTCCAGAGACAAGGTGAGCCACACGAGTAGGAAATCTTCCCACTTCTCTGAGATTCCCTTGGCTGTGCCATGTTGTGTATGCTGAATGTGTCAGCAAACTGCTCCTTCATGGTGGCAAAGTGGTGGTAGCAATCCTGCCTTCACATGTGTGCTCCGTGGCATCAAATAGAGAGAGAGCATCACTTCTGGAGGCTGCCTCGTTAAAGTGAGAAAGCATATTTCTCACAAGACCTCAGCAAATGTCACAACTCTTTTGCATTGTGTCAAATGTCCATGCTCAATCAGTGCTAGTTAGTTTAGTCCTGGGTTCCTAAACAAGATACTTCAGAAGATGAGGAGGCTTGGAGCACACTGGAACCACTTAGAAAGTTCTAAGACCTGCATCCCACCCTGAGAAATTCAGATTTAGTTTGCCTTGGGTGCAGTCTGAGCTTCAGGATTTTCGAAAGCTAGTAAGTGATTCCATTGTGTAGCCAGAGCTGCACTTCACTGTCTTAGAGAAATCAGACTCCCCCTTGGCGTGGAGCATCAGCATAGGATGAACTTCTCATCCAGCATGTGAAATACAAAGGAGCAGGTAGATACCTGAATAAAGTCAGTTATATGAAAAAATAGGCAAGGGAGAATGGGTGCTATGTAGGTAATTGATAACATCCACACTACTTTCCCAGTGCTATGTTATAGTATCTATAATCTGAAATTAAAAATAAAAAGACTTTGGCATGGAAAAATCAGGTTATATAGTTAGAGTTTAGGGGGATACAGATGAATAAATTACATTAAATCAGACTTTAAAATGTATAGATTTATGTATAAAAATAGGAAAAACAAGCAAACATTCAAAAATTCCGATATATTTGTGTTCTCTATTAATAAAACTTTATAGGTATAATAAATATGGAAAAGCAGTACATTAAGATTGTCATAAATACTGGACCTGTTTATTTCAATTGAAATAAACATAATACCCGGTATTGGAACAGCTGTTATCCTTTAGAATACTAACATATTGTCTGGCTTTCATGGCAGATGTGGCAACCACCTTTCAATGGAGACATTGAGGGATTTTATCAAAGTGAAAATGTATGAGAAAGGGTTAAACATTTTATTTCATTCATTGTTAAGAATAGCATATTAATTAGTCAGGAGCTGAATAAATTACTGAGGAAACGGGATACAGACAGATAAGATTTGATAGGGAGAGAAAAACAGAAAAGCTCAAAAGGATAGGACCTTTACCTGGGTGGTCAGTTGGACAATAGCATAAATGAAGACTGGATAAGAGAAGTCAGCTGGTGGAGCTCCATTCCTCAGAATTTTATATACCTCACAATTTCACCTTCTAGGAGCACTGGGATTGATATATTACTAAATATTCTGAAGTTTAACACTGAATGTAATGTAGTAATAAATAAACTAGTGCTCACATATTCAGCATTATTGAATTTCAAACATTTCCTTTAGAAAATCTGGAAAGAAATTAAACCCAACAATATACTACTCAAAATTAGAGTATATTTTCATATTTGGAGCAAAATGAATTATTGTGGTTTGGTTGATACCTTATGCATTTCTGGCTCTCAAAATAAAACACTAAAAGATCTTCTGTTTTTATTTACTCACAGTCAAGTTCTGGAAAGGAAAACACCCTTTCAGCAACTTGATAAGTTCAATTCTTTAGGCTTCAATACCACATTTCTCGAAATTTGGCCTATTGCTTCCACCATACAACTTTTCTACTATGACTGGTCAACTTGACTTGGCATTTACTCACTGTGAAGGCATCCCAAAAGGAAATCAATCATTGGTGTCACTCTAAGAATCTTTCCAGAAGAGGACCTCTGCATCACTTTGTAGGAAGTCAGATATCTTCCTGTTGAGCATATGTGAAGAAAGAATAAACTTTGCTTCAACAAATACCTCAGATTCTTCACATAACCAAAATCAAATTTATTTCTCTGACATCTCTAATAGTAGTCTGAAAATTCTGAGCAAGATGTCAGATTCATCCTAATTATCTAAGTGGACTCTTCCTATGTCCTTTTTATGTGGACAGCAACAAACTAAAAGAAAGAAGGAAGACTGCGTTAGTCCTGGCGACAAGAGAGTACCATCAACCACTTGCCAGAAATATTGGGAATATAAGCAAAACATAGTGTGATAGGATCAGATTGAAAACCAAACAAATAAGCAAAACTACAGAACTATGTCCTAAAAAATCTTTTCAGCATAATGGTGGAGAATCTGGAGAAGCATTAATCTTATCTTCTATTTTAGAAATATGAGGTTAGAGGCAAGAATCTCTTCCACCATTGCAGACCAACTGAATTCAGAAGCTGCTATTCTGGGAAGCTTCAGGATCTGTAGAAAGCCTATTCCTGTAGAAACCTGGTAGAGAAAAGGGGCATCTCTCTGGTGCAGCAGCACTCTTCTTGCCAAAAAGAAGAGAAGCACCAAAAAGGAAGGTGGATACATCCACGTCATCACTTTGACGATGACGCCAGGCTAAGCAGAATCTCAACTGATGGATGATGACTTCTGGTGTTGTCACCCAATCACAGAGATGCACTGAAAAAAAAAAAAAGTGAAATGTATATTAATCAGACATTCCATGGATGATGTTAAAAGGATTGAACAGCCACCAGTAGGACAGGGATGGGATCCAAAGAGAATGCACTCTCCTTCTTTAGGGGCAAATACTTACATAGACAGATCTCTATATGGAAAAGATGAAATAGAACAAATAAAAGAGAAAACAAGAACCATGGCCTGCTAACCTATGTTACAGAATAAAAGGAGGCTTCAAAATTAAGATGAAAAGCAAACCACTGTTTGAAAAAAAGTAGTTTTATTCTAAGAATATTGCATGCTCTAAGTGAGAAGTTACTGGTGCAGAATTATATTAAGAAAAAAATAAGATTTTCCATCTTCCACCCAAGTCACTCTCCAATCTGTCCATACTTAATAATAATAGTCTTCATCAAAGTGCCCACTATATTCCATGTACTTCTCTAAATATTTTACAGTAATAGCTACCTTTGTCCCCACTTGAGAAAGATATTTTATTGTTTCCATTTTTAGAGAACTGAGACTCTGAGAAATAACCTGTCAGGTTTCCACAGTTATGACAAAGCATTTGAATATAGAACACCGACCCTCTGAGCACATGTTTTCACTCCATATGCCTTACTGCCTCTTGTCAGCTTCTAAAAATCTTCTGTATATACAGAAGCACATATGACACAATTGGAATCAAATTTATATGTTGTAGTTTATATTTTATATAATGACATTATAAAATAAGTATCTTTTCAACTCATTACATACAAAAATATATCATTTATTTTAATTATTCCAGATAGTATAACCAGTGCCCACTCAATGTCATCTTGTTCTTCTGATTTTTTGCCATTGTAAGCAACGAAACAGAGAAGAACTCTGAACATACCTCTCTGTGTTCTTGCATGTGGATATTTCTAGAAGTAGGTTCCTAAAAGCATTTGACACTCACTTGTGGTGAATGTATTACAAGTTCAATTCCCCAGGAATCAAACTCTGAGATGGAAATTGGCATGCTGGAAGTTTATTGTGGAGTGCTCTTGAAACATGTGCAGTGTTTCTGTATATCATTTATAACACAATAAAGCTTTTGAAAAAGGAAAGAAAACATCTGTGGGAGAATTAAAGATGCAGAATTGGGCAGAAGCAGAGGATGAATTGCAATGGAAGGACAGTGAAGGCTCCCCAATCCCACTGGGAGCTCTAGAACAGGGAGGACCTAGTAGAGTTGTCTCAGTTGAGGCAAGGGGCCTTAACCTTTATGTCTCTGCATCAACCAGTCATTGGATGTCCCAAGAAATGAGAAATGACTTTGAGTGAAGTGGTTCTTTCTAACTGAGGGCAATTCTCTTAGTGTCAGCCACCAATGTTTCAGGAGTTGGGGAAATGAGGGCTTCAGTCCTAGGTCGAACACCGCCACTAACACCTATAGTTAAAAATATAGGACTGCACTTCAAAATAGGTTAAGAGGATAGATCCCATGTTAAGTGTCCTTACCACAAAATACACACACACACACACACACACACACACACACAGGAGGACATTTTTGGAGGAGATGGAAATGTTTACTACCTTGATAATGGTGATGGTGTCACAGGTGTATACATATGTCCAAACTCATCAAGATGTACTCATTAAAGGTATGCAATTTTGTGTGTATTAACTATATCTCACTATAAAGGTAAATGAATAAATAATTAATTAATTTAAAAAAAGAAACCGTACCTTACACCCTCAGATTCATTCGTTCCTCATAAGTTCTGTAAGATGCTACATCAGGATTCTGGTTAGCTTCTTTTCCTGGGATAAATTATAAAGAAAGATTAGTAGGATGAATTATTGCACCTACCCTTGCAGCTGATCCATAGGCCAGGACTAACATACTTCATCTCCCTCCTTCCCTACCCACTTTATATTCTCTTTACCATCAACTAGAATCTCTCTGGTATTGCTCTAACTCTTGGATTCTGTGTTATAATTCACCTACTGGGACCTGCCGTGAACATTGTAAGATATCTTTTGCCATCACTAATTCCACTAACACTCTGAGACGACAGAGCCCACTGAGTCTCAGGGTGCAAAAGCAAGTCTCCTTGTACTCCAGCCTGAACCTTTTACCAAGTCTTCTCCTGCTCTGGGACTCATTCAAAGCTGACAGCTGTCTATGCCCCTAGGTGAATGGGGCAGAGCAATATTTCTGCCATTAGAACCAAAGAAGCTACCAAATGTTGTTCTTCCCTCTCATGGTGTGTGATATAAGTTGCACTAATTTGCCTCTAATTTGGATGAGATGTCCCGGCATGCTCCAAAACATTGGTTTTCTAACATCACTTGTGTGACAGGACCGTGACTCTTCATAGTGTTTGTCTCCCACTACCTGGAGCACATGTATCTTCCCAAGGCCTTCATTATATTTGCCATTTATTGCTCATTCAGTTTGATTAACAAAATAATGTCATCAATATAGTGGATCAATGTGACACTCTGCAGAATGTCCAGATACATTCAGACTATATTACGACAGAGGGTGGGAGAGAACGTAGCCTTGAGGCAAGACCTTAAATGTACACCGTTTTCTGTTCCAAATGAATATACACTATTTCTGACCCTCGTGTCTGATCGGGATAGACATTTTCCACATTCTTGGCCACATATCAAGTATCTGAGGCAGTGATAATCTGCTCAATCAAATGCACCACATCTGGCACAGCAGCAGCAATTGAGGTCTTGCTTGAGTAATCTGCTGTCATCTTTGAGGTGATGTGTGTTTTTTATAGGGACAAATCTGGCAAACAGAGTGGAGAAATGATAGTGGACCCCCCTTTTGTGCTCAAGGGTGACAGCAGTTCTGCTTTTTCCCTAGAATGCTGTGGGCTTTTTTGTTTTTTTCTTTTTTTTTGTGGGGAAGACCAGCCCTGAGCTAACATCCGTCACCAATCCTCCCCTTTTTTGCTGAGAAAGACTGGCCCTGGGCTAACATCCGTGCCCATCTTCCTCTACTTTATATGGGACGCCGCCACAGCGTGGCTGACAGGCAGTGCGTCGGCGGGCGCCCGGGATCCAAACCCGCGAACCCCGGGCTGCCAAGCGCGGACTAAACCGCTGCGCCACCGGGCGGCCCCCATGCTGTGTTATTTTTAATTCATGGTACTTGCTGGAGGGTAGGGCTTTAAGTGGGGAGACAGGTTTGAAGTCCGTCAGTTTGCATCCTCTGTAGTTCTAACCCCCAAGCAGAGAAGTGATGTGAGGGTTCGACCAACTAAAATATAAGTCCATTTCAAGTACCTACTCAGGGACTGGGGAAGTGACAAACGGAAGCAGTGGACCCACTGTGAGCTACATCTGGGCCGGGTGCATTTGTTTCCTTGCCTCCTTATGCCCTCATTTTAACACTGGGACAATGAGCTTCAGAAACCTAGATGTCAATGACAAGTTGAAGTCCAACAGCCTTGGAATGTTTGCATTCTTTCTCCTAAATTTAGTTACAAAAAAGTAAGTGGCTGTTGGTCCTGTTGGTGGAATCATTACTATATCTCGCTGTAGTGATATAGGGCGTTTTCTCCGGGGCACTTGGCCTCTCCTTCAATCGGTGAGTTCAGGTCTGAAAACTGGGCGAGGGATCATCAGTTTTAGCTAGAAGGGCTGCACTCAGCCTCCTAAGTATCCATTCTTTTTGTGTGTGTGTGAGGAAGATTAGCCCTGAGCTAACATCCGCTGCCAATCCTCCTCTTTTTTGGTGAGGAAGATTGGTCCTGGGCTAACATCCGTGCCTGTCTTCCTCTACTTCATATGGGACGCCGCCACAGCATGGCTTGATGAGTGGTGCATATATTCTTGCCCGGGATCCAAACCTGCAAACCCTGTGCCACCGAAACGGAGCACATGAACTTAACCACTACGCGACTGGGCCAGCCCCTAATTATCCATTCTTGATTTATTTTGATTGCATAAATTGAAGCATCTCCTTGTTTACCAATCTATCTTGCCCCTAGAGACAATGTGTTCTAAGTGTTTCCATAGTTCTCCAGGGATCAGGGCCCCCGACTGCCTCTTTAACCTTGGTGATCATTATGATTGTGCCCTACTTACTCTGAAGGTTACATGGCACCACCCGGTCTTTTTAAATTCCAAAATCCTATCCTCCTCGTTACTTACAGGGAGCCAATTTTGGTAATGGCATCTACTATAATCAGTCCTGGCGTACAGAGGACGGCCACAACTAAGCTTCTCAATGAAGCTGGTGCCTTTCTGAAAAGGTATCTTAGCACTTTAATAAAAAGAGTGGTCTCCAAGTCCTCCTGTAGAACACAGTGACTTTTGTGGCCTTACATAAAATACTTTGTTTAGCATGCTCATTTTTTCTGAGCTTTTGATTTTTTCCCACCATTTACCATGAGAATTCTGTTATTTCTTCTTCAGTTAATGTGGACCATCAATTTCTCCAAGTGTCCAAGGATTGACTAACGGAGAGTCAGGAAGGGTCTTGTCAGGAAATAGGATCATGTGTATAGATACTTTCATCACAGCCACTGTGAGACAGGTGACCCCTGACTGACATTTTTTTACCAGCGATTTCTCTGCCTCATCTTTCTTCTCCCTTTTTCTCTCCTTCTTATCTCTGTTTCTCTTATTTCTTTCTATAATCTCATACCCCCTTTAGAAATAAATAAAAGGCAATGTGGGTACAATCTGGATTTTTTTAAAGGAGATGTTCTATAATTTTACATTTTAATGAAATAATGGGTCCATAATAATTTCTATAGGTCTATATACTTTTTGGCTTTCTTCTTAAGTAGGTTTATTTTTGTGTGGTTTTGACAATGGCTAACCAAAATTGTGCTGCTGTTCATAACTATATGTATCGTATGCATACAGCTTAGAATTAAGAGTGTATAATTAGTAGAATACATATTGCAGATAAATATTACTACTTTTGGAGAGATTTTATATATATATATATATATTTGGCAACAGATGTAGCATTTATTATAATGCTAGTCCCAACAACAAACTAAAGATTTATTTCATTTCCTGTTTGCTTACAGATAATACATTTTCTAAATGTGGAAAAGTGCTTGCTCAGTTGGTTTTCTTTTGAGACTTAAAGTCTGATGTTTATTAAATTTGGAGTTTAAAATGTTTCTCCTTATAAAACTTCTGATATACTGTACATTTATGAATTATCTTGCAAAACATTCATAAATTTAAGTTCCATATCTCAGGACTTTAGTTCTTTTAAGTAACATTGTGTATCTTGTTTTGTATTCTAAATGTCTGTCTTCTACTCAAGCTGTATTTTTGCGTAAATATATAGATATACACACGTGCATACAAACAATTAAATAAAATTTTAAGGAGTAAAAAAGGTGCAACCGTAAATTTATCTGAATAATTAGGAAATTATATTTAAAAGTAGACTTACATTGACTTGTCTGAAGGACCTATTTTGGGAAAACCCAAGAGCCAGAAGTAATGCTTACTTGCTCAGGAAAACTGAGACACCGTCAATTTGCTGTGTTTATATACACACACACACACTCGCGCACGTATGCACACATGCTCCATCAAAGCAAATAAATGAAATATAAACTATAAGAATTTAAAGATGTTAAATTTATGCATTTTAAATTTAAACTGAGGTAATTGTTAAAGCTGAGTCATGTAACTGTTCGTGTTACTCATGTTTACAGCATTGGCCGTATTCCTGGATCAATAGGTGAACTCACAGGATGATAACGTCAATGATCTGTAGTCAGCCTTTAATACAAGTGTTTTATTTCACCTTGTTCTGATTATTGTTGAAAAAGTCATTTTCACATTGAATTTCTTTCTTTCTTTTTTTTTTTTTTCCTGAGGAAGTTTTGCCCTGAGCTAACGTCTATGCCAGTCTTTCTCTATTTTGTATGTGGGACACTGCCACAGCATGGCTGGTGAGAGGAGTAGGTCCGCACCCGGGATCCAAACCCACAAATCGGGCCACTGAAGCAGAGTGTGTGGCACTTTAACCACTCAGCCACAGGGCTGGGCCCAAGATGAACTTTTTATGCTCACTGTAGATTTTTTTAAAATCTACTAAAATCTGATCCTTTGTCTCGGTGGTAAAATTCTCCCTTCTTATGGTTTTCATATTATGATCACAATGGCAAAAAATGTGCAACTGCTCCTACTGTCCGGCACATTATTGGCTGTGGTTTTCTAGTCCCAGGTTTAAGTGCATGAACGTTGGGTTTTCTCCCAAGTATGGCATGAGTTTCATCAGATGTACTTCAGATTTTAAATGTGAGTGTACCGGAGACTTGACCCAATGCATTTTCTGCCTCTGCTTGGTTGGTGCTTCAGCTTCTTGCTATGATGTGAGGAAGCCTCTGAATCTTGAGAAAGCCTGGAATTGTGTTTCAGAGATGCTGACCTGAACTCAACAACTGTGAAAAACTCTGTTGATCTGTTGTCTTCTTACACGGCAAGGAGATTAAATCATGTAGAATATTGGAAACATAGATTTATACCAAAAAAATATCCAAATAGTTCATTGACATCAAAATGTGTATTGCTTAACAATATAGAAAATAATTATTGCAGTATAGATAAATGATTTATTGATTCTATCTAGAAATAGATAAATAATTGCATGTGTCCCAAATTACAAAGTATATCTTTGAAAAAATATGTATATAATGAGGCTTGATAGACTGAATAGAAAAGATCCTTTTCTATTAATATTAAAATAGAAATTCTTGAATTCATTTAGAATATGTACTCAATAATCTGCTCTTCACTCAAAAAAAAAACATAAAAAAGAAAGATTTCTTTTCTGTCAATCAAATGCTTGTAGGTAATCTGACTAGTAGGATTTTTTTTCCTACTTATTCTTTCCCATTCAAAGATCCTAAGAGTCTGTAAAATATTGAAGAACATATCATGCAATATAGAGTGGCTATTCTACATTTTTAATGAATTAACTTTCTATTTTAGTAAAAAAGACCAATGTTTAACTTATTCGATGCTCAATTATTCCTGATAATACTTGTTAGAATGGCCCTTGAGTGTTCATCACAAGCCTTGGTTTTTTTCACAGAATTGCATGTTTGAATTTCTTACTGCACATAGGGCAGCATCTCAAATCATGCAGTTAAATTGATTTACGTTACTATGTACTAAGCATCAGTACCCTCTCCTCCTCTCCCATCCCTGTCATGGTCATTCCCTGTCTCACTTGATGGCACCATTATTTTTCCAATACTAAAATTTTCCAAGCTAAAATCCACTGAGTCCTCCCCATTACTCAGTCTGCCACATCAGCTTATAACAACCATTGTCCAGATCTTCTCAAGCCCACATCAGAAATGCACTTCAAATCTGGTATACTTTCTTAATGCCTGCATTTAGGTTCTCAGAATCTCTTATCAGCAATAAAACAATACCTTCCTAAATGATCTTCCTGCTACCAAGCTCTCCCTATTTTAATCCATCTTCTCCTCTATAACAATCTGTGTTACTACCATACGTGAAAACAACCACAACAAAACCTTAAATATCTTCAGGAATAGAATGCAATATAGCTTCGTTTCACTGTTGTTGCTGTTGTTTTCAGCCTTACCCTGCTGTCACTTTTTAAGCCATCTCCATCCTTTTAGTCTACATTATCCACCTTCCTGTATGTTTTTACATCTTAACATCTTCAGGCTGTTCTTCAGAGTGGACTTTAATCTTGTTTTCTACTTTTAATGTTTACTAGTAAGATAAATAGTCTATTCGAAATAAATTTTACCAGTCTAAACGTGCTAAATGCTTTTTCACTTTTTTTTCCAAGAGGATTGCAACGGTTAAGAGCATAGTAGTGGTCATCTTATAATTCACTGTTAATTTGATTTTGTTGAAGGTACACCTGATGATATAACTAATTGAACAAACAAATAGGTGAATGGATAAAACAACAAAATAAAGAATGAATGAGTTGGTTGAGTAACCTATCTTTTTATTTCTTCCTTTTCCTATGCCCTCAATTTTTTAAGACAATCAAAAGATAATACTATTTTATTATTCACAGTCTTATCATTTCTTTTTAATCTACTAGTTTTGGTTGGGATTTTATTTTGCATACAGGTAATGGCTGCAATAAAAATAAATGAACTAATTTGCATAAGAAAATTTTTTTTAATTATGTATTCTGTTAGATTTGTATTTATAAATTTATAGCCAAAAAAGCTGGTATACCTATACAAAACATATTCAAACATAAATAAATACTGCTGAACAATATTTAATCATTGCATATCAACATTTATGGGAAGGTATGCATATAGAATGGTTAATATTCAGAACTTGGAATCTACTAAGAGTTTTTAAGCTAATGAATTTCTTTGATGAATACTCTTTGTTTTCCTATTTTGTAACAATATCTACTTTATTTTCTGTTATTAGCTTTGGTAGTTTAAATCAACATTTACAAATTGAAATATTGTTCTTGCTTAGAGGGAATTCAATGTATTTTATGCCACTGGATTTTTCTTCCTCACTAGCAAAGACAGCAAATAGAATATATTAGTCTACCTTTAAGCACACACTAAATTAATTTTCAAGTGTTTACTACTGGAAATTATACACTTGAAAAGTCAGAATATATGTTTTTTCTTGTTTGGTTTCTTAATCCATAAAGATTCTGCTTCTAACTGTGAGTTTGGAAAATCCTTCCAGCTGACACCGAATCCTGAAATTATTTCATGGTACAACCTAAAAACCAGATTAAAGCTCTCACATAAAATGTGTTTTTCCATCCACCAAAGACCAGTTTCTCTGACATGCACAAAAGCAGATTCAAATGTATAAACGTGTCGGTCTGATTGTCAGTTACTAGTAGTGACTGTTTCTTAGAACTTTATTCTCTACACAATATCCACTCACCTGCATAGGCCTCAGTCGTGGCTTCATGGTCCTACTGACATATGGCCAGATGCTTTCCTGAGGATTTGATCCTGTCATGACACCACATGAAATCTTGGACCACCTGTTTTTTGAGAAGATAAAACAAACCTTCGGCACACATGCTAAATTTTCAAGCATTGCCGGTTATTGACAGATAACTCTTTTAAAATAGTCAAGTTGAAATTATGTACTCGTGAAAGAATACAAGAAAAAGGTAAATATTTGTGCAACATCCCTTAGAAGTAAACTTACTTCCAGTAAAATGAATGCACTGAAGCTATTCTATTGGGCTTTGGTTATACCTAATTTTAACATTATTTCACAAAATGTTTAATGGTCTTAGAATGGACTTGAAACTTGCAAAAAAGAAAAAGAAAGGAGGAAAAGAGAGAAGCTGGGAGGAAGAGGTCTGGGTTTCAGATCTCATTTTCTAACCGTGGGTGTTTTGATAAATCACTTTTACCCTTTGCACTTCCAGCTTTCTCAGCTGTAATGTGAGAATAAGAATACCTCTTCTGCTTATTTCACAGCTTTATTGGAAGTATCAGATTAGATAATATATTTGACAGTTTTAAAATATATTATTTGACAAATAAATGAAAAAAAAAACCCACTAGAAATTGAAGCAATACCTGTTGTTGAGATGGATACTTTATTTAGGCATAAATAGGGTAACAAATGCTTGTTAAAATTCCGTGACAGCACCTAGTAACCACTGTAGGTGGCTAGGCATTGGTGATGTCAGTCACTATGTACACTTTTTATTCATTATGTTATTTAATCTTTAAAACAATTCTTTGAAGTTACCAGTTTAATTAATTTCTTTGGCACTCAATTTCCCCAATGAAAGAATTCAGGTAAGTATATATGATTCTAACCGAAGATCTTATATTAATCAATATTTATAATATTTTCAACATATATTGTGTACATAAGAATATGGAGATTCAGATAATTCTTACATATCAAAGAACAGAAGTTTATGGTGGAGGCAAGCCATGCAAATGTTTAAAATACAAGCTACTATATGTGATAAATTCCTAAAGGGTGTGGTGAGCAAATTCTAGAGCAGGGTGAAATCATGCGTAGGATTAGTAAATAAGTGATAGGATAGACTTTTATGGAAAATGTTCAGTTTCATTAAGGGACATAGGAGATAATCAAAGATGAAGACTGTAGCACCTTAGACAGTTCTGTAAGTGAACAGGTGCCCTGTGAATAATCATACTGGGACAATAGGCTGAGGCCAGGACTGTTTAGGCCAACTAGGATGGATAGTTACCAAAATAATGTCATTATTCTTTAGAAAGGAAAATAAAAATGTCAAGGCGTTTTACTCATTCTTAAAGGAAATAACATATTCATAGATACATTTTTATATTTCAAGGCCATGAATTATTTCAGTTGTAACGTTAGCTTCATGCAACTTACCTTACAGAGGTAATACTCAATTTGCATTGTAGCAATCACTTTCTGTGCATTGCCAAATTAAAAAAACAATTAGCGGTAAAATCCACAGTTTTTAAATTTAGATTTAATATTATTGAATGAGTAAACACACTATTAGTCAATGATGCCTAAAACCACCTTGCCCCTCATTCATTTTAGTATTTATTTCAATGACAGCTACATCTATTTAGAATTCAATTTCCAGTACTGGTGCAAACCAATCATTCAATGACTCCTCTGACGGTATTGGTATTCTCTGTTTTTATTAATACAAAAGGGTCTGGATATTCCTGGGGCTTTGACACTGCAAATGAGGTGATTGATTGATTGATTGATTTCTCTCTCTCTCTCCCTTCCTTCCTTTTCTTTCTTTTTTTTTAGATAGTGCCTATCGTGAAGCACGTTAGATGTTTCAGCACTTAATATTTTTTTTCAAGTTATCTTAAAGATCTAATCTATTAGTAAAGGAATTTTTTTCCTAAAAATAATTCTTTAATATCTCCCATGCCTTGTCCAATGATTTGTTACTCACCGAACAGTACGTGTACTCAAGATTTGGAACTCTACCTTGCCCACAGACTGACTTGAGTTCTCTCCCTGAAGCCGCCCACAGTTTATAATTGAGGCCCGGTCAACCAATCGATGGACAATCCTCGCATTTGCTCCATATCTGCAGTTTTCATTACTACCTATTTCCTTTATTTCAGTAATACTTTATGTCGTTTATGTTAAACACTTCTTCCTGCCCTGTTAGAATTCTCCTGCTCTTGGGAGCAGAACTAGCTACTTTGACGTAAAATTTTTGGCTAACGAGCTATGTGAAGTCAGATATTTCTAAGAGAATGACAGATGCCGGATGGTTGAAGGTCACACTGAGTCTGTGATGTTCACAGGATCCAAACGCTCTACTTTTGATTTGTTTGCTTGCTCCTCAATTTTCCCACATTTTTCAAATATTAATAGGAAAGATTTTTTTTAAAATGTACGAAAACTGAGACAAAAAACCAGATACTTAATGCAAAGGAGCACTTGTTATAAATACTCTGGTGATTATACGAATCACATGTTGCTAAAGCCATTGAATTAAATATCATCTCAGGCTTATAAACGGTGATCCCATCTGTAAAGATTCACTTTACATAGAAGAAATAATTGACGAAATTTTCTCAGTTGGTAATTCAGATCAATAGTTGCTAAAATTGAAATTGATAGCACTGTTGTTCTCTGATACGTCTCAGTGGCCTAACCGTGTTAGAAATTTACCAAATGCTTCTTAAATCTTTTTTCAGCCAGTGCAGTCTGGCAGTGATATACATTAAATCGTCTCAGGAAATAAGGCAAATGATATTTTTAAAGTGTATATCATTTATTAATCTTGTTATAAAGAAAACAATACCACATAGCCCAATGTAGTAATTACATTGAAAATGAAAAGAATAAATTTGAAACAGCATTGTTCATATTTCTTAAAATTGTATTTCAGCTGTGAATGTACATCCGGATGGATGGGACAAAACTGTAGTGAAGAAATAAATGCATGTGATTCTGACCCATGCCTGAATGGAGCTCTCTGTCATGAATCGACCATCCCAGGACAATTTGTATGCCTGTGCCCACCCTTCTTCACTGGAAAATTTTGCCATGAACGTTATAGCTCCTGTGATCCACTCAATGACCCTTGCAGAAACAATGCAACATGCTTGACTTTGGTAGATGGACATCATTATTGTGTTTGCACAGAAGGTAACAAATTATATTTGTTTTAATGTTTTATTTCATTTTTTCTTTTGTTTGTTCCTCTGGAAGGATGGCTCCTTAAGAATGGGTGAGAGAAACCCTAAACACATTAAAGGATGGGGAGTATCTGCTCCAAATCCAAGTGTATAAACATACTGGGGAAATAATCTAAAAAGTTAACCTAAATAGCATGGCAGGAAAGGGGGAAGGTGGAACTTTGTGGCTTTCGGCTCTTTTTTTTTTTTTTTTCCTTTCTTTCAGAAATCCTCTCTCATTCTTAACGGTTTGTTTTTCCTGAATAGTCTTGTCCATGCAGTGTTCCTGACAGTAGCAGTTAGTTAGAAAGGGGCATAGGTACCATCTAGGGTAATCAAATGTTTCACTGTAACTTTTCCCCTGGAGCTATCTATAAACATCACTTCTTTCCACTTAAATTGCTAAATTAGTATCATGTGACTCTAGTGGCTACTTTGTATCATGAGAGAGAGCCCAGGTAAGAGAGAGAACGAGCAGATCAAAGGACATGATGGAGCCCCTGAATCCAGTAATACCTGAAGCCAGGCTACTTCTGGCTTCTGGATCATATCAGCCAATAACTTCACCTATTATCACTGAAAATATTTGACTGGTGTCTCTTCAGATGTAACTGAAAGAGGTCTGGTTAATACACGTGTGGTCTTGGTAAATATTTACTCTCATGTACTGCTGGCTGTGCAAGAGCTGTTACCACCTTCAGCAAGAATGCTTCTGCCATAAAACTAGCACATGGTAGGTTTCAGTATAACCGGAATGTGCCAAAAGTACACTATGAAAACCACATTGTGTTTAGAGGTCTACAGCTGCTATTTATTTGCTAATAATTACTTACGGGTTCATGTCTCTTTCCTTGTTACTGATCCTACTAGAATAGAAGTCCTTTAAAGGTAAGGGCAACACCTATTGACTCTTCTGCCCAAAAAGGCCAGCTTAGACCATATCAGTTAAGAAGGTATCTTAGTCAAAGCTATTTCTGTTTGTTTTTACAAACCCTTTAAAACCTCCTGAGAATAGAAGGTAATCTATTATAAGAGCATAGAGGCAAGTCCTATGCACATGATAGAAACTTCTGGGCCTTCTGAGGGATTGAAACTAGGAACTGGGAAGCTGTTAGTAACTGTTTTTGCGAAATGATATGGGCTCTATAGAGCATATAACATGGGCAAATGGAGCATACAGAAAGATGCTCTCAGGAAAGAAGCAGGAAAAGGAAGACAGCCACCATGGGAGGGGAGCATTTGATGCTTTGCAAACTTCAGTAATTATGATGTCCATAATTTAAATGAACAATTTTCCTTTTAACAAAGATTGAGAGTGAAATTTTTTGAGAAAATACTCAATAGCAGTGGAGGAGCTCTTTATTCAGCAGGATTATTCCACGGTGCTTTACTTATCCCACTAATATATTCTCAGAATATAAGTAATAGATAATTATTTACTGAAGGGCAGCAGCATATTTCCTCAATTTAAATTAAACCTCCTCTATTTTCACCAGAGATGATTTCCTACAAGAGGGCATGTTTTGTCAAATCATAATACGTTTGATAATTCATTTGCAATTCATAAATGCATTTAATGAATTTCTATAATCTCATGAGATCCCTTTCTTGTTGTGGAATGAGGGGAAGATAAGTTCAGAGATAAGTTCAGAACTTATCATCTCCTATCATACTAGTAATAAGATTTTCCATCCTCATGAGCATCCACAAAAATACCTTGGGAACAATTTAGATTTCACCATTGTATATAAGTTAAATCTTATTTTTTTTCTTGGAACTTCGTCATTTTACTTGAGGCTTCCAGAGAAAAAGGACTACTCAGATCAATGATTTTGAGAGAGTGGCAGATGGACACAATGAGTCGTGTGTTTATCCCTTTCTAATTGTGATTCAGCACAAAGAGATATTTGAAGTGGATGTCATTTCTAAACTATTTTGCTTCATATATATATGTATTTAAAATTGAAAAATATGTTTCTAAACCTAAGAAATTATAGGATTAACTTTCTGTAAATCAGGTCCAACTACATGTAAAAATGTTTAGTTAATATTCCTTTAGTTGTTCACCCTCTTTACCAGACCACAAACTAAAGACTGTGACATTACTTTCAAAAAACTGTCTCAGAATATTAACAAGAGGTTGACTATGGAATATTTTAGACACTGCTCTGAGTTACTTTAATAGCTGTTATTTAAAATAGGGTCTATGCCAAAGCCATTGCATCATTTTTTAAAGATAATATTCTGATCAAATTCCATTTTAAAAAGTACTGAAATTTAAAACCACAAGGAATTCCAAGACTTAACCTCATACAGATGTGAGGTGGGGAAGCCCCGCTGGAAATCTTTGCGAGTTGTTGGTGTTTGTCAAGTGACTGGAGTATGGTGGGTCATGAGAAAAGATTTAAGGCTTAAGATGTGAGAGTTCAGCATATATATCTCCGAAATTCTGTTCACAGTTTTTAGTCAATCTATAGGGTCTATCACAATTTCAATGTAAGTGTAAATAAAATCCTAGAGCCAGAGTAATTATATGACTACATACTAGACAACTAAATTATAAATGGCATTAAAATTCACCCTGAAGAACCAGCAAGTAGAATAACTGATGCTTTGATTTATGCCAAATTGATTGCTCAGCAGGTAAACTATTTTGGTTAGTGTGATTGAAACTTATAGTCAAAACAATCTAATCCATTTTGGTGCAGTGTGAGCTACTTGAAAATTATGGGTGTAGTAAAACACCAGAACTATTCATGTTTTGCAAGAGAAAGTTAGGGCAATACTCTGACTTCTGGTTAGAACCAAAGTGAGTTAATTTGGTCCCTGTGAACACTGAACACTTTCTAGTGGAAACTATGTGGGCAGAGAAGCATTTAGCAGTAATAATTCAGTGCAGGTTTGTTTTATATATAGTCCTATTTGTTTAAACGATTTATGTGATTAAAAACCCAGTACTTAAATAAATATAAAAATAGCACATAGAAAGACAAATATAATTTCATAAGATTTCTAGAAACAAATGGGGTTTATTCTTGGTCCCCCAATAGTCATAGCTTTGGTGATGTAGTGTGCAATCAGTTTACACACCTCAAATTTTATTTTATAGTAGACAATTTTTTTTGCCTGTCTAAACTATGCTCTGTACACAACATACGTCAGTTTTGCAACTACATGTTGGTAGTGTTCTAGAAATCCAAAAATTGTATTCTTTATTAACTGGTTCAACAAACATATATTGATTTCCTACTATTTGTCAAGTCTTAAGACAGATTCTGGAGAAATTAAACATGGCAAAGACACGCCCTCAAGGAATTTAAAGTTCAAGAGAGAGACACGTAAGTTAACTAACCATTAAAGTACAACGTAGTAAGAGCTTTCCCATTTACAACAGAGATGTGCACAAGGAAAGAGGATTTGTGGACGCATTCCCCATCTTTCTTGTTTAGTGTGACAACTCATGAGTTATGTTCCACATGATTTCTAAGAGGATCTCCAGCAGCCTTCAGCCTTGGTTGCCCACAGCAATAACCTGCCCATTAAGCCACTCCCTTCTCTATTTTATTTCCCCACTCCCTTGCAATAATTCCTAGGATTGTAGCTGCGGGCCCTCCAGGACCAGTTCAACTGACCCTATCTTATCAACAGAGTAATTAAGAGTGGGTTTTCAGGAACTGAGACCCCTTATCCAGTTCAGGCTGGTTGAGACCACCAGCCCATTAACTGGGCCTGTGCAAATGCTTGACAAGTGACGTTTTTGATGTCGAGGGACTAAAAACTCCACCTTCAGATCATGGTAATGCTGCCATTTTATGAACATGTGTCGTATGAAGAGGCTGAAGCTTGACTATGTTTGTGCAGATCAGCAATTACCTCACTTCTCCTCACCTCCAGTCATCTATTCCTACACTTCAGACCACCCTGCCCTTCATCCCATTGATTGTGCCCCAAGCCCTGGATCAGGGCGACAGATCTGAGAGTGTATGGCCCCGCCTCCTTGCAGATCAATCTAGCAACAAAGCTGTTTTCTTTTCCCAAGAGCTGATGCCATAATAATTGCCTTTTAAATGTGCATCGGGCAAGAGAACCCCGATTTTGCATGGTAACAGGATAGCCTCTCAAATAAGCTACTCGCATGCAATCATCATCTCAGATTCTTCTCTTGGAAGAACTCAAGCTAAGACACATAGCAAGCCCCATCCCTCTGGGAATTATGATTGATACAAGTCTGGGCGCGGGACTGGAATATTGCCATGCAGAACCCTTCCTTGGAACTGATGCTGAGAGAAGAAGCTTTCTCTTTCTGCCCGAGTTTTTCGGTTGGTGCAGCCAACACCATGTTCCCTTCACATGGAGATCCGCATGCAGTGGAGAGAAATGCTTCTGAAAGAACTCCTGGAAGTTCCTATGTTCCTTCCTCAATTCTGCAAAATGCCTGGCATCCTTCCCAGCTAGGCTACCAATAAATCCCATTCATTGTCTAAGTTAGTGTTTTTGTTTATATTGTATGTGATCAAAAGCGTAACATCCAATGCACACAGTGAAGGGAAGGAGCTAATTAAGTAGGAGAGATTGAATAAACTGAATTCAACCTCAGGCTGATAGAGATGGAATATAAAACGACATGAGGGTTACAGGTGAGGTAGAGATGACTCTAGATGAAATGCACGTGAATGTGTGTACGGCACACAGTGGAGTCTCTGTGTTAGCAATGTGTGTATACAGTGAGAGATCTAAAATCATTTTATTCTTAAAACATATTTCTTTTCTAATTTTTTTAGGAAAGCTGCTCTATCTCTCTACTTGGAATTATGTCTTAGTTTACAGGCAACAACATCACTCTATCAAATACTTTTAATTGAATTGAAAGGGCTTAGTTTTCAAATGTAGCCACTTCATCTAGGCCTCCAAGGTGAAAAGAGCAAAAGTTTCTTTACATGGCACTTTACAAAGGATTAAAATGTGGAAAAGACTCTATAAGATGTGGTGAAAGGAGGAATCAGATCATTCACATGTGCCATTGATTTACAATGGGGAGTCTAAGCTTGAGGGATTTGTAGAACAGAGGAGGCAGCAAGCAGTTGCATTTAAATGTGTCTATTACTCCAGTATATATGCTATTATCATGATAATGCCACATTACCTAAGATGTATAATTCTGAGCACCAAATAATTGTGTCACTTGACAAAATAGTTTGTCTAAATTAAAAATTGCTCCTTTTGACAAATTAAAAACTTGTGCTCATGTAGTAGCATGTATCTATTTGGTTTAAATAGCTGTGGACATTTATACTGGGAAAATCTTCAAAGAAAATATATATTGTTGCCAATTAACTTAAAGCATGTCAAAATTTATTACACTTAAAATATTAGCTTTTATACTCATTTTCTAAAAGTTTACTTAAAATCAATGTTAAAAACACCTTCGTAGGGCCTATTGGAAATATTAGTTCTGTCTTGTCATATTTCATAGTTTTTAAAGTTACATCTGCAACAATTTAGTAATGTTAGTTAATTTTTAAGAAAATATTAACATTTTTATTATATTGTTTTAAAATACAAAGAAAATTATATTTTTTTTAATTTTCTGACTTACCAAGAGAGAAATCTCTTTATCTGTTTTCATAAAGTTTTAAAATCTAGGGAAATTAAATATTTTAATTAAGAAGAATAAAAATAATGCCTTTGAAAACAACTCATTTTAATACTTTTAGCTTTTATTTTAAAATGTGTGGTTTTTACACTACTTCGTTTGAATACATGGAAGATATACTCTAGTTTTTCCCTGTTTACCTTCATTACTAATTACTCCAAATGATACTACTTCTAATGTGAGAGTTGTCAATGTATAGCCCAAAATGATAAAATGTTTCCTAAGAAGGTTTTATGAAAACCCAACTGTTGTTAATGTGCTCTGTTCTATGCCATCCCTTCTAGAGAATCAGGTATAAAAAGGCTGCATGTCTTAGAACTTAGAAAATATTATGTAATTTAAAAAATTATACTCATAATCTACATTAATTTAGTTCCTGAATTTGAGCAGTAGGTTTGGTAACTTATCTTGTGATATGTTTTGGGGAGTTGGAAAGTAGAAAAATATCACTTATTAACTAGTCATGTGCATTTGCTAGGACAATACACAGGCAAGACGCTGTAAGAAAAAGATCAAGAAGCATCTGTCTGAGAACGCCTCCTTACCTCTGTGTAAAAACTCTACTGCAGTTAATAGAGCTGAATAGTTTTGGATACAGATAAATAACAGGGGAACAGCATAGACTTAATTCACTGTACTTTCAGTTTTGACAGACTTTGGCAGTCACTGTGTATATTCAATACAAGTACCCTTCACAGGAATAAATATCAACTTCTGACACCAAGGACTATGGAAAATTTAGTTGGGGACTAAGTATATATACGTTTCACTCCTTTAAATCCCCAAAGCATAAGCTTTCTCAGCAACACTTTGGCTCATTTTAAGTGCAACCCATCTCTACTTTGTTTTTTCACCTAATGTCTACTGCATTTCAGCAATCTCGTTTCCTCAGCCCGTTGACATATGTTGCTAGTCGATAACAAAGCTCCATCTCAGAAATGTCAAACTAAATGAATCAGGCAAAAATCACAGAAAAAAAGGTTATCCTGTGAGCTGTCCGAGCTCCCAGGTCCTGAATATTCTTCCAATTCCTCAGCCCAGCTGAATGCAGGGAGGCACACTGGCACTTCTCCAGCTGGCCAACGCCCCCGAGGCCAGTGCCTCAGAAGAACATTTCTGAGAAACATCTTAGTGTCAAATTGCCCTGCCTCCCAGAGAAAGCTAGTCATGCTAAAAGTAGGAATGGTGGAATGCATCCAGCTTTCTAAATAAATCTTTAATTTGTAAACAAATTTAATTCCAATCAAACATTTAAAGAAATAGCTTATTATGTTATTTATAACTGTACTATGACATCTGAAATTTAAATATAGCAGCAATAGTGATGGATGAATGGTGAAGTGTGTTAGAATAATAACTTGCTCATCTAAAATTAGGAGAACCATATTAACTTGGAAATAACTCATTTTGATTTTGATTTTTAATGCTGAGGATACAATATCTAGTGCATGAATGAAATGATAAGCAAGCAACTTCAGAGTTTAACCTGAAGGATTCAACAATTGAGTTAAAAAAAGGACAAATTAATAATGATGCTTGTCCTGAAGATGACTGGTCTGCTAGTCACATAGGCACTCCAGGTTTCTTACGGTATTGCATGGTGCATCCTAGGACCTTCTTTCTACTTTTAACCTATCATTGTCTCTATATTTAAAGTGAATTTCTTTTAGATATCATGTAGTAGTTTCTGTTATTTTATTTACTCGGTCTCTGCCTTTTAATTGGGATGTTTTTAAAAATCATATCTAATGTAATTATTGATATATAGGCTTTAAATAAACCATCTTCTATTTGTTTTCTACTTGTTGTATCTGTACTTTGTTCCTCTGGTTTCCTTTTGAATTAAGTGATTTTTAGGATTTCATATTACCTCCTGCTAAAGAGGCAGCCAGATTTTACACAACGTGGTACCGACTCCCCAGGCTCCAGCTGAAGGTGGGTTTGGCACTTGACCTGATGGTAGACACCACAGAGAATGGCAATGGCTTGTGGCATGGTGTGATGTGAAAAGATAAAGTAGGGCAGTCCCATCTTATCTCGTGGGAATCTGAGTGCGGAAATATTGAGAGGATTTTCCACTGAGCAGTAGGTGCTGAAGCTGAGAGGGTGTGACGTTGAGATGGAGACCAAGGAGGCTGTGCTATATCATCTGCATGCCGATATTACAAATGATTTGAAACTTTGAACATGAAGAGGTATTTGCAGATAGAAAGAGGAGGAGAGACTATCTGAGAATGTACTAAGGGAAGAAGGCAGCCATTCGTGGGTAGACCACCCTCCCCTTCAGGTGCTTCTCAGTTCCATTCCCAGTCTATGTGTATGCCAATAATAAATACAGTTTTTCTCAGAGTAACTTGAATGACCTCTGTTCCTCAAACTAAATAAATCTGAATAGATACTGGCATTTATAATGAAACTGCAATTATTTGGTGCTTAGTTATATCACTGAAAAAGCAAGAGAAAGGAAAATCCTCTTGTTTCTTACATTTTCTAACTAGCATAGTAAAAATATTTTCAAGAAAAATGAGTATAAGTATGTATTTTGTTACACCCAGTCAATATATACTCATGGAAATGAGTGTTTAAATGACCATCAGAAATACTGAAATATTTATTGCATTTTAAAAAGTGATATGCTGAGTTTTTCTGACACAAATGTGTTGAAATAATCACAACTGCCTCTCTTGTCAGTCTGTCTAATTTTCTTTCATGTTCTTTGTTTTTTTAGAATATAATTGGTATGTATTTAAATGGATGACTGAGTATGTAGCTATGAATCAAAATAATTTGTTTCCTTTGAATCACTTGGATATAAAAAGCAATTAAATAATTTGCCTCGTCTGCTAACTGTCTTGAATAAATTTGATCACTGAGGCTCAATTTTACTTTAAGATTGGTCATCACATTAATTCATTTGCTTTCCAGATCATTTCAATTCTTCTTGTTCAAACATTTAAATACCTTAAAACAACAGCGACATTAGCAACAATTTGACTTTCCTAGGGGAGTTAGTAAAGTATTCCTCCCTTGATTCTTTCATTTGCACTCATTAATTAGAAACTAGCATAATTTTATTTATACGTTATGTGAGATAGAATTGTAGGCAAAGCCAGAGATAAGGTGGTTCTTTTTTGTTTTTTTAACTTCCATTATAAGCGTATTCTCCAGACTCTTTACCACTGATTTTGATTTTCACACTCTAAAGTGAGGGTTGCTCATGCATACCGTCTCATTTCCCTTGCAGGATTTGAAGGTGAACACTGTGAAATTAACATGAATGAGTGCTTCTCTCTTCCCTGCCAGAATGATGGTGACTGTGAAGATGGGGTCAACAATTTCAGGTAGAGAAAAGCAAATAATATCTAGATACATGTTTTATAGTTTCAATTGACAAATTGAACATTTCTGTTTATTAACAGTTTGCCATGATACCATTGTTTGAAGCTTCAACTTTATACATTTATATTGATGGAGTTATTAAATTTCTTGTTTAAAAGGTGTATTTGCAGACCCGGATTTTCTGGACCTCTGTGTGAAATTGAAACTAACAAGTGTTCCTCTAAACCTTGCAAAAATAACGGAACCTGTGTGGATCTAATCAACAGGTTAGAGGCTACTTTTTACTGAATCAATTATTTTATATGTGAAATTTAACAGAGACTGAAGTGAACATACATGTGCCCATTATGCAACGTAAGGAGCCGAATATTACTGATACCCTTATGCTTGTCAGCAGGGACCCCTCCACCCTCCCACCTAACTGTCTCAAATGTCCTGAATTTAAGTTTCTTGCCTTTGTCTTTAACTTACAGTATTAACTATTTGCATGTATGCCTGACCAAAAACACTCTTTAGTTACCATATTAAATTAAGTGAAATGACATTGTGTACAGTCTTCTGAAACAATTCATTTTGTTGCACTTGACATTTCAGCATTATCCATTAATGCACATTATCTGTTGCTCGTTTTTAACTATTGTGGAATATTCCATATTAAATATATGTCAACATTTATTTATCATTCTCCTGGTCATGGATATTTGGGTTATTTTCCTCTTTTTTCTTACCAATAATAATACTATTAAAGTTTTCAAATATTTCTCCAAATACACAAGTACTAATGTTATTCTAGTTTTCATGCCTACACATAGAATAGTTAGACCATTGGGTAGACATTTTCAAATTACCATGTCATTTTTGTTTTCCATTTCACTTTGAAAATGGAACATTCATATTCTTAACAAAAGTGAGTAAATATTCCTATTGATATTGTCAGTATGTCCCATTTGGGTTTATCAGCTGTATATAAAATTATAACTCCTTGTAGTTTTTCTGTGCATCCCTATGATAACTTAAGAGCTTGAGCATTTTTCCACACATTTCCAGAAACTTAATTTTTTCTTTATAGAAATGCCTATTTATGGCACCGACTCGTTAATGTTCTCTTCTTACTGATTTGTAGGAATCTTTATAATTAGAATTATTAATATTTTTGTTAGTATCTACTGAAAATATCTTCTACTGGTTGTGGCTTGACATTTCACCTTGTTTATGATAAATTTTAGTTACTAAAACTTATTTTTAATGTAATTGAATTAATCAATTAATTAGTTTGGGTATGGCTTGCTTTTTTTTATCTTGTTTAGCAATGTTTACCCTAGGACAAAAAAATGTTTCTTATATTTCTTTTTAATATATTTAAAGTTCTGCCCTTCATATTTAAATTTTAATCTATGTGGAATATTGTGTGTGTGTGTGTTTGTGTGTGTGTGTGTATGTAGCATAAGGTAGGAATCTAAGTTTATTTTTTCCATATAAATAACCAGTTGTGCCTACTGCACATGTTGAACGAGTCCGCCTTTTACTCACTGATCTACCTGATCTGTAACGCTTTCTTGGCTGCAGATCAAGTTCTCACATATGAATATGTTTATTTCTCTGCCTCTCTTCTATTTCCTTAGTTCAATTGGTCATCCATGTACCGGTACAATAAATCTTAATTACTTACTTTTGAAATATCTCAATACCAGTAGAGCAAGACATCTCATATTTTTAATCATCCTCTTGAAAGCTTTAGCTTTTTTTGACAGTTTCTTCTGTACCATCAACTTATGTTCTGCATAAATCCCTACATCCAAACAAGCAAAAACCAGGTAGAATTTTGATTGGAATTCCATTGAATTTGTAGCTCAATTAGAGAAGAATCGATATGTCTTTATTTATTTAGATCTTTTAAAATATCTTTCAAAAACACCACTTGGACAAATTCAACTGGACATTCCTTGATTAGGATAAAAAGATTCATTTGCCAGGTCACAGTTGCCCTCCAAGTACCAAGGGCTATGTTTATCTGTCTTTAATAGATACCTAACGTCTAGAATTGCTGTCTAAATTTGTATTACAACCTGCTTAAGTTTCTGATAATCTTCTTTTATTTCTGTCATTTTCTTGGCCATCTGGCTTTTGCACTGTCCAATCTGGTGAATCAAATGACGACTTGCTTTGAATCACCACCCCTGCAACTCCCAAGACTTTCAAGGGGACACTAATCACTACAAATCCCTACAGAATTGCTTTCAGTTTAAAATCTTGGAGTCTGAAGGGGCATTTCAAGATCTTCCAATTGGGTTTTCTTCCATAATAGCTTTTATTCCAATGTGGAAATTCTGTCTATCACTAAGTATATTGACTACACTATACATTCAGGAACTATGGGGGAAAACAAAACAAAAGATGGATTTGTGACCCATCTACCAGACCTCAATAGTCTTGTACTCCTACTGGTGGAGCGGTGGTATTGCAAAGATAAGCGTAAGCTCTGAGCCAGTATCCCACAACTCCTAGAAGGTCTGACTATTTCTCTCTCATCAGTGAACAGTCATACTGGTAAATGGCATCAGATCCCTCTGAGGAGAGCTTCAGAAAGATTTCTGGAATACTTATGACTATATTGCAAGATTCTTCTTCAAAGGGGCTTCAGTTGAGGGACTGAGTCTATGATTTAGCTTAGGTCTGGCATTGTGTAAGAGACTAGGAATCCCTACAAAAGCAAACTGAATTACATTTCTGTCCTGCGGACCTACATATTTAATTCTGTATATATAAGGTAGCACCATAGCAGACTGTCCATTTATTTCATTTCTAGAAACCCATTACTGATTAGCTACTGCCAAGGATATCTGTGAATCAATCTATCACCATTCTGTTTCTCTGATTTATGTGGTTGCTTGCTCATTTTATATCTGGTAGTCAAGCATATGCAACAGGCTTTATCCATTCTTGGACCCCATTATTCTCATTTATATCAGGAAACTCAATTTCACTGCAGCATCTCACATTTTATCTCCAGCCTATGAAGGACAATCACCACAAAGCTCTTCATGACACTAGTGCCCCTAACCAACCGTATTCTTAATCTTGGTGAATGCAGTGCCCTGCTGGGTGAGTGGAGTTTCTTCCTAGGAGATTGGAATGCCCTCCTATATTCTCTGGGGATAGAAATTAAGGGGTAATTGAGCAGCTTACACATAATAGATCCATTCAAAAATTTCCATAACAATGAACCTATGAATTGCTTCCTCTAATATACACCAAGAAAAGTCTGGCACTTCTGTCTCACTAATCTAAGCTAGAATTAAGTTCTGTCTTTGATTAGCCAACCTATCTAATACCACACCCAGATGCTCAGATTAGCACACTGTCCTCTCTGCATTTATGTCAACAAATACAGCTCATTTAAGTCATATTTATTCTCCCTAGCTGTGTCCACCTTACATTTAGTCCTACACATGCTCCCCAACTTTGTGGCAAGATTGGTGGGGTTATGCAAATCTTTTAGAGTATAGGCTATGTTTTCAGTTAAGCGTTTCCAACTCTCATCAGCAAAGGTGGGATCTAACCTGTTTTATGGACTGAAACCAATGAGAAATTTGGGGAGTGGGTCGGGGGAAACTGGCAACAGCTATAAGTCAACTCTTTCAGTGGCATTTAGAGGAAAGCTTGTATGTGGAGAAGCATAGATTCCCTAAGACACAGGAGAGGTTTGGCCTCTACCAGTAAAGGAGATTAAAGTGAATTCAGAAACTTAAGTTCCTTAGTCATATCTGTCCTCTGTCTACAGGGGATAGGAATTCCTTCAAAGTTACTATACAGACCATATTAGTTTGCTGTTGGTGCTTAGCAAAAATCCTGAGAACTCAGTAGTTAACAATAACAGTCATTTATTATTATTTTTACATTTGTGGTCTTCTGAAATTTGGGTAATATAGGTTGGGTTCATCTAGGTTTCCCTGGGACATAGCCGAGGGGAGAGGAATGTTTGCAGGTCTGTTATGTCAATGGAAATGGATCTGCTCCAAATATCTCTCATCCTCTTGGGACTAGCATGTTCTTCTCATGGAACGGCAGAGGTTCAAGAGAACAAGCAGAAACATGCGAGCGCTCTTAAGCTCTGGGCTCTGAAATAGCACCCTTCTTCCTTTACCTATTGATCAGTGTCCAATAAAAGAATCACGGCCAAGCCGAAAAGTGTGGGGCAAATAAGCACTCTCTTCCCATGATGAAGCTCTGATCAGGAGGAAGAGTAGTAAAGAACTAAGGTAAAAATGCTCTCAACCAAACAGTAAATAGGATTAGTGACTGGAAGACCCACAGAAAATACATAGACTGAGCATGAGGTACTGACAGCCTGGTATTTCCAGTTTGCCCTGCATGGGACCTAAGAGATAGCTTTAAGGAAGAGGCTGGAATGAAATGCATAGTAGAACCAAAATGACCTTACAAATCTAAATGAAGGTTTTCATATGAACTCATTATATGGCTTCTGAAAACTACTTTCCCAAGTTCCAGTATGAGATCTCAAAGGGCTACAGAGTGAAGCTAGCCAAAATGCCCTCTGCTTAAAAGAGAGCCCATGTGGCAGATTCATGAACACGAGAATGATGAGTTCATTTACAAAGAGCTGAACTGATTACAGGGTTGACGCTGACCCTTCAATCTAGCTGAAAACAGCAAAATGTTTTTCAAGCTGAGAAGATCCTAAAAAGCTTCATGGAAAATAACCAACTACTGATGGTGAGCAATTTGACAGTCCAATATGCAGATAGCTGAAGAGTTTTTATGACCATTGATCCTCAAGCTTGACTCCCATAGAGGAAAACTTCTGCCAATACAATACACTGACTGAACTGTGATTGAAATGCAGCCTCTTCCTGACATGAAACAGTTGTCACAGGTTTCTGGATATGACTTCTGACCACCTGATTAATGGTGCACTGCCCAGTACCAGCATCTTTTTTCAGAGGCTCTCCACAGAGATCAGAAGGGTAAAGAGGGAAATGGAACTGTCTCAGCCTAAAGTCTGGCTCTAGTCAGAGACATCTTTTGAGGATGATGGTGTAATGAACAGGAGATATTTGGAACATCAAGGCAATTTCCCTCTGGATAAAAAAGAAATGGCAGCCGCTTTGGAAGAGAGTTTAGCAGTTTCTTACAAAATTTACAATATAATCCAATAGTCTCACTACTTGGTTTACCCAAATGAGTTGAAACTTATGTCCACCCAAAAACCTACATACAGATGTTTATAGCGGCTTTATTTGTAATTGCCAACACTTGCAAGCAACCAAGAAGTCCTTCAGAAGGTGAATGGATAAATAAATGGTGGTATGTCCAGACAATGGAATATTACTCAACACTGAAAGAAATAAGCTAGCAAACTATGAAGAGACATGGAGGAATCTTAAATGTATATTACTAAATAAGAGAAGATGATCTTAAAAAGCCCCCATGTATGATTACAACTATGTGAAATTCTGGAAAAGGCAAAATGTTGGAGACAATGAAGAGATCAGTGATTTCCAGTAGCTAGTGAGGAGGGAAGGACAAAGGTGGCTCTCAGAGGATCTTTAGGGCAGTTAAACTATTTTGTATGATATAATCATGGACCCATGGAATTACACACTTGTCAAAATCCACAAAATGTGCAACACCAAGAGTGAACCCTAATGTAAACTATGGACTTTGGGTGATAATTATAAGTCCATATAGATTCATCAACTGTAATAAATATACCATTCTGGTGGGAGATGTTGATAGTGGGCAAGTTTTGTAGGTATAAGGGCAGGGGCTATATGGGAACTCTGTACTTTCTGCTTAATTTCTCTGTGAACCTTAAATTAATCTGAAAAATAAAGTCTACTTAAAACATGCCATCAACACTTTACCTTTTCAATCTAGCTTGTGTTTAAGGCAATAAGCTGTTAGTGACAACTGAGTAGAAGCCCACAGAAAACTGTGCCCTAAGCATAGGCTGAAATCAGTTTAAGGTTAAGAGGATATAAGAAAACATAGGGAAAGAATATGAACAGGCAATTCAAAGAGGAAGAAAAATAAATGATTAGTAAACAAATAATTAGAAAACCTGAAATAAAATGAGATATTTTATGAATTTCCAAGGTGAATCTCATCCACTGCTCATGGGAGGATGAAGGACTATTTTGGGGAAAGTGTTGTAAAGTTCATGTGTATACATACCATAGAGAAAATCTTGAATATGGGTACAAGAAGATATTTACAAAGTTATACATTTGTGGTATGTTTACAATGGTGAAAACTTAGAAACAATCTAAATAAATAAACAAAAATGTGACATAATAAACAGAAAACTACATATTATTTTATGAATAAACTATAGGAATATATATTGCTTGAAAATTTATTAAAATATATGATTGAATGAAAAAGAAAGTATCAGAATAATATATATAACACATTATTTAGTAAAATATTTTGTAAAAACCTCCCAAATTATCTTCCACAATAATTGTACCATTTTGCATTCCTTCCAGCAGTGAATGGGAGCTCCTGTTGCTTCACATTCTCATAAACATTTGATGCTGTCAGTGTCCTGGATTTTGGCTATTCTAATAGATGTATAGTGGTATCTCATTGTTTTGATTTGCATTTCTCTGATGACATATGATGAGGAGCGTCTTTTCTTATGCTTATTTGGCATCAGTATGTCTTCTTTGGTGAAGTGTCTGTTAAGGTCATTAGTCCGTTTTTTTTATTGGGTTGTTTACTTTCAAATTGTTGATTTTTAAGAGTTCTTTGTATATTTTGGATAATGATTCTTTATTAGATATTTCTTTTCCAAATATTTTCTTCCAGTGTGTGGCTTGTCTTATCATTCTCTTGATGTTGTCTTTTGTAGAACAGAAACTTTTAATTTTAACTAGCTTGTCAATTCTCTTTTGGATCATGCCCTTGGTGTCACATCTAAAAAGATAATCAAACCCATGATCATCTAGATTTTCTCTTTCGTAATCTTCAAGAAGTTTTATAATTTTGTATTTTGCATTAGATATGTGATCCATTTTGAGTTAATTGGCATGGAGGGTGTAAGATTTATGTCTAGATTCATTTTCCTTTTTTTCATGTGGATGCCCAGTTGTTCCAGCACAATTCATTGAAGAGGCCATCTTTTCTCCATTGAATGGCCTTTGCCCCTTTGTCAAAGATCAGTTGACAATATTTATGTGGCTCTACTTCTGGGCTCTCTATTCTGTTCCACTGATCTATTTGTCTATTCTTTTGATAATACCACACTGTCTTGATTACTGTAGCTTTATAGTAAGTCTTGAAGTCAGACAATGTCGTTCCTCCAACTTTGTCCTTCTCTGCAATATTACATTCTCTGGGTCTTTTGCATCTCCATATAAACTTTAGAATCATTTTGTCAAAATCCACACAACAATTTGCTGGGATTTTGATTGGGATTTCATTGAATCTAGAGATCAAGTTTGGACAGAACTGACATCTTGAAAATATAGTCTTCCTATCTAAAAACATGGACTATCTCTCCACTTAGTTTTTCTTTGATTTCTTTCATCAGAGTTTTGTAGTTTTCCTTATAAGAATCATGTGCATATATCATTACATTTATACCTAATTATTTTATTTGGGGGTTACTAATATAATATACAATGAAATATTAAAACATATTTTGAACAATGCATACGAATCTAGGAATAGTGATGTCCTCTTAGTGGAGAGGAATGGAGAAGAATAAATCTGGATGTATATAAAGGAGTTTTAAATGTATTTTTTAATGTACATTTTTCTTAAAAATTCTTCAGCAACTTGGAAAAATACTAAGAAGTGTTAAATATGGATGATGGAGGGGCTGGCCCAGTGGTGGAGCGGTTAAGTTTGCGTGTTCCTCTTCAGTGGCCGTGGTTCACAGGTTTGGATCCCAGGTGTGGACTGATGCACTGCTTGTCAGCCATGCTATGGCGGCATTCCACATAAAGCAGGGAAGATGGGCACGGATGTTAGTCCAGAGCCAGTCTTCCTTAGGAAAAAGAGGAGGATTGGCAAAGGATGTTGCCTCAGGGCTAATCTTCCTCATACACACACACAAAAAATGGATGATGGGTATATGGTTGTTGATTATTTTATTCTCATAAAATTACTTTCTTTAAATTGTTTTAATAAAAACTATTTTCAATGAATTAAAATGTTTTAAAGAGAAAAAATCTATAAACAGCTGAAAAATGAGTAATCACATTTTTATATCCCATCTGTTTTGCAAGAATACGTTTTTTGATATAAACAATTTTCTTTTGGTGCTGTTTTAGCATATTGATATTAACTTTTCCATTAAAAATATTTGAAATAATCTAACAATTCATTTAAAACCAGTGGTTGTATATTTAGTACAAATAATTAAACCATAGACACACAAACAAGAGAAATATTAAAAACAGTAATTATTACATAACATACTTCATGATTACCTCCATATTTTTAATCTGTTCCATTCTATACTTTGGTTATTGAAACTGAGGCCATCAACAATTAACCTAATCCTAATGCCATTATTTAGAGATCAATTCCTTGAGATATGACAGCATGTGGATGACGGTCCCAATTCATCTACAAAGCCATTGCAAAACTGCATGCTGGAACTGACATTTTTCTGACACTTGATAACATACGTTATCCAACAGAACTAATGTCATTTTAAGCACAGTCATCAGTTCACTTAGGTCCCTGACAATAATATTGATCTACTGAAAATTTATAGCTAAACAGAGAATTCACCAGAACAATTACAGTAACACTGGCTGGTCCATTCAAAGAATACAAAAGAAGAAAATTTTCCAAATGCTTGGCTGATGTGATTATCATAACCAAATCATTCTCAACAAGAATATTGTGACCAATCAGTGTGTGATGTTCATGAGTTTGGTGATTCTTTACTGTTACAAAGTTGAAAATGATAGGTTAATGTGCATTTAACTGAAAGCCAAAAATCTGTACATTCTTCTATAAATTGTTTGCCTAAAAAACAGTTATTATTCCAAATAACTTCTACCCTACTGAACATTTTGCTTTTTCAGATCAAGGTAAATCGTATTTAACACTTTTCAGATTAAATCCACACCCTTATGCAGTAAAATATAATAATGACATACAAAGACTATTTTAAAGATAATCACTCTGGAGAAAATATATTGGGTAGAAAAAAGTTGGGTACTTTTCTTTTCCCTTTTTGCTTGTGGTACACAGAATGTACAATACCTTCAAGTACAGCATCTTAAAGATACTAGATAAACTGAAATAAATAAAATAAACTATGCATATCATAGCATATTCAATTTTTTCCTAGATTAATATTAAATTTGATAATTTTTCCATGTGCAAACTTTCTTTTTTTTTAACAAGTGATTCCTTTTTTTTTTCTTTTTGTTGAGGAAGATTCACCCTGAGCTAACATCTGTTGCCAGTCTTCTTCTTTTTTTGCTTGAGGAAGTATTGTCCTGAGCTAACTTCTGTGCCAATCTTCTTCTATGTTGTATGTGGGACACTGCCACAGCATGACCGCTGACAAATGGTGTAGGTCTTTGCCCAGGAGCCAAACCCAGGCCTCCGAAGCAGAGCATGCTGAACTTAACCACTCAGCCACAGGGCTGGCCCACCACGTGCAAACTTTAAAAGTATTATATTTACTTTTTATTATATATGTTTCTATGTTTACATGTACCTGTATCCAATAAAAATGAAAAATTATAGAATAGATAAGTTTTATATCATATTAAAATTTTGAAATATTATCTAAAGGATTCATTTAACTTTAACTTCATAAAATTGTAAGAATCTTTATCCATGTTGCAGATATAAAATAGACTGTTCATGTTCAGATTAAGAAATATCATTAATTATAAACAACTGTGGTTCAAGAATGCATTTATAGTATTACAAGAAAGGTATAAATCACTGTAAAATGTGTTATAAATTCTCTCAAAATTTGAATTGCTATAACGTAGGCTAAGAAGTTCTAATCATAAAGTTTCCAGTGACAGTTTATAGTTTTATTTTTGTCTTTTGAGTGTAGGTTTTATAAAATTACCTATTGAAAGAAATATATATCAAATCTTAATATTACAAATACATTTTTAAATCAAGACTCTCATTAAAAATCTATACTATGTCTTGGATCTTGTAGTATGGTTTAACCAATATAATGGCTATATTTTAAAATAAGTCAGCTTTCTAGAAGCATAAAAACAACTCCTCTGCTTATTAATTCCTTTCTCATCTGAAATAAGATGAACACAAAGGAATATGTAAAGCAGGGGCTCATTTTAGGATTATAAGCCCCTGTGATTATCGTGCATTTTTCCATCTCCTCTCACTACAGGAATATCTCTTTATGTAAATTAGAATTACTCTTCTTGGGGCCGGCCCGGTGGCGCAGCAGTTTAGTCCGCGCTTGGCAGCCCAGGGTTCGCTGGTTCGGATCCCGGGCGCCCGCCGACGCACTGCCTGTCAGCCATGCCGTGGCGGCGTCCCATGTAAAGTGGAGGAAGATGGGCACGGATGTTAGCCCAGGGCCAGTCTTCCTCAGCAAAAAGAGGAGGATTAGCAACGGATGTTAGCTCAGGGCTGGTCTTCCTCACCAAAAAAAAAAAAGAATTACTCTTCTTTATCACTACTTATTTTCATGTATTAAATTTTCTTCAGAAGTCACCTGTTAAAATGTGTTTTAGTGATTGGAAAAGTATCTTGACAACCTATCTGGAAAATTTTAGGTCACTATCAAATTAAAAGAAATTCAAACAAAACTGTTCAATACCTTGACAATCTATTTAAGTTTATCTCACTAAAACTTTGAAATAAAAGACTTGCATTTAAATTAGAAATTTCCATTTCATCAAAAATATATCATATTTCATAATCTTAACTGTTCCTTTGAAACAGGATATTTTTAATATATGCATATTTGTATTTTAAAAGTTGTTAAAGTAGGGTTTCATCGAAAGGAAGAAATATTTTAGAGACTTTCAATATACAATGCAATAATTACTACAAAATTAACTGGGTCACTTAAGACATTAATAAAAATCAAGGTTCACTTTTATTTTTTCCCCTCAGCCTAGATAGATATGTCTGTATAAGGTAGGGATGGGACCTTTAGCAGCTAATCATGAAAAAATATATACACCAAAGCCCAGGGATTGTGTACTTTAGCCAGAGGCCGGTAGGAAGAGAAATCTGGTGAGGATGCTTTCAGCCACACCCTATGAACTTTTAAGGATTTGAAAGGCGAGAGTAGGTGCAAGAGAGAACTAGCTGGGAGTGTGCAGCACTGGGGGGCCCCTCTTGTTTGAGATGGGGAGAGGGCAGAGGGGTGGGGCAGGGACAAGAGAGAGGTGGGGGGTGGGAGGGAGGGAGGGAGTACATATACATTTTAATTCTTCTGGAAAGACTAGACAGAGATTCAAGGTAGATGCTCTGTTCTTGAATAAAGACTTGACTTCATGGAAATTTGTCCAAATATTATGCAATAAATGAATATAACTTTTAGTAAAAACTGTGAAAGGATCCAGAAAGCTAAAACTCAGAGGGTAATTAGAATTGGAAAATGAGCAAAGGAGAATTTTTGGTACGTGAGGAAATCTGTATCTCTCCATACATCCTCAAAATGACCATATAGACAAATCAAAAAATGAAACCAAATGAATCCCATATCTTCCCCAAAACAAAAAGACAGAGAACATGAAAAATTTCACATTAACTGATGGAGGAAGTAAATAAATATGTTTAAAATAATGAATGCAAAGTTTCTCATTGTTGGGAAAAAAATTGCAAATACAGAAACCAGCTAGACTAAAATGAACGCTATTATGTTAAATTAGAATTGAGGTGTTAGTTTGAACTCATGCATTCATATGTATGTATTTATAATACACAAACATACACAACGATAGATATGGAAATGGACATAGATGTGTGCATATGTATATACAGACACACAGTTATATACATACAACTATATGTATACATATACATATATGCACATACACATAGAAGTTATCTTGGTTTCTAAATACTATTCTTCACTTATAAGAGCCAGGGCTCCTAGGAGAAATGGCTGATTTCAGATCTAGGACAGGAAACATATAATATAAACTTGGTAAATCTTGTGCTAAACAGTAACAAAGTGCTCAAAGAATGATGGAGATGTCAAAAAGATACAGGAGATGGCTTGAAGAGGTTCCCACCATCTAAATCTCAAACAAATTGAATCAAAATAAATAATTATAGTTATATATTTTACCCACTGAATAAAATAAAAATTCATGAATCCATATAGACAAAAATCAATAATTGAATAAATGAAGCAAAGAATGAATGAATGAAAAGGAAAAGCTCTTTATAGCAGTCAAATGACATCTAGTAAATGTAGAAGAAATGATGAGTTTGAAAAGCACTATTTGGCAAATATTATAGAGATGATTGGATTCATTTAAGGATAATCAATGAAGAATATCTCCTATTTTAAGTTGGTTGAAATCTCCAGATTCTAGGGTACTGATTTGATCATAAAGCCACTCAGGAACCTTTCTGTAATCACAGAAAACAAAATCTGGATGGCAAAAGACTAGGGTTGTGGATATTTCCTGGTTTTCAAAAAGATAGAAAGAGGAGAGAGAGAAAAAAAGAGAGAGAGAATTCTGTAAATTTAACGAATAAACTGCTATTTAGAATAGATTGAGAAAATCAATGTTCATTATTATAAATCTCTCATTGAGAAAAATGATGTCCCAAAATAATTTCTAATATTCAACATTCCAGACTAGCAAGTAGATTTTGCAACTTCTGGAAATACAATAGAACTGTTCTAAGTATGTGCGACAGATGTATAAATTGAAATCAAAGTTATTACCTTATATATTTTGTAGTAATACAACATTTTCAAATCTATCAGTATCAAAAAATTATTTCCTGGACATACCTTTTACTGCCACTTCTGAGAAGACTGTGCCCAACTCCTACCTACTCTGTGATCCCTTGGAATCATCATTGATTCATTAAGAACACACAATAGCAATCAAGGACAGTATAGTTAACAAGCATATCTTGATTTTAGTAAGGCATTTAAAAGATTAATTCTGTTATCTTGCGCTCGATTGGAAGATACTAGAGAGAGAATGGAGATGGAGAATATTTTCGCTATTTGAATACAAATTCAAGGAGTCATAGTAATTGGATTAACGTCACCCTAGAAAGTGATTACAGTCATTTCCCTAGCCACATGGAGAGCTCTTAAGAAACACAATTCTATTTTACACTGGCGTGATGTTGCACATGCAGTTTTAGTGCCTTCTGTCCAACTGATACAAAGATCCCACACTTTCTTTATGACTAACCAATAAAACCTTTTCTTTCACCTTCTTTAGCAGTTAGCTCTGTTTTTATAGGACTTCACACCTTTTTCTAGCCACATATATTTACTGTAATGTTTACATGTTGATGTCCTTAAATTCTCCACGAGACTTTCAAAAGTGAGCCCAAGCCTTATTGACACTTGGATCTGGGTACAGGACTGCTGTCTGGTCCTTCACCAGTCAGTGTGTGGTGATGGAGTTAAAGAGGAGCATGGGCATGTTAGAATTTGGTGGTTATGTTTTCTTTGTAATTACAATTATGCTGAGACTGAAGTTAATTAGGGAGAGTTCCCTCAGAAAATCAGAATAAAAATCTGTCTCAAGAGCATTACAAGGAAACTTGATAAAGCCTTTTTATCTAGACTTCTTTCCACAAGAGGAAAAAAAAGGGAGAAGTTGTTTTGCTAAGTGCACTTTTCTTTCAATTCAATTTTACCCATGGAAATTAATTCCATGTTTTCATTAATATTTTTTCTATGAATATAGAAGTTAAGTTAGGAAAGATTGAATTCTCTCTTTCTCCTCTTCTTAACATTATTTATTGGTTTTATTATCGATTATTTGGTTGTTGCTTTTACTGATGTTATTTTACATGAACATAATTAAAACTAGTCACAATTCCCTTGGTGGTGGTCTTCTGTCTTCTAGCAAATAGATACAGACTGACTAGATGTTGAAACAAAAACACGTTCAGCATAATATCTGGGAATAGACTGAAAATAAATTCAACGTGATTCTGCCACATAAAGTTACACAGATAGATGCCACAGCTTAGACTTTAAAGGAAAGCAGTCAAGGTCCAATGGAGACAGGGTCTGAATCAACAAAAAGAAGTCCACATAGGAGCAAAGAAACACTTCCAAATAAGAGTCCAGAGGACGAATCTGAACTCAGCAACTGACAGGCAGCAGAGGCCGATGTATAAGATAAAGAGGGACAGCTGGCCATTGAAAGAGGGTTCATATGAAGTTTCTGGAAGCCATTCTCAATGGCAAGGCTTTTGAGAGTCACTCTGTCCATGAAGTCGATGACACTTTGAACCTGCCATCTAAACATTCAATAACATCTGACTTCTCCAATATCTGTCAATATGATTAAGCACTAATGAGATTGTTTTTACTAAAATTTTTAAAAAATTAGCCAGGAGGGTCTAAATATCAGAAGACTATTATTCAATCTATGAATAGAATAATCTTCAATTTTCAACCTAGAATATAGTTAAAGGTTTATATATATATGATAACAAAATGAATACAGCTACAGAATTAAGCTCAATCATAGTTTTCAAAGTTCCAGCTATTATTTATCTAAACACATTCACTTTCTTAAAAATTTCCCACATAAAGAACATTTAAGGGGAAAAATATCTAGAAAATTGTTGGAGGAGGTCATCGAGAGGACATGACTGCTGATTGACCCATGAGATGGACCCAGGCAATTGGACCCTTCCCCTGTCCTTGGAATGTACATTCTGTCCACTGTCCCCACACTAGGACTCACTTCAAGGACACAGACGTGAGAGAGTAAGGTGTTGTTGAGACCCTCTGGACTGAATACGTCACTGAACCACATTAAGGCCTCTAGATAACTCTTGGGATTCTGGTGGGTGGGTGCAGAGATCTGCTCTTCTCGTGGTCACCCAAGACAATCCGCTTAAGTAAGTTCCCTGACTTATTACACTTGCCACCTGCCAATCTGGGGTGGCCTGCCTCTTCAGTCTCTTCTTGCCTTCCAAGTAAGGAGCCCAGTTTCAAATTTCACTTGGAGAACTCCTGAGGTTGCTAACCAACAGAGGTGAATTGTATTTTCTTCAAAGAAAAAAAAAAAATGAAATGGAAATACCATTTATTTAAATTAAGTCAAAAGTCTGAAATGTAATATATACATACGAATTATGTAGATAATGAAATGCTTTTTGTTCTTATACGTTATTTCTCATTTCCTACTTTTCTGTAGATTTTTATGTAATTGTGAAGCTGGGTACAACGGATCTTTCTGTGAGTTGCATATGAATGAATGCGAATTCTCACCTTGCCTAGATGGAGAAAATTGTGTCAACAGAACTGGTGGATACAACTGCCTCTGTTCTCCTGGTTATACAGGTAAACCTCCATCTGCCCTGTCTGTATTAACTCACCGTTTTCTGTAAATAAGTGGCAACCTCATATCTACTCTCCAAAACCTAAAATAATCTGCCACATGCAGACAAGACAGGAAGGTCAAGAGACTCTGTCTCTTCTAAAAGAAGTTAATAAAAACAAGATTATGCTTTTTAACCTACAATTTGCTAAAGACTAAGAAATATATGGATTATATTTTAAGATATTTTGCATTTTTATGCTTTTTTGAAGTTTACCTGAACCATGTTTATATGGTTATGATACAGAAAAAAATGATGAATAGTGAATCATATGAATAATCTAAGAGAAATAATACTGTTAGATCCATTACACAAATGTCATTTTAAAAAATATAATAAGTTTAGTTCTTTTAAATACTCATATGCTAGAAATCATTCAGGGAGCCCTTGTGAATTTAAACTTCTAGCAGAAAAATATGATTTGGAGTTAGCTGTCTTAATACCAATTATTCCACAATATAAATTCTATACAAATGTAAAGGCGAAAATCCTTAAGGAATTCAAAAAGGAAAAAGCATTAACTCTCTAAACTTCTCCTGACAAATTGCATTTATGAAATACGAAAAACTGTATTATTTTGGCATACCAATATTAATTATGTGGATCTAGCAAGAATGTGTTCAAATCTCAAATCTCAATGTATTAATATCTGAATTCTACACCACTGGAATCTTCTGGGTTCCTTTCCTGAGGAAAACTAGTTAAGTGAATCTAATATTTGATTCTATGCTCGCAGGAATAAAAAACACTAGACAAGTGGAAATGAGACTGGAAAGCAAAACTGATAATGAATGAGAAGCATTTTCAGCGAATAAGTGATCAAAGGCAAGAGAAAGTTAAGTCACCTAAACAGAGAATATGAGGTGTGTTTCCCAAGGAACCATCCTGGCTTCAGAGAAGTTTACCTTGGTAACAATTGTTACATGCACAAAAGTCTCAGCCTAAATTAAAAAAAAATTAGAAACCATTATCTACAGATTTTATTATGTAAATAAAAGGCATTACATTTTGACTATAAAACAGCATCCTTTCTAAATTTCATATTGCCCATCATCTTCCAAATTATTGAGATTTCTGTTTGGAACCATAGATATCCAACTAATAGTGCTAACAGTGCTAAAGTAAGAAATGACACACTGAGCTTGATGTGACTGAGAAACACATTTTCTATAATTATTTGATGTAACACATTGTCCTGATATTTTAAATTTATCCTAAAGTTTGAAGGATTAACATACTCTTTATTTTTCTTATCACAACCTCTCTATTTCGTTGTAAGCTATGGTGCTTAGTCTTATTTCAAATTTAAGATTGATTTGCCAATTAGACACCCCCGTGGAGAAAATGAGTACAGAGTGGGCTGTATGAAGTGGTCTGCAATGGAAACATAAGCTTGAGAGTCTTCAGATATACGACTATGATACTGGATAGGAACACAAGGGAGTGGATGCAGATAGAACAGAGATGAGGACCAAGGACTGAGCCCAGGGCCACTGCAATATTTAGGGGTCCAAGAGCAGTCAGTGATATACGAGGAAAAAGCAAGGGCAGATAGAGTATGGAAAGCCACAAACATTATTTTAAGTAGAGGGAGTGATCACCAGTGTCAAATGTTATTATTTAGTCAAGTAAAATGAGGATGGTATTAACCATTGGAGTTAGTAACTCAAGTGTCATTGGTGACATTGTCAAGGAAGCAGTTTTGCTGGAGTGGAGGGTGCAAAAGTCTGTCTGAAGTGAATTTAAGAGAGACTGTGAGAAAATTAAAATTGCTGACTCGATATACGCAATTTATTAAAGGAAGATTTGTATTTTTAAAGAAGGAAACAGGAAATGGGGCAGTAGCTTGAGGAGGGAGTGAGATTAAAAATATATATATTTTTAAATTCACATGCTTATTAAATGACTCTAATTCCTGTGTGGAGAATGGACAGGAGAGTTTCTATAACAAAAGCAGAGAAACAAATCAGGAGGCTTTGGAAGTAGTCTAGATGTATTAGATGAGGATTTCAGTAGAGGTGGTGAGTAATACCCATACCTAGTGTATCACAATTGCTCAACAAATGTTCATGACTGGATGAACATTTAATAAGATATTAAAATTAAAGTGTATCATTGAATTAAATAACAGTTTTTATTAATCATTGTTTAATCAAATTATGTCCCTTGTTTATCTTTGATTAAAAAAACTTCAACTTCCTTTCATTGATTCATTGGGTTCTGAAACACTTTTTATTTTCTCTTACTTTGGGGTCTCAAGCTTTTTTGGAACCGTGTTCTCTCATTGATGGAGCACATACTGTGTCATTGATTAATGGGAAGGCCACTTAAGGATTAATGATTCCTTAGGCTTCCTTTCAATCTCTAAATCTTAATTTGGCCTATTTTCCAGGAAAATTTTGAATTTTGAACTCAGCAAATTATGCTTGATTTTTGGTTAACTCTGTTGTAGTCTTCTATTATTGAAAAATGAGCTTTATTCTTAATTTCAAAAAGATTTATTGAAGGGTTACAAATACCCAGCTCACTGGCCATTGTAAAGAGGTTTTCCCACCAGGTTTGGCGGACTAGTGTGAGCCCTCAGGTGAACTTGCTCTGAAGTAACTGGGATAGGTAATGCGTCTCTGTAGATGTAGTCAGTTCTGAGTTGATTCGGCCATCATTTCATGCCGGGGATATCAGAGACAGGAAACTTGCTATAACTGCTTCCCAGAAGGGTTGGAGGATTAAAATTGTCATACTTCTACTAGAAAGCTATGACCATAAAAAATAATTCATTTATATTTACCCTCTCCATAACGTTGCTATATCTGAGAGAGATGATAACAACATGAAACATAGTAGATCATATTAGTTGCTACAGGGAAAAATTATGTAGGAAAATGATTACAGGGGCCTGGGTTTAGGTTAGGAGTTGGGGAGGTGATTTTGAACAGAGCAGTCAGGGAAGGCCACGGAAAAACTGGTTTGGTTTAAGATTGACATGCCAGTGATATATTGGTACATACAGAGGTGTGTAGATAAAGAGGTAGATTGAGAGAGAGATATCAAGAACCAAAGTTATACTTAATAAGCTATAAAGATGAGAATATTTCCCTAATAACAGATGTTTATGTTTTTATATAACTGAACCATTAAGAGAAGAGGTTAAACCAATAAAGAAGCTTTGATATTTCCAGGGGATATTAGACTCTTCATAGTGTATATATAAAACTGTATAGAAAAAAAAATCATCATCACATCACAAATTAAGTAGGAGAAACACTTAAGAATTTTAGCTCTAGTTGGCAGTCTGCTGTATTGGGAGAAAAACAGAAATGGTACAAAAACTAATCGAATTGTAAAGATTTTGAAGACTCACAGATTCCTCAGACTGTGTTCATTTTCACTCCTATGTGTAACCAGGGCCCCATGCTTAGCAATGACTTCACTTTACAGTTACTTCTTAATCGTCATTCTGTAACAACATTAGATGTAAAATGTACTATACAGACAATAATGCTTGAAAAAGTCTGATTTGCCTGAATAAAGCAGGGTGAGGAGTCGGGGGGCAATGATATTCTAAGGCAAACAGAGAAAATAGCAAACCTCTCCCAAGAAGCAACTTCTTTCATATTCTTAAATATTTCTTCTGGTGTTTACATCATATTTCAAAATAGCATGCTTATACTGCTATGTCTTGATATTTTTTTCCATTTTGCATATTATCTAAGTCATTTTCTCTATGGAAAATAAGAATTTAGCTCTGTTATCACCATCCACATTAACCAACATGTACACACTTTGTCTTACTACTTCTTCCCAAAATGGTTGTATCAAAAAATTTTATTAGTCAAAAAGTCGCTGTTAATGTTATTACAACCATACCAATTTTCCTCTATTTTCTTTTCATTTTTGCTAATTTTGGGAAATATTTACTTATACCTTTTTTCCAATTCTTTTATTATATTGGTAAAGAACATTTACCTCTCATTTTTAGTTTCCAAAAGGTCTTTCTTCGTATGTAATATTTTTTAGTGCATCCTGTAATTTTCACGGATAAAAAGTATTGTCTTTTCTCTTTAATAATACTTATAGCGTTTGTGTGTTGTTTTATTCCTTGCATTGTCTTAATCTTCTCGAAATTCCTTTTTTCCTCTGTGTGTGTGTGTGTTTACTTTTTTCATGTAGCTCTTTATTTAGAAGTGTTTCTCTAACATCACATAGTCCTTGAATGACAGTTAATATCTAAGAGAGAACCACTAGAATTCTCATTGAAAACCCTGGGTGAAAGAGAGTGCGTGACTAGTGATTTTGGTCCTTGTGTGAGTGGACAACCAGCTATTTTACTGGAGAAATCTGAGATGTCATTATTGGTGGGGCTTCTCCCTTTTATTGGTTTTCCTGGAAAAGGAGTTAAAGGAAACAGAGGTGGGGATAGGGATGCAACAGGGAAAGATGTTTGACAAGATTCTGGTAAACCAGAACCTAAGGGCCAGTTAGAGAGTTCTGACTGTTAGAAACACTCAACCAATTGTTATAACAATACATACAGTTCAACTTATTTTTTTCTACTGTGCTTTAAGTTATTACTTCAAACCTCTAGTGAAAGTCTATAATACAAAGTTGTGTGTTAGTGGAACTTTGGGGGAGTAGACAGATCAATGCAGTATCTAGCACAGGGTGTGGTGCAAAAAGACAGAAGTCACAGGAGGAAAGAACAGCGCAATGAAGGAGAGGTTGGCGTGACATTAGCAGAAGAGGTGAGTAGGAATCAGGCAAGTCTCTCAAGAATTCTTGCACAGGAATGCCACTGTTAGACCACCACTTTGACCTCTTCCCCCCACAAAAATAAATCCTTAGTTCCCTCTTTCCCTACCCAAATTCTATGACTCCTAATTACTTACTTACTTCCATTACCCAGCCTTTCTCTCTTTCCATAATACTCACCTCAATAAACCTCAACCCTGATGTTAATCCCAACTTTCCATATATTTTTCACTCACACAGGTTGCATAGGGCAGGAGAAAAAACACATGTATGTACACACATACACACACACACACTCACTCACTCACACAGACTGGATGTTCTTACCTTGGCTTCTGGAGCACAGACCTCCAGGAAGCCCTTGGTGCTGCCTGACAATCCTACTTCTCTCGAATCAATTCAATTTCCCGGTACCCTAGCCTATTATTTCTAGCTCTTTCTTCTTTTATAAATTCCTGTCAATCCTCCCTCTATGAAAGGTCAACTATATCTTTGTTCTTATATTCCTAATAAAACAAAAGCAATCAGAAGAGAACTTCTGTATCTTCCCACTAACAACCACTAATGGATATGGACCTGCACTCATACACTGTTTTTCTCTGTTTTTCCATGTTCCTCTCCATGGTTAACCCTTCTACTGGTGAGTTAATTCTGTCCTTTATCACCTATTATTAAAGGATTCACCCTGCAATTATTTTCTGCAACAAAAATTCTTCCCTTCGTACTATATCACTACTACCAGCATATTAATATTAGTATTTACCTCTTTCTCAACCCCTTTTTAATCTTTCCTTTTTTATACTTTTTAAAACTATTTCTCTTTTCTTTATTTTGTAAACAGAATTATCAAATCTGTTATCTATATTGAATATCCATTTCCTGACTTCCCATTCACTTTCAAACCCATTCTCAATCATGCTTTTAATCCCAAGACTAAAACGAAACTCTTCCTGTTGGAGGTCACCAATTACCCCAACATTGCCAAATTCAAAAGCAAATTTTCTTTCCTCATCTTAGTCATATTGTCAATAGTATGTTACCCATTCCTTCTACTTAAACACTTTCTAAACTTGAAAATTATTAATGTTTCCACAATTAATAATCTCTTCATTGTTTTCTCTGTCTCCACGGTGATCCTGTAACTGTTCAAAACTTCTTTCTTCCTCTCCTTTCTCTAGATACATTCATTGATTTTTTTTAATCCAGATTTTTGTTTGTTTAAATACCATACATATACAGTACTGATAAATACCAAATTGTTTCATGGGTCCTGGCCTCTCCCCTGAACACTCAATTCATATACTTAAATAACTACTCAACATGTCCACTTGAATGTCCATATGACATTTCAAACTGATCCCCCAGTTCTGAGGATTTATCCCAACCCTGCTTTACCACCAGTGGTTTCCACCTCAGTGAATGGCATTGTTCACTCAGTTTCTCAGACCAAAATTATGAGGTTATTCTTGACTCTTTGTTCACACATCACCATGAAGTCCATCAACAAATCCCATTGGCTGCATCTTTATAATACATTTTAATTCAACCACTTCTCACAGCCTGCATTACAATCACCTTAGTCTAAGCCACCATCATCTCTTGCCTGAAATATAACATCTTAACTTGTCTCCATCTTCTACTCTTGTCACATTAAACCATATTCCTCATCCAGCACCCAGAGTGATCATTTTAAAATATGGTACAGATCATTTCACTCCTGAGCTCAAAATCCTCCCTGGCTTTCTGTAATGCTTGGAATGTACTCCTTACTTTGCGCTGCTAAATCCTGTGTTATCTGACCCCTGGCCACCTCTCTGATCTCATTTTCTACTACCTTCTACCTACTCCTCCAGCTGGACCTCCTACTGTTCCATCTGGGTGTGAACCACTTCCCTCAGATATGGCATAGATTTTTCCCATATTTCATCAGGTTTCAGATGTGAGTTCCTCGTAGAGGCCTATCCACATTACATAAAAATAACACTATGTCCCCTCTATCCGCCTATTTTTTTTCCTTCATTGCAATTATCACTATCTAATCATTATATCACTTTATTTATTTGTTTTATCTCTTCCTACCACTAGAATTGAATGTCTTTGAGGGCAGGATTTCCTTTATCCTTTGTTCATTTTTGTATCTCAGTGCAGACAAAAGGGCCTAGAATATCAAAGACATTCAAATTTTTTTTTTAATGACAGAACATTTTATACTTCAAGAAACTTGATTTCTTAGTTGTATTCAATTTTAACTTTTTACATGTTAATGCACATAACTGCTTGGTGATTATTATTAAGTTTCTCTTTTTTATTTTCTTCTCCTAATGCCATTAAAATAAGCAGTTTTTAAATGTCAATAACCAATAGGAAGTAAAATTCTCACTTTTCTAATGTTGATTTATTGATACTGTGGCAAACTATTCAGATAAATTTTTACTGTCTGTGTACTGAAAAGGAAACCCTGCAAATCTGCCTCATTCTGAATTAAAAGTCTATATATGCGAACACATAACAGCGATTCTAAATTCGGGGGCAATATAATTTGATTTAATATTACAAAGTGAAATAGTTCTATGCAATAAATCTAAAAGCGACCAAAAATGTTACATTTAGACCTTTTATATTACTCATTAACCCATAATCAATCTTTCTAAAAGGAAACCAATAGCGAATTAAGCCAAGTGACCTTATCATTGATGATTCTTTATATAATATATAAGAATCTTGAAGCAGTTCATATTTTATAACCTACAAAATAAGATGCTAAAAATATTGGTTGAGATGATGTACTGGCTATTAAAAGCATATCAATTATCATATATTTATAGATCATTATTTACTTATATTCAGTTTTCTAGGGCAACAATACTTATGTCATAATTGTGTCCATCTGATATTTTACAGAGTAATTGGTCCTAGAGAAATTCTATAGATATATTATGAAAATATATTTTTATCCTAACTTTAAGAAATACTTTATTGTGCAAGCAAATGTAAATCAGAATGATGCTCAAGACCAGTGAACACCAAAACTAATAGCTATAGGACGATTCAAATGTGTTGGGCACCGAGGAGATTTTGTTCCCTGATCATTTGGTCTTCCTTCTTCCCAGGTTCTAACCAGGCATGGGCACCCAAAAGGTAAGAGTGGATCAAATTATCAGGATTATTCGAGAAGACTCAATAAGTTCCAAAGTACAGAGCTTTCTTGTAAAGCCAGTTTGAAGAATATACCTATAGCCTGTGTCCCAAAGTAAGAACATTATAATACTACCAAAATCCCCATTGCAAACAGAGATTTTGGTATAAACTGAGGAAACAGTTGGCTATGGAAAGCAGACTCCAAGTAAGATTTACACAGCTGGTTCCTTGTAGGTTTTGGAGTCAATTGAATAGTGAAGACCAGAATGCACATGCAGGGTGGCAGGCCTACAGTTGTATTTCTGGAAAGCAGGCCTTGGTAATTCCTGAGATAAACATAGCAAATACCTCTGGTACCCCAGTTCACATCATCTTGGCCAGCCTCTGATTTCAGCTGCTTTTGGAGTGAGAAGTTCTGGGTGAACTGAGTTCACCTCATAATAACAGTTCCCCAAGTCAAGTGCTTGCTGAGTCTCTGCTCCATCTCCAAGGTCTTTTCCTATGCCATGGAACCAGCTTAGCCACACATGCACACACAGCTCAGAATATAGGAATTCAGTGCCCTGAGGGCAACCTTCAAATAATGAGGGATGGAAGGCAGTTTATAAATATTCCAAACACCTTCTTTTCAGGTAGATAATCTTGGCTATATATTATTCACTTCTTAAAAAGTCACTGTGCAATATTGTCCCTATTACCTACAACAGTATCTCTAATCAGGTTTCTTCTACTGACTTGTCCACATTCTCTGGTCTCACTCTCCTACTCCCACATTCTCACTTCCTGAGATCACCTACTAAATAAATTGAGTCATCATCTCAGGTTCTGACTTCAGCAGAATCCAAGCTAAGACAGTGACTGATGACAGCAGGAATCCAGTGAAGGGGCTAATGCCCAGGCACGGAGCATGTTTCCTACTTTTGGAAGCAAGGAAATCCTTGCCATCAGTGTGTGAGACTGCCATTTGAAGAACAGATTTTCGCTAACTGGCTGGAGAGGGAAAGAAAGAGAACCCAAAGTACCTACACCAATCACACTCCTTTTGGTAATTAAATCTGAACTTTCTCCACCTATGGAAACTGGAGAACAAGTCCATTCTAGCATTCTCCTAGTTTGTAAGTGACTGGATGGCATCTCCAGAAAGTCAATGGTTTTCATCTGTAATATAGCACCTTCTCACACTCTCTTTATTTAACTGAAATGTTCTGTGGTTCTGTATAATACAGCAGATTGAAAGAATCATTAAAGGCCTTTAAAAGTCAAAGTACCAAAGCACTACCAGGCCAGTGAGCTCTGGCTTTTTTTCAGAGAAATAAATAGAAATATAATCCATTAGAAAGCAAAGATCTTCAGAGACATTTTGGATTTGAAATCTTGACCCCACTATCTAATGCACAGAGAAGAAAAATATGTCTCCTATGTTCTGAAAGGATTCTTCCTTCTGGGGTTTTAATGGGTAAATTGTCTCACCACTCTATTTTAGTTCCTTGTTCTCTCTCTGAGATTCTTTTACCAGGTTTTCTTGTCTTGAGTATCTTTTTCTCTAAGTCTTTTTGATAAGTTCTCTGCATTACCTGACTGAAACACAGATCTAATCACATGGAGCATCTTTATCGAGTCACCCTTGAGCAAGTGTGACTCTGCACTCTTTAAGCTCCAGTCATCCTTGCAGGTCCCTTCCCTGAGCTCCTACAATGTGCCAACTTGTCTAGGTGCCGGGAGAGGTGCAGAGAACAGGTGAGGTGCCCTGACTTCATGCTGCTTATGTTCTGGGGAGACCCTGAGAGAACCCAAGCTTTCCCAAGTTTACTCTCACAGTCATGATGTAGACAATGCTGGAACTCTACATTTCAACTGAGACTCAACAGCAAGGAAGAATTAAGGGAAAACGAGATTTTATTTTCTCATCTCTAAACATAGGAGAGTGATAGTGATAGTCTAGTGAAGTGATAGTCTCCTCCTTCTCTACCTCTACTGTGTCATCCATGCTGGACTCTGTATCCTGAATAAGACATCCTCAGTCAGTCAATTCTCCTCCAATCTTCAGAAGAAATGGTTTTAACTTCTTACGTTTAATTATTATTCATCTCGCTAAATGTGATCCACAGACTGAATCTTGTTCTGTTTGGTTGAGTAGTATGATTTATAGAGATAACATTTTAAAATTAGGACAAGTTATGGTACTCAATTTTTGCTTCTTATGAAAATTTAGAAGAGCTGGAAACACCGGGCATATATTTTCATTTTGGAAACAATAGCCTGGCTCTGAGGAGTGGCTTAATCCTTGAGATGCAGCACATACTCTCCATTTTACCCAAATTGTCAACTGCAGTTATCTATGCTATTTACCTGACCACTACACACATTTGAGTTTGCCACCACCAAAATGTCAAAGGACCACAAAAACAAGATTCCCCATCCTTAATACCTCATTCCCTTCATCTGCTCTCCCCATCCAGGATTCTGTCTATTCCTGGATGAGAAATTTTACATGCACATTTCAGCCCTCTGCTCATTTTATTGGCAAATAAACCATCATATGTCTTTCAGACTCTTTGTTTGTTATCACTTGACTGCTTATCCTTTCGAGGCTAAGGAAAGACCCTTTGTGCCTTTAAACAGTTGGGATTTAAATTTCCTAAGGGAAATTCCTATTCAGGAAAATGCTTACACTCATAAAACTTCATCTTCCCCAAAGAGAAATAAAACAAAGCAAAGATATGTCTGCAACATTTGTGCAGAGCTCTTGAGATGTTGATTAGCTTTTTGGCATTGTGTTAGGGTTTTATTTCAGAGCAAAGCTTGACTCTGAGAGAGTGGTTGTAATTATACTTTTATTTATCAACTCAGAACAGTTCTTCCACCTCTTGACCCTCTGTAAGGAGGGAGAGTGGAAGAGAGATGGCATTGTTTTCTCCCTAAGGTATTTTTATTTTGTCTAAGGAGTTAAATGATCATAGTGTTAATTTCTAGCCTAAAAGAAAACATGTGTTGGTTCTGTCTCAGAGACATTTGACTTCAATACCATGATGCCCACCTAATCTTTACAAAAAAGAAATCAAGTAGACATATAGATCCTTTCCACTCCAAGGCCAAAAAGACATTTTGTGTGTGTGTGAAGCATTTTGAGAAAAGCTAGTGAAAAATAATCTTATCTAACCATGGTCTGTTCCCCAAAATATGCATTAGAGTCTCCATAGGAACATGTTTAGAGTGAGGGACATCACACTCAATTTTCTAATTGGGACAAATAATGTCTCAATTCCATTCCTTGATCCATTAAACCTGTGTAACCCAATAAGTCTGTTCAGTCCACCTCACCCAACATACACCAGTTCAGGTCTGGAGCTGAATTAATTCTGACACAGAGCTCTGAGTAGACGCAATAGTCTATGTCTAAAAGCACCTGGAACTTCCCTGACCAACAAGCCAATGATGAGTCAAGACGGGTTTTCTGAGACAAAACTCTTGCCACACGCAAGCTTATAGTTCTTCAGTAATTAGGGTGTGGAACGTGAGTCACTGCTCTCCTAGGAATCACCCTATGTTTTTCCCAATACTTATTTTTAGAAGATAGCACCCTGGAATATGAAAAAATAAATTCACATTAACTCCTCTCCCTCATCATTTTAATTTTCTGTTTGAAGGGATAAAGGATAAAGGCATGAGACTCTGGTTTTGTATCGTTTTGTTGCATTATATTTATATAAGTAAACGAAGTATTTTATTATATTTATATTTATTGTAAATATAACATGTTATGTTAATATGCTTGTATTTATTTACTTATTTACCTATAAAGTATATAAATATTTTCAAACCTACACAATTTAGGTATAAGATAGTCCTGTCACTCAAGTGAGTTTCACAATTCCCCTCTCCTGGATTACCTAAGTGATGTTCTCAATCTCCTTCCTTTCATTCCTGCCATTCTGCGATAAATTCTTTACAGAATCATTCTATAGAAAAGTCAGGTTTTATAATTCCCTGTTTAAAATACCTCAATGGATTCTTATTTTTCTTAGAATAAGATCAAAACTCCTTAACCTAGCTCTTAAAGAGTTATGCAATCTGCTCAGTGTCTCAATTTTATCAAACCATTATCCCCTTTTCTCATTCAACTCCATATGCAGTGTTTTCAAACATACCACTATTTCTCAAATATGCCATATTATTTTGCATTTTGGACTTTGTTCATCATGACTCTCACAAAAATATCCTTTCCTCTGATCTGCACATGACCATTTCCTTTTCTCTCTTTAGGTCTCAACTAAGATTTTCTCTCTTTAGAGAGACCTCTTTACAATGACATAACCACAGTAACTTTCTCTATTAAACCCTCCTTTTGATTTTCTTCTCAGACCTTACTCTAATTTCTACTTTTCTATTTATTATTTTGGTTGTTAACTGTGTGTTTCTCCCAGGCAAATAAAGTTCCATGAGGGCAGGGATTTTTCTCTGTATCCCATGTTCCAGATGTAAAAGAGATGCTCAAAATATGTTTGTTGAAAAAAAAAAGAACGTGATTAAATAGAGAATCTCATTCTTCGGCAAAGTCAGAGAGGACAAAAAGAACTGAGCATGGATTAATATATTCTGAACAAATGTTCACATTCATCAAGCAAGAGAGTTTCTTCTGTTAAACTTAGAAGTCACAGGACGGCTCCCTTACCTGAGTGACAAGTAGACAAGAGAAACCTATTATATTAAATATAAGATGAGGTTTAAGTTATGATAAAATCATATTGAGATGCAAGAAAAATCAATCTCTAGCATATTATCTACTTAAGAAATTAAAGTATAAAGGATTAAATGGATCAGACTTATCCAATTAAATATGTGTACTCTGAAGTCTTTAGATATTAAGAATATGATATTTACTGAGGGGAAGCCAAAGAGAAAGAACACTGAACTGGAAGAATTTCTTGTAAATCCATTTGTAGCACAGTGATCGCCTAGAAAAGAGGATGCTATGGAAACTCCCTAGGGATTATTCAAATAGGGCTTTTTCTTCCTTTCTTTCTTTTTTTACCTGATAGCTTATTTATATAATTTAACCATCACCTTCAGAAAACTAATTGACGATTGTTTTCAATGTCTTTCTTAACAGTACCCCATTATATGTCTTCAGAAAATGATACAATGTTTGATTTTCCTAGAAAATAGTGATCTCAGAACTTTGAACGTTTCTGAGCATCTTACTCCATAAGGAAACTTTCCGGATTATTGTGTGTAATCAGTGCTAACGTGCAGTTGATACAGCAAGAATTGTGTAGGGCAACCCAGACCAAAATTTGTTAATTTGATTAGGTAAGAATAATACATAAACTTTTTGCTTATATTCTGGCCATATAAATCATAGATTAGGGTTTGCAAATAGAATATGATGAAGTTACATAAGATCACATTATCTCTGGAAACATTGACTTTCTGTTTATATGTAAGGAGGTGGAGAACAAGCAATTTACCTTTATGAGCTTTCCCCAGTAACAAATATTTTGTAACATGCATTTATGTTTTAAATAAGTTATAACAAATTATCACTGTGAAGATAAGAAGAAAAAATATCTGATTCTACATGAATACAGAGATTTTTGTGTTTATCCACTAATATATTTCCAGAGTTCAAAACAGTGCTTGACAGATTAAAAGGGCTTAATAAGTATCTAAGAAACAAATAGTAACATCATAAAACAGATAATTTTCTAAAAGGTGAAAAATGCTTCAGCTAAGAGAAAATGATAGTATATACACATATTAAAAGAGGCAGTCTTTCAAAGATTTTGAAATATGTCACATTTTGTATGTATATAATAGGGGTATTGGAACAATCTATGGTACTAGGGCTTTTTAAAAAATGTACACAAGGATTTTAATTAACCACAGGGTTTTTATTAAATAGATGAAATCAAAATTAATGATGCTTTCAGTGAAGCTTGTCTGATGATGTCTGTTGTCTAATGAAAGTTCACTGTGAGACACATGTTAATTGGATATAAAAGACCAGGAAATATACACAAATAATTATAAACCACTTGGTCTGAATGCCTGTTTTCAAAAGTAGAATCTAATCTTGTATGATTTCCTAACATGAATTAGGGATTTTCTGGAAACTCAACCAAAGGAAGTTTAAGTGTTGCTATCATAGAAAACTGAGAGATGAAAACAGCTCACTTCAACAAGTGAATGTTGGACTACATACTGCAATAATGCAAATAACATCTAAGAAACAGCTCCCGCCCAAAAAGATAACAAAACCCTGCTGAGGAGATAAGAGAACTCTGTAGAGCATGATTAAAGAGAGAGAAAGCCTTCAGATTTCACTAACAGATGAGCATTTATGTTGGTTCTGAAGCTGGACAGGATTTTGGTCCACATGTCATGAGCCAACCTGAGTGCTAGGTTGAAAAAAGCAGGAGGAAAGTGATCAAAAGTTCATGAGGTCCTACTGTGGGCCAGGCTTCAGAGCACTTGTCCGATACCTCAATAATCCAAGTTAGGCATTATTTCCAGCTCACAGTGAGAGGGCAGCCAAATTTAAGTTGTCTGAGGTCAAAAGACAACTAGAGGATTTGGAACTGAAGTCCAGGTTTGGCATTTTCTAAGGTATATAACTCAATTTGCAGAAAATTAATGTAAAAACAAACAACCAACAAATATTCTGTAAACTCTTAATTCTAAATTCTTAGGAAATCAGTAATCTAAAGCTGGAAATAAAATATGATGTATGGTCTTTGATATTTCTACACCAGGTAAATATCCAGATTTGATTGCCATTTATTGAATGACAGCTCTATTCTAAATTGATTTATTCATAGTAAATACTTCTCCTTTCTTAAATACTCTCTCCTTTTTAAAGTTCTCCTGAATTCTCTACCAAGAAAGTAAACTCACCTTCTTATTTAGGCATATATGTGAATTTCTGAAACATGAAGATGACAGACCAATTATGTAACAGTTAAATAATTATGAAGTGAAGTTTAATTTTTTAGTTTTAAAACTATTTCTCTTTTCTGTTTTATTGCTCTTAATGTTAACTATCTGCTGACTTTATTGAAATAGGAAAATTAACATTCTCAGTACAGTAGAGCCACTTTGAAATATTTATTGTGTAACAGAATTTGTCATTGAAAACTCACAATTTTAACCCTTAAAGACATATTTTGATAAAAATGTATTATTATAAAGGAAAACTGTAAATATGATCTAATAACATAATTCAATGTTAGAAATCTAATATCAGAAAAAATAAGTAAAAATGGCAAACACAGCTTTAGAATCATGAGAATTATTCCTAACAGTAGGCCTTTTGAGCATATTTAACATTCCTTCAGTTGAAGAAGGAAAATTCTATTGCTTTAAATATTTTAAAGCTTACTGAATAAATAATAAACCATAGAGAAACATGGCCTATATTGGTATGTTAAGAGAAAAAAAAATGATGAGCTGTTCACTTTCACATCTCTACTTTATAAAATGATTCCCAAACGATTCTGATGGGTGAAACAGACTCCACGGTCTAAGAGAGACAATCAAAATTTCTTAATGCCCCTAGGATGCAATTAATAAAGTAGAAAAGAATTGCATTAAATGGTCCCCTAAAAGAGAAAGAGCCAAGTTTTTTCAAAGTGACTACCTTATAAATTAGTTCCAAATATTCATGAAAAAGATTAGATTAAATGTTATGATCTTGCCAGATGATGTCATGTATTTTTCTGAGCATTCAAAGACTGAATTACAAGATCTAGGCAGTTTGCTAAATATAACATGGTAATAAAACTAAGACTAAAATAAAGAATCTAACAAAAGGAACAAAACCAAATTATTTTCTGCTGATATGTCATAATCCTTTACTTAATATCTTCAATGGACTACTTAATAAGGATCTCTAACTTAGTCTGTAGTAGATCTTTAAAATTTCTGTCTCACTTCTATCCCACTCAGTAAAAGCCTCTATCGTCCACTCTAGCCACAAACCTGAAAGCCATATATTTTATAGGTAAATAAGTAAATAAATATAAGCATATTAACATAATGTGTTATATTTACCATAAATATAATTATAATAAAATACTTTATTTACTTATGTAAGTATAATGCAACAAAACAATATAAAACCAGAGGCTCATGCCTTTATCCTTTTTCTCTTTAAACACAAAGTCAAAATGATGAGGGAGAGGAATTAATGTGAATTCATTTTTTTTTTATATTCCAGGGTGCTATCTAGAATAGACTGACCTAAATTAGACTTGAGAAGCATCATGTCAAGCCACTAGTAAGCTAACAGCTTGCCAGCCAAACTGAACAGTTTTTATAGGAATAAAAATATATAGACTATGATATCTGCAGTATCCAGCACACAACAGAAAATAGTTGGGTCTGTGGATAAACAGAAAAAAGTGATCGCTATCTGGTAGAAATAAAAGAGACAATAGAAACATATCCATAGATTACACAGATACTTGAATTACCACCTAAGACCTAAAATAGCTGTGATAAAAATATTCAAGGATTTAAGGAAAATGGTGGAATAATAAGTAAACAGGCAGAAGTCCCAATAGGAAAATGGAAACTAAAAAAAGAAACCCAGTGGAAATTCTAGAAGTGAAAAATAATATCTGAAATTTAAGAAAAAATGGGGAAGATTAACAGTGAAAAGTTGATGATGGTGTGCTGACACTGAAAAAAGTCTTACAGCCCACCAGTCCCTTAACAAGGCACAAGGCAGTGGAAGCCTGATGCTAGACAAACATGAAGCCTGTGGTACAACAACAAAAGCCAAGTCCAGATCAATTCTTGGCTAGAGTGACTCAACTGCTATACTAATGGCCTGAGAGAAAAAAAAGCATGCCCATATCCAGTGATAAATAATATCCCATACCAGTCACAAATAGTATTCAACTCAGTCTCTCCCATTCTATACCAATGTCTGATAATCAATTTAAAAACATAGAGGAAACACAAGGATCAATTTTAAAAATTGTCCAGAGGCAAAATAATCAACAGAACCAGATTCAGAGATGACCCTAGATGTTGGAATTATCAAACAAGTTTAGTATAAACTTTAGAATATTAAATTTAGAATATCAAAACTTAGAATAACTATGATGAATATGTTAGAATATCTAGTGGAAATGAAGGATAACATAAATGAGTAGATGGACAAGTATAGCAGACACATAGAAATGAGAAAAAGTCAAATGGAAAACCTAGAAATATTAAGCAATAACAGGAATTTTGGTTTCTGCCCTGACATGTAAAGAGTCATCACTCCTATCTTCAAAACAACAACAATAACTTGAAAAACTGAAAAACAACTCTTCTTAGACCCACCAGAAAATTGAGGTCACAGGGAAAACCATCACCCCCAAAACTAGAGAAACTGGTAAATACAAAGGATCACAGCTTGACAGGGGCAGAGGCTTGTATAACGTGGAAAGAAAAATGTCTATCTATCAAGTTCTATAATGATAGTGCATGCTTTCCCAATCTTATCTGCACCTTTCCTCTGACTTTCTGTCCTCCAGATATTTTGGTCTTAGTTCTGTCTCCAAAAGGCCTATGCTTATTTCTGAAAGTTCATTTTTCCCCTTCTATCAGATCTCATTTTAAGTTACTTCTTCAGGGAAGGCCCATCTAAGAGTTACTCTAATAAATGCTCTCATAGTATTAATTACCTTCCTTTCGTGGTATTTTTCACTATTTTAGTTTTCCACATATTTGTGTAATTCATTGATTAATGTGTAACTTCCCTACTGGAATGTAATCCCAAAGCAGGCAGGGAAATGTCTGTTTTTGTTCACTGAATAGAGTGCCTGGCATGGAATAGGGTTGCTATTAATGCCGATTCAGTGCCACAGAATGAATGAATATGGATAGGAATTCGCACATAATCTCTTTGACTTCAAAAGTAGGGGTAAATTATAGGCTTACAGATTTTAGGTAAATATAGAAAGAATGTTCTAACATATACTCGTGTTTATAAATAAAACATGCTTCCTTGAGAATCAAATGTTTACCAAAATAGTCATTTCATTACTTATGATGTGTCAGGTGATTTTAAACATTAGCTCTTTTACTACTGCCAACAGCCATGTGTGGGAGACATAATTTAATTCAATTTTTGCAGATGAAAAAATAGGCCCCTGTGATAAGCAAAATTTTAGGACTGACTCCCCATAAACAATGCCTTAATATAATTTCTTCCTCTTTGAGTGTGAGTGAAATCTGTGAAAATGATGTCATTTCCATAATTATGTTAAATTATATGGAAAAGGGGAGTTTATCTAGATGAGCCTAGTTTAGTTACATGAGCCCTCTAAAAGCAGAAAATTTTCTCCAGCTGGTGAGCAGAATGTGAAGTCAAAGAGATTCAAAGCATGAAAAGGATTTGATCTGTCCCTGCTGGCATTAAGGATAGAGGGCACTACATTAGAAGCATGCAGTTTACCTTCTAAAGTGTGGCCTGTGACTGACACCCAGCAAGAAAATAAGGGTGTCAGACCTACAGTGTAAGGAAGTGGATTCTACCAACAACCTGAATGGGTCTGGAAACCAATTTCTCCCCAGAGCCTCCAGATAAGAGCCCAGTTTGGCCAACCTCATTTCAGTCTTACGAGACCCTAGAGAGAAAAACCAGTTGAGCCCTCCCAGACTTCTGTTCTACAGAACTGTGAGCTAATAAATGAGAGTTGTTTTAAGATGCTAAATTTGTGGCAATTTGATATGCAGCAATAGCAAACTAATACATCTACTGAAGGATAAATGACTCCCCAGCTATCTTCTGTCTAAAATGTGACAAGGGTAGGATAAAGCCCAAGAAATTTCTGCCTTCAAATCTCTAACTGCTTTTACGCTCAATCCACACAGCATTATACAAGTAAGAGGCAACAAAGACGACGCAGGTGGATCAGAAATTATATATTTTTCTTGAGTGATAGATAAATGTGGAACGGTTTTCAAAAGCTGTTCAGTTGGCAATCAGGAGATCCAAGTTCTAATCCTGGCACAAGCACCTGCTTTATTGTTTTTTTATGCCTGAGTTTTTTCTTAATCCAGCTCCAATTCCAATTAATTCTTGTTTGTTTGTTTATCTTGTCTTCCAATAAGACAGCCTTGAGATATAAGAACTATCTTGAGTTGTTTTTGACATCCCAAGAGTGTGTAGCATACAACTGACCACAAATACATATCTCATCATTATAGATCTATGGTAACTTTCCTACAGCTACCCTACCAGTTATTCCCTAGTAACTATGAGGCAGCAAACAGACATTCTGAGTTGTAAAATGACCCATTCCCATATACATCACTGTAAACCTTGAAGCTAACTTTCCTCCAGGAATCTCTCGAAAAAAAAAATGAGTCCTTTTGGATAAAATCCATTTTAATATCTATAAACTCCATAGTTAGATACTGAAGCTAGATATTGTATAAATGCATAGGAGCATTTCTTAGGATGAAATTGAATTGTGATAATTGTGCTTAAAAGTACATTGCATACCTTAGTTAACAGATCACTGCCACTGCCTGTGTAATAAGGAAGATTAGGCAGAAAACACACCTTAAATGAAATAACTACTTGTTTCACGTCTTCCAGGTTTTAGCATGACTTTTCTTTCTTATTGGTTCATCCTTCTGGCACATAGGCTCCTCATATTGCTCTAACTTCATCATTATTTTACAATGTTCTCAAGAGCAGGGTCTGAAAGAGTAGCAGCATAATAGTTGGTGAGTATGTTCTACTTTTTCACTCCGTTCCCTTTGACTATAACCCTGATAAAATCTACTTTCATCTATTTCAGTAGGAGTGTATGATATAACCAATTGTATTTTTTGAAGTATTTCAAAGGCTTAAAAATTAATAGCAATTTTAAAAATTATAAATAAAGAAACATAAGGTAAAATAAATTTGAACATTCTGAAAGCAGGCTGATATTGGCTATATGAGTGCTAATACATTACTCTTTAATGTGTTTTTAAATGTATTGTGACCCAAGCTTGTTGTCAAAATGACATTCAACTTCTGTATATGTTCCACTTGATGTGGATAACCATTGTATCTTGATGGTAAATGAAAATCATTAAAACAAATAGTGTAGAGGGATTATTTTAAAATCCTGCCTTTATGTCCATCAATACCATTTGCAGATCTGCCAGAAAAAAAATTATAAGAGTATTCGAACTGCACGATTCAAGATCTTCAATGATTACATGCAAGACTGATATAGAAATTTCTCACCTGATAAATAACATCTAATAAATCGCCTAGGCACAGTCTCTGTGAGCTTTTTATCTTCCTTTGGAACATTAAATATTGGTTATTGCCACAGGAAGAATTTTACACTAGATGGACTCATACTATGATCCATAGTGGCAATCTCCAAATTTATCATTCTCTCCTTCGCTTGTTCTGTGTACTATTACCCAGGTCGTGCTATTTACACCAGCTGTATTCTCTTGTTTAGTGCAACTAAGACATTTATCCTTCAGCTCATACACCTGATCTTCTACACGCCATCCCTCCCATTCCCATTGGAAACAAGCTATTCATCATAATTTTGTCTCTTGTGTCTGTTGATTGTTTGAAGACATCAACCCATCATTATAAATCTTCCCTTCTATCTCCTAGCAATGCAGTTAACTGAAAAGACTTCCCCAGAAGTGCATCTTGCTTTTACAAGATTCACTATAAAAGTAGTTTTAACTCCTCATATGCATTTTTCAAAGCTCTGGGCCATTGCTATTTACCTACTCTGCAGTTCAAGAGCAACTACTGAAATGTATACAAACACTGGATTTTTTAATGACTGAAGCATAACTGTAGTCACAAAAAATTATTTTAAAATCATGATATTATCATTTTTAAAATCTGTAAGGAAATAAAAAGCAAATTATGCGGAAAGTCATCTGAGATGGTCACCAAATTTACAAATGAAAATTATCATAATCAAAATTATTTTCTCCATATACATTAAGGAGAATGTGATAGGCAATTTACCAGATACTAGGACTGCAGAAATGAAGTGCAAATGAGCTCAGAGTCGTGTAAGTAAAAAAATAATTAGCCTCAGTGTGGTAACTATACAGACGTACGTACAGACGAATGAAGGCACTATCCATCCCAATGTACCAGAGGATTACCCAGAGACAACACGGCACATGAGTTCAGATTCGGAGGAAAATATACTTTCACAATTGGAGAAGATAGGAAGAAGGCACCCAAGTCATTTTAGGTGAGGCATTATGATGAGTGTCAAGGGGTATGATTAGAATTCCATTGTACCAATGGTTAACAGTGCGGCGAAGAATGTAGACAAGATTTAAAGGGTATTATATGATGACAAAGATTTTTTTCATAATGAAAAGGAGAAATCATTGAAAGTTATCAGGCAGAGAAAATGTAAAATAATATTTGTGTTTTGGAAAGTAAGTTGATGTGGTGTAGGTTAGTGTAAATCCAAAAAGGATGTTGTTGAAATGATGTCTTTAAAAACACAGTTGAGACAGTGAAACTCTGAGCTAAGGCAATTGTCAAGGAAATGAGAGGAAGATGGACCTAGAAGGTATTATTGTAGAAAAGTTGGATACAGGCTGGAAAGATTCATAGATGACCCAGACTTTTCTAAATTGTGCTTCTGAATAGAAAAGTGAAGATGAAGATATGAGAAATAAGAGAATCAATAGTAACTTTTAAAGAGAAATATTTTCCTATTATCATAGTCATTTAAGAATAGTAATCATACTGGTTAGAGGTTTTGTAAATATTTTTTTCTGAGCAGGAGAATTTTTTTGCAGTTTTATTGAGATATAATTGACAAGCAACACTCAGTAAGTTTAAGGTGTAGGGAATAATGACATATATTTCGTGAAATGTTTACCACAATAAGTTTGATTAGCATCCGTCATCTCATAGAGTCACAAAAAAAAAAGAAAATGATAGGTTTTTCCTTGTGATGAAAATTCTTAGCATTTACCCTCTTAATTTTTGAATATACCATACAGCAGTGTTAACTATAATCATTATGTTGTACATTACATCCCCACTATTTATTTATCTTATAACTGGAAGTTTGTACCTTTTGATCACCTTCCTCCAATTCCCCCACCCTCCATCCCTGACCTCTGGTAACCACAAATCTGATCTCTTCTTCTCCGTGTTTTTTTTTTAGATTCCACATGTAAGCTAATCACAGTATTTGTCTTTCTCTTGACAAAGTCTTTCTTTTTGACTTATTTCACTTAACATCGTATCCTCAAAGTCCATCCATGTTGTCTCAAATGGCAAGATTTCTTTCTTTTTAATGGCTGAATAATATTCCATTATGTATATACACAACAACTTCTTTATCTGCTCATCCATTGATGGACATTTAGGTTGTTTCTATGTCTTAGCTATTGTAGATAATGCTGCAATGAACATAGGGGTGCAGATATCTCTTTGACATAGTTTTTTGTCCGTCAGATATATCCCCAGAAGTGGCATTGCTCGACTATATGGTAGTTCTATTTTTAATTTTTTGAGGAACCTCTATACTGTTTTCTCTAATAAATTAATTTTTGATTGATATTGATACTTGACCACATTTTCCTTTTTGAATAAAGCAGTAGAAACTATAATCTATTTCACATAAGTTACATATGGAAATGTAATACTCCCCCCAAATGCACTGCATTACCACATTAAACCATCCCTAAATTAATATAATTACATTAATATTAAAATCAATAGTAATATCTCAATTTATATTGAAAATTTTTTATCACTGAGATATTAATTAATTACTGCTTTGATAAACAATAACAGATAGCTGGTAGTAAAGCTAAGAAATGACTCTACATTTCTGTTGAGAATAACATTGCATTTTCTTCTATATTCATTATATGAATATGAATTCAAACTGTGAAAGATACTGTAAGACTAAAACCTTTCCACTTACCCTTGCAAAAGCCTGCCCCCAAATTGTTCTCCCCCATCCCTCTTGCTAAACTCAAATTGTCTAACTGACAATTTGGGTTACTAACTGTAGTAACCCTGTAGGCTACTAAACTGTAACCCCAGCCTGGCTGCCCCTGCTTCCGGTCCTGTGACTAACACATCCTCAGGTTCCCTACACCTGCTGAGAGTGTGAACAGTGCTCAGATCTAGAAACAACTTGAACTCTGAATAATCCTCCCCAATCTTTAATCTTCCTGTAGAATACACATCTTAGAGCTGTTCTTTCACAATGTTTTAATAAAACATTTGTGATAATGGCTTTTGGATTTTTGTTTTCCTTCCACAAAGCTCGTTATTGGTAGGACAATTTTTTTTTAATTTTTCAATACTAGTCAGAAATAAGGAATGTGGATTCTGTACTTTATTTTTGGTAACAAGTAGCCATTGAAAGTCTTTAAGCAAGAGAATCACAATACAGGAACTGCCTCCGTAAGACGATTGGTTTAAAAATTCTGTGTTGTATAGGTTAAGTTGAAGAGAAACAAATAACAGTCTTTTAGATGATTTTAAATATAAATTAAATGAGGCTTGATTTGGATTTGTGGCAGTGGAGATGGAAAGGACAGATAGTTACCTAATGTCGCAGACTTATGGAAGGATTAGAAATTGAATGTACTTTTACAGTTCTGAGCCTTAGATAATTTACATAAAGAGGGAAATTTAGAAAAGGCAGAGGGAGGTTTGCTTTTTTGGGTGGAGAAAGTGAGATGTTGATAAGGAAGAAGGGGTGGAGGTGAGTTTTGTTTTAAACTTGAAAGTAATGAAATTATGTAGGGATTTCAATTACTCATCAAAAATAAGGGTATGAGGCTTAGAAAGAAGAAATGATGACAGATGAATATTTGTGAGTTACCTCTACAGAAAGGATGTGGAGTCAGGATATTCCTGAAAGAGTTGGGAGGGACTAGAAAGAAGGAGCAAGAGAGGAAAGGATTAGGAGTAGACAGAAATGAAAGAGAAAAAGAGACAGAAGTTAGTCTGTTAGAAGAAACAAACAAAATCAACTGTGTTTCATCAAATCTAGGGTACCATCAATTGTATGACTCACCATTATTTTAGGCATCATAAAAGGGGAAAAATATTCTAAGACTGATATGTACATCTTAGAATCATAGAAATGTGGTATGTTTAGGATACAAAAGGGAGATGAACCAAGAGTCAAGAATGGATAGTAATTATGAAGAAATCATTAGGTGTTTTATAGAGAACAATTTACAATGCTGAGTCCCCCAAGATATGAATCTGTGTATCATTGGTGAGTAGATGGGTGTAATAGCAGTAATCAAAAACTATTTGAGGTGAAAGGCTGAAACTTTGACGTGAAAATTATCCCAAATAATGGCTGTTGAAAGGACCATGCAAGAAAGTTGGGAGAAGATGGTACATCTGGATGCCTTAATTTCCAAAGGAAAATAGTGTTAAGTGATTGTGTGAGAATAAAGGTCTGACAGTGGGACAGGAATTCTGCTATCTCCTTCCTACTGTTTATTTTAGTCTGTCCAAAAGAAAGAAAGAACAGCCTCCTCTGGAAAGAGTTTCAAAAAACTAGTGTCATCAGGAGAAAGCCAAGCAGACTTATAAGAGGTTCCAGTTAGAATTAGTAGGTGAAAGGAGGGTCCAAAGAAAGTTTTAAATATGGAGGAAAGATGGTTTACATGGATAGGAGACAGATTTACTTGCTCAGAAATGGCTTAAAATCCAGTATTACCACAAAACTTTTTCTGAGAATTATCTCTCCTAATTGGTGTTATTTGGAAAATATTTTGTGAAATGATTCATTATTAGGTATCAAGTAGTGAATTTATACGTTCACTCAACAACAACAAGGTGAAAACTCTAAATTGCATTGTTTTATTATTATTAATTTCTCATAGTGATGGATTACTAAGATACTATATTGACAAAAAATTGAAACAGTTGTCATAATACAGTTGTGCATCATTTAATGACAAGGATACGTTCTGAGAAACATGTTGTTAGGCGATTTCATCATTATGCAAATGTCATACAGTGTACATAGTTTACACAAACCTTAGTGGTATAGCCTACTACATACCTAAGCTATATGGCAGTAATTTTATGGCACCACTGTCTACATGTGGTCTGTCATTGACTGAAATGTTGTTACACGGTGCATAATTGTTTGCACAAAATGACTATACCCTAATCTGTGATGTTTTCATGATATGTGGAGATCAAGAGACACCAATATAATCAGCAATGACCTTGTTAGAAAATGTCAGTTTAGCAGAAAAAGGAGTATAATGGGGCATGCCAGATCAACCTCTTGTATCTATTTTCTCTGACACTTTACTGTCCCAGACCAGGAAAATTTGTCCCAGCTCTTAGGTAAATAATATGCTCCTCATAAATTTGTTTATCTCAATGAAGGTTACCTTAGTGTTAATTGTAAACAAACACTGTTAGCATGAATGTACTGTACCTTAGTTCTACTGAGAGTAATAGATGCAAATTTTACTGATGTTTCGTGCCAAACATTGGTCAACATTGACACTGAAAGTTGCCTTATCAATTCCTCGGGTTTATGGAGAATTTTTCTTTTTTGCCATTTCAGCCAATTTCTTAATTTCCAGAGGTTTAATAGAGGGCTCTGGAATTAGGATAACTGGGTTTAAGAGGTTAATCTCGATCTTTTTTAAAAAAGTGTTTGACAGTGATGTGTTAGCAAATGTTTAACAATTGACTCTGCTAGGGAGAAATCAAACTCCCACTTCATTTTTTTCTGGTTTCTGTGATGTACATGCAACCACGACCACCATGGCTGATTTCGATCTACCAATAACGTGATATCAACTGGCTCACAAAACTGAAAATTTCACAATTGACTCTTGTGAACGAATGTCAGCTGGACTCAGCATATCACTCCATGTCAAAGTATCAAAGCAACACTATTTAGTAGACAGAGTCCTGGATTTTGCAGTGAAAGATCGAGATATTGGTCTTATCTTTACCTCCCACTAATCTTTCAAGATCTGATGAGCAGGAACTATCTTATTTTTTCTTCTTCACAGTATCTCCCACACTTCTTGATAGCTATGAGATATCTGCAAAAGGGAGGATAGGAAGATAGACAGCAAGGTAGTTGCTGTTATCATTATTTTACATGTGGCACAAAAAAAGTTGAGAAAAATTTCAAGGTAAGTTATTTGGCTTGAATATTATTAGAGCAATAGAGTAATAGAAATTAATCTTTAAAATTTACTCTATCTCAACATATTCATTTTAATTACAATTATGTGCATGTTCAGGAAGGTAAAATTAAATAAGTGGGTCATAGACTTTGTAAACATGAACACTCGGCAGAATGCTGTTCTGCTGCTCATGGGGTTGGTTTATGGATCAATTCCTTTCTCTTTCCCTGGGTCTACATCATGCATTCTCAATGGGACGGAGGTTCTTACTCTTTTTGGGTGAAAGGCACAGGTACATAAAACATATATCTACAGCATTAAAATTTCATGGTCAGGGGTAACTATGAAAAAGAAATGTCCCCAAATGTTCTTGTTTTTAAAAAAGAGGAATTTTTTCTCTTTTTAAGTTGAAGACACTAGTCTGTACCAGCGCTGTCCAATAGAACATTCTGCAATGACGGGTATGTTCTATTCTACGCTGTGCATTGCCGTAGCCACTAGCTACATGTAGCTATTGAGCAGTTGAAATGTGACTAGTGTCGCTAAGGAACCGAATTTTAAATTACACTGACTTTTAATTAAATTTAAATAGCCACATGTCCTATCGCTGCAATGCTGGACAGCACAGCTCTAGATTCTAGTAGAAGAAAATCTGATTTAAAGACACATGGGACTGTCAATTATGAAAAACAAATCATTTAAGCAATTACCTAACAACTGCTAACAACTAGATTCTTTTTTTTCTTACACAAAAATACTTGATATCAGCTGCTTTATGATTCCCATCCTATGGGGTTTCTTTTAGGTCTCAAAAGACGACAGGATCCTGTGTAATCCGTCACAAACTAATCACAAATTTGAGGGCTATTCATTAGGTGGGGAGTCCCTCACTGTCTTACTCTTGGAAATTGAAAATATGCTGGATATGAAGGAGTCCAAAATGACCTTTTCCCATGAAGTGGTTCCTTTCTAGGAACCAACCCACTAATTCAAATGTAGAGAAGTATCAATTCTCAAAGCCTGCCTTTTAGTACTTATTTTCATAACATCCTCACTTAGAATTGCAAAACACTCAGAAATCAAAGACTGCAAGTTACATTTTTGTTATTTCAATTTGTAATGGTTCATCTGATTGCACATGTTTCAAAATGGGAGACCAATAATCTTTTCTTACCCAATTCCTAGATAATAATATTTAATAGCATCCTATAATAATAACGATGTGTGACCATTTTTCAGCACCATGCTAATTAATCTTATCGTAACAATATGTAAAGCAGATATGACCTATTTAAAGATGAGATGTAGCAAAATTAAGGTCACATATACTAGTAAGTAGCAGAAGCAGGATTCTTAGTCAGGTCCACTTGCTACAGCATGTGTGTTCATAACCACATTATGTAGTGTTACTCATCATGCAAGTAAAATTAAAGTACGCTGTTTAGAGTGATCTTAATATGTGAACATGTGTCTATACGTGTATGTGAGCACAAAAAGAACCAGCCATATACTCTAAGCTCCTAAAGATGGTGAAAGCAATTCTCTAAGAGACAAATCATTTTTATTGATTGTCCTATTACCAGTAATTTTTTAATAACATGCTTAGTTTCACTGTAAATTTTTACTATAAATGAACATTGCTATACACAGTATAATGTATTTCAGCCACAGTGCACAAAATTTGAAAGACTAAGTAAGGTAATTTTTGATATTTTTGCCATACTGAAATTTTAAAAAGTCCTACTAATAATTGTGTAACTGATTGAGTCTGCAAAAATATATGTGGGATTGGTAATTATCTAATGACTAATGAATTTTATGTATTCAATCTAACTTTTCAAAATGAAATAATGGGTTTTCATTGTGTTTATAGTGAACTACTCAAACAAAAATTAATTCAATATGATTGCATTGGATCAATGCAGCAGAAATAAGGGCAGATCTAGAAAGCATAACAACATGTTTTTAATTACAAGATGTTAATCATCAAGAATAATGACAGAATTTCTGTTATAAATAGAATACACAATTGGTAAGATCTAGAAAAGAGGTAAAATTAATCCTGGTACATTAAATTATATATGTCATAGATTTCTCTAGACTGTTTCTTAGTATTGAAGTTCTTCAAGTACAGGTTACATTTACCATGGAGCTGTAGCTCCTCCTAGTTGCTTAGGGTTTATGCATAAAATGCAAAGAAATGTATTATTGATAGAGAGTCAAGACTAACCAATTCAAGCATTAAAGAAAAATATCGTAAGTGGGGTATAAGGAAAATAAAAGAGTGAATTTTACTTCTCGTATGCTGTCTATAGCCATAGGAAGTCTAGGGAAAGATGAAATATACCAATTCTGGTAGCATTTATTTAGTGAATTAAAGACATATATGCTGTCATTTGATGCACAGAGACAGAGAGACTCACTACCTAATAGTTCACATTGTTTTATACCATTTATCCTTACAAAGCACTCAAATTCATTTTCCAAAGGAAAATAGTGCCTAATGACAGAAATTTTACTGTATCGGTAAGCCTAGAGATAGCATATGTAATTGCTTTAGCCCATTTAACCAGCACAGCTCCCTAAAACAGAGGAATATGTAGAGAACTAGCCACCACTTGAAAAGTTGCCCTTAGAAGCTTCTGGACTTAGGTCTTCAGACACAAGCCATGAGTGTAAAAGGCTTTGCATGTCAGCATTAAATTTGGCGGAAATTTATCCTGTTTTCTTGTTCTGAAAAGTCAGTTCTCAATCTTTGTTTTCATCAATCTGAGGTTTATTTTGATGACGAATGGGAACCTATTCTTATATCAGCTTGCTCAGAATTTCTTTGGACTAGAACCATTTCAGAAGAGTTAAAAACATCACAGCCTTATGTCTTCTCCTCCTCTTCAATAACTGATATAAGACCGTGATGTGAGACTCACATAACGTGGTGCCAAAATGATAGGATCTAAACTGCTGCTGTCCTGAGAAGACCACACAAAGGTCTTTTCAGGTTTATGGTCTCAAAGAACATGTTAGCTAAGTGTCTTTCTTTCCTGCAAAATAAAACCCACAGATGTACCAGAAATATATAGAATACCACTACAAGTTAAAATAAGAGAGAGAATTCTTGAATTTAAATGCTGTAGTAAAAAAGAACTGTTAGGTTAAGCATAGTATAGTTATTGATACAAGTATTACATCACTAAACAGAAAATTGACAGCATTGAGATATTTTATTATTTCCTTAGTTTTTACAAAACAGTATAAGACAGAGTAATATTTTAAGAAAATGAAATGGAGTTTCAGATCAAAACTTAAGTGATCTATAAATGGCGAAAGTGAAAGAATGTTGCTCAATAAAAAGCTCTACATTTGATTTCTATATTTCTTAAATTATAATTAAAATTATAAAAATATTGAATTGATCTAATGTGAATGTGAATAAATTTTAAGATAGTTCTAGTAGTGTGAAAGAATTGACAATTAAGTGTTTGAATCTTTAGATCATTCATTCATTCAGAAATCATAACGTGTTCTGCACTTGTGGTTAGTACAAAGATAAAAGATAAAGTTTTTACCTTTCAAGGAGCACGTAGATTAGTGAAAAACCTGAACAGCAAATATGAGAGAGAGAGAAGAGGAAAGGAGAGATGGAGAAAAATATTAAAGGAAGACTGTCAGATGCAGGACCAGATATAATATATCCTAAACAAGCATGAATGTCTTTGAATTGCCCTCTTAAAAGACAAAGTCTACCAGAGTAGATTCAAAACACAATCCCAAAGTATGCTACCTTTGCAAAATACATCTAAAACTAAATGGGACAGGAACACTAAAAATAAAAGACTAAGCAACATCAATAAATTTGGACTACAGCAAGCACAAGTAGAAATATTGCCATTGGAAATCAGTGCGGTTCTTTGAAAACAAATTGGTTATAAAGGACAGAAACTTATCCATTCTAGTTTTTTAACCGAAGAGTCTAACCTGTAAAAATATAAATTTTGTCATTAAAAAGCAATATTCATGCAAGGTAGAAATAGGGAAATTACAGAAAAACTCAAAAAGCAAAAGTCGCAAAATACCTATCGTGAGAAGTAAACGAGTTGTGCAGTACTGTAACATTATGTGGATAACAAGCTAGAGCTAGTTTTATAGTTAGTTTTATTTGATACATAGTATTTGGTCACCTGAATTTTTAATTAGCAATAATATCTTCTTAAAATTCCCCCATTTTATTAATTAATTTTCTGCAGCATGGTTTTTAATAGTTGCCTACTATTTCATCATAAGGATATAGTATAATTAATCTCAAACTTAGATGTCTACATGTTGTCCAATTTGTCACTTTTATCAAAAAATGCTAAAATAATCATCTTTCTAGGCATATTTTGAAACATTTCTGGACCTTTCTTTGGGACAAATTTCTAAAGTGGAATTTCATGGAAAATGCATTTGGACATGGTTGTCTTTTACTACATCTGAAGAAATTGTTTACAACACTTGATTAAATTGCTTCCAATAGTACCCCCCTTATCCTTGGTTTCACTTTCTGAGGTTTCATTTACCCCTGGTCAACCAAGGTCAGAAAATATTAAATGGAAAATTCCAGAAATAAACAATTCATAAGTTTTAAATTTGGAGCCCTTCTGAGCAAAGGGATGAAATTTCACACTGTCCTGCTCAGTCCCACCCAGGAGGTGAATCATCCCTTTGTCCAGCAGATTCGTGCTGTATGCATGACCCACCAGTGAGTCACTCAGTAGCCCTCGTGGTTGTCAAGTCGACTATGGTATGGCAGTGCTTGTGTTCGAGTAACCCTTGTTTCACTAACAATGGCCCCAAAGGACAAGAGTAGAGATGCTGGCAATTTGGATATGCCAAAGAGATGGTGTAAAGCACTTCCTTTAAGTGAAAAGGTGAAAATTCTTGACTTAATAAGGAAAGAAAAAAGTTGTATGCTGAGGTTGCTAAGGTCTACAGTAACTTTTGTTACAGTATATTGTTATAATTGTTATATTTTACTATCAGTTATTGTTGTTTTTTCTTACTGTGCCTAACTTATAAATTTAACTTCGGCATAGGTTTGTGTTTTGTTAGTGTCGTCAAGTCGATTCCCACTCCTAGTGACCCTGTGTACAGTAGAGTGGAGCCCTGCTCTGTCTTTTTGGGCCACCATCTTCCCTTCCAGCGGTATCTCAGCCAATGCCCTGTGGCTGTTCATAGGGTTTTCATGGCTCGTTTTCTCAGGTCCTTCTTCCTAGTCTCTCTTAGTCTGGAAGCTCCGCTGAAACCGGTCCACCATTGGTGACCCTGCTAGTATGTGAAATCCCAGTGACAGAGTTTCAGCATCATAGCAACACGCAGCCACCACCACAGTATAACAACCTACAGGCAGTGGTGTGCTTTCCTGACCAGGAAATGAACCTAGGGTGGTGACAGCACCGGATCTTAGCCACTAGACCACCAGGGCTGGCTCATGGGTGTATACATATAGGAAAAACATAATATATGTAGGGTTCAGTACTATCCGCAGTTTCAGGCATCCATGGGGGGTCTTGGAAACCCATGGATAGGGGGGTACTGTACTAAATTATGCTGTTTTCTACATTTTGATAAGTTTTTACAATTTGCAGACCAAGGAACCATGTAAGAGGGTGCTCATTTGGCTGCATCTTCACCACTACTGGTTATCACTATTTTTTTTAAATCGTCACTTGTTTGGTGAAAAATTGTGCCTCACTAAATACCCGTGTGACCTCCTGCTAGTGAGGTAAACACAGGGAGAGTAGACAGCCATTTGTCTGACTAATAATTTCTCCAAGAAGAAATATTTCCCTGTATAAATTATCAAAAGGAACAATAACCCAAAGGGAATATATGTGTGTAGGTATGCATAAAGATTTTCATTAGTTATTCAGATTAGTAAAATGTTGAAACAAAAAGACTGTTATTCTGAAAATGGTTAAATAGACTATGATATATATTCTTCATGGAGTATTTTGCAATCCTTAAAATGGTATGACCAAAGACCGTGTAGCAAACGGACAAAAAAAATCACGTGTTTTAATTTGTAGATAATGATAATTTTTTGCAGTGTGAAAGTGCTGATATATGCAAACATGGATGCATGTGGACAAAATTAAAATGTATAAAGGGAATATTCAAAAATATGTAAGATTATGAGATTAGAGAGATTCTTTTTTGTTTACTTTAATTTCCACAATTTTTTTTTTTTTTTTTTTGTGAGGAAGACCAGCCCTGAGCTAACATCCGTTGCCAATCCTCCTCTTTTTGCTGAGGAAGACTGGCCCTGGGCTAACATCCGTGCCCATCTTCCTCTACTTTATATGGGACGCCGCCACAGCATGGCTGACAGGCAGTGCGTCGGCGGGCACCCGGGATCCGAACCAGCGAACTCTGGGCTGCCAAGCACGGACTAAACCGCTGCGCCACCAGGCCGGCCCCTCCACAATTTTTAAAAAAAATTTAACATAGTTTTATAACAAAAAGGAAGGAGGAGGAGGAATTTGATGATGATCCCAAACGAAATGGAGATGACTTTTACGTGTCCCTTATTTTTATTGCCACTATCATCACCATAATTCAGGTCCTACTGATTAACACCTGGACCGATAGAACGGCCATGTTACCCTGCCCCTTATCTCGCTCCTCGACACGTAAGCTTCAATGGCTGTTCTTATTTCTACAGAACAAAGTTGAAATCTCCCTAATATATTATTCACAAAGTTAATTGAATGTTTAGGGTGAAGACTCATATTTGACTCCCTGGTTTGGAATCCCAGCTCTACAGTTAATAACAGCCTAATTTTCACGAAGTTACATATCACCCTTGTGGCTCAGTTTTGTTATTTGTGAAATGAGCATCCAACTGGTACCTAAGCCTGGTGCCGTGCTAGTCCCACAGTGCTTGCCTCATATATAAGACTGAAAGAATGTTAATTATAAAATGATTTTTATCCCCTTGTTACTCAAAATACTGTAAAATCCTGCTCCAAGTTACCTTTTAATTCTCAGTCCCATCATGCTGATTAATGACTATATTATCCTATAGCATGTTGAAGAAGTCTTTGCCACACACACACATTACACAAATTTTCTTATATCATTGCCACACTCAACCCCATAACCAACATTTCTCATCCCTGTTATGCACCTGTATCTACTTCTCTAATATCCTGATCAACCTCAAAATAACAGTCAAAAAGTACCTTTCTGGTAGTATGACAGAGTCAGCTTGTACTGGCTCACAAATGCTGAATATTAAATTTTTATGAACTTTGTGAGCTGGTTGACATAATTTTGGTACGTTGAAATCAAAAAAAGATGGGACAATTTGCACAAGGGGAATTAGACAGTGTTATAAATAAACCATTTCCCCCTTATTTTTATTCTTCTGAGAGTCAGTTGTTAAACATTGACCAGCACGCCACTGTATCTTTACACCCTTAAATCTTTTGATTCCTGCATCACACACGTAGAACCAATCATTGTAAACCAGAAGACATCACTTCAAAGCTTGCTTTTATGACTGTTTGATACAGGACAAAGTCAGCAGTGCAACTCTCAACGTGCCTCATCTATTTCCTGTGGATAACGTCAACATAACAGCTTGCTTAAAGAATAAATCAAATGAACACATATGAAATTTATTTGTAAATCATAAACTGCAATAAAGAAGGAAAGTGCAGTAATTATCACTCAGCGTTTCATTTTAACTAGATTTTTAAATTAAATATTTTAGTGACTTATTATAGTTTTAAAAATGTCACTCCAGAAACAATGGTATGTTTTACCAGCTATGAATCGATGTGCAGCTCATAAGCCATTGCTTTTGTATAAGTGAAATGTTATGCTGTTGATTTAAGGAATAAAACAAGCACTTCAGATACAGTTCTCCTAATGTTGGGAATATTAAATCTGAAAACAGTGAGTTCACTGGATGTTTTTAATCATGGATTTTCAGTTCTGTAATGAAATTGACTTAGTTTTAAAGTGCACTTTTTACTTAAGGAAATTGTGGAATTAGACATCTAGAGAACAATAGAAATTGTATTAATTAGAAAAATTTTTGAGTTTCTAGAATTTTCTAGATATTTTAGAATAATAGCAACTAGAGATGAATTTACTATGAAGGTAATGAGTTAAAACTTTAGGGACCTTCACTTAGAAGTGTCTCTTCTAAGGTCTCATGCCTAATTTTGTATTTGTGATTTTGCATTCTTTTTATTAAAGAAGGTCCCCCAAATTGTATAAGCTGCAAGTCCTTCTTTGGTTCTGATCAGGAACATTTATTTTCTACTCTATCTTGGTCCACAGCTTGGGCCGAAGGATGTTTGGTCTGCTTTGTTTTCTCAAAGGGTTCCTCTTTGATGTGTTCGATTGACTCCCTGAACCTAAATTAGTCTTTGTCAGAATGTGTCTGCGCATAACCTGGAGGGTAAGGGCAAACAAAATCTTTCAAGTTCATCAAGACCCTGGATTTAGGGCCCATCCAACGAAGAATAAAACTTTGAGCTTTTCATTGATCTCCCTGGTGGAGTTCTTGGTGGAGTCGTCAGAAATGAGAGAACATACACCGCAAAACATTACACGTTTTGTTCAGAGCCCCAGGACGCTGTCAAGTCCCTCCATTTGTCAGCTTCCTGTCACTTAATTGTAGGTCTTTTAACTTTACTTGTGTTTTGAATGATTAAGGAAAGATTTTAAGTGCTCAAGATGTATTTCCCCTATATAGAAGTGTAATTTGAACTACTAACGGCCATTAAAGACTGACTGGTTCTTTTCTGATTGTTACCAAATACAAAAAGTTACAATCTAGTGAGATTCAAAAAAGTTTGACTAAACGTGGCCTCACTGATATGAGATGATTTTTTAGATTTAGCTGTTATATTTATCTTCAGGGGTGATGATAAAATTGTGTATTGATTGGTTGGATATAAGCAGACCCTAAGGCTCCTGTGACACATGTGACCCCTTAACTTGCTGGGGGTGAAGTTGGGACAGTCACAGAGGAGAGGCTGGGGCAGCCAGGACAGGTAAGCCCCGCTCAGCAGCCAGTTACAAGAACATTTCAATATTCTGACACTAGTAATGACAGTATGTCCCACCGAGTATCAGCCTTGTTTATCTAAAATGAAATTGCCCTGTGTTTAAATTTTAAGCACATCAAAATATTCTTTCTTAGTTATTTTTATTAAATATAAACACAAGTAGCCTAAAAAAAATTTCTTTTCCAAAATCACTTTCTTTCCAAACTTGTTGTGTATGGCTATTTTATAATATTCAGTGTTATCTACTGAAGTACACTTTTTGTTATGTAAAGATTTTGATATGCACATAAAATGAAATAAGATTATGATGTTGCAGTAGAATGAACAAGGTATGTGTAATCAGAAACAAAGAGTTGTATACATTTATCTGTACATATAAGAAGCCATAAAATTAATCCTAATCATCTCAGTCCTCAGACTTATGAGTTAGAAGGTAGAGGGCAGCAGTCTGATTGCTGGAGTCCACACCGCACGCTCCAACTGCACACGGGAGTGTTGGGGCTCTCACTCAGAGTAGCCTAGAACAAGTATTCCTAAAGAGTATTCTTCGACGGATTTACAAAGCACTAACTTTGTGCAGGTATACTTAGTCCTCACAATAGTTCTATCAGGTACGAAGTAGAAATTATTATTTTCTATAGTGTTAATAAAACTTTGCTGGTTTGTTTTAACCATAGCAGGACCTGTTAAGTAAGTGATACTTTAGGGACTGAATTATCTTCTGTATGACATTAGCAAGGGATCAAATAATTTGTTTGAAATAAATCCCCTGAATTTATTAGTATTAATGTGAGTCAATAAATTATAACACACCTGCATTTTTATGTATGTGTGAATTTCATAAGTTCTGACAACATTGTACCATGTTAGTTACAGTTAACACATAGAATCCTGAGATGGTAAGTGATTATCTATACATTAGAACAGGACTCTGACCCATCTATAAGCCCTGCGATGAATATTAATACTTTCTACTGTCTGATATCTTCCGCTTTTAATCTGTCCTCACGTATCTGTCTGCACTTGCGTCTGTACAGCATGCCTTCACCCTGGACAACTTCTCGCTTTTCCAAAGCTCTCAACATAGTTGCTGATTAGACACATGCCTCGTTTCACATGCCTTCTTTGACGTGTGCATGTGTTGTGACCTAAAAACAGTATGGGAGCAACACATCTGAATCGGAATACTGTTTTTGCTTGTCTTAGCAATTTTGTAAAAGGTATTTGGACTCTCCCCTTCAAAAGTTCCTTCTAATGGCATAGTAATTGTTTTTATGACTTTTCCAGTGAATATGCAGTACTTTGATGCCAGGCCACATTCCTGTGGTAATGAAGTCTGAGAGAGAGAAACCCTCATCTATTCCTGGCTTCGTATTGAAGAGTTGCCCCATTCTTTTAATATGAGAGAAATGAAAAGATGAGGAGAGACAAGATTCAAATGAACGTCATTATCATCATCATCATTTTTGTCATCAAATATTTATTGATACTTGTCTTTTGCCCGAAGCTCTAAGGACTACTGTAATGAATTTTAAAAGCCCTTGTGCAATCTTGAGATATTTATAGACAGAAAAATAAAGCATCTGTAAATGTTCCTTGGAGAGCTTTTGAAAATAGACATGGGTTACACAATATCCCCACAAAATCTTTCCAAACAAGGAGAATATTAACAAAATGATTATTAATGAAATGTTTAATTCATACTTGTTTAATCCACTACTTAACATATCCAGTACTTATATGCTGACAATTCAACATATAGTACAGAGGGGCATCTCCTGAGATCAATGTATATAATCTGGTTATACTTGTTTTATAGAATTTGGAATAAAAATTCAAACTTCAACATGATTTTATCTTTGTATTAATGATGCATGTTTTGCTAATAACTACAATTTACTTCCCTTCAACTTTTTTTATTGTTTCTAACCAAAAATTTAAAAGGATTTCTAAGGAAAATATTCGTTTCCTGGAAAATTTCTCATAGGTCAGGCTGCCCAAGAAAGAGACTGAGATTTCCATGCAGGTGATTTATTGAGGAATGCTCTCAAGGGCAATGCCTATAGGGAGGAACAGAAGAAGGACGGGGAAAGGAAGATGCTGAACTAACATGTAGTTATAACAGAAGCCTCGGTTAATCACTCGGGCTCTGTGAAGCAGGGTCGCTCAGAGTTCACCCAAGTTGAGTCACCCTCGGGCACCCCAGAGCAACCAGTGCAAGGCAGCTCCCTTCAGCCAAGGACAATTCAATCTGTGGGAACAAATTCAGCTCTGAAGCGTTGCCAGGCAACTCCTCTGGCGGTAGGAGGAATGACTTTCTCTGTTCTGAATGGGGGTCTGGGATGCTCACTTCATCCACCATAGTCAACCCTTTGTGCTGCTGACACCCAACTGCTTTCAAAAATACCTACACCCCATCTGAAACTGCTCCCCCTAAATTCTGACTTTTCTCTTTTTCTGAAGAAGGGTACAAGAAGGTGGTTACTGGAAGAGCTACAGCTTCTTTCACTGAAGCTGGTCTCTGCAGCTGATACTCCTCTTACTCTTCTCCTATGTGGTATTACCCCCATCTTTGGCTAGCAAATATGCTAGTTAATGGATTACCTGGCGAAGTCATCTAGAACCGTATGCCTCAGAGTTCTGACCTCCTAGTAAGACTGTGGCTGCTGTGTTTGTCCATTTCCTGGCAATATTGGGCAAAGGGGTACCCTCACATGTCCTAGTAGGTCACCTTGATACCAAATATTTTCTTCCTTGCCCCCATTTTATAATAGCACCCTACATCATCCTGATGATCAGCATCAATAACTCCTGTAAGGATGGTGACTTCTTTCCTTGCCTGATTATCTCTTGTCACAAAGAGACCAGTGACTAGACGGAAGCCGTAGAATTAAAAAAGAAACTCATGTAGTGTCCGCTGCTGCAAGATTCCCTCCCTGGGCTTAAGGACCTCTAGATCCACTGAGCCTGTTTTTACAGGAACACAAAGCACAATTACCCAATGTTCACAGAGAGTGATGGTATGTGGTCCCACTTTTACTTTTACCCCTTGGTTCCCAATTCCATGTATTATACCTATTGGGGACAGAACATCATATCATGATCATTGATCCAGAGTGTATACAGCATCCTATAAGATGGCGCCCCATCCCTTCAAGCTCTCATCTTCAAGCTGGCACCTCATTTTCACGTAGCAGTTTTTGGATGGTGTGTATATTATAGAGCCATTGGATCTCGTGGTTATATGATCACTACTATGCTTTTCTGTAAAGTAGTTTCCTTGGTCCACTGAGATGTTACGAGAAATCTCATATTGGTGGATCACCACTACATAAGCCCTTGAGTAGTAATGCTGGCTAAGTAATGCTTTCTTGTTGGCAGGAGAGGCAAGAAAGATATACCTATAACTGGAATATATTCCAATTCTGGTCAAAATGAGTCACTGTCCCTTCAGTCCAATGTAATCTGCTGACTACCAAGTGGTTGATAGCTTTAGTCTCTATTCCTAGCATATTAGGTATTTGGTGAAAGCGATAGCTCGATCAGGCGTGCAACACGAGAACCCATACATTGGGACCATGCATAGTTTCCATATCTGCCACTCTGTCTACTCTGTTCCTGCCTATTTTGGTTGCTGAAGACAGAAGATGACTGATGTTAACTGACTGAGTTCTTTCTACTTCATTATTTAGTGCATCTTCGGCTGCAGATAACTTATGGTGGGCAGTAACCTGCACTGCAAAGACTTCACAGTTCATGCCCACCCCCATTAGTTCATCTATTTTTCGTATTTCCCTAGCCCATATTGTCTTATAATTTCCTTCCAGTCCAATGATAAACCAACCAGGTTGTCTGCCACTACCTGGACCACTTCTATTTTCACCTAAAGATGATGACAATGTCCTCTGACTGAAGATCTACCCGATTTCCCTTTACCTTGATCTCCTGGGAAACCTCTGAGTGAGGCTGTAGGGAAGCAGCACTCCATTTTCAGTTCATATCCATAGGCCAAGTCAGCCCATCCATGAGGCAAGCTTAGGCTTTTTCCTTCTCCTTCAGATGTTAGTTAGGGAGGGCCCCTCCTCCATAAAGCCATAGTGTGAACCAAGGGAGAGCTGCTATTGCAAAAGTGGTGCAAAACAGAGAAGTGCAAGTTATGCATGATCTCTGTCTATTCACACTCGATCCCTGATGTACCATCCACAATAGATTTCTGCGGGTCCTGCCCAATGTATAACTTATTTGTGATGGGAAGGTCTGGCCACATGGATATTTGATGTCCCATAGTCATGTGTTTCATCTCTACCAGGACCCAGAAGTATGCCAGGAACTCTTTCTCAAGTTCAGGATAATTCTCTGCTACATATGACTTGGCCTAGGGCCTATGATCATCCTTCTGGGACTTGCTGAAAGCCCCGTATCGCGTCTTTTCCACTGCAGACTTCTCTAATAACATAGAGACTACTGAGATGTATGACCCAAACACCAAGACAGCTTGTACAGCTGCCTGGAACTGCTACAAAGTTCCATTAATTTAGTAAAATTCTTGCCTATTATCTCTTCAAATATATCTTCTGCCATATTCTCTCTCCTTTTTACTTCTGGGATTCTAATTCCAAGTAAGCTAGAATCACTATTAGTCCACATATCTCAGATGCTCTGTTCTGTTTTCTTACTCTTTTTATCTCTGGGCGTTTCAGTTTGAATAGCTTCTACTGACTTACCTTCAAGTTCACTGGTTGTTTTCTCTGCTGTGTCCAGTCCACTGGTAAGCTCATTAGAGAAATTCTTCACCTACAAGTATTATTTCTCTAGCATTTCCCTTTGAATATATTTTATAATTTCCTTCTCTCCTTTGATATTCCTCACTGATTAATTCATAGTCTAACTATTCTACCATTTTTTACATATTGGTCATATTTTAAATTCTGTCTCTGATAATTTCAATTTATGCATCATCTTTAGATCTCATTCCATTGATAGTTTGTTTTTTCTTGATTTTTTTGAATGTCTCATAATTTTTTATTGATCTATCTTTAAACAACAAGACTACATGTTTTCCTAGATTATTACTTAAAGAATGGCATTTGCTGGACTACCTAACTGGAAACATTTTATACAATAGTTGAACTCTTTTTTAATTTAAGAATTGTTAAAAATAAAATATCTTGTTATAAAATTCTCATTTTGGTTTAAAGAAGCTCTTATTCCATAATTTAATTTTATAATTCAAAATGGTTAGACATGTCAATTTGAATTTTCAAAATCATTTATTCCTAAGTACACGAATTATGTGATTATTGTGTGCCTGTGTTAATTTGATTAGGTCATTCATAAGAATCATCCTATTATGTAAGTTGTAATCATTTTCAAAATGTTGCCACTATTTGGATCTATTAAGCAATAGATAAGCAGAGTATTTGATCATTGACAACATGAAAAGTTTTATATTTGGCATTTTGTATGAGGTACAAGTAAATCGGTATGACCTCAGTCCTCAAATAACTAATAATCAAATATGGACGACAAGACAATAATTCAAATAAATATACTTTAAGGACAATCTGGTAAATGTTGTTAGCTAATTTTTATTAGGAAATACCAAAGGAAATTTTAAAAATGATTTAGTATTTTAGTAGGACCTGAGTAAAAATTCAGTCTTCAAATAGGCAGAGAGGGGGAAATGACATCCCAGGCAGAACTATCAGGAGTAAACATAGACATAAGAAAATATAGTTTAATTCTAATCTAGTTTGATGAAAGCAGTGGTCCTCACACCCACCTGTGCTTTATAATCATCTGGATACATTTTTAAAACATGTAGCTTGTCAGACTTACTCCCCAGTGAATCAGATTTGGGAATTTGTATTTTTAAAAACTCCACAGGTGATTCTATTATTCAATCAGCTTTTTAAACTAGGGGACTACAGTAGTTGATAATATCAGAGGAATGGTAAGAAAGGCAAGATGGACCCAGAGGATTTAGTTTCAGGCTAAGACTATACTTATTTCAAGAGGCAGTAAAGAGTCAATAGAGTATTTTGCTAGGATAACACATGTGAAATGAAAAGGATTGGGAATTGGAAAAGTCATTTTGGAAAATTTGTCCAACGTGTAAGACTGACCAGTGGGGAGAAGTTGGGTGAAGAGAGCTTGAAGAGAAAGTAAGAGAAGGAATTTAGGTAGAGAAAAGTTAGATAGATAGATAGATAGATAGATAGATGATTGATAGATAGACAGAGATATTTACATGTATTATTCCTGTTACAAAATTATTGATGCATGTAAATATTTGACTGATCATGCTTCTCAGTTTATATACTTTAATGGCTCGTTTCTGAAAAGGATTCTTTAATTTCTGATGTGAAAATATCAAATACAGAAGTAAATGTTGAGGCAGTCTGGTAAAAAGGGTTTTGACACAGGCAGAGGCTTGGAAAGTCCCCCAAATTCCACAGGTAACCATCTACTCTGCTTAGAAAAGGAGTTGCCTATACTATTAATGAAATCAAGAACTCTAATTTTAGAACTGCAAACTAAAAATTATTCCACATATAAATTACTGTAGCCCCAAAGCAGGCAGAAGGATGGCAGGGAAGAACAATAAGTTTGACATAACAAAAAGTACAAGTTTTTTTGTCATATTTCTTCTCTTGTCAAATGAAATCCACAATGCTCATCATTAAATTATTTGGAAAATATCTGTCACACTATGAAGGAGGTTGCTCTGATGGTACATGCCAGGTCAAAAAGAACTAGGGAAGGAGTCCAGAACAACACTGACACAAAATAGATGCTCAATAAATATATGTGGGATGCATTAATGAGTAGCAGGAAGTTTCTGACATATAACATAGGCAAGACAGGCAAAGAACTGAGACTGGGATTTTGACCAAGCCTTTGGTAATGTCCAATAAATACTAAATATTATTTCTTTTATATTCACTTGGATTCATGGAAACAATGTCAAGGCATTCACATTTTAATCCTGTGAAGAAGATAAACGGTCATTTTGTTGTAATAATAAATTATTATAAATATCTTTTAGTATCTTCTATGTGCTCCTAGAAAGGTATATCTCTTCATATATCTCTCAACTATGCTACCATACTTTGATCCACAGTTTACAGATGAGGAATTTAAAGTTTGGTTGGGTTGGTAATTATGTTTTTGCTGCAGTTTTTTAGTTACTTTTCATTTTTGGAAGATGATAATGGTTTTCCATTTATGGTGGTGATATATAATTTCCATTTATTCTTTCAGCTTTATTAAGGTACAATTGACAAATAAAATTATGGGATATTTAAAGTGTACAACGTGATAATTTGATATACATTTACATTATCAAAGGATTCCTCCCATCTAGTTTATTAACACATACAGCACATCAGAATTTTTATCTTTTTTTGTGTGTGAGAATGTTTAAGTTCTATTCCTTTAACAAATTTCAATTATAGAACACAGTATTATCAACTGTAGCCACCATGTTATATGCTAGCTTCTCAGACCTTATTCATCTTATAGCTGAAAGTTTGTATGTTTCTACCAACCTTTCTCTTTTTCCCCCACCCCTCAGCCCCTGGCAACCAGTTTTCTTTTCTCTGTTTCTATGCATTTGACTTTTTTTTTTTAGATTCTGATTCCACATGTAAGGGATATCATGCAGTATTTGTCTTTCTCTGTCTGACTTATCTAAGTTAGCTTAATGCCCTCAAGGTCCGTTCATGTCGCAAACAACAGTCTTTCCTTCTTTCCCAGGGTTGGTAATTACGTATGGGAGACTATTTCGAACCAAAGTCCAATACCCTCCACACCTCTATTTCTTTTTAACCTACCATGGAAGCTTCTCTGTTTGAAGGCAGGAAAAAGTAGAGATTCCATTAAATAGTTTCCTTAACTGCACAGGCAAGACAAGTGTTTTAGGCCCACACCCAGAGGAATCACCTCATTCCAGGTTCTGAGTCTCACCATTGCAATGGCTGACAGTTTCCCCAGATTTCAAGAACTGCTTTGTTTTTGCTTGGGAAAGGACAGAGACTTCCAAGGAAAAAAGAAAAAGAACAAAAATGACGTGTAAAACAAAATATGAACACATATACACACACAACAATGATTCTTTTATTTAACAAAGATTTGAGTGAATGAAGCATTGAACTAGACAAACAGAATCCGTGCCTTCATGGAGCTAAGCTTGTAATGGAGAAGACAGACAAAAAGACAAATGAGCAAGTTTTATAGGATGGTAGAAGGGGATTACTTGCTATGAGGAAAGAAAATCCCATAAAACACGATACTGTGGATGAGGAAGGGGATGGCATATTAAATAGTGTGGTCAAGTAGGCCTCACTGAGAAAGTGACGTGTGAGTGAAGACCTGAAGAAAATGAAGGAACGACTCATAAATATCTGGGAAAAGAGGGTTCTAGGAAGAGGAACACAATTTTTGAGGAAACACAAGGAGGTCAGTGTAACTACGGTAGAGTAGCCACAGGTGAGGGTGGAAGAAGATGATGTTAAAAAGGTAGAAAGAGGAGCTGACTTGTGTGGTGCTGAAGGACTAAATGGAAAAAAATAATGGTTTACAGGGATCAGTATGTTCAGGTCAGCTAATCATTACATTCTTATCCTCTCTGGATACTAAGGCTACTTAGGAAGTCAAATTATAAACACAATGTAATTAATGAATAAAGCATTAGGGAACAAATCTCCTAAGGTAATGTTGCTAATGTTTCCTCCAGCTAAACTGAGACATGCTTGCCCTCTATGGAGAGGACACCTCAGCAAGAGAGAGCAGTTCTTTTGTCAAGTCTTCTGTCTCCAAATAGGACTGGACACATCCTTTTCACACTTTACCCCTCGCCCCTACACTTTTGAGGTAAATTGACCATCTCTTTTTAACTGAAACTTTTGTCACTGATTTTGCCAACATTATACATAATCCTACAGAGAAACTTTTCACTCATCTTCTTAACTGGAATAATGATGCCTTTGGAAACACCTAAACCACTCATTTAACATAATGTAGTTGTGAAATTTTTCCCAGGAAGATGATAGTAATCAAATGTTAAATATGTACAAGGCCCTGGGCTAGTTGTTTTAAATACATGGTTTTACTTTATTGTCCCAATAAACCTATAATGTACTAATAAATAACCCTCACTTACTAGTGAGAAGCTTGAATGATTGTGTCTGCACTAAATATTACTATTGTCACAAATGTCTGCCCTTTCCTGGTGGAGGACCATTAATTCCCATCCCATTTATATTGGGCTTGGTCATGACTTGGATTGGCAAATGAAATATACATGGAAGATTTAAGAAGCAGGTGTGTCCTTCTCTCTCTCCAACAAGGATGACGATGTCCCAGCTAGAGGATGTTCCATTAACCTGGGTCCCAGAGTGAAGATAAAGTGCATCTGTAGCTCATCTTGGTCATGGAATATGAATGAGAAATAAATCTGTGTGTCATGAGCCCCTGAGACTTAAGGAAGCGGCCACCTTCTATTGTTCCTACAGCCTAACATAGGCTGTTGTGCCTGTTTAGTCCACACTCTGAACCTGAATCTTCATGGTTCTTTTAAATATGGCTGCAGATTTGACCAATTTAGATGCCGTATTTTTTTGTGTGTGTGTGGTATCATTGCTATCCAAAGGTCGATATAGGTAATAACAGTTATAGTAAAAACAAAATGTAACCATTAAATAATAGGATTTTTATCTGAAGACTAACAATCTCTACAGAGACTTTCCAAAACTATCCTTTGCATTGGAAGCCTCATTTGCAATAAATTGCAGACTCTCCTAGTGTGACTGCTCTAAATAACATTCACTTGAATAGATAGTTCCTCTGTGGTACATAAATTATTAAAGTTATGATATCACCTCGTGAAATGGCTGCCTATAGCACTGTCCCCCACCCTTCTCTGGTGTCCAAACAAATACGGGATACCTAACTCATGTAGAATGCCAATGTTTCAGACTGTTTGGATTTTCTCAAGTTCCTTTCATCCACGATCGTCAAAGCTTTCTTGATCCTCTTTCTCGGGTATGGACTCAATTTCTTTATTTCTTAATCACCCGTTGCACTCAGTGTGCTTTCTCATTGGCACAAACAGCACACAGGTACAGTAGGAAGATGTGGTGTGGTCGTATCCCAGGGCGGCTAACGGCATGGATTCTGCCGTTAACTAGCTGTGAGAGCTTGTGTTTCATTTTCTTATTCTATAAAATGGGGAAAGGAATTCCCACGTCAGAAAATTATTGTGAAGTTTGAATGAGCTGATCTAGGTAAACTGCGTTACAGTACTTGGCACATAGTAAGGTCTCCAAGTATCGGCTATTATTACTATGATATTCTTCATTCTGATAAGTTTACTTGTTTATATGCCTGTCTTTATTCCCACTCGCTTATTTATAGCTACTTGTTTATAAGCATTGTAATAGATTGTCTTTTAATATGTTTTTCTTTATTCCCAACTAGACATTATGTTCTTGGCTACAAGAGTCGTGTTTTCAGATTGCAACTGTTAAAAGATAAACTGAAGCATATCAAAGGTTTTTAGAGTTTATTTGATCAAATCGGGCAGCATATAACCAAACAGATAGAAAGGAGCTCCGAGGAACTGTGTGAGATGAAAGACTTTTATAGCAAGAAGGGAGCAAGAGCAAGGAAGTTATATAGGAAAAGGAGCAGGTTGGTTATTGCAAACATACTATCCTTTAGGGGAAGGCAGGGGTCTATCAGGCAGATGATCTAACTAGTGCTGATCAGGTGATTCCTGATCGACTGGTTTAAGATTCCATGTCAGGAAATGCTGAAACTGTAATCAGGTCTTGGTTTGGTGACGTATGGCTTAGCATAAGTGACTCCACTGTGGGCCTGTTGTCTTGTTTTTAACAGCATCCACTGTACTAATGAGCATAGCAACTTATGCGCATGTCATAAAAACTGCAGGATAGTCCATTTAAACTAATATCTAGAAGCATAAGTCAGGGAGAACATGATTTGAATCCTGATCTGCTGTGTGACCTGTGTGATCTGGAAGAATTACTCCCTGAATCCTTGTTTACTCAGCAGTTAGTTGGAGTTAACGATATCTGCCTCCAGGTGTGATGAGCATTAACTAAGATAATGTCTGCAAAGCCTTCAGCCCAGGGCCTGGCACACCAGTTAAATGTTCAGCCAATGGTAGTTTTTGTTAGTAGATGCTGAGTATGGATGGACACAATGAACAAAGGGATTATTCTAACCATTTTACAGTGATTCTCAACTTTTTCCTAATGTCTCTAACATGTGAAACCTGAAACACAATCTAGCTTTCCACTAAGCTTTGCTTCTGTTGTTCTCTAGATGTTTTCCAACTATGAATCTTGTCTCCCTGACAACATGTTTCTGGATTAACAGGGTCACTCTTTTCTTTTTGTTTGTTTGTTTGGTACCCCTTGAATTGAGTACAGAGGTGGCACATGGTGGATGCTTAATAAGTATTCAAAACTTCACCTTTGAAGACACTGGATATTTAGCCAAAGTTAGATTATATTTACAAATCTCAGACAGCCCATTAATAGACTCACCAAGACCAAATTTAGAAAAATTCAAATTCTTTCTTAATTCCTGTAGGAGAGAAATGTTTGACTCTAAAGGACCATTACAAAAAAATTACGAATAAGTATTCACAGTGACAATTTGATATAATGTATTACTTCACTAACATTCTCAATAAACTTCTCACACTAAAAACAAATCTCTTAAATAGATTAAGCTTGTGCTTTGTTTCTCTTATTCCCGTTAAATTAGTAGTCTGAGAGTTCATAGACCTAAACATGTTTCACCTTGAAAAATGTTTTCTTTCTTTGGTTCATTTCTTCAAGATGTCAAATTATCTTTACAGGGAGGGAGACTTGATTTATTGGTGACGTTTACCGTAATGAGCAAACTTTTGAGTTTTGCATTTAAGTAGTCTCGTGTTTTGTCTGCTCTCTTCTAATGTAGGCATCAATTGTGAAGTGAATATAGACGAATGTCTGTCAAAGCCGTGTCTCCATGATGGGGCCTGTATTGATGGCATCAGTCATTACACCTGTGACTGCAAGAGTGGGTTTTTGGGAACACACTGTGAAAAAAATGCAAATCATTGCCTCTCGAATCCTTATCTACATGGAAGGTAGTTATTTTTATTTTTCTATTATTAAATCTAAGAAAGTAAATTTAACTCACACTATTTAAGACAATGTCAAGGGAAAGTTGACAAAGATAATTTTAATTATGCTCTTTCATAAAACAAGAGCTAAGTGCAGTTAAGATGACAGATGCTGCCTGTTTTACTTAATGCAATGTACTGATACATTATCTCTGCCCTTCTTTTATTTCTGCTCATTAGCATAAAGTAATTTTCAATAAATGCGGATTAATTGGACTTTAATATACTTAAAGGTAACTGCTCACAGTAATAGAGGTAGCAGGTAGGATGATAAGATATTCTATTATTTGCTCTGTGGAGGGATAATACTGCACACTTAGTATTTAAAATGTTCCTAAGTAGACTGGTTCTTTCATCCCTACGCGCATGTAAGGTATTTTGTGACTCTCTTTGTGGAATTGTGTAATAACTCTCCTGCTTATGGATAGAATATTAGTTTATGCAAATCTAGAGCAGGGAGTATTTCTAGGAGATGCAGGTGGCAAAGAATGGCTCACAGATGTACCATGCTGCCTTCTGCAGCATTAGTTTTCTTTTTTAGTCCTGTCACTGACTTTGTAAGCAAGGAAGGAAGGATGAAGATGGGTAGCTCATTGCAATGCAGTTTGGCCACAGCTGACTTTAGTTGCCTGCATAAGCCCTGGACATACTTCTTATCTTTTAGAACTGTTCTTTCTTTTCGTTGCCATGGGGAAGATGGCAAAAAGGAAAATTGATCTTTTCCTTCAGTCAAGTCACCTTGAAGGATAAGACACCTGGAACAGACTCTGCCTTCTATTGCTCATGGGAATGTGGTTTTTTTTACCAGAACTGGAAAAGAAACATTTTAAATGGTGAAACTCTCTTTAAATTATGCTTTAATGTCTTACTTATTTAAAAATTTAATTCTGTGTTTCAGATGCATAGATCTCATTAATGAGTATCAATGTTCATGTGAGGCAGAATGGACTGGCTCAAGATGTGAGATCAGGATTAATGTAAGTTTTGTAATTTTTATCAGATCCAAGGTAACATAAAAAATATTAAAATACTTGCCGTAGATTTCAGAGTCATTTCTTCAACATTTATTGATTTAACTCTCTGTCTCTCCTCTTTGGAATTTCTCAGCCGCTCCAAACAAAACTGAAAATCACAGCTTCTTTTTACCCTTTGCCCACTGTCTCTTGTTATCATCAACTTTTGTAATCTGGAGTCCTCATTAAACTAAATCCTGGAAATGGTCATTGTCGAAGGGAGCTCAGAAGGCTTATAACTCACCGTCTGCCTCCCCCTTTCTGGTCTTATGACACACAGTTGTTTGTGGATGTGTAGGAAGGAGAGGAGACTAAATTGATCCACACCCCAGAAAGAGAAAATAAATACTGGATGGATGTGTCAAAGAGTAGGTACATGTAGAGAACCTCAACACCTATAATACTCTCAAGATCCATCTTCCAATCTTCAGGAGTCTGACATGATGTGATTGACACATGGTATTTTATGTGGAATGCTTCATCTGACAGTGACATGGAAAAGGAAGAAAGCATAGGGACTAAAAACAGCCTTTGGCATTGTGAGACTATGGATATTTTATTTACATTCTTTGTGTGTGTCTCTCTCATCAGGAGAATATAGTTCCTACATCACAGAGTCATGGTGTGATGATGCGCGTGAGACGTGGTAGATACTCTGTAGATGGTCCTTTCCGAGGGAGCGATTGGGTGTTTAAAGTGTTAAGGAGAAACAGGATTGAACCACTATTTTGCTACTTACATGCTACATGATCTTGGACAAACTACTCATATTCTGAAATCATATTTTAGCTATTCAATGAGGGTAATCATAGTAACTACCTCTTAGGTTGTTATGAAGATTAAATTAGATAACGCATGTAAATCAATTAGCACATTTTCTGACATATTACTTTTGAGCGCTTAATTCTTTATTGATATTACGTTGAATTGGGTTCTAAATAGTGAAAGCTATACTTGACGTTGAAAAGGAAATGTTGTAATTAATAAATTCCATGGTAGAGACTGGATGAGGCATATATCTTGTGTGCAGTTGCATATGTTGCCTGTGGGAATATCTAAAACCCTGTCTCTTGGTGGCATAAAAGTGGCATTCTTCTGAATTAAATAGATAAATAGTTTCTTTTATATATGAATTGGTATATGTCCATCTTTATACGCACACATCCAACATTATGAGAACAATTGTTAAAATTCCACCCAGATGCTTCTAGATGTTTTTTCCTAATATTTTTATTTTAACATAAAACTGAACTCATTATCCTCCTTATTCAGTCGATTTTTGTTTCATTTAGTGTATCTTAGGAGCCATTCCACTGTAACACATAGAGTCCTGACTCGTTCTTTTTAATAGCTACAAAGTGTTCCTAATAAGTGTTGAAGAACCACCCTTATTTTATGAGAGTATGAGCAGGCCAGCTTCCCTAGATCCTATTAAGTGAAATCGTTTGTTTAAAGTGATGACTAATTTGATGAGGAAGATGTGGCGATCATTATTTTGATTTACATTTGCCCAGGTTACTGCTAAGATTAAGCCCTTTCCGTGTGATCATTTGCATCTGTGGGTCTGTTGGTGCCTTGTCTACTCACAGCCTTCGACTAATAATATTTTTCTTTGGCTTGCTTGCTCTTTTGTTTTGTTTTGTATATATTATTTAAAATTATGGATAAAATCCACTACATTCTGCAAAATTGCAAAAGTTGTCTAAAGCTTGGCCACTCTTGCTTTCTAAAACTTGTAAATTGTGAGATTTTCATATTTTTCTTTACCTTTTTCCTTATGACTCTGGCTTTGCATCTCTCCTTAGAAAGTCCTTTCATACAGCAATATTTAAATTATTTGCTTCTCTTCTCATCTACTACAATTTTAGGATAAACAGCATTTTTAATATTTTAACCCATAGTTTAACACATAATATCACATTGCTAGGATTGATAAAATGTAGGGAACTATTTTATTCTTTTTCTAAATTAAAATTGATTTTCCCAAGAACTTTCATCAAAAGTTCCTGCAAAAAAGTCCGTTACTTCTCTATTGATTCAGGATGCCTCATTTTTCATGCACTAAATTTCTATATATGGGTCAGTTTTAGGAACACCTATTCTGTTTCTCTACTTTTTAAAATTTCCTTTTACCATTTATATTAATTATTATAGTTCAATAGAATTTTTTTTAAAGTATCGTTTTTCACTAATTCATTAAGTACACTCTAAATGTAATTTTGGTCACTCATCCTGCAGATATCTATGAGAAACTGGGATACAATTATTATCAGAGAAACCTCCTGTTCCACCAGTTCCATTTGGAGATACGGATATATATCTTACTCAGCTGACCTGTTTATTGCAACTTTCTGTATGTTGCAATTCCCAGATAACAGCCTCTGAAGGGCATTCATGGATTGACGCTGGAGTCTGTCTTTCTAGGCTGAAGAGATAGGAGCAGTGGAGAAACACAAGAATACTGATTGAAAAGAACACTCAGGTCGATATGGAGCAGAGTGTTATATCTGAAGCTCCTTGAAGGGTTAAAAGGCAAAGTTTATGTTAGGACTGAAGGGGGGAAAACGCCAGCAAACCTTTTGTGTCAATCTGACAATTTGAGGCAAGCTTTAAAAAATTAGAATTAATGCTAGAGAAAAACAAACGCATGATTGGGTTTGGAATGGATGCTGTGGTTAGTGACGAAATGTAATTAAGTCTATTCTGGGTGTGCATGTCTGGTGTGCGCGCACACACACATACATGAAAGAAGAGAGGGTGGGGCGATACAAAAAGCAGGAATTTCTCTTCATTTTGTTGTCATTGAGAAGGGTAAACTGCTAAAATTGTTTTGATTTTAATATCATATTATAAATATATAAGAAAAGTACTGAAATGAAAAAAGAAAACATGATTATAGAATAAAAGAAGGAATCAGAACATTCTCAGATGAAGGAAAATTAAGAATTTATCACAAGCAGATCTGATATAAAGGAAGGATTAAAGGAAGTTCTCAAAACAGAAAGGAAATGATTAAAAGAAAGAACTGAGTGTGTGTACTTGTATTTCCTCAAGTGTAAACTTAAATTTATAAGGGGCTTTTTATATAATGAGATTATTTACTTTTTGTCTGCCATATGTATTATGCACATTTTCCTATTTTTTGTTAATGTTTAATTAGTATATAGTGGATTCTGGCATTTGGAAGGTTTATTTTTGTGTATGCAAATTAACTGATATTTTCTCTAAAGGTTCTGTGATTTGTGACAAGTGTAAAATGGTAAGATTTGAGTTGGAATCCCCACCAGTTGGCCAGCTGTTTCCCACAAGTCCTTGTAGAGAATATCTATCTCCTTTGAAAACACATCTTTACTTTTACTTATTTATTTGTAAACAACATAAACATTTATTTCGCACAGTTCTGGAGGCTGTGAGTATGAGATCAGGGTGCCAGCGTGGTCGGGTTCTGGCGAGGGCCCTCTTCCTGGTTTACAGACGGCTGCCTTCTCGCCGCATCCTCACATGGCAGAGAGCAGACAGAGGAAGCTGGCTCTCTCACTTCTCTTCCTTTTTTATTTATTCTTTTAATTGAGGTATATTTGACACACACATTATATTAGTTTCTGGTGTGCAACATAATGATTCAATATTTATATCTATTGCAAAATTATCACCACAGTAAGTCTAGTTAATATGTCACCATGCATAGTTACAGAATTATTTTTCTTGTGATAACTTTTAAGATCAACTCTCTTAGCAACTTTCAAGTGTTCTATATATTATTAACTATAATCACCATGCTGTACATTACATATCCAGGACTTATTTATTTTATAATTGGAAGTTTGTACATTTTGACCACCTTCACCCATGTCACCCACTCCCCACTGCCCTTGGCAACCACCAATGTGCTCTCTATAATGACGAGCTCGTCTTTTTTTTTTTTTAGATTCTACCTATGGTGAGATCATATGGTACTTGTCTTTCTCTGTCTGGCTTATTTCACTTAGCATAATGCCCTCAAGTTCCATCCATGTTATTGCAAATGCCAAGACTTCATTCTTTTTTATGGCTGAATAATATTCCATTATATGCACACTGTATTTTCTTTATCCGTTCATCCGTTGATGGACACAGGTTGTTTCCATATCTTGGCTATTGTAAATAATGCTGCAATGAACATAAGGGTGCAGATAATCCTATTTTTGTTCTCTTCAGATAAATACCCAGAACTGAAATTGCTAAATCATATGGTAGTTCTATTTTTAATTTTTTGAGTAAACTCCATACTGTTTTCCATAGTGGCTGCACCTGTTTACATTCCTACCACGAGTGCACAAGCGTTCCCTTTTCTTTACCACCTTGCCAACAATTGTTATTTCTTGTCTTTTTGATAATACCATTCTAACAGGTGTGAGATGATATCTCATTGTGGTTTTGATATGCATTTCCCTGATGATTAGTGATGTTGAGTATCTTTTCATGTACCTCTTGGCCATCCATATGTCCTCTTTAAAAAAATGTCTATTCAGATTCTCTGCCCATTTTTTAATTGGATTGTTTAGTTTTTTGCTGTTGAGTTGTCTGAGTTCTTTATATACTTCAAATATTAACCCCTTATCAGATATACGATCTGCAAATATTTTCTCCCATTCAGTAGACTGCCTTTTCATTTTGTTGATGTTTTCCTTTGCAGAGAAGAAACTTTTTAGTTTAATGTTGTTCCACTTGATTTTTGCTTTGTTGCCTTTGCTTTTGATATCAAATCCAAAAAAATCATCACCAAGACTGATGTCAAGGAGCTTACCACCTATGTTTTCTTCAAGGAATTTTATGGTTTCAAGTTCTATGTTCAAGTCTTTAATTGATTCATTTTGAGTTAATTTTTGTGTATGATGTAAGATAGTGATGCAGTTTCATTCTTTTTCATGTGGCTGTCCAATTTTCCCAACACCGTTTATTGAAGAAACTATCCTTTCCCCTTTGTATATTCTTGGCTCCTTTGTCATAAATTAATTAGCTATACATGCATGGGTTTATTTCTTGGCTCTCTGTTTTGTTCCATTAATCTATGTATCTGTTTTTATGCCAATACCACACTGTTTTGATGACTGTAGCTTTGTAATATAATTTGATATCAGGGAGTGTGACACCTACAGCTTTCTTCTTTTTTCTCAAGATTGCTTTGGCTGTTTGTTGTCTTTTGTGGTTCCGTGCAAATTTTAGGATTATTTGTTCTATTTCTGTGAAAAAAATGCAGTTGGAATTTTGGTAGGGGTTATATTGAATCTGTAGATTGCTTTGTGTAATAAGATTTTATCAATATTAATTCTTCCAATCCATGAAAATGGAATATCTTTTGATTTATTTGTATCTTCAATTTTTTTCATCAATATCTTATAGCTTTCAGAGTATAAGTCTTTCACCACTTTGGTTAAATTTACTCCTAAGTATTTTACTCTTTTTGATGCAATTATGGGACTGTTTTCTAATTTTCTTTTTGATAGTTCATTACTAGCATAAAGAAACACAACCAGTTTCTATTTATTGATTTTGTATACTGCAACTTGATTGAATTCATTTATTAGTTGTAACAGTTTTGTGGTGAAGTCTTTGGAATTTTCTATATATAATATCATGCCATCTGCAAATGGTGATAGGTTCACTTCTTTATTTCCAGTTGGAGTGCCTTTTATTTCTTTTTCTTTCCTAATTGTTCTGGCTAGGACTTCCAATACCATGTTGAATAAAAGTGGCAAGAGTGGGCATCCTTGTCTTGTTTCTGATCTTAGATGAAAAGTTTTCAGCTTTTCACTGTTGAGCATGATGTTAGCTATGGGGAAAACATATCTTTAAAATAAAAAAGAGCTCATAAATGGGAATATTTATCACACACACAGAGTACCTTGCTTTTTCACTTAATCTATCATGGCAGATTATTCTACATTAACGTATATAGTTCTACTTTATTCTTCTTAATATCCCATTGTATGGAGATACCATATTTATTTAATCAGTATCCTCTTGATGGAGATTTAAGACATTTAAAGTGTATCATTCTTAAAATTATTTATGTAGCTTAGATGCAGAAGTTTGGGTTAATTATACTCTATTTCATAGTAGGAAATGATCATTATACTTTTAAAACACTCTCTTGCTCATTTTTCGTACATGTATGTATTTTTGGCCTCACAAACTATTTTTTTTCCCACCATATTTGTGTGTTTATTAGGAATCTTCTCCTACATATTTTTCCTATATATTTCCCCTGTCTATTCCATTATTGGCCCTGGTCCATAAATGGTGAATCTCCAACTTAGGGGCAGATTTCTAGTAATACTTATGGGAGAGTGGGACCAATCCTGAATCAGGGGAGCAAAGCAGGTGGGGAAAGAGGACTGCACATCCTTTCCCAGCCTCTCATGATCACCAACACCCACCCCACATCCCTTACAATGCTATGGATTCCTTAGCAACATTTCTTCAAAGGGTTCTCAGTCTTTGGATTACTCGTCCCTGCTTGATCCCTCATTTGCAAAGTTAAAGCACAATATACTTCTGAGATTTTTCTTTCTTTTTGGTGAAGAAGATTGGCCCTGAGCTAACATCTGTGCCAATCTGCCTTTGTTTGGTATGTGGGATGCCGCCACAGCATGGCTTTATGAGTGGTGTGTAGATCCGTGACCTGGATCCGAACCTGCAAACCCAGGAAATAGGGGTTTGTATTAAGTGTTAACTTTTTAAATGTGTTTTTAAAAAATCTTGACTTTGTTTCATGAATTTGGCGTTGTGTCTAGTTTCAGCCCTGATGTACTTTTCTTTCCTATATTTGATTCATTTGTGCATTTCAGGCTGTTTCAGAGACAATGGTTTTGTTTTCCTGTGTTTTAAAGGCCTTCTTTCCCTGAAGTATTGCCAGACACATTTTTGATAAAGAAATAAAAATTAATACTTACTGCAAAAATCCCAATTTTGATATTTCATAATCTTGTTTGATTTGTTGAAACAAAGTTAAACAGTGTATTTTCTTTACATCAAAACATAAGTCAGGTCCGCCCAGTGGCGCAGCGGTTTAGTCCGTGCTTGGCAGCCCAGGGTTCGCAGGTTCGGATCCCGGGCGCCCGCCGACGCACTGCATGTCAGCCATGCTATGGCGGCGTCCCATATAAAGTAGAGGAAGATGGGCACGGATGTTAGCCCAGAGCCAGTCTTCCTCAGCAAAAAGAGGAGGATTGGCAATGGATGTTAGCTCAGGACCGGTCTTCCTCACACACACACACACAAAAAACATAAGTCAGATTAAATTGGGAATCAAAAAAAAAAAATCTTTTCCCTGTTAACTACTTCGGTCCCCGTATTCAACCACATAAGTTCTGAGAAAGAAAGAAAGCAGCAAATGAAAATTATATTGGAAGTAAACCTTAGGGACACTAAGTCTTTACCTTACACATTTGATATGTACAACCCATAGGCAAGAAATTCCTTTGAGAGAGAAATCAAAACTTGGTGGTACAAGAGTCTTAAGTTGGAGTTCAGGCCTATGTGATTTTATTCTGTCGTCACCTTGCTACAAGACCTTGGTGAAGTCACTCTAACACACTTGGGCTTGTCCTCATCCTTGTGAGTAAAATAAAATTATTGGCCTAGATTCTTTCTACTCAATGTTTGGTCCATGGACTAGCAGCATCACGACCACCTGGGGGTTTTCTAGAAATGGAGAAACTCAGGTGTCCTCCAAACTAAACCTATTCAGTTTGAATCTGCAGTTTAACACACTATCCTGAGTATTAATATGCAATTTAAGTTTTAGAAACAGTAGAGTATATTAGTAGTTTTTATTCACAGCTAGACAAAATTCAAGAAATTCTGTGAAGCTTAATAGATCTTTGTGATGGACAAGATAGGGCTCTAATGGGTACCATGTCCTATTTCCACTCTTCACGTGAAACAGTTCCATGATTATCCATTTAACATATTCTGTTGCTCCAAGATCTTATTTGAAGAAAGTATTCTGCTACTTTAGCATTGCTAAGAAAGAAAACATATGATTCTATGAGAGAAACGCTATGATAAAGATATCTCGGAAAATAACTTTCTGTTCCTCTGGGAAGTTCAGAGATCCCAGAACAAACTTTTGGATCTAAACTATACACCTCAGAGAGAACACAGCTGTCGGAGAGAGAACTGGCACACTTACTCACACTGTGGCGAAGCAGTCCACAATGAATACAATCCTGCTCGGTCACTCTCATACTTCTGTGTATTTCCCGGCATGGAGTTTTGAGTACAAGTCGAATGAACATAGCACTGGGGTCTAGCTCAATTGCCTGGATTTCCCTGGTCTGCAACAATAATCCCAGCTTTCTTCTATTTCTAAACACACTAGCCTTTTATTTCTTTAATTTTCTGAAATTAAATTGTGAATTCTTCTTGGAAAGCACTATACTATATTAAACAGAGTATAGCAAAGTAATACAAATGATGACAAACATGAGGAAAGGCATCTCCTTAATTTTTGAATAAGGAAAGATCAAGAACTTTAAATGACAACTTGATTTTTTTCTAGAAAGAAATTGCTTTTGTGTTTCCCATTAAGCCTTCTAATTAATTTAGTAAAAGATTCTTGTAAACCCTAAAGACAGAATTTTTGGCAGTCTAAAAACTATCCCTTTCTTCCCATGGGAGTTATAATTCAATTAGTTTATGTAATGCTTTCTAATAAATCATTCTATATATACCCAGCCGTAGGGCTAAGAGGGAAACATGTTGTTTCCATGCCATTCCCTGTGGAATTCTGCATTTACATTCCCTAAAAATAACGGCAGTACCTGCACCAAGTCTGCTAAGTGCCTTTGGTTATCCTCAAGGAGTTCACATTCTCAGCAAAGATAGAACAAATAATAGAATGGCATTCCTTTATAAAAACATACGTTTAACTCTATCACTTGGGTGAAGGTACAAGATCACCATCTGGGTTCCAAGCATGACTTGAGTTTTATACTCAAGGACATAATCCATTTTTTATTGAAAATTACACTAATTAAACTCCCTGGTGATTTTGATAAACCTCTAATTTTCCATTTGATACATGATATGAATGCAACGGCTTCCACATTAGCCTTGTCAGTAAGAGCTTTTATTGTTAACACTTCTTAGAAGTCACTAAATGTTTGTAAGCATGTGTCAACAAGTGATAATTCTGGAAATTATCACTTTTCTGGGTAAAATATTAAAGAAATAACTCATGTTTGTGTATGTAATTATCCTTGAAGATGTAATAACTTGAGATGCTACAGTGCAAATTTTTCATATTTGTATGTATTCATTAAGAAATTCTGTGTAGGGGCCAGCCCGGTGGCCTAGTGGTTAAGTTAGCGCGCTCCGCTTCGGGGGCCCAGGGTTTTGCAGGTTTGGATCCCGGGCGTGGACAAGCGCACTGCTTGTCAGGCCATGCTTTGGGGGCATCCCATATAAAGTAGAGGAAGATGGGCACAGATGTTAGCTCAGGGCCAGTCTTCCTCAGCAAAAAGGAGGATGGGCAACTGATGTTAGCTCAGGGCTGGTCTTCCTCACACACACAAAAAAGAAATTCTGTGTAGACAACATATTGAGAACAAATGAAAAATAATTACTAATATGTCATAAAGCTCCATAAATTATTTCTCAGAATTATAGGTGCAAATCTTTTCAGAGTTAACATTATATTGAAAAATGATGTCATACCATGTTTAAGGCACCATGCTTCATGCTTTTCAGAATATGAGCACACATCTAGTATCTGAAATGTGAACTTAAGAAGCATATGGTGCGATATGGCAGACACTAAGTATACCCCAAAACGCACTTTCTATTCTAGGCCAAGTGCCAAATGACTGAAACAGAGGCTGACAAGGCTCTTGGCCTTCAGAGTGCAAAGGGAAGAAAGACAACATTTACTCAGCAGCTGTAATGTCCCAGGAACAGGGCTAATTCCTTTATATTCATTATTATGTTTAATTCTCATAGGAACCTGTATGAAGTGGGTGAAATTATTGCCATTTTACACATAAGTGTACCTATATACCATTTGTTGAATAAGTAAGTAAAAGAAGAAGTAAAAAAATGTTTCAAAATTTAAGAAGTAAAAAGAATTATAACCCCTGAGCTTCCGGAATGACAAGTATCAGAAATGCTGGACATAATTTGGGAAAATTCTTGGGAAAAGTGACTAATTAAAAGATTCTGATTGGATACATATTAGGACTCTGGACCAAGATGGTGACCCAAAAGGCTTCTGAATTTTCACCCTGCCACGGATGCCCCAAACATACAGCTATGCACAGAGCAAACAGTGTGGTGTTGGCATAAAAGCAGATGCAAAGATCAATGGAGCAGAATAGAGAACCCAGAGATAAATCCACGTAAATATGGTCAATTAATTTATGACAAAGGAGCCAAGAATATATGATGGGGATCCAGCCCTGACGGCCTAGTGGTTAAAGTTTGGTGCACTCCACTTCACTGGCTTGGGTTCAGTTCCCAGGCATGGAACCACACCTCTCGTCTGTCAGTAGCCATGCTGTGACAGCAGCTCACACAGAAGAACTAGGGCTTACAACTAGAATATCTAACTGTGTACTGGGGATTTGGGGAAAGGAAAAAAAAGAGAGGAAGATTGGCAGCAGATGTTAGCTCAGGGTGAATCTTTCCCACCAAAAAAAAAAAGAAGAAGAATATACAGTGGGGAAAGGATCGTCTAATAAATAGTGTTAGGAAAACTGGAGAGCCACATGCAAAATAATGACTGTGGACCCCTATCTTACATCATCACAAATATCAACTCAAAATGGATTAAAGACTTGAACGTAAGACCTGAAACCTTAAAACTCCTAGAAGAAGACAGTGGGTTAGTTCCTTAATATTGGTCTTGATGATGATTTTTTCAATTTGACACCAAAAGTGAAGGCAACAAAAGCAAAAATAAACAGGTGGCACTACATCAGATTAAAAAGTTTCTACACAGCAAAGGAAACCATCAACAAAATGCAAAGGCACCCTATGGAATGGGAGAAAATATTTGCAAATCATACATCTGATAAGGAGCTAATATACAAAATATATAAAAAACTCATGCAACTCAACAGCAAAAAAAAAAAAACCCCAAATAACCCAATTAGAAAGTGGGTAAAGAAGTTAAATAGACATGTCTCCAAAGAAACCATACAAATGGCCAAGAGGTATATGAAAAAGTAGTCAATATCGCTAATTATCAGGGAAATGCAAATCAAAACCACAATGAGGTATCGCCTCACGCTTCTTAGGATATCTATTATCAAAAAAAGACAAAAGATAACAAATGCTGGCAAGATTGTGGAGAAGAGGGAACCCCTGTACACTGTTGGTAGGAATGTAAACTGGTATGGCCACTATGGAAAACAGTATGGAGGTTCCTCAAGAAATTAAAAATAGAACCATCATATGATCCAGCAATTCCGCTTCTGGGTATATATCCATAGGAAACGAAACGATTATCTCGAAGAGATAGCCGCACTCCCATGTTCATTGCAGTATTATTCACAATTGTCAAGACATGAAAACAACCTATGTGTCCATCGACAGATGATTGGGTAAAGAAAATGTGGTGCCTATATATACAATGAAATATTATTCATCCTTAACAAAGAAGGAAATCCTGCCATTTGTGACAACATTGACAAACCTGGAGGGCATTATGCTAAGTGAAATAAGCCAGACTGAAAGACAAATAATGCTTGGTATCACTTACATGTGGAATCCAAACAAAAACGCAAAAAAGTCGAGTTCATAGAGACAGAGAGTAGAATGGTGATTGCCAGGGGCTGGGCGGTGGGGAAAATAGGGAGAGGCAGGCAAACGGTAGGAACTTTCAGTTATAAGATGAATGTGTTCTGCGAGTTTAAGACGTAACATGGCGACTATAGTTGACAATACTGTATTGTATAATTAAAATCTGCTGAGAGTAGAACTTGTGTTCTCACTGCCCCCAGCCCCAACAAAAAAAGGTGAATATGTGAGGTCATGAATGTGTTAATCCACCCAATGGCGGGAATCTTTTCACAACGTACAAGTATATCAAATCATCGCGTTGTACCCTTTAAATATACTGCAGTTTTTGTCAATTATACCTCAATAAAGCTGAAAAAATATATACACATTAAAATAATTCTGGTTAAAAATTATGAATAGAATAAAAACTCAGTTACTATAGATTTTTTTGGTTTTCAGAGGAATATAAGTCAACTGTGAATCGTCTGTTCTAAGTACGTGGTCAAACCAGGATTCCTCTGAGAGTCAGTGGAGGCACCATAAACCATTACCCTAGGACAGCAGAGTTAAACCGGGGCTGTCCTGGGCAAACTAGGATGTATGGCAGATACTAACGGTCAGTGAATTCGTGGTGTTATGTACAGAGGAAATTTGCTTTGGCACCATTACTAAAGGGCAGGGGTGTTCTCTGACATGGTACATGTTTTAATAAAGTTTCATAAAGGTTTTTTTCTTTCCAAAAAGTCAACAATAGAACATTTGACAGAGTATTTCTAGTGACAAAAGGTAAAAACCATTTATTACTAGAAACATATTTCAGTTACTAGAGGAAGGGAATATCAGAAGCTTGCGTACTGGTTTCTTAAAGAATGTTTAAACAAAAATATAATTTTAATAAAATTGTTAGTCTTACCACTAATAATCAAATTTGGTTCTCTATTTCTTAACTTAGGACTGCACGTCAGTCCCCTGTTTGAATGAAGGCAGCTGTCAGAAGTCAGTCCATGGCTCTACTTGCATTTGCCCAGGTGGATACACTGGTGCCTACTGTGAACTACACATTGGTAGTTGTGCGAAGCCTGAACCGGATCTGGTCCTCTGTCTTAATGGAGGGATTTGTGTTGATGGACCTGGACACACTTTTTATTGCAGGTCAGTGTGTATTTATCCACAATTAACTAAACGTATACTTAGGAAAGCTTATAAACATCCCACCAGTAATGCCCTCTGAAATGTAGATACTAAGTTAAGTCAGTTTTCATCTTTAAAAAAAATCACAAATTTGCAATCAATTCTAAAAAAGCATTGCTTATATTTTTCCAAATACCATGTTTCGTATCAATCCCATGTTGGACTTTGAAATTTAGTCATGCCTCATTTTATAATTGCTTCATATCTCTTCTCCTTCCCAGAATTGGGTTCTTATTCCTTTTGTTAAATATTATACAAGAATGATTTACAAATAGTTCATATTCATAGTATACTTCTTAACCAGAGATTCATTTCTCTTACTGCTGTACTTATCTTCTTAAGATCTTAACAATTGATAAAAATTTGTATTTGTTAAGGTTTGTAAAACCAAATTGACCTGTCTCTGTATTTTTTTAACCAATTATTGAGGTGTCATTTTTAAATTCTTAGGAGATGAATTTTCTTTACCTTTGTTCTTTATGATTATATAAGAACATTTAGCCATTTGAGAATTTAGCCATTAGCTGTTCAATTTATAAAATAACAATTGAACCCAGGTGTTAAAACACACACACACACACACACACACACACACACACTTTACCTCTTTTCTTGATTTCAGTCTGATTTGTGAGGGGCTGATGTTAAGTTAAAATCTGTGAACAACTATGTTTATGTCAAATATCTTAAATTACTGAAAGGTTGACCACGTGTATTTTTGGTGCATAATTATTTAATAGTAAAGTGTATCTATTATTTCTATATTTTATCAATTACTTCCCTTTAAATTATTACCATATTGTGCCTTATATTCAATACTGCTACTACCATATTTCCTTTGTTCGATATCTATGGCATGTTTTTGTCCTTTTATTTATTTTGATCCTTGCTGTTTCATTTTATTTAGGGCATATCTCTAGTAAGGCACACATAGGTGCTAATTTCACATAAACCCAAGATTATTATCTTTTCATTTCGCATATGCAGACAATATTTATTGACACAGTTATTCTTTACTACATGTTGTCTAGAATGCCATTTTCCTTTGTAATATGTGTGTGTGTGTATTATCTCTCTTGTATTTTGTATTTTTGAGCATGGATTTTGCTTATTTTACTCTGGTGGTTTGATAAAGTACAGAAAGTAAACATGTTTCTAAAATCAATGATAATTATGTAAAATAAAATTATAAAAATGATCACTGGACCACCGAAAGGACCCCCAGGGTTATAATCTAATCAGTTCCTGGGTTAAGACAGCAACAATAAATTGAACATTTATTCCCAATGGATACAATGTTATACATCACATTCCATTCATGGAAACCCATTTTGTTCAATAATTTTTAAAAAAAGTAGAAATCAGTGAACCTAAGATACTAAAATGTATGTTTTTGCAACCTGGATGGTATTTGTTAAATCAAGCACTATAAAAGCTACTTTATAAACATTCCTTTTAGGGGTTGTTATTCATGGGCTAGTTAGGCTGACCTTTCTTAAAGCATGAAATCAATGGAATTCAGACCAAAGACGCCTGCTTCTTCTCCTGGCTCATCTCCCAGGCACAAGCATAGGCATTCATTACTGCTACAAGGTTATTCAAATTGCATTTAAATAAGAGTCATCTGTCTTCAAAATTTTCATTGCTGATTCAGTGAGCCTGAAAGCCCCCAAAAGTCTGAATGTTTAATGCCTTGGGAGGCTCAGTTTCTAGGGGATTCGCACAGTGACTGTCAGGAGCCATCAGGGTTGGTGCCAAGTTAGCATAGTCCTCCGATTATTTATGAAAGAAAATTGATATTATGGGAGGAAGAGCTTTGCAAGTTAAATCATCAGACTTGTGTGTGGGTTAAGGATTAACTTGTGATATATTTATTTAAACCAATAAAATAATTATTTTTCTTTATTTAAAAAATTAAATCAAACTTGCTGTTTTGATTCCTATTTTGGATTCTTTAAATTCACTCAAAAAGAAAAATCTTACTTTTAACATGGTAAAATAATTTGTTATTGTCTTCTTCATGCTTATTTTTCTTCAACATTTACAAATCAGAGTTAAAGTTAATGTCAGTTCTCATTGCTGATTTATTTGTTAATCAGCTTACTAAATTTTGTTTGATTTTAGTTGGGAAAGTAACTATCCGAACCTATAAATTCCCACCTTAAGGATATTTATCCTGAAATCTTAGTTTTGATGCAAACTTCCTTGTTAAAAGATTTCAGCCTTCAATGATCTGTAGAATATCCTATACTATTGGTTTCCTAATGATTTTAGGGTAACTAATTTTCTTCCAATTGAAATCTTATGTTGTACCACATTAAAAAAGAAATATAAAGAATGTACTACCCTTTAAAATTGCCTGGAAATTTGAAACTGCCAACCTAAATTATTCTGTTTTGCTCTTGGCTTCACATAAGAATTAGTACGTGGTGAAGTGCAGATTTCCCAGATGTTATCATTGACTGAGGATTATGCGGTGATATTGTTATTTTCCTTTCACATCCATCATTGCAGAAAGTATACCTGAGAATGGCCTATTTTCATGAACATTATGTTTTTATGAATGTAGTTGATTCACTTCCTTCATGGAAGCTGACATGGTTTTTAATTTGTTTAATTAAAAACACATATAAAATACTTGTCCCAATGACTGACATGTAGAGAACTTATAATTTAATTCCCTTCTCTTTTATTTTTGAAGTTTAGACATTTAACCAGAATATGTGATGTTATATATTTCTCTTATTCATTTCTTCGTGTCTGGAAAGTTTTCTTTTATTATTCCTCTATTTTTTTGGATGTTAATACTAGTTCACTCATTCTGCATTCTTCTTTGGGTAGTGATATTACCTACATATTGTAAATCTCAAATTTAAAACTCTGTCTTTATACATTTAACTCATTTTCCATGTTTATGTCTTTTTAAAAATTCCTTCTCAAGTCTCAATTTACTTACCAACATTTTATCTAGTGTTATGAAATTTTTCCTTATGAGAATATTATTTATTCTCCTACTTTTCAATACATATGCACTTTTAAATAGGTATTTTTTTCCACTGTAAGTGTAATACTCACTTAACAAACCATATTATTATTTTTCGTTTACAAAGTAATTTATTTCAAGAGAAATTTTTTTCAAGAAATTCAAAGAGTTTCTTTAAGTTTTTCTCAAAGTTCTTATAACTTGGCTCATCTTTTTGTTACAGAATTTTTTAAGTTAACTCAGAGTCTCAGTTACTAACATTTTTATGCCTGCCTTATTGATCTTTATTGTTTTTACCCAAATGTCTCACAAGACCTCTTTTCTATCTCAACTCTGTTGACCAGACTCTTCACTGAATTATTTCTGTGTCTCCAAGACAGTTTTAAATGAGAGTCCTGACCAGCTAAAGGACTGGAGCAGAGCATGCATTAATGCAGAGGCACACCAGAGACAACCTTTTTTTTTTTTTTTTAATTTATTTTTTTGGTGAGGAAGACCAGCCCTGAGCTAACATCTGTTGCTAATCCTCCTCTTTTTGCTGAGGAAGACTGGCCCTGGGCTAACATCGTGCCCATCTTCCTCCACTTTATATGGGACGCCGTCACGGCATGGCTGACAGGCAGTGCATCCGCGGGCGCCCGGGATCCGAACCCGCGAACCCCGGGCTGCCAAGCGCGGACGAAACCGCTGCGCCACCGAGCCGGCCCCGAGACAACCTATTTTTAATACATGTGTTATGGTTGCTTAGATCCAGGTTGAAAGTGCTGAGCATGTATGGATCCATTTAAATATCTCCACTTTACTATTTAGATTTTGAATATTGGGCTTCTCTAGGTCTGAGGTGTGTCAGATTTATAGTTTGTTCATTGCTGATTTTTCTCATGAGAATATTTGATTATTTTAGATTATTTTATAACTACAGTAAGTAATAAGAGAAGCTAGTATTTATTCTTTTATCTTTCTGAAGTAATAGCTAAATTTTGAAAAGCATACCTATAGTCTTTAAATAGAAAAAAGAATGAAGAGAAAAAGAAAAAAGATTTACTCAAACCTGACTGTTTAAAATGTGATCCTTCAAGATGGTAAAATGAATTACCCAGTGATATATAGCTAGTTTCCTCATTACTGTGGGCAAATGTATAGGTGATATTGCTTTGAATACTGACATAAACTAACTAGCCATTTGAAGCAAAATAAGTTAGGATTCATTCTAGATAAACAGTTACTAGACTGTTAGGTGCATATAATATATTCAAGTAATTCTATAAGCATACTTTAGATCATTTCTGGAGAAGTGAAAGGACATTTCAAACACCTAAACTTATTTTTAGTAATATATGTGTTAGGCTATTCAAACTCTTAAGTGAGTCAATTTATATTGCCCAATGAAGAAATATCAAATTAACAATATGCATGTTTAAAATAAAGAAAAAACCATGACTGATACTAGATGAGATTTTTCAAAGTCTTTGCCATTCACAGGCTATACTTGCTGTTTGAAATAAATGAAAATATCTTTTTGTTCAGAAAATATAATATCTGAAGATTGCATTCCTACTTCTAAACTCAAATGGATGTTTCTTATTGACTCATTAAATTTTAGGGCTGAAGAAGGATGATAGAGATGACCTCTAGTAATCTAGTTATTGCACAGATGAAGAAGCAAAGGCTTAAGGAGATTTGTACTCTGTCAACTGCCTACAAAGTCATGATTGGCGGAAAGTCAATACTAGAATCCGATGCACTGCTCTTTTATTTTCATTAGAGTCCTTTTTTATTTAAAATACAAAAGAAATATATGAACACAGTAAAAAGAGAAGAAATATATATCGTCAGATGACATGACTATTCCTAGATGCAGTTAAACATCTGTTTTGCACTTTATATCCTGGTACAAAGTTCAAAGACATTAATGACTTTGTTCAGTTTAATAATAGCTGCTTTCAGAAGTCCATAAGTATTATTAACCATGTGTAACAGTTTAATAGCATTTTAATGTGTGCAAGTTTTATTAAACCATAAAAACTGTTGAAATTACACTAAACTCCAAATTAGAATCTCACGGCAGAGGACTATAGAAATAAGTAAAAACATTATACATAACTTTTTTCTCTGGCACCATGTACATTATAAAGAATATAGCAAATAATTTATAAAACAAAGCACAGAGACGCAATGATACTTGTTTTGGTTTTTAGTATGTGTAATCTTGTCCCAGGCAATTTTTTCCTTGGTGCTCTCTTCCTTGTGCTTGGCAGAGTCCCTTTCCATCCCCCACGACGTTCCCCTCCTCCAGCTGCAAATATCCCTTCACTCTGATATTTCCTTCCAACTTCTACTGTCCTTGGTCATTGCCTCCATGTGCTTGAGGTATTTCCCATTCTTGCCCTTCTCATTCACATAAGCTTCATTACACTTTCTGCCGTGAACTGAGCACCATTAGTTCATACTACTAAATGTACTATGTCCAAAGATTAGTAAATTTAATGTTTGCCTTCTCACATTGGTATGTTTCTTTTTCTAAACAAATCAATAAAATCGAGAAGAACTAATGAATTTTTAATTATAGGATCTCAGCAACCATAACATATTGCTAAATGTAACATCTGAGATAAGTAAGCATTACTGAATCCCCTCCTGTCATACTTAAGAAAGGATAGATGCTATTTCTCTATATGCTTAGACAGAAAAATCAGGAATGAAGGCTCAGAGGTGGGAAGTAACTTAACGAAGTTTACAGGGTAAGGCTATTGATTCTACAATAACCCATTTTCAACAATTATCAATCACCTTTGCTGTGAGGCAATTGGTTTTATAACTTGGAATAAAACATTTATATTTTAATAACCACACTTAGGTTACATCCCATTACATAGAGTTTATCCTTTCAGAATATCAGATGGGCCTTGGAATACTCTAAATTAACAACATTTTTTTTTTACTCTCTCATTTCAAAAAATAAACCTTTGACCAAAAATTTTTAAAAAATGAATTAATAATAGAAAGAATCCATTTATAGGAAAAATAAATTGCATTATTTTGCCTTATATAGTATTGTAAGTGATAGGATGATAAGCAATACCCACTTTCCTTAATAAGTCTACTATATGAGCATCATATTTGTTATTTTAGCACATTGCTTCAGAACATGAAGAGACTCAAATTTAAAATGTGAACCTATTCTGATTGTTATATTAAAAGCATTATCTTAAATAATTCTGATACAATTTTAATTTTAAAAAATATATTTTATTTATCAAATTAATGGACCTGTTGCTATATTCAAATGTAAGATTATATTCCTTATCATTTATTTTCAATTTCATTTCATAGTAATGAAGACTTCTTTGGATGACCCTCTGAGCCATCACAACCTTTATAATTAGTCACCAAATATTTTTCTTTGTTCATGCTTTAAAGACAATCACTGGAATTTCCAGTTTCCTTGGGATATTTTTTAAATTATACATTTTGCAATTTATTCTCCAAATCAATTGAACCACTTTGTTTTTAACACTTGACTACAGATTTTCCAATATTATTAATAAGTTAATCCACTCTAAAATATAATTTTACTAACTAAACATCATAATAAAACATTAAAGTACAGTTAGATTAAAATCTTCATATTTCCAGCTTTTGCATAACCTTTGGAATTACCTTTGGACAAAATGCATCACATTTTCTTCTCTGTATAGCACTGTTATGATATATACTTTTCTTTCTCATTCCATAGATAAATAAGTATAACTGTATTATCAATGGTGAGCATTTGTATTGTAGTTTGCCTTTTAAAATACCTGGCAATAATTCACGACCAAATTATTACTTTTTAAAAGATAAACCTAGATTATTTTAGATAAACTGGCAAACACACCCAACGGGATGGTGAATCCAAAGAAAAATCATGTTTTTGTGTTAAGTAGAAAATTTAAATCAGGAACAGAGAAAGCATGGTTTATTCAATGTAATAAATGTGACTCTATAAAACACACATAGGGTTTGCTCAATTTCATCAAATTAAGTTTTAAATTCATGGTGTTTTATTCTGCTTGGGTACACAATTAAGGTCACTTTTGTTTATTCCCATATGTAGAAGATAAAGACCTCTCTCATTTAACCCACTAAGTACACTTATATTAAAGAACATTACAGATTTACTCTCTGAAAATTGGTGATTGCTATATTTTTCAGGAAAATATTCAATTATCTTCAAAATAAGATGAGAATTGGGGAAAACATGATTTTCATGGTAAATCTAATTATTAAGTAATTTAATTCAACAAGTATTACTTAGAAAACCACTATGTACAAAACAATATCCTTAAAGTTGGAATCTCAAAGTTTAAAAATCATAGCCTCATTTATATTTCCTTATAGAAGTTCATGTAAATTACATAGATTGTATCAGAAGATAATACATTTGTGACAAATTTTTGTAGGATGGTTGTGTCATTTCAAAATTGAAAATTAGTTTTAATCTCAAATCACAGATGTGTCAATTCTTTGTATATCTTGAAATATCTTTGAGAATATTCAGCAGAAAAGATCAACAAACAGATATAATCAAATCTCTTACCTTAGGTTGAAGTAAAAATAGCTTCAATGGGTTTAAGTATCTTTATCATGTGTATATGGCCTTGGTATGTCTACCAAGTTCAAAGAAGACAAAGACAAAAATATATGATCAGAACATAAGTAATGTGAGATTCAGTATTTCTTGGAGTCAAAGGGAGAAAGAAAGGAAAAATCAGACAATTTAACGGTATTAAGGAGATTTGTGACACTAGTAATTCTGTATTGATGATAGTTTTTTGGCCACAACTTCCAGATGGTTAATGAGTTGGTGATTTTCTGCAGCAGGCAAGATGACAGAAATAGTAAAAAATGGTTCACCATTTAAATTTTGGTAAGAATAAAAGGGAATTGTTATATATTATATTTCTTTTAATTCACTTAAATAAAGTATGAAAACAAGTAAATGCTGATGACGAATTCTACTATCTTCAAGATTAACTGCTATAACATTGTACTAATTCTTATAAAAGTTAATCTTTACAAATACTGAATAAGTTATTCTAAGTACAACGATTTTTATAGGGGAGGAGTTTAAAACATTTTAATTGATATGTATCAAATGTCTCTCTCAATGCAAAACATGCCCATTATTTAATGACTTTAATAACTAACAACAAGAATAAATTAGATATACCTGGATAATTTAACCAAATAACTTTGGTGAGTCATTCCAGTCTCAGCAGCCTTTCACTGCTAGATTGATAGATAGATAGATATGTACATACACACATACATATATATATAATTAGATAAAACCTCTCTATGTATAGCAAACTGGCATATAACTGATTCTTACCAGGGAGCTCACTAGGGTGATGCTGAAAAACAATTTAACTTCATATTTCAATCTTGAAATAATGGTAAAAATCACTTAGCAATATGAAAAGGATAAAATGGGAATGAAGCAGCAATTAAAAATAATTGTATAATTTGGGATAAAATAAAATCAAGTTTCTCTTCTTGTTTTTATCATCACGGCAAGTTGTTAGCCATCTTACAGCATTTACAGGAGATCAGCTCCATCTGCTAAGAGAATGTCACCTGAGGAAAGATCAAGGGCCAGGAAGGCAGGAAGAATTACATTCAGAGCCCTTGTTGCTTCACGGTTTGTGAAACTTAGAACAAGTCAGTTAATCTCGTTGAAACTCAGGTTCCCTGTTCATAGTATAATTCCATCCTAATCTGACTGCGGCAAGGACTTCATGAAAAGAAGATAATTTTTATGGAAGACCTCTATTTAACAACTAGTTAACAGAAGTAAGGTATATTTCTTTCCACCTCTTCCACTTCATGCAACCCTCCTTCCCAAGCTGTGTTGCAGAATAATTGGAAAATGTGTAGTTATAAACTAATTAGAAAAAAACATATTGTATTATGTTGTCTCTTCTTTTGTAGACACTCTTTTCAATCTTTGATGGAATTCTTGACACATCTATTAGTCTTTCCATTTTAAACAAAAATAACTTTAATATCACATATAAACAAACAATTGAAACAAAGTATATACTATGGCTAAATTGCTATAGAATGTTTAATTAACAAAAGAAGAAATTCGTAGTCAGTGTAGCCCAGATATGCAGCAATGTCAGCAGCTCCCTTCCTTCTTTTATCTTTTCAAAATTTGATACATACAAAAGAATATATTAAAATATATGTGAGGAACTGGGGCTTGAGGCATTCCACTCCTTTCATGATCTGTGTAGGATATGCTTTGAATTGGTTGCTAAAAATACATTTTTTTAGTGTATATAGTTTAGCAATTCCTCTTAGAATGATATGGTTTTAATTTGTGTTTGAGTTATCAGCAGAGGGAATAACATAGTTTCTTTTCTTCAAAAGTATATTTTTGTTAAATGATTGTTAAAGCTTAATGCTTTTCCTGTATGAAAAATAACTACATGGAAATTTGTCAAATGCAAATTTTAAGGAAATATGCAATTATCCAATCCCTTCAACTAATTACTGATCCTATAATCATGATTTTTTTTTAAATATTCTGATGTTTTCTGGAATTAATGCCCTTCTAAAAGTAAGGGTGCATTTCCCAAAGCTTTAAAGTTATAAAAATTGAGGTAATTTTTTTTAAGTAGTGGAATAAATATCCCATTATTCTAGGAAGATAGTTTATTCAGATGATAGGGAGTAAAAGAAATAGTGATTGTGAACACTGCTGGATACTTTATTGTGCTCACTGTGTGTCTCTGTTTTAGAAGATTAACCTGACTTTTGCAATTGTATAAATTAAGTATTCTAAGTTTAGATCTTTTTCTTTATTGTTTCCAAAAATATAACCCAGGTTTGCAGCTTGATTTTCAAATTTTAGCTACACTTCATTGATAAATTCTGTTGACATTGAAAAGAAAAAAGTTCTATTAATTTTGTTTTTTATTATTTAAGTGAAAAAGATGAGAGAATTTTGAATGTAAGGAATTACTTAGTATTATATTTTTCAGTTATTAATGCACCAGATTTATAGGATTACACAATTAAATAACAGTACTAATGCAAAAGATTGGCCAGGAATTTAAAGGATTAAATAAGGTGGAAAGGTTAAATTTTGAAATAAAAAATAAGATAAATAAAATGCTTACTCTGAAAAAAAAGCAGAATGAACTGTCCAATCATACTTTACAGTATACTTACACAGATATCTGAATAATGAAGAAAAAAATTAAAGCTGGAAATGTTTCCTTTTGGCTCTTATAATGTTTTTGGTCTCCTGCAATGGTTTAAAAGAGTTTTCAGCAAGCTCCATCTCGTCTACAATAAAAGCCAGTGTCAGGATTTGATCTCTGCCTACCTGATTGGATGGAATTAAACTTTAATGCCACATTCTGCAGGCTAGATTTATAGAACTTTTTCATCAAAGACATTGGGCAATAAGAAAAGAAAAAAAAATTGGTCATACTTCTTATTGTCAGTGGAATGACTGTATCTCCACAGGTCAGGGCATCAGTACATTTACAGCATACTTTAGTTCTTTAGCAGTACCTTTCGTAGACCAATTTATATAGCTGAAAAGTCTTCTTGCCTTCCAATTTTAAAAGCACAATTTTGGTTTTTCCTTATCCATAAAAGTTTTCCAAGCTTCTCCCAAATATTTTAAGCCTGGCAGAACTATAAACTCGATAATGAGATTTTTGAAGATTATTTTGTAAGTAGATTAAACTGAAATAGTGTGAGTGTTTCTGTAGGGGTGTGTGTGTGTGTGTGTGTGTGTGTGTGTGTGTGTGTGTGTGTGACAGAGTGAGAAAGAGAGAGAGAATATTATTATCTGAGAGATAAAAATAAGAACTGAGAGTTCTTTGGAAAAGGAAAGGCATTCACTTTGCTCACATATATTCAGAATAGCACAGGTATATACTGCATCATTTATGATCTACTCTACATAAATATCTTTTTAAAATTAATTTACTCTCCTCTTTATTTAACAAACATTTATTAGGTGTTTTTGACCCAGCATATACTAAAGGCATAGAAATAAATTAGATACATACCTTTAAATGTGAATAAGCTTACCATTTATTAAGGCAATCTATAAACAGTGACACAGTGTGTAAGAACAACACACTACAATATATACAAAGCTTCCGTGGAGGAATAAAGTAGAAAGAAACTTACTGTTTTGAGGGGTCCCATAAGGCTTCAAAAGGGGTGCCCTTTGATTTCAGTCTTAAAGGACGAGCTCATCACATTGAATATTTAATAAAAAAGCAGAAGAAAAAGAAAGTGAAGCAAGGAAAGGTGAGACTTCGGTGGATTACAAGGACATCACTGTCACTTAAATTAAAAATTGGCTTGCTAAGATACAAAGGAGTCAGACCCTCAAGAGATTTGGAAAAGAAGCTTATTGGCCTTTGGACATAATCCTATAGACAACTAGAGAAGATCTTTTAAAGACTTGTGAGGTGGAAAGGTAAATGGTAAAATTTGTATTTTAGAAAGATAACTTTCGAGAGCAATTTATCTAGTTAAGGAGATAAAGTACTGAGGACTGCAATGACCTAAAGGGCAGGAGTGGGGGGTGAACTCAGCAGGACAATGAAAAAGGAGAAGATGGGTAGGGTTGAAAGAGATTTGGGAGGTAAATATCAAAGATTTTAATAGTGATCAAACGTGGGTGTAGGTTGAAGAGTCAAGGATGGCTCTACAGTTTTTGGGTGTTGATGATTATAGGGCTTCAAATGTAAAAATATCCTGACCATTTATGTGATAATCATTGTCTCCAGTCCAAGTGCAAACACATCCTAAGTCTCCTGCCTTTATGTAACTCTATGGCTCAGTCAGAATGAATTATTAGCCCAAACTTAACTTTTTTAACTTAAATTATGCAAGGGGGACAGACAGAGTGAATCTTCAAACCAGATCTATTGACCTAGGGACATAGTAAGTTTTAGAATTAGGACTCATAGAATTAAATAGATAAGACAGCTTCTCTCAACATATATTTTCTCCTTCTTCTTATATTTAATTAGAATAATCTAATCATTTTTCAAGACATAAAATAAAAGTTCATGTAGCTTAAAACATATGGAAAGGACTCTTGATCTGTAGATAGTTTGTTTAATTTTAAACATGTTCTTTGGTATCTCATAACATTCTCATATCCCTATGGATTGAAACTATTCATCATGGCATTTATTATGTTTTAACATCTCTACAAACAAGAAGATGAGGACTCTTAAAAATCCTTAGGGATGTATGAGTCCATAACTTCAGAATTCATAAAATTAACAGAATAATTGATGAGTTCAAGACTTTTGTAATACTCCAAGTTAAATACTTACTGCATATCATTATGCAGGCATATGTAAGTGTGGCAAGATTTCTCTTTGATTCTTTTAAGGAAATTAAAGTAAAGAAGTGACCTACTTTTTAATTTGGGGATTTCTATTATTTTTTACATGTTATTTAATATCACTAGAATTATTAAGAACTAAATGAATGAAAGAATAATTTTAATGATATGCATATGTATCATTGGTTTATTTGTAACAATTATATAATGTATAAGATAGTAAATCCTATCCTTTACTTAGTCTCTTTTTTGAGTATCTAATAATTGGAGTAAGCAGGTGTTATATGGGTGTTGCAAAAGCTCTCTCTTGTTTTTTAAGTTTGAATGACATCTGGCTTGTTGGCAACATGAATAGACAGTTTGCATTTGTGAGTTTAGAGATCTCCTGAGTCTATTGCTTGTTTAAGATTTATATGGAAAGGCGAGAACTTACATCCAGGAACTGTACTTTAAGCCTATTTAAAATGTCTTTTCAGAACTGTTTATAGAAAGTAAAAACATTTTTATGATTTATATGATTCATATATAATTTTATGAATATAAGCCTATGTTGAGAAAAAAATGTAGATAAGTTCTATTTCCTACACTTGGTCAACCAGGTGAGTTGTTAATATACAAAAGATTAAATATGCCATTTTTATCACTCTCTATTTTAGAAGCACAATATTAGCATGCCTTCGTAAAACAGCAATGCCTATAGATGTCACTGACCATTGTATTTTTCTTTTCCTTTTCCACTCAGGATTTCTCTGAAAAATCATCCATTTAATTCCAAACCCCTAAGTCTATAAAAATGCATTTAGGTAAAGTGTCCTTGAACATTAATTTAAGATCTTTGAACTGGGAGCCATTTATGGAGATTAATTTTTTTTGTCAATTCTGGCTGTAACTTCGATGTTCCAGCCCATAATGTAATTAATCCCACTACCCAGCACTCTTGAATATCAAGACTGTTTTTATTATCATGTTCACTTTACTTACTTTTCTTGCATCTGATCCTAGTATTTCCTCTTTTGACCAATTGTTTGCTTCCAGCATATATCACAATGTTTGGGATATGGAAGGTAGAACCAGCTGACACTGACTGACCTAATTAGGATTTGCTAGGCAGGAACTGAACTCCATCATATTTTTCTCCTCATTCAAAATCTTTCAACGCTTTGGAGAAGCAGTTATACTTGTGACTATCATGGAAAGTATTGACAATGAAAGTGTGAGTGGTGTGAATTTTCCTTCACCATACCTCAGCACAAGAAATACTACTTACTTAATTTTTCTCAATCAAAATAAATGAACACCAAGCCCCAAATCTCAAGGATGGTGTAAGATTGAACTTTATTAATGGTTTTGAGATCTTTTGTATAGCCTTGGGTCACACAAAAATGTCTTGGGCTTAAATGATATCTAGGATATGCAAGTAAAAGACTCTTCCTTTTAGTGCAGATGTTCAAAAGTCGAGTCTATATCATTAATTTGAGAAGAGGCAATTCTGCTCTTTCTGGCTGAACTTGGCTGTGCAGCACTTGGCAAGAATTGAAAGTTTGCATACCTCGGAATACAGCCTCTGTGTGTATCAGGCTGCTATTTGCCTCAGTGGATCTGCCATTTCTCCAGGGAACTTGGAGGAATTAGGTGTGGGTCCCTATTATTTCCAGAACCTGAAACTTAATTTTGTATCAGATAAGTTGGGGGTCACACTGACTCTCTTCTTAAGTGGTTGGTGGCCCTACCAAACCTCTAACTTCTATCCTCTGGCATGTCGCACCTTATGGTCCCTTGATCAGCTTTTAGAAACGCACTGCTCTTCTCTCCTTTCTGAGTAGTGGTGGGACAGCAAAAGTCAGATGTTTCTTTCCTCACTGTCTATTCACTGATGCCTTTCACTAGTAAACCTAGATGTTCTTAATGAACGCCCCATCCCAGTAGCCCTATTTAAATGGGAGGCGCTGAATGCATTCCTGGGATAACTGCTTCCACATAAAAAGCACAATCTGCCATTAAGGGGCAAAAAATCAGTAACTGATTATGTGATTTGGATACAGGATGGATTTTCAGAAGCATTTCTTAGTCTCCTTTATTTCAGTCCTGATTCCATACCATCCAGATATGTGAGCCTTTGCTCTTTGTTTTATTTTGTTTATTATGTATTTTTTCAATCAACCTTGGTTTCAGCAAGACTAGTGGTATATTTCAAATCAGTAGTTGCTTCTAAGAGTCCAGACTCATCCCTGTATGCCAGGCCTGCAGCTGGGTCAACTCTCATTTGAAAATCCTAGTTTCATTTCTGTAGATTTCCATCATTCTGCAATGCATACTCTGATTGAAGTCTCTTAGCAATCCTGGGTGAGGTCCTCTGTATGTATATACATATAGCAGATCTAAGTGTGTATGTGTTTGTGAGAAGCACCAATCCTTTACTTTTCTCTGAATTAAATCAATCTGCTCTAAAATCCCAGCACACTAGGACAACATATCCTACTACAGAACAACCGTAGATATGTTCCTCCACCAAAAATGGTGCTTCTTCCCTCATATTTGGGATATTCTCTTCCTCTCTCTCTTCAACTTCCTTCTTCATCTTGCCCTTCCTCAAAGACACTTGCCTGGTTTGTATTTCTCTAGGAAGCCCAAATGTAATACTCAGTATACTTAACAATAAAAGTCAACTTCTACTTCTGTCCTGTAGTACAAAAGTCCAAGATGCAGAGAATAGATGCTTAGCTTGGTGTTGTGTGTGTGTGTGTGTGTGTGTGTGTGTGTGTGTGTGTGAAGGAAAAAAAAATTCAAGTCTACATCTCAATTCTTTACCCTGTGATATGCTTTCAAAATATCATAGCAATTAGGATTGATTATTTGAGTTGCCTCATTGCAAGGAATAAAAATAAGTGAAACATATAATAAAACAGGTGAGGAAGGGGAAATTTATTCTAGTGATTAGATGCCAACTATGAGCAAAGACATTCACTGGGATATTTACTCCTGATAGTCAAGCCATTGAACTTGAGACCATAAATAAAATGAAAAGTAGCTATTAAAGTTAATGTGTTTTTGATCAGGTCTAGAACAGGATCTAGTTACATCTGCAACAGCTAATTTATAACTCTCTATTAAAACCACATTTGGGTAAAATTGTCAAATATACATTTGAACACCTTTTCCAGCTACTAAAGAGGCCCAGTGCTTTCATATTACCAATAACCACTTATTCTCCACATCAGTGTATCCCCCAAACTGTACAGTATTGCTCCTTCCAGTTCATACTGGATTCTTGAAATTTTATGAGACCATATCAATCAATTTCTCGTATTTTTAATTTGCAAATATTCTCATATAATTTACCCCAAACAAGTAGTAAAATATAGCTAACAATTAGAATTAACTGCTTTACACTGGTAAATGCAAGACTTAAACCATTTATATAGTTATTTTTCAGTAAAGAACCATTTCTTTCTTGGGCTCCTCACATACCATTTACTCTTATGACTGGTACTAGGAGGTAGCATTCTTTCTGAGGTCACACAGTGGTAAGTAGCAATGCAAATGTAGAAAGACCAGTCAGACTCATTTATTAGCTAAGTGACTCCCACCCATCAGTTCTGAGATGTGCATGAAACAAATTTTTTCTTCAGCCTAATTACAAACCTGCAGGTCTCTACATATCCTGGATATTTAGATCATAATTACTTAGGATCTTCCCTTAATATGTGTGTGTGTGTGTGTGTGTGTGTGTGTGTGTGTGTGGAGACAGACAAATTCTTTGGTGATGTGTATGTATTTACAGAGAAATCCTTTGGGAACTCCTTCATATTCTAACATTCTACACTTAATAGCTCACTATGCCAAATAAATTCTCTGTTCAAAGGTACACACTGATTTTGCAAAATAGACTTGACTCCTTAAAATATTTGAAAATCCCTATGCTTTGGCACTTCAGGAATTAATTTCATATCTGTTATCTTCTGTTAATTTTTCAAAGACGAGTGATCTCACCCTAGCACTAGAAATTAATGTAAGGCTTAAAAATTAACCCCCTCATCACAGTTGGATATTGCTTAACTTTGGGTAAGATCTAACCCTTACAGTACCACTTTGGTAGTGTTTTTCAAACGAGGACCCATGGACATATACTTCATGTCTAAAATTCTCCACAGTAATACTCTTAATTTTATATTTTAATATTTATCAATATCTAAAAAGCCCCACAAATTATTTCCCAATTATTTGGATTGTGGATGTGTATTGAGTACTGACAGAATATAATGGTGCACACACATATTTCTGTTTCCCATCATACTGCAGCCTAGCGGTATTACTTTCATCATCAGAGGTTAATGGAAAATAATTTGGACAGAGTTACTATGTATATTTGGAATTGGAGACAAGTGACATCCACCTCACATCATATCGCAGCAGAACAAGTGAAGATTTCACAGTAATTTGGATACACAAAAGTGTGAGAGGATTGAAGCATCCTAAGGCAAAGGGGAGTGAGGACGGGCTGAGCTCCACAGAACGTGCACGGCGATGGCGAATACCACAGTCAAGCTGAGGGCTGGGGGTTCCATTCAGCAAACAGGGTCATCAACCATATAAAATTACTGTTAATTTAAACTTCATTCGTTTTTTTAATAATTATTTTATTGAGGTCTTATCGACTTACAACATTGAAAACTTCACTGGTTTTGTATTTCTGTGAGTACTACATTCAAGTTTTACTCTGGTCATATAGTTCTATAATAACTGTAAGTACAAAGAGTTTTGACATGCTTTATATTTACTTTTATTTAACTGATATACTAAAAATAATTCAATCACATGGTGGCACATGAGAACTGTGTTTCCTTTAAAATACGTACTAAGGTTGACAAACGTTGAATTTAGTATTTGAAGCAATTAACTATAGTTATTAGTTTACATTATTATACAGATTTAAGACAAATTAACACAAAATATGATGAAAAATGGTTGCAGTTACTGCTAACAATTAATTCATCACTGATTCAAAGTCGAAGATTGCTTTTTTCTGTTTCCTCTTTGTTTACACATTCCTGTCCAAATAACTGCTTAGGATGTAGGTACGGTTTTAAGTAACTCACGAAAATATTGCTTCATATAGTCAATTCCTATTCTGTCATGAAGTTTCCTCTTAAACTTTTTAAATTTGCTTCTCTCAGTTAGCAAGTAGAAAATCTTTATGGTGCATAGTGCTTGATGTCCTTTCTGTAGGAATAATTTAGTGCATAAAACCGTAAATTTTATGTCCCGATGAATGGACACCTAATGTGGTTTTTTAAATTATTATTATTCAATAACATTTATTTACCACCTTAAAAGCTATTGCACAGTATGTGGCTTTTTTTTCTTGCAAAGTGACATTTGAAGGTTTTTACAGGACTTGTAAAGTTTATATACTTTGCCTGGTCTTAGGCTAAAATGGACTGGCTATATTACATTTCTTTTTGTACATTATGCAAAACAATGAACTATGATGAAAGGAGAATGGGAAAAGCTATAATCCATGAAAATTCTCTTTAGGCTTTCATTTACAAGGAAGAAGAGAGAAAGAGCATAAAGAGATTATAACTAAAAAGTGACGCTTCTTGCATGTGAAAAAAATGCGTATAAAATATTGGTCATAAATCTGCAAATGAAATCTAAAGATATAACTGACAGGATGTTTTTAAATTGTGTAGATAGATCATTTTTATTCTTCTTAAGAAAAAGGCAAAAATAAATAAAAAGGGAGAATAATAAAGAAAAAAATTGTTTCTGGAAAATATGCCATTTTGTTCTCCCTTTGCCTGTCAAAAAGATACCAGCAATTGCATCTTTGAAATGATAACCCTTTTTTTAAGTTAATCCTTATACAGCGGTAAGAAATAGTTAAGAATAAAATGTGATCGTGTTCTTATTTCCTTTGTCTGCATTTTGCCTTAGTGATACTGAAGTTGGATGATTTTACTCTGCTATTTAAAATCTTCAGTGAAGAGTCTATTGTAAATTGCCTTGGTTTCAGTGCCACAAACCTTAATAGAAAATCCCTCTAAATATATTCCTTTCCAGTAAACTTCTTTGACATGAAGAATAGTCATAAGAAAATATTATCTTCTTTTTAGTAGCTTGTCAAGAGATTGCTAATGATAATTAGGAGCACCCATAGTTTTCTTCATGTCTTATGATCAAACTAACTGTGAACTTACAATTCACATTTAATTTAGATCACTATTTCAATGTTATAAATAATTATTATACTTTCATACTCTTGAAGTTGAAAATATATTTAAAGGCCTTATTCTACTTTTTCTGCCATATTTTGGTGACTGTAAACACAAACCCTGTTCTTTTCCTTTCATTTGTTTTCACTTGCAAAACCTTTAAAGCAAAATGAAAAGATCCCCTTTAGTCTCTTCCAGATGATAAACCTTTTCTTAGAGAAAAAAAGTCTAATGAGAAAATCAATGTGATGATAAATGATTCATTGGCTGTGCTGTGTCAGGATTTGTTAGTTGCAGCTTCTTCATAAGAAACAAAGAACAAATCAAATGACAAGTTGCTTCCCCCCACAAACTAATTATAACAAAGATTGTTCACATTCCTCTACTTTTTGGAGTTTATGGTAGTCTGGATATTTGTTTATCAAGTACTTGCTGAGAATCGGCTCTGTGCCAGGTAGTACAGCAAATTAAAATTGAACACAGGAAAATACACAAACAGCCTTAAAGAGCTTACAGGTGGAGTGGAGCACAGCAAGTGGTGTAGAGGGAGAGGAGAAAACAGAGAATTAAACGCAATCTGGTAAATGACGCTTTGGTCTAAATAGGGAGTACATAAAGTCATATCCTCTAATACAGAATCAAGAAGCACATTTTGGCATGGGTAACAGCTAAACTATGACAAAGAATATGAAGAAAGACATGGTTTTGATAGAGGAGTTGGGAGCAGGTAGTCCAGTGTGAAAGAAATCATGAACATTTATAGAACTGCAAATAGCTTAATATTGATGGAGCAGGTCAGCAAGTGTGTGTGTGTGTGTGTGTGTGTGTGTGTGTGTGTGTGTGTGGCATGTATGGCCCCAGGTTCATATTCTTCTGATTTGGAAAGGCAGAGGGATGTTTTTTGAGTGGAATCCAAGTACAGAGGGGTGGCTGATAGATTATCAAGTGCTTTGTAACCATCATTAAGAACTTTACAGATTATTTTTAGGAATTAGAGAAACTTGTTGAAAAGTTCTTAAGGGAGAAGATGGCATAGTCATGTTTGTATTTTAGAAAAATAAATACATTTTTTGCAGTTGAACGGAATTGTTTAGGGCAAGATTGGAAATGTAACTCAGGGCAAATATTATTGTGTCTTGAAATTATATAGTATCATGGTAGCATAGGGAATGGAGATTAATGGGCTTATTGGAGATACATTCCTGTGTTTGAATTGAAGAAGGTGTTGACTAACTGGATGAGTGCTGAATGAGAGATTGACAATCACAGTCATTTTTCAAGGTGATTTATGGACTTTTGGTTATGCATAGTAGATTGAACTGACAAATTTACCACTGCAAAATCCACAAACATTGCTACAAGAACTATATAAGGGGTTTTTTAAAAGACACAATCCCGTATAGCAAAGAGACAAAGACAGGATGTCACAAGAGAAAAGATGTTGACTGAATTATAGAAGCTGCTAATTTGTTGTTAAGTGAAGACAAGAGAAAGCAAGTGACTCTAGGGGGAGAAACTAAGAAGCAGTCAAACTACCACTGAAGAACCCTTGAAAGGATAAAGAATTGGAGGCACCTGCTCCCTGCTCAGGCAAGGTCAGAGATGGAGCCAAAAAAGGGGCACTCTTGAATGTCCCCATTAGAAGCACTTAGACACCTGGTGAGACTCCCCTTTCCAGGCACTCAGTTATTCCCTCTCACCCCCCGTCCACACAGCATACATATACATGCACAGTGAAGCAGGGTGTTGAAAATTTACTCTCTAGAAAGGTTAAAACAGAGGAATTTGGAATTGTGAACAGTAAACACTACTAAAGCTGAGAGGACCATGCTGAAACCCAGGAATGGTGAATGTCTACACATTGAAGGGTGAGGGTCCAAACCCCAGCTCCTTCTTCGCTGCAGATCACAGACACTCAGACTCATTATTTCCAGGCTAAAGATAATGCCAATCCTCCCTCCCTGGGGAAGGGGATATTAACTGTTGGAGATACTAATGAAATTGCCACGTCCCTCCTTACTCACCTTCATCTATACCTGACTCTTAAGTTTCTGCAAATGCACAACCAACTTCCAATCTGATATTTAGTGCCTCACTCTTAAATAGGATCAGACAGACAGGGATCACTAGACATCTGGAGAAATCTTCTAACATAAAAGGGATCAAACAAAGAAACATTAAAGAGGAACTCAGAGGAATTAGAAGCAGTGTAGGAAGCAGAAAAAAAGCTTCAAAAATATAATTAATACCCTCAGAGAGGCAAGCAACATATTCATCCATTTAAAACAATCACCACAAAAGATCATGCTATAAAAAGTAAATTCAAATAGAAGAAATTAAAAATTAAAGAGGAAGTCTGAACGATAAAATTAAGAACGTTTCCAAGAAAGCAGACTCCTCCCTAAAAAACCACACATAGATGTAAAATTAGAAGATAAGATGAGAAAATTTATAATGTTTCAAGATAGAAGAAAACAAAAGTGCCCCCAAAATTTTTTTAAAATAACATATGAAGAATCTGTAAAAATTCTAAAGCATACTCTTGGAAGTCATGTCAGGGGAACAATGACTTCAAAATCTTAGGAAAAATAATTTTCAAATTTTATACCACCCACGTTATCAATCATGTATGATAAGGAATTAAAGGACCCAAAGTGTGACAGTTTGTGTGAGGAGTTTTCTGAGAAAGCAGGTGATAAAATGGTTTTCAAGCTAGATCACCCACTGCCGAGCTGGTAATGAGGACCCCACCACTGGGAAGATGGACCACAGAGAGTCCTGGCACAAGGCAGTGGTCAAATTGCTTATATTTCACTGGTGGTGAATTGGGATGGTATACCAGTGAAAGAGGAATCCACTGACTGAGCCAATGTTGAAAAGCACAAGGGAAATAGTAACGTCAAGGGCAATTGGTTATATGCTATATTCAAACTCTATTGACCTCTAGGACTAGGGTAACAAAAGGCTCAGTGTGATTGACAAGTAATTGAAAACCAAGAGTGAAAGTCAGCAAACCTTTTTGGCAGCATTTAAGAAGGGTCTCATGTCCTCAGAAGGAGGGTAGGGAAACCTGGGAACCAGTCCCAGGATTTATCATTAGAGGAGCCCGGCTCCGAAGAAGGTTGAACTTCCAACCAAGGCACGGTCTGCTATGCCACAATCAGGCCCCTTGGGGAAGGAGAGTAGAAACATTTGGAGTTTTGAAAGAAGGTTCTAGATTTATACAGAAGACATGGACCAGATGTTCTGAGAGTTAAGCCTGGAATAAGTCTGAGAATCGATAGCAGTAAATGGAGGTCAGCTAAAATGATCTGGCAGGGGCCCCAGTGTTGAGGACTAACAGCAATCAAGTGAATGACGTGCTAGAAAGTTGAACCAATAAAACATTACTGAAGTCCCAAGATAAAAGCTCAGTCCAGCCAAGCTGGAACATCTAAAGTAGCAGGATGTGCTCACCGTAAAATCCAGGTTATATTCTGCTAGGATTTCTATAACGCTTGTTTTCTCAGCCTGTGCTTTCCACAACTAGAGTTATGTACTTAATGATTTGCAAGTTTTAATGCCTTTCGTCCCTACTGGAATATAAGGCTATGCAGCAGGAATTCTTATTTTGTTGACCACTGTGGCACAGGAATATAGAAGGAGCTCTTGAAATATTTATTGACATTTGAAAGATCGGGTCGTGTCTGAGTTAACCAGGTTTTGCCCTTTATGGTGGTCTCTCCTATTAGAATATAAGATCTATTATGGCAAGGATTTTGTCTGCCTTATTTAGCTCTATACCTCCAGCAGCTAGCACAGTACATAATAAATAGTATTTGACAAATAGTAAAAGCACAACAAATATTTGTTGAATGAAGTGCTGTTGAAGGACCTTGGTTTTGGCCATACTGGCAGTTCCCAGCTATGATGTGATGCTAGTTGTCAAGACTAACGAGGTGAAACATGTTCAGTTTTGGAAGCTAAGAACAGTCTTAGATTTGGATAAATACAGTGTTTTCATGATAAGGAGGAAGAATGTGTCTGAGAGGAGAAAGTCTTACCTGGTGGTACTCAGTCCACGGATCTAACACTAAAGTGCTGTAGGAACTCTGAAATAAGAGAATTGTGGTAGCTTTTAGAGGATGACCCTTTAATTTGTATCAATTTCCCTCAAAGAAGTAGAACAGTTCCTAGGTCAGGGACTTGGCTCTATTCACTTTAAATCTAGACTTATCCAAAGGAAGATTGTGAGCTTTCAACAAGAGTGATCAGTACAAACATATGCAAATGCAAGATAAAACATGATCAAGGAAATTTTAATATGCAGGCAAAAAGGAAGAAATGGAAACTTCCAGGGGCTAGGAATGAAAAAGCAAATTAAAGATAGATTGTATATTCCAGCTAAAGCACTGACAACTCAAGTGGTAGCAGGCTTAAATATGTAATTGTATGTTCTCTAGAAATTGCAGTCCTAGATTTTAATGTAAATACAGGCACAGAAGACAACTTGGGTCTTCCCTAGTCATAAGGACAGAAAAAGGACTCTGAATATAACTGATTCCCTAAAGGGCTGCACAATCTGTGAAAGGAAAAGCCTAGAACAACTTGACACTCCAAAATGGATCATATTAATATTAAGGAAACTTCCTATTCAACCTGCACAATAGGTGGCAGAAAAACAAAAAAAACTCTGATAAATTGAAAATCCCAATCTGTGCGAAAAGTATATCAAGACTTGAATTAACACCATTGTTGTTTGTAGGAACCCAAGCAAAGAAATTAATAATATAAAAACTAGTCCAAGACAGCTCAAATCTCTAGAACCAAATCATTTACTCAACAAGTCATTATTGAGGTTTATTATGCGTGAGGCTTTCTTCTGATTCAGAGGATATGACGATAAACAAAGCAGACAAGAGCCAGCCCTGATGGCCTAGCAGTTAAAGTTTGGCGAGCTCTGCTTCGGCAGCTCATGTTTGCTTCCTGGGCACAGAACCACGCCACTTGTCTGTCAGGAGCCATGCTGTGGTGGCGGCTCACATAGAAGAACTAGAAGGAGTTACAACTTGAAATATACAACTATGTACTGGGGCTTTGGGGAGAAAATTTAAAAAAAAAAAGCAGACAAAAAGTCCTGCCATCAGGGAACTTTTATGTTCTAGTGAGAGAGAGATGATAAGCAAGATAAGAAGATAGAGCAGACCACATTATAGGCCACAGTGCAGTGATGTTCATCTATGACCAAAACAAATAAAAAAGAATTTAAAAAACCTTAAAATTTGACAAAATAAAACGAATATTGTAATGTATTTAGATCTTTGGGGATACAGATAAAACAATATAGAAAATGGAATTTATATTCTTTAATGCACATATTGGAAAATATAAAGTATATATAACTAGCAAACTAAGTATTTAACTCAATAATTAGAAAAAAAGAGTAAAGAGATTAGAAGGAGGTAATAAATATAATAAACAAAAGCAGCAATTGATTATATAGAAAACAAAGAACAGAAAGATAATTCAATAAAAATAGACAAAACTCAGAAACTGTTAAGAAGATATCACAAATAATATTAACAATCTTAATAGCAATTTTAGTATTATGTAGTCAGTATTAAATGCAAATTTAAAAATGACCAAATAAATAAAACCAAAGTCTATGGTAAAGATCAAAATATGTACCTGAGGGGCCGGCCGGTGGCGGACCCGTTAAGTTCGCACACTCCGCTTTGGCGGCCTGGGGTTCGCTGGTTAGGATCCTGGGCACAGACCGATGCACCGCTCATCAAGCCATGCTGAGGTGGCGTCCCACATAGAGCAACTAGAAGGATGTACAACTATGACATACAACTATCTACTGGGGCTTTAAGGAGAAACAAGAAAAAGAGGAATATTGGCAACAGATGTTAGCTCAGGGCCAATCTTCTTAAAAAATATATGTACCTGAACTCTGGAAGGTAATGTACAGATAATATTCTCATAGTGGAGAGAACATTTTTAAGTGATATTTTGTTTAAATTTCTGTTGTAAAAAATAATTTGTTTCTTCAGATGAGAGTTTCTGTCTTCAATACAGTTGTCAGTTTGGGAAATATTGGCTGAACTTGAGTTCCTAAAGCAGAGTGGAGATTCAGAAAGTTCAAACCTACCTTTGGAATATTTAAGGGTTTGGAATGTTAAACACTTCGAATTATTAAAGATTTTAAAATTTACTTACAGCCTTTGAGACTCTAATGAAAGACAAAGCCTTGGCTATCTAGAAAATTACAGTAACCGTTTCTTCTGCTGTAGACATTGACCACACACGTTTTCAAGTGGCATAGCCATCGAAATGATGCTGAATTCCGATCTTCATCTACAGAGGAAATATTTTACAATTTGTGCATACATATCAGCACAATGTGTATAATAATTTTAGGTATACAATGGACCCATAAGAGGACGTGAATATACATTTACATGATATTGTTTTCAAATTGATTTTCCTTTAGTGCAAAATGAGATAAATTGAATAATGTATTTGAATCACAAATACTACCACTACTAGTGGGTACCTACTAGTTTCTTATATTTTAAATGGTGAAACAAATAACCTATAACTGAGAACTGGCCTATTCTCAGCCCTTCACAACCATTCTTTTATATATATTATTTAATGACACATTTATTTGATCTTATGACAATTAATATATTCAGATGCATTTAATAAAACATACATATGTATAAACTATGAGGCAGATCCCAAAATTTTGAAATTAAGGAAAATAATCATCCATCACTATCTTTTATAGTAAAGTTAAGAAAAATAAAATATTTCCATTCTCATCTTGAATCTTTCACTATCCAGTGGACTAGGTTTTCGGTCAGATCACAACAATTCCATTTCCATGGAAATATGAAAAACTTCCAAACTTCTTGATAGGTTAAGTGCCTATCCTCTTTGGGTGTGTCTGTGTGTTTCCTCTTAATATAGACATGGCCAAGATCATCCTGCTATTAAGAGGCAGAGAATCATTTAACCCAAGACTTTTAACTCCAATATGTTGTCTTTTACATCATCAACCTTGACCTCAGATTCTTTCCCATCAAACAAATTAGTTCATATTTACAAACATGCAAATGTACAGATTTACTCTTACCATTTCAAACGTTTGGGAACATCTGAAACTGTCTTGGTACTAACACCTTCTCTCTATAATGGTTAGATAATGAAATATAGTAAAGAATTAAATGCTATGGATAATGAATAATGTGTATCTATCTCCTCTAAATTCCCATAGTACATTTTTATTTCTCATATTACATAACCATACTTTGTTTATGTTGTTAGTTGAGATATCTTAATCTAGTAAGATATATATATATATACACAAATATACAAATATATATCATATACATTGTATATCTATATATCATTGTGTATCTATAGATAAGAAATATATTTTTTGAGGATAGAGAATACATTTTGTTTGTTTTTACAGTCCAACAAAGTTTTTCATATAGGAGGTGGTCAATAAAAACTTTTTAAGTGATCAAATATCACTTGAAAAAAGTATATATCCTCATCCCTAAAATTGCCTGGACATAAGTTAACTTTCTATGATTCAAAAGTCATTTGAAGATATTATGATGCTTCAGGGTCACTGTTGGCAACATTAGCAACTATTACGCTGATAACAGTGCGACTATGAAATTGTGGATATTTCTCAGAGGTAGACTGTATAATGATTTTTAAAATTAGCACATTTTGATGCTTTCTTCTTTCTCCTTTCTTCACTCTCTTAACAATCTTAAGTGTCTACGGCATCCATGATAGACTTCTTAATTAAGAGTGAAATAATTTCCAAAATGGAGACACATTACACAATTGTCACAATACTTAAAGGGGAAAAGATAAAGGGGGGAATGGATAATTATTAAACATAAAATCTAGATTCCATCTTTTACATAAACCAGGATGAATGAATTTCATGGTATCCCCTAAGACAGTGGTTCTCACAGGTTGCAATTTTGCCCCCCGGAAGACATCTGGCAATGTCTGGAGACATTTTTGGTGTCACAAAAATGTCTGACAGAGGCGGTTGCAACTAGCTTCTAATGTGTAGAGGACAGCATTACTGCTAAGCATCCTACAATTCACAGAACGACCCCCAAAAACAAATTATTATCTGGCCCCAAATTTAAATAGTGCTGAAGTTGAGAAACCATGCCATCAGTAAAGAAAGAGGGTAAAGAATAGAAAAGAATATATCTTATGTTAGATTATTCATTAGGATTATCTTGATAATTTATTGTGTAGAGGTTCTAAACTCTGACCAAATTGCAAGCAGCAAGCACGAATCCTTGAATTTCTCCAAACTGAAACTATCCCAAACCCAATATTGCTATTTATAACGGCTTTTGCCATTAGTGGTTTAAAACCCCTCTAAAACCAGTGTATACCTTTTAGAATATGTGGACATTCACAGAAACAGCCCCCAAAGGATATCTGCATGGGGCTTTAGTAATGCCTCAGAAGTTATCTTTGTAGTGTAAACTAAATAAGAATAAACTTCTATAAATATTCCTCAGTCTGTTTGGAATATACAATCTACAGGAAGAGTAAAAGTTCTTGAAATGGTGACCCTGCCTTGGAAATCTGGGTTAAAATCTGGCTGAATGATGTCCATTCTGTTGAAATTTTTACTGCACAGAAGTTAATTATACCTATATTGGTGGTTTTTCTCTAAGAATTATAGTTATGCTTTTAAATTGAAATCCCACGTGTCTCTTCATTTAAAGAACATTTTGAACCTGTGTTTAAAAGCTGGTTTTCTTCAAGCTACTTAAATTGTAAGATACCTGATTCAAAGTGTAGTAGGAGGTTACAAGATTTCTTCTTATCAAGTGACTTAATTTTTTTACTCAGGTTTAGAGTCACATTGATTAATCAAACTCCATTTCATTTCTTAGAATTGTATAGTTCTTGACGATTTACCCTCTAATATCCATGATTTTCCTAAAAAATTTAATAAAAAATTCATAATCCACTGGTATTAGCGTATGTTTGAAATACAGTATCATTGCCATTGGATGACTAGAATTGGTAGGTCCCTGAAGTGATGAGAAAAAAACATCTAAGGGTATGCACTTCTATATTGGTCCAAAAGTTCACATATGTGCCCATGAAAGGATTTCATTCCTTTCTTGTTCTATAACTACAGTGTGTGATTTAGACTTTGGTAACTTAAAATGCCATTCTATATTCTAATAATCTTCTCTGAAATACCTGCTCGAAGGGAAATATTTGTTTATTGAAAATTGGCTTCTAGCTTAAGTAACGTACAGAAGAGAGTTGGAACCCATGCAAGAGAAGAGACGTGTGACAATCAGGGGACATGACAAAAAAAAAAGCCCTTTTTTTGGTCTTCTGCACAAATGTCATAGGTCGCTGAACCATGGTTTTATTGTCGTTAGTTTCAGTAGGAGGAGACTAGAGAGTACACTATGGGTTGTCTTTATGTTGATAAGAATACAACTTACATTAAAACTGCACTTTAAATTATGTAAATGGTAAGCTCCAGATTTATCCTGAGTTTGTGGTCCTAAACTAGACTACTGAGAATCAGTGAGAATGAGCTGAGCCATAAAACTAACTGCACTTTAATTTGAACAAATTAATTTTTGCAAAGGTACTTGATTAATTAGTATCGCTTCCCCATCTCTATCCTCCAATAATTTCCCGTTTTGTAGGAATACAAGTTACTCTGTATGTGCAGATGAGATTAACCTTTTATTTTGTGGAATAAACAAAATTGGCTGGCATCCAGATCATGATACCATTTCTGCAAAACTTCTGAAGAATGTGACTTTGTGAAGATATCTTTTCTAGCCTATATCATTTAGTTGGTGTGAATGCTAAGTACCTTTACTACAGCTACTGACAAAGAAACTCTTAAATTAGCATAGATCCCCTACCAGGCATTATATTGCCTTGAAGTACAGTTTAATGTAACCCATTCTGTAAAACAGGAGCTAGCAGGGCATAGTAATGGGAAAGCAGAGGAAAATAAGAAAATGCATTGGAAAGGTCAAACATGTAATACATTTAATTTGTTGATAGTTTATAATTTAGAATGCTATTTAGGAAAAATTATGAAACATTCAGGGCTGCAGAGTAAAATGTTGTTTTGATCTTGTTTAAAAATAAAAAGAAAAGGAAATTAATTAAACATCAAAAGAATCTCTTTTATTTTTGATAACAGACCCTGTCAACTGAACAATGGGAAAGAATAAAAAGGTCTTTAGGAGGATCTAAAAGTTCCCCGAGTGCTATATTATTATTGTGCCCATACAATTATTTAATGTTAATGGAGAAAGTTCTTCATGCTTTCTATACTTTTTTCTGGAAAGCACGGCTTACTAAATTAATCCACGTCTAAAACGGTGAATCTAAGAAACTAGTCTTTAGCCAGCTCTGACGGCCTAGTAGTTAAAGTTCTGTGTGCTCTGCTTTGGCAGCCTGGGTTAGGTTCCCGGGCACACCATTTGTCTGTCAGTAGCCATGCTGTGGTGGTGGCTCACATAGAAGAACTAGAAGGACTTACAACTAGGATATACAACTATGTACTGGGGCTTTGGGGAGGAAAAAAAAAAGACGGGAAGATTAGTAATAGATGTTAGCTCAGGGCGAATCTTTCCCTGCAAAAAAAAAAAAAAAAAAAACAAAGAAAAAGAAACTAGTCTTTATTTACAAAAAAAAATAATAATATATTTTGAATCTGCAAGGTAATGTATGAACCATAAAATCATTTTATGAACCATAAATAATGCTTATTATTCATTATTTTGTAAAGAATATGTTTGAATCTTGGTAGGAAAGGTAGACAAATTTACTTTCTTATAAATTAAGTCTTTTTCCTACTGGTCCATTTCTGATTTCTTTAGACATAATTGCTTATTTTATTATTATTTATATAGTACTATCTACCAATATAGCATTTTACCATAGTGTTATGTAGTAGTACTATATATACTGAAAAATACACACATATAATAATGTGGTCTTATAATGTAATGTAATATTATATAATCTTGACATTTAATAGATCTTTAAAGTAATACCATTTTTTTTAGATGAAGACCATCAAACCTGTAACATTTAAATAATGTATAAATTCACAAAAATAGCAACAGAACACAAATACACAGAATTCATTATTTATATTTCATGGTGGCAGCCATGTTGGTGATTGTATGTGTATATTCATCATGGGAATTGGACACAATCCAGAAAGAACCAGTACATTCCTCAGGCTGAATTTCCAGCTCATTCATTCTTTCTTCAGCCGTATCAATCATGATGTTTAAAAATCCCATCTACCATGTTAACTACTGTATTTTTCATTCACCAGAAATCCACTTTAAAATGAGATCTTATTCTGCCTCTTACTATTTATATCCTCCCTTATATATTTAAGGCTATATAAGATGCTGATTTTTAATCCTTCTGATTTCAATCCTTCATTTAGCATATGTTGTTTTTCTTTTATAGTGGTCATATCCCTCAGATAACTACTTGTCTGGCCAGTATTCACCTGGGGATAGCAGTCCCTGGTATTTCTGTTCAGTAAGTTCCAAATACCAGGACCTAGATTGTATTTATTCTTAAGTTTAAGGAGAGATGAGGGTGAGGCCGCTGCGTAACTTTTTGCCGGTTAAGCACTGCCTCTCTAGCGAGATCATTCACGTAAATGACCACACATGGTGGGCTCAGAGAGATGGGATTCCCAGGGCAGAAACTCTCTAATTACTGGACCATTTCTGGTCACTCCTTTGTGTAGATGGCCCATCAGCTCATCAATTCTGTTCATCTCCAGAATTTGTTTGTTTGGTTTTTTTTTTTAGAGTTTCAATTTCTTCGGTGAAGTACTCCTGTTCATTAATTTTATTCCTGAGCTGATCGAACTGTCTTTCTGAGTTTTCTTGTGAATTGTTGAGTTTCTTTATGACAGCTATTTTGAATTCTCTGTCAGTCAGATTGTAATCTGTGACGTCATGTTTGGTTTCTGGAGAGTTGTCATTTTCCTTGTGTTCTGCCGTGTTACTATAGTTCTTCATGGTCTTTGGTGAATTCATCCTCTGCTGGCACATTTGTGGTAGTAACCACCTTTCTTGTTTGGGTAAGGCTTTGGTTACTTTAGTTCTGAGATGCTTCTGGATGTATCTGAGAGCCTGCACTTTCCACCCTCCACTGCCTCGTCATCAGTGCCCTCCTTGTGCCACTTGTGCCTCTGAGGTTGCTGGTGCCTTGCTGCTTACAATGTCGCTTCAGCCTCAGTTGTCACCGTGGGGTCATCAGGCTGCGAGCACTTCTGCTGCTTCTGGGGTCGCCTGGATCTTGTGTTCCCCTACTGGCTGTCTGCAGGCTTTCCGCGGGCTGAGATGCTGCTGCCCCGTGCAACACCTGTGCTGCTTCTCCTGTGTTGTCTGGGGTTGCTGGGTTCATGGGTGTTGCTGTCACTGCTGGGGGCCCAGGGTCCCAGGGACTTGTATGCAGCCCCCACTGCTGGCAGAGCTGGTGTTGGGGGTGCCTCTAGGGGCTGGGTCACCAGTTCTGCTGTGGTTCCTGATGCCTTTAGTCATAGGTTCCATCTGCCACTGCTGGCAGGGGAGGGGAGAGGCACAGGGGCTTTTTCCTGCTCCTGCCACCTCTGCTTACAGTCATATGGACTGAGCCACCTGCCACTGCCTCCGTTCTGCTGGCAGTCATGCCCGGTCGGGCTGCCCGGCGCCTCGTTCACAGTTGCAGGAGCTACTTCCTGAAGATCCACGCCCTCGATGGCCGCTGCGGGAAGAGGAGGAGGCTCTCCTAGTTCCACTGCCTCCCCGGGTCCAGTCCACCACCTCAGGTGTATAGGTGCATGAATCTCTTAGGCATCCTGTTGTGCTGTGTGGGGAATCCCCTGTTGGTCGATGGATGTCCATTTGGTTGTAACTTAAAGGAGAGTCAAAGGGAAAACTCTGCAAGATGCTGATGTCACTTGTGGTTAATCCATCAAATAATATTTTTTAGATTTAAAAAAATTAATTAATAGATTTTTTAAAGCTGTTTTAAGTTTACAAAAATATTGAATGAAAAGTACAAAAAGTTCCCATATACTCTCATCCCTTCACCTCATTTTCTCCTTTATTAACATCTTGCATTAGTGTGGTTACACTTTGCATTTGTTACAATTGATGAGCTAACTTTGACACAATTAACTAAAGTCCATAGTTTACCATGGGTTACTATTCTATGGATTTGAGAAATGTATAATGGCGTGTATCTGCCATTAAATTATCATACAGAATAGTTTAACTCCCCTAAAAATATCGTTGCTCTGCGTATTCTTCCCTCCTTCCACCCTCAACCCCTGATGACTACTGATCTTTTTTAACTATCTCCATAGTTTTGCCTTTTCTAGAATGTCATATAGTTGGAATCATGTGGCATATAGCCTTGTAAGATTAGCATTTTACACTTAGCAATATACATTAAAGTTTTCTCCATGTCTTAGTGGCTTGATAGCTCATTTCTTTTAAATATTCCATTGTTTGGATGTACCATAGTTCTTTACTCATTCACCTACTGAAGAGCATCTTGGTTGCTTTCAAGGTTTGGCAATTATGAATAAATTTGCTATAAATATTTGTGTCTAGGTTTTTGTTTGTTTGTTTTGTGGACATAAGTTTTCAGATCATAGGGGTAAATTCCAAAGAGCGTGATTACTTGATCGTACGGAAAGAGTATGTTTGGTTTTGTAAGAAACTGCCAAAATGTCTTCCAAAGTGGCCGTACTATTTGGCATTCCCACCAGCAATGAATGAAAGTTCCTATTGCCCACATCCTTGCCAGCATTTTGTTTTATCAGTGTTTTGGATTTTAGCCATCCTAATAGGTATTTAGTGATGTCTTCTTATTTTAATTTGCATTTCCCTAATGATAGATGATGTTGAGCATTTTTTGATATATTTGCCATCTGTGTATCTTTTTTGATAAAGTGTCTGTTGAGATATTTTGCCCATCTTTTAATTGGATTGTTTTCCTATTGTCAAGTTTTAAGAGTTCTTTGTATAGTTTACATACCAATACTTTATTAGATATGTGTTTTGGAAATATTTTTTCTCTGTTGGTGGCTTGTCTTCTCATTCTCTTGACCAAGTGACAGTTTTTAGTGAGGGATTCATGTTTAAATTCTTAGAGAGAAGCAGCTACAGAGCAGGAAGTTCTCTTGATCATAATCCATCAGAACTGGGTGGATCTGAGTGACAAAGGAAGACAGGAGAATGCCTATGGGTAAATGGTCTTCTCTTGTATGTGTAGCCCTGACAAATATTTTGGACTGCTTTCATTTCACTCCACCAACACCTGGAGCCCAAGCCTTTGCAGATTTCTTTGTACATGGAACAAACAATATCTTACCTTATCAGAGGCTCAACTCAAACGTGCCTCCTTTGTTCTTCATGATTATTACCACTCTCAACTTCAAGACAAGAAATAAGACCACTACTAGAAGATCCAGACAAGGCAAGACAAATTCTTCACCAGCCATAATGGCATCAGCCTCCATCCAAGTTCTGGCACCTGAGACATGTGAGGATACTCAGTAGCAACCAGACCTTGGGTTATTCATTACTAAGAGGTTACTTCTACTTATCCTTTTCTAAAAGCAATAAGCTACATCAACTAATTAATTTAAAAGGGGAGCATACAATCAGCTATTTAATTGGATTGGAATCTCATTGAAACTTAAATGTTATCCTTGAACATTCATATTCATAATTAATTTCTCTATACTTTAGTTTTATCTACTGGCGTTGGATAAATGCAGGATTCATTTTCTTATTAATTCTCTCAATGCCTTGAGATTATTTTCAAATTCATGGCAATTTCTTCAGATTAATATAGCTTTTGTTGTTGTTAGAATTTAAGGTTTATAGAAAAAACATGAAGTAAGTTAGAGCATGAACATTGTTAATTTCCCTCAGAATACCTTATATATGGACCAAAGGAGGAGTATTCTCAATTGAAATCAAATAAGAAATTGTAGGCATTTTATTACTTATAGTTTATAGTGTTCATTACTTGTAACCTGTGCAAAGATTTTACTTAGAAGTAACAATGTTGCAGTGATCTCATTAGACAAACTAATCAATATGTTAATGATAAAGCAAGCACAAAGCACATTGAAGGAAAGTCCAGGACCTGTTCATTACTTTTTGGTCAGAGCATGGTATTTAAAGCACTATAAACAAAGCAAAATAACAAGTGTACAGCCTTAAGTACCTTATATTTCTTCATCTCCTTAGATGCCATTTATTTCTTTCCATTATTTAACTTTACTGGGTTCAACATTCCAATAGTGTGTTCACTACCAAATTAGGGCCATTGGTGGTCGAGCCCTTTGAGAGTCTAAGGTATAAAGAATAATAACTAAGATCATGTTACTGTCTGGAAACCAGAGTTCCACTTACCACAGCGTCTGCCTTGCCTACTTTATAGCACGATCTTCTATATAATTAGATAACATCTGAAATCTAGCAGGAGTTTTCACGACGACAATGTTCTTATCTGACTTCTTAGTCTAGCTAATGAAGCGTGGGAAGAAATTTTCAGCGAGTGTCAACCATTTTGCTTGTGATACCACCTTGACAACATGGCAAGTGGTATCCATTTGCTAAACAACAAAAGAAAATATTATTACTTATATATTTATGTTTTTATTTGGGGATAAAGTAAAGGCTAATGATAACATGTATGATGATAACTTAGAAATGTCTCACATTAAATATAGACAGCCTTAGTATTTCTGGTAATTATATATATATATATATATATATATATAATTACACAGAAACAACAATAGTCAACAAAGAACTGAATAGAATTTCTCTTTTAAAGAATGGACAGCCTGTCAGAGAACCAAAAACATGTATTTAAATAAAAATATAAATGGTTATTTTTTTTCTTGCATGTGTTCAAGAAAAGGCTCCTTGTATACCCTGTGTCACAAAGAAACAATCTTTGTGTAGTGTTACTGATTGCCATAAACCCTCTGGTTCAGTCAGTATATCTTTTATGCTGTAAATAGGATACCCTATAGCTATTTCTAGAGTAATTTAAAACTCATCCTATGAAACTTCATAAGCCAGGGAAATAGGAAAAGCATATCTGGCCAGAAAAACGGGTTTGCTTGATCTGCTCAAGCAATGAATTTTTAAAAGGTTTGCTTAAAACAACAGAGGATGTCAATTGGCAATATCAGTCCACATATGAGCTTTCAAATGCTCTCTTTCTAAGCCCAGGCAGCTGGGTGATTTCTACAATATTTGATTTTTAGCTTCTCAGCAGCCCATTTTGATTTAGTGCCATTTGCATTTTTATAGACAACAGCAGTCCTGCAGCAGGCTCCGTTTTGCTGATAAATTTGGCAAGCTGATAATAGTAAAGGGTGTGTAGGACTTGAACCTGATATAGATGAGTTTTAAAACATCAGCACCACTGAAAGATAAGTCTCAAAGGAACCAAAACACAAAATAACTAGCAATTATATTTTATAACTTTTTTTTCAAATTTAGATATATTGCTTCTCTGTTTACCCCTCTTTCTATTTACTTGTAATGCTTTAGACTTTTAACAAGAATTCATGAGGGAGTTTCCATATGAAAATACTAATATAGCTATTGGGAAACTTCACAAGAAACAATAATATTGCCCTACAATAAATACTGTGGTCCTGAATTTCAACTGCTAAGAGCAGGATTGTTCTTGAGAAGATTGTGTGGCCTAAGAAACATATACAATATGTGAAATGTATGTATGAGAGTGAGGAGAGGATTAACACAATACGTCCGATGGTTTTCCTAGAATCTCTTTCTTAGTTTATCTTTAATCTTCCCAACAATCATTTGACATGTAAATTATTATGCCCGTTGTATAAAAGAGAATACTGAAGCTCTGAGAAGTGAGTCATTTACTTCAGGTAAATTTATTACTTCGGGTAAATTCAACTCCTAAGTGGAAGAACTGGGGTTTGAACTAAGGTTAAGCTTACATCCTATTGCCTCAGAATAATTTTATTGAGATAAAACCATGTTAGAAATGGACCATATGAGCAGTCTTGATGTCAGGAAAACAAGTCACAGAATGACCGGAAGCAGCTTTGGCGATAGGAGAAGTATATTTGGACTGGAGGGCAATGTCTTAGTCATAGCACAGCATTTTGTGGCTGCTCAAGGCTGCGTGCAGACCACACTTGTTCTGTTGTCCGTTTAAGCATTTGTTTGTTTGTTGACTTGGACTTTACAGAGTTTGGGGTTTGGTTTTGAACGTCTTGAGCAGCACGAGGCTCTTGTGAGCCTCCCGCTCCCTGCTGTCTTCCCCAGGAGAGGCTCTCTGCTTTACATGACCTGCCGCGAACATGTCTAGGCGTCAGACTTTGCACTCCCTACTTCTCAGGCTATTTACTTATCTGACCCCTTTCCCCAGGCATAAAAAACTAGTCTGTGGGACAAATATTAAATGGTTGTAAATACGAGCATTATTTACAGTACTCTAATTTAGCATCACATGGAGAGCCAGAGGTAGGAGGGCCAGGTGTCAGGTAAAGTCAAGGAATCAGATAAGAGGTCATAAATTTAACAGAGGAGATAGTTACAAGGAGAGATGGGACTAAAATCTAGTCTGAGAAGAGTAGATTTTACAACAGGAAGTTTCAAACAGAGGATGATAAACAGGAGAGCTGTACCAAAATTAATTCCATGAAATAAAATATTATTAGGCTGGTATACAAAACAAAATTCAATCATATATTATTCTTAGTAAATATAACTAAAAAAGATATGGGTATAAAATCCAGTATTGGTCAAAGTTATAGCAGGAAAATGCTAACAAGAAAGAAACAGAATTACGTGCGAAAATTATTAAGTGAAACAGGATTTTTCATATTATACTAAAGTTTTGAAAATCAATAAAACAATATCTATATAAAGGAGAAATAATTTTTTTAAAAAAATACAACCCAATAAGAGCTTCTCTCACAATATAAAAGATGAATTAGATAAAAAGAAATAAGGACATAAAGAATTTGCATTATGCAGTAAGATAACTCATTCTTATATTTAGAACATTGCATACACTAGATAGAAAATGAGCCTTCTTGTAAGACATTCATGAAATAGGAAAAAAATGACTGTATGAAAACACAAAACAGTCAATAAATTCTGTGAGGCAGAAATCCTTTGGACCTATTTACTAGCCACAATGAAATTAACAATAAAATAAAATGAAAAGAGCTAACAAATTCCTAGAATAAAAATGAAATCAAAACTAAAATTATAAGCTATTTAGGAATGAAGAGCAATAAAGCGCTACATACTAAAAACTATGATGTAGACAAAGGGGTACAGAGGAAAACGTGTAGCCTTAAAAACAAGTAGAACTTAATAATTTAAAAAGAATGAATTAAAGTAAAGGAGCTAAAGAAAAAAAGGAATAAAATGATTTAGAAATAAGTAAGGGAGGCCTTAATCAGAATAGAAATCAAAATCAATACTCTGGAATACAGTAGCAGTAAACAACAAAAAGTGTAGATTTGATCAACAAAAACACAATCTGGTTCTTTGAGGTCTCATAAAATAGGCAGATAATTGGCAATTAAGAGAGAGGAGAATCACAAATAAACATTAGGAATGAGAAAGTGCATCTAACTATAGATATAATAGAAATTTTAAAATGTAAATAAATGCTATATGCAAATATATGCCAAAAGTTTGAAAAATCTACATTCAAGGATGATTTTCATATAGATATGTAAGAGATATGGGGAAAAAAATAAGTGATGAAGTTTGAAATGCTGTCAAAGAAAATGAAAATATGGAGTGAGGGACATCCTGGAGTTAGAGGAGTAGAAACTTACAGAGGCATCAAATACCAGGGGAAATTCATATAGGCGAGAGTTCAATGAAACAGTTGGATTTGGCAAATTGGAGTTATTTGAATTGTAATATCTTGTACCTTTTCGTGTAGGGAAGTATTTAGTGTTGTCAATAATTATGGATTTCTGAGAATGTACAAGCTTGAGTCTAAATAAACCTCTGCTGTGTCTTAGAAGGAATTACCCTACCAAGAATGTGGGCTTGGTGCTATTGGTAGTTTGGTCTGGCTCTAATGTCCCTGACTTCAATTTTTTAAAAAATGCATTATAGAAACAAAAAGTTCTGTGTATAAATACAAATGCTCATTTGAGGGTTCCTTTATGAATACTACTACTAGTGCTAATAATAATTCCTTTGGAAATATTACGTGCTTTAAGCACATCTTGACTCTGATCATGTTGCTGCATAACTTCAAAGTTTCCCAAACTCACCTATTATAAGCAGCATCTAGTTTTGAAGATTAAATTTAAAAGAAATTTACTGAAACAGAGGATCTCAGAATCACTGAACACTGTTATGGGTCAACACACAGAATTTCCACTCAACTGCCGTGGTAAATTAATCTGTTTTTCCTATGGGATGGATCATTTTGGGATTTTTTTTCCGTGCAGAAACTAAAATGTTATAAAAACAAGTAGTGATAAACCAACTACTCTGAGAATAGATTGTCTGACTTTTCTGACTGTAACTGTTTGTTAAGAGAGAAATATACCTACATAGCTTTCAATGCATGTTCTTTTTATCAGTGGACAAAAAAGTAGTGTTGAACATAATCTCTTTAAAAAATAACTTCATTTCTTTACAGACTATTTCTATTTCTATTTATACCTACAACTTCTTTACACATGACATATATTTGTATAATTATTTTAAGAGGTAGTCAAAAGAAAATATGCATAGGGCCTGATCACAAATAATCTCACAATCCCCATCTGTATACTTCCCCAATCCTTGCTGCTGAGGAATGATTTATAGAATCTATTGGGCAGTACAACAAAAACCAAGTTACAAGCAGCGTCTGCTGTCACTGAACTTATTATCAAACTTCATGTGAAGGAATCTAAGGACAAAACTAAAGAAAATTATTTTCAATTTTCACCAAGAATAAATAAATAAATAAACATAAATATTCATAAACATACAAAGCAGAGGCTTACATTTAAAAAATGTATAGAGTCATGCAAAATTATTTCAGCTCTGTTCAATATTCTTAGTTCCTTAAATTTCCTTTGCCCTCTTTAATCACCACCTATGCTGTTCCCCTGGCTTCACACTCTTCATCCCCATCTTCAGCTGGATCCCATCTATCCCTCCTCCCTGTCTCAGCTTCCTATCTCCTTCAGGAAGTTTTCCTGAATCTATAAGAACCTGCTGGATACATTTGCTAGGTGATTCAATCATATCCTCTCCTATTTAATCTTATCCTGTATCAAACTATATTTGTCACCTGGTTAGTCAAGTAACAGTTGTCTGTCTTCACTATATTGGCTATAACACAGGTAGGCAAACTGTGCAGGCCAAATCCAGCCAGACACCCATTTGTGTACTGCCCATGAGCTAAGAATAGTTGTTACATGATTATAAGTTTAAAAACAAATTTAAAAGAAGTCATATTTCATGACATGTGAACATTATGTGAAATTAAAATTTCAATGTCTATAAATAGTTTTATTGGAATGCAACCATGCCCATTCATTTACATATTGTCACTGGCTACTTTCAAGCAGGAATGGCAGAGTTGAGTGGTTCCAACAGAGACCATATACCCTGCACAGACCAGAATGTTCACTATCTGGTCCATTGCAGAAAATGTTTCCCAACACCTTCTCTACAATATCAACCTACAGTGATTCCAAAAATATAATATCTTCAAGTTCTCAAATACTATTTTTATTCAATAATCCCCAGGGTATTGGAGAATGTCTTTTTTTTCCTGTTCACTCTTGTGGGAGCTCAGATCACGTTGCTGCTGCCTATGAATGTTCTGCAAACTGGCCATCTTCTAAATAAGCATTGCTGTGGCCAATATCATTGACACCTACTGATGGTGGAGCGTGCACAACACCATAAGTGTGCCGAAGCCTTGGCCGTCACTCAGAAAGAGCCTGAAAAGCTAAAAGAAAAAACAAAACATTATTCAGCCCTGCAGTAATACAATGGATCACACCTTGTTTAATCAAGTTGAACTCAAGGAGGCAACTGGACAAACCTAGTTCTGTTCATAGGCAACTGGCAACACTCTCACTGATGTCATCATCCGTGTAAGATATATAGACTCTGCCTTACCAGCACCTCACACTGCCTTACCAGTGATCTCTCATGATCTCCTGCTGCCTTCAATATTATTAGCTAAACTCACAAAAACAGAACGTAGAATAGTAGTTGCCAAGGGCTGAGGGGTGGGGGAGAAGGGAGGGTGTTGCTGTTCAACAGCTACAACATTTCAGTTACGTAATTGCGGTAGATGAGTAAGTTCTAGAGAGCTACTGTAGAACTTGTGCCTATAGTTAATATTGTATCACATGCTTACAAATTTATTAAAAGGGTAGGTCTCAAGTAAAGTGTTTTTACCACAATTTAAAGAGTACCAAATAAGATAAATGTTATTTTAATCATATTTACAGATATGAATGATGGCAGGGGAGAAGATGAGATCATAAACAGCATGTCCTTTGTTGATAAGGGGCCAGCAGTCAAGGCTTCACACTTTAAGGTGGTTCATGGCATTTCCCTGAAGCTCCAAACCACCTCAGAGAGAAGGTTTTACTCCTGAACCTTTATCACCAAAGGGCATATTTTATGGTTGCATATTCATTTAAAGACACCCTTATCGATTTATCAAAGAGCTACCCTGAAATTATAATAAAACTTTCTGATATGACCAAGGACACACTTAAGGGAAATGGTTCGCATTGGTAACCCTTTTAGAAAGAATTCCTTGCCAACAATTTTCTACAAAGACCAAAAAGACAATTGACCTTTCAAAAGGACCAAAGCATACCATCAGGCTCTGCTTCAACCATTCTAAATAGCTCATAAAATAGAATTCAATTTCCCACTCCTGCCCATTTTGTGTGAGTATCCCTTTTGCTAAATGTGTACATGAAGACATTGTTAAAAATTACTATCAGCATTATCACCTTTTAATAGTTTCTGTTTTAAAATTATGAAATTTTCCTATTTTATTTTTAAGAAAAACTTTGTAGAATTTTAATGTGAACTGATCGCAAAATATTTTTGTTATTCTACTCTATGATTATTCTGAGATATTCCTATTGAAAATATATGAGTCAAACATAATAGTTTAATATGTTGCTATTATGATCTTTTTTCAGTCTTCTATGTTAATTTAAAATGTATTTTATCTTAAAAATGGACATATTATAATGCTTCAATGGCTACTTTGCCCATAAAGGAATGCAAATTTACCTTTACCTGGTTTAGCAGTAAAAAATATCTGCGGCTCGTGTCTCTCTGATTACCCCAATGACATCATCTTATATATAATTTTCAACTTTTCTTCCATTTCTATTCATAGCTTTAATGATCTGTAGACTTAAAAAATATTTGACTTTCCTTTAGCGTTCCTTTTACCTAACTGGACATATTCTTTTTCTCTGGGAACAAATTCCTCTTTTTCCTGACTCAGTCATTTTTTTCAAGGGTAGAAGTAACTCAAATTAATTAACATTACAAAATAATAAAATACTCAAAATGTGTTCAAAGGATTAAGGAGTAAGAACTTATTAGACCAGAAAACAATAAATTTATTTGATTTTGTTTATCATTGAAATATTCTCAAGTTCTTGTCAGTAGAAGGGCAAGTATGAAAGTCCTTATAGGAGAGGCACAGTGAACAGTCTCTTGAATATCTTTTCAAGGAAAGAAAGAAAAAAAAGAGAAAGAGAAAGGAAGGAATGAACAACTAATGACGGAAGAAGGGAGGGAGGCAGGAGAGAGAGAGGGAGGGAGGGAAGGAGGAAGGAAAGGTAACATAAGAATAACACCTCATGGTACCTTCAGGTCCTAGGACTGAGAAGCAGGTGATGGGGCTTTTCCCTTTTACCTTCTACCCTTTAGGATGTTTTATTTTGCACTATACTACATTCATATTCCTTAAAAAACTAGATGATATGAATATTTTTTACAAAAAGTTAGTATTTCAAAACTTTTCCCTTAGCCAAGCTAATATTTTTCTGGGCCATAATTATTTGAAAATAGTGCCAACAGCTCAATGAAGTACAACTGAAGATACGGTGCTAAATATTTTCAGAATTTATTAAATCTGAGATGTGCTCATGTTTCTTTAAAGTCCAACTTCATTTCTTTAAAATTTATGCATGTGGGAATTTGTAACATTAGATCAAATATGTTTTTTCTTCAAAATAAAAGAAGCGCTAAAGATTTGCTCAAGAATAACCATGGCAAACAACCCAATGCCTGTCCCATACTGTGTTCACAGCTGGGATCTATAGTAAGTTATTTTCAATAATTTTAATATTCTTCTACAGAGAATTTATTTCTAATGTGATACTCTATAGATAATTTTATGAAATAAACTCCATTTCAATACTAGAGCAATGAAACCTGAAGTAGACCGCAGACACACTTACAAAAATCAATGCACTATAAACGCACGTTTTCTTTCAAGACAATAAAGCAGTGGTGTATAAACCAGTATAGTCATTCTAGCAAAGAAAAGGACTCAAGGCACGAAATAAACTTGAAACAGTTTTCTGTCTAAGGAAAAGTGTGTGTGTGGGGGGGTGTACATTCTCAGATATATGAAAGCACACATACATTTACCTTTGGAACCACACGCATACACATGTCCACTTGTCTGTGGAGGAACAGCAGAAATATAACAAAAAGAGAGAGGATGAATCTTTTGGAGAAATTTATCATGTCACTCTCAAGAGAGGCAGCAGAATAAGCCCTGATTCCCTATCACTTCACACTCATCGTACCCTGTAGAGAAATGTCAGAAGCAGTTGACGTCTGCTCCAGCTAGTGGGTTCTCAGGGCCCCTGACTTAAGCTCAGACGCTACCAGATGGATGTGCAGGTAAGCAGCGGACAGAGGCCCTGTGTGCGTACGTTGCAGAAACTAGTTAGCTTTTGCTTCTGGGACTTACTGGACGAGGACTTTCATTAATTTCTTCTTTTTAAAAGAGTATTCAGCAGTCAGTCATCAAAACAGTTACAAAAACAATTTTTAACTTTTCATATTAATGTTATTTGATAAATTATAGCATAAATAGGAGAAATGAAGATACCAGGTAAATATAGTGTGTCCTATCTGTGCTTCTCTATTCTTTTTGCGTTTAAGCTCTCAAAGAAATTAAAGTGATACTAACAGTAACATTAATAGCTTTTTTGTTGAACATGTATTATATATTACAAACATATATTGTCTCTGATAATCCTCACAAAACATTTGTGAAGACATAGGTGTAATTGTTATTATCCCCTATTTAAATATGGAGAAATAATTGTGGAGAAACTGAGTCAGTTTCCTAGGACAAGGAGAGTTGTAAATAAGTTCCAAGTGATAGTCAGAATTTTTAGTTGATCTTCAAACAAGTTGATTCTCTACACTTGATTGAGAAAGTAAGCATCTCTTCATCCCTCACTGCTTCATATGAATCTCTTCTGAGCCTTAAGCTTCCAACTTCCTGGACAAAATTGCAACAACTTTACTGTTGATGGTCTCAAGTCACTTATGCAAAAAACTAACTGAATTCAAGTAGAGTCAGGAAATCTCCAAATCCACTGATGGCAGGAAAATGTGATGGAAAAATTTTCAGTCGTTTCTTTCTCATTTAAAAACTCTTTTAGCAAAATATTCTCAAAAAAGTATGCTTCTTCTCCTCCTTCCGTGTTCCTTCTGCCAGCAAGTTACATCAAAGAATTGGAGAAGAGGGCTGGTTCTGAGGTCCGCTATTCCTCCTTGCTACCACCAGGCCCTTTTGATATGGCTCATCTCGTCAGTTGTCTAAGTGTCAGCCTCTGACTTCACAGGGTTCCCAATGAAGCATCAATGGCTATTGTCACATGCAGCCATTCCTTTTGGCCCTGGGAATTCATTTTACCCTTGACTGCTCATCACCTCCAACTGACAAGCCCCAATTAAAGGTACTGCTAATCCATTGAGATTCTAGACTATTCCACAGAATAGCTTCTTTACTCTAAGTCCCTTTCATGAGTCCACAGTCCCTGGCAGGACGCACTGGCACATAGTTCTGAGGTTCCTTTGCTGTGGCCATAGAAACTATTTTAGATCATTTCACACCTCATAGCCACCTAAAGAGAATGCAAGTGGGTAGAGGTAGACTTCTTCAAGTCCAGCTCTCGCTCCCTCTCTGCCTTGATCTGCTCTGATGCCATTCCTGCTGCACGGCAGCCTTATACAGAAGCTATGATGTACACAGCATACAAGTAGGGTGACCGACCATCCTGGTTTGCCCAGGACCGAAGGGGTTCTGGAATACAGGACTCTCAGTGCTAAAACTGGGAACACCTTAGGCAACCGGATGGTTGGTCACCCTACATAGAAGATAACGTCTAAAAATCCTCACCAGCCTGCAGTGTCTAGGAGAGGCTAGGGCGCATGGCATGCAGAAGCTGAAGAGATGTGCAGAAGAGTGCAGATGCTAATGAGGGAAGCTAGAAAGCCTAGAACCATAGGGGATGAGGACAGGAGGGCCTGTACCAAGTTACACTTGCTCACAAAGTTTGGACTTAACAAGTGTAACCTATTTGTATACGTCATCACCTTGGTACTTCAGTGAGAGTACACAAATGCAGGGTTAGTACAGCGAAGCTAACTCCAGCAAAACGTACTGTGCGTTTTTGTGCTGAAGACTTCTTTTGGCTTCAATATTGTGCAAAAGGTTTAAATATTATAGGGAGGCATTTTCATTTGCTTTGACTTATTTTAGCATTATTACATATGGACATTTTCTGTGGTAATAATATGTAGCATTATATTATCTTATTAGAAGCTATTCTATTCATTTTATAAAGTGTTCTGTTCACTTATTTTCAAAATTTTTACATTTGAGGGTTTTACTCTTTGCTAATTGTCAATATTCCCTCTTGATTGTTCTTATTAAAAATAACTCAGAAGAAATGAGTTCTCTATCTCAATTTTTTGTAGATTATTAGGTAATTACATCCTCTTTTATTTTGATTTTAAATATATTTCTCTTTTTACCTGTGAAATGTATTTAGAAACTCTAGTTCCTTTCTACTCTCTCAACTATTAATTTATTCTACCTTTGCAATGAAACTGATTATATATTGAAATGAGATCATAGAAAATGAATTAAATCATCAGTGTTTTATTATTTCTCCAAAAATAGGATGACTTTTCTTTATACCTTTCAATTTGCTTCATATAGGCACATTATTTTTGTTACAACAGCAAGTGAAGTTATAAGAGAATTACTTTCAGGTAAAATTACATAGATCAAATTATATTTACAAATGCATAAAATAACTTATTAGTTGGACTGAGTGAAAATAGACTAAGAAAAGTGGTGATAAGTAGTTCATCATGGAACTGAATCTATGAAATGATTTCCCTGCACAATGATCAGTGATGGGTCAAAAAGTATGTCTTTTTTGAAACAACTATCATGTAGCCAAATACTCTCTGTCTCTTGATAGCTACCTGTCTCATTAAAATAAAGACTAATTTTCTACTATTGCAGGTAGACATAAGAGAGTGTTTTCTTTCTTCCCCCCCCCAGAATATCTAGTAAAAATAATTTTTAAAGATATTTTTAAGAGATAGCAGAATATTTAGTAAAAAGAAGTAGACTTAGCTCTACCTCCCATTTTTCACCTAGTCCAATGTGAAGGGAAGAAAAGAAATCTGTGCCAAGAAAGTTGTGGTATATCACGGCCTCTCCTCATTCCAGTCAGGATGCTACACAAACCGTATCACAAGGAATGAAGAAACTGGGTCTGTGTCCTCATCAGGGCAGACAAGCCACTCCATCAGTGGGTTTCCACAAGCACAATACTGTAGTATAGGCTGAGTGCAAACTTGGTTTCCCAAGGTTGCCATTGAGAGAGAGGAGTCATAGATCTTTCCTTTGTGGGGATGAATCTAGTCATTGCTCTAATCAAAAGACACCAAATAATCAAGGGCCAGGCTGCCCAATCATTAGTAACCCAATAATAAATTTTTTTCAGTTTACTGACAATAATCCAACCATACTCTTATATTTTGATATTAGCATTTGTCCTGCATTATAATCAAGTTGTTTTAGTCTGCTTTTAATTTAAGAAACAAAGGCTTCAACTTATTTAGGAGAGAGCAGAGTGGCCAGTGGGGCAAACACAAGAGTGCCCAGGCTTCCCAAAGAAGTTTTTCCCCAGGAGCCCTATCAGCGAACTGCTGGAGCAAAAAACAAAGCACAAAATCAACACTCATGAGATAACTTGTGCGTACTGTGATGAGACGTGTCTGTCACTGACCTGTTAAGAAATCACTCTTTTGTAGAGGTAGCTTTGAAATGGGAGAAAGAACAAAGCAGTTGGATCCCAAGGACATGAAATCCACTTAGTTATTGATTCTGTAAGGCACTTGAGCATTCATTCTCGCTCACTTGGAGGATTGGGATTAAATTGTCTGTGAAAGAGATGTATATGTTTTTAAATATTACAAGTTGTTAAGATATTATAATACAGTTATTTTACCAAAATGTGTATTCCACTATTCACTCTTCGGGGCAAGAAATGTGTGGTAAAACATAATTCCAATACAATACACTAAGTGTAATAATAAAAGTCTGAACAAGACGTCAGGGAGCAGAGGAGAGAATTAGTCCATCTTCCTAAGAGGAAGGGAGGAGTCCACAGGGGTGACTTTCCAAGGCAGAGCAGGACTTCTCTGTGGAGAGAGGATGGGGAAGCGCATTCCTTGCCAACAAAGAGCATCCGGCTCTAACAGTGCGTGTCTTTACTGGAAAAGAGAGAATTTCAGCCTTGAGTAGGTTGGGACAGTTTATATAGGGGCTTCAATGTCATCCTAAGAATTTTTTATTTTGCAAATTGGATATTATTTTGCTGTGTATATGTGTGTGTGTGAAGATCCATCTATCAAGTGTTAAAGAAGGGGTATAAATAAGACTAAGGAAAATGTGACACTAGTAAAATTTCCCCTCTTTCTGGATAACTTCATCAAGGTATGTCACGTCTGTAGAAAAAGCACTGTAGATCTGTTATTTTTATTTTTTTTACTTTATTTATGAAGCATTTATTTATTTTTAAAAGTTATTTTATTGAGGTCACATTGCTTAATAAGATTATATAAATTTCAGTTGCACATCATCGTATTTCGGCTTCTAAGTAGACTGCATTGTGTTCACCACCAAAAGTCTAATTACCATCCATCACCACACTTATGTGCCCCTTTCCTCTTTTGCCTTTCCCCCACACCTGCCCCTCTGGTAACCACCAATCTGTTCTCCATATCAATGTGTTTGTTTGTTTCTCTTCGACATATGAGTGAAATCGTATGGTATTTGTCTTTATTCCTCTGACTTATTTCACTTAGCATAATACCCTCAAGGTCCATCCATGTTATCACAAATGACACATTTTCATCTTTTTTTATGGATGAGTAGTATTCCATTGTATACACATATACCACATCTTTATCCATTCATCTATTGATGGTCACTTATGTTTCTTCCAAGTCTTGGCTATTGTGAATATTGCTGCAATGAACATAGGGGTGCCTATATCTTTTTAGTTTGGTGTTTTCATGTTCTTTGGATAAATAACCAGAAGTAGAATAGCTGGTTCATATGATATTTCTATTTTTAATTTTTTGAGAAATCCCCATACAGTTTTCTATAGTGGCTACACCTGTTTGCATTCCCACTAGCAGTGTATGAGAGTTCTCTTTTCTTCGCATCCTCTCCAACACTTCTTATTTCTTGTCTTTCTAATAATGGCTATTCTGGCGAGTGTGAGGTGATATCTCATTGTAGTTCATATTTGCATTTCCCTAATAATGATTGTGTTGAACATCTTTTCATATGCTTTCCTGAGAAAAAAGAACAAAGCTGGAGGTATCACACTCTCAGATTTCAAAATATACTACAAAGCTATAGTAATCAAAATGGCACAGTACTGGCAGAAAAACAGACACACATTTCAATGGAACAGAATAGAGACCCCAGAAGTAAACCCACACATCTACGGACAGCTAATTTTTAACAAGGGAGTCAAGAACATACAATGGAGAAAGGAAAGTCTCTTCAGTCAACAGTGTTGGGAAAACTGGGCAGCCACATGCAAAAGAATGAAAGTAGACCATTACCTTACACCATGCACAAAAATTAACTCAAATGGATTAAAGGCTTGAATGTAAGACCTGAAGCCATAAAACTCCTAGAAGAAAACATAGGCAGTACACTCTGACATCGGTCTTAGCAGTATCGTTTTGAAAACCATGTCTCCTCAGGCAAGGGAAACAAAAGAAAAAATAAACAAATGGGACTACATCAAACTAAAAAGCTTCTGCATGGCAAAGGAAACAATCAACAAAATGAAAAGACAACCCACCAACTGGGAGAAAATATTTGCAAATCATACATCTGAAAAAGTGTTAATTTCTAGAATATCTAAAGAACTCATACAACTCAACAACAAAAAAAATGGACAACCCGATCAAAAAATGGGTAGAGGATATGAACAGACATTTTTCCAAAGAAGATATACAAATGGCCAATAGATCTATTATCTTTAAATTCAGGAAATTTACTAATTTTGATTTTTTTTTTTTATTTTTTTGTGAGGAAGACCAGCCCTGAGTTAACATCCATTGCTAATCCTCCTCTTTTTGCTGAGGAAGACTGGCCCTGGGCTAACATCCATGCCCATCTTCCTCCACTTTATATGGGACGCCGCCACAGCATGGCTGACAGGCAGTGCGTTGGCAGGTGCCCGGGATCCAAACCCACGAACCCCGGGCTGCCAAGTGCGAACTAAACCGCTGCGCTACCTGGCCGGCCCCCTAATTTTGATTTTTAAAGTAATTTTAAATATCTGGTTCTTGAGTGAATTTTCAGGATCCTTTTTTTCCCCTATCCCTACCTAAGATGCATAATAAACAAATTAAAAAGTTCATGTAAGTATATGTCATTGTGAACTCCATTCAGGAAGACTGATTCTCCACTAGCAGAAGGGCCCTCAGTTTGTGGTGGTGTTACATGTAGGACATGAACCACACAGCATGATAATAATGCTCCAATTTTAATATGGCTCTGTTTTTAATTTAAAATAAGGACAAATTGGAGAAATATGATTGTCCTTGTCCTTACAAGCATGAATGGTTCTTTACAATTTACACGTTATTTTAACAAATTTTGCAAATGTACTTGATAAATTAACACAATTTAAACTTGTGAAAATAATCTTAGATCTCAGGTGTTTGGAAACATGCTATGAAACATTACAGCTTGAATTCTGCCGTAGTCCTGTTCCCCATTTATATTTTATGTGCATCTAATGACTAAATAACAAAGTTCTTGTTCAAATAAAAATCTCGGATTAAAAATCAGTGGATGCCTACAAACATATCATTAAATGGAAAGGAATGTTGTGGTGCTGCAGGCTTTAAATATTGTCATAAATCACGTCTAAAAGCCAAAAGGATTTGGAACAACTAGGTGCAGCATGATTCTGAAAAAAATTTTAGAATCAAATTTTTAGCTAAAATGGCAAATATGAATTGTTTAATACCTGAAGAATTTGGGGGGGGGTCAGTTTATGAGTCTATTATGGTAGAATACAGTTTTGTATCTGTTTTGGGTAGAAAATAATTTTCCTTAATAATTTGCTAGAGGAGAATTTCAAATAGAACAAGTCTCAGTGTAAATATTATCTTGATATAGGTTTGAGGATACTTTTGTAACATTTACACATTTTATAAATATACACCTACATACAAATATATATTTATAGAGATATGTGAAATAACCTTGAGATTCCTTTTATGACATGATCTATTCTAAATTGTCGTTTATCAGCATGTTCATCCATCTTTATGTAGATGACCAGATGTGTAACTCTAGGTCTTATCTTTTATTTTCTTTCTAATGTAGTTTTCTTTGCACACATTATGGTAAAAATATGTTATTTACCATTTAGCTATTTCTACTGCTAGTTTCTACTACTACGACGACTAACTAGTTATTAGCTACTACTGCTTTCATTAGTGCTCTAAACTAGAGCACTGGTGTTATCTCTATTCATGCATTCCTTACTCTCAATCTCGGGAATCTTGTTACTTCCTGGATCTATAGCCACTAGAGGAATCTACAAATTTATCATTTGATGCCTGAGAAACAGTTTTAGTACCTCTTTTCCTCCCTATTTGATTATATATTTAGCTTTCAGCAAAATCTTCCTAAAACATAGCTTTGAAAATGATAGCCAGATAACAAAATATCAAATCACTTTGATGCCTTTTGGAATAAATATGATGTTCATACAGAAAGTGGAGTTTTTCAAAGCAAACCAAAGACCAATTGTTTCTTTTCCATAGGCAAATCAATCCCAAATAATATAATAGAAGACAATTATATAACATCCTTAGAAAATATAAATGATTCCAATTACTTTAAGGCTTTCTATTATTAGCAATATTAAAATATTTTCTATGATGCATTAAGTTCTAGACTTTACTCTTCCTAAACTCCAGAATTTACTTGAATATTAAAAGTCAAAATGTATGTGAAAGAAAGAAATAATGCACGATGGCACAGTGGCTATGATTATGAAATTTGGAGCCAACAACCTGGGTTCCCGGCCCTGTCACTTGCTAGTCATGGGAACTTGGACAAGTCGTTTAACCTCTTCTAGCCTCAATTACCTCATTTATAAACTCGGTTTATTTCAGTGTTATTCTCTGCAAACAATAAAGTCCAGCTTCTTGTAAGCAGAAAGGGATTTCTCATAGAGTACAAGGTAGTGGACAATTTCCAGGTAGGCTTCAAAAACAAGCTTCCTGTGACATGAAAGGAAGGAGACAGCCTGAAGGAGGTCTGACTATGACTTGACTCTCCTCATAGGATCCTCCTGGAGCACAGCATCTAGGGCACCAACGACCGGATGGCACAACTTCAAATCTGCTTTGCAATGTTTGATCGTATATGTGCTTACAGAATCTAGGTTCTGGAGTCTAGTCTTTAGCTTTCTTATTCAGGGAAACTTGCTAAAATATTTTTAGAATGATCACTGAGTCATCCAGTCTGTAGGAGCAGTGGAACTACTTCTTCTAGTCTTATGAGTACTCAGGGCCCCAGCATGTGATCTACGCTATACAAGGTTGGCATGTAGTAAGCTTTGAAATGTTAGCTAGCAGCGATTTTTCACTAAATTATGCCTTAAACACTTGGGTCCTAATCAGACTCTTAAAAAAAGAGAACTAAAAAGTAAGCTATCTCTAAACTCCGTGTTCTTTGATCTTAGAAGGCAATGAAGCTTCTAATAAATTTTAAATGTTGTTACCAGGCCTTACATAAGAACTTGGATATTAGCAAAAGCTCATAGGTAGATGAGCAAAAGGTGAACAAAACACAGTCTACATTAATAGTCTATTACATTTTTAAAAATATGTCTGTAATTGTGGATCTCATCATTTTGAAAAGGAAATTAAAATAATCAACTAGGGTTAAAGATATCTGCTAATAAAATCTCTGGTGTACAGGATTTTTAAAATTATGGAAGTTATAACTTTTTAAATTCTTACAAACCTGAATCTTTGGAGAAAATTTAAAGATGACGCATTATACTTTCTGGCATTCCCATGCCCACTTTGGTAATAAAACATCTGGAAACTTCAGATTCTACTGTGTTTCCTCAACTTCCATCTTCTCGGGCCCCACAGGATTCACAGATGCCCTTCTTTCTGTGGAGCACCAGGATAAATGAGTTCTTTGGGAATGCTAACCCAGTTTTCTTTAGGTGAGATATTTAGAGTATGGATAATATTTCGCTACAAAGGCCAATTTGTAGACTGTGGAAATTCCGGGAAAGGAGTCAGGTTTGGGAAAGGTTTTATTAAGGAAGAATTAGAAGAACCATGTGACTCACCAGATACGGCAGTTCATAGTCAAGACCTAGTAAACAAGATTCTAGATGGTTAAAGAGAAAGAAAGAAATGTTTAGAGAGTGAAAACTAGTAGAGTAATGGTAAACAAAGAACAGATATTGTCTCTTCACCATAATTTTCCATGCCTGCCTTCTCCCCCTCCCACAAAGGAGTCAAAGATAAACACTATAATCGAGATAACTAACAGATATTTGACAATATTTCAGTACTTCTGAGTAATCTAATTTTCCTACTTGAACTAGCCGGAATGCCAACATCTCTAAAACATATTGATATATGTTTATAATTAAGTATGTTTAGTGTATTTCCTAGTGAATCACACAATTTTAAGTATAATATGTCGCCCAAGAACAAAAGTAACCCCCCAAATGTTTTTTCGTTTGTAGGTATCACACAATGGAATTTAACTGCTAACACATAGAAACCTATGTTTAAGCATTTTTTATCTATGTTGTATTCTTTTCTGTGTGTGTGTGTGTGTGTGTGAGGAAGACTAGCCCTGAGCTAACATCTGTTGCCAATCCTCCTCTTTTTTGCTGAGGAAGACTGGCCCTGGGCTAACATCCGTGCCCATCTTCCTCTACTTTATATGGGACACTGCCACAGCATGGCTTGACAAACGGTGCGTCTGTCTGTGCCCGGGATCCGAACCTGCGATCCCCAGGCCGCTGAAGCCGAGCATGCAAACATAATCACTACGCCACTGGGCCGGCCCCTCAGTGTTGTATTCTTAATGGCATTTGTTTGGAACTACTTTATTTGATATAAATTGTAGCTATGTGTAAACAGATATTATGTGAAGGACATCAAAGAAAAGTAACCAACAGCTGACAAAGTTCATCAGCAGGCATAGAAGGGAGCTTCAATCTAAGTGGCATATACAATTGTCCCACTCTCAATAATGTGTTCTGTTCTGAATAGATTTGGTAAAAGATAAAGAAGAAAACAATTCTAATTCCCTGCACAAATCCTAAAGCAGAAAGAGAGAGAATGGGGACTCTGTCAGTGAGGTGATGCCCAATGTGAGCCCTTTATATGCGAGGTCTTTCCTCTGCACACATTAATGACTCAAACAGATCACTGAGGGAGATGAAGGAGCAATTAAATGATTCTGAGAACCACAGGGTCAAAAATGAGACCAACAGAAGAGCTACCAGAAAGGAAAATGCAGAGAAAAGATTTCAGAAGAGCATTGGAACTGCCAAAAGAAAGCACTCTCTGGAAATTAAAGGTAGTTACATTTAGCCCAAGTCTTGTCTTACTGAAGTGTCAGGAAAAATTACCCCGGACTTAGAATATATGACCCTTTGAGTACTAAAAGGTCTCATTGATCCTTACCAACAATCGTAAAGTAGTTTATTTGGCACTCACAAAAACTAAGCTAAGTGTGTTTTACTTTAACTACAGCTTCGCCTGGAGGGTAGTTACAGATTGGGGACCTGCAGAGCAGTTGTAGAGAGAGAGAAATTATGTTCCCCAAGCTGTTGCTTTGAGTAAGACAGCTCCAGGCAAGAAAGCTCTTAGCAGCCAGAAATCTGCTGAGCACTCCTGTTTCCAAGACCAGACATAGACCATGGCAGAATTAATCAACCACAGCAAATTGAAGTGATCAAATTTTCCAACCTATTACAATCTTGAAAAGTACAGGTGAATCGTACTACTATGCCAAAGGGCATCAGACAACCTGCAGGAAGACTCAGAGAATTAGGGTGACTGATGAGGGGTGAGCTGACAAACTTACTTCATCCATATAAGAGCACGTCAGCTCATGTACAATTTGGACAGAAGATTGCTAAGAATGGTTCTCGAGGCAGAGCTGCCTCAAAGACGTATCCATGGAAACAGCATGGTGGATACTAGAAACCTAATGGCCCCCAAATTCTTTAATCATATTCTCCTAATAGTTGTTTGTTTAAAAACCATATGGATGCCCTATCGTACTATTTTATCATAAACATTTAAAAACACATCCCAAATAGAAATTTAAAAGTACGTGAAATAAAAGCTCTAATGTTTCCTGCTCACACCCCAGTGGCTCTTATTCTGCATCCTCTATGGCGCCCACTTTACTCTTGGGAGCTACTGCTCCAGGACTGCCCAAGGATGTGTGGGATACTTGCAATGAAATGGAAGGAGATGATCAGATGAATTCCTATGCTTTGAGTTAAACTAAATTTGACTCTTCTCTGCTTATAGCTGCTTTTGAATTATTTTCCATATAAAGCAAATATTCACAATACACAATTGTGCTAAAATTGACAATACTGTGAGTAGAAGAATTTGTCAAGGTAAAACCCTCATAATATTTCAAAAACCATATGAAGTTTCCCTCTCCTGAATTTTTTAAAACAATGTGCATTTTTTCTGTATTCCAGTGGCTAATAAGTTTTAAAACATTATTGCTTAAATGCCTGCCTAATAGGTGTAGAGTATTCTTTTGGGGTGATGAAAATGTTTTGAAACTTGATAGAGGTAGTGTTTGCACGACATTATGAATGAACTAAATGTCATTTCAATGTATAATTCAAAATGGTTAATTTTATCTTAGACGATTTCACCTCAATAAAAAATTTAAAACGTTATTTCCTAACAAAATAAATGCATTTATTTTTATTTTGCACACCTTTAATCTCTATCCCCCTACTAAGCCCATAAATAGCTGATGTTGCATGTATTGACATATATTCACCTGCTTTTAAAATCCCTGTTTCCCCATCATTTTACTAATAGCATACATTTTTATTACATGTCTCTCAGAACAGCCATTGTGATGCTTAATTAGAGAACTTTTCCTGAAATTTTTGGAAAACTAAAATTAACTGTTTGAGAGATGTTTCAAAAGAAAGAATGAAACAATTTTCTTTATGAAGTTATGTGAATCTGTCATCAAATATGATGAGTGCATTTTGGCTCCCCGTACATCGCATATGAGAGTTTAATTTTACAGAAATAAGAAAACACAGAGAGGAATCTGCTCATATTTATTCTGAGTTTTTAGTAACAAACTTATCTCTTCCCAACAATTTGATAGTTCTGAGCAGAAGAGTCTTTCTGTACACCCGGAAATGCTGTTTAAGAGCTTCTAGTGAGCAACTTATAGTCAAATATGATTTTTGAACAATTCAGATGATTAAAATGATTGTCCATTATTTCTTTACTCTTTTTTCAATTTAAAATAAATATTTCTTGAGACAAAGTTTCTTGATTGTATTTTCTTCTTTCCTCAAAAAACAGAGAGCTGTTTTTCACTTACGTATATTCTAGAACTGGTATTACTTTTAATCTACATATATAATGTGTATGCATTTTTATATACCTATACATTTGACAATGCTGCCTTGTTTTTAGCTCAAGCTTTAATAAATTATTTTTATGATACCTAATTTTACTGATGTGAATGGCAGATTATTTAACTTGTAATCTACTTCCATAAATTCTGTTACTGATCATGTACAGGCAGTGAAACTGTTCTCTAGGCACCACATTGGCTGTGAACACTTGAGAGCTATCCTAGCAAACATCCAAACTACCCAACACAGGGCAGGTGATGAGATGCCTTGATTATGTCACTTGAAAGTAGTCTCTGGAGATCCAGTATCTGATGAGAAGCACAAACCAAGTAGCATATGTTTCTCACTCCTTCTTATCCAATGTGAAATTTAAATCTCCTTTAACTGGAAAATTCAATTTATGGATTAGTGGTGTGTGGCCCTAGTGGTTTTCAGCTCATTTCCTGATTTCTTTGCCAACTGGAAAAATGGTTCAGTGATGCTACCAGATGACATGCTTAAGATTTTGTCGTCCCTAAAATTCATTGAATGGTAAAGTATCTGTATTATTTTTCTAAATGTTAGAAAATAAGATTCTTCATAATATTTCAATTTGACCAAAGACTGCCAGTTAAGCAACACTTCTCATCAGCGTTTTCAAGTCTGTAAAGACATGAATATATATCAAAACTTACAAGAGTCACCTATGCATTATACAATTGTCTTACAGTAGAAATAGAAAGTGATTTGATAGTATTTTCTATTTGTTAGAGTGATGTAACAATAATTAAAATATGATGAGACTACATTTTCAACTACAGAGGAGCAATATTTTAGTATTTTGGTATCTTTTGCCCTTCTTTTCAGTTTATACTGGGCTTCTTTTTTTTTTTAAGTGAAAATGATTCTTCTTTGTAACAATTCTAAATATTCCAGCCCTTATGTAATGTAGATAGTGGAATAGGTGCTCTATGGTCTCTGTTCTGCTTAATTATGCCAGAATGTAGGTTTAATTAGGTCCCCAAATAAAACTAAAATAAAAGATAATATTAAAAGCAACAAATGCAAAGAGTGTTTTGCTCTGCTTCCATGGATCGCCTGTTCTCCAAGGTGAGTAGAAATTTTAAGTTTTTTAATGAATGTTAGAAATATAGGCAAACTAATAATCCTTTAATTGTCTTATGGATTCAATGACTCTAGACTGAAGTACTAAGTCTGAATGACTAAGATAAGTCATTCTCATGTATTTTTCATTTTTTATAAGTTGAAAATATAGCATAACATATAATGTAAACTTTGTAGGGGTAATACAACAATGTATTCCAAGACATAGGAAATTCACTAGAATCGCTCATAAATGTAGTTTCATAGATTTATTGCAATCTCAGTAGCTTCATGTACTCTGTCGCATTCATTTTTTTGTAGTTTCATTGCCTAATATGATTGGTAACTTCAGTAAAGAAGTAGTGACATCTACCTGCAAATATAACATGAAATTTTTAAACATGAATTTTTAAAACATGAAAATGTTTTAAAAATATTATTTCTTATTTGATAATTTTCTTCTCCTAAAATCAGCATTGTTTCTATTTTTCTCCACCACAAAATGGACGATAGAGTTAGTTTAGGACCCTAACATTTCTGGTAAACTCTAGTTTGGAATTTCTGAGTATTTGGAGAGATGATGGTATTGTTTTAAGGTCCTTGTAGAATTTTTTGGTAAATGGCAATTTTTTAATATTATTCAGGACAGCAATCAAGGAGTTGTGTTAGAGAGCAAATTATAGATCCTTCTGGGTATAGAAAAGTGGTGGTTCTGGATGGAATAGTCAGGCAAAGAACAACAGGTTCAACTAGAATATGAAGAAAATAACTTTGAAAACCTTAGTAGTCCTGCAACCTGTCACATACCATCAGCAATTAAGATGCCTAATCAGATCTTTCTGGTAGTAATACATTTTTATATGAGTACCATAAAAATGTTTTATATGTGGTCATGATAGTTATGTTCATCTTTGGTGTTTGTGGGAAAATCTAAATTGCAGCCCATAGCTGATAATCTGTCTTCTGTGACTGAAATATACAAACCACTGCCCTTATTTTTGACCTTTGTCTATTGTTTAGATTTTAGATTTCTGCATTAAAAGTTTCTCCAGGAAATGGTATCACAGCATGGTTTTAATTTCTTAATTTGAGTATATAGGTTTAGTGTTCGAAAACCAAATATTGATTATTATAAAGTTCTTGAGATGTGACTGAAATGATTGTTGCATGAATGACCGCTTCTACCTGATGGACGAAAAAGACTAGTTGATTATTTGTGGCTCTAGCGGGCCAGCTTGATAACTTGAGGGCCCATTGCAAAAGGAAAATGTGAGCCTCTTGTTCAAACAATAGGAAAAAAGTGCTGTTAAAATTACTAAGATATAAATCTTTCTTTCCTTCCATGGTTTCACTTTAGACTCGTTTTATTGGCTACCATTATTTTTGAAAATAAAGAAAAATTAATATTTTCACATTTTATCATGAATTTTACTATTGACCTTTGTATTATACAATGCCAGTTTTAAATGCAAATATAAAAGCCTTTAATTTGAAAGTAGAATCACCAAAATGTCACAATATATATTTCATTCTTACCATAACAGTGGAAATGCTGAACAAACTAACTCGACTGTTTTTATTTCACTTCTTGCTAACACACATGCCACCCACCCCTCTACCTTTGGCATAAAGATGAGTCAAGGAAGGACTAGAAGGTAAAGAAACTATGGCTTTCAGCACGGATGGCTGGTTAACACAGGGAAGTAACACAAATAAGAAAGGATACGGTAGAGTTCCTTGGTGATTCATGTTTCTAAGAACGTCATTGTACCCTTTCTGCAATTAAAGCAAGTGCTGGTTCAAATGGAAAGTGTGGCCTCTCAAGGCTGTCAATGCTCCTCCAGCCAACACTCCAACACAGTTAGTCAGTGTGAGACGTAACACTCTTCCTCTGTACTGGATATGAGCCCTCCTGAACGTTGTAAGTTTACAAGAATTCTGTACTCCTGGGGAATTGGATGTGCTCTACACAAATGGAGCAGCCCTGCTCACAGGCATGCACCATTGTCCTATTAGACCTCATGCAAAACACAACTTCCAAGATAAAAGTGTTAAGAATTTCAAGATGGCAACAGCAGAGGATTAAACCAAGTGCTGGTCCTGTGAGAAGTGATGTTCCCAAATTTTGCTTAAGAGGAATTTTTCACTATGATCATTGTATAATAGACTACCATTCTTTTTCTCTTCTAGATAATGCGCGGTTGCCACTTTTTAAAAATAGACTGTTGTATAACGTTATAAATTATATTTTACCCATTAAAACTTGGACTTATACCAAAGTAGAACACACAGTGAATATAATGAAAAATTATTGAATTAGAAAAAGAGAGGGAGACTGATATCAGTGATATCTGATTAGGTTATTTTGGTAAAGAAATGTATTTTATTTTTATGACATTTTTAAAGATACATCTCCAGAAACTTGTTATGTCACAGTGGATTATTATAAGATTTCTACCACAACAATGATCCTAATCTGCATTCATGTTAATAAATTGTCAGTCACATATTCCGTATGCCTAGATTCAAAGTAATAAATAAAAAATAGTACATTACATTGTTCCTTTCCAACTGAAGATGGCATACAATTTGGAAGGCAAAGTATACTCACCTAACATGAGAATTACCAGAGGAAGAAACATCAGAAGGTAATATGAAATGCTAACGTATATCCCTCTGTACCGCAGATTATTGTGAAGCTTTCCTCTATAGGAAGTATCACAAATTATAATTTTACTTTCCTGGTGTTATTCCTTTCCTCTCTGTCCTCTCGGGCAGTTAGTGAGCTTCCCTTGTCTCATCTTATTCACCTTTGTAACCCTCATCCTTGGCTCGGTGTCTGACACAGTGATGAGACCCAGACTATACACTTAATAAACATCACCAATTAGAAAACATAGAAATTCCTAATACAGGAGTCATTTCATAATGGAGATCTAATGTTAAAAATAGTTAAGAAGGGAAAATGTTTAGCTTACCAGAAAAAAACCCACAGAAAATGTGAAAGAATAATAATTAGGATAATGGGCCAAAGGGTAAACAGTTTGGAAAAGATTTGGTAATCAATAACTGTTAATGACTCTGAGAAAAATACTTTAAAGTAGTTTTAGTGTTACTGAGTCAGACAGTGCAATAACGCTAAAGAATGAAGATGGTTTTAGGAAATTAACATTTCTGTTATTTCTTCAACCATTCTTTACAGATTTTTATTTTGAATTTAGGTAAAATATTCTAGAAAGTCAGTCATTTCTTCATTGTTTATTCAATGCTCTTAAAATATAATTTCATTTTTAACATCATCCTTTTTTATATATCATTTATTGAAATTTCTCATTTTTATGAAAGGCAATATTCATACAACTTCAAACAAATAAGGAAATAGGAAGAGAAATAAATTCAAAAAGCTTTCTTGGAATGTTTAAAAATTGTCAAAGTTTAAATTACTGCATTTTCAGAGGAATTTATTATGAATTTTCATTAATCAGTAGTATAAGCTGTCAGAAGAAAAACTTTGTAATAATATGAGATCGACTTGAGAACTTCAGTGGCATATGGCTAATTTTGAGCATACAGCTAATTATGAATACTAAATTTAATTCATTTTTATAGAACCACCAGGACCAAGCTAGCAGTTTGATCATAACTGAAACATAAAACTCTAAAAGAGCCTTAAATTAATCTAATTATAATATAAGCTTCTGTTTTAAGATTTTTGCAACATGGATCATGATTCTTCTGCATTTTTCTTTATTTCCATCCTGACATGGAATAGGGATTTTTATTGATGTGTAGTGTATCAATGTGAATTGTATTATATATATATTACTAAAATGCTACCTACAACTTCATGATAGTCAAACTTATATCAAAAAGAAAAATAAATAATTTCTCAGGCCCTATCCATGAATTGTAGCAATTGTAAATCTTTCTATTTTACATTTCCCTAATGTTATTAAAGTTTCATTTGAATTATTTCAAATAATTCAATAATTTTCCTTTCAGTTTAAGAAAGTGAAGCCCAACTCATTACATAATTTAATTGCTATAAAATAGAATTAGTTCAATAAGATAAAGTATAAGTTATGCAGTATAATCATTATTTTTATTTTTTAAAAATCATGTAGTTTTCCTTTCCCAAATGGATATAATAGTATTTGGAAGAAGTATATCCATGCAGTTTTAAGATCAATTGTATTATTATCCAAACTTGAATGTAAGTAGAAGGCAGAAAAATTCAGAAAACTTTTTTTTCCTCTTTGTTTTTTTTGAAAGATTCACTCTGAGCTAACATCTGTTGCCAACCTTCCTCTGTTTTTTGTTTTTTTTCTCTCCAAAACCCCGGTACATAGTTGTATATTTCAGTTGTAAGTCCCTCTAGTTCTTCTACGTGAGTCGCCACCATAGCATGGTTACTGACAGACAGGTGGTGTGGTTCTGCGCCTGGGAACCAAATCTGGGCCACCAAAGCGGAGCGCACCGAACTTTAACTGCTAGGCCATCAGGACTGGATTGAAGAGCCAGAAAACTTAACTGATACTCTACCATAAATTGAGTCATTTAGATTCAACATTCTAGTCTTAAAATATTACATATTCTATAAATGCATGACTTAATCACCCCATTAATATATTTAGGTTCATTTAAATATACTTCTGTGCAATGCCAGTTATTCATTAGAGGAAAATAGAGTAACAATAGAGGAATAATCATTACAGACCTCTAACATTTTTTCCCTTAGATTGCAATTAATGAGAATGTCACCATATGTGAATACTCAAAGATATATTAAAATTAAGAAAAAATATAGTGGTCTTGATTTTGCTCTTTATGTCTCAAAGGATACTAATTATACCCATTCCTATCTGTGTGCACCTTGTCTCCAACTCTGCTGTCCTGCAAACACACACACACACTTTCCAGCACTGTTGATTTAAGGTAAAAAATCAGACTTTTCTTGTTAGAGAACTTAGAGAAAATGGAGCTGAGTGGCCTCAGTTTTTACAAAATTTGTTAAATGGACAATAAAAACACTTAGAAAGAGAAAAGATCACTTAGAAGAATAATTTGCTACAGGTTGTCTACACAAAGCTTCAAATATTTTGCTAAGGAGATTAATTAATTAACTTATTCTGGTCTCTTTGCTTTTATAGCAGCATTTTCAGAAAATAAATTTCAGCAAAATAAATGCAAACTAAAAATTATGTCTATTGTATATACCAGACTTCTACTTTTCTCTAGAAACAAAAATTTCTAGGGAATGCTTCCAACAAAACTTCAGAGGGAAAAAAAAATGTCAGAACCTTTTTTTTTTTTCTATAAAGAACTTCCACAGTTGAAAAGTGTGTTCTTGAGAGTGGAGGTCACAAAGTGTTTATTCACTTCAGTCCTCAGAAAGGTCTTGAATTATATTACTTTATTGAAAATAGACTTTCTTTCTATGGCCAGCAGTATATCTTTATTTTTCCCCCTAAAGTGTCTACAATGTGGACAGAAGATTAAAGATTGGATAAGCACCAAAATACAATATTGTTACTAGAACTTGTGGTTCTCATCTCTGGATTTTGTTTATTATTGTGTTAAATGCAACTTTTCTGAGGGTATCATATTCTATTATTATAAAAATATTTTGTCATTCCCTTTAAAAATAAATTAGTGTAATCCACATAATTTCTGTTCTTGTTATCTCTGCACCTTATTTATCAAAAGAAAGCAAACAGTTATCTTGTTCATGTAAAAGATGAAACTATTTGATCAAATCTCTTTGATTCTCTTCCTTCCAAGGTGAATTTGTAGTCACCCTCCACAGAAGACAAGAATGCAGAAACAAAAAGTCACCAGACATTGAACTGCCTGCTCCAAAGATATCTCTAGTTTTAAGTTAAGGTCATATTTTCAGATAAATTTTACCAGGAGGAAGAGATTGTGATATTTAATAATGTGAATAGTATCAAATTTTTTGAAAGTCTATCCTTGTCATTATCTTCGTTACTGACACAAATATGTGTTGATATTCACAAAAGTATAGAGCAAATTTCTAAGTAGAGGGGATAAAAGTATCATTAACATACCCCTGCCCTCATCCTTGCCCCAAGAGCTTTCAATTCTTGGGAAGAGAAGAAAGTTAGGTGGGTAGATTCATGGGAAGGGAAACAATGAAGAACTGTATTATGTCAAGGAAATGATAAAGGATAGTAAGAGCTAAATAATTCTCGATAATAGGGAATCAATAGGAGATAAAGTAATCAAAGGAAGATTCTTGGAAAAAGTTGGAATTGAGATGAACATTCCAGGCAATGAAGGGAGGGGCATTGCGCCATGGGGAACAATATTATAAAGGCGTAGCCAGAAAATAACTAGTTCTGTAATAGAATAGGGAGGTATATTCCTCTTCTTGGCGGAGGGAATATTGCTGAATCATAATCAACCATATCACACTAAAGAAAGTGAACTTTGCCACATGGCTATTGGGGTGCCGTTAAAGGGTTTTAGTCAGGAAAGTCTTGGAGTCTGCCAGTAGGGTATAAGATAGAAGGGAGATGGGGAAGTCGGATCTGAAAGACCTTCAAACCAAAATAACTCCCTGAACTCACTTTATCCATATCTGGTCTTCAAACCATTGCTTCAACCCATTTCCCACTGTAAATTTATTTTATTGTAGATTTGGCTTAATAATCATCCTATATATGCATTTTAAACAAACAATAAAATTCTCCCCAAATGTTGTTTGCAATCTTCTCCAAATTATTCAATCACGCAATCTCCTTATCCCATGATGGCAAATGTAAGCCATTTGGCACAAGTGCCATCACTGTCCTTCTTCTCATTTCAACAAATCCGTGTGAACACATGTTCCTCATGTCTTTAGAATTTATCTGCTACATCACTGTTTTTCTCTTTCCCCCGTCTCAGAGTAAGAATTTGTTTCCTGTCTTTCGCTGTGTGCTGAATGTCATTCACAAGGGAACTGAGTTGTGGCTTTGTTTAAGATCAGTCAATAACTCCTTCTCTGGCATTTTAATTCTCCTGCTTTATTGGTATTTCTCTTGTAATTGTAAATATATTAAATCCTTTCTTTCTTTAAAGAAAAAATAAGTAAACAACAAAACCAAAAATTCTCTCTTGCCTAACACCCCTTCTAGCATCAGTCTTATGTCTTCCCCTTCCTTTCACCAATTAAATTCCTAAGATTTATCTATATTTGCTATTTTTTCTTATTTTCTTGTTGTCTTTCAAAATCTTCAGTCATTATCTTTATATGCATAGCAAAACTCAACTTGCACTTTTTTCAACCGTTTCACCCGGTTAAACCAATATAGTCTCACAAACTAGGGTTTGTTTCCTAGCTGTGAACTACATTCACCTGTTTCTCATTCTCCTTACACCTTCAACCACCTGAGGCATATTCTTCTAATGGAAAAAGATAGAAGTGCAGGAGGCCAAGTCAAATCAGGCAAGCACATTTTAAGTTCTGTTCATATCATTTTCAGTATCATTCCACTAGACAAAGCAAGTCATACAGCTATGCCCAACATTAGTTGGGCAGGGAAACACATTCCTCTCATGAAAGGAAATAGGACGTGAATATTTGCTGAGTGATAATCTAACTTACCTCACTTGGCTTTCATGATATTATACAGTATTTCAATTCCATCTTCAGATAGAGTTGGAAGTGATGACACAGTTGGCAGGCTTTGTGGTATTCAGTTGGGTCCATCACCTTGGAGAGTGCACTGACTAGGTCACATTGCAAATAAATTACCTATTCTTTTGAGTTATTTTACAATGTCCATGTCCTCACATTTGGTCCAATGAACATGAATGAAATCCATGCTATGGTCCAGGATAAGGTCATTGTCTAAGCATGAAGTGATGACATTGTGGACTAAGATTTTGAGGTAAAATCATGGAATCCTTGTAAACATAAAAACAGGTCTTCTCTTTACTGTTTTCCCTAATATTTTTATTGTATAAAAGACACATAACATAAAATTTTGCTATCTTAACCATTTTTAAGTGTATAGTTCAGTGATATTATTTGTATTCGTATTGTTGTGCAACCATCACCACCAACTGTCTCCAGAATTCTTTTCATCTTGCAAAACTGAAACTCTGTATACATTAAACAATATCTCCCCATTCATCTCTTCCTCCTGCCCCAGGAAACCACTATTTTACTTTCCGTCCCTATGAATTCAACTCTCTCCTGGTGGGCTAGAGGGTAAGTCTTGGTACTCTCACTGCCACAGCCTGGGTTTGTTTTCCCATCAGGGAACCACATCACCCATTTCTTGGTTGTTATAGTGTGGCAACTGCCTGTTGCTGTCACGCTGAAAGCTATGCCACTGGTATGTCAAATACCAGCAGGGTCACCTATGGTGGAAATGTTTCAGTGGAGCTTCTAGATTAAGATTAACTAGGAAGAAGGACCTAGCCACCCGATTCTGAAAAAATTGGCCTTGAAAACCCTGTGAATAGTGGATCATTGTCTGACACAGTGCTGGAAGCTAAGAGGATGGCACAAGAAGACCAGACAGAGTCCCACTTTGCTGTACACAGGGTTGCAAGGAGTTCAAATTGACTTGATGGCACAAGAACAAGGTACCTCAAGTAAGTGCAATCACAGTATTTGACTTTTTTGTGGCTGGCTTATTTCATTTAGCATAATATCTTCAAAGTTCATCCATTTTATAGCATATGTTAGAATTTCCTTACTTTTTAAGGCTGAATAATATTCCATTGTATGTATATACCATATTTTGCTTATCCATTGATCAGTCAATGGACACTTGGGATGCTTCCACATTTTAGATATTACAAATAATGCTGCTATGAGCATTGGTGTACAAATATCTATTGAAGACCCTGCTTTCCATTATTCTGAGTATATACCCAGAAGTAGAATTGCTGGGTCACATGGTAATTCTATTTTGAATTTTTGAAGAACCATCATACTGTTTTCCACAGCAGCTCTGCCATTTTACAGTCCAATGAATTTCTTTCCATTTATTTATTTCTTTAATTTCTTTCAGAAATGTTTTGTAGTTTTCATTGTACAAAACTTTGATCTTATTGGTTACATTAAATCCTCAGTATTTTATTATTTTTGATGCTACTGTAAATGAAATTGTTATCTTAATTTCCTTTTAGGATTGTTCATTTTTAGTGTATAGAAATTCAACTGATTTTTGTGTGTGGACTTTTTACCCTGCTACTTTGGTGAATTTATTTATTAATTCTTACAGTTTTTTGTGGAATCTTTAGAGTTTCCTACATATAAAATCACATCATTTGTGAACAGAGATAATTTTACTTCCTCCTTTCCAATTTGGAGCCTTTTATTTCTTTTTCTTGCTTAATTGCTCTGGCAAAGACTTCCAGTACTACATTGCATAGAAGTAGTGAAAGGAGACATCTTTGTCTTGTTTGTGATTTAGAGGAAAAGCTTCCAGTTCTTCACCATTGAGTATGATGTTCACTGTGAGTTTTTCATTTATGGCTTTTCTATTCCTAGTTTTTTGAGTGTTTTTATCATTAAAGGATATTGAATTTTTTCAAATGCTTTTTCTGCATCAATTGAAATGATCATGTGGGGTTCTTTCCCATTATTTTTTAATGTGTTGTATCACATTTATTGATTTTCGTGTGCTGAATCACCTTTGCATTACAAGAATAAATTCCACTTGATCATAGCGTATAATCCTTTTAATATGCTGTGGAATTTGGTTTGCTAGTATTTTGTTGAGGATTGTTGCACCAGTGGTCATAGGGTTATTGATGTGCTGTTTTCTTATAGTGTAGTGTCTTTGTCTGGCTTTGGTATCAATGTAATGCTGGACTCATAGAATGAGTTAGAGAGTGTTCCCTCCTCTCCAATTCTTTCTGAAAAACTTTGAGATGGATTGGTGTTAGGATCTTCTTTAAATGTTTGTTAGAATTCATTGCTGAATCCGTCAGGTCCAGGGTTTTCTTTGTTGGGAGATTTTTTATTGCTGATTCACTCTTCTTACTATAAGTCTATGCAGACTTTCCATTTCTTCATGGTTTAGTGTTAGTAGGTTTTGTGTTTCTAGGAATTTGTTCATTTTGTGTAGATGATCCAATTTTATGTATACAATTGCTCTTAGTAATCTCTTATAATCCCTTTTATTTCTGCAAAATTGGTAGTAAAGCCCCCACTTTTATTTCTTATTGTAGTAATTTGAGTCTTCTTATTTTTCTTGTCCAGCCAGCTAAAGGTTTGTCAATCCTTCTGCTAGCTTTGAGTTTAGTTTGTTTTCTTTTTCTAGTTCTTTAAGTTTAAAGTTAAGTTGTTGATTTGGAATCTTTCTTGTTTTCAATGTAGGCTTTTATAGCTGTAAATATCCCCCTTGGCACTGCTTTCACTGTGTCCCATATATTTTGGTATGTTGCCTATTTGTACTCATTTGTCTCTAAACATTTCCAAATTTCTTTTGGGATTTCTTTTTTGATCCATTGGATGCTTAACAGTGTGTTGTTTAATCTCCACAAATTTGTGAGTTTCCAGTTTTCTTTCTGTTATTCATTTTTAACTTCATTCCATTGTGGTCAAAGATACTTTGTATATTATGTATCTTTTTAAATCTATTGGCACTTAATTTGTAGCCTGAAATATTTTCTATCCTGGAAAATGTCCCATGTGCACTTGAGAAGAATGTGTATTTTCTTGTTATCAGGTAGACTGTTCTGTGTATGTCTGTTAGATTGAGTCAGTTAATTGTGTTGTTCAACCTCACCTTTGCTTTTCATTATGTCATTAAGCTGATATTTTCATTCACAAGAACTCTGAGGGGTTTTTGCCACTTCAGCTTCAGAAAATAATTATGTAGTTGACTACTATAACACATTTAGAGAGATCAAGTAACACCAATAACCTGTGTTCCCTGACAATCCCATAGGTGATAAGGCTGTGGTTTGATGATAGGTTAATGCAGGAGAGTTGAGATTCAAGAGAAAACTTATAATATGCTGAATGGCCTTTGATTTATAGGTATGCAAATAAAGAAAACAAATTAAAAATCTAATAAATTTAAGTCCTAGAATTTCATGCTTTGAGAGAAGTGAGAAAACTGGAGGAAACAGAATCTATAAAAATACATAGAATTAAACAATGCAGAAATATGAGTGTCCCCGAGAATGTTACAGTATTTAATGTGTTTAATTATTCAATTTTATGAGTGACCCAATCTTTTAATCTGCATATCAATACCTTGATGAAAACAAGTTTCAAATTGTTTGTTTACATTTATTGCCAGATAAGAATTAAACATACAAAATTCATCACAATTATTTTCTTATCTCTTATTCCTCTGGAGAGAATTTCTGTAACATCAGTATGCATCCCGTCATTTTGTCTTTGCTCGCCATTTGGTGACAGGATTCATTGCTTCTGCTAGAAAATAAGATTACTGTAGTGCAAATTATGCATGCTCAGTTGCAATTTTCCTCTGTGTGAGGTTCTTTAAGTGCACGTTATTCATTGTTTATGAAATGTTTCATTTGTAAATCTGTTTTGAAAGCCTGAAATGGAACATTATGCTTCTACAGAGCCCTCTCTTATAGATTTTGTTTTCATTCTGGAGGAATTATATTTTAAATATTATTATCTACTTTCTGCTGTGTTATCTTCCACACCCTTCTTTAAATCTCAATGCATCACCACCACTCATGTGAAACAACCATTAACTTCATTGAATAGAGTTACAGGATTAAATTCTATAAAAGGACTTTGCTGTGGTTGAATGGGTCAGGGCTGTATTCTTATATTTACCATAGAAGAAAATTGTCCTTTCCAAGGGCATTTCCAACCTGGGTCTCTTCTTTTGCTACCTCAGCATTTTGGTAGAAATATAGCATGAGTGACCTTAAAGAAAATAGTTATATAATATCTGTCTCTAATTAGTTACGAAGTCATAAGCCATGTTTACTTAAATAAGGCACACAGACCATGTTTGCATATTTAAAAGATTAGAGAATTTTACTTGGTTCAATAAATATTTATGAACTCAAGTGCTAGGCAATGTATGAAATACTAGGAATTCAGGGATGCTCTCTGCTTTCCAGAAGCTCATTTACAAGCAGGCAGATAAATTGTTAATAGACATTCATCACACATCATAGCAACCAAATAATTTGAATGTCTAGAAGGGGAAAGCATTATTTTTGCCTAGTGATGTGGGGAAAAAAGTGCTTTAGGGCAAGGCTTGCAAAAGAGGGGTGAGATTTGAATTGGGACCTAGGGATCAGTTCGATTTTGTTTGGCAGAGAAAAAGATGAAAGGCAATTTATAAAGAAGGAACAGAATGAGAAAAAAGGCTTAGAAATTGTCAAGTCATAATATACGTGGGAAAGGCAAGAGGTCTTTGAACATGTAACATAAAGTGTTGATCACAAATGGAACTTGTTGAAACACTTTGGTTTATATTGTATCATGATAAAGTGTTTGGATTAAATTTTGTAGGCATTGGAGAGCTACCTAAAGTGTATCAGCAAGATAGTGACATGATTAATTTCATGTTTTACGAGGATAGCTCTCAGGAAATTGTAGAGAATAAAAACAGAAGAAGGGGAAAGGAAGAGGTGGATTAGAGCAGTTCTGAAGGTAAAATCAATAAGACATGGATATAAAATGGATGTGGAGGATGACGTGGGTTCAAAGATGTCTTCAACTTCTGGGCTGTAAGTTTTGGTGGATGATGATGCTGTTTAGTTGTGAAACAAGACTCAGAGGAACAGGTCACAGGAGATGTGATTTTATGTTTTAATATGTTAGGACATCTACCTAATATTCACTAGAAATACCGAAAAGGATATTTAAAATATTTGGAATTATTTCTAGTTTGGAGATAAAGGTGTAGACAATATCAGATATAGGTAATAACTGATGCCAAAGGAACAGATACATATTCAAGGAAAAAAAGATCTGAAATAAAATCCTGGTGAAGATTAACCACAACGGGATGGGAAGAGAACACAGAAAAGGCACAACAGCGCCACTCAGCCCATGCAGAGAGCGTCAAAGAAACCAGCATTGTTAAAATGGGATTGATATCAGACTATAAAAGCAAGATTCATATTTGAAAATTAAAAAAATCCTTGTTGGCAAGTCAAATCTAAGGATCTGCTAAGAATCAAGCTGTAGTATCCAGCCAATAGCTGAAAATCCACGTATGCAGTTTGGGGAGTCAGGTCATGGGTAGAGATGCAGCCTTGAAAGTTATCTGCATAGAGCTGACAGAGAATTGCTTGAGAATGAATGATATTTCAGGTAGAAATATAAAGAAAGAAGAGATCCAGAAAGAAAACCTTGACAAATATAGATATTTAGTGTGCTACCACAGTAAAAGAGTCTGTGGAAAGGAAAAAGGAGGAGTGGCAAGAGAGTGTTTTGTGGTAAAAGTTAAAGAGAGAAAGGCCTTAAGAGGCAAAGAGATAATTATGGGCTTTAAACTTGGAAAAGAAGTTTAAAAAATAGAGAAAAATGTTATGAAGGTTGCAATTAGAAATGTATTGATAATGAAAAGCAGCTTTAATGGACTAGAGAAGACAAAATTCAGATTGCATAGAAATGAGATGTAATGGCACGTGCATGTGTGTGTATATGCACATGGAGGCTGGAAGTGATAGTGGGTAAAGTGGGGAGGGTAAGAGGAAGCCACTCTCTCGAGATTTCTAAGTGACCATTTTAGAAGGTGGCGAAGTTGATCATTTTCCTAGTATATAAAAGAGAAGGAACAGCTAGCATTAAATGAGACTGAAAATTCAAGGAAGAACTTCTGGATAAGAGTAGAGAGGGCATATAAAATTCTTCTTAAATTCATTTTTAAAAACCTAGGTGTATAACTCTAATAAGAGTACTATATCAAAAAGAAAAACTGAATTTTTATAAAAGAATAACTTATACATATAATTTTTTTATCATTATGATCACTTATATGAGAAATTCCTCACATAGTATTACCATTATTACTTCAAATTGGGAAAAAGAAACAAAATAACGGCTTGCAGTTACTTTTCGAAATATATTTGAATGGATGAGTCAGATGTCATGCTTTACTGATGACAAGGACAAGGGCGTAAGAATGTTTGGATGCTTAATTCAGAGGCACTTTGTCTTTCTAGGAAGATAAATCCACTGATCCGATACTGATTTAAATAGTTGTTTCTCTGAGAGAGTCTGAGAAGTAAATAAGCCAATCAGATACAAGCTGTGGGGAAGTGGGCCCTTCTTCTGATGGATGGGAGTGTATTGGCAGGCAGAGCACAGGAGGAAAAAGTCACAGCGTCTGAGGATCCCTCCTCAGTGAGGGGATGAATTACCGCATTACTTAGTGAGTCAGATATCGCTTATTTACCCATTTCTGCCACAATGAGTTTCCACTTGGGTATAAGCAAAGTGGATGAGGATTTACTGTCAGTAAAGGCATGTCCAAGAGGGGACTGATGACACCTCATTTATTATAAGCCATATCCATCTTAGAGAGGATCTTGAATGTAAAATGTTCCCATTTGGGACCAGGAATGGGAAATTATAGAGAAGAGGTGTTAGGTCCTATTGTCTGCTTCTACTTCCTTCTTTATTTATTATACCCAATAAATGTTACCTGATTTTTTTTGTATTTTTGTTTCATTTTGTTTTGCTTAAGTGCCTCATATTAAGATTCTTAATTTAGGGGCCGCCCGGTGGCGCAGCGGTTTAGTCCGCGCTTGGCAGCCCAGGGTTCGCCGGTTCGGATCCCGGGCGCCCGCCGACGCACTGCCTGTCAGCCACACCGTGGCGGCGTCCCATACAAAGTGGAGGAAGATGGGCACGATGTTAGCCCAGGGCCAGTCTTCCTCAGCAAAAAGAGGAGGATTAGCAATGGATGTTAGCTCAGGGCTGGTCTTCCCCCCCCCCCAAAAAAGATTCTTAATTTAGTCAGCTTATCCGAGTGTACTATAAAGGATTTTGTGATAAGTTGCTTCCTCAATAATTTTTTCTAGCAAAATTTGAAGCCATCTCTTAAAATTAACTTGACTTAAAGTGGTATACTTGTTAGTAGTAGTTTTTTTGTGTTCATTTTGAAGTTTTTATAAATTTGCAAATGATTTTAATTTAACCTTTGTAAAATGGTCTCATATTTTAAATGCTTGTCGGATGATATACACAACTATATATATGTATATAATTTATTGTGAAGTTATTCTGACATATTGCTAAAAAATCTATAGTTTTCTCATTCATTATTAATGCTTTGTGCTATCATGTGAAGTTTCAAAAGAAATCTGATTTTAAGATGTAAACTATGCTTTACTCAGAAATAGGATTGTATGTTTTATGATTTTTGAGCAGCACATGGACTTTGGTGGTTTATAGTGATGTAACATCAAACATATACTGGACTGAATCTGTAAAATATGAAGACAGAAGTATTTCCATTCACACTATGGACTTTCTGCTTAAAATTAAAAACCTGCACTCGTGATAGAAAGTTGAAAGCAGTCTGACTTCTTCTTTCTCAGCAATGTACTGTCACCTGCCTGTGCTAGTAGGTAAGGCAACGGAAACTGTCAAAACTGCATGTGCTCTGAGAGGCTGGCAGGCAAACGGAATATAACAGCAAATAGCTGATGGGGTTTCCTGGAGGAGTCCCAGCCTGGAGGGCTTGGAGAACTGGTATATGTCTAACTTCACCTCCAACCTCTTAAATCAGCTCCTCAAGTTCACTGTCAAATCAGCATTAAGCACATTCTGCAGCAGAGCCCTTTGGATTAAACATTTAAAACAAAATAACAAAAGCAACAGTAACAACATTATGAGTGCCAAATAAATCCTCAGTGATTGATTGTTTTAGCAGATGGAGCCTGAGAGAAGTGGAAGCACTGGGAGGTTATGGTGAAGGAGAATGTCAAGTAGCGGGACAAAGCTGTAGCGATGATAAGCACAGATGCAAGATTGCTGACCATTGGACACAGTGCAGTGATTAGAATGAAACTGCTGAGTCTGCTCACCAGGGCTGTAGAGCTAACAGGGCGAGGCTGTGACAAACACTGTGAAAGGTCCACAAACCGTAACCTACGTCTTTCCCCAGAATACAGTCAGGATGGCAAGCTGTGCCACACACTCAACCTTTCAGCAATGCTCGAACAAGCATAGAGCCACTCATTCTGCAGGGCCATCTTCAAGGAGGAAGGCTAGTGATTTATAGAAAATGATATTAGACATAAAAGATAATGATACATAGATCACAGATGCCGCATCAACATATGGAAGAGTTCTTGCATCAGCAAATAAAAGGGGTCAATAATGTGAAGAGAGTGAGCATAAGATTTACGAGGAGGATTTATTGCTCCGTGATTTATGAATCGCCACAGATGGCAGTGATGTAGTATAATACTCACAAATATGATGCAATAAAGATTATTAAAGCATCTAGCAGTGCCATTTTTAGTTTCGGCTGTAAACCGAAAATATCTCTGGGCACTCCGTACTTTACAAACAAAACGTACAGACACTCTTGATTTTTGAAAGATGGACCCCTGGTCTGTTTCTACTGTTGGGTTTCTGCTGAGCTTTGACATTTGTCCCATTTTTCTGCTGTAAATATGTAAGTGACTGACAGGGGTAATGAGTGGGTGAGGTTTTGCAGGGACAGCTCATGAGTCGGAATGGCACGGGGGTAAGGGCATGGACTTTGGTGTAGAATGCCTTCCTCTCTGCTGAAGCCTGACTGTATGTTCTTGAACCAATTGCTTGATTTCTTAGGAGGAAAGAGATTCCTCCTCTGAAATTTTTAACTATGGAGCTATTACATTTTACCCTTTCCAAGTTTTAACATAAAGAGTAGCTGATACAGATATTACATTGACCTAAAAGTATTCAGAATTTGAAGGACTTGTGTATTTTCAACCCAAAATTGAGATCTTGTCCCTGTGATAACAATTCAGAAGCCCTGTATAACACTAAGTGAATAATGTTGTCACTTAATGAAGGGAACATGGGGAATCTGTTATTCAATTTATTCATTTTCTTTAAAAAATCATCACTTTTCAAATTTGCTTAAAACAGAGTTGTATCTTATAACAATTGTATCTTATAATAGTTGTATCTTGTAATAATAGTTACAATTGATGTCAATGGCCACAGAAAGACTAAATTTAAATACCTATGTCAAAAAGAGCAGCTAGTACTATTGAAGAGACCTATTTCCTAGGATTATTTTGGGAAATTGTGTTAATCCAATGCATTCCCTCCCTGGCTATGAGAAATTCAGTTTTATGTAAGAGATACGATATTTTTAGGTAAAGTAAAATACTATTTAAATTTAGCCCTGTATTGTTCAAAATGATAACTTTGAATACACTCAGAATTGTAAGTTTCTTTTTGGCTTTTCAAATAAGTTACTGAAAATAATAATTTACATGTGTTAGAATGTTGCTTTCTTTCTCTTTTTATTCTCTTTATCCCTACTCTGCCTCTTTCTTTTATCACATCTGCTAACACTCCTTTTCATCTCCCATACTCTGTTGCCTTGGGCTATAAAAAATTAACTGTGCATCATCTTAGCACACATTCAATTATATTTTCTCACCTGTGCTACCTAGAATTCTGATTTGTGAACTGTCAGATCCATCCCCTTTCTTGTCAAATATCTTTTGACTTTATTGTATACAGTCCAACCATCTGTCATGCTGACAATCCTAATATATGCTATTTCTTTTAGACCTTCTCCATTGTTAAAGTTGAACACAATGCTGTTTTCTCTCCTACCTAAAGCAGATCTATTTTCCCCTCCATCACAAACTGAAATCTTCCACAGTGGAGCCATTTCTATTCCACTATGCTGTTTATTATGTTGAAACATTTACAGCCCCGTTGACAACACTTTAGCTTCTCCCTAAATCCGTGATTTATTTTATTTGTGCAACATACGTTACTCTGGAAACTGTGTAACGTTTGAATAAACTGACTGCATTACTGGCTGTTAGACTCTAGGAAATCATCTTCATAACATCAGCTTTGTTCTGAATGTCATCTGGTTCCAGCTGAGGACCCTGCAAGTGTGAGGCCTAGTTACGATGGAACTAAAGTTCAAACTAAGAAGAAAACTAAAACCAGATTTCTGTATGATCATTGTACCAGCCAAACATATTCCTATAAAAATAATTCTTAGTACTCTATCTTTGGTAGCTAAATAATCTCTAAAGTACCCTTTGGAGGTTAGCAAGCTATTCTTGTTCCATAAATAAGAAATTTTTAAGAGCATGATGTATAATTTTCCCTCATTTTCAAAAAGACGATGGGTAGTGTAGAATGAATTGATTTAAAGGAAAGTCGTGTTCCCCCTGGAATGTAAGCTCCCTGAAGAAAGGGGCTTGTTTTCTTCACTCATGTATTCCCCGCATCTCTAAGACCACCTGACCCATTCAAGGCCATCAAAAAACATTGGTTGACGTATGATCCAGCAATCCCATTCTTGGGCATCTACCCAATGGACATGAAATCAACCATCACAAGAGGCGTATGCACCCCTATGTTCATTGCAGCATTATTCACTATAGCCAAGAAGTGGAAGCAACCCAAGTGTCCCTCGACTGATGATCGGTTAAAGAAGATATGGTATATACATACAATGGAATACTACTCAGCCATAAGAAAAGACACAATTGTCCCATTTGCAACAACATGGATGGACCTAGAGGGTATTATGTTAAGTGAAATAAGCCAGAGAGAGAAGGACAGACACTGCATGAACTCACTCATGTGTGGAATATAAATGAACACACGGACAGAGAGAACTGATTGGTGGTTACCAAGGGGAAGGGGGGTGGGGGTTGGGCACAAGGGGTGAAGGGATGCATCCACATGGTGACAGACAAACAAAAATGTACAACTAAAACCCCACAGTGTTATAAACTATTAAGACACCAATAAAAATAAAGAAAGAAAGAAAACATTGGTTGAAAGATGGAATCAACGTTCTCACAGAATAAGTCTCACTCTCTGCCCTGTGACTTTGTACTTCCTCCTTGTAAGACTATTTTTCCAGAGATTCAAATCAAGATTCGATCCATTCCTCACCTCCTTTTTCTTGGCTCAGATGTTACCTTCTCAGTAAGGCCTTCTGTGACCCACCCAGATTCAAAACTGCAGTTTCCCCTGGAACCCACCTGCCCCGGGTACCTCTTCCCTGCCTTTCTCCACTCTCCTTTAGCAATTATAGTTATCTGAGAGATTTTGCTTATTTAAGTTTTATTTATTTATTTATTGTCCAGCTACCTACTGGAATGTAAGCTCCATAAGGATGGATGTTTGTGTCTGGTTTTTCTTGTTCCTGTTATTGTCTGAGGTTCTACTAAACCAACAATGCCGAGAATAGCAGCTGGCTCTTTGTAGACACTTGATAAGTGGTTGTGGAATGGAAGTATAAATTGGAATATTTGGCTTAGAGAATTATTATCTTTCTTTTAGTTTATAGAATGCTGACTTTTCATATCTCTAAAATGTGCTTAACAATATGAAATAAGTTCACCATACATTATTTAGGCTGTCATAAAAAATAAGCAAACCTTTGTACATTTGACACTTAAGTAGGACACCAAAGGAGACATCAAAAATTTTTCTTAAGGGCCGGCCTGGTGGCGTAGTGGTTAAGTTCGCACTGTCCACGTCGGCGGCCCAGGGTTCGAAAGTTCGAATCTTGGCTACAGACCGATGCACTGCTAATCAAGTCATGTGTGCAAAAATAGAGGAAGATGGGCACGGATGTTAACTCAGAGCCAATCTTCCTCAGCCAAAAGAGGAGGACTGGCAACAGATGTTAGCTCAGACCCAATCTTCCTCACACACACACACAAAATTATTCTGAAAATTAGTTATAGAAATAGGTACATAGATAGACTGATTGATAGAAATAAAGATAAAGATAGATAGGAGTGTGTGTGTGTGTGTGTGTGTGTGTGTGTGTGTTGTGTGCAGTACAGCCAGCATTATACTGAAGTCTAGAAATATATTGTTTTTGATTTGTTCCTCCTCATTAATATGGCCTTCTTCTAGAACGTATTCCTTTTTCCCAGATTTGTCTTACTAAAAATGTCCTATATACTCATGAAGTAAAACAGATGCCAGGAGGTGGGAGGCTGCAAGGAGCCATGATTTAAGAGGACAAACTCAGATGGAACTGTTTAATAATTTGCAATATTATTGCTATTATAATTATGTTAGAAATTCACATTTTATTGGAAATATATTTGTTTCAGGCTGTGATAAGCAGAATAATGGCTTTCCAAAGATGTCCACATTCTAATCCCAGAGCCTGTGAATATGCTGCCTCACAGGGCAAAAGGAATTTTGCTAATGCAATCAAGTTAAGGATGCAGAGGTGGGGAGAGTCCCCTGGATTGTCCGGGTGGGCCCAATAGAACCACAGAAGTTTTATAAGGGGGTGGAGGGGAAGAGGGGGGTTAGAGTGAGAAGAGGAGGTGTGATGGTAGAAGCGGAAGTCCCACAGAAAGATAGAAATGTTACATTGCTGGCTCTGACGGTGGAGGAAGGGGCTATCAGCCCAGGAATGCTGGCAGGTGAAGATGGGAAAGGTGAGAAGCAGATTCTCCCCTGGAGCCTCCAGGAGGAGCCCTGTGCTCTGCTGACGCTTTGCCTTTACCCCAGTGAAACCCACTCTGGACTTCAGCCCTCCAGAACTGTAAAGTAATCAATTTCTGGTTTTTTATAATGCTAGTTGTATAGTAATTTGTTAACCGCAGCAATGGGACCATACTACATAGGCTTAAACCTTTTTATGGCTCTTCCAGCCATAAGATTTGAGATTTACTTACACATGGTTGACAAACTTAGTGAAGCATAAAGTAATCCTGCCCTGAAACTCATTTGGGGGCAAATGCAGTTCCTTCCCCTTCCATTCCAGGTTCATTTCTCTGGAGCTTCTCCTCTCTCCTTTCCTGCTGCTCCTCAAGGTAGTAACTGCTGATTGAATTGTTATTTAAGTCTTAAGATGTGACTACATTCAGGTTTGAATGCAGGTTTAAAGGAATCTCTTACGTAGAGAAAAGCTCGTGTTGAGACACATGACCGTTCTTCATGAAATGACATGTTAACACGCTTGATCCAGTCCACATACGTTGTCTATAGGCAAAGTTTCAAAGGGACAATCCCAGAGAAGGTTCTGGTTAGTAAATACAGTTTGGTTTAAAACGATATTCTTTCTCCATAACAATTTGCTCTTCTTATAATGAAAAAATATAAATATTTAGTAATAAAAATAATAATGAAATCTGCATTAGTTTTCTCTTGGTCCCATAATAAATTACCACAAACTTATTATTCCACAACTCTGTAGGTCAGCAGAATGGGTGGGCTTCTTTGGTTTTTCTGCTCCAGGTTTCATGAGACCAAAATCAAGGAGTCAGCTGGCTGGGAAGAATCAGCCTCTCACCTCATTCAGGTTACTGGCAGAATCCAATTCCTTACAGGAGTGTGGCTGAGCTTTCCTTTTCCTTGCTGGCTGTCAGTCTGGAGCCTCTCCTTAAAGCCTCCTGCATCCCCACTTCACATTCCCCATCCATCTTCAAATCACCAATAGTGTGCCTAGTCCTTCTCCTGAATCTCTCTGAATTCTCCTTCTGTTGTGTCTCTCTGACTCCAGCCTGAGAGAGTTCTCTGCTTTTAAGGGCTCATGTGGTTACATTGGGCCTGCCGAATAATCCAGAATAATCTGCCCTTTTTTTGAGGTTCAAGATCTTAATTACATCGGAAAAGTCCATTTTTTCCACATAAAAGATATTCGCAGATTCCAGGGATTGGTGTGCGGACACCTTCTGGGGGCTGTTATTCTGGCCACCACAGTGTGTTACGTGTATTAAGTACTGTGATATCCCATGGTGTGTGCTGAATGCTCAGTGCACATTATTTTCTTTAATTCTTCAACAACCATTGTTGAGATTGATACCCCTACTTTTCCCTTTTTACAGAAGAGGAAACAGAGCATTGGAGAAGTTCATGTCACCTGGTCAAGTTCACAGATAAGAGTCGGTTCTGCTATGTGGCATACACATTCCTAAAGAGTACTGTACTATGCAAATCACACAATAAAAACCACAAACCTTATGTGAAAGATGTGGTAAACGGCACAGTATTCAACAACATCGACAGGGACATATTAAAAAAAGATAAGGAACTGATAATGGGGGTGCCGTTCTCTACACATTAAATAATTAATAGTCGTAGAAAAATTACAATAAATATGCACTTTACCTTGAAGAAGACCTTATGTTTCCTTTTGAAAGTGGACGTTGGAAGCGTTCAGCTTGCGAGTTCTTGTGAAGCAGTGAAAGGAGGGTTGTCTGAAATCAGGTGGAAAGTTGTAACTGCAGATGTGTTTGGGTGTGGCTCCTAACACGTGGGGAACAGAGGGAGGTGGTAGAAGTCCGAGGTGTGCGTGTGTGTCTGCATATTGTGGATTCCTACGTGGCTCCATTCAGCCAAGTGCCGTTTTCTGCATTCACCTAGTTTCCTTGGGGGTGAATTCGTGCATAAGCAAACACAAAATTCTTATTATGCTCAAATTGTTTGCTAATATGTCAATTACACTGGAATAAGTCTGTGCTTACAAAACAAGGGTTATAGCAGAACTGACTGTTATAGCAGAATAATGTCATCCAATAAGAGTGTCTGAGCTCATTATATATACACGCTACATTATATATACACACTGCCTACCTCAAAGACAATATGAAAATGAATTAAAAAGATACTTTTGAGGAATTTCCACATTGAGATGAGATTTAATATGTATTATAATAGTTTATTAAGACTTTTTTTTTTTGCTGAGGAAGATTGGCCCTGAGCTAACATCCGTGCCCATCTTCCTCTATTTTTGTATGTGGAACACCTGCCACAGCATCGCTTGGTAAGCAGTGCGTGGGTCCCCGCCCGGGATCTGAACCTGTGAACCCCGGGCCACCAAAGTGGACCCCATGAACTTAACCACTACGCCAGTGGACCGGCCCCCAAGATCTTTTGAGGTAGTGACTCTCATAGTATGACCCAATAAATCAGCATTCTGCCGCCATTTCTGGCACCGCTCAACTTCAAACCCAAGTGTAAACATACATAGCTATCACATGATGGAATTTTGAGAAAACAAGGAATAGCACAGTTTTAAAGGGCATGCACTTTGAGTTGATATACCGTTTTTGAAGTAAACAGGAAGAACTCTGTATTCCTGAAGCTACAGTTTGTTTTAGTCACCTACACCTTAATGCAGCTATGAAGAAAGGGGGCGGAAGGTGAGATCAGATGAACATTTTCAAGTGCTTAATAAGTTCCAGGCACTTTATACACAGTCTAATATTTTCCCGCCAACAAGTGGAAGGAGGTTTCTTATTAACCTATTTATTTTATAGATCATGAAAATGAAACAAGTAGTCAAATAACGTTCCCCACCTCACAGCTCAGTCAACTGCCAGAGGAGGATTTTAAAGCAGGTCTGTCTGTTGACAGTGAAGTCATTACATCTCATTGCCGCCACAGTACAGGCCTGACTTAGTCAACAGACGAGTATTCAGCCTGGTCGTTCCTTATGTGAGTTTGTAACCTAAATTCGGTAAATATAAAAATTAGCTTATCATATTCACCCAAACTAGATTTCTTCTTTTTCCCCCTCATTATTATTAATATGATCAACCAGTTACTCAAGCCCAAAATCTTGAGATAATCTTTGTACCCTCCCTCAGCCACATGCAATAATTTACTTGTTCTTACTGATTATTAAAGCATTTCTAGAATCTTTCCAAGTCTTTCCATTTTTTTAACAACCCTTCCAATGCAGACCATATCACCTCAAATCTATGTTACTGAAATAATTCCAACTTGTCTCTCCTAGAGAGAAAAGCATCCCCAGGATAAATTTTTTCAAATTCATCTTCCAAAATACCAACAGATTTAGCTTGCTATTATGGCTGCCATAAATGAGCACAATTAGGCCTCTGGAAATATATGGCATTGTGAGCCCTTGAAAAGCAAAGAAAGTGGAGCACCTTATATATCAGAACATGATGCCTGCAGTAATGTGTTTTTATGCACAATCTTCCCAAGGTTATTAGTTTCATGGAGCTTTGCCAAAGTGGGATAGTCCCCTTCCAGGAACTCTGGAATAAGAAGTACAGGAAAGTCGTTCTTCGCATATGAAGAAGTTTCACAGAAAACATTATGTAACACATATTAAGAAGCTGGCACGCAGGTCTCGTAGAGTCACAGAGAAGTCCCCAGGGGCTTCAGTTTTACAGGCTTGTTCATCTCACCTGCGACCATGAACAACTCTTGCCCTTCAATAGACAAGAATTGTTAGTTCATATTTCTTTTTTCTAAGTCCTCTACACTCCCCAACCTTCCTGCTGCAAGATGCAGGACTGAATGCCTTCAGGAATCTGTGTTAGTTGAAGAATTAATTAATTAACACCTAGGCTTTTGTAAACACATGAAGGACACCTCCCCCTTCTGAACAAATGGAGAGAATAGTAATTCTTTTACTAAACACTCTGTTCAAAAATAGTGCCATTTAAAGATCAAACTTGGGGCACGGTTACGAGTTTTCACGCTGACACCATCATAAACAGGATTTTGAAAGCAGTCGCATTCCACTCAGAGACTACAAGTGACCATTGTTCCCATCCGGACACGGTTCCGTTGGACTTGGAGGGGAGGAAGTTCAAAGCGAGTTTTTTCCTGCTCGGTTTTGGAAAGCCTGTTCTGAAATCCAAAGGGAGTGCTGCTCAATGTTTCCGCATGTTTGAAGGAATATTTACTGCTTTGATTTTATATTTATTGCCCATAATACTGGCATTTTAGGACATAAAGTTACTCTGCAAAGTCATATGGGGTGCACTCATTTAAAAAATGCATTTCCCTTGGCCGTTTTGCACTTCAAAAGATGGATGGGGACATGTGGGTGCTGGAACCTTGTTTGGTTTGGTTTATGAATATTGTGAGTGTGTCAGTGGTGTTGGGCATGCTTTCAGAATGCCTTGTTCTAGCATTTGTTTTGATGTGTGACTTTATGAATCTGATCCTTTGAAACAGACGGTGGTCCACTCCATTGCCTTGGAGAGTTGGGCTCTGTTGTTACACGGTTGTCTTCTGTTTCACCGTAGAGCCTTTCCATTTCTTTTGCAGGACATCGACACTGAAATGCCTCAGCCTTTCCATTCTTTGAAACAAGTTGCGAGAGAGAGGAATAAACTGCTTGTTCAGAATATTACTGCGATGGCACTAGTAGCACTCGTAATGAAGGAGTTGCTCTTTTGGGATTTGCAACTTTTGGCTATAAGAACACTTGCATAGTTGGGGCTATTTTCTGATAAATATACACAAGATTCACAAATTTCACTGGGGTCACTCGCTGTTTCCAGAATATTAATTCACGAATCTCTATATTTCTCTAACTCTTTTTTCTTTTTGGTTTTTAATACTGTCCTGGTTCTGGCCTTATCACTCCTTGTTTGTGAGGAATCCTAATTAGTTGCTCAACATGAAATCCCCGTAACCCCCAGTCCCTGCCAGCCCCTCATCGCCACCATCAAATTATTCTGCCATTGCTACTTGAGCTATCTTTCTGGAATAGGTTCATCACACTTCTACCAACCCCTTCTCTCCTTAGTCAAGGCAATCTATGATGTATGCTCCACCTACCTGAGTGTCTCCTGTGCTACTGTTCCTGTGTAAACTCTACTGGAGCCAAATTAAGAAGGTTCTTGTACTCAAATTCATGTACATGTTTTTTCACACACATTCACACGTGACTTTTTCATGCTATGGAATAGACTATACAGAATAATATTTGCGTTTTTTCACCTAGCTAGCTATTTTGGACTCATCTTTTAAAACTTGTTTTATTTATCCTTCTGTTTAGTTATTTATCATAGTGGTTATTAAGTACCTACCATGACCTAGGCACTGTGCTCCAAAGTAAGGGTATAAAAATGAATAAAATGCAACTTCTTTAAGCACCCCCATAAGACTTCCATGATAACCCCCTCCCTGCCCCGCCCCATCTACTCACAGACACAGAAGGAGATGGTCCAGTCTCGTCTCCCAATTCACATTATTATTTTTATACTATTTTATATATTGTACCATATGTGTGTGCCTGAATGTCTCCCTCATTAAATTTTATACCTTTGGATAAATATTTTGTATTTATCTTGTTGCTGGAGAATTAAACTGAACAGATACTTTACCTGATGCATTATATTCTTCATATGTTCAATAACGACTAGGGCTATCCGAAACGGTGTTTCTCGGTTAATGGTCGTGATCATAGCAGAGATGTTTGACCAAATTTAATAGATTTGCATCTTGATATGTAAGTAATAAATGAACCCATCTGTTGCAATTCTCTTAGTATTTTTTCCCTCACTAAAGAAACTTAATGACAAATTCAACCATGTGCAAATAATTGTGTGCACATGTATATGTGCTATAATGTATAAAACAGGGAGTTTAAAACAAAATGCTTTTTTAAAAGTGTCAAATGTCTTAATACGAAGAAATTTTTTTTTATTTTCTGAAAATAGGAGGTCCTGAGTTCAACTATTAAAATGCAGTGTTGTTTTCTGCTTCAAGCAGCTATCTTAAAGCCTTTATCTATTTCCATGTAAATCAGATACTGGTGCAAGCAATTGTTGAGGTAAACAACGTCTTTTTACTATTAGTAACAGCGTGTCTAACTACAAAATTAACACCTGATTCATGTCTTGCCAAGAGATGAGATGACACTGCTAGAAAATCGTATTTTCTACAGAAATCCCTGCGTCTCCATCTTAATGGTGCAATATTTTTCAAGGCGATACTTCTTCTGTCCTTGGACATCAGGTCCACAAATTCCCTGTGTAACTTTCAAGTTTATTAGGGACGGCAGCAACTATATTATTTCACAAAGTGAAAACCAGGCTGCAGCTTTTGAACTATAAAATAAGTTGTCCTGACAGTATTTCAAGCTATCCCCAAGACCTTTGTGAGCACCTGAATAAATGTTCCACAGAAAAAACAGGCACCTTGAAGTAAACGGTATCATTTCCCCAACCACATCCTAGAGAGGACCGTGTGAGCAAGTTGCTTCTCCTTCATGGTGTGCAATATCCTTTCATGTAAACGTCAGTCTCCCTGTAATTGTGATGCAAGAATGATGCCAGGTGACAACCTATTTGTTTTAAATTCAGAACTCCCTTATATCTCATCAATTAATATTTTGAATGTTATTTGATTCTTTGAATCATCATTTCTTTATTGCTCCTGGGTAAAGTTGAACTCCTTTGTGACCAATCACATTTATGCAATTTATGAGCAGTATGAAGAATCATATAGCTCTTTACTGTTGACTTTCTGAAAGTGGCAGAATAGGAGGTATCACATCCTGAAACTCAGGTTTGCTAATTTTATTGTAAAATCTGACATTGCATGAAAGCTGTTCAATTTCACTCCCATATCTTTCTGCTCAAACTTCTCAGAACTTCTACTTGCCTGTCTAACAAGCCTATGGCCCTTGTCCTCTAAGTCTTTGCTAATTTAAATCAATCTTATCTTTTATAACTTCCTAAAATTAAGCACCTGTACCCATTACTTCCATTAACGTAACTAAATATACTTCATCAAACCTATGTAAATTTTGTTAAAGAGGATGGGCAGAGAGTGGGAAGTTCGGAGTACTTAAAAATTTTTATCTAATTTTGTTTAATTTTATCTAAATTTTTCCTAAAGCTTAGTGTATTTCAAATAATAATAATACTCAGCTGGTGGTTATGAGGAACACATCCAGCTCGGCATGAAGTGTGAGGTGTTTCTCAGGAATCTTTTTGCGCATGGAAAACAAAAACAGAGCAAAGTGAAAAACCAAAATGGTGTAGGTGAGCCTGTGTGGGTGTATGTGCACACGTGCCCATTTGGCTCAGTTGAATAAAAAGGGAGGATAGGTGGGACTAGATACAGGGAGCCTATGTTTAAGAATGTGGCCACAGAGCAAGATTACCTGAGCTGAATCTCTTGCCTGCTTCACTATCAGTTTGACTTTGGGCAAATTACTTAATCATTTTGTCACTGAGTTTTCCACTTCAAGAGTAGAGATAACAATAATACACATTGCAGAGGCCTGTACTGAGAATTAAATGAGGTAATCCTTGGGAAGCCCGTGGAATGGTGAGCGTATGGTAATTACTAAGTTCCAAGTGCAAATTGGCTGTAACAGTGATATGATTGTGTTTAGAAAAGTGCACTGAACCCAGTTTCCATCTAGGAACCTCATTTTTCTCACATTAAAACTGTACCATGTTGGTAGAATTCCAGATTCAATTTTGATTATGTATAATTAACGTCTCGGGTTTTACTGCCCCAAATGTCCCTACATACTTATTCTGTAGCTATAATCTTTTAAAAATCCACTTAGTGTGTAACCTAGACAATCTTTTAAAAAAGAATTCAATGTTTCAAAAATTGACTCATTTTTCAGGAATTTCTGGAAAATTTTGGTGTCTTTTCTGAACAAATTCAAGCCTGGGTTACAAAGGACAAGAAGCAAGTCAAAATTGGGCCATCTATGAATATATTATCAAGTGTGTTTCTTTTGGTTATGATGAGTAAGTAGCAATAACTGCTCTGAAATTTTCCATTAAATTTTTATTATAGCTCTCTGTCATGAAACCAGTATTGACGACATCAAGCAATCACATTACTTGAAATACACATGTGCATACGTATATAGAGTAGAAATATACAGGAAAAGCTATTTTCCAAATTCATTTTATTTATTTTACATTCAGAAAACTTATCATATTACATATTAATTTAAATTTTAGCCCAACTTTAGGAATTGTACATACAATAATGGTGGGCATTTTCTGTACTAAATGTTCATTTATATGTGTGAGCAAATGCACGTGTACAAAGCCAAAGTATTTGCTTATTAAAGGATGTGTTTTAAGAGTGGACACAAGGTCACTGTTAACATGACAACACCTGCTCTAAAACGCCATGTGGAAAATATCTACATAATGAGAAGATATAGATTTTGGGTTTTTTTCAGCTTTATTGAAGTATAATTGACAAAATTGTAAAATATTTAAAGTATACAACATGATGATTTGATATAGGTATACATTGTGAAAGAATTCCCACCATCAAGTTATTTAACACATCCATCACCTCGTGTACATACATATATATGTGTGTGTGTACACACACACACACACACCTATTTTTTTTTTGTATGTGTGTGGAACATTTAAGGTCTGCTCTCTTAGCAAGTTTCAATTATATAATACAGCATTATCAATGAGAGTCACCATGTTACATATTAGATTCTTAGACCTTATTTATCTTATAACTGAAAGTTTGTACCCTTTTACCAACCTCTCCTTATTTCCCCCACATTCCAGTCCTGGCAACCGTTTTTCTACTTTCTGTTTCTATGAGTTCGACTCTTTTTTCAGATTCCACATATAAGTGATACCATGCAGTGTTCGTCTTTCTCGGTCTGGCTTATATCACTTAGTGCAGTGCCCTCCAGGATCATCCATGTTATCTCAAACGACAGGATATCCTTATTTTTTAAGGCTGAATAATATCCCATTGTGTGTGTGTGTGGGGGGGGGGGGTGTGTGTAACATCTTTTTCATCCATTCATCTGTCGACAGACACTTTGGTTGTTTCCCTACCTTGGCTATTGTGAATAATGCTGCAATGAACATGGGAGTGCCAATATTTCTTCAAGATAATGGTTTCATTTCCTTTAGATATATACTCAGAAGCGGGACTGCTGGATCATATGGTAGTTCTATTTTTAATTTCTTGAGGACCTTCCATACTGTTTTCCATAGTGACTGTACCAGTTTACATTCCCACCAACAGTGAACAAGGGCTCCCTTTTCTCCACAACTTCTCTAGCTCTTATCTCTTGTCTTTTTGATGATAGCCATCCTAACAGGTGTGAGGTGATATCTCATTGTGCTTTCGATTTGCGTTTCCCTGATGATTAGTGATGTTGAGCATCTTTTCAGGTACCTACTGGCCATTTGTATGTCTTTGGAAAAATTCTATTCAGGTTCTTTAGCTATTTTTGTAACCAGGTTATTTGTTTTGCTATTGAGATGTATGAGTCCCTTGTATATTTTGGATATCAACCCCTTATCAGATATGCAGTTTGCAAATATTTTCCCCCATTCCATAGGTTACCTTTTTGTTGTGTTGATGGTTTCCTTTGCTGAGCAGAAGCTTTTTAGTTTGATGTAGTCCCACTAGTTTATTTTTGCTTTTGTTGCCTTTTCTTTTGGTGTCAAATCCAAAAAATCACTGCCAAGATCAATGTCAAGGAGCTTATCCCTATGTTTTCTTCCGGGAATTTTATGATTTTAGGTCTTATGTTCAAGTCTTTAATCCATTTGAGTTGATTTTTTGTGTACGATGTAAGATAGTGGATTTGATCTTTGACCCAGCTAATTGTTAGCTGTCCAACCTTGGACAAATTACTTAATTTGTCTATATAAGATTTCTCATTTGTACAATGAGAATTTAATCACTAAATAAAGAGAATAATCATGTCTTTTATAAGACATGTTTATTAGCATATTTTCCTGGGGTTTTTTTCCCCTTTTCAAAAGGAAATATTTACTTTTGGAAGTACATCTTCTACCATGTAATCGTATTTTTATATTGGTTCTTCATATTTTAGAAAATGAATTTAATGTCCTAATTCTGGGTGTATCAAGTATGAAAAAATTTTATCATAAACCATAAAGTAGATTCCTAGGTTGTTAGCTGAAGGGCACAGAATAAACTAGCTTAAAAATATTTTGGAAATAAGCCTAAAGAAAGTGCCACCAGCAAGATCACCAGTCTGCAGTAGCTCATGATTTATTAATTTTCATGCTGCAAAGTTAAAATAAATGGTCTATCATATTAATGAATAGCTCACATTTTAATAAGAACAATGTGTTACTGCACACTGATCCTCTAGGACAAATTTTCATACCTGGCATCTGGCTTGTTCATACATTCTAGCTTCTCATTTTGGATTTCAGTGGTCTACACAATTTACATCAAATACTGGCATTGGATCTTCATTGCTTCAGGAGCACCTAGAGGTGATTTGTGGTGAATGATATTCTGGTTTTCCTCACACAGATATACCTATGAGCAAAGATATTGTTTAAAATAATTTGGTAGCTTATCGAATATAAAGTGTTTATATAAATTCTTAAAGTGTGGGTAAATTTATAGATTTGTAAAATGAAAAAAAATAACTAAGGAGAAAATATTTGTATGAGAAGGTAGTAATGTCATCTAACTGAATAGAGAAAAAATGCTCAGAATGAATTCTCAGAATCAAATGTTATATTTAAGCTTGGACAGGGACTTATATTTAAGAGGTTGCAGGTTATCTCTTAAAATATGTTTGCATATTTATCAAGGAAAACCCTTTGCAAAGTTTGCTTCCTGAAAACACTATGACCATTAATATTGCTTTCATAATACACAATAATCATATGGATTTCATATTTTCAAATGGCAAAGTATATTATAAATATTATTAGAAAAAACAAATGAAATATGAGAAAGAAGCCTAATAAAGGAAAATTCTAACACTCAAAGATAATCATTGTTCATATTTAGTCATCACTTTTCCAAATACATTTTTAATATTATATTTAGATATAGATATTTAGATATTATATATCTAAATATTATTAGATATATGATATTTAGATATATAGATATTTCTCCAGTTGCACCTAAAAAGATCATTTGTTTCGTTGCTTACTGTTGTGTGTGTGTATGCGTGAATTAATCAATACAATATTCAAAGTAAATATGAGATATCTAGAACTGTGAAGAGTCTATGATTTCACCTTACTTGCAAGCTTACATATTAGGCTGCCACAGCTTCATAAATGCTGCAGAATACAAGGGACACGTGAGTCAGAGCAATGGCCTTGACGACTCGTGGCACAGAAGGCATCAGGAGCTCCAGGTCTGTTTTGGTTCTCCTTGTCTCTCAGTCCCATCAGGCAATGAAGAATGGGCCAGATGGATGCTGCACACGTAGTGGGTCTGCCTCACAGCTGGGAAAATATGAATGTAGGAAACCTCAATCTTTTATAAGGGAGTTGCTAGCAAACCTGCACAACATTTGCCCTGGAGGGAGACATTATCTGCCCCCCACCACAGTCAACAGCAAACAGATTTGCCCCGTACCCTGGAGGGAGACAAACACCCTTGTAAAGACAGTCCAGAACAGAAGTTGTCGATGCCTCTGTGCACACGACGTGAAGAAACAAGAGAGACCCTTGGAGAACTGTCTCCCAGCACAATGATGTAGTTTTTTTTTTTTTTTTGAGGAAGACCAGCCCTGAGATAACATCAGTTGCTAATCTTCCTCTTTTTGCTGAGGAAGATTGGCCCTGGGCTAACATCGTGCCCATCTTCCTCTACTTTATATGGGACGCTGCCACCGCAGGGCTGACAAGCAGTGCGTCCGCAGGCTCCCGGGATCCGAACTTGCGAACCCTGGGCTGCCAAGAGCGAACTAAACCGCTGCGCCACCAGGCCTGCCCCTCAATGATGTAGTTTTAAGAAAGCTGGGCAGATCAGACTGCCTTCCCCAGAAATCTGAAATTGAAATTAACAGGATTAAGTTATTCTGATCTGATCTATTTAATAAAAGATATAGACAAAATTGGGAGACCTACTTTGTCTACATTTTTCTTGATATATTAAAATAAGCCAAATATCAGAATAAGCTGTGTGGGATATAGATGGTCTTGTGTGTTTCACTGTGATATATAATACTGCCAAATGCAGGTACATTTTTGCCCACACGTCTATTTATTTTTTGAGTCAAATTTCTAAGAGAATTGCCGAGTCTACAGGATATGAGTGGACTCATTTTCCCAGGCCTGCACTCCTTCTGCTCAGATCTTCTCCTTATGCCTGTTTACTTGATCTGTTGAGAACTAAAGATTTTATTAAGTAGAAACTCCTCAGTTGTGATTCTGTGGGCTCCTTCTTGTTTTTCCAGGTATTTTTGCTTTGTATATTTCTATTTTCTATAATTTCATACATTAACGTCCATAAAGCCAGCCCTGGTGGTCTAGTGGTTAAGATTGTTTGCTCTCATCACTGTGACTCAGATCCACTTCCAGTCAGGGAACCATACCACCCATCTGTAGGTTGTCATACTGTGGCAGCCGCGTGTTGCAGTGATGCTAAAAGCTCTGCCACTAGGAATTCAAATACCAGCAGGGTCACCCATGGTGGACAGGTTTCAGTGGAGCTTCTAGACTGAGAAAGACTAGGAAGAAGGACCTGACTGCCCACTTCTGAAAACACTGGCCATGAAAACCCTATGAACAGCAGTAGAGCATTGTCTGATACAGCACCGGAAGGTGAGGGGATGGAGCAAAAAGACCAGGCAGGGTTCTGCTCTGCTGTACACAGGGGCACTAGGAGTAGGAATCAACTCACAGCACTAACAACAAAAAGTCCATGAGAATCCTCACTGGTTTATATTCTCCAACAATTCATAGTAGCCCCTCTACTTTATTTTAATAGGTAATTCAACTTCACTTTCTATTGTTTTGTTAGAGGAAATCCAAGCTGCTCTAACAAAAAGATCTTGAGATAATTTTACCTAAATAATGATGTTTTTATTTCTCTCTCTGATAACTATCCATTGATTATAAGACCTGTCCAGGTTTGTGGAGCAGCTCTGTTTCTGAGCTCTTTCAATCATTGCTCTCCTATTCCCCCCAGGCTTTCTTATATTCTTATAGGACATTGTCCCCATATCCAGGAGTCACAGCAGGCGTTTCACCTGCTAGCCTCAGAAGTAAAATCATGTTCCATTGGATTACATCATCACCCACCCAATCCTACCTGCACTGAAGGCTGGGAAATATAATCTGGATGACCAGTCATGTAACCAGCTACAGTTCTATTGATGTATAAGAAGGAAAAATGTAGCAAGTATTATATATAAAATATTTATATTAGAATACTCCTAGTAAAAATAAACAAGATACAGATATAAGTGAGATTATAGTAAGTGTACACTTTCCAACTTTTCCCAATATATTTTGTACATTTTTTCCACATTAGTACATACACATCTATTTAATTATCCAAATGCCTGAATAGTATTTTATGCAGATTAATATAGAATTTTGCTATTACAAGGAATTTTTTCTGTGAGCTTTGTTTATTTCTCTATGGAGTCATGCAATTATAACCATAGGATTTATTTCCAGAAGTAGAATTATTTAGTCAATTGAATTAATCTTGAGGCATACTGAACCATATTGAAAAATTGTTCTTCAAAAATATATACACCAATGTTTACTACTCTTTGTATCCTGCTCTGAGAAAGATAAAAGGATTAATGCCCTCTTACTTTCTCCCACCTCACCTCCTCATTACCAACTAATTAGTTTTATTTTGTTTTGTCTTATTTTTCACTCAGAATTGATGTCCACATATACATCTTTAAAATATGATGTTGTAATTGTTGCTTTTGTTTTATAATTTATTGTTTATGTTCCAATAATAATACACACTACTTGGGGTTATATTTAAATGCATCAATACTAATTGCAACAACTTTGACACTGAGAATTCCCTATTATGAACGCGCTGTCTATATTCATCTTTTGATTGAATTGTATATTCAATTATAATTTTTCAGAATGTTATAAATATAGTTTCAAATCTTTTCATATTTGAGATGTCTTCCTATTCCTTTTATGTAAAGAAAGCTAAAGTTCAATCAAACTTCTTTACCTTTAAAAATAGGAAGATTCTTTTTTGCATGTCTTCTGAATCTCAGATGGAACCTGGAGATCATATTCCTTGTGTATACATAGTGTTTTCTTTATAATAACTCTAATTTTTCTCTGGGTAATTTATAGGATCCTTTCTTCAAAGTTAACAACTAAGAAATCCGTTCTGTGTACTAGTCTAGATCAATATCTATTATTTTTACTGCTGCTTGCAATTATAGATGTTTAATGCCTTCATTTATTTATAAGTGTTTACTCCTACAATTTCCATGAATGCATTTTATCTTCCATTTGTTCTTTTCTTCAAGGTATTGATTATCCATATGTTGGATCATTTTTTTTCTGCTCTCATAGTCCGGCTGTTTCTCTCACGTAATTTTCATCTTTGTCTCTTTTCTTTGTATTTTGTATGAAGTTTTCTTTTCCTAATCTGGTGTTCATTTTGCTGGTTTTGTCTTTTGCTTTTATTTTTTTATCTCCTTTTATTTAACCAGAATCATGGTCTTCATGCATAATGGATGTAATGTTTGTTTAAAAAAATTATTACTCTTAATCATCTTTGAATTTGGTACTTCCTTCCTGTTTGCTATTTCCACAAAAAATATGTTAGTAGAATAATCTAGAACTTCCTTATACTTTAGCAGGGAAGAATTTGGAGTAAATAATATTAGTTAGAAAGATGGATATAAATGGATTAACTATTCTATTTATCTGTTAAAACATCACAGATTATTAAGAAGAAAGTTCAGATGATAGATGACAAATACTCAGGTCTGAGATATTTATCTTTTTGTTTGTTTTTAGTTTTTAAGTTCTGCATTAGAAGGCATCTCCACTGAACTGGGAGCAAAGCAGCCCCATGACAGTGGGCATCCTGGAGGTTTTATTTCATCCCCCTGTGCTAAGGTGAAACTTGTCGCTTTCTTGAAATGAGTTACCTACTTTTAATGTGAAAGATCAGCATACGTTTGTCTTCTGATAAGTGTTTTTCATCTGTAAATGGAAAGTGGACTTCTCTTAGGATTTTGCCCATTCTAGTAGGAATGCTGGATAAAAAGAGGGGAAATAATTTTGCAGGGTTTACCATTCATCCTTCCCCACCGCCACCATTAATCTCCAGAGGAGGCATAGGTTGCAGTCAGATTTTCCACATCTGTATGGTCTAACATTCCTCTACTCTTGCCTCTCCAAGAAAGATACCTTTTCTTGGTCCCTTCAGGATCTCCTCCACTGGTTTGTAACAAGACTGTATTGCATGTCTAGGTGGGGAAGTTGTGTGTCTTCTACAGTGTTCTTTCAAATTAAATTTTATGTAAGAGATACTCTTCAGAGATTGATATGTGGCAATTTTTAGCATATATAAACTTTTCTGTTTTATTTATTTTTATTGTTTTTGTTCATTTTGTTGAGCACTCACACTGACATCTTTCTGAAAGTCCGTGCATGAAATAAGTTCAGGGATTTTTATCATTATAAAAAGGCTCAAACGAGCTTTATCTAGTTGATAGTGATACATATAAACATAGCTATATGTTATTTTATGAATATCTTTGTTCAATTAGAATATAGTACCAGAATAATTATTCTCTGCCGTGCCAAAATTTTCATATATTGGAGGTTTATTAAAATATTTTCTTCCTAATATGCAAATCTTATTCCACATGGAAAAAATGAAAAACAGATGATGACACTGAATTGACTTTTTGCTTAAATTAAAACTTTGATAACCACAAACTATTATCAAAATTGTTTAAAAACATTCACTTTTAAAATTTGATTTTTAATAGTTTTACCCTAAGCTTTGTGTTGGGAGACATCTCTTCATGAGTTCTCAGCTATTTTGCATAACTTGCAACTAACACACTGACGACCTTTGTCTTTTCTAGGTTGTTTATCTAACAAACAGCCTGAAAGGTAGATATAGTGTCTCCCTCAGGAGCAGAAAACAAGTTTGTTTAATGTTCAATATAAATAAGGAGAGTGCCCCCTTGGAGCAATGGTAAGGCAGGTTTGTGGCCCATTATATGCAAGATTTGGGTTTCCGACCTCAGGAACGAACCCACTCCATAACTGTCCACTTGAGTCACTCCACGTTGTCCTGTGGGACTTGAGAAGTAAGAACAACAATGTGCCACTCGTGCGGTCTGCTGAGCCTGCTGAGTAATTGGGTTCTTCTTCTATGACCTTGTCTCCTGCTTCTGCCATCCTGCACGAAACTTGGCATGTTAACATCTTAGCTTGTGAGCAGAACAAAATTTCAGAAACTTCACAGCTCTTGAAAGTGAAAAAATTGCTTAATCACGTATTTCATATTAATAAATAAAATATTTTACCTATCTTTGCCGTTTTATCTACCAGCTAAATATTTTTCCTTCAAGACCTGCTTAAAGCATTGCTTTAGCCATTAAGACTTTCCTACACCCCAAAACCACGTATTCCCCGGTAGAACTGGTTACTTACCCTTTAAATATTGCTCTTCTGGAATGCTCAAACTCATCTTTTTAAATGTAAATGTCTGCATCTGCAGTGCACAGTGCAGACTGTAGCATTAAATAAAAGTTTACTGAATAAATAAATGAATAATTGATGTCCTTTAATTTTGTATTCTTTGTATGACCCTTGACAGTACCAACTTGAATGAACCCCAAGTCCAACAGAAAGAACTTTGGAAACAGTTATTATGTGGGGACATTTTCCCTCGCGTTCCTTGAGGTGATAAGTTTTCCCAGACCTGTTCAAATATCTCACTTAAATATGCTGACTCTGACCTTGACAACATTCTAAACTGATTACATAAAGTAATCCATTTAAGTAAATATGTATATACAATTATTCATTTACATTTTTTAAGTCCATATTTTACAGTTTCTGAAGTTATTTTACATAACTATATGTGTGTATGTGTATGAGTGTGTCTTCATTGTCTTGGTCCCACACTGAGCATATTGATTAAATACCTTCTTTTCCTTTCATCTAGAGGACCATGAGGCTGTAATCATGAAGATTAACACTACTAGGCTCCATCCTATATTTTATCTATGTAGACAGAATACATGAAACTTGCATTTTTTTCTCTGCTTATAACAACATCCATCCTAGAGAACTATTCTACCTTTCAGAGACATTTCTTTTTTTTTTTCATGTGTAAAAATTGTCCAAGTATGTTTCAAACCCAATTATCTTGGAAGATAATGGCTACCTTATTCTTATTTAGGTGAAGTTGAATCACATAAAATGTTCAGGACTGACAGCTGAGGAGAAAAAAAAAATCTCATTTTGTGACCAACCACACAAGGGCAAAAGCTTTACTGCATTTTACTTCAATCGTTAGCTGATGATGTGTGCTCCATTCTGAGTCATTGTTAGAAATACCAAATCAAATTCAACAAAATTGAACATCATATTTTTCAAAGCTAAATCTACTATTTATGTTTCTTTTTAAATTTTAATTTTCAGCTACTAACATTTCACTTTCTGACTTAGACTAAGAAGACATTTTCTACAGAAAAAAACAGAACACGATGATTTCAAACTTTGCTTTCATAGATTGATATAAATCTGTAAGGTTTGAATAATTATGAAGTTTGCATTCAAGTCCTCTCCTCATTGTTTAAAACAATTGGATTGCCTTTTATTATTTTATCATTTAGGGGATATATTAATATATATGTACATTTTATATATATTCTAGATTTAATTTTTCTGTCAGATATATGTTTTAAGAATATTTTCCTCATCTATGTCTTTTCTATTCATTTTATATAGGATATATGTATATGCATTTCTACCCTTTATATTTCTTCCATTCAATATATATCTGTATACATATGATATGTAATATAGTCATTGTATATATATGTGTGCATGTGTGTCTGTGTGTGTATATATTGTACACACACGTGTGTATGAAAGAAAATGTAGAGACATAACAGATGAAAGAAGAATTTTAAGGTGGTTTCTGTGCAGGCAAGAGAGAACAAGATTAACCAAGAACGTTCTATTCCTTAGGCAATTAAGAGTGTTTTTGTATATTAAAGATAATAGTAAACATGAGACCAAGAATTTGGGATAAAGAATATCCTTCATCCCCTCAAGGTTTTGAACGTTCCTCGGCTTCCAGAAACTCTGCAAACTCACTCCTGGGGTTGCTAGCTGAGCATAGAGGACTTTCACTTTACTGACAGTAATTGAGCTCTCTCTGTATAAGCAGAGAGCTCAAACTTATTAAATAAAGTCCTTAAATTCCTTCCCATCACATCAGGAAAAAAATGGACACATTTTGCCAAATTGAAGTGTTAGTGAATAAAGTCTCAAAGAAATAGGGACATTTTGTCTTCTCAGAGCACCTACTGAACAATTCTCTACATGATATATCAGCTGCCCTCTGCTTAAAAGGTCAGGCATCCCAAGGATATTTGTACTGTTGCTCCCCTCTGCCAATAAAAGAGATGGATAAATTCATGGTACGACTGAGAACAGATTTTAAATATTTATTCAAGTTCATTGGCCTCTATGCAACTTTTATAGGACATTCCTTTGTATCACTAGTCAAAAATGTCATTAGCATATATATTTTTTAAGTTTTTTGGTCTTTGAAGTGTAGGGGCTTCTTCATTGTTTTTCTGTTAGTTACATCTCAACGCATTTGTTTAAGTTCCTAAATTGTAGCAAGATTTAGAACACATATTATATTCATTACTTAATTTACATGCTAATTGTATTAAAAACAAATGAATTTTTCTACTAGGATAAAGTACAGGTCTCTATTTATTTAGCTGTTACTTTTTCTTAATGTTGATCATTGTTTTGGAGCACTGTATAAATGTGGTTCTAGGCATGGCATAAAGATGTACTCTACTAGGCATCATTAAAACCAGCATCAAGATTAATGACATAAAAATTATTACCTCTGATTATTTCTGAACTTAGCAGCAAATATCACATCAAGGAAATGTTGATTTATTTTTAAAGATCCTGAAGAAAGAACTTTATTATGAATAGTGTGAATAAGTATAAGATTAACTCACTCTAATTATCAGCAAAAGTCCTTCTTTGTTAGAGGCAAAAGAATTAGATGGTGACTTTTAAAACTTCTGTAGCTCCTGGCAGCAGTACATCAAAGTTTCCAGTCATTTTGAAATTGTGGCACCAGGATATTTTATTAGGGACAGAGATAATATATTCAAATAGTAATTGAACATGCTGGTGCTTAGCATCTGTTCACATGGTGGAGTCAGCATTATCATAACTCAGTTGTACTGTGCTGTCCCTATGGCCAACATAAATAATCTGCATCTTCCATCTCATGTCTGTCCCACCACAATCACTGTCTTCGTGACTTCTCTGAACTGGGATGCCTGTGCAATATTTACCTGTGTGGTGGTTGAGAAGGGCCTTCAAGACTCTCTCAGGATAACGACGTATATAATAATACCTTGAATCTGAAATCCTGCTGTTTAAGTTTGGACATGCTCCATATTTTTGAATTATAACAAAAGGATGAAATTGATTCTAAAGTTACAATACCTCCCCCGATATAGCTTTAAGAGCAAAACCAAATATAAAGATAGAAGCCCTGCAGAAATTGAAAGGGAATATTTCTAAATGTTAATGCCATATATCTGTAACTTTTCCTAAATATGAAAGCTCTTCTTTCAACTAAGTTTTAGGAAATTGGCAATATTTCATCTCCCTGTGAGGGTTACAGGGCAGGAGAAATAAAGTAAATACTTTGTGTCACTTATCTACTTTTCAGGCCTTGGTTCAAGTTCAACCAGAGAAGTTAAATTAATGTTTTTTCTTGTTGTCAGGAAGAGTCACAAAGAGAAATTTATTACTTATAGCTTCTATCTAGCGTGCAGTTACTGAATTCAAAAGACCAAGGCACATCAGCTTCAGAAAAGCTATTTAGTTCAGTTGTGTAAGGTCCCAGGAATCCAAATTGATTGTGGAAAGGGAACAATGAGAGAATAAAAGGATGGAAATTATATATTTTAGAGGAATTTACATTAGTATGTGTGCAATGCAATATCCTCATCATACAGAGTAATAAAAAGTGAATGTCTCTCTGCTATTTCTTTTATGCCTCCCTTGAATATTTTAAAAGGCTTGAGGGAGGTTCACATCCCATTATACCTAAATTGGAATCCTAGTCTGGTAGAAGAGGAAGAAAGTTTAGTTTTCAAAGGCATACAGAGTGCATGACAGGAAAAAACGGAGAATTCAGACTGTGTGTACTTGTACCTAAAAAAAGGTGTTGCCCTCCTGCGGGATAGACTAATGCAAATGAGTCATGGAAGGCTGCCATCTGCCCATGCCTCTGCGTCACTGCTGAGTGACATGATGTTGAAAAGGGGTAGGCCGGGGAGTGGGCGAAGAGGAACTAGAGCATCAGTTATAGGGGGAAGATTGTTCAAAAGCAAAATCTAATAAATATGTATTTGAAAAACCTCTGGAAAATAAAGCTACAAAATGGCTTTCCTTCAAATTTATCTAACTATTCTAAAAACAGAGTAGTTCAGTAATAAAACAACAGATTCATTTACTTTCTTCTATGGATTCAATAAAATAATGGTCCTTACTTTAAGGATACATGATTTCTCCTTGGTGAGTATCCACATATTAACGCGAGTGCACAATAATGGTGAGGTGGTCCCAAATTATTATTTTTATTATATTTCTATCAACCTACTCCACAAAAATGTTTTCAGACATGTGCATAGCAGTGAAAATATTTACCTCCTAACACTGGGTATGAAGCTAGTTAGTAGCCATATTCTAATGTGGTAAACAGCCCCCTCTTCTAAAATTAGTTTTTAAAACATTTCCAATTATCATAATACACATCTGAGAAGCATTAAGATAATATTTGACACATAAGTGTCAAATGTATATTTACTGTTATCATTGATAAAATATATAATGTTTGCAGAGTGAGTTAAAAACAAAGGATGAACCAGATTGAAACTGTTCCCTCACACCTAGAAAGAAAGGCCCATACAATGTTTCAGAGGATAGTGACCTTGTGTCTTCCTTAGCTCTCCTCCAGGGAAAGAAGTAGATAGGTTTCTTTGGAGTTTTAGAACTGAAAAGAACAACAAATCTGAGGAGATGTTTCTAGCCCTGAGAGAAAGGAGGCAGAGGAAAGTTCTGTTTCTATGGAGGAGGATGAAGTAGAGTCTTGGGAATGAATTCTGAGCTCTGCCACTCCTGGGAGGAGAAATGGGTTCCAGTGGCAGAGTCCAGGGCTTGAGTCATACTGATCTTTTGGGATCAGGATGGAGGGAAGCTGCTGGTGAAGGAGAGGAGTTACTGTGAGGGGCAGACCCTAATATACCTGAGGCAGTAGATCCTGAGAAAAATTACTATAGACCTGAGCTCTGGGAGCAAAAGTATTACATCCCCTCTGAAAGATGTATTTATGCCTTTAGCCAATTTTTTGTCACCACAGGATTCTTGGATGAACTGGTAGAAGTGAATGAGAGGTAATGCCTAGATAAAGCAATATTGAATTTCCTGCTGGGTGGGTAGCTGAGGACTCAGAAGATACTAACTTTGTTGTAGAAAAATAAAGGAATGTGAAATTTCTTATACCCTGGATGTTGAAGCATATACAACTCAAACTGTGTGGATGCAATAGAAGCAAAGAAGTCAAACATAACATAGTTCTGCCTGTTACTTTCTGTGACTCCTATTAGCCCTTTTAATTCTATTTATTTATTTGGCCAGTTTGTGGTGTCAAAGCAAAGCTGCACTGGACAAAATTAAGGAAGACTTTATTCAAAACTGTTGCAATTGGGGAGAGAGGCCAGAACTCAGTCTTTCCTCAACTCCTCTGAAATAAAGGTCCAGATTATTTTTTAACAGCCAGAATGGGGCAATCTTAGGGCATCTGTATTTGCTAATTGGCCTTACCCAAAGCAAAAGTAAACTTTCCCCATGACAGGAGTTAGTTTACAACTTGGAGCAAGGCCCCCACTGAAGTTAGGCTCCTGCCCTCCCACAGAGACTGGGAGACAAGACACTATCTTTCCCGTTGAGCACATTTCAAAGGGTGGATCCCAGGTCCTGGAGAAAGAGTCCTGGGCTGTAAACCTAGCAAGAGACCTTTAAAAAGATTTACATCTCAGGGGGGCTGCCCGGTGGCACAGTGGTTTAGTCCGCGCTTGGCAGCCCGGGGTTCGCAGGTTCGGATCCCGGGCGCCCGCCGACGCACTGCCTGTCAGCCACGCTGTGGCGGCGTCCCATGTAAAGTAGAGGAAGATGGGCACGATGTTAGCCCAGGGCCAGTCTTCCTCAGCAAAAAGGGGAGGATTGGCGACGGATGTTAGCTCAGGGTCGGTCTTCCTCACACACACACACACAAAAAAAAGATTTACATCTCAAAGGGCCAAAAAAAGAATTTACAATTATAAATTTTCTGAAGTACTATGAGCAAATGGAGGCCGGGGCCTAGAGTCAGGAAGAAATCTGCTCAAGTGTAGTCAAACTGAGGGGAGCATTGTGGCTGTCTTGGTCAATATGCAAAATTAAATACCACAAGATTAAGTAATATTTTGTGAATCTATTTCAGTATAAGTATCATTTTTTCCTATTAATGTGCAATCCTGATTTTGAAGGTGTGCCTCATTCCCATTCTCAACATTCTGAAAGGGAGTAAAACCAAGAAAAGTGACATTTTTAAAACAAATAACATACACATAACCTCGAGAAATTCCGAGGCCCAGATGACTAAGACTCTACAGACATGTGCATTTATTAAATCATGGACCAATGCTTGTACATAATTAAAAAGGAATTGCAACACTTAATTGTGTCTCTTAAAGAACATTAGAGGAGATTCATTTCATTACACACACAATTGCTTCTCAAAACCTCTTTTCTCCTCCTCCCAGTTCTACCACTCACAGTACTGGTCCAGAACCCTTCAGTCAATGAATTCCATAAAACTCTTACACATACTCACCTGTAAGGCTTTCTCTCTCTCTCTTTTCTCACCTTTCCCCGCTCTGAAAACTTATCTCCCTCTCTCTCTTTTTTTTTTTACATCCAACGGTGAATTTTATGTTTTTCTGATATAGGTAATATTCTGCATAGATCATACCTATTCAAGCTTCTTAAGTCCCTTGGCAACTCCTAATCTGTAAAGTGAGATCAGATTGCTACTGTAGAGTAGGAAGATAAATCCTCTACCCTCTCTAGGTCTTTCTGGCTGGCCTAAGCATTAAATTGATGTGAGCCAGAATAACAGGAGAAAATCAAACAAAGCTTTATACTGTGTATATGTGGGAGAGACTCAGGAAAATGGAGCAACTCACTAAAATGGCAGAGGGGGTCACCTTAAATACCATCTTCAGCGAAAGACAAAGGAGGATGTTGGGGGTGGAGGGAGTCAGTTAAGGGAGATTACCAGAAAAGCACAGTAAACTAGAGTAAGGTTGTTATGCAGATTTAAGTCCTGCCTTCTGCATTGATAAGAGTCTCTAGAGATAAGGTCACCCCCTTCTTCCTGGTACAGAGAGGGAGATACCTTTACAGATGGAGATGTCCCTTACAAATGTAAATATCTCTTACAAAGGATAACTTCTACTTTTCAGAGCTTTTTCTGCATCTGCAGTTTCTTAAAGGAACCAGCCCAAAATAACTCTCATGCCAAAGAGACATATTTTGGGGTGGCCAATTGTGATCCTGCACACTACATAGGCAAAAACTTAAATTTCTGTTACAGGTGATACTATTTTTAGTCCTGTTGGGAAGACTCACTTACATATGTTTCAAACTGAAATAAGACAATTTCATTTCACTTTGTCTTCTAAGAAATGAAATAAAGTAAGTAAATCCACAATGGTTATATTAAAATATGAGAGCTCACATTTCTGACACTAATTTAGAAGACATTGTGAGGGTTCACCTCTGATTTACTTGAGGGCAGGGAACATATGTTATTATTTTTGATATCCCCAGTATATAACATGATGTGTGTAATGTCGTAAAGACAGTCATGGAATGGAACTAAAGGTCGGAATGTAATACCATTTTCTTATTTATTCATTCAGTGACTCATTTATTCATTAATTATATAAGATTATGTGTGAAATAAAATCGACCAAGTGCTCTGAAGAATATAGGGTGAATGTGAAACAATCCTCACCCATAGAGAAGTTATAATCCAGTATGGGGTGTAGGGGAGGAAAAATAATTTTCCTGCAACCCCTCTAGGTTCTTGGCTGAGATTCCCCTGTAGTAAAGGATTAACAGGAGAAAAACAAACAGAAGTTTAAGAGCTTGTATGCCTCCTGTATACAGGGGAGAGACTCAGGAAAACTGAGTAACTCTCTGAAATGGTCTAAGCCATCACCTTAAGCATCATCTTCAGCTAAAGACAAAAGATGTTGGGGAGGGAGTGGGGGGAAGCCAGTAAGGGGAGGTGACCAGGAAAAGCCCGGTAAGGAAGGGTAAGGTTGTTTTGCAGATTTAAGTCACTGCCTTCTTCATTGGTAAGAGTTTCTAAAGATTTCGTCATTCTCTTCCTGGTACAGTGAGGGAGATGCCCTTACAAATGGAGACTTCCCTTATAAATGTAAATGTCTCTTACAGAAGGGTAATTTCTATTGTTTTCAGAGCTTTCCCTGTGTCTGCTGTTTCTTAAAAATAATCAGCCTAAAATAATCCTTATGCCAAAGCGGTATATTTTGCAGTGGCAAATTTTGCTCCCCTTCAGCGGGTTGAGGGGCGTGGAAAAGCATGGGCAGGACTGTAGGAAAGAGACAAACTTATACATGTAACCAACTACAATAGGCAAAATGAGTGATTTCTTCCAGCTGAATAAATTGGGGAAAACGTGCTGGCCAGAGTGTCGGTCAAGCTGAGTCCACAATAATCATGGTTCTCGCTGGAAGGTGGGGTGGGGGGAGGGTGTGCCATAAAGAGGGACAGAAGACACTGAGAGAGTTGTGTCACATAAAAGTACTTTAAAGAAACAAATATAATAAGCATTTAGAGTAAATGTTTATTTTAATCTTTTCCTACCTCTACACCCCAGGGTACCATTTTATGAAGTACATTTTGTAGGTAATTAGCAGTTTTCTAAACTTTTAAAGCAAACAAAATATTTTTATTATGACAGATTTTGTTTTCATCTATAATTTCCACAAGATTTGTTTTATTTTGACCATTAAACACGTATTATTCTCTTTTAATCTTTTTAGCATGATAGCATTAAAATAATTGATATTTTAATGTGGAGTTTATTAATGTTGCTATCTTCATTAACTACGTTTGCTGAATCCAGATTACTTTTTCTAATCTCTCTAGATATTCTTTAGAAAATTTTACTTAAAAAAATAGTTCTCAAAATGTGATCCTTAGAGCAGGAACATAAGACTTATTTGAGAACTTATTACAAATGCAAATCCTTGTACCCAGCCCTTGACCTACTCAATGAAAAATTCTGGGATGAAGAACAGTAAACCGTATTTTACTAAGCCCTCCAGACGTTGTAATGCATGCTAAAGTTTGAGATCCATTTGTTACTGCACAAAATTGGGGTTCTCTTGCCCAGTATGCATAAAGAGCCAATTATGACGGCATCAGCTTTTGGGAAAAGAAAGAAGCTTCATTGCGAAATCAATCTGCAAGGAGGCAGGAGGTAATGCTCTCAAATCTCTCTCTGATCCAGTGCTTGGGGCAAAATTTATGGGATTAGCGCAGGGCAGTCTGAAGTGTGGAGATAGATGATTGGAGGTAAGGAGAAGTGAGGTAACTGAGTGTCTGCGCAAGCTAGGTAGTCAAGCTTCATGGCTCTTCATAGAACACATGTTCACAAAATGGTGGTGTTAGTATGGCCCGAGGGTGGAGTTTTCAGCCCCTTCACATCAAAAGAGTCACTTACTGGGCATTTGTGCACGCCCAGTGCATGGGTTGCTGGTCTCAACTGGCCTGAACTGGACCAGGAGGCATTTCTCAGTTCCTGAAAAACCACTCTTAATCACTCTGTTGAAAAGATGGGGTGAGTTGAGGGGCCACCCGGTGGCGTTGCGGTTAAGTTCCCACACTCCACTTGGGTGGCCCAGGGTTTCGCAGGTTCGGATCCTGGGCGCCCACAGATGCACCACTTGTCTAAGCTGTGCCATGGCGGCGTCCCATACAAAGTAGAGGAAGATGGGCACAGATGTTAGCCCAGGGCCAGTCTTCCTCAGCAAAAAGAGGAGGATTGGCAACGGATGTTTGCTCAGGGCTGGTCTTCCTCACAAAATAATAAACAAATTTAAAAAAAAGATGAGGAGAGTTGAACTGATCCTAGAGGGCTCATGGTTACACATTGACTTAAAGTATTTACCTACAAAAAGGAAGGTCAATCTGTTTATCTGAATATATGGAGTCCCTTGCCTCCTCAGCTCTCTGGTAGAACATTTTTCATTACTATAATATTGTATATGCATTTATTCTTTAATGAATGTAGAATAAAATCACCATGAAACTTATTCAGTATTAATAAAAATCTTTAGTATTTAAATTAGTTTTTATTTTGAGTGTTTCTACAAAATACAATAATATTTTGAGGATGCTGAGTATACACATACTGTATTCCCAGTACATGAAACTATAATATTCCCAACAAATGAAAGAAAGCTAATGTTCCTCAGGGAAATTTTAAATAACGATAAGATACAAGCTAGTCATAAAATGTGATAAGAAAATAGCCAAAAAAAAAGTCATGAGTTCCTAAGTGACCTTTTAAAATAACAGCTTAACAGAATGTCCTTCACAGAAATCCATCCAAGACTTAAAACAGATAATGGGGCCATCTGCATGTTGCCTCCACACCTGGAAGGAGACACCGATGGCATCTGCTCTCTCCACCCACGTTGTGGCTAGATAGATTCTGTCCTCACAGCATCATGGGCACGCCCTGTATATCTGATGTCTTCGAGTAATTGGGGATGCTAATAAAGAAACTAACTTTAAACTGAAAATGTAGATACCAATAAGTGATATTAGTCGTTTGGTGGAGGCACTTATTAAATTCTCTGTGCCTTTACACATTTCACTAAGCAGAGAATCCTGAATAAAAATACAGGGAAATAACTTGGGCTTCCTAAAAATCAACTTCCGAACCCTACTAGATACCTGTGACGCTTTGGTGGACTGTCACAGTAAGTGGGATTGTTTGCCCCTTATCCTAAATGCTACTGAACTGTGATAAAATTGTGTCTATATGCTCACAACTACATTATCTACTAAAACTTTTAGAAATATCAATCAAAGCAGATATAAATAGATCAGGAAAACAAACAAAGAAGAGATGATCATGTCCAGGGCTTTCTTTTCACAATTAAGGAAACTACATGGTCCTTCAGTGCTCTTGAATCATCCCTGGCCTTAATCCTAAACAGTGTCTCCATTCTTTTTATCATCTGCCCTCAGATTTGTTCCATAATTTCCTCTTGTCTGATCTCTTGTCTTGTATCTAATTTTAGGCTCTGACTCATGCCACAAAATAATATTTAGCACTGTTTTCCTGATTGTTAAATTTGTATTTTTCCTTAGCCATGATTTTTTTTTTTCTATCTTCCTATGTACTGGATTCTCTAATAAGTTGCAGTTCAGTCACTAACATCTACTTCATCTATGTCCACTCTCAGAGGTGCTACCCCTGGGGATCTAGACAGGAGCAAGGATAATTCTCTGATTTGTAGAGAACATGATTCTGAGTAAGCAGGACACAAATAGAATTAAGTGACCAGGACCCAGGTCTCTCTCTCTCCAGACTGGGGTGTAGATGTTCTCTATATTCACCCAATATAATCCCTACTGTAGAATAAATAAAAGGATGGAAGATTTCTGGAGAAAAATAATGTCTAGGAAGAGAATAGCACATACTATGCAGCAGTATGTGAGAGAGAATGCATGCTGACTTAACGAAGGTAAATAATCCAGGATAAATTTAACTTAAATTTATACATTTTTTTTTACAAAATTAAATTGCATGGATTTAGAAGTCAGAGGATCTACATTCTAGCCTTTGTCTTTCCGTTGATTATAACTCATCTAATTTAGCATACTCAGTTTACAGTTCAGAGTGCAGGGACTAATATAACGCTGATTGCTCATGAAACAGGAGACTTCAGAAATCCCTTTTTTTTTTTAAGTGATAATGCAATCTAGGATTTAGAAATGTAAAATGTAGATGATGAAAATTAGAAAGAGAATGACAATATTGATAGTGACTAGGGCTATTTCTCTGAGTCTAAATTTTATGCAAAATCTGCAACAAAAATGAGGTCTAAAGGGAAAAAAAACACACGTCTTCTTTGAGCCAAGTAAAGCTAAATTTGATTTAGACTATAATAGCTTGAAATCCAATTTTGGATAAATCCCTTACACAAAGCACTTACTATAATTTAATTATGTTTTACTTTTACCATCTCTCCCTCACTCTTTCATTTTTTTCTCAGTTTACCCCTCCTTCATCCACAAAAGACTACTTTACTATTTCATTAAAAGCACATTTATGAATTTGCTAATTGTTTGAAAACCCCAAATGAAGTACTTTATAAGTGCCAGAACATTATTAAAATGGACAAAGTTTCAGAAAAAATATAGTGTGTCATTCATGAAAACTTTAAAAGTCTATATTATTTTTAACACAGATGCATCATGTTTATAGATTCTCAGTTGTGTATATATACAAGGTGAAAATTTTTCATGTCTATCTTCTCACAAACACACAGAAATATAGACATAGGAACAGATATAGATTATAGAAATAAAAATAGGTACAGATATTCACCTCCTCTTACGTTGTGGTACTCATTAGTTCTTTTTGCCAAATATTCTACTTCTTCTCTTTTCTAGGCATATAGTAGGAAGGTCCTTCTCTTTGGGTGGAGCAGCATCAATACTTTTGGCTAATGAATTTGGCTGGAAATGATACATGTCCTTCTAGGGGAAAGAAAGATTAAATGCAGGTGCGAAATTTCGCAGAGTTGACTTTTTTTGCTGATATGGTCATTGGCAAGGCTCCAGATGGTGGCTGCTTTCTCAGCCTGGGTCCGCAGTGAGGACAATGACGGAGGAATGCAGTCCGGGTGGACCTTCCATGGACTTACCCCATAAGCAAGAAATAAGCCTTTGTTACTTTCAGTCTCCTGGGATTTGGAGATTATTTGTTCAAGCGGCATAATTTGGTCTACTGTGACCAACTGATTTATCAACCCCTTGAAAAATTTGTGAACTGACCAATTAATGGTTGTTACTACATGAGGTGGTATTCCTTTAAAGGTTTCCTCACTTATTATGGGACTTAATGAGAATGCAAACTGAGAAATTCTCCCTTGGTAGTGATGTTATATTTTACAAGAATAAGTAGAAAAATAACTAGTTTTTCTGTTTTACAAGTATACATAATTACTACTAAATTTTTAGTGAATTTTGAATTCCTAGCAAGATAACTTTAGTAACTTTAGGAAGCCTAGTTCTATTCTTTCTTTGCTGAAAGCATCAACTTTTCATGTTCTAATTGACTCTAAAAAATTACAAGAATCTGCCTTTCCTGAGTAAAGTGCTATTTTTTCTGGCCTGAGTGTGCACAGTTGCCTGGTAGTTGAGTGTTTGGGTGGAAGAAATCTCTACTATCAGAAAATCTCTAGAGCAGTTATTCTCAAAAGGTGAAGGGGGAATAGCAGAAGGCTCTCATGTCAGGCTTCCTTGGGTCTGAATCCAAATCCATGGTTTACTGACTGTGTGACCTCGGGCAAATTACAGTCGTTCCCCCCTCATCCACGGGGAATATGTTCCAAGACCCCTGGTGGATGCCTGAAACCTCGGATACTACCAAACCCTACATATACTGTTTTCTCCGATTCATACATATTTGAGGTGGGACAGCAAACCTAGCACAAATTTCTTTTTCCTTCTTCACAATTCCATGGATAGAAGATTTGTTCTTACTGTAGATATTAGCAACTTCAGCATACAATTTTTTTCCTTTGCTTATTAAGTCAAGAACTTTTACCTTTTCACTTAAAGAAAGCACTTTACGGCTTTTCTTTGGTATAGGTGAATTGCCATCATCACTGCTTTTGCGCTTTGGGGCCATTAGTAAGTACAATAAGGGTGATTTGAACACAAGCACTTCCATACTGATGCCTTGACAGTCGATCTGATAACCAAGAGGGCTACTAAGTGATTCATGGGTAGGTGGCATGGACAGTATGGATCTGATGGACAAAGGGATGAAGAATCCCTTTATACTCTGTTCTGGGACAGAGTGGGATGGTGCGAGATTTCATCACGCTTCTCAGAACATTGTGCAATTTAAAACTTATGAATTGTTTATTTCTGGAATTTTCCATTTAATGTTTTTGGACAAAGTTGATTGTGGGTACCTAAAATCAGGAAAAGCAAAAGCAAGGATAAGAGGGGACTACTGTACTAACTTTATTAACATGCAATTGTTCTCATTTATAAAATAAAAAATAAGAATATTACCTATTTCCATGAATTATTCTGAGAATTAAATTTAGTAACTTATAGAGTATTTAATATGTCTCAGATTAATTAAATTATATCTTTTAAAAGTATAAATAGGTTTCTCATGCAAATATGAAATGAACAAGTGTAAAATATTTCATTCAACTCATTAATTGAGAGAACCTGGAAAATGTTAAGAGCAGTTCACAGAACATTCGAAGAGTTGTATATTTGTAGGTAGTTTAATAAAGGCATTTGAGGATAACATTGCTGGATTAGATACAAATCTGGTTGCTGTCCTACAGAAAATGAACAACCTGTGAAGTTATTTGTTTCCACCTAGAAATTATTTGCATGTCTACTGGATAATGAAGTCTGTGCCTGTTACTTAACAGTCTTAACAGATGCAAGTGGTTTTAGCTCACTCTACCAGATGCTCTCAGCGTCCCACTCACACTGCTCTGAGTTTACCATTTCAACTTGCCACAGCCATCCTTCAGCTGCCTGTCTTTATCCATGAGCCTGAGGGCTTTCAGAAACTTCCCTCCTGCAAGGAAGAATGAAAATTCTGGGGAATTAACACTCTTCTCTCACTCACTATCTCCCCACTCCAGGATGCAGCCCATGACAATAACCAAAGGGAGATAGGGTATAAATACCTTAACTTCCTCACCCCATCAGGTGGGATAATTCTGAAGTGGGTTTTCATGGTTGATCAGTTTCCCAAAGGGAATAAACTCTAATCTCCTACTTTAATAATTGATTTAATAATGCAAACTTTATTTCCTGCATTCTCTTCTTCTACCAGCTTATTCAACTTTAGATGTTTTCTACATCTCTCAAAAACCTACTTCCACTGAAACTTTTTACTCAGGGTCTGTTTCCAGAGAATCCCAACTGAGACACCCAAATCCTGGAAAGATTCTCAGGACCTAGCGTAGCTTCCACCACCTAGTCAAAACTGTGGGGATAGTTGGCTAATTACCCTGGTGTGACTGAGTTAAGCCTGGAGTTTCAGGATAATTGTCCCTCTGCTCACTCTCAAAGGAACAGGTGTAGGGAAGCCTTCTCTCTCCACCTCCTGACCACCCAGCAAACTAGGTCTTCCCTATTAGATACCTTTGTAGAACACGGTAGCAGTGTGTGAGTCTTGCTTTTCTCTTCCGATTTGATCATAATCTCTGCAAGTATCATGTCTGTTTTGCTCATCATTGTATAGAACCTAGTACAGTGTCTCACTTATAATAGGCAATTAACAAATATTACTTGAATATTGTTCAGTAAATAAAGGAGAGGAAATACAAGCTAACAGAGAAGTGGTGCTTCCAACTTGTCAAAGAGCTAAAGACAACCATAGGCAACTTCTTATCACATAGATTACCTGACAAAATGAAAAGTGAAAATACTGTGAATTCATATTTTTTAAAGGATCAAGCTTCATAGAATAGTTAAGAAACAATGCTGTGCCCAATTTTATACTTCATCATCTACTTTCATTTCTGTGTATAAACTTATTATACTAATTAGAACTGACCATCATGCATATATTTTTTAATAAAATAGAAGCCAACTGATAGAGAACTGTAAGAAAACAATCAATTTGACCATTAGTCTTTTTTTTTTAATTTTTAGTTTAAGTTGTGAAAAACAAAACAGCTGTTCACAGGGTGCTATGGAACGGTGAACTTATATTCCTAGAACCTCTGTGCAGATGGTGTCTTCTTGATTTCAGTTGCATAATCTAGGTATTTTCATGGTATCAGGTCCCTAATTATTCCTCTTTATGACATGTTTAAGTTTTGTGGGGAGACTATAGTTATTTATGTGTTGCCTTCTTAGTAAAGTGAAGTTACCCAGGAAACAAAGTAAAGTTTATGTGTAAATGTGTCTACGTCCTGATTATTTGGAAATAGAGGATCAAAACACTTATTTCTAGTAATTGCTCATCCATAGCTTGTTGTCCTATACACATAGGAAAATTACAAATATGTTTTCTCACAAGTTATGCAATGCATTTTTATTAACCCAAGTTATGTTTGATAGAATTTTGTGGGTGACGATTTTCCATATTATATGTTTTACATTTTTCCTGATTATTAGTTTAAAAAATCATATTTTCTTTATATTGCTGTTGTGAGTGGTCCACAATGAAAAGCTAAAATGATATACCTTAATAAAATTTAAATTCATAATATCATGTATTAGATATTTTCAATGAAATATTAATACATTTAGACATTTTGTGGGCACCATAGATGGATGTCCTGATAATCTTATTAGATCTTGAGCAGAAAAAAAAAATTCAAAAGCATATTTTTAGAGTATGAAACCTACTAATTTTATCAAAATAAAAACAAACCACAGTAAAATCAATCATCTATCTTAATGCATTTCAGCAAGGTCATTTCTCGTAGATATTAATGTAACAGAAAGGCATTTAGCTCAAAAAATGTCTGGTAGTTCTGAAGATGCTTGAATTTTATATCTGCCCTCCCCACTCTGGGGGGCGGGCAGGGAGGAGAGGGCTGCAGGCGAGCATTGATTAAATGGATGATAAGGTCTTTGATGGATCGATTCTTTTTTTCACATTTTTAATTTAGAAGGTAAAACTTGCTATCACAGTTTAAGCTGAAAATTATGGCCGAGATAATAGAGGTCTGACTCCAGTGCAAGTTAAAGAGGAAAAAGTTGCTGCTCAAATGTCAAGACATCTTGTGGTCCAAGATGATTAAAACTAAACTGTTTGCTATATGAATCCCAAGGTGCAGCTATATCTCAGCTCTGGTGACATTTCGCCAGTGACTTTTCATAGCTTGTTAATAATGTATAGCTGTCCCTATATAAATTTGCAGTGACAGAAGTGGCCATTTGGAGTGGAGCAGTTAATGAGATTTATTCTTGACAGAAAATGCAGATTTGAAAAGTATTTCTAAAAAATCAAGATTGATGTCAAAAGAAATCGTGTATTTAACAGACAATGGCATCATAACAATTTGTCGGGTGTTTTAACTGAGATCATAGAACTTTGACTAGTGATACGTGTTCTATTTTTAATCAACATTCCATACAGCCCAACCCCCAGTCCTCTCTGTAGCCATCTTCTCCTTATCCTGCATAAGTCAGAAGACTTCCCCCCACACATCACCTGTCAGGGGGCATTTTCTCTCCTTTGACTTGGTTAGTTCCACATAATTCACATCAGTTTTCCATCATGAGACTGATCACATATTTTTATAATTACGCATGTGATGCCCAGCTTTCTCACCAGACACCACTAGCACTTTTCTTAGCAAATTGTTAGCCTTCACTGAATCCTTGAGTGATTACTGAATCCTTGACTCAACATTAACATGTGCAGATATGAATATTCTTTGCAACAGTGAGAGCTCTCATTCACTTATTAGACAAAGAATTGAAGTTTTATCGGAAAATTTCAGTGCATATTCTGACTATTCAATATTAATCACTCATTAATTATTTTGCTCCAGTAGAAACAGAAAACTGCTGTTTTTAGCCACGTCTGTTTCTAATATTTCAACTTAAAACCTGACAGATACACAAGTAATGCATAAACTATGAGGTGTGACAAGATACACACGAGGAGACTGAATAAAGAGAAGGGAATATAAGAAAGGAAATGACTTTACAAGTTAGTCTTTATTTGACTTCTCCAAGAACGTAAATAACACCCAACTTTTGCTAATTTGAAAAAGGTTATCAGTTTTTTACAATTATTATTATTGAATTTATTTAGCTCTGCAAGTAATAGATATTTATCATGAAAATTTCAAAAATTGAATACAAAGAATATGAAACAACTTAAAGGCTGAAACATACAAAATTGCCATGTTAATAGGTCAAATGTGGTCAAATATTAACAATTTCATATAAACCCACGTAAATATCTTCCCAACAACTGAGAAATAGTCACTGTTAAATTCTGTTGCAGTTCCATCAATGTGAGCATGCAGGGATGTGTACGTGTTGGTTTCCTGGCTGCCGTTGACAAAGCACCACAGACTGTGAGACTTAAACAGAAGTGTGTCGTCTCACAGTTTTGGATGCTAGAGGTCCTGAAGCAAGGTGGTGGTGGCTTGGTCCCTGCTGCGGACTGTGACGGAATGTTCTATGCCTCTCTCACAGCTTCTGGTAGTCTCGGGTATCCCTTGGCTTGTAGATGGTGTCTTTACATGATCTCCCTGTGTCTTCACATGATCTTTCCTCTGTGCATGTGTGTCTCTGAGTCTAAATTTTCCCCTTTTTATAAGGACACCAGTGATGTTGGATTAGGGCTGTTCTAATAACCTCATCCTAACCTGACTACATTTCCAAATAAAATTACATCCTGGATACTGAGGGTTAGGCCTTCAGATATCTATTTTGAGAGGCACAATTCAACCCATAACAATGTGTAATATAAAAATATATGAATGTATGTAAAAATATATACACATATATACGTACACACACAGGGAAGTTTGTATGCTGCTCTCACATAGGCTGTACATAAGCTTTGCAAACGTGAGAGTTCATTGTCCTGTCCTATGCCATATTTTGCCTACCTGGTCTTTATTGCTAACCATATAGGTGATTTCCAGTTATTTACTATCAAAACTGATGCCTCAGTGAATAGTGTATTAGTTTACTGTTGCTGCATAACAGATTACCGCTAATTTAGGAGTTTAAACCGCACACGTTTATCCTCTCCCAGTTTCTGTAGGTTAGAAGATCAGGCACGGCCTGGCTGGATCCTCCATGCAGGGTGCCCCTGGGCTGAAATCAGGGTTTTGCTGGGCTGCAGTTCTTATCTGGGCCTTGAGGTCCCCCTCCGAGCTCACTGGCTGTGGGCAGAGTTCATTTCCTCGTGGTTGCAGGACTGAAGTCCCATGTTCCTGACAGGCAGGGGACAGTTTCAGCTCCTAGAGGCCATCTTTAGGTTCTTGACCCGTGGTGCTTGTGTTCACGACGTGGACTTTTCCTTTCTTTCTTCTAGGCCACTCAGTGTGAGTGTCTGTGCCTCTTCTGTGACCAGTCAGAGCAAACGTGCTGCTTTTAAAGAGCTCCCTTGATTAGTTTAGGCTCCTCCAGACAGTCTCCCTACTGCAGTATAATTTAACATAATCACAGTGATATTTCATCATAGTCACAAGTTTCACGACACTCAAGGGAAGGAGATTTTACGTGATTGTGGGTCATCTTAGAATCCCGCCTCCTACAAATATTCTCATTAGTTAATCTTTGTCTTCTTAATGATAACTTTCTCGAAATAAATGCCTGGCAGGGAAATTGCTAATTCAAAGTAAGTGAAAATTTATGTAAGCTTTAAAAACATATTGCTCAAGTCTAATTTTCACTCCCACAGTACACTCGGAGTCCCTGCAGGTCAGCGCATCCCCAGTAACGCAATTTATCTCCACATGAACAACAGCAACAAAACATTTTGATAAGAGATAGGATAAACAAAAGTGATATCTTGTTTCATTTAAATACATATCATTAAAATTACAAATTAGATTAAACTTTTCATTAGGTTTATTTTTCATTTGTATGTCCATCTTTTGTTATATTCATTTCCTAACACATTTTGTTCTATATTTCTATTATTTTCAGTGTTATATAAAAACTCAGAATGTTAACAATATTGAAACTTTCTCATATCACAAATATTTGTACAAGCTTGTCATTTGCCTTGTAGTTTTCATTTATTTGTTTTATTTTATTCCCTTTTATTATTTTTCTGTCTTTTTATCTCTATCTCTCTGTCTCTGTCTTTCTGTCTCTGTCTGTTTCTTCTCATCAATCCACTCTTTAATGGCTGATTTTTCAGTTCCTTAAAAAACAAAAAAAAATTGAAACTGTATATGTAGTATACAAATACATTCTCAACATGAATGGTTCAAGTAATACAGAATTTTGGACTAAAATTCCATAAAATACCTTTAACACTTTTCACTGCAAACCATCTACTCCCTTTTCCATAGAAATTATAGCCAACAGTGTGATTCTATCCTTTCTATAAGCATTTCTCTATCTATAAATACACATATAGACTTTTTTCTTAAAAATTAGGAAGACAATTCATATTTTTGATTCATGGCTTTTTCAGTTAATTATATATCTTGGGGATCTGTCTATCTGAGTAGTTAAATTGATTCCTTTATAATAACTATATATTTTATAATATAGGTAAATCATAATGATTTATTCTATTGTTGGACAACAAGGTAGTTTTTTACTACTTGAATAATGCTAAGATACTTGTGTTTTTTCACCTTATATTATTTTTAGTATACCAATGGGCTCTTTTTCCTCGTGACTTCCTCACAATTTTCAAAGCTGTTTATAATTTCTTTTAGTGTAAAATGTGCTTACCTGAATGTTTTTGTTTTCAGGCTCTTCTAGGTTTGCAGGTGATTGTCAAAAACTTTTTTCCTATACATATAACATTTATATAAGGCAGTTTATACAACATGACTTTATATGTTTCTCGAAAGTTTTGTGCAACACATGGTAATGTAGACCATGTTTGGTGCCTTTGAAAGCAGTAGATTGTGTTTTTTTTAAACTATTTTCCAGGACAATTGGTATTCTCTTTCTACTTTTTCTCAAAACAATATTGAAAATTTATATTTTCTTTGAAAAAATACTCATTTAACATAGATCTACAAACATACTGATATAAAACTGTATGCTGTTCTATAATTCTTTCAGTTATTCTATGTTTTTGCCTATTTCATCTTTCATGGAATTATGTTATTTTATTTGTGGGGTTTCTCATTTGTTTTTAATTATACGGCCACAAAGTTTTCTGTTCATTGGTCATGACATAGAAACAGCAACAAAAAGCTTGATTTTGCTATATAAGTATTTTTAAATTACTGTTCTATATCCATCATTTGTGCTGCTACCTTTATTAATGTAATTTTTATTTGTATTTATTTTATTATTCATTTTATAGCTACTTATATTGTATGCCTAGTTTATCTAATTTTACTTTAATATTTTCTAACGTGTGCAATAAAGACTCTAAATTTCTTCTGAGAGTATTTTTGACCAAACCAGAGTGTTTGCTATGTAGTCATTTCATAGCCACATATTTCTACATAGTTTGTGATTTAAGTTTATATATTCTCTTTATCCCATTAATTTCTTAGCAGTGTATTCTAAAGTCCTAGTGGAGGGATTTCTGTTGTCTGTGAGTTTTTTGACAAATATCTAATTTTATTAAATTTTGATAAAAAATATGTTCTGAATGATTTCTGATATTTGGAAATTATTAAAAATTTCTTTGAGACTTAAAATGTGGTCCAGTTTTGTGACTATTAAATGACAGAATATATTCTATGTTTCCTTGGCCTATGGTTCTGTATTCATTTGATAAAATTTCTTAAGCATGCATTATAAACATTTTCAAAACCCTTACTTTTGTCTACTTTTCCATCACTTTCTGAAAGAGGATTCTTTACATTTTTCTCTTGAACAATGGTGTGTCATATCTTTTAGCTATTTTTCTGATGAATCAGTCATTGGAAAATAAAGCAAAGAAAAATGGGAAGGAATTATTGCTTCTATAAAGAACAAAGAAGTTATATAAACATGTAGAATCCTAATATATTATGGGAGTTATATTAGTGCAGTTACAAATATGGATTCAACAAATAGGGGTATAACCAAAAATTTTATGAAAATGTATTGGCAAAATTTGGAATGGGTGTTTGCGTGTGTATGTGTTGGGTGGAGAAGTTTAAGTCATTATTTTTTCTGTAAAATTTTATTTTGATATAATTTCAAACCTCTAGAAAAGTTTCAATAATAGTAAAATAAAAATTATCATATGTGCTTTACCTGGATTCATCAATTCCTAACTGTTTACCATATTTGCTACATCAGTCTTTCTCTTTTTCTTTCTTTCTCTATAGACATAAAATGATACATGATATACACACACACACAATACATACACATTTTTTCCTGAACCATGAGAGAAAATTTGCAGATGTGTAGAGCTTTATCCCTAGATACTTCTGTATTTCCACAGATTAAGAATATTAAATTATATAATCACAGTAAATTATTAGAATTAGGATATTAAAGTCTATATAATACTTCTATCTAATATACAGCCTTTATTCAAATTTCATCAGTTATCCCAATAAAGTCCTTGTTTGTTCACTACCCCATCCTCCTCTCCAGGATCCATTCCTGGAAGACATTTAGTTATGTCTTCTGGAATACTTCACCAGCCTTTCTTTGTCTTTCATGACTTTCACTTTTTTGATGAGTACAAGCCATTTTCTTTGTATAATCTCCCTCAGTTTTGGTTTATCTGTATATATATATCATATATACCATAATATACCATATATATATATGATTTGACTTAGATTATGCACTCTTAGCAGAAATACTAAGTTAGTTATGCTGCATCCTTTTCAAGCTATCCTATCAGGAGGTATATGATGTTGGTTCATCTCATTATTTATGTGAACTTTGATTACCTTCCATCAGATTTCTCTACTGAAAAGTATTATTTTTCCCTTTTTAACTAGTTAAATGAGAGATACTTTGAAACTATATAGTGTACATACCTTGTTCCACCAAATTTTTACTCATTAGTTTTAGCATCCTCTGAAGAATCTTCAACCTTTAATATATTGCACTAAATAAAATTAAGATATTAAATTTCAGGAAGGGTTATTTTAAATCATGTAGGTAAGTAGCAGAAGGATTAAGTAAAATCATTAAAAGTGTTTGCATCTGGGAAACAAAATTGAGAGAAGGGGCAATGATAGAGTAGGAGAATGTTTGTTATTGCTGTTTATTTGTTTATTTGGTGGTTGCTTTTTTAATAAGCCTTTTAGTGCTGTTTGTACTTTAAAATTATATGCACATATTACTTTGAAGAAATAAAATTGAAGCAATTAAATTGAAGTGATAAATTACATTCCCACACATGAAAAAAATGCACATTTTAAATACATTTGTGGACTTACTGTGTCCATTTTCTTATGGTGGGTCTCAGGAAGAATTCTTAACAAATCTAACTTGGTGACTGATACTCAAATTTGGAAGTCAGAGCTCTGGGATCCCTGAGCCTCTGAGATGACGTATGGTTGGATTTGCTGGATCCTGTGACTGTATATTATAATCCAAGTCAGACGTGATAAAAGTACATTTTATAACGTACAAAGAAGTAAATCAGTGATGCTGCATTTTATAGTAAAAAGAGCCAAGCATTGGAGTGACTAAGGTTATGCAAAGGAAATCAAATCCCAGGCATCGTTCTTACCAGCTTGATTACATTGACGAATTACTGAAGTGCCTTAAGCCATTGTGATTTTACCTATAGTTTGTAGGGGTTTCAAAATAGGTCCCCAAATTATCTGATATTCCTCCCACCAAGAAGCAGGAAATCTCTGTCCCCTGCCTTAAAACCAGACAGAACTTTATGAGTGCTTCAACCAGCATCATGGAGCGGGAGTGGGGCTTCCAGGGATAGGTTGAAAAATGCCTGGTAGTTTCTGCCAGTGTCACCTGATACTCTTTTTTTTCTGTGAGTCTTTGGCTGCCACAGAAGAAGTGCAGCTACCCTGAGATCACCGTAAGGAGAGAGACACTAGTGAGACCAAAGGGAGAACAGGGGGCTCCAGCTGTTTCAGCCTCAGATTGTTAGAGTATCCCAGCCCAGGCACCAGACACTGAGATGACCTCGGGGCCAGCCGTCATCTGCCTGTGACTGTATGAGAGATCATATGGTCTAACTGAACCCTGTCTACACCAGACTTGGGGGCAAAATAAATGATTGTTTTAAGCAACCATTTAAGCTTAACTGGCTACACAATGGTATAATTCCTCTCTAATTTACAGGGGGATTGCAATGGTCACATCAAATACTAGTGGGCAAATATTTCATATTAGGAAATTAAATATCTTTCCATAGAGGTATTTTTCTCTTAAAAATGTTCATTTACTCTCACATGCACTCATGTATTCCATGACCCTCATGAACACCAACTCTAGGTTAAGTCGAAAATGGTTCCTAGCTATGGGAAGTCAATAGAAGCTTTTATGCCTATAAAGAATAGCAAATGCAATTTAATGTAAAACCTCTGGAAAAGAAAAAATAATGCTTGAAAAATAGTAACAATATGTTTCATAATTCATAATAATATGTTCCATATGTTTATGAAAGCAGGAATAATTATGAACTTACAGTATAAGAAAACTTAAGGAAAAACGATTAAACATCTCTTGAAATGATCATAATGTATATCAGAATCATATGTCTAGAGAAATGAAATCTTTATACTTAATCCAATGTATGGTTCACTTATGACTTTTTTTCTTTTTCTCATGTATTTTACCCAAGTACACTTACCCAAGTACACTGATCAAGTACACTTGTCACTCTTTATTAAGAGTCCATCCAAAACCAAAGTAAATTCTGTCTGAGTACACACACACACACACACTTGTAAATTTGTTTATAATTTTTAAATGTTTTATACTGAAAGGGTTCTTAGACTATCTAGTTATCCCTATTTCTGAGGACAAGTGTCTTTCTTTTTATTATTTTTAAACCACACTATATATTATGTCACCAAAATATTTTCTTGAAGATCTCTAATACATTTTTAGATTTAAAAAATATAAAAACATATTCTTACTTATAGCACTTTATAATCACTAAGTCATCATTTTTTCTATCCTTTTGATCCCTAAATCATCATTACTTCATAGGACAATTTTTTCAGTATTATTATTTCAATTCTGTTAACTATGGCAGTCAGACATTATAGCATATTATCTTTATTTTTACAGAAACTATAAAATATTAAAAAATATTTTTGCAACGATTAAAAATGGCAAGCAGTTTCTTTTAGAGAATTTAAGTGCATTAAGATAGGAATTTAACTGATCTCTCTCAACATCAAGAATTTTTCACTTAATAATATAAAATAACAATAATTACAACAATAAGAAGAGAGTAATTAAAAAAAAACACTAGCTTATAAAAGTACCCTAATTTTTTCATAATATTCTAAGTGTGTCTTTCCATTTATTTTTTCACTTATTATTACATTAACTATTTAAATTCATCCTTAAAGCAGACCTATAATTTTAGTTCTAATATAATTCTGAAAGTATAGATGAAAAAAACATGGATATTTATAAATGTAAAATTTACGTCATTTATCAAGGTCACACAGCTAGTAATTCCCAGAGCTGTCTATGTCAAGAATTGTAAAACCTTAGTTGTTAATATTGCACACCTTTAATATTGCACACCACTCTATTTTTGTTGAATTAAAAAGCGGTCTTCTGGGGAACTCACATGGAGTCAATTTCAGATTCATGATTACATATAGGACTGATGTTCCCAGAAAGAATCCAATACTGTAATTTGTCTAAAATAGTTCTATTTTAGGTTGTTTAAACACATCATTGAAACCTTAACTCCTCTGTTTTATTTGTTGATTCAAACACACGACTGCTCAGTGTCTGGTTTCAATGTTTCATTGCTCAGATAACGACATGTTCATTAAAATCTCCTAATCGCTTAGCGTTCAGCCTGGGCTTTAGCGCTGAGAGAGACCTAAAACGTTCCATTAGTCGGGAGGCAAAGAGAAATGGTAAACAGTCATTATTCCCCCAAGAAATTCAGCTATCTCATAAAAGCTTAGTTGATGTAAAATTATAATGTTCTGATGAATGGAGTCCTAAATGATTATTTCTAGTTATTTGCTCACTAAACATGATTAGCGATTTAACAAAAAAAAAAGCTTTACATAGCAAAGAATTACCAACGAAGGAGTTCAGACGGCTGACGTGCTGATGCTGCGTTCTGTAGGCTCATATAGAGATTTCTCCCATCCAGTAAACGTGCATTCGTTTGATTCAGATTGGTTTAGCACAGGTAAATGATTGTCCCAAGTCTGAGAATATGATGTGAGCTACAGTTATCAACTGCAGGGAAGGAGATCCTAGAAGACCACGTTAACCACATTAAAATATATATTTAGATGAATTCAGATAGGCTGAAATCAGGAATTTGTTTGCAAACCATATTATTTCCATGTATATATAGTTTGCCTGCTCATCCTGTTTTTCGTGTCATGATTTTCTGCTTCTTCGTTGGATATTATTGTATTTTAAATGGTTAATGATAAATATAAATCTCAAAAATGCATTAACTTTGTAATAATTCTTATGGATATAGTTTCTGTCTCCAGAAAATATACATTTCTAAAGGCATTTTGAACAGCAAAAACTAAAAAATGTATACATTCACATATGATTCTGCCTCATAATAGAAATAAAGATCTTCCATCTGAATTTCTCTTATTCTCTTGGTTCTCACCCACTCCTCTCCATCCCAATTCTTTCAAATCATAAGGTGACAAAAGTACTGTATTAAGAATCAGTCGACTTCAATTGAAAACAAACTAACTAACCCAACTCAATTAAAAGCATATCTAGAATTTTTATGGCTCATAAAACCTGGAAGTTTATTCATGATGCTAATTTCAGGGATAGCTGGATCCAGGGATGACTCAGTCCAGAAATTATTTCTCTATCTTTTGACTCTACTCCCTTGTATATACTGGCTTTATTCGAAGGTGAAATTTATACATGTGGTGGGGAAAACTGCTGATGATAACTTTGACCCTCTATCTTCTCAGGCTACAGTCTGAAAGGGAGGTCAAATCAACTCATAGGAAAATCTAATTGACACTGCTAGAGTCAAAGTCTCACCTCTAACCCAAACAAAATTCCAGGAAATGGGGTTTTCTGATTGAGCAGCTTGGATCACTTTGACCCTTTAGTTGGCCTGTGGTAGGATTCCACGATTAATGTCCCACCTCACTCCCCACTCTGCCCAGAGCCACACAAAATTTCCTTAGAGGAAAAGATGCTAAGCATTACAGATGGCATAGATCCTTTATGAGTAGGATGATCACACTTCTCAGTTTGTCTGAAATAGCTCTGGTTTATGCCTGCTGTTGCCCTGGTCTAATTAATAATGGGATCTCCTTTACAAACCCTCCAAAGCATGTAGATGTAGATGCAAATTTTAAGATCACTCTATTTATAGTAAGAGCACATCTCTTCTCTCTCTGAGAAAGGAAGTATGTACATTTGGATAAAATAAGAAAGGATGGAAAAGTTTTCTTCAGTTCTATTAATGGAAGAAAGAGTGCACATTTCTTCTATCCTCTCTATATAAAAAGGGCTTTAGAAAGAATGAAAAGAATAGAAAGCTCATTTTTACTAATGCATCAGGAGGACTCATGTTAACTCTCTGGCAGGAACCTGGCTGCTCACAAAGTGAATGTAAGCTTCCCTACAGGCAGCGTTTCATTTATTATTTCTTCAAAGAAGAGAAAATCTATTCATGTAGGAATAAATCATGTGGACAAAATGGTGTGGAGACAAGGGCACAGCACTGAAGGGGCCACATCACATGCCCTGTCCCCACTCACAGTAGAATAGCCTAATATCCCAAGGGAGAAAGATATATATTAGCTGAAAATATAAGAAAATATATGTATACAATTGTGGAGACATCCAGAAGATAATATATCATAGTTCACTAATCTCAGCTCTTTTACTGCACAAAATGTAATCACATTTCTGTGTTCTGACAACCTGTAAACGTAAAAAAGGTTATCAAGATAGAAGTTAAATCCAAAGATAAACTATGAGTAATATTTCAAACAAAAACTGTTATCATTTAAGGTGATTTGTACTTTAAATAACAACCACCACCACTGACTAAAGGACAGTCAAACAATAGGGATTTATTTTTCTCCAAAATAAGAAATCCAGAAATTGGTGGTTCCAGGTTGGTTTCAGCAGCTCGGTGATACCTCGTGGGCAGGCCCATTCTGTCCCGTGTTCTGTTCTCCACGGCCCGTCTGCATTTCTGTTTTTCTGGATGCAATGGTTGGAATAGCTGCAAGTCTCACCTCTTTGCACAATTTTTTTAAAGTGTGAAAGGGAGGCTGAGCATGAAATCTACTGTTCCTTTCTCAAAGAGGGCCCCATCCCCCATTGCAATGTTTGTGTACTGTGTGTGCCTCCGTGTGTGTGTTTGTGTGTGTGTGTGTGTGTGTGTGAGGAATATGCTGTCTCCTGATGCTACACCATGCATGGAACGCACACATTTATTTGATTTTCTCTCTGGACCATGCAATCTATACCATGTCAAGTAGCAAAATAATATATATTGTTTTCATTTTATTGAGGTCCCTTTGGCTTATAACATTATATCAAGTTCAGGTGTCCATCATTATATTTCTACTTCTGATAGACTGCATCGTGTTCACCACCAGAAGTCTACTTTCTATCCATCACCATATGTATGTGCCGCTTTACCCTTTCCACACTCCCCTCCCCTACTTCCCCTCTGGTAAACACCAATATGTTCTCTGTATTTATGTATTTGTTTATCTTCTGCATATGAGTGAAATCATACAGTAATTATCTTTCTCTGTCTGACTTATTTTGCTTAGCATAATACCCCAAGATGCATCCATGTTGTTGCAAATGGCATGATTTATCTTTTCTATGGCTGAGTAGTACCAGGTCTTGGCTATTGTGAATAATGCTGCAATGAACATAGGGGTGCATATATATTTTTGAACTAATGTTTTCATGTTCTTTGGATAAATACCCAGAAGTGGTATTGCTGGATCACATGGTATTTCTGTGTTTAATTTTTTCAGAAATATCTGAACTGTTTTCCATAGTGGTCACACAAATTTACATTCCCACCAGCAGTGTGTGAGAGTTCCCATTTCTCCACATCCTCTCCAACACTGGTTATTTCTTGTCTTTTTAATAATAGTCATTCTGACGGGTGTGAGGTGATATTTTGTATAGTTTTGATTTGCATTTCCCTAATAATTAGAGATGTTGAACATCTTTTCATTTGCATGCTGGTCATCTGTATATCTTCTTGGGAAAAATGTCTCTTCATATTTATTTATTAATTGGGTCGTTCCTTTTGTTGTTGAATTGTATGAGTTCTTTTTATATGTTGGATATCAACCCCTTATTGGATATACGATTGCAAATATTTTCTCCCAGTTGGAGTGTTGTCTTTTCGTTTTGTTGATGGTTTCCTGTGGCATGCAGAAGTTTTTAGTTGGATGTAGTCCCATTTGTTTATTTTTTTCTATTGTTTCCCTTGACTGGGAAGACATGATATTCAAAAAGATATTGCTAAGATCGATGTCAAATGGTGCATAGGCATATGTTTTCTTCTAAGAACTTTGTGGTTTCATGTCTTACATTTAAGTATTTAATCCACTTTGAGTTAATTATGTCGTATGGTGTAAGATAATGGTCCACTTTCATTCTTTTGCATGTGGCTGTTCAGTTTTCCCAACACCATTTATTGAAGACACTTTCCTTTCTCCATTGTGTGTTCTTGGCTCCTTTGTTGAAAATTAGTTGTCCCTAGACGTGTGGGTTAATTTCTGGGCTCAAAATTCTATTCATTGTTCTGTGTGTCTGTTTTTTCGCCAGTATCATGCTGTTTTGATTACTATAGTTTTGTAGTATATTTTGAATTCAGGGAGTATGATACCTCCAGCTTTGTTCCTTTTTCTCAGTATTTCTTTGGCTATTTGGGGTCTTTTGTTGCTCCATATAAATTTTAGGATTCTTTGTTCTATTTCCATGAAAAATGTCATTGAGATTCTGATTGGGATTGCATTGAATCCATAGATTGCTTAGGTAATATGGTCATTTTAACTATGTGTATTCTTCCAATCGATGAACACAGAATATCTTTCCATTTCTTTGTCTTCTTCAATTTCTTTTAATAATGTCTTATAGTTTTCAATGTTATAGGTCTTTCACCTCCTTAGTCAAATTTATTCCTAGGTATTTTATATTTTGTTGTTGCAATTGTAAATGCAATTGTATTCTTGATTTCTCTGCTAGTTCATTGTTAGTTTATAGAAATGTGACTAATTTTATACATTGATTTTGGTACCTTACAACTTTAATGTATTCATTAATTATTTATAATAGTTTTTTGGTGGAGTCATTAGGGATTTTTATATATAGAATCATGTCATCTGCAAATAGTGACAGTTTTACTTCTTCCTTTCCACTTTGGATACTTTTAATTTCTTTTTCTTGCCTAATTGCTCTGGCTAGGACTTCCAAAACTATGTTGAAAGGAATGCGAGAGTGGGCATCCTTGTCTTGTTCCTGTTCTTGGGGGAATAGCTTTCAGTTTTTCACTATTGAGTATGATGTTGGCTATGGGTTTGTCATATATGGCCTTTATTATGTTGAGGGACTTTCCTTCTACACCCATTTTATTGAGAGTTTTTATCATTAATGGATGTTGAATCTTGTCAAATGCTTTCTCTGTGTCTATTGAGATGATCATGTGATATTTTCTTCATTTTTGTTAATGTCCTGTATCACGTTGATGAAATTGTGGATGTTGAACCACCCTGTGTCCCTGGAATAAATTCCACTTGATTGTGGTGTATGATCTTTTTCATGTATAGTTGTATTCTATTTGCTAATATTTGTTTGAGGATTTTTGCATCTATGTTCATCAGTGATATTGGCCTGTAATTTTCCTTCTTTGTGTTGTCTGGTTTTGGTATCAGGGTAATGTCAGCCTCATAAGATGAGATAGGAAGAGTCCTGTCTCTTCAATTTTTCAGAAGAGTTTGATAAGGATAGTTATTAAATCTTCTTTAAATGTTTGGTAGAATTTGCCAGAGAAGACATCTGGTCTTGGACTATTGTTTTGGGGGGGGATTTTGATTACAGTTTCAGTCTCTACTTGTGATTGATCTATTCAGATTCTCTGTTTCTTCTTGATTCGGTTTTGGGATGTTGTATGAGTCTAAGAATTTATCCATTTCTTCTAGATTGTCCAATTTGTTGGCATACAGTCTTTCATGGTATTCTTTTATAATCCTTTGTATTTCTGTGGTATCCATTGTAATTTCTCCTCTTATTTCTGATTTTATTTCTTTTTGCCTGCTTTCTTTTTCTCTTAGTGAGTCTAGCTAAGGGTTTGTTAATTTTGTTTATCTTTACAAAGAACCAGCTCTTAGTTTCATTGATCCTTTCTATTGTCTTTTATTCTCTATTTCACTTATTTCCACTCTGATTTTTATTGTTTCCTTCCTTCTACTGACTTTTGGCTTTGTTTGTTATTCTTTTTGTTGTTCTTTTAGGTATTGTGTTAGATTGTGTATTTGAGATTTTTCTTGTTTTTTGAGATAGTCCCGTATTGCTGTATGCTTCCCCCTTAGTACTGCTTTTGCTACATCTCATAAATTATGATATACTGTGTTTTCATCTTCATTTGTCTCCAGGTATATTTTGATTTCTCCTTTGGTTTCTTCATTGAACCATAGTTGTTCAGTAGCATGTTGCTTAGTTGACCCATATTTGTGACTTTTCCAGCTTTCTTCTTGTAGTTGATTTCTGGTTTCATAGCATTGTGGTCAGAAAAGATGCTTGCTATGATTTCAATATTCTTAAGTTTATTGAGTCTACTTTTGTTTCACAACATATGATCTATTTTGAGAATGTTCCATGTGCACTTGAGAGGAAAGTGTATTCCACTATTTTTGGATGGAATGTTCTATATATATCTATTAAGTCCATCTGGTCCAACATTTCATTTAAGGCCAATGTTTCCTTTTTGCCTTTCTGTCTGGATGATCTATCCATTGGTGTAAGTGGGGTGTTGAAGTCCCCTACTATTATTGTGCTGCTATTAATTTCTCCCCTTATGTTTGTTAATAGTTGCTTTATATACTTTGGTGCTCCTATGTTAGGTGTATATATGTTAATAAGTGTTGAGTCTTCTTAGTGGAATGTCCTCTTTATCATTGTATAATGTCTATCTTTGTCTCCTGTTACATTTTTTGTCTTATAGTCTGTTTTGTCTGATATAAGTATGTCTGCACCTGCTTTCTTTTGGTTGCCATTTGCTTGGAGTATCATCTTCCATCCCTTCACTCTGAGCCTTTTTGATTTTAGAGCTGAAATGGGTCTCCTGGAGGCAGCATATTGTTGGGTCTTGGTTTTAATCCATCCAGCCAGTCTGTGTCTTTTCATTGGTGAATTCAATCCATTTACATTTAGAGTGATTATTGATATATGAGGGCTTAATATTGCCATTTTATCTTTCATTTTCTGGTGGTTCTATATTTCCATTTTTTCCTTTTCCTTGTATTTCTCTGCCGTTTCAGTTTGGTGGTTTTCTGTGATGTGTTTCTCAGTTTTCTCTTTATTTATATTTTGTGACTCTCCTCTGATTTTTTGTTTCATGGTTACCATGAGGGTTGTATAAAAGATCTCATAGATGAGATAGTCCTTTTTTGCTGATAGCATCTTGTCTCCATTAGCCTATGCAGATTCCATCCTTCTCCTCTTCCCCTTCTATGTTTTTCTTGTCACAAATTATCCTTTTTGTGCTGTAAGTCTATTACCAAATTGAAGTGGTTGTAGTTATTTTTGATACTTTCTTTCCCTTTAGCCTTTATGTTCTAATTGTTTATTAACCCATTCTGATATAAAGGCTCAATTTTCTGATTCTATCTGTCTATTTATCACCTTGCTCTAGGCTTTGTAAACCTTTGTCTTTTTGTTTCAGGTAGGAGGACTCCTTTCAACATTTCTTCTAAGGCAGGTCTAGTAGCAATGAACTCCCTCAACTTTCTTTTGTCTGGGAAAGCCTTTATTTCTCCTTCATATCTGAAGGACAACTTTGCTGGGTAGAGTATTTTTGGCTGATAGTTTTTGTCTTTCAATGTTTTGAATATGTCATTCAACTCTCTCCTAGCCTGTAGAGTTTCTGCTGAGAAATCCACTGATAGCCTGATGGGAGTTCCTTTGTAAGTTATTTTCTTCCCTCTAGCTGCCCTTAATATTCTTTCTTTGTCATTGACTTTTGACAGTTTTGATATAATGTGCCTTGGAGAAGGTCTTTCCTCTTCTACCTGAATCATTTCTATATTTCTATCTTTGGGCTAATTTTATCTTCCATATGGTCTGCTCTTTTTCCAATGCTTTCTACTTTATTTTTCATTTCATTAATTGTGTTCTTCATCTCCAGAATTTATGTTTGGTATTTTTCTTTTAGAGTTTCAATCTCTTTGGTGAAGTACTCCTTCTGTTCATTAATTTTATTACTGAGCTCATTTAACTGTCTTTCTGGGTTTTCTTGTAACTCATCAAGTTTTCTTATGACAGCTATTTTAGATTGTCTGTCAGTTATATTGTAATCTTCCATGACTTCAAGTTTGATTTCTGGGGAGTTGTCATTTTCTTTTTGTTCCGCTGTGTGACTATAGTTCTTTATGGTGCTTGATGAGTCAGTCATCTGCTGGGTGAATTTGTGGTAGTAAACACCTTTGTTATTTGGGTATGGCTTTCATTATTTTGATTCTGAGCTGCTTCTGGTTGTATTTGAGAGTCTAGACTTTCCACCCTCCACTGCCTCAGGCACAGGCATCATCAGTGCCTTCCTTGTGCTACTTGTGCCTCTGCATTTGCTGCTGCCTTGCTGCTTATGATGTCACTGCAGTCTCAGGTATTGCCACTAGAGTCACCAGACTGCAAGTACCTCTGTTGCTTCCAGAGTTGCCTGTGTCTCATGGTCTCCCACTGGCTCTCCATGGGCTCAGGTGTTGCTGCCCTATGTACCATCAGTGCTGCTGCTCCTAGGTTATCTGGAGATGCTGGCAGCACTGCTGCCAGGGGCACTGGGTTCATGAGTTTTGGTGCCTGTGGTCTCATATGCAATCCCCACTACTTGTAGAGCCAGTGTTGGGGATACCACTGGGAGTTGGGTCATGAGTTCTGCTGTAGCTTCTGAAGCCTCAGGTTGCAGGAGCCACCTGCCACTGCTGAGGGAGAGGTAGCAGCTGAGCCATGAGTCCCACTGCTACTCCTATAGCTTCTGGTCTCAAGCTCTGGTGCACTTTTTGAAACTTCAGGTCAGGGCACCACTGCCCCTGTGGGGATATTCGCATTTTGGATGCAGTCCTTGCAGCTGGAAAATGCAGGGTTGGAGTCACCACTGCCTGTTGAAGTTGGGGGTACTAGGTAGCCAACACTGCTGTGTTTCCTGAAGCATCAGGTCATGGGTGCCACCCACCACCACTCAGGGAGGGGCAGGGGCTAAGCCATGAGTGCCATTGCTAGTCCTGCAGCCTCTGGTCACTGGTGCATGCCAGTGTGGTTTTTGAAACCTCAGGTCAGGGCACCACTGCCAGTACCAGGAGCATCTGCATTTTGAACCACTATTGCTGGAGGAGGAGGCTGCTCCCATAATTCTACTGCCTCCTGGAGGTTCAGTCCAACCACCTTCAGATGTATAGTTGTGTGTATCTTTCAGACACTCTGGTCTGCTGTGCAGAGAGTCCTTTGCTGGTCAATGGATGTCCTACTGGTAACTTAGAGGGGGGAGACAAAGGGAACAACTCACTCTGCCATGATGCTGATGTCATGCTCTTTCTCTAATTTTTAAGCAGTTGTATTGTGATGATATGGCTTTGAAATAAAAAAAAAAAATCTGCCTGCTCTACCTGATTAGGCAGACTTTCATTTCAACTCAGTATTTTTCATAAAGTAGAAATGTCATGTAGTTAACTAAAGGATGTGGCAAAAGTCCTGAGCTCCTTGAATAGGGCTACTGACCTTAGACTCTGGGCTGAGTGCCCCAGCCCCATTAAATGTGCTTAGTGATTACAAAGAACAGGAGGGAAGATTCAAATGCTATTTTTGTTTAGTCTTCATCATGAAGTATAGTAATGCCTGGTTTTCCATCCTATGCGTGAATTTAAATCTCCATATAATGCCTCTTCACCAAAATCATGCAGACGTGCTTTTTAATTTATGGTATGTTCATTTCATAACTTAAATTTCTATTCCACATTTCGGGCTTATGTAGTTAAAAATAGGAAAAAAATCATTTGTGTAATGCTAATAATTAATCATAATTTGAAAAAGCCACAATATTGATCAAGGAAAATATTTATATTTATATATAATACTAGTGTTTGAAAATGGAAACTTCTGTGAAGGTTCTGAAAATGGCTTATGGTCACTTTCTAAGACCTGCCTTAAAGTTTTGTTGATATCTTTTAATGTCTAACTTTACTTCAAAATTTACATCTTTGCCTTTCGTTCATGTGAGTATATTCCTAGCATTTTTCTTCTGGTCGTTATCCATGGACGGATTCCTTTTGGTTTCTAGAGAAGAGAGGGGTGTTATGAATTGTGTTTCCCAAAATTCATATGTTGAAGTCCTAACCCCCAGAATGTGAGTGTATTTGGAGATAGGGCATTTAAAGAAGTAATTAAGGTAAAATAAAGTCATCTGAGTGGGACCTAATCGAATGTGACCTGATGTCCTTATAAAAAGAGGAGACAAGAACACAGACAAAGGAAGATCATGTGAAGACTCCGGAAGAAGACAGGCATCTACAAGCCAATGAGAGAGGCCCTCAGAAGAAATCAACCCTGCTGACACTTTGACCCTGGACCTCTAGCTTCCAGAATTGTGAGAAGATAAACTTCTGTTTTTTAATCCACCTAGTCTTTGTTGCTTTGTTATATCAACCCTAGCAAACTAATAGAGGGGCAAGGAAGTGAACAAGAAAGAAAATTCCTGAAGCAGCCAAGCACTGTTAAAAATATAAAATCCTTAAAGACAAAATTAGTAGAAATGAGATGGTTGGTAATGAAATGACATTAAAGTGGCACTTGGTAGTGAACTAGGAACACCCACATATGTTCTTAACATCCTTAACAATCCCAGAGGAAAAGACATGGTTAGGGAAAATGCCTGAAAATGAGTGTGCTTTCTGACACTTTGTTACTTCCAGGCTAGAGCTTTAATCCCCTCAATACAAATTACTTGATGATGGTTGGTGTCAGGGAGGCCTCTTTTGGCTCAAGGTGAAAACAGTCTAAAAAATACACAGGCTGGATGGCCTGCTCCTTCTAGGAATCTCCCAAAGCATGAAAGAAACATGAATATTAAAAGAACATGAAAACTGGAGAGAATTTGCTTGAGACCAGACAGGAGCTTTTTCTTGTGGAGGTAGAGAGACCAGTTGCAAGACATTTAACAGATCTTAATAATTACAATTAAAACAGTATACATTTATTGATTTAAATAATTAATTTGTATATTTCATTTGTATATGTAATTCAAATGTTAATTTGTGTATTTCATTATAAACAAAATTGACATTCTCATTGTTTTAGATATAATAGACAATTTGGTTATAGCTTCTTCAGGCAAGCAACACATAGCTATCTATAGCTAAACTCCATTTCAAAAAGAAGCAGAGTCTGTTAAAAGTTTATTCCTGTATATATACATACATTAAAGTTTGAAAATCACTTACATAGATCATATTTTCTGATCATAATGTACTGATATGAGAAATCAAAAGTGAAAATATTTTATAACATAGTTATTTCACAGCTATGAGTTTTATAGAGTTCATGATACATTTCTCACTACCCATCTTTTGGATAAATGTAACTCCACTATGTAAATCAGTTTCTGTAAATGGAGTTTAGATTTGTTTTTCCTCCACTCAGTTTTCCAATACAAAATTTGCAAATGAGAAGGAAAGATCCTCAGGAAATGTACAGTTTGGTAAATAGGTAGAGTTCAGAACAGTTAATCAGCATTTTAATCAGCCTAATCAAAGCCGTTGAGGCTCCTGACAGAAATAAATTATCTGGCTATAAACAATCCCAAAAGCATGTCTTGAAATTCAGTTTATGCAGGGATTTATTAATTATGAACTGACTGAGGTTGATGAGTGGCCAGTTTTTTAATTCACTTCCATTATTTCGTAGAGAATTATGGAAGACACACATGTTTTATGTTGTAGAATTCCTCACCAGGGTAGCAACATGGTTACTCACAATTGAAAAGAATTTCAGAAATTTCTGATTCCATGCTGAACTAGAAGATACGTTCAAATTTTAGCTTAAAATTAAAGTAAACTCCAGAAATAGCAATTATCTAGAAAGAAATATACTTTATACACTTCCATTTCTCTGCTATGCTTTGTGGCAAGATGAAAAAAAGGCAATGCCATGATTCAGACTTTTCATTTTGGTAGAGTCATATATCTCAAAAGAAGGAAACTGCAGAAGTATAATAATTTTCAAAATACATGTTATATTGTTAAGTAAGCAAAAGTGATCTTCCCCACTCACCCAAGTATTTGTTATTTAGTGCTAATTTTCCAAATCCCGCTGCTATAGGATTGTATAGGGAATAAAAATTTTCACTTTTTGAAAAACAATAATGTACAACTAAAACTTCACAATGTTATAAACTACCAATACATCAATAAAAAAATTTTCACTTTTAATAGTAATCCCAACTCAAACATGCCTACTCATTGAGGAATGAATCTGTCCTTTGATAACCAGCAGAAAACTCATTGTAAATGTAAAGGAAATTAACCTAAGAGTAGAATTTAAACTCTTGACAAAGATGCAGGATGTTATGAACTTGACAAAAGTTCTGTTGGAGAATTGCTTCAGTCACACACTGTGTCGATGCAGACGGGACAGTTTGCCTAAAACTGAAGAAGAGAAAATCAATAAGAATGATTATGCGAGTGACCATTCAAAAGATAATCATTTATCTATTAAAGATTAAGAGAGACATTTTGGAAATCTGAGGAAGCTTTGAAATAATTTTATTAAAACAACAGTAGTTAAAGGAGAAGAAAAGGGTGCAATAAGATGATATGGTGTATGTTGAGGTTGACAGCATGTCACAGACCACAAAACTCATAATTTTGAATGTACTTTTGTGAAACCTCTCATAACCTTTAGAAATATATATATTTGTAATGTTTTTAAGATTTAAAAGCCAACTTCTTTTTCACCATTTAACGTGAAATTCTGGTGCCCTTTTTAACTAGGTGGGGTTTTTTTCACCTTATGACCCCATGATAGCCTCCATCTCATATATATATATATATATATATATATATATATGTGTGTGTATATATACAATTTATATATACATAAATGCAAACATTCATTGTCCAGAGTGGTTCTGGTTGTTTGCTTATTATCTGTTGAAAATAATTCCCAGGGGCCGGCCCAGTGGCATAGCAGTTAAGTTCCTACAACCCACTTTGGTGGCCCAGAGTTCACATGTTCGGATCCCAGGATGGACCCATGCACAGCTTGTCAAGCCATGCTGTGGTGGCATCCCATATAAAGTAGAGGAAGATGGGCACGGATGTTAGCCCAGGCAACATCCTCGGCAAACAAGTGGAGGATTGGCAACAGATGGTAGCTCAGGGCTGGTCTTCCCCACAAAAATATAAAAAATAATCCCCAGAGTACAAGTCTACTTTCTTTTATGTTAAGTGAATTGTTACTAAAAGTTGAATGTAGAAGAAAAAATTCTTCTTAACATAAGATCTCAGTGGAGTTTAAATCTATTCCTTTCTTCATTTTTTTTTTTTTGAGAAGCTATTTAACATACACAGTAGGTTGGGGTCCATATGTAGCCTATATCACAGATACTTTTGTTTCTTTTCACCCATCCCAGCTGTGCTGGACAGTTCCTAATCACGTTGACTATGTTCCACCTCAACAGCCTCTGCTTTTTTGCTTTAGACTGTTTAGGAAGCTGACGGATCTTACTGAGTGCACACACGGGCTAGCCCAGAAGTGTGGAGATGTTAACGCCCTGGGGGCAACCCTTGACTAATGAGGGACTGGAGTCAGTGGACAGTTGCTTCGTCTTTCAGTCATTCCAGGGAAAATTTCTGATGTGCCTTTTCCACAAATCTTCAAGGTCCTCATTGAATGCATATGATCTATTGCTGAGTAAACAATTACCCCCAAAATTCAATGGCTTCAAACAGCAAGTGTTGATTATCTCACGGTTTCTCTGGTTCAGGAGTTTAGGAGTGGCTTGATCTGGGTGATTCTGGCTCAGGGTCTCACATTAAATTGCAATCAAGACGTCAGCTGGGTGACGGTGGTATGAAGACCTGCATGAAGCTAAAAGATCCTCTTCCCAGTTCACTTATGTGGCTGTCGGCCAGAGGCTTCAGTTCTCCATGTGGTCCTCTCCATAATGTTGCTTGAATATCCTCATGACGTAGCAGTTGGGTCGCCCAAGAGAACCAAACAGAGAAGAAGGAGGAGGCCACACTTTGACTATGTCCTATACATTAGCAATGAATCACTAAGTACAGCCTACAGGCATTGAGAGAATTTGGCTCATATTTTGAAGAGAAAGGTATTAAAGAATTTTAAAACCACTACAGTGGGACTGAGCCCCGGTTACACATAGTGGCAAACAGCTAAACAACGCGTTCCCAATTGACTCTTCTCTCTTCCCTGTCTCATTCTCCCCACTCTTTTGCTTCTGCTTAGTTGAGTCACCTCCCAAATAAACAACCCAAGTTCACATCCTTTTCTTAGTTTCTGCATATAGAGCATTCCAAACCAAAATAACTTAGCACTATGAAATTTAAATCCTCTCGAGATCAAAATTTAAGGCAATGTTGTATTGAAAACTGATATGAAATAATATCTATAAAAATAAATTCATTTTGATTATTGTGCATTCATAATCACCGACAGTTGTAGTTAATATCTCTTCCTTTTTATCTAAATTATTTTTTGTGTCCTTGTATAGTTTCAACAGCTATTTAGACAATATTCTGATTTGTAAAGTTGCCTCGAGAAACTTAGATTTATGTTACAATAATTGCCTTCTGAGAATATTCACCTCTTAATTTGTATGCATAATTAATAGTAATGATAATAGAATTGCTCAGGATAAAAGTAAAAATGTTAGATTAAAATTGGCCTTTAAGATTCATAATTTAGGCAATCTAATGAAAGACTTATTTTACATATTAATTAGGGTAATACTTTATACAGTTTACTTAAGGCTATAATAAAATTAAATTACACATTTGAAAATACATATAATAATTTAGATTCCAGTCTATCGCCATTTCTGCAACAAATTAATCAAATGAGTTTAAAATACCTGTGTTTTAAAATATTTAGAAGGTATTACGTGCTCAGATGAATAATAAAGAAAGTAGTGAGATGAGTAACCTACATAACATCTTTTGAACAAATAAATCAGACCATCCTCGTCTGGTTGTTGGCTCTGCCTACTCACTAGGATATGCCCCACTTATCACCCTGGTGTTCCTGTTGTGTTTCCCAGAAATCTGGTAGTGTACAATACCAAAATACATGTAGAAACGATAAGGGAAAGAAAGGAAGTCAATGTTGTGAATCCACGGCTAGTCTCATGAATGTAAATGTAAATACAAATATTTGGGTTCCAGGCTGTAGATCAGTTATATGATCAATTCGATTCCAGTTTGATTACCTGGTATATCATCCAGGACAAAGAAGAGATCAGGGCACAGTGATCTAAAAGAGATATAAAATGATTTTGTTTTGTTTTGCCTATGGCTATTCTTTAGAACTATAGCTATTTACATAAAAATATGCCCCAAATTCCAGAAGGTATGAATTTTTGACTAAGAAACAGGCAAATAAACAAAATGAAGCAGGAGTTAGGTTCAGGGTGTGTGGACTTCTATTTGGAGGCTTTCTAGTCACACTAACTGATCAGTTACCGAGAAAGGGAGTGTCTAATACTCAGAGGGATATACACTTCATATTTTGGTGCATTCTAAAGCAAATGGAGTTATGTACATTTGTAGTCACAATTATTAAAAAGACAGAAGACAGATCACAGAAAAGACCCATGAGGATTCTGAAACTGTGTGAAGTGACTTGTTTACAAATTTGATGCTTTTTAGCTGGTCTAACTTGAGAACTATTGACTTCAGCAAAGTTCCTGATAAGAAGAAACATTTCAGCTTCTGAGCATTAAGGCTAATATTTTTAATGTCGATGCTTTGCAACTGAAAAAAAAAAATCATGCCATAATGTGGTTCCCTCCTTAACAATTATTAAATTACATCCTACTAAATTTTGCTATTAAAGCCTGGTACGTGGAACATTGGAGGTTGCAACTATACTTATTTTTAAACTGGAAGGTAAATATGTCCAAGTCACCTAAGAGTTTAGTGAATGTGTGTAAGTTGAATTGTCTCATTTAAATTCAGCTGTAACACATCTCAACATAAAAGAAAATGGTTTCTGAGCAGAATTGATTATGTGGGGTAGAAATTTCGGTTTTTGAATGTTTCTTATTCTTTCTCACCTGATAGTATGATACCAGGCATCATTTTATTTGTTTAACACATTGTCTGCAGGCTTTCTTTGCGATGTGCCTCATAATTTAACCTGACAAATGCCCCAAGTGTGGTCTTGGTATCGTGGGTCCCATCGAGCTCCCCATGAAGAAGAGTAGTAAGAGAGGTGGACTCTGCTTTACTACCTTTAACAAAGAGGAACAAGTGAAGAAGACAATGGAAAAGAAACACCACAGTGTTGATCTTGGCAAATGTGAAGTAAAAGCAGCCATATCAAAGGAACAGTCTCAGCAACCACAACAGCAGGATCTAGAGGAAGCTTTGCGGGAAGAGATGGAAGAGATGGTGACCAGCAGAGTGGTTATAGGAAAGTACCCAGGCGAGGTTGTCATCAAAATAGCTACAAACCATACTAGGTGATTCCATTTGCACCTTATCCCAGCAGGTGGTGAAGCGGTCTTTTCTAATTGGAACAATCATCTGGGGGTGGCTGCGGCCACCTGCTAATAGCAGTTCAAACTAACATTTTTGTATCAACTACTCAAATGGAAGAATGATGTTGGGTCTCTCTGAAGTTTTATTCTGAGTTCTCATGAAAAGAAATTTGCTTTCAGTGTTTTACTTTTTAATCGCTATGCCTCAGAATCTATTTGTGTTTTATGCCCCTTCCCCCAGTATTGTCGATCAAGTCTTGTGTTAAATCCCAAAGTGACAGTGTTAAGATTTAGTAGTGTCTTACTAGTTTCTTCTTAAAGACTTTATTTTTTTAGCAGTTTTAGGTTCACAATAAAATTGAGAGGAAGGTACAGAGATTTCCCATATACCCCCAGACCCCACGCAGGCATAGCCTTGCCCACTATTAACATCACTCACCAGAATAGTATATTTGTTATCAAGGATGAACCTACACTGACACATCATCATTGCCCAAAGACTACAGTTTACCGTAGGGTTTACTCTTGGTCTTGTTCGTTCTACGGGTTTGGATAAATGTATAAAGACATATATTCATCATTATGATATCATACAGAATATTTTAACTGCTCTAAACATCCTCTGTATTCTGCCTGTTTATCCTTCCAGTCCCTCCCCACCCCATCAACCACTGTTCTTCTTATTGTGTCCATAGTTTTGCCTTTTCCAGAATGTTATGTAGTTGGATTCATACGGTACGTAGCCTGTTCAGATTAGCATCTTTCACTTAGTAATACGCATTTAAGCTTCCTCCACGTCTTTTCATGGCTTGATAGCTCATTCTTTTCAGCACTGACTAATATTCCTTTGCTGTAAATAGGCCTTAGTAGTGTGGTGATGAAGTGGGGAGGACAGGAAACGTTCTAGAGTCCTATGACAAAGTCTTAGTCTTTTAGCGAGCCTGTGTCTGTAGACTGTGAACTTCGCAAGTGTTTGTCAGTTTTTTCTCCCCCGTAGGTGAGACTGAATGGGTACAGTAGGCTGGAGTTGGGTATTTGCCTTCCCCCAGATGGAAGGCTAGAGATGACCAGAGTGGGTATTTCCCTTCCCCCGGTCAGTTAGATGCTGATGATACCCCCTCAGGTTAGGCTCTGGTTAACTAGTTTCCCCCATGGCCAGACCTTGTTAGGAAGAATATGCCCTGGTATATTTCAAAATGGTTCCTTTCCCCCCTCCCAGTTGGAAGCAGGAGGGGATTTTTCTCTGATATTTGCTATGGGAACTGGGTCAAACTTCTGGAGGTAAATCTCAAAATACTATGGGCCCCCTAAGACTGCATCCTCACTGAGTTCCTCACTTTCAGACCTGCCCACACTGAGCCTCCAGCAGTCCAGGTTCTCTTATCTTATCTCTGTTCCCATGGCAGCTTCCTTGCGTGTCTCTGCCCCAGTAAGCCAGGACTCCCTGTGTTCTCCTGTCTCTCTCTCCAACCTGGGGCTCAGCGATTTGCCCCGTGTCCTCACTCTCTTATGGACCCAAAAAGAGTTGATTTTTCGGTCTGTTCAGCTTTTTACTTGTTAGGATGGAAGTGTTTTACTAGTTTTTAAATTAATCATTTTGTATAAACAAATTGAGTACATTATTTCAGTCTGTCAGAAATTCTATTAAAATGTTTATAAAGTGAATAGTTGTGTGTGAGATTAAACTGCCTATAATATCGATTTAAATAGCTCAATTCTCTCATATGTTAAACATTATTACTAGTCATGGTATAAATATTTTTGTGGGTTATAGGATTATAAACTGTTGTGCATTTCTATATTTTAAGAATTTGAAGAATCTTTTCAGCATTCAAGCTAGGAATGTAAACATTACATAACCTTGAAAGAACAAAGAGTAAAAATTTAGCATTAAAAGTTTAAAATTAAAATTATAGGTCCTTTGGGGCTGGCCAGTGGCGCAGTGGTTTGGTTTGCTCTTGGCAGCCCGGGGTTCGCGGGTTCGGATCCCGGGCGCCCGCTGATGCACTGTTTGTCAGCCATGCTGTGGCGGCGTCCCATATAAAGTAGAGGAGGATGGGCATGGATGTTAGCCCAGGGCCAATCTTCCTCAGCAAAAAGGGGAGGATTGGCAACGGATGTTAGCTCAGGGCTGGTCTTCCTCACACACACACAAAAAATTATGGGTCCTTTGCAGATAACAAGAAGATAACTGTATTCAAGCCTGAAATCAACAGTGGGGTTCATTCCAGGAAAGCAAGGCTGGTTTTTCATTCATACATTGATCAATGTAATTAATCATATTAACAAATGATTAAGAAAACATATAATCATATCAATCATATCATCATATCATGTATCATAAGATCATGTTAACAGCAAATAAGAAAAGCCATATGATCATATTAACAGATGTACAAAAATCATTTGAGCAAAGTCAAAGCCCATTCATGATATAAACTGTCAAAAAACTAGGAATTAGGGAACATTCTTAACCTAATAAAATATTTACAGATTAGACAAGAAATAAAATATTTATAGATTGGTCAAGAAGAAACAGAATTGTCTTTATTCACTGATATCATCATTGTTTGTAGAAAACCCCAAGGAATCTACTAAAAAAATTTTTTAAACCACCCCTGGAACTAATAAGCTAGTGTAGTAAGTTTGCAGGATATAAGGTCAATATACAAAAGTCAATTGTTTTCTAGCAATGAACATTGAAATATTGGAAAGACAGAAACAAATATGATTACAATAGCAATCAGCCAAAAATAAAACACTTAGGTATAAATCTAGCAAAATATCTGTTATGTCTGGATGTGGAAAAATACAAAAACTTGGGGCCAGCCAGGTGGCATAGTGGTTAAGTTCACGAGCTTCACTTTGACAGCCTGGGGTTCACAGGTTCGGATCCCGGGTGCAGACCTACACACTGCTCATCAAGCCATGCTGTGGCAGCGTCCCACATACAAAATAGAGGAAGATTGGCACAGATGTTAGCTCAGGGCCAATCTTCCACCCTAAAAAAAAAAAAGAAAACTCCGTGAAAGAAATCAAAGACTATCTAAGTAAATGGAGAGATATTCCTTATTCATTAATTGTAACACTCAAAATTTTTAAGATGTCATTTCTTCTCAATTTGGTTTATAGATTTAAAGCAATACCACTCAAAATCCTAGCAAAGTTTTTTTTATAAATATATAAATATATTTCTTAAAAAACTTTGTATATATGTATATCTGTGACATCTGAGCCTTTTCTGTTTTCCCTTTTTGTTTGTGGTTGCGGTTGCTTTTGTATCAGTTTGCCTTAATTTCATTGAAAATACTGGTGAGTATCAATTGAATTCTCTCCCATAAATCAACTATAATGAACAACTACCTCTTGTGCTTAATATTATTCTTGATTTGGCAGGTATGAATTCTACGATATAAACTCATCAGTGTATACAGATATATATTTCACTTTTCTTTCTTAGATGTCTTCCTGGATTTTCTGGTCAATTTTGTGAAATTAATATAAATGAATGTTCTTCATTACCATGTCTAAATGGTGCAAGCTGTGAAGATCACATCAATGGATATATTTGCAAATGCCAGCAAGGTAATTATTAAAAAACAATCATGTGCACTGTGTATATATATATATACATTTATATACATATAACAAAATATGTACATCTATATACATGAATGTATGTGGGTGAGGGTATAATACAATCTTGACAATCCACTTCACCAATAATGTTGAGTATCAATCAAATTCTAAGTAATGACTACACTTAAAAAGTATGAAATACATGTTCTGTGACACTGGAAAGCACTCACTTAGGCTATCAGCAGGAAATCCTAATGTTTACAGAATGATATCTCACTACGGGAATTGTCTAAATTTATGTAAATTTCAGATTCTGGTCTTCTACATCAATTATGCCCGGCACACAGCAAGTCCTTGATAAATGTTAGCTCTTATTAATATTGACATTATTATTACTTCCAAAAATTTTCAGTACAAGCATGGACAAGCAGAGTAAACTGATTTTGTTTAAGGAATAATTTCTCATTAATAACTGATTTTTGGCAATTTCTGCCTTTGGTCATGTTCTCTTTAGCTCTATATTGATATAAACAAGTTGTGTCTGTGCATCTTTTCCCCTCTCTTTCCTCTAGTTCTCTAACTTTTCAGATTCGTTTCTTTCCTTCTGTCTTCTGTCACTCATCTCACCTTCAACATTCAGTTGCATCCACCCAAAGGGATGTTGAATGCCTCAATTTCCTTGAGCAGCAATAATCTCTTAGGAATATACGTGAGGGATATTTTTGGTTACTCAAAAAGAATTCCACCTATTTAAAAACCCCTCAGAAGATTTGAGACAGCTTGTGATTACCCCAGGCTTCTGGGATTTGATTATTGGGTCCCCTTGGAATAACAACCAGGCAGCCATGTAGGTATTAGGGTATTATTTATGTGAAATTGTACAAATTAGTGCATACCTATGAACTGAGTACCACCAACATGCTGTTTACAAGTCCAACTGTTTTGGCACACTCAGGACTGATACTAGGTTTTATTTGTTCAGACAGAACATCTAGAGACATTTGCACCTGCATTTTGAAATAGCTGCCTGTTCATAAAACTGTAACTCTTGCAGCTAAAAGAAGTAGAATAAAGATTACAATTTTCTGATGTACGTAATGAATACCATTTCAAAAAAGTTCTACCTCTTCCAAGCAAAAGTGTCTTTATTGAGGCCTGAACATTTAAAACACTATGATAGCTACCAAAAGCAATTAATATAACCCTACAAAAACAGTTAAGAAACAATACATATATAAATCATTTTTACCATAAATACATACCTTATAATTGCTAGTTTCATTTTTGGGTTAATCTACATCTTACCATTGTTAGATGGTAAGCACCATTGCTGGTGCTCCAGATTAAGATTCCACTTATTTTAGACTCACTTAGAAGCGTGGAGCCACTTTGAAGCAGTATTGCATTCAAATGAAGCCTCATTCTGGATGCTGTTCCTCAAATCCATAGTGGGAAATGGAAGGCTTCAAAAATGGTACCTGTCTGTACTGTTAAGTGTTACTCAGAACTTGCTGGCACTTTTAACTTAACACTTGGATTCTTCACAACCTTGTCACAAAAGCAAATACCAACCAAGCAACAAACCAAACAAACAAATTCTTGGAAAATGCTGTGGACACCCTTCCGGACCCCGTCCCTGCCCCGAAGGGCTCTCCTGCCATGTCTCTATCATGACAAACCATCTTCCCCCCGAAGTTATTTAAGGAATAATCTTGCTCTTGCAGATTACCCTTCATCTCTTCCTAATTTTCTTTATTAGCATAGTTTGCTGGTTTTTTTCAGGGTTTTTTAATTCGTACAGTAAAATTCATTCACTGGCATACAGTTCTACAGTTTTGACAAATGCATAAAGTTGTATAACTGCCGCCACAGCCAGTCATGTTGCCATCATCCCCCGAATTGTGCTCAAGCTGTCCCTTTATAGTCAGTCCTTTCCTCACCCCCAACAAAAATTGATTTTGATATAATTCAAATTGATTCATTTGTCATTTTTGTTCTTGAAAGTTCTACCTGTTGTTAAGCTCTCCTTTCTCTTGTGTTCTGAATTTTAGATTTTGAAGGCCAAATGTGGGAGGACTTACGCATACATGTTTTTAGGAAATAATTATAATAACACCACCAGTGCATGGAGACCATGCTCTTTTATATGTATTGACTCGTTCTGTTTTCACATCACCTCGTGAAGAAGGTTCTGTCATCTCATTTCGCCAGTGAGGAAATGGTCCCAGAGTCTTTGGGTGAATCTCCCACACCACCTTAGTGGCAAAGCCAAGATTTGTAGCCAGAAGGTCTGGGCTGGTGTTGTATCCTCATCATCTCTATGTTCCCTAAAGAAGGGCCTTACTGATTAGCAACTTCCCATAAAGTTCCAGTTATGCTAGATGAGCAAGTTCTCGAGATCTGCTATACAACATTGTGCCTATAGTTAAACGTACTGTATTGCACACTTAAAGATTTGCTAAAAGGATAGATCTCATGTTAAATGTTCCTACTAGAATTTTAAAAAAATCAAATTACTGACCATTAAAAAGAAAAACAGGATCTTTTCCAATAAGATCCATCAGTGTGTTTCAGCTTAGTCTGGAAGTTAGCAATTCCAACCACTGTGAGATTTCTTCAGGAAGATCGCCCACTCAGATCTGTCTGATTATCTCCTAAAAACCTTACATAAGGAATAAGTGAAAAATTATCACTTGCCTGAGTAGTTCATAGCAATTTCCCTTCTCCCAACTGTTAGAGAAAGACACAAAGGCTGATTCGTTTGGTTTATACAGGTCCACTCTTCTCTCTCATCCATGGAGGAAACCAGCCTTAAATAATGTGATAATTCTTCCTTAGGCTTTGGTCTAAGTCATACCATTATTCTTACCTTACACAGTTCCAGATGTAAACCTACCTTCACTAGATATTTACTTCTGTCTTTAAATTAGTTAAGTACTATAAATTACTGCCATTTTCTATTTCCATCAGTTGTGGAAATCTTCCTTAAGTTCTCCTCCTATTGCCAGTTATCAGAAATCTCTTGTCTTCATGTAACAAACAACTCTCTCTTCCTCCATGGTCATAACCATGGGTGGTTCCTCCACTGTACCCCAAGGTTTGTAACTTTATTTTCTTTCTCCCTTCCTTCTTTTTTTCAGTCCATACAGAGCTGCATGACTCCTGTAACATTCTGAATGGAACATGGTTTGAAAAATTAAATGCTGGGTCCTCACCAGATATATCTGCAAAACACAACTGAAATTTAAACTGCATATAAGTAGGCTAGAAGATGCTCTAAATGTTATTTAGTTTTGTACCACAAAGTCCTCTCAGAGAAGTTGCATCCCAACGGGTCCTCATGGAGTGCTCAGCTCATATTGAAAAAGTACAATCCATTCCTGATGCTGGCCCATGTTGTATAATCACAGAGAAGGTCATAGTTAGCATAAAGCCTCCCCCCGCCCTCTGTAAGCAGATAAATGAGACAGTTATACCCTGTTCTCCAAGCTAACAACGTGCAATGCTCGACCAGTGGAGCACAGGTTGGATTTCAGACCTCACTCATCCTCTCTGCATGAGATCTCTGAGCAGGGTGCAGCCTGGGCAGCATCCAGGATCATCCTGATCGCAGAGGTCATCCTCCACCTGTGGAGTGAATTCATGGCTAGGGAGCTGGTTTCCATGGGAGTATCAATACAAGCATTCAGATTATTTTACAAAATAAAGCACACTTATTTGTGTTTTAGCCTAAATAGTCCCATTTATAGTGTTATATAAAGATGTTTAACACTCCGTAAGTGCAACCACAGTTATCCCATTATAAGCAAATTGAAAGTGAAGGGAACAATCTCTGTGTTGCAAATGTGAATGCTTTGTGCAGAGTTGTTCTCGATCCCTGGGGCAGTCATGGTGCTCAGACACTTTTCATACTCAGGAGGGGTGCAATAGTGTTTATATAGGTGATGACATAAACTGCAGATACACATTTTGTTCTTAAAATAGCATTATTCATTTTGAACCAGAAATGCTGCATTGTCCTTGGGGCAAAGAAACAGAGAAACAAACACAGATAATATCTGCCACAGTGCTCGCAATGACTAAGCTAAGGATAGGACTTCTGGATTTAGAACAGAAGAAACAGAATGATCTTTCTTTCAAGATTTTCTTTCAAGAACAATTAAAAGTGAAATATTTTTCAATATGGAATAAAAAGAGCATATACTATTGTATGTTCATGAAGATTTAGACATAAAAATCAATTATTCTATATATTCTAGTATTAGACTAAGAAAAGAACACAATTTTAATATATGATATCCAATTACTAGATAATATATTAACTAGTAAGACAGAGTTGTTTTAGGTTTAGATTTAGTTTTGTTTTATTTTCCCCAGGTTAAGTACAAATCACTTGGTCCTGAGAGGAAAAATGAAATGAAAGTGAAATCTATAAATCTTTGAAATCGTGACTTTTCGTTAATAAACACACTATTATAACTGTTATGTTATAGCAGAGAATGGTGGTATTAAAATGGGTCAGGGTGTCTAGTTGTGTATATTGATGTATTTAAAGATTTATTTTATTCATCAACTTAAAAATTAGTCTAATTTGTTCTTATCTTTATTACAATTTGATATCTAAAGTCTTTCTTATTTTACACCCGCATTATTTGGCATCACTTATTATGTAAGCATTTATTTATTTTCTATTACACTTTAGATATTAGATTAATACTGTGAATTTACCACCGTAATGATTTGGTCACTTTTTCTGGATTGCTAATGAAAACTTTTGGTTTATTGAATTTTAATCAGCAAACAGCATTTTCTAAATATCTGGTTACCTTATTAAATATGATATCAAACCTTAATGGGACTCAGATGGTGTTTTATTCATCTCTGCCTCTGTAGATTTTTTTTTTAAATTTCACCCACTGGATTTTCATTTGCCTGTATTATATTCCCTTGTTCTGTTCCCATTTCTTACCATCACCTTGCCCACACCAGCACAAGGGCATTTATCTTACTTATTGATTGATGGGCATGATTGGCACTTGGCATCCATTCCTGTCTATTGTGGTTTCTGTACTGCAGAGGCAAGAAAATTAAAAACAACAGTATCTAGACTCCCTTGAAGCTGAGGTTCTGAGTATAAATTGGGTCCACCAATAACAAACACTTGAAATCTGAAGGATCTGAGGGGGGTCATTTCTAGAAGTTTCAGCAGTTTCATCTGGTGAAGAAGGTCATAGATGTGTTGGACTTTCTGCAGCAGATTTTACCATTGAGTCACTGACTTCGGGTGGATTAAAAAGCAGTACTGGCAGGAATGGCAGTCAGACTCCGCAATTTGGCATTCAGTCACCAGCTTCAGGGGAGGGAGAGGCAGCTGGGGAGGTTATGGTGGCAGCTGCCTGGGAATCCCGCTTCCCTCAGTTAGTGCAATGGGTTCTTGAACTCAGTAATTCTGATGGTGGCTTTTATATTTCTCATCTTCCTGGTTACGTCTGAGGTGGCATCTCCCTGAGAGTCATCTCTGATTCTTGGGGTTACTCCTAAAGCCCTTCCTTCTAGTAATTTTGTAAGCACCTTATTCCTTGTTATTAAGGCCCTTTTTGCTTAAATACCTAGAGTGGTTTCTGTTTCCTGTGCTGAACCCTGGCTAATTTATTTTCTATCCTCCTTTGTTGTTTTTGAGCAAGACAGCCTTAATGTTCCCCTCAGCTTAACTAAATTTAGACAGGCTTCTTCTTGATTCCAGTCCTCTGACCTCCCTTTCTTTAGAAAGCTTATAATTGCAAATTCTTTCTCTGCCCCTTTGAGATGTAAACCTTCTTGTGGCCTCTTGCCAACTTTACAATCCAGAAGTGTCTTTCTAAAGGACAGGGGAGTCATCCCTTTGAAATGTAATCACAGAAGGAGGTAGTGCCCCTCTCTCCCTGTCTCAGTGGGAGGGTAGGAGCCTCATGTCAATAAGTGACTATTAGCCAACACAGATGGCCTAAGCACATTGACCAACCTCCCCCCAGCCCAATGTCCTCGGATACTTTTCCATTAACTCACCCCAGCATTTGAAAATCCTACAACCTACCTTTGGTTCAGTGCAGTTGAGTTCAATCTCTCTACCTATTTCAATAATCTTTCTCTCTCATTGCAACAGTCATGCACTGCATGATGATGTTTCAGTCAATGGCAAACTGTGTATATGACAGTGGTCCCATAAGATTAGCACCGTAAAGCCTGAGTGTGTTGTAAGCTATACCATCTAGGTTTGTGTAAGTACACTCTATGATGTTGGCACAATGACAAAATTGCCTAATGACACATTTTTCATAATGTATCCCCATCGTTAAGCAACGCACGACTGTACTCTTGAATAAAGTCTTTGTCTGTTTAACTGATCTGGTGAATTTTTTTCTGTCACAGTTTCTATCTTACGGTTTAAAGCTTTGTAACATCCTTCATAGTATTAGAAACAAGAGGAAAGCTACATTATTATTTTTAATTGTTTCAAATATATTGTGAATTGTTTTATTTAATCAAAAGAATATACATCAATGTATAGTTATATATAAAATAATAAACACTTGTGTACCTACCATTTGATTCAAGGTATAAAATATTAGCGATAATTCTAGCCTTCTCTATATCCCTCCCTGAGCATATTAATATTCTCCCACCCTGCAGTAACTATTCTGAATTTTATATCAACATCTCCTTAATGTTCCTTAGAGTTTTATTATATATGTATGTATCTCTAAGCAATATTATTAAGTTTGTATGTATTTGACTTTTGTAAGAACAGCTATAAGAATGTAAGCATTTTTACGGAATATACTTTTATGCTCTACAATATGTTTGTGAGATTTAATCATGTGAATGACTGATTGTAGTGGCTTTTTATAAGCCCTGCAAATTTTTTTTTTTCTACATCACCTCTTATAGCCTCATAGTAGAAATGCCTACAGAATCAGCTCAGCATATGCAAGAGCATTGCAAAGTGAAAAGAGTCTTGGACAAGGATCTGGTAAATTTAGTCTTTTGGCAGCTACTTCCAAGTTTGATCTGGACTCTGCCAAATCTTTTAAACTAGTGCCATGTTTTTCTTTTTATAATGCATTATTGCATTAAATCATTTCTAAGCACCCCAGAATATTTATTTAACTGTTCTCTTATAATTTATCTTTATTTAACTGTTCTTTTATAATTTATCAGGGAAGAACAGTGAGAATATATTGCTGAGTAGGAACAAGAATAGGACTAAGGGGGCTGGCCTGGTGACGTAGTGAAGTTTGTGTGCTCTGCTGCAGCAGCCTGGGGGTCACCGGCCTGGATCCCGAGTGTGGACCTATGCCCCGCTTACCAAGCCATGCTGTGGCAGGCATTCCACATAAAGTAGAGGAAGACGGGCACGGATGTTAGCCCAGGGCTAATCCCCCTCAGCAAAAAGAGGGAGATTGGCAGTGGATGTTAGCTAAGGACTAATCTTCCTCACACACTCACACACACACACACACACAAAGTAAAAGAAAAGAATAGGACTGCATTCCCTGATAGCTAGGATTCATATTAAGTGCTGTTGGGTAATACATAGCAGTACAAAGAGAGTTTAAAAATGTGCAATTATAGTCTCTATAGGTAGTCAGTAGGTAGTGACAGCTGCCTCTAAAGACCTATTGCTCCTACGTAAAAAAGTATATTTAGGCTAACATGCTCTTAAACATATTGAGTCATTTAAATAGTTGCCTCATAGGAAAGAATTAATGGTTTAAAAAAATGCTCCTATTAGGTGCCTGGTAAACCATAGCTGAGATGTTATCTTGTGGTTAGCTTAGCAATGTCGGTTGCTAGGTTGATGATGAAATGCTGACAAAAGCCAAATGAAAGATACATAGTGCTGTGGTATGTAAAATTAGATCGTCATGTTTAAGGAGAATTCTTATAGCCAGTGGTCAGCTGAACATAGACATAATGTTTATATTCTATAGAATCACAGCTTAAGAAACACTAACGTAAAATACTACAAGTATTACAAGAAAACACTGCGTATCTAGAAATCTGTCGTAGTTGCCTTCCTTTGAATTTCGATTCATATTAAATGGAATTATGGGGTATGTTTATTCCACTGCCTTCTATGTATTTATTCCAAGATGAAACATGGAAAGGCATGGATGCGTAATTAGAAAGGCAGCATAAGTACAAGCCAAAACTTTGCTTCCCATACACTTGCTTCCATTTCTGCATAACTATGTGATTTTAGGGCAAATTATTTATCTTTCCTAAATTCAGTTTTCTCATCTGGAAAATAGGGATAATAATAACAGGTACCTGACAGAATGATTATGAAGATAAATTGAGATAATTTATACACAACACCTAGCACAAATAGCATTATTTGTTATATATACAGTCAGGCATAGCTGAATGACAAGAATATGTTCTGAGAAATGCGTCATCAGGTGATTTCGTTGTGCGAACATCATAGAGTGGACTTACACAAACCTAGATCATACGGCCTACTACACACCTAGACTCTACGGTACTAATCTTATAGGACCACCGTCGTATATACGGTCCATTCTTGACAGAAGTGTCATTATGAAGGGTATGACTATATATACAATTATCATTACTTTTATTGTTAAACAATCAAATATCTGCTTTGTGATTGTGTTTAACAGGATGGTCAGGAGATCACTGTGAGAAGGAACTTGATGAGTGCATTCCCAGTTCATGTGTTCCTGGAATATGCATAGAAAATGAAGCTGTCTTTGGCTCAACGTGTTTATGCATACCTGGATTTGTGGTAAAGATTATTGGTGGTTTTTGTTGTGATATTTTTTTCCATTGTCTTTAAAATACAGTAAATAATAGAATATTGTTTGGTGAAAAATAAGGTTGGAGATGTTAATCTCAGTGCTTGTCTGCTCCTCTGTCTATACATACTACATTTTTCTTAGTATTCCCCTTTCCCTTCTTGCCCATCCATCATGTGTGCCCTCAATCCTTCCTTTCAGGAGAAGAGCATTCTGATAAATTGATCCACACTAAGGTACAAGTGACTTAATGTACTGTCCTTTAATGTTTTAATGCATTTGGAAGGAGGATGCCAGTTGAGGAATTAATACTGTCAGGGTCTTGGCAAGACCTCTGCTTTGTCCAGGGATATAGCAGTATTTGCAGGGTTGGGCTCAGAGTATGTATGTCCAAGGAGGATGAATCTGCTTCCTTGGCAAATGTGGACTGGTCTGAACTCCATTAACACAAGAATAGACTTACCTTGGTAGAAATGTCTTTATTAAAAGGTAGCTTTTGACCACAATCCTTTATTAAAGATGACCACAGCACATGAATATAGTAAGTGAACAGCAATGGGCAAGCCTGCTGTCAGGAGTTTTAAACGTATATTTATAAATATCATTAACAGATAGACCAGTCTTAACCAAGATTAAGGCTAAACAACTGGACAAGGCATGCAGTCAGGTGACCCACTGCAAGATTAAGGAATCAGACTTCAAGGGAAGGTGCCTAAGAAGATGCACAAGTATGAATGGAGCTAGAGACTCCTCAGAGCTGGAAGATCAGAAAGGAAAGGTCAGAAGCAGGAGTCTCCGGAGGTGGTTAAGGAACTGAACAGAAAAAGGGTCAATACCTGTCATCAAAACAAAGGAATTTGAGAAAGCCTGGGCTTAAGTCAGATACTCTTCCCTTTTGAATGGTATTCCCAAGGCCCACTCATCTGAGAGGAGTATGGATAAACTAAAACAGAGCTATCATCTTCCTTTCTCTTAGAGTCCTCCAATCCCAGTTTGCCTAGGGGAAACACTTTTCCCTTACTGATCTCAGAAGGATGATCTTTGAGGAAGAATTTCAAGCACTCTGACACCTGAGTGTGGGGGGTATTTGGTGCCAAAACTTTTATGACCCCTCAGATTACACCAATAATGACTTCCCCAAAAAGTCAATAGAGAAAAAGACTGAAATATATCCTTGATTTAAGTATATTATCCTGCCAGTGCAGCTTGATATGTGGAAATCTAAATAACTAGAAAATAAATGCTCATTTTATAGATATGTTTTTATTAATCCAAAAAATTAGCTAACAAATATCCTTAAAAATCCTTTAAATAGCTAATCTCCTGGGAAATGTCCTTCTACGTTGGAAATATGAATCAATTAACACTTGTGCTTTCTCTTTCAATAAAAAACATCAAATCTGAAGGATAAATACATTAGTATATGTTGAAAATATAAAAATCCTGAAAAATAGAGCTTTATAAAACCGCAAGTCTACTAAACAGAGGGAAGTGTTTTAGATGTAATACAGTCATGCCAGCATAATGACATTTCAAAGACAGACCACAGGTACGACGGTGGTCCCATGAGATTAGCACCATGTAGCCTAGGTGTGTAGTAAGCTACACCATCTCAGTTTGTGTAAGCACACTATACGATGTTCACACAACGCAATCGCCTAATGACTCATTTCTCAGAATGTATCCCTGTCATTAAGTGACACATGACTATACATCTATGTTTTAGTAAGGCATTTAATAAATTATTTTGAAATGGATATCCTTTCAAATACTTGAAAGCTCTCTTTCAAGTACTTAAAAGCTAAAATAAAACTTAAAAACTATCATAAGAGATAGTGTCTGGGTAAAAAGCTACAAAGAGGTAAGGGGGATTCTACTTTTGTTAAGGCATTAATTATGTTTTAAAGTAAGTAGAGATAGGGGAAATTTAGTTTATTGAAAAATAATTTAACATTTAAATGTCATGCATATCAGTGTTATAGCAATATGTAGACATACCTAAAGACATACCCTTGAAAATGCATGTAAATTATTAATTGGAATAAAAAGCAAAATATTTTGCTGAAAATAAGAAAATTGAAAAAAAATGCTCAAGTCTTTGAATGATAGAAATATTTGTATCAAGTTATAGTCATAAATATTGAAATAAAAGAATAGAATGACAAACCTATCTTGAAAATAGGTATAGCAAATGTATTAAATCATTGAAAAATTGCTTTTTAGATTTCTTGTCTCCCTTCTCCAACTAATCCTGACAGTAAATAGGATATAAAAAAATAAAAATCTTAATCATGAAGAAATGTCAAACTTCACTGGTATCTTAGGTTCTTTAAGAAGAATGGCATTCACAGAAAGATATAGAATTTGAAAGAGGCTTAGGAAGCAAAGCAGTTAGAATGAGAAGGCAGGTAAATTGATTTGCATTAGGATTAAGGATGAAGTGTGCATGTGGAGCCTAGGTGAAGATGGAAACCATGGGCAAAGGGGAAAACTGACGACTCACAGAGGGGCTGAGTCATGGCGTTCTTGAAGCACAGTGGACGAGAAGAGAGTAAACATTGCATCGGTGATCACATTCTAGTGCAACATTGGCTTATTTGCTTATTTTTCTGTCCACTCTGATAAATTGTGAGCTCCTGAGAGCAGAGATGCTTGTAGAATTCCTAAACAGAGTATAATACGTGTGTTTTGATTTGGGTTATCATCGTGGAGGTTGTTTTATTGGATTCGGCATATTAGATATAGTTGTTTTAAATCCCTAGTCTGATAATTGCAAAATCTCTGCTGTATCTGAGTCTGATTTTGGTGCTTTCTCTATCTCTTCAAACTGTGTTCTTTGTCTTTTAGTTTGCCTTGCAATTTTAATTTGTAGCCAGACATGATGTGTGGGATGAAAGTAACTGAAATAGATAGGCCTTTAGTATGAGACTTTGTTCTTATCAGGCAAGGAGTAAGGTCACATTCGCTGTTTGCTGTAGTTATAGGTGTCAGGGGCTAAAATCCTTTCATATCCTTGTTTTTGTCTCCCCTGTAATCCCTGGGTTTCCTTAGAGACTTCTTCCTAAATAGATCTGAGACATGCAGTTCTTTCTGTTACAATCCCTTTCATTATAAAGGAGCCCTATCCGTGTGTGTAAGGTGTGGAGGAAGGGAAGCTTTCAATAGTCCTACAATTAGTCTCAGTCTTTTAGTGAGCCTCCCAGCTGTGACCTTCACATGTGCTTCTCAACCCCCTCCCTTAGGTGAGACAAGAAAACTTCAAGGGGCTGGAGTTGGGTATTTCCCTTCCCCCATATGGATTAGGCTCTGGTAAAATAGTTTCCTCTGAGGTCAGGCCTTGTTAAGAAGAACAGAATGCTCTGGGAGTATTTCAAAATGGCTATTCTCCCCTCTCCCTGTTGGAAGCACAAGGGGCTCTTTCCCCTAGATTCTCTGTGAGAACTTGGTAGAACTCCCAGAAATAAAACTTATGAAAGTATGGGAGATCCCCTAAGACTGGGCACCCCCTGCAGTTTTTAACTTTCCAGCTTGTCCACACAGGGCCTCCAGCTGTCAGTTAGTTTCCTGTCCTGGTACTGGCTCCAGCAGTGGTTTCTGCTCTGGAGTTTCCACTCTGGCGAACTATGATTCTCTGTATCTGCCTGACTCTCTCTCCAATTTGCAGGGGAGGAGTTTTCCCTGTAATCTCAATTCTTTGACAGATCTAAGAAGAGTTGTTGATTTTCCGTTTGTTCAGCTTTTTATGTTTATGAAGAAGGGAGTGGTGACTCTAAGTTTCTTACATGCCCAACTAGAAACCAGAAGTCTTGTGATTGTTTTAATAATGAAAGGACCTATGAATATATTTAATAAAGAAAATAGATGAATTTTCCTTCATTCATAAAATTCAATGCATCTTTTTAAAAAGTGCTGTTCTTATTCTAATTTGGCTTAGGTATCTCACCTTGAGATATCTCACCTGTTCTATTTTCCAGAGTTGCCTGGGACCCTCATAGAATTGCTTAAAAGATGCCAATTTAGCTGGCAATCAGATTCTCCACAAGCATGTAGAAAATGAAAAAAATATATAAATTATCTTGCACACACAAGTATACCAGCTGATACAATATCACATGCAATCTGTGTTAAAGGGCATTAAAATATATCAATTTATTAGGACTATGCAAGCATTGGATTTCTGATTATAACTTAAAACAACAAAACTTAGTACCAACCATTAAGCCTTTTGCCAAAATTATTTGTAGGACTTCTCTTCCCCTTAAGTCTATTTATGCTAACCTAAACTTCCCTCCGACATCCTTCTTCTTCAAATAGATCTTCAGAAAGATGCCACACTCTTTTTATAGTCCTTCTATTTAAGCTATTTTAAAAACTCTCACTAATTATATTGTCATATAAAAATGTTACCTGCATGTTTATGAGATTAGAGAAGATTAATATTACTACAATTATTCTTTGATAATGAAGAGTAACTTGAGAAGTGAACAGCCCCGGCTAGATAGGAGGATGGAAATCTATTTTTTCTTTATTTCTGAGAATTAATTTTTGGTAGATAATATTAAAGACCTGAACTCTCAGATTTTCCTTAATGTTTAGAGCTGTGACGATCTCTCACAAGCTGATAATTAACGTGGATTATTCTTTTTAGCAGGTCCGGTTGCAAAAGTGAATCACAATGTTCAAGTACTTACATTATTCTGAAATTCAAATGCTCTGTAAAGGAATTTAAGTGACAGAACACAATTTATTAAATGCCCTAGACTTGCTAAAAGATTCAAGACAAATGATCTCCCTTTTTTAAATTTGATCAGCACTGCTCATTTCTTCCTCAGAAAATGAATATCTACCAAACAAGATTGATCCATACGTTAACAGATGACTGTCAATGGGTCATGTTCATTGCATTTTGCAAAGGATAGCAGTCAATAAAAGTGTTAATTGCATTCTTTAAATTAAAACACAGATCTTTATATAGTGTGGAAGCTGTGTTTGTATTAAACAAAATGGAAAAAAAGGGAAAACTATTTTCTGAGTGAGAAAAAATGCTCTGAGTTCAACAGCCGTATAGTCTATTTGCAATATCTGGTTTTTAAGTGTCATCTTCAAAATAGACCTGAAAAGCAAGACATGGGATAGCAAGACAGACTGCTTGATTTGATATTTGTCTTCACTTCTGATGTTTATTTCTTTATGACATAAAGTCATCACACTGTTAATAAATATTTACAAGTATTTACTGTACTCAAGACGCCATGGCTCATCCTATTAGATAATTAAACTTTATTTTCTCTTTATTGGAAGTAAATAAGCAGAGGTACAATTCTTGGATAAACTCTTAATTTCTTTTTTAAAGAAAGAGATGCTTTATTGCTTTTGCACTAATTTATTGAACTCAAGTTGTTGATATTTTAGATCAGTCAAAACACGTCCTTGGACATTCACCATAGCAAAGTACTTGGAAATCATGTCAAGAAATACATGAACATGCACTGTTCTTATGTTCAAATTAGGGAAAAGAGGACTGGTCCACATGCAAACACTTGAATGCTCCAAAAAACACCAACAATGCTCCATTTAAGGCAAAATTTCATATTTGGTTTTAACATATTTGAGCATAACATATTGTGGGCAGAGAACTAGGCTAGATCCTCAAAATAATTTAAAAATTCATTAGTTTCAATTTCTCACCCAAGGAGAACTTTCAGCTGAGTGGAGCAGACAAATGTGGATGGGATAATAAGGAAGTCTGCTATGGGTTCAGAACGCAGGAAACTGTCTGCTGAGGGAAATAAAGACATGAACGAGGACACTGTCTGTGGTACTAATACTAAAAATAATAAGGCAATTGGCAAACCCTGAGTAAAGTAGTCATTAGAAGAGCTTTCTCAAGGGCCAAAGATAGTGGCTTCCTCCCAAGGGTTGGGAAGGTGTCTTTAAGAGTGCTAAGTGTCCTTCTGTGCCTCACATTGGAGGCCTACCCCAAGAAATTGCTCAGCACTGTCAATGAGAATGCTAAATATGTGATAGCCAGTTAGAAAAAAGGCTCAATCTGCATCTCAGGACTAGTTTAACCACAAACAACAAGGATGCATGTTCTAAACATTCTAAGCAATACAGTAACAATATTTTGTAACCCAAGGAATGTGACGGTTTTGAAGAAGAAGGAAAAGTGCAAATTTGAATGAAATCGTATAGTTTAACAATGCAAATAGGAAGTTCTCTGTATTAAATAAGTATAATTTATAATGGGAAAATGTAGTTGAATATTTTCAGAAGCAGAATATCAGAAATAGCAACCTGTCTTACATTTTATGTAAGAGACATATGGCATAGGTAATATGTGCAATCTAAATGTCCTGGAACAGTGGTTTTTATTGGTAAATGAAGTGCAGTAGAATTATGACTACAACCGAGAGCTCTTTAGATTTTATGGGTAATGGTTGTCCACCTCTTCTCTTTACGTATCTATTTCTTATTTAAACATGGCTGGTGGAGTAATATTTGTATTTGGTAGAACCTTAGAATATTCTTGGTGTTGTATATTGCCTCAAAGGAAAATAGGCTTAAAATTTTAAACCTCGGTAAGGTGGAAAATTCTCTGAGCCTCAGTTTCCAAATCTATAGCATGACAGTATAGATCAGTTGACTGCTAGGACATACCTAAGATAACATCGTTAGTCCATTGGAGAGTTGGGCACAGAGTTTTAAATGCCCACACTTATAGATTGGTGTCCTTTCCTCTACATCATACCTTATATTCATTTATTATTAAGACAGATATCTCTATGCAATATTGGTAGGGGTATGGACAGAAAATTATATTGAAAACCACTTTCAAAAATAAAAGCATAGGCTGGATTCCAAAATCCATTCTATGGTTTCCCCAACTATCAACATCCCCCACCAGAGTGGTTCATTTGTTACAACTGATGAATTTACAGTGACACGTTATTACCCAAAGTCCATAGTTTACATTGGGGTGCACTCTTAGTGTTGCATAGTCTATGGGTTTTGACAAATGAATAATGGCATGTAGCCACCATTACAGTATCATACAGAGTATTTTCACTGCCTTAAAAATCTTCTGTGATCCATCTATTCCTCACTCTCTCCTCTATAACTTCTGGCAATCACTGATTGTTTTACTGTTTTCCTAGTTTTGTCTTTTCCAGAATGTCAAGTAGTTGGAATAATACACTATGCAGACTTTTCAGATTGGCTTCTTTCACTTAGTAATATGCAATTAAAGTTCTTCCAAGTCTTTTTATGGCTTGGTAGCTCATTTTTTCTAGTGCTGAATATGATTCCACTGTCTGGATGCATCACAGTTCATCCATTCACCTGCTGAAGGACATCTTGGTTGCTTCCAAGTGTTGGAGCTTATGCATAAAGCTGCTACAAACATCTGTGTGCAAGTTTTAATATGTTCCTAAGTTTGCAATTCATTTGGGTAAACACCAGGGAATGGGCAGTTGATAGATCGTAGGGTAAAAGTATGTTTAGTTATGTGAGAAACTGCTAAACTGTCTTCCAAAGTGCTGTACCATTTTGAATTTTCATAAACAATTAGGTAGAATTTTGTAGTTTTTTTCATAGCAATTGCCAAAGCTAAAATCCATCAATTATTTGTGCGGCTATATATTTAATGTGTGACCAAACACCCCACTCCCCTCCTCTCCTCTTCCCTCTCCTCTCTTCTTTACTTTGGTCTGCTTCTCTCCTCTCCAATAAGCTCCATGAGAACAGAAGCTGTGCACATCTTGTTTATCTCTATTCTCCAGGTTGATGCTACATAATAGATTCTAAAAAAATCTTTATCAAATGAAAAAGAACAGGGATGGGGCTATAAACAGTTTGACGTTAATCATATAATAAATTTGCAATACAAAGGCTATTGGATGCAGTGCCATACACCATTAAAGATATAATGGATTCCTTTCTACAATAATAAAGTGATTTAAAATATCACTTGAACCATAGCTACTATTAAAATTAGTCATCAGTTGTCAAGCCTTAACTATTTGCCAGGCTGCTTTGGATGCATTACCTCACTTAACGTTTAAAATTATGACTTAAGAATCATGTGACCTGTTACTTAAAAATCATTATTATTTCTATTGTGCAGATGAGGAAACAGACCCAGAGAGGTTGGAACACTTATCCACAGCTGGTAAATGTTAGAATTGCATTTGTCCAGTGAATCCAAAGACTATACCCATAAACACTAACTAGGTCGAAAAGGTTTTATTCTGCATTCATCTATAGTTCTGGATCTTCTCGCTCGGAGCTATGCTCAAGTTTCTCTTGGCAAATGCAGTCTACACTAAGAGATTTAACTCATATAATTCCTATAAAAATTCTCTTACAGTTTTACACCAAAATTTCTTATTTCACATGGTTCTTACATTATAACAAATGGAACTGTGCGCTTTACATCTGCCGGTTTATTCTATAAATAATTAAATGCAGGCTGGGCAGCAGGAGGGAATATGAGAACCCGCATCTACTGCATTTCTTTGATGATAAAAGCCAATCTCTGGATCCCTGCTTTTTCTGGCATTGCCACTGAGAAACAACAGGATTTTAGTGCTTCCCTTATGGCCTAGGAGTCTTTTTTTATTCATACTCAATGCACCTGGTTTAGTTATTTTTTCCCTTAATTAAAAATAGATGAAACTAAGAAAAGAGCCAATCTATAGGGAAGAGGAAGACCTGTTGCTTGTCCTTCTCCACACAACCTGGGGCACAGATGTTCAGCACAGCGTACTTTGCAGGCTGCATTTGATGCACGTTAGGTGTTGGATGGTGTCCCTGTACCATAGTGCCTGATTTGTTTTTGTCTGTCTTTGTGTAACTGTTTTCATGTCATTTGCACCTGCATTTCCCAAGTAAGGGGAGGACTGTGCGCATATTCTCAGATTTTGAAGATCAGCTTCAAAGCGTTCTAACTATCAGCCTAACCCACTTCAATCTGAAGGGAGAAAGATAACACGTATTGTCACACTATTTATAGAAAATAGATAGGCTTGGTGTTCAGAAGCCATCCTGTTTAATGTTTTAAAATGAGGATTTCACCTTTATGTTTTAAATGATACACCAGGTACAGAAAAGTGTAAAGTGATCAGTGTTTTGATGAATCATTGGCGTGTGTCATGCACACAACTGTGGCTGTTTTGGGTAGTGTAGAATAGCAGCCTGACGAGAGAGAGAGACACATAAATGATATTTATTAACGAATGTATTTTGGTAGACATATGTATACAAGATACTATAGATGTCAAAATAAAGGTACAGAGCCCAACTTGATTTGATTGAATTGGCTCAAGAAGGAGTTCCAATAGGACAGCAGGACTGAATGACAAGTGTGGCAAGAATGACTGGGTGTGAGTTGAAGTTGCCCCACAGACACCAGGTATGGAAGGTTGCAAGCTGTTTACAAGGAATGCAAATGGGAGGATGTGAGGGTGTATTATTTTTTTAAGAACTTGTTATTATACTTTTTTTAGCACTTAGTATGTGTATATTATTGGACTTGGATTAACAGAATTACTTGCGATGTGGTTTAAGGAGTGAAAACAAGTAAAGAGGAGAATAGAATGAGTAGAGAGAATGAATAGAAACAACCATAACAGATTAGAAAGAGGTGAGTGGCATAAGGTGTAAACAAATAAGGATTATAGGGATTCAGAGAATGAAGACATTATTTCCATTGCAGGAATTAGGAAATAATCATGAAATAAAGTCTTTTCTCATAAGTAGTTGTTGAACATTCTGTGACTGAGGAGAGATACCTTAAATGGTATAGGTATTTGGTGGTAAGAAACAGTCTTAGCTTTCTACTTGCCAGCTCTCAAATGACAGTTGGGGAATCCTGGGTGTTCACAACGGTGAACCTATAGTATCTGCTAGTTTCATCTTCCTGAAATAGTAGATTAGCCCAGGGTATTTGACTTCTGAGATGTTTTAGTGGCTCTTTGGCTAGTGTATTCAGAGCATTAGATTCTAGGACTGGTGATTCAGACATTGGTCTCAGGGAAATCTTTAATACCTGATTTCAGTGAGAGGGGAGTTTGGAAAAACAATTTAGAGGATGTCATTGGCTTTAGGACCTCAGAGATTTAGTTGTATCAGTCACACTGACAATTGGCACCTGTAGTGACTATGATAGTTATTAAATGATTCTGATATGATGGATGACACAGAGGAGATTCTCAATTTTGTTCTGTTGAATTAAATTAAATCAAATACAAATTATTTAAATTAAATGAAATATGGTATTTCTAACATGAACTGTACCACAGTCAAGCCTATAACTTTATTTTTTTAATTTAATTTATCTTTTTATTGCAGTAACATTGGTTTATAACATTGTATAAATTTCAGGTGTACATCATTACACTTCTATTTCTGCATAGATTACATCATGTTCACCACCCAAATACTAATTACAATCCATCACCACACATATGTGCATAATCATCACTTTCACCCTCCTCCCTCCCCCTTCCCCTCCAGTAACCACCAATCCAATCTCTGTCTCTATGTGTGTTTGTTGTTATTTTTATCTTCTACTTAGGAGTGAGATCATACAGTTTTTGACCTTCTCCCTCTGACTTATTTTGCTTAGCGCAATACCCTCAATGTCCATCCATGTTGTCACAAATGGCTGGATTTCATTGTTTCTTATGGCTGAGTAGTATTCCACTGTGTATATATACCACATCTTTATCCATTTGTCCCTTGATGGGCACTTAGGTTGCTTCCAAGTCTTGGCTATTGTGAATAATGCTGCAATGAACACACGGGTGCCTGTATCTTTACATATTGCTGTTTTCATGTTCTTTGGATAAATACCCGGCAGTGGAATAGCTGAATCATATAGTAGTTCTAGTCTTAATTTTTTGAGGAATCTCCATACTGTTTTCCATAATGGCTGCACCAGTCTGTACTCCCACCAGCAGTGTATGAGAGTTCCCTTCTCTCCTCATCCTCTCCTACACTACTTGTGTCCTGTCTTGTTAATTATGGCCATTCTGATGGGCATGAGGTGATATCTCATTGTAGTTTTGATTTGCATTTCCCTGATAGTTAATGATATCGACATCTTTTCATGTGCCTGTTGGCCATCTGTGTATCTTCTTTGTGGAAATGTCTGTCTAGGTCTTTTGCCCATTTTTAAATTGGATTGTTAATTTTTTTGTTGTTGAGATGTATAAGTTCTTTATGTGTTTTGCATATTAACCCCTCATCAGATACATGGTTTGCAAATATCTTCTCCCAATTGTTAGGTTGTCTTTTTGTTTTGTCGATGGTTTCCTTTGCTGTGCAGAAGGTTTTTAGTTTGATGTAGTCCCGTTTGTTTATTTTTTCTATTGTTTCCCTTGCCCGGTCAGACACGGTGCTTGAAAATATGTTGCTAAGACCAATGTCGAAGAGCGTACTCCCTATGTTTTCTTCTAGAAGTTTCATGGTTTTCAGGTCTTACATTCAAGTCTTTGATCCATTTTGAGTTAATTTTTGTGTATAGTGTAAGATAATGGTCTACTTTCATTCTTTTGCATGTGGCTGTCCAGTTTTCCCAGCACCGTTTGTTGAAGAGACTTTCCTTTCTCCATTGTATGTTCTTGGCTCCCTTGTCGAAAATTAGCTATCCATAGATATGTGGGTTGATTTCTGGACTCTTGGTTCTATTCCATTGATCTGAGTGCTGTTTTTTTTTTTTTTTTTTTTGCGTCAGCATCATGCTGCTTTGGTTACTATAGCTTTGTAGTATATTTTGAAATCAGGGAGTGTGATACCTCCAGCTTTGTTCTTTTTTCTCAGGATTCCTTTGGCTATTTGAGGTCTTTTGTTGTTCCATATAAATTTTAGGATTTTTTGTTCTATTTCTGTGAAAAATGTTGTTGGAAATTTGATAGGGATTGCATTGAATCTATGTTTTCCTTTAGGAAGTTTGGACATTTTAACTATGTTAATTCTTCCAATCTAAGAGCACAGAATATCTTTCCATTTCTTTGTGTCTTCAATTTCTTTCAATAATGTTTCATAGTTTTCAGTGTACAGATCTTTCCCCTCTTTTGTTAAGTTTATTCCTAGCTATTTTATTCTTTTTGTTGCAATTGTAAACGGGATTGTATTCTTAATTTTTCTTTCTGCTACTTCATTGTTAGTGTATAGAAATGCAACTGATTTTTGTATGTTGATTTTGTATCCTGCAACTTTACCATATTCATTTACTATTTCAGTAAGTTTTTTTGTGGGTTCTTTAGGGTTTTCTATATATAAAATCATGTCATCTGCAAGTATTGACAGTTTCACTTCTTCCTTTCCAATTTGGATCCATTTTATTTCTTTTTCTTGCCTGATTGCGCTGGCCAGGACTTCCAATTCTATGTTACATAGGAGTGGTGAACGTGGGCATCCTTGTCTGGTCCCTGTTCTTACAGGGATAGCTTTCAGTTTCTCACCAGTGAGGATGATATTAGCTGTGGGTTTGTCATATATGGACTTTATTATGTTGTGGTACCTCCCTTCTATACCCATTTTATTTGGAGTTTTTGTCATAAATGGATGCCTTGCACATCTTTAAATGTGGTGTTATGGATGTTGCTAAATGGCTTTGAGATTACTTAACTTTCCCATTCTTCAAAGAATTTACCCATTCTTCCTAGTCCATCTTTGTTCAGCATCATTGAGCATTCCTTAACAAAAGACCCTGGAAAAGGGAGCAATTCTTTTTCTCTAGTGCAGAAGACACAAAGGAGAAATATAATAGCACTAATTGTACTTCTTTTTCATCTGTCATCTCTGGCCTCAAGACAGACTAGTCACATGGTTTGAGCCCTCATTGCTCAGAGTAAACTTAATCACCCTTGTAAGTCAAGACTGGCATCTATTGGACTCTCATATTTGATTGCTTGTTTTTCTTGTAATATAAAGGCGTCTGAAGGGTCATTTTGTGTTTCAAACATCAATTAAACAAGTTGTGGGTAAAAATAATTAAATATTTTGCAAGCAAAGCTACATTAATTTATAGAGACAACTTTATAAATATTATTTATATATTCTTTCAATAAACACACAAATTGTCAAGCAGCATAAAGATAGTGTGCTTCGAAGAGCACAGAATAGAACAGATGTAGACTTCTGCCTGATGGTGCTTGCAGCATACCAGGAAAGATATATAAATCAAGGTAATAGACAAGTAAAGAATGTAACTCAAATTGTACATAGTATTCTGAAGGAAAAGAAAAAGTTACAGTTAGAGAAAAATAATGTAGATGGCAGAGAAGATCTCTCTAAGGAGGGGACATTTAATTATTACCTTAGGGGTGAGAATATATAATCCAAGGGAAGAGTGAGAGTATGGATATGCTGTCAGAAGTATCAACATATGTAAGGGTCATGAACACGAAGAGACCTTGCCCCATAAGGGGAAGTAAAGAGTAGACAATGTGAGTTGAGCACAGGAAGTATGGCGGGAAAGAGAGAGAAGATCAGCCTGCAGACATAGTGGAATCAGATTCTGTAGGAAGTCATAAAGAATGGCAAATTGTTTGAATTTTATTCAAATGTAACAGAAATATATTAAAAAGTGTTTCAATAGAGGAGTGATATGATCTTACTCAGATGTTTAAAATATCATGTCTGTTCTGTGAAGAAGGGTCTGGAATGAGGTTAGAAGTAAGAGAAAAAAAATAGCCAGATGATGATGGCTTCATCTGTGGTTGTGGCAAAGTAAATAGAGAAAAAAAGACTGGATTTAAAATATACTATGGAAGAATTAGCAAGACATGGTATTGTGTAGATGTGTTAGACAGGAGAGAGCAAGAAATAAAAGATAACTTGAGCAATAGAGTGGTGCTAATACATTTACTGAGAGCGGATGGATGGTTAGAGGAACAAGTTAGACTGGAGGGAGTGAATCAGCAGCTCAATTCTGTGATACTGCACATGTGAAGTTTCAGGTCCTCATGAGATATTTTACTACTGATGCTAAATGAGTAGTTGGTTATAAGTATATACTGCAGAGAGGTGTGAAGTAGGGCTATAATTTTGGGATTCATCAATAGATAGATACCTTTATGGTCTTTTGAACAGATGGCAACACTTCTGGGGAAAATGTAGAAAGAAAAGAGAAAAGGTTGAAGATAAAGCCCCAAGAAAGTTCCAATTTGAGGTCAGAAGTAAGAGAAGAAGACTAGAGAGGAGAATGGAAAGGAGTAGGGAGAGAGGCAGGAAGCATAAGAGAAATCAAATGTTTCAGAAGACAGTGGTTGATTCTGTTAAATACTGTTGAGAATTTGAGTAAGATGAAGACCAAAAACTATGCTTTGAATTTAACAGTGTGGTCATTTTCAGGAAATTCACAAGAATATTTTCAGTGACATGACATGAAAGCTGCATTAGAGTGGCTTGAAGAAAGACTAGAATGTGTGGAAGATTTGATGAATATCTCTTTCAAAATGTTTGTCTAGAGGGGAAAAAAGAAGCGAGGAAGTAGCTAATAAAAAATGTGCATTCAAACAAATGTTATCTTTTAGTTTTTCCACCAAATGGTTACTGGCCACCAACTGTGTAACTATGTACTAGGCATCATTCTAGCCCTGGCCATTCAGTGGAGAGTGGAACAAACAGAACCCACCGCCTAGAGGCACTTTTAGTATGCTGGTGAAGACATATAAGCCAAACTGACCTACAAACAGTCATACATTTAACAATTCTGATTATTGACATGGACTCTATATTTTGATTTTATATAGGAAATTCTAAAAATAGAAATGAAAATATCTAGCCCAGTTGTATAGCACAGAAGTGTCGCAATATTACATATTTTATACCAAAGTATTCTTAAAATTTGATCTCTGATCATTCATATAGATTCTTTTTCTATCATTATGGGTGAATGATATCAATCTTCAGAATATTATTCCTGCTTTCAGCTGACACCTACTTTATCATTCATCTCCCACTCAAGTTAGATAACTGCATACAGAAATCTGCCAAGTATCCTCTATGGAACAGCAACCCTGAATCAGTTAGTGTCTTCATCATGAAAAGAGAAGCCATTTCTAGCATTACAATGGTGGCAACTGGTTACAGAGGCGGATGAGGTGCTGAGATGCAACCAGAGAAGTGAGTTGAGTGGAGACTAGAGATAGTGTGAAAGTACTCCACATAGGCTGGGAAGACAAAGGGAAGGGGCAGTGTCCATGAGCACAAGTCATCTGAAAGAGGCAGGAATTGCAGCAGAGGAGCACAGATGCTGCCTGAGATGCCACCTGTGTGTAGAGAGAAGAGTAAGGATGCCTTGGTTTCTCCCCTCCTCCCACCCTCTGCTGTGATACTAGTGCTTCCCATTGGTGGAAGCCAGCTAATAAGGAAACCCAGGAAATGCAGACTGCAAGGGTGGGGTCTCTCCCACATGATGCAAGGCAGAGCAAGGGAATGGAGAGGATTGGGACAGGGACAGGCTCAAAAAAAATTACAGACCCCACCACCTCTCGGTGAAAGGATTCCTAATACACTGCTTTGCACGATTAGCGTTGTCTCTGGAACTGGAAAGGACCTAGCCTGTTGGTATTCACTACATTGAGATTGATGAGACAGTGTGTCAGTTTTCTATTGCTGCGTGACAAATTACTACAAATTTGGAAGGTTAAAACAACATCCATTCATTAACTCCTATTTCTGTAGGTCAGGAGTTAGGCATGGCCTGGCTGGCTTCTCTGCTCAGGTTGAAATCAATGTGTCAGCTGGGCTAAATTCTCATCTGGAGATTGGGGGAAAAATCCACTTCCAAGCTCATTTCTGTCATAAGCAGAATTCAGTTCAATAATTACCACTGGTTGGTGTGGATCTGAATTCCCCGATGCCAGACTGGCTGTGGCTGAGGGCTGCTCTCAACCACTAGAGGTCACCTGAATTTCTTGCCCTACGGCTCCCTCTATCTTTAAACCAGCAACAGGGTTCAAATCCTTATACTTTAAATCGCTGGCTTCCTCCTCTGTGACCAGCCAGAGAAAACTCTGCTTTTAAAGAGCTTATACAATTTCCCTTTCTTAAGGTCAGCTCTACCATGCAACATTACCTAACCTAATCATGGGTTAAAATTTGTCATGTATCATGCAGGCCCTACACACTGGTGGTTGGGAGGGTTGGAGTGGGCAGAAAATCTTGGAGGCTGTCTTAGAGTTTATAATTCTGCCTACCACAGATAGGATGGGAATAAAGTTTCACTTTCTAATTTTTTCCCCAACCAACGAGTTATGGGAGAAGTATACAGAACCAGATGTAAACTATTGGTTATTGTCCTTGTGACTGGACAGTGATTTGTAGCTTGTGACCCGAGAACTTTGTGTAGTAAAATTTAGGTAGTGAAATTTTTATGGAAATGGAAATGACGTTAATGATGCAAAAGTTTGCTAAAAAGCAGAGATTATTTAAAGAAAACTTCAGCTAAGTGAACCTTTCCTGAGACATGATAATTCCAATTAGTGTGAATTGAAAGTTTCACTGTCTACGAACCCAGGAAGAATTTATTGCTTCTTAGAACTGTAATTGATGGGGGAACTAAGCCTGTACTTAGAAACTGATTTGCTTGGTTACTTTATCTTGGTTCCTCTGCCTGATGTTTCCTTTATAATTCTACAAGGAAAACTGTGTCATGAATTTATCATAACAATCATCTGAACAGTTTCTTCTAATTATCAAAAAGATATTTCATTTTAAGAAGGCAAATATCACCCTGAGCAAATTTTCAAAAAGCATCAATCTACAAGTGGATAGATCCAGTGTTATGTAGTCTGGCAAAAGTAGTATATATAAGCGTGCCAACATCATGGGTGTGTGACCTGTGAACTGCACAAGACCCCACCATTAGAACACCCCCCCCACACACACACACTTAGTCTAATGTTCTGCTGTCACTGACTTGAATATTTAACCATTTTTCAGCAAGCGGCTCCATATTTTCATTTTCACTGGTCTCCAAAAATTATGTAGACAGTTCTCTATATAAATAATGAATTATATTAGTAATTTACATTTTGATTGTGTTGGAAAAATTCAAGCTGTCAATTATTTTAGTCAACTTTATAGAGTAAATTTAGCCTACCAGTTCTGAGGAAAGTAGGTTAAACCTCAGAGTTAGATTATATGAAACTGAATGTGACCACAGGATTTTTTTTTTCTGCATTACATACTCATCATTTCAAGTAGACAATAAGGATGGGGTACAACATTACATCTTCAAATGTTACTTTCAATGGAATGAAAAATAATAATCGACTGGGTGGTAAACATTTTGATAATAGACAATGGTTTGCTGAGATCTTAACACATTGTTTGTGATCATTAAATTTAATTGATAGTGAGGTTTGTAAAATAAGCTGTTAAGACTAGAAGAATATTTTAATTTTACCATCTCAGATAATCAACTATAGGGTAGAAATGTTCATAGCAAACGTTGAAGATGTAACAAAAGGCAAAAATATAGCATAGTGATTGTGAGTGTGGGTTATGGAGCTTCATTACCCACTTATGAATCCTGGCTCTGCCATTTTCTAGCTATGACTAGAGAATTAAAGAGAAGGGCTATGTGATAACACTGGTTTTCTTTAAATCATACTTTCTTACTTAATTGAAACAATTTAAGGGTAATTCTGCCTCAGTGGAGACTCATATTTCCAATTTCCTATTCTATGTCATATCTGGATAGCTAATAAGCTTCTCAAATTTAAAGTATTTAAACAGAAATCTTGATCTACCTCCAGTCCCTAACTGGTCTCTGCCAGTGTCCTTCAAATTAGAAAATGGCACCACTACTCATCCCATTGATAGGAACAAAAACCTAGGAATCAGTCATTGAACTTCTTTTTTTCTACTCCAAACATCTAATCTATCAGCATGTTTCAATGGCTCTAACTTCTAAATATATCGTGAAAGTGTATTCACTATATCTACCATTTTTGCTCCAGGTCGATCTATTTTATCTCTTGCCTAGACCACTGTGAGCTTTCAACCAGCATCCTAGCTTCCATTCTTTCCCCTATTATCTGCATAGCATTACAGAAATCCTTTCATAATGTAAATCAGATCATGTCATTTCCTACTCTGAATATTAAATATCCCAATGGCTTCCTATCACTCTTAGAATTAATTCCAAATTCAACAACAAACACATAAACAAATAAATCATCCTCCGTGATCCTGGCCATGTCTATGACCTCACTTCCATCCACTGTTGGCCTTCCCTTATCCTCTATCCACTCTGCCCATCTTGCTGTTGCTCAAACATGCAAAGCATGTTCCTGCCTCAGGGCCTTGGTCCTACCATTCTGTATGCCTTGAATGCTCTTGCATCAAATGTTCACATTAATTCAGTTCCCTGGTCAGAGAAGACTTCCCTGACCACTCCTTCCAAAATTGACTTCTCTGTGTTTCCTTATTATTTATCTTGCAAAATTTTGTCTTTAAGCCACTTATTACTAATTGATATTAATTCATTCTGACTCCTTTACTAAAATACAAGCTACTTGATGGGAGAAACTTTGCTTATCTTGTTGACTAGTTCATTCCCAGCACTTACAACAGTCACCGACACTTAGAATTCCATCAATAAATATTTGTTGAGCAAGGACGTAGAGGGTGACACAATGTAGATAGAAAAGTGGATGATCATACTCTCATAAAGTTCTGATTCAAAAGATCCTATTTGCATTGTTTTCTTCAAATACAGATTCAGAAAGAAAAATCTATTTTTTAAAAGTCATGAAGTTTCTTAGAAATGACTATTATCATCTTGGTACATATTAAGTTTTCAATAAATATCTGTAAGTCATGCTGCTCATGACAATATATGTCAATCATGTATTGAGTGAATGAGTGAATGAGAGATGTATTGAAAAAATAAGTGAACTATGGTAACCATGAAGTTAAGAAAGAAATATACAAAATTAAAAGTTTACTGAATTAAAGTGAAGCTAAATATTTGAAATGCTCATATCCTTTGGTGTAATCAAGCAGTTATGGAGAAAAAAATGGCCAACCACTTATGAGGTGTTTGTTTTGGTTTAACTTTCTTTTAGCTAACAAAGAATATTATCAGAAAGACCAGGTGAGGCAAAGATTGATATGGTAGTGAAATGCTAGCTGCCATAACAATAACCTTCACATTTCACTAGATTAATATGACACAAATTTATTTTTCTTTCATACAAAGTCCAAGTGAGTATTTCTGATTTCAGATATTCTCCTTCAAATAGAGATTTAGTGACCTGGGCTACTTCCTTCTTGTGGCTTCCCTATCTTTAACATGTGTTTTTATGGGTCACCATATAGAGGAAGAGGCTAGAGGTTCACACACAGCAGATTCTTATGGATCAATCTGAAAATCCCATATTTCATGACCATTCACATTCCATTGATTGGCAGTAAGTCACATGGTCACACATAAACAAAGAGTGACTGAGGGATGTAGTCCAAGAAGAAGGGGAGACAGGTTTACTGAGCATGTAGTAAGCTTTGCCATGCAGTTTGGGATTTAACTAAGGAAAGTACAGAAGTTTCTCTAGGATAAATTGTGTTGGCATGCATTGGGATGTATGTGTATATATACAGAGAGAGAAAAGTGCAAACAGTTAAAGTGTACTTAGAGGAACATTTAATTTAAAAAAGGTCGTACGGTTTGCATTGCTAGTACTTGGGAATATAACAAGATGCTGCCTATTGTGGGGACCAGAATTGGCCACCTCAAGCACTGAAGGAGACTTTGACCTTCCCTGCCCCACTAACTGTCTGAAGGGATTTGGGATGGAAGGCCTGTCCCTGAGATAACTCTGGGTATCCATAGACTGAGAGGGCCTTTTCTGGGCCTGTTCTTATCAAAGTCCTGTTTACCAGACATTTACATTTATAAGAGAAATCTCCATTTGTAAAGGTATCTCTTTCTCTGTACCAGGAAGAAGGGGTGATGACTTTATCTCTAGGGATCTTGTCAGTGAGGAAAGAGAAAAAAATCTGCATACTCTTGTTTACTGTGCTCTTCTTGTAATCTCTCATGACTGACACCCTCAACCCCCTAAAAATCCTCATTTGTCTATATAAGAGGAGAACCTCCGCCATTCTGGCGAGAGATACTCAGTTTCCCCGGGTCTCTCCTATGTATACATGTTATAAAGCTTTGTTTGATTTTCCCCTGCTATTTGGCCTCCTGTCAGTTTAATTTGTAGCCCAGCCAGAAAGGGCCCAGAGTGGGTAGAGAATGCTCTTTCTCCCCTTCACTATCAAGCTTGAAATTGGGAAAATAAATTCCCCTTTGTGAGGTAAACTCTATGAACAGCACATAATGGATGTGAGCCTAGGCATGCAACACAGGAAAAAGAAAGTGTGGCTTCCTGGCTGCTGGACTTGTCTCACCTGGAAGAATGAATGTATTAACATATCCAACAATATAATAGTCCACACTATTAGAGAACATATCGGAATCATAGACACAAATGTTGGCAGTGACATGTAAAGTTGTCTGAAGATAGATAGCTTTAATCAATGAACATCAAATATTCTGGTCATTCCCATGGCAATATCTTAGCCTGGTGTCATTAAGCGTTTGAATCACCTAATTCAACATGTTCTGATCTAATGCACATCAAGGAAAACTGTCATTCTTGTGCAGCTATGCCGACACAGAGAGAACTTGCTGCTTATGGGGCTTTTGGGAATCCCTTAACCCTGTGGTGGTGATTTCCCAAAGGAGTTAATGATGGCTTCTGATTGTGATTCAGTAGCAAAATGTTGAACATGACCATGCAAATATTTATGAGCTGTACGATAGCTACGGTTTCACTGTAAGCTAGTGTATTGGCATTCTAGCCTCCAACCTAGTATTGTGTGCATTTTCATTAATCTGTGAAGTCTTTCCAGGGCTTGCTGCTTAACCTTGAGTGGAGAAAAGGACAAATCTCTTGGTCTTTAGAGTGTGGAATCATAATACATATTTTTTCTTGTTGTTTTTTATATCACTTCTAGCTTTACTTTTTACTATTTTCTATATGTTAGATTTATAAAGCAATTATAGAATATCAAGAATCCCCTGCCCTTTATAAATACTTTCAGGTGTGAGTTTAAAGTGAGTACAGAATAAATAACTCTGAAACAAACCCCCCAAAAAATGATATCTAAAGCAAGATTTACACTGTGTGAAAATTAGTTACAATCTCGGGCAAATACTAAAACAGTGAAGCAGGGATACCTACAGAATACATCTTCAATGTTAGGAAATAGGCATGCATTCATGTTTTAAAATAATATTTGAGTTGTATTTTCTTAAAGTTCAAAATGCTTCAATAGTATAACAAATATTTAACACTACATTTAAAGGAGAGTCCTCTGATCCATTTGCACTTACTTATGCATGCATCACCATTCTCTTTCCTATGAGCTAAGAACGATTTCTTTATGTGGAAATTATTTTATAAGTATATGGCGGAGATAGGCTATTCATGCCATCTAAAGCGTATAAGAACATTGCTCTGTGAGCCAATACAAATTAAAATGATTCAAACACCACAAGAAAATGTTTTTAAGTTATCTGTTGTAGAAGCTGCATTTTATATTAGCTTTCAACTAAATATGACATTTAGAGCAGAAAAGTTTATAATTTGCTAACCAAACTTTTAAATCCATATTGACTAACACACCATACAAATTCTTCATTGGAAAAAATATCCTCAAAGCAATTGTAAAGTAGTATTTTGACTTAAAATTAGAGGAATTAGGAATAAATTTAGGCATTCAGTTCAATGTATCCAAAATGTGAGGGATTGAATTAATTTTGAAATATAGGTAAAATTTACTGTAGAGATTTCATTTTCAAACAAAATAAGGTGAAGATTTGAGCTACTAATATGACTATGAAAATGCAAATGGACCTCAAAACTAACTTAAAAAGTCCTCTCTCAGGGACAAAGAAACTGTGAGCTTAATTATGGTAATTATCGTTTGTAGACCTGCTCCACTGGGCTTCTCTGTGGTGATGAAATAAGGAGAATTACCTGTTTACCTCCCATCTCTGGAAGAACAGATGCCATTTCTACACAAACATATACAGTGCCCGCTCGTCCAACTTCAGTCAGTAGCTTTCTATCTACAGAGGCTCCAAGACTATGGACCATAACAAATACTTATCCACTTGACCAAGGTAAGTAGATGAGACTAAGATATGGAGAAGTTTGAATTTGAGAAAGTGTGAATTGAAACATATTTTCTGACATTTCAATTTTTATTTTTTTTGAGAGACATGATCTTTCAGAGATGTAAAATTATATTAGAATTCTTGTTGGTTATGTTTTAAGTTTTAAGAATATTGATTTCCTTTGCTAATAAATACTTTTTCTGGAAGAGTGTAAAAAATGTTCATTAATAGTCTTTATTCTGATATGTAAATTTTGGTAAATAACTGGACCCCAATCCCAGCTCATTTCGTTTTAACTATCAATAAAACTTATTTAAAAGGGCCTTGTACTACTCGCCTCATTATGTCTTTATTTAATATCCTCTGAATCACCGTATGTAAATTCACATTCCTATCAATTTACTGGAAAAACACTCAGATATTTAAAAATCTGCTTTTTTCCTCTTGTGAAGTATTTTGACAATTTGAGTATGTTTTGATGTCTTATTATTTAGTTTACTAAATCAAATGATGTCATATTGTAAATGATATATCATATGTTAAATTCCAAATTCACTCTTCAAATAGTTAATGTAACTCAGGACAATTAAAATGAGAATTACAGACATTAACAACAAGTTCTTTGTTTAAGAAAAAATATTTTTGAAGGCTATTGGATATTATAATCAGAAAGGTAGACTGCTCTATTTTTTGTCTATATAATTTCTCTTTTTTTAAAGAATTAAGTTGAAATATGTTATGTAGGGTAAAGAATACTTTTCCTTTTTAGAAAGTAACATGAGATTTCTAACCCAACAGGTCAAATATCCATTGATTCTATCAATGACAAAGAGTCATAAATTTTCATGTTTTATAGTTCAAAGGAGTCATTTGGTTTGGAATATGTCGATTCTATGCAACACCATTTGTTCTGATTTTGGCCCTCCCATGGAGTGAGAATAATAGAAGTCTTTGCATTTGTGCAGTTTGTAAAGTCACCAAACTTTCTCATACCCTTTTATTAGAAATGTGATTTACAGAGCCCTATTTGTCTGCATAGAATGGGTGCAAAGTGGCAGTGCAATATGCAGAAGATTCAGCCCAGGGCCAAATCTGTTCGTTTTTAATTTATTTTTCTGATTCTTTCTTTCCTTTTCTCCCCCTGCCTTTTCCTCTCTAAAGATCCAAAGCAGACAAATATTTTCAAGCATGATGTTCTCCCAACCACTGGTTTGGCAGCATTCAGTACTGGCATATCCTTTGAAAGATATTTACTCAAAGAACTGATTTCCACTAAAGACCTTTTAGTAAAACACAGTCTTCTTTCTTCCACAGATGTTTCCTCTTCTCAGTTTCTGAATTTGGGTGTTCATGACCCAGCACAAATTGTCTGGGGCAAAACATCTGTACCACATACGCCTCTCCAAGCTTCAGCAGCCACACCACAATTCTTTTTCCCCAATAGCGGAGAGAGGACTCCATTTATCATTTCTTCCTTAATGACAGATTTTATTTTTCCTACACAGTCTTTGCTATTTGAGAGCAATCGGAATGTTGCCTTATCAGCTACTACAATGAGTTCAGTGATGAGTCGCATTCCAGGGGCTGATACTGAGTTAAACAGGCCCTCATTACTCTCCCATGGATTACTCTCCCTGCGCACAACTGCTTCCACAAGTGCACCTCCAAATGTCTCTAGGGGGGCTCAAGAGGATATTGAAGAATATTCAGCTGTTTCCTTAATTTCAAGAAGAGAGGACTGGAGATTGCTGAGCTCCTCAATGTCTCCCATTTCTCCTGCTAAGATAATTATATCCAAACAGGTAGCCGTCTTAAACTCATCAACTCTGCACCGATTCACTACTCCAGCCTCCATTACCAGCGAATATCAGGTTATGACTGAATCACCTAGCAACCGGAGACTCACAAACATCACATCACAGTCTGCTGATTCTTTAAGTGAATTAAGCCAAACATGTGCAACATGTTCTACGACTGAAATAAAATCCTCTCATGAATTCTCAGATCAAGTTTTGCATAGCAAACAGTCCCACTTTTATGAGACATTCTGGATGAACTCAGCAATATTAGCCAGCTGGTATGCACTAATGGGAACTCAGACTATTACTTCTGGGCATTCATTTTCTTCTGCTACTGAAATAACGCCATCAGTGGCATTCACAGAACTGTCATCGTTATTTCCTTCCAGAAAGAGTACAAAAAGAAGAATTTTAACCCCATTCTTGGAAGACTCCATTACCCCATCAAGTAATTTGGATGCTAATTTATGTTTGGATGAGAACTGTTTATCCATCGTCCCTTCACAAACTGTCTCCTCAGACCTGATGAATTCTGATTTGACTTCAAAACTGACTACTGATGATCTTTCAGTATCAGGAAACATGTTAAAACTATTGAAAATAGGACGATATGGAATAACTATGGGTCCCACAGAGGTACTGAATCAAGACAATTTACTGGGTGTGCAAGAGAGTAAAGGATCTCATGAACAGCTTAAACTTCACACAAGTGATTGTTCTCTAGATTTCGAATTAAATTTAGCAAGTCATCCAGAAACTATACATTCAAGTGACCTCAAAAACAACCTGTATATAGACTCAGTGTTTGATTTTTCAGAAGTAACCTCTAACGTGGCATTTTATACAGTTTCAGCAACTCAGTCGCTTCCAATGCAGACCTCTTTCCCCATATCTGTTCTTACACCAGATTGGACATATTATACAGATTATCTGACCTTAAAGTCTGATTTAAAGGAAGAGGTCAGAACTTCTTCAGAATGGTCCAGATGGGAACTTCAGCCCAGTGTGCTTGTTCAGGAATCTGCTGCCACCAGTCAGAGGCTTTCCACCACTGGATCTATTACTTTGACTTCACTGGAGTCCATTCCAGCACCTCGTCAGCTGACGATTTCTGGTGAGTTTCTCAGTTTCAATTCAGCAAACTTTTAGAAATGAGTTTCTTTTCTATAGAGAAGAAAGAGCCTGTCGTGGTCACCAGGTGCTCTAAACAGCCTCTTTGTGATCAGGGCAGCAGCCAGTTCAATTGAGTGGCACCTGCTGTTGTACCTGACACAGATGGTTATTCTTTACGCACTGCCACCAAGGCTACCAGATCAATACAGGAGTGTGCTGGAGACGGCTATACTGCTGGCAAGCAATCAGAAACTGAACTCGTTCAATTCATTACAATGGATCTTTCAAAGTTTAGGAATAACTTTTATTATTCTCATTTCTTGAAATAGCTTCTTTGTCAGGTTGAACACAATATAGTGTACACTTTCTAACATTTTTTTCAGAGCTGGTATTTTTTTTTTAATGGGAAAGATGAAGAAATCAAGGGAACTTTAGATTGGGTTTTACCACCCTACATGGTGTGTTTTATCATTTTTTTAAGGCAAAGCTGTGATGCTTTCATTGTATATAACTCAGAATATAAGTTAAATTCACATCCTTTATTTAACAAAAACACTATATAAAAATTGAAACAAGATAATATCCCATGTGTGAATTTGAATTCAGTCTTGAAATAATTAATGAAAGACACTTTTCTTAGATGACAGTTCTTACTTTAAAGCACTTTAGAAATTACTCATCTTCTCTACCCTTGTAATTACTATCAAATTGGAAAGTATAAAAAATGTTTAAAGAATTGTATTTAGCAAAAAGAGAGGATTTTCTCCATTATTTAAAGAAGTTCTATCTTTGTGAAATTTCAAGTATAAGTTTGTACCTGTGAAGTTAATTTTTCTTCAATGAGAAATTTATAGGTTTTGTGTGTGTATATGTGTGGTTATGTGTGTATGCTTCTGAAGAAACACATATCAACCTTTAAAAATTTTAGATGTGTGATTTATGGCTGGCAATTCAGTAATACAAAAAACCAAATCATTATATTTGGTATGTCCAATATGATATGATTTTCTTTACAAAGTTTCTAAAAGTGACATCATGAATTTAATTACAAATTTAACTGTGGTATTCTCCTCTTACTTTTACAAGATGATAGCTTGTTGTATAACTGTTATGACTCATTGACAATGCCTAATACATACTTCCCACATATAAGGGTGTTAGTAAATGCAACTGACTTATACTTTCTCCTGTCATACACTTCACCCCATAGCCACTCTTTGCAAATAATCAGAACACAAATTCTCCGTTTCCAGGAAATGAAATCCTAGGTTTTCCCTCTATGAATAAAACCTTGTCACTTTCCATTGTTCCCATCCTCTCACTCCAACTGCAAACACTCTTTGATACTTTTGACTCCTCCAGTTCTCCTAGTCTTTCAGTTTCACTTGCCTCCCTAATCATTTTAGACATATCAATCAATTACAGGGTGCTTGCTGGCATTTTCCAATATGTTCACATATTGTGTTGTCAGGATCAAATCACAAAATAGAATGCACACTCCAATTGAGTATTTGAGAAGAGTTTAACAGAGGGATTATTTGCAAAGATAAGGGTAGAGTTTAAGGAAAACAAGGGATAGTGTGGTTCTGAAGGGAATAGTAATGGCAGAATGTCATTGCTACCCCTAGGCCTATGGACAAAGGAAATAGCAGATTTCAGGACCAAAAACCTTAAGAAGGAAGCTGCCAGTTTACAGAAGCTTTGGCCTTTAGGAGAAGGACACAGGATTCCAAGGCAAACCAAGCAGGAGGAGACCAGGAGATATATACCAACCTCACTTTCTTCTTGTCTTCTACTCTCCTGCTGGTGCTTCCCATTGGTCAAACCCATTCATAGGTGTGAATGATGTTTAAAAACACATCTGGTCTAATCTGTTCATGTAAGGAAAAGGTGATGTAGGCCATAGCAGAATGACCTGCAGTGCTAAAATCTTAACTCGGTTCCATGGCACTGCCAAAATATAGAATGAGTGTGTAACAGATGCAGGGAGAATTTCCTTGTCTGTTTCTAAAGTGGACCATTGACTGGCTATTATTTCTTCCCTACACACTACTTCCATGCCAGAAAAGTATAGAAAGCCTGTGATTCTGGGCTCCCTTGTTCTGGTGGATTCTTTACACTGCATTGGGTTACTGAGAAAAAATGACACTCCAGGTAACCTCTTGTGATTAGCAAAGGAGCTACCTCTAACAATATATTTCTTAGAGTTTTGTGTAACTTTTAAAGTACATGATTGTTTATTCTGTAGTATAGTGACAGTTCTATTAGGTTGAATCACAGTTGTCTTTCTCAGCCATCCTCAAATCCAGACCAGTCTTTGTGGTTTGGTTTAACTCGTGAAGCAAATGACGTTTAAGAAAAAAAGTAACATTTTCTAGCAGTTCAGTATTATTTTCCTATAGCAATATGACTCTCTGTTTTTCTATCAGTTATTTAGGATGGATATAAAAGAGAGCAGCAAAAGCTCTTGATCCAATATTCTCTAATAGCAGTGGATAACAAAAATAGTACAGAAATCTAAAGTTTGTATGAGTTCCATTTATTCCAATCATAATTGTGAAATTCCAATTGTTTTTTTTTTGTGTGTGTCTGTGTGAAGAAGACTAGCCCTGAGCTAAGATCCTTTGCCAATCCTCCTCTTTTTGCTGAGGAAGATTGGCCCAGGGATAACATCCATGCCCATCTTCTTTTACTTTATATGGGATGCCACCACAGCATGGCTTGACAAGCGGTGCATTGGTCTGCGCCCAGGATCCAAACCTGTGAACCCCAGGCCACCAGAAGCGGAGTGTGCGAACCTAACCACTATGCCACCAGGCCAGCCCCTGAAATTCCAAATTTTAAAAACATCCAGTGCAATATTAATTAAATTCTGGTAATTGTCAAAGGGATTTTCTTCCAGGAATAAAAGGGTGAGTCAATGAAGATATTTAATAATATAATTTACTACATCATTAGGTAAAAGACTTTGACACTCGGTTTATAGTTTACAGTATTTACTTTTTCTCTTTTTTATCCATTACAAGGAATTTGCATTACCTCCAGATGTTTTTGGCATCTATTATTATTTCTCAAAATTAACAAAATATAAATAGCTCAGAAAAATAGTCAATGTCATTCTTAATGTTGAAATAGAAGAGGTAATTCCATTATACTCATAAACGAGTCAAAATGCCTTATGTACACATATGCACATATTTCTTACATACCATTTATAATATATAATGGAAAAATGCACAAATTAAGTAACCAAAATAATAAACTACTGATATTGAAAATTGTATAGGACAAAGTTAAAGAGACAAAATTTATTGACTGCCCTAAAAATAGATAAATGGAAATATGATATTCTTATTTGAGGTTCAGAAATGTGAGCCCTTAATATTACATAAATACACATTTGAGAAGTATAAAGCAATTTCAAACAAGTTCAAGTGAGATAATCTGTAAGTCATTTTAATGTGCAGGAGAACAGCTAGGGAAATGTTGACTGGGAATCACAGTAAGGGAGCTTCTATGTTTACATAACATATTAAAATAAACTATAATAAAATATGATGATATTATTACAGGAATAGGAAACGGAAATAGAATAGAAAGTCCAAAAACACATGTTAGATATAAAAGTACAAAGGGGAAATTTGAATCGATAATGATTTTAATATTTACTAAATTGTATTTATGCATTCTGTTATTTTGAAAATTCTTTCTCTACATATTATACCAGAATAAGTTCTATGAAGACCAACTAGAAAAAATTGCAATATAAAACATTAAATAATCCAAATAAAATGTCAATATTTATTTGATCTCTAAATGTAAATTTTAAGCCTAAAAGCAAAAATAGAAAATTACAAATGAAATGTTGATAATGAGTACATTTCATAGTAGAATAACTAAAATTAATACCCTTCTAAGCCAAAAATGGTTATAAACATTGTGAAAGCAAATATATGCAAAAATGTGTTGCCTTATAAGATAAACATATAATTAAGTACTCTCAAATCAAAGAGAAAAAGCTGACCACTCGAATAATAAAACAATTTGTTACTGACAGACAGTAAAAATATATTTAAAAATCATCAGGAGCAATTGAAAATACATATCAAATTTAAAATGAGATACAAATTTTATCCGTTTATTAATTTTTTTTTTCAATTGTAATACTCTGAATTGGTGAAAATACTCTATTGGGGAGAGAGTAGATTGGCACCATCTTCTGGAGGGTTACTTGCCAGCAATAATTTAAAAAATTTTAAATATAACTTCAATTTTAGGAAATTATTATCAATATACCCCAAATTGTATTATTAAAATAATATTTGTAAACAGCTCTGTCCAAAAGTGGTGGATTTATTAAATAAATATTGACATGGAAAATTGCTCCTCTCATATTACTAAACAGAAGTGATAAAACCACATACACAATATATTTGCAAATACATGGGTACATGCAAACCACACACATGCATACATAGGATTCTTCCAAAACATTAAAGAATGTTTTTAATATTTATTTTTATTTTCTAAAAGTTTTATGCTGATTATATATTTTTATAACTAGAATAAAATGTTTTCACAAATATTTGTTTATAGTGAGAAAGAACATTTCAGAAAGTACATTTAATTATTTTATTCATATTCAATCAAAATAGTCAAGTTCTTACAAGAATCTTGAGAAAAATATGCATGTAGAAAATCATTGCTAATCAGCATTCTTCTAGTGACAGGTAATTGAAAAAAATTGCACTATAGAATATAGTTCTCTGAAATAGTACAGAGATACATCTTTATGTTAAATGCGCCATTTACTTTTTTGTGTGTGTATGTGAGAAAGACTAGCCCTGAGCTAAGATCCTTTCCCAATCCCCCTCTTTGTGCTGAGGAAGACTGGCCCTGGGCTCACATCCATGCTCATCTTCTCTACTTTATATGGGACACCACCACAGCATGGCTGACAGGCAGTGCATTGGTCCGCACCAGGAACCAAACCTGCAAACCCTGGGCTGCCAGAAGCCCAGTGCGGGAAATTAACCACTACGCCACCGGTCCAGCCCCACCATTTACATTCTTTTAAACTAAATTACTATGTAGATGTTGAAATCATTAGTAGCATTTCTACAGCATTCTTTAGTTTTTAGTGAAAAAAAACTGAATGGAATTAATCACATCATTTTATTCAATGTTAAGATGTTTGTTGACTGACTACTTCGTGACGGCACCAGACACCACTGTAATTTTTTGTTTGTTTTCTCGTCTTTTTGTTTTGGCTCAGAAGCACTCAGACATGAATTATACCTTTTCAAAACAATCACAACTGTTTCTTATTTTTATCTATTGGCAAGTTTTGAATCATATTTATATCCTAAGGGTTTCAAAAGGCTGATATTTACATTTTATAAACCAACAAATGGGGAGGAAGAAGTTTTCCTTCTGGTGAAAACTACTAAGCACCGAAGGAGATGTCACCAGAAACATGACACGTCTACTACACCTACCAAGTTACTCTCCTGCATGGGGAGCCTCTCTAGACCCTGTCCCTGGTGGTCAAGGAAGTATTTACATAGAAAACTGAAGCTTTTGTCACAATATTTAATAGTCACTTTTGTTCTAACTTAATTGCAATGTATAAAACAAATCCCATTCAGAACCAACCCAGTAATAAGCCCTGCTGGTTTTCCTGCAGCTCAGTCTGTATCTGCTGAAACCCAGCCCACAGCAGCTGTAAAGTCGGAAGTAAACTCCTGACGTTTTCTTTCCTGTATAGCTCCCAGCACTTTCACAAATGAATGCCCTGTGCTTTTTGTGTTGTGCTCATGTGCAGTATTCACGAGCAGTCATTATTTGCATTTTATTCCCACTGATCACTGAAATGAATAGTATAATCGACACCATACACAAAATATAGTAGTAGAGTGAATATAATAATTTAATAATACACATTTTTAATGCATGTTATGGTTCTTTGGTTTCAAAACACTTTCATCTCCATTGCTGAATACCAGCTCAGCAGGATGGGACCTTGGGAAAACTAATAGCTTAGATCAGGGATTGGCAATGTATGGCCTGCAGGTCAAACCTGGCCACCACCTGTTTTTGTAAAGAGTTTCCCTGAAACACAACTATACCAATTTGTTTACTTACAGTCTATGGCTGTTTTCGTACTATGGTAGCAAAATTTGAGTAGTTGTCATGGAGGCCTTGTGGTCTATAAAGACTAGAATGCTTACTAACTTGTCCTTTACAGGAAAAGTTTGCCAATCCCTGGTGTAGCCAAATGTGTGAGTTTTTATTATTCTCAGGCTAGTATACTTTACTTTCCTGGCCAAGGTGTTAATATCAGCCATACATGGACTCAGAAAAGTTTGGCTTCCAGACATGCTTAATTTCATTGTGCTATCCCAAGTCACAATATCCCTGTCTTCTGAAATGTTCTGACAGCGCCCTGGTTTAGAGTGTAGACTCTGGTAAACCCCCATCACTCGCTCTTTGTGAATCCCTCAGATCTGTGTGCAGGGCTGGCTTCAGGGGTGTGTAGCCTGTGTAGTCACACAGGATCCCATCCTCCGAAGGAGCCCACATTTGGCAGAGCCATGGTGTGTGGGAATTCAGCAAGACTCAAAGGGAGTAGACAGTAAAGGAGATATGGAAGTCAAAGACGTCCAGAGTGGTGGTAGAATCTGCATGTAGCAAGAAGTGAAATAAAAGCAGTTGAGCTTGTTTGTTTCAATGTTCAATGTCAGTTTGTGCCAAGAACAAAATGCATGTACTAGCCATGAAATATGAATTGTGTAATTTTGATGATTCCACTGGAGTTTAATTCTCTTATATTTGCATTTAAAAGTGACATTGCACAATAAAAAGATCAATGGTAAATTTATGCTAATAATGGAAAATTTTAATTTTTCTTAGAATGACATTAAACAGCAAAGAAAAAATACCATGAAAAGTTGGGAGAGAGACCACAGAAAAAAGGAAGAAGCTTTATATTTTAGTACCTTTCATGGGGTATTTTTCCTGCATTGTTTGAACAAATGACCCTGTATTTTCATTTTGCACTGGGCTCAGCGATGTACATGTATGTGCGTATCCGGCCTGTCTGTGCTCCACTGTTCTGATACTTTCTTCCCTTCTCTGCCATGCCAGTTTCATGCTGACCACTTAACTGTTAGAATCCTCTAGGGTTTGTTCTTAAACTTTACCCGTCTCTCTTTTCTTTTCCTTTCTTTCCACATCCTTCTCTCTTCTTTTCTCAATTCTCATTGCTTTTTTCCACAATTTGTCTTTGGAGATATAGCACCCACATTCATGGCTTCAAATGACATGCAGTCTATTTTCAGACTAACATTTTTAACTATCAGTCCCTCGAAAACTTAAGATAAAATCTTTATGTCCCCAGTACCACAACCTTCATTTCTCTCCAATCCCATGCTTTCTTCTCCCCTGATTCATGTCTCAGACATGAAATTTATATCCATCTACATTCTCAAGGTTCAGGGTAAACTTTATTTTATCAAAAGTACTATGAATTGTATCCACAAAGTTCTCCCATCCAGCCTCTTCACTCAAGTCACTGTTATTACTCCAGTTCAAACTCTGATCATGTCTTCTGGACTCATGACGTACTCTCTAAAATGGGCTGTTTCTAATCTCTATTCTCTCTTCCACATTACTTTCAGAGTTGTTTTTCTTATGTGACTTTTCCTTCTTTTGCTTAGAAAGCTTCAAGGGATCTTCATTTCCTATAAAATCTGGTTTAAAATCCTAAGCTTTCCAACTACAATAGTCAACCTTGATCGTGTCATCTAATGTCATTCTCTCCACCCATCCCTACCCTATTTTATGACTAACCACTCCTCAATCCTATTATTCAGTTGCACAACCCTGCACTTTAGTGTTCATAGTCCCTCCCCATGAATGCCCTCTTTTGCTCAGTTTGCCAGAATTCGTATCCTGAGGCCCAATTCAAATATCACCTTCTACTGGAAGACTTGTAAAAACACTTACAATTTAATTTTCCCTTTATTTTTGCTCCTATAGAACATTGTGCATGAGTCAATGTCAACTTTACTTTGGTCATTTGTTGTTTTATTAGCTTCCCTCAACAGTATTTGTGCATTTTCAGGACAGTAGCCTTAGGTTAATAGATATAATGCCTTACCCAAAGCTTTGCCGTAATTATGGAGATCCCAGGAAAGACTGTAAAACATCTGTCTTAAAACTGGTCGCAAAGACTCTCTTCAATTTAATATAATTTAGGGAGGCTGAGCAATGAAGGCTGCTCTGACCAGAGTAACATAAGCTGTGGATGTGTGGGAGCCAAAGGGTAGGAGAAATACCTAGGACTGAAGAAATAAACAAGGCTGAAGTGTCTGGCCCCATAAGGAAGAAGATGGATCACTCAAAATATAGTAATCTCAAGGAATTATCAACTTAATTATGATTCAGGATGTCTTTGGGTATGTAAGTGACTTGATACCAGGAGACTCTAGGTAGCTAATGAGACAAGTAAAGATGGGGAGGCCATGGTTTATTTCTGGGTAATCAGCCAGAATCGAGCTTGATTCCAGAAGTCCAGGAAGCAGGATTCATTTGGGAAACAACTGTCTGTTCTTTAGCCAGGGTTCCCAGTACAGCTGAAGTTCAAGGCAGAATATCATAAAAAGTTGGAGTATGAGTGAGGATGGCACTCTTTTTTTTTTTTTTTTTTGCTGAAGGCGATTTGCCCTTGGCTAACATCTATGCCAGTCTTCCTCTCTTTTGTATGTGGATGGCTGACACAGCACAGCCACTGATGAGTGGTGTAGGTCCACACTGGGAACTGAACTGGGGCTGCCAAAGTGGAGCGCACCACACTTAACCACTAGGCCATGGGGCTGGCCCCAGCCCTTGATGTTTTAAGCAGAGGCTATAAGCAACCTGAATCACCCAGCCCTGTGATCTGGGCCAGTGTTCTAATAAGGCGTGGGGAGGACAGTCACAGGGAAGAAATGATTTGTCCAAGAAACAACACAGATACTCAGTGGGCATCTTTGCATATTATGGCAATGAAGACAAAATTCCTGGTTTTAAGGATAATCGTAATAACAGTGGCTGCCATGTATTCAATACCCACTGAGTAACTGACAATGACCTGGGGCTGAAGATCTGGTCCCCTCACAACTCTGCAGATGAAAACATGTAGGTGTTGGAGTTGGCATTGTGTTTGCAAGATCCAGATATGATGAATTTTAAGGGCAGCGTATTGTCCAATGAAAGGAGTGAGGCTCTACTTACTCTTCACGTCCTTCATGTCATCAGTGGCTCCCATGCTTGGGCAGCTCTCAGCTGAGCCTTCTCATGAATGGCATCCCTTCCTCCGGGCAGGAATGAAGGGAAGCAAGGGAGCAAGGTTCAAAACTGGGGTAAGGACCTGAGGCCCATGGTCTTTGGCCCATGGGTAGGAAAGACATTTCTAATTCTGCTAACAAGGAGAATCACTTGCTTGTCCACAGATGTACTTTTCCTCAGTTCTATTTACTATTGTCAGTCACTTGTACACAGGAAATTAATAAAAAGATATTTCTATTGCCTCCCAAATCTATTTATACTGGAAGCATGTGATGCAGTACAAGTTGTCACTTTTATGAACATAAATCAGTAATATTTTGAGACGCTATTTAATGTCAATAAATAAGATATTATTCAAATTCCTCGACAGTGTTATCGTCTAAGTGTAACAGTGATTAGCATAACATATGCTCTCTCTTAATAACCATGTTTCACTTAGCAACACATTTTATCAAGGACGCACCATGTCCTGGGCTCTTTATGGTGTGAGTGATACACTACTAAAGGAAACAGACATTTCCTGCCCTCCTAGAGCTTAGATTCTAATAAATAAAGACAGATAGTCAACACTAAGTATAATAAGCCTGTATTTCTGTATAACATATTATGTATAATAAAGCGTACATAGTATAGTTATCATATGTAGAGTGTGTATATGTTGCATATGTATACACACGTATATATGACGTGATAACTTGTGTAGACAAAAGAAGTAGAGCAGGTGGGGGTTGTCACAAGTTCCAGGTTGATGGCTGAGAGACAACAGTCTGGTCGGGCTTGATTTCATCGAGGAAGCCAACTTACAGGAGATGAGAGCTGTAGGGAGGAAAAATATCCCACAAAGAGCAAATAGTCAATGCTGAGTCAAGGCAGGTGTGTGTTTGACATTTTCTAAGAACATCAGGGAAGCCAGCGTGGTGGAGAGGTAAGCAGGAGAGATGCTTGTAGAGGATGATGTTGGGTAGATAATAGGGGAGAGAGGACAAAATCAGTTCCCAAGAATCTTAGGCCATTTTAAGAGCTTGACTTGTATTCTGAGTGAAACAGAAAACTATGCCAGAGTTTGGGCAGAGAAGTGACTTGACCTGAGTGATCACTGGCTGCTCTGCGCAGGATTGACTAGTGTGGGGGTGGACAGGATGGGAGACCGGGGAGGAGGCAAACGCCCGGGTCCAGGTGAGAAGTGACCAGGGCTCAGTGCAGGGGTCAGCAGTGAAGGCTTGAGAAATGGTCAGATTCTGGATATATTTTGAAGGTTGAGTCAACAGGATTTGCTGATACATTGGATTATTTTTATTTATTTTGGTAATCAGTTTTATCAAGCAGAGAAACTTATCTTAAGCCACCACCTGAAGACAAATAAAGGGAAATTATGCAAACCAATTTTTCCAGAAATGCTACAAGTAGGCTTATCTGAAATTTTATCAGCTATAAAACTGTGTCTAAAAGCAGCTCTATTATAACGCAGGAGTCTGATAAGTTTATAATGACAGTCCTGACAGTCCCTAAGGCACAAGAAGACCCCATGTCTTCTGCATCTGCCAGGATTTGACAAGTCATGTTCAGCATGAAATATATGTTTACTGTTGTGTATTTACACTTACTCTTGGAAATTTCTTTGTAGCTTTGTATTGAATGATGGAACTCTCTAGTAATCTCAATATTTACTAATTCAAGCTATCTGTGCCCCGACCACATGAGAGTGTAACTGGAATACTATGTGTGTGTGTGTGTGTGTGTGTGTGTGTGTGTGTGTGTCTGTATGTGTGTACACTTGGGTACGTGCTTCTGTGTTTTTATGTAAGGGAGTCAATATGGAGCAGAGAGACCTAGTGATGCAATATGAAATGCAATATGAATTAGAAAATATTGAAATAGAAGAAGATAGATGCTGAAGACATGAGAGTTGGTAACAATGACTCTGAAATTTTATAGTTGTGACACAAATGCTGGAATTATGAATACTATATTTTGATGAACAACGTATCAGTTTCCTAAGGCTGCCGTAACGAAGTAGCACAAGCTGGGAGGCTTAAAACAACAGAAATATATTGTCTCCCAGTTCTGGAACCTAGGTCTCTGAAAACAAGGTGTTGGCAGGGCCCTGGTCCCTCAGACCTGCAGAGGTGAACTCTTCCTTGCCTCTTCCTGGCTTCTGGCGGTGGCTGTCAATCCTTAGTGTTCCTTGACTTACAGATGCATCACTCCAATATGCCTCCTGTTGTCATATGGTATCCTCCCTGTGTGTCTCACCATCTTCCTATGAAGACATGCTACCACACCTAAGCAAAAAGTTGGTTCAGAGTATTTGTGCATTTCCCCGCTATTTACCTAGATTTTTAAAAACCCTGAGTTATACAATTTCATTGTCTGGTAATATGGCAGAAGCGTGGAAGATGGACAGATCCTAGAATCCCCATTCTATGATTTACTAGTTCTTTGGCTTTAGAAAAGTCAGCTGACTTAGCCTCTGTTTTCATCCGTAAAATGGGGCTGCCGCTAATTTTGTGGAGTCATTTTTGAGGATTGTATGAATAAATATCTATAAACTGCTTTTACATTGCCACCTAAATGTTAGCCTCTCCCTAAACTTTTGTTTTTTTGACCCAACTCCACACCCTCTTTAGTTTCTAGACTAATACCCCAACCACATTTAATATCTATGTGGTCCTTAACCTTTAAATACTTGAAATCTAAACTGAATGCTTGCTCTGAATTTTACTAACATATACTCTACCTTTGACTTGCTCACTTGCTGTTGACCAATTTACCCTACTCTGACATTTGATTTCTGGACTTAGACATACTCTTGTCGTTCCAAAATCCCTGGTTATGCTTTGGCCAGAAGTTTCCAGCCCTTCCCTAGCCCCCTTACTTCCTATTTATACTTTTTAATGTGTATTATTAGTTTCAGAAGATTCAATCGCTGATGGTCTGAGGCAGTCCTTACCACCTTCCTTGTGGGGCTGGCTCTTCCTTCCTGAGATCCTGACTCCTCATCCTGCCTTCACAACTCGATGGTAGACAGTGCCCAACCCTTGCTCTCTCAGCTTTGAATTGCAGGATCCTTCAAGTGTAGAAAACACATAAATTCTTATGTTGCCATAATTTCTCTCTGCTCTTTTCCTTCCCTTCAGTTTGAACTTTCTATGGTATTTTACATTCCAAAGAGTGATTTAATGCTGAAGAAATAAGACATGAAGATTTAATCCATATTCGCAAATCGATAGAATTCTATCTATAATTTGGGAACTTCATATGATAAGCATAACTCTTTTAAGATTATCACCATGTATTATATTTTTCTATTTGATTTCAGTCTATGTTCTTATTTTGGGTGAAGTTTCCCTTAAGTGGCTTACCATTTAGCTTAGACTTTGGATAAATTTTCATTTCCTCTAGAGTTTTTTCTCTCTCTTCTTTTAATATCAGTGCCTCTGCCCCTCTTTATAGCAGTCTGACGAGCTTCCTATAATGGAAGGAAATAAAGTTGCATTTCATCATTTTGACAGCCAAGATCAATAAAGAGTGAAATTTTGTTCTTTTAGACCATTTAGATTGATACCTGAAGGCATATAAGTATCATTATATATACCTGAAAAAAGTCTTCTTTGTTTAAACCAATAGGGCCTGTAAGTAAAATTACATATTATTCACAAACTGGCTGAAGAAGTGTACTTATTTTTATTAATACCACAAGAATTACCCCCCAATTTTATACTTATTCTTTGTGTGTGAGAGGAAGATTGTCCCTGAGCTAACATCTGTGCCAATCTTCCTCTATTTTTTGTATATGGGACACCACCACAGCATGGCTTGATGAATGGTGTGTATGTCTGTGCCTGGGATCCGAACCTGTGAACCCTGGGATGCCGAAGCAGAGCCACTACACCACCAGGCTGGCCTCTATACTTTTTTAATTTTTAAAAGCACAAGGAATAGATAATGCCAGTTGTGATTCCACAGAATTAAAGTGGAAATCAGAATATGCATGTAAAAGTCTTACACTTTGTGGTTAATGCTCCATAGAAATGAGTGTATTGTTTCTACAGCGTCCTTACCCCAGTATGGTGGTTTCGAATTCAGGCTCTAGAGTCAAACTGTCTAGTTCCAAATCCACTTGGTAATGGTGGGGTCGTGGGAAGACTTCCCTACTCCTTGCCTCACCTCTCTCCCTTTCACATGGGATCGCTAATCACAAGCACTGCACACACCTTTGTGAGAATTAAACTAGACAACACGTGTGCTGTGCTCAACGGAGTGTCTGGAGGCAGTGAGCCTAGATAAATTGTAGCTATCATTATTCTTAGTAGGAATATCAATAAAAGTATAAAACAAATTTTCTTTTAAGACATTTATTCAAATTAAGAGAAAAAAATGCATGGTGAAGAAAATCTGTCCACAGTCAGCACGCTAGAGAGAATCTGTGTGTGTGTAACATCTCCCCATGTCTCCTGAGGTCCCTGGCTTCTCCCCCTGCTCGTGCGATGTGGTCAGGGCAAGCGGGAGGCGATGTCTAACACAGACGCGGAAATGGATGTGTGGGCAGACCGAACCCATCTGATGTGGAGATTGCAATATTTCTTTCTGAGTCAGCTACATTTCAAGACAGACACTGTGGTAGACGTTACTAATGGTTAAAACAAAATTAAGTAAATAATAGTTTCAAGAAAATATGTGACTCAAAGATGAACTCCTCACAAAAATAATATATAAATCTTATAAGCATCAGAAAGTGCTGCTCAAATTCCATTTGAAAAGGATCTAGGCAAGATAAGTTTCTGGCGTAAATGAGAATAGGCATTATTAGAAGTACCAGCCATTAAACAAAGCAATTACCACCTTTGATGTGACCATTAATTAATCAGCTAGTCTTATGCCCTCCTTCTATGAGAAAACAGAAGAGGACAAACTATTTTAAATCATTCCCACTTCTAATTCATTGCCAAAATATTTATTGCAAATTTTAAAATATATATAAATTCAGTACTATAATGGATTTTGCTTTAAATTATAATCTCTATTAAAAACTTAAATAATTTATTGGTATTTTATTAATTTGGTTCTAATTGTCTTTATTTCCTGGTGATAGAAATCGATGTTAATCTATTTTCTCTGTTTAGCTCATTTCCAAAAAGCATTTTATTGAGAGATTTCATATTAATTGACTAAATCACAAGCACAAAATTAAACTCATATTATCATTATTTTATTCATTTTACTATATAGGCAATATCAGGACTCCAACTTTTAAACTATAAATATTTGTGTGCCTAGATTTTGAACAGAACCACTGATATTGAAGTTAAAATACATAAGATTACATTTTAACATATGTAACATCTCTGGGACAGAGCTGATATTCCAAAAGGAGTACAAGCTTTTGGGGAATAGTTGTTTTTTTAATTTATACATGACTAGGGATGTGGGCAAGAGTGAACTTCTCAATGTGCTGTATATGTCCAAATTTTAATAAGAATAACTTGCTTTTAATAAATTTGTTAATAAAAACATATTTATTGCCTCTTAAAATTGAAAGATTATTCTTCATGGGTTTTTTATCTGACTCTCTCCCACGAAGAGAGAGCCATTTGAATCCTTTTCCCTTTATTCCTATATACATCAATTTCTATTTGAAGTTATCCACTTAGAGCTATCAAATTTTTTTCAAAAGATGCTTAACTGCTAATAACACATCAAATAGCTAATATCCATGATTTAATGATGCTTTTAAATATTTTGTTTGCATGAAAGTATTTATTACCTTTCAAAGCTAACTTCCAGTTATTTCTTGGGGGAATTTATATCTAGCACTCACAGATTTTCTAGAAAGGCAAATCTAGATTTAAACGGTAAATTTAAGTCTCCAGTCTCTTCACTCTGAAACTTGCCCTCATCCTACAGATTAATTTTAATTCAACTCAAGGCAAATTTTCTCAAAGACATGTTGATGTTGATTTTGTAAAAATTTTGCATTTGAAATTGATTTAAGCACCTTAGCATTTTTAATATCTGCTTTCCTTGGTATGAAACAAATTTAGGTAAAGAGATTGAAGAAGCATGAATGTCCTAGGGGAAAAAAATAATAGGTTCCCATAAGAGAGAGAAGTATTCTGGTCTACCCACTCTGCCTTCTGAAATGGCAAGTTAAGCCAAACTTTTAGTGTTTCTGACATCTTTTGTATTTGCTAACTATTAAAATACTGTTACACTTTTATTTTTTATTATTTATTTTTTTGTGTGTGAGGAAGACCAGCCCTGAGCTAACATCCGTTGCCAATCCTCCTCTTTTTGCTGAGGAAGACTGGCCCTGGGCTAACATCCGTGTCCATCTTCCTCCACTTTATATGGGACACCGCCACAGCATGGCTGACAGGCAGTGCGTCGGCGGGCGCCCGGGATCCGAACCCGCGAACCCTGGGCTGCCAAGCGCAGACTAAACCGCTGCGCCACCGGGCGGCCCCAAAATACTGTTACACTTTTAAAGAGGAACTTTTATGCTTTTCAAATATTGTTATTCCACATATTTTTGTTCAGGAAAAATAAGAATATAATTCTAAAAATAAGGAAAAAATAAGAAACATCTTAAAGAATTATATTCAGGTTCAGCTAATCTTCAAAAGTATCATACCTTCCTTGAGACCTGGTCATGATTAATCTGAGGAAACTCAGGAAAATTGGCATGTTATAACTTCAGTTCAAATTTGAGATTTTAAAAAAGATACATTAGCATTAACTTTATTGATCCTGACAATGTGATTCAGAGACCAAATTAGGCCCAGGACCAGATAAGGTAACTGCCTCTAAAAATGTCAGAAATATCACTTCTCATTATTTTTATCCTATTCTTTTTTCATGAATAGAGAATTCAATTTCTGTGTTTTCTTCGTTAAAAAAAAATTAACACTGGGGCCGGCCCAGTGGCATGGCAGTTAAGTTTGCACCCTCCACTTCCGCGGCCTGGGGTTCACAGGTTCGGATCCCAGGCGCAGACCGAAGCACTGCGTGTCAGGCATGCTGTGACGGCGTCCCATATGAAATAGAGGAAGGTGGGCACTGATGTTAGCCCAGGGCCGGTCTTCCTCAGCAAAAAGAGGAGGATTGGCAATGGATGTTAGCTCAGGGCTGGTCTTCCTCATACACACACAAAAAATCAACCTTGCTATATGCCAACTTTGAATTCTAACACCTGCCTAGGTGGCTGGCTAAAGTCTGAGAGGTTGAGAGTGGGTGCGTGATTAGCATTAATGAAAGAATTCTCAGCTAGGTAATTGGGTTCAGAGTTGTCAGACGCTGGAGAAAAGGGCTTATGCAGACAGTATGATGTCTTAGTTTTTTATTGCTATGTGACAAATTACCACAATCTTAGTGGCTTAAAACAACACCGGTGTGTTATCTTAGAGATTCTATAGGGCAGAAGTCCAGGCACAGTGTAAATCGGTCCCCTGCTATGGCTACAATTCTCCTGGGGTTTTGGGTCCTCGTCCAACTCACTACTTGGAAGAAATCATTTCCTTGCTGTTGTAGGACTGGGGTGCTTGTTCTCTTTGTCAGCTGGGTACAGCTCTCAGCTCCTAGAGGCCTTTCTCAGGGTCATGCCCCGTGACCCCCTCCATCTTAGCAAGGGAGAACCTCCCTGGTGTCTAATCTCTCTCACCCTTTGAATCTCTCTGACTTCCCTTTCTGCCACCCGTGGGAGAAAACTCCCTGCTTTTAAAGGGCTCATTTGATTAGATCAGGCCCACCCACATAATCCTCTTTTGTCATAATAATGTAACATAATTACCAGAGTGATCTCTCATGGTGTTCACAGGATCCACCTACACTCAAAGGGAGAAGATTATTCAAGGATGAGGGTCACTGAAAGGGTCATTCTAATATTCTGCCTACGCCACAGGAGAATCCATAAAACCGTGACCCCACAGAACAAAGGGGTAGATAGAAACTAGAAGATCCCCTGCAATGGTTTTTTCCCAGGTGATGAACCATGGTCCACTTTCCTGGGTCTAAGCTGGATAAATGAATATGGGCAGAAGTGTATTCTGAGTGTTCAAATTGAGGTCACCACACAAGTATTTACAAGTAAAAAAAAGGGATAAGAAATTTAAAACAAAAACCAAAAAAAGATGAGTGGTGGTGTCTGTGACTCTGCCTGAGGGTAGCAGTTTCCAGAATAGAGCAAATTGCACCTGATGATTAGGAGGCCAGGTTTATATGTTATTTATAAAACACTTTTAACCACTTTCTTGCAAAACTAGTAGCTAAATATATTAAGGATTTCCTATGTGGTAGGAGTGAGCTACACACAATGAATTTTTCTCACTTTCTCCTCAAAGCTGTCCCTCAAGGTTCTGTGGTGACCTAGGACAAGGAGATATAACACTTGCTCTGCGCTGGTGAGACCTTTGTACAACATCTTTATAATGACCCTTCTATTACAATTGCACGCTTGTAATTACATGTGTAAGTGTCCATTTGCCTTCAGCACGCACTAGAAAATGAGTGCTTTAAAAGCAAGACTTAGAGGCTGGCCTGGTGGCATAGCAATTAAGTTTACACACTCTACTTCAGTGGCCTGGGGTTTGCAGGGTCGGATGCCGGGCGCAGACCTACACACCGCTTATCAAGGCATGCTGTGGTGGTGTCCCATATAAAGTAGAGGAAGATGGGCACGGATGTTAGCCCAAGGCCAATCTTGCTCAGCAAAAAAGAGGAGGATTGGCAACAGATGTTAGCTCAGGGCTAATCTTCCTCACCAAAAAAAAAAAAAAAGTAAGACTATGTCTCACTCATTTGTGTCCTTAGTATTGAGCACAGAGGTAGATATTCAGTATAAATTTGATTCATTTTATTGTTCCTAAAAACATATTTTTGAGGTAAACTTTGTGGTGGAAGAAATTGGATTTAGTTTTGGAAACTTGAATCCTAATCTAGTTGCCCTTAAAATACTCTGAGATTATGTGCAAGTTCCTTCTTATATGCTAGTTACTAACTTCAGCTTTGTCATGTCACAAAGTGAAGAACTGATTAAGATTTTCTCTGATTATAAATTTCTATGAGCTCTTTTCTATGTTATAAAATACTTATATTTTAACCTGTTTCCCATTGGAGTTTTCAACCCAACTAAAGTTTTGGAGATGTGACAGATGAAAATCAAATGGTCATTTTTCCAATGCATCTGCTTATATGGTTAGCTATTGGTTGTCAGTACTTTTAATTAGATAAAACGTGACATTAGAAAATAATTTCATCTATTTACACAAATAATTTCCAGCATGAAACTGGTAGTATTTATTCCTCAGTTCATTTATTTAATTGATAAGTCCCTACATTCAAGAGAAATACTACTACTTGTTTACCAGTCATTTCTTTCAGGCACACAGCTAGCAACAGAAATACTTAGGCTCCCCTTTCCTGTTTCCTTAGAAATGGTTTCTATAGCAACTGAGTATTTTGAGCTGGAGACCCAAGAATGCCACGTGAGAGTGTGCACATTTATACTGGAAAACAGTCTCTACATGATCTTTTATTTTTCCGCTTAAAAATGATATCAAGTCAGTTAGAACTCTTTTGTAACAAGTAGTATATAAATTATTTGAACAATGAAGTAAAATTTTTATTTATTTACTTAATTGAGATTAAAGAAATAAATCAGAATAACTCAAAGTTGGTCTCATCATTTTAATCCGTAATACTGCCACACTTTATGTCTTTGATATCAATTTCAAGAAGAGTGCTACATTATCTTCTGAAAGTTGTTTTCAATGCAAACATTCATGTGGTTAAAAATATAAGACCCAAATATAAAGTCTATCTTATTCATGTGCATAAGACATTTTAAACAAATAATCTTCTAAATAATTAGAAACACTCATGATATAAATTAATAAACATCATTGACTATTTAAATGCTCTCTTGGGAGCTAGTGTGATACATGGCACTTTGAAATCATTTTTTTCCTATAATATAGTATGCACAACTAAGTGAGATTTTACAGAAATGGAAAGTAACTTAACATACAAGTAATTTAATTTATAAAGTAAAAAGGGACTTCATTTTATGTATGATATTTGTGGTTTGTGTTGTGTCTCTTTTTTGGTTTTAGTCGTCTTCCAGCATTGATTTCTTCATCCATTGCTATTCTAGATCCATCTACTTTGTGATTTCTCTACACATTTCTCAAAAACTTTCACTTTCTCTTAAAGAACATCAAGTAATACTTGTCTGTATATGCCCAGAAGAAAGTCTTTTCCTCTCCTGCCACGATTATTTTCCTTAACATCATACTTTAGGCCTTACTCAAGCTGTTTTCTAAATTTAAGATGGCTTTCATCCCTGAATCCTGTTGAAGTCTTATTTTTGATCAAGCCCTCTGTGGAAACTTCATTTCTCCCAGGAGTCATCCTTAGTGTCTCTCACCTTCTAACCCCCAATGGAATTAATTCCTGTATTTTTTACAACTAATTCTGTCTCTCTGTAGTCTTCTATAATATTAATTTTCGTGTGTGATTTATTCTCCTGCATTCTTTCTCATGTCTTTATTCTCCCACAGAGTGAATTGAAATTAGTGTTGAACAAAGGATTTCTGAATTGAATTGACTACACTGAAGAAATTATTTCCCTATTCTTGTGTCAATGGGTAATTTTATGCTGATGTAGGGAGAGTTTCTTATTGGTTATTGATATTGTGTATTGAAGTGCTGTAGAAACGAAAAAATATTAGAAGCTATGTTTACACTATTGGATTTGACTAGAGGAAGGTCTTGGCACTATGCTCACTTATTCACCCCTCTCTGTGGATGCTACTTCTTGGTCTCTTTTGCAGGTTCATCCTTCTGTACTTGATCTCTCTCTGCTGGTCCTTCTCAGTCATGGGAGAACCAAGGTCTCATTTTCCTCTGCACAAAATTCCTGAGCAATGTGCTTCCCATCCTTATCAGATCTTTATTAGGACTGCTGTTTCCTGGTGGCTCTTTCCCACCTCGTACTTTCCTCACATAATTACGATGATTAGTACTCATTTGGAGACTTGAGGACAACCCTATACAGATCTCTGGATCTCTCTGTGTATCTCTCTTCTCTCCAGTCCTATGCCCAGCTAATTCTAGACTTCTTGGCCTCCGTGAATTTTCAACTCGTTCTCCTCAACTCACGGAGAATGCCACGGTCAGTTTGTGCTGCCACAGCTCCTACTGGAGTCCAGAGACTCTCTCCTGGTAGTTTGCTGGGATAATCAAAAGGATTAGTCATGTAAAACCTGTTGTCCAAAGTCTGAAGACCCTTGTTTCATATGTACTGTCCAGTTTCCAGTGGTTTAGAACAGACAGTTAAATTTCATCACTTTTACTCCATCGTGACTGGAAGAGGAAATTAATCTTTTATTTCTTATTGCTATTTAAGGTATCTTTTGTGTAAATTACATTTTCTTTCTCATTCAAAGTTTTTACCATAGATTTCATTGTTTTATGCAATCCTTAACAAAATTCCATTTTTAGAAATAATTTATTGATAAACTTGCTTGAGATTTATTTCACATTTGACCTGTCAGATAGCTTTTTCTTCTACCTCCCATTTATCTTAGGTGTCCTCTAATTGTGCTCCCAAGTTACTCCCTCATTCTCTCCAGCATTGCAGTCACTATAGTACATTATATTTCTTTTCTTATTTGACTCTCCTTTTGCTTAACAGTGAGTTTCTTGAAAAAGGGTGCCAAGCCTTATATTTATTTGTGTCTGCAATATGGAGTACAATTCTTGACACCTGGAATGTCCTCAACAGCTATTTGTTTAGTACATATTAAATTGATAAGTTAACGACAAGCTACCCATTCTTCTCAACATATAGAATTAAACTTATCCCTACAGAATGTCAAATTAACAGATGTTTATTATTGAATTATAATATTTTGACTATTTCTAAATTCATTTTACTAATTTAGCTCTGAGGTATACTATAACTCTATTGAGAGATCTTAAGAAAAATAGTTCTCTGAAATTTGCTATTGGATTCATGGTAGGGAGTTTTTAAGTAAAAGTTTCAAAAAAATAAGGGATCTATTGAGAAATAATTTTTCTTTTTAGTAACTGAAAAGATTAGAGTCAAATATGTGCCCTCTGGTAATGCACAGGATCCAATGCTTTGTAATTTCTCTATGTGTTTTCTTTTGTTATACACAGTTTCAACATTTGCATTATATGCAATTCATTTACTTCAAGTCAAAAGTGGACTGATGTAAAGCATAACTAATGAATAAATATACAATTGAGATAATAGACTCAGTTGTTACATATTTAGCTAAAATGTGAAATGCCTAATATACACCCACCAGTACTGCTTTAGAAAAGAAAACGAACTATGTACCCATTCTTATCAACTCTGCATTTTGATATAGATATTAAGGAAGCAAACATTGTTTATTATTAATATCATTAATGATGATGATGGTACCCACCATTTATTTCATGATTACTACCAGCAGAGGTGCTGTTTGTGAACTTTCCCAGAATCACACACCTAATTACTGTCAGATTCAGGGTTTGAACCTAGGTCTGCTCCCGTAGAGTCCATTTCTCTTCCTTGTACACAGAGGAAAACATTTTATTTCAATAGAGAGAGAATATAGTTTGTACCATTGACAAGTCAATATTATATTATTATGAGGTATGGTACATGAAAGTGCTACTTCATCATAGATTAATTGTGCATAAGTCTTACTCCTCTTCATGCAGAATGTTACAGTGAAAAGCAACTACAGTTTATTGAGAAGAAAAATATAAACATTTTTTGAAATAATATTTTGAAAACCAGCATTTGAAATTTTGGATAGATATGACAATTATTTTTTGAAAGCAGATAAATTAAATGTTGAATTGGTACTGAGATAATAAATATAATATTTCTGTGACTTCTTAAATTTTTATATGAAAAATGTGGAAAAGTATAAATCTTAAAAATAAAAACTAGGGGCTGGTCCCGTGGCCCAGTGGGCAAGTTCAGCATGCTCCACTTTGGTGGCCCATGTTCAGTTCCCAGGCGCAGACCTACACTACTTGTTGGCAGCTGGGCTGTGGTGGCAACCTGCATACAAAATAAAGGAGGATTGGCACAGACGTTAGCTCAGGGTGAATCTTCCTCAGCAAAAATAATAATAATAAATAAATAAAAACTGGTAGATATTTTTGATTTTTTAAGAAGATGTAAATCAAGATTCTGAGAGCCCTTTGTTGCTTTTAAATTTTTGTTCTGATATAATACTATGGCCTTTCAATTTATAACCTACCTCAGTTGATTTTTTTTATTACTTCTGATTTGATTAGTCTGTGGATCTTTCACTAGACTGTCAACACCTTGAGAGAAGAAACTATGTCTTTTTTATTCCTAATATGGCGGCCTTGGTGCTCAGCAAAAGTGTGTAGTCGATAGGAGACAATTGATTAGATTATTTGGATAAATGAGTTAATTACAATGATGACTTTTAAAACATGCAAAAAAGTTTGACAAGTTTTCTTAGACATCAGTATCTGGTTCAGACCTAGTAGACATAATGAGTATCATCCCTGCACTAATTATAATAACAGGACAGAGTCCCTTTCAATTCTTAAGTCAAATTTGGTCTCAGAATTTTAAATACATGAGATTTCTCTATACAGCTTAATTATTGATGATTATATTAGTGTTTGTTTGAAAAGACTCTCTGATGTTCTTTAAAGACCAAGAATTCTTTTTCATCTGCTTCAAAAAAGGAAAAGTAAAAAGAACGCTATCAACTAGTTTTCTGGATCAGAGAATAAATATTGAACGCCAGAACTTCAGACTATGCATCTTTAATGAGCTCTAAGTCCAAAGAAAATATGTTCCAGTAATAACCCAGGAAGTGTGAAAACTTGGATGGTCATTGACCTTTTCTACTCAACCAAATTAGGCATTTTGGTCAGATAAATTAATAATTCCATTTGTAAAACTCAAGTCAGCTACCTTAATATTGAAATACAATTTGATTATTGTTTTACCATTAGTGAATATACTTAAAGTTAAAATGTTTACCTTATGTACAACCTTTAAAAAGTAAAGTATCTGAAATGCATTTCCATATTGCGTGGATTTATAGTCAGAATACTGGAATTCTATATATTTATAACTCTCAAATTCACATCTGAAGCTCTTATTTTTTCCATGGACTTCTGACTCAGATAGTTTTATCTCTTCTCATTGCTGCTTGGAAGTATCATTGATTCTTCTCTGAAACTTATTCCTTCCCAAGTCTTCCCTATTTCAGGAAGTAGCCAATGTATTCATCCACTTGCTCGTGACAAAAGTCATTCTTGACCTCTTTATTTTTCTCATACCCACATCTACCTATGAGACTTTGGCTGCTGGCTTTACCTTCAAAATATATCCCAAATCTGAACAAATTTCACCACTTCCATTGATCCACTCTCATGTAAGACACTATAATTTGTGGCTCAACCAGTACAATAAAAACTTAGCTGGTCACTCTGCCCCAACTGTTATTTCCTATCATCATCATCCCTCCCAGCAGTCAGAATTATTATTTTTTTAAATATCACATTCAGAATAAATCCAAAATATTCACGATGGCCTACACTTACTCACAAGACTTAGTGCACATCTGTATCACTGCTCTTATTGTCCACATCTCTTCCCATGCTCTCCAGCCACAGCGGTTAACTAGATGTTCCTTTGAAATGTCGAGCTTCTTCTCATCTCAGAATCTTTGCACTTGTTCATCCTTTTGTCTGTAAGCTCTGCACCCAGATAAATGTAGGGCTCATTTCTTGACTGCATTCATTTCTATTCTCATTTCAGTCTCAGAGTAGCTTTTCCTAACCACTCGATCTCAATTTAAAATAACACTATCAGCATCATGATTAAATATTTTCAGAGTACTTACATGCAACTGACTACAAACACAAACATATATATATACATATGCATATATATATCACCTATAATTATATCTATATATGATTTTTTGTTTGCTTTCCCAGTAGAAGGCAAAGGCCATGAGAGGAGGGACCTTCTGATTACTGAAATATCCTCAGCAATAAAAAAAGAAACGCCTGGATCATAGCAAGTGCTCAATTAAATATCTGTTTAATTGAAAGAAAGGAAGGAACGAATTCTTGAGCCATTTTGGATTACAAATTTATGTTGAGTTACCAGGCAATAAATTCTACTGGTTTTATATATTATAACACATTTTTGTAGTTCGATATTTATTTTGTGTTTATTTGTATATGCACTAAATATAAGCAATCAATTCTTTTAGAGGAATGTAGTTATCAATAAAAGGCGGACATCTTCCATATATATGTAAAGTTAAATTTGTGCCCTCCCAGTCTGTTGATCAGTAAAATAATCACCTGAAATTTGAATGAATTTATAGCAATTTTCAGAGCATATTGAAGATATATTGAATTAAAATACTGACTATGTGACATATTGATTACATAACAGAGTCATCCTGCATAGCAGCTCACAATGAGATACAAGGAGATGCCATCCGTGGTGAGGTGACATGGACAGAGAAGACACAATGGGTTTCAAATAAGAGGACAAAATTAAAAGTCACAAAGGCAGACACTCTGAACTGCCAGCCTTATTTTGTCTAGGCTACATCAGGGTCGTTTTTATGTAGAATGCTCCAGGAGGAATAGAAGCAGGAATTTATTTAAGGAGAATTAACAAGCCTCTAAAGCCCTATTTGGGGAAGCCAGATCATCTAGAATAATTTGGTTAACTCATTCTTCATAGAATAAAATTCACAATTGCTCACTATTATCACCAAGATGCTAATTGTATTGTAAAAAATTGTCTGAAATTTATGCCCTTAAATGATTTTTATGACCTTCTTACTTGGTGCCAGAATAGAAGTATTCACAAAGCAGCTAAGCAAATAAAAGTGTTCTAATCACATTTATTTTTAATGGTTCCTCCATGTAGCTTAAAATGGCCGCTTCAATTTTTCAAAAAGTATCATTCATCTTGAATTTTTAAAAATCTTATGAAGTATTTGAATGACTTTTAAGAACACAACCCTGGAAGAGCTTTAACGTCTTTGAATTCCTGCGTGTTAACTATACAAGGTCTTTGGTTGTTCAGGGTTGGAATTATCTAATTATTAATAATTACCTACACAAAATCTAATTTAAATATGTTGTCACCAAATTTAGAATGGAATTTTCAAAAATTCACCCCCAGACCTTTTCAGAGTGAGCAAAATTGCTTGCATGTATAATTAATTACACCCCAAACTGGCCATTTAGTGTGTCACGATAATTGGCTGGTGATACTGAATCTAATCAATAACAAGTGAAATTTGCATAAAAATGTTTAGGTCTCACCTAGTATTCCTCAGTCTTTAAAGTGAATCTCAACCACTGGGGTCTTGTTAAAATTCAGGTTCTGATTCAGCTGAGCCCTGGCCACCTGTACTTCTAAGGACCTCTGAGGTGCAGCCACGCTCTGCATACTGACTGGATGGGGACTAGTGAATAGAATTTCATCACTTCTGGTTTTCCAGCTAAAAACTGGCAACTACCTAGATGTTAAGTACAAAATCTGTGTAGTTTTTCAGATGTTTTCCCCAAAATGAATGGTTTAATGTCATCTAAAAGAAGAGTTAATTTGTCATTGTCATTCAACTATTTCCATTTAAGCTAGATATATTTATGCCTGTTCTTCTGGACCTGACCACCTCATTACTCCATCCTAGGAGGCAACATAGTCTTTTTTGTCCAAATTGAAAAAGAGACCAATGTGTACACTATCAGCATTTTCCTCTGTATTTTAGTATTGAGAGCTATTTCTATGGTATAGCAGAAAATGCAAACAGCATTACAATTTAAATTCATAAGTAGGCTGGTGTTTTATTTGGCTGAGATGAAAATAAGGAGCGTCCGGGGAATATAGCTATGGGGAAGGTGAATTTTTCAAGGGGCCTGATGCATAAAAGCGCTAAGCACCTTTCAAAATATGCTAATTGAATCGAACCTACAAAATGTTTCAGGAATAAAAAAATGCAGCATGTGATTCCCTTTGGATGCCATTTCACAATCTTATCCCGGAAAATATACTAAAAAATGTGAATTCATTTTTCATAATAAATCTGTATAAGATAATTATAGGAAAGCAATGAAAACGAGCGATACAAGCATTGGCTTAGGGTCTCATTTTTACAGATAAAATATGTATAGAGAAAATTATTAGGAGTATAGAAATGATACTGGTTTGCCAATCATTCCTTGATAGTTGGAGAATGCATTTCGTTTGCTATGTTTATATTTTGTGAAATTTGGAATGAATAGTTACAAAGCTGTCATTCTTTTATTAAAAGAACCTCCTATTAAAGAACCAAGGACCCGTTAATGCTTTGTTGACATAGGATTAACTATGGATACTTGAAATGATTTCCACAAAGGCACCTTTTGCTATTTAAAAGCAATTACTTGGTTGTTGCTATAGTGATTGCTGGAAGAGTATGCACATTTGCCCTGTAACCGCCTATGGGTTGAATAAATGTCACAGATGTTCGTGATTTCATTTGTAAAATTTTTAAAGCAACCTTTTCACTAATAAATCTCAGATATAAACAATGTGCTACAAGCCTGTTAGTGTTAAGGATGATCCCCTTGATCATCTTGAAGTGGGTTGTAATCACTGCATTAGGTTGCATACTCTAAGTAGAGAGTTTTAAATAAGAGATACAAGACTGTCAGTGTAAAATAAATTTGACGTTAGGTATCAGTAAGCAATTGATGAAAACCAAAATCATCTGTTATGCTAATTATAAATATGTAGCTGTCCAACTTCTTGTAATGCTTTATGTTTCCAGATTATTTTTCTGGATTCATTTGATACCCGTATAGTCAGAAGAATAAACAAAGTAATCAGATGTGAAGCAACAGCTTCTAAACACCCTGGAATCAGACTCCTCCTTCCCCTCACATCTGCAGTCGGCGGTTGGATATTCCTCTGACATCTCAAAAAAGTACTCTTTTTATTTCTATTTTGTAATCACCTAAAATCAGATAAAATCCAGTAGAATTTTGAAGAAGCTACTGCATGTACATTTTTCAAAAACTGTATGCTGTTGTTGCACATTCAAAACATAATGGCTACAAGGAGAAAAAGGTGGCTCGGAGAGTCTTCTGCTACACACTTGAAGAATTTCTAAATTTCTGGCCTGGCTGGTGTTGGCAGTTATTAGTAGAAATAAAGGCAATATTAAAATAAAGATATAGCATGCCATAGGAAGGCATGAGGAGTTTATATTGCATTATCACATTTGTAAATTTGAAATAACATAAAAAATTCAGCTACGTTTTGAGAAGTTTTACTTTCCATGACTTTAACTGTGAAACCAAAGGAGAAGGAAATATACATTTGTCTGTGGTCAGGGGAAGTTTATCCAGGAATAGGAAAACGTCAATAGTTGATGTAGAGGAACCCTGTCACATGTGCCATCCTGCATTAGCATTGTCTTTCCTTAGCCACATCACACTTAACCTCCATCATGGGGAGGCAATGGAGGGGCTAATTATTATTAATAAATTGTGATAGAAAATGAAATGTGACCCTTTTGAAAATCACCCAATAAATTGAGAAACATGACATAGATTTATGTCTTCTATAACAATCGTTACATTGTTTTAAAATCAATTATAGCAGTACCATTGGCATCTCCCGCTAACCTGTCAGTTTATGCTCCTTCCATCGAGATTCCTCTTCTGTGATCTAAGGAGGCAGAGGGGAGGTCGAGTTTCGTGGTTTGCTGCGTGAGGGCTGTGTGTAAGAGTCCGTGCTGGGGATGCATCATCATGCATATCCCAGATAAATCAAGAGTCAACTGCTCTTTCTGCCTCTGAAGGGTAGTTGTAGCTCATGAGTGCTCCATACTTTGTCAGAGGAAGTAAAGCTTTATTTTGATAGAGCAGCTCAAGTGATCCAACACTTCTGCAATTAAACACGTAACAGTGTGGGGAGTAGCCATCATAAATTAGGAAGGCTGAACCCCCAAGGATATATTACCCAGGTCCCGCATTGCTGGAAGCCCAGCTGAGGTCAGCCGGTGAGTTGCTGTCCGGAGACTGGCAGCAGGGAGGAGGAAGAAGCTCAGCTATTTCTCCCTCACTCTCTGCCCTGACACCTCTTCTGGGAGTGGCCACATCTCCTCTGTGGCTCCAACTCCCACGGAAGAGGTCTACCGCTCCTCCAGCTGCCATCCAGGGTCTGGGGCTACTTCAGGTGACACCATTATTTCCCTTTCCCTCTCCACTCTAGGGTGTTAGGTGGTTTCCTGCAGTGACTACTATCTCAGCTCCCTTACCTTCCTCTCTTCATCTTCAACTCCTTCTTTACCTCCTTAACCAGATCTTTGAACTGAATTCCCTTTGTCACAACCTTTATTTTTCCTGGTTGTGCCATGACTGAAACAGTGATGGTTCAACAAGGCATCGTATTAGACCTGTTTCTGTCAACTTGTTCCAAATTGTATATTCTCTCAGTCAGTGCACAGATTAAAAAGAAAAACTCTCAAACTGAGTGGAAAACTGTGGTTTTGTCTCAGAGTCTCAAATAGTCATATCCTGTAAGTGTTACACTGACAGGTGAGTGATCCAAAACAATCAGCGTATCACTGGATGGGCGTTACCAGTATGTCAAACAGATTTAGAATAACAATTCCTAGGAGGTCTGCCTTGCACATGTAACATATTCTAGTCATGAATAAGGTTAATGAATCTGACTCTCTGTAAGTGATGACCTGCTTATTGAGGAAAGTATTTAGTTTGAGGGCGTGGAATAAGAAGCAGGAGTCCTCAACCTGCACCTTTGTCTCTGAGATACCTTGGGTCCCTTAGCCCCTTTAGACTTTGGTTTTCATGTGAATGTAAGAAAGATGATCCTCACAAGTTCCTGTGATATGACTGTTGTTATTCCCATTTTACAGAAAAGGAAACCGATTAATTATTTTATTCTTTGAACCTCAAAATCCAATAACTAGTATGTAGAGGATATGGATTTTAAATCTTCAGAGTCCTTGCATCTATAAATGTTTATTTGCAAATAGTGCTTTGTAAAGTTGTTTAAATAGTGTTCTGTTAGCCAGATTTCATTAACCCTATTAATTTTACTAACAAATGTTTGTCAGAGATCCTTAAAGCCATTTTCAGAGGTAGCAAATTTTCAAGTAAATAGAATCCAAATTTATGATGCCACAAATGTCATTTGAATTTTAAATTTTGAAAATATTTATCGATCCAAATAAATTTGTCCAATGAGTTTTTTCTATAAAACATGAATGAAAACATCATAAATTTAGGAAAAAGTCACTTCCTTTAAGTAACTATAATTTAGGCAAATCTTTCTGAAATAAATAATGAGATAATTAGCCTGTATTTTCATAGTGAGTCATTAAAAGTCTGTGTTTTTTTCCATAATTAATTATAGAAATTATTTTCCTCATTCTTTTCTCATCTGAATATATGTCAACATTTAGATGATGCCGAACATTCAAAAAAGTTGAAACTATGGGGCCGCCCAGTGGCGCAGCGGTTTAGTCCGCGCTTGGCAGCCCGGGGTTCGCAGGTTCGGATCCCGGGCGCCCGCCGATGCACTGCCTGTCAGCCATGCTGTGGCGGCGTCCCATATAAAGTGGAGGAAGATGGGCACGATGTTAGCCCAGGGCCAGTCTTCCTCAGCAAAAAGAGGAGGATTGGCGACAGATGTTAGCTAAGGGCTGGTCTTCCTCACACACACACAAAAAGTTGAAACTAAAAAGGCTCTAGATGTTGTAGTAACTCATAATTCTCTTTTGAAACTTAAAGCTATAAATTAACGGCAATTAGAAAAACAATAAATTACCTGTTCTTTGCAGTGATGTGTCAGGTGATAGACTTTAAAGGACAAGGACTGGTGAAAGCCAAATGCTACCCAACCATGGAAATTATATGACTCAATCAAAGAGCCATAACAGCATTCCCTTTTGAACTAAGATACCAATTTCTTAGGACAGAAAGGTCGTTATACCTAACACAGCTATTTTATGTGGTATATAATTGTAAATACATAGATTTCTTGGTAAGAAGATGAAAATAAAGAATGAAACAGAAATTATGCTTCAAACCCTTTTCTAAAATATGACGGTGAAATCTCTCTTAAAGAGATTGCTTTGTGGCCACTATTATCCTGTGTCTCCTTAGAAGTATGAATACTCTCTCTCCTTTCACGAAGGGTATTCTTCCATCCTGTCCATTAAATGTCTGAGGTTCTTGAAAAGTGCTCGATTATTTTTTTGTCCTTTTATATATATTCTTTTATAACTGTACTTCTTTTATTCATCTTAAATGTGAAATTGGGCACTGCTTTAATCTCAAATTTTGGAATGACAAAGGGAATAGGCTCAGAAAGCTACTCTGACAGTATCTGCAGCCCAAATCAAGTTAACAGGAGTATTCAGCTGTAAATCTAAGGTGCCCAAACTCCCTGTTAAAGTATGTCTTCTCTATCCAAATGTTTTACATTCAGGTAAATGCTAGAGTTTATGTCTTAGCTAATAATACAAGATGATTGAGAGGTTTTTCCTCCCTAAGGGAAGAAGTATCATATAAACAGTGGTAATACCAGCACTTCGTAAATGGGTAGAAAAATAAATTGGTAAGCATGGAACACAGTTCTGGGGTACATTTTGGTACATGATGTTTCCATAGATTACTCTAAGACTCAGTCATAAAGGTCACAGTGACAGCAATATTAATTTTATCGTGTAAATGAAAAAGGTATTTGAATGAGACAGCTATTTTTCTTTCTTGATGGAAAGCTGAACATGTTGATTTGCTCATCAAAATTCAAAGGTAGAGTATTTCATTATTTTTGACAACTAATATTCAAAGCTTTCTGTTTTCTATTTATCTTTGCATTTTAACAAACTGAGTACAGGTTCAAAAATAATATATTTCTTTTTGAGGTAAAAATGTGATGACACTCTTTAAAATGGTGTGTGACTGAGTAAATATAGATGAAGGACCACATTTTTAAATGCAATGATCTTTCTCTCCAGGAGAAGTTCACCATTTAGTAATTTGTTTCTGACTGTGTAAAATGAGAGTAGGATGGTTCTCTAGGTAATGTATAAAACTCATGTAAAAGTTTACAATTACAAAACACCTCCATGTCTGTTACCATCTTCCATTCTCACAAATCCACGGAAGTAGAAAGTGCAGACATTTTAAATCCCCATTTACAAAGGTAGGAATTATGACTCAGTAGGATAGAGTAAGCCATATGGCAGTAAGTAGCATAAATAGGAAAAGAACTGGCTCTTCTGAAATATCAATGGGATGAGAAGAGGAATGACAAGAGTTGAAAGTATAGAAGACAAATAAAGAAGAGAAAGGAAAAGAGAGGGTGGTAATATGAGAAGAAAGACTAGAAGATGCAGTATGTGGGCGGCTTCAGAAAGGATACAGTGGAGAGGGAGGAATCCCTCAGCCCTCTAAGAGCACCGTGGTGGGGCACAGTTTGGAAAGATGGATGACCACTCCTTCCTCTAAGCAAATAAGTAGGGAGACAAAAGTAGGGTTAGAAATTCTCAAGAATTATCTTCTTTGGTTGGCTAAGCATACATTTTTTAAAATACTGCTGGAGTCCTATAGGAAGAATGAAAATAAGAATTTGAAATTTCTTCCCGAGAATAAAGTATTTCTAAATGTAAAATACAGCTGCCTTTGAGTACAGGCGACATAGAGCTATGAAGGTGGCTTCATTAGAGGCCTGACCTGACCTCTGATGGCCAGGCCAGTCATCGATGGAGTGAGATCATAGCCTTAGTGGGGTTAGAATCTGCCAGACTTATTAAGGCTTGATCAACGGGCAAGAATAATTGTGCATTAGGCATTTTCAGTTTGCTAGACACCAAGATTAATTCAGACTTATTCCAGTTAATGGGGATATATTGGAAAGACACCTAGGAAAGTAAGGAAAAATGAGAAGTTCAACCACAGAGGACAAGACTTCAACTTCAGGGTTAGTGCAGCCCTGGGAATCATTTTTTTTAGCACCAGACGGCTTCTGCTTCCCTGTGAATTCTCTTTATGTCACATTCACCCTTCCCAAATCAGAGGATATTGCTGGCAGAGCTCCTTGCCATACCTCAATAAGGCACCAGAAAGACTTGTAGATGGATATTTGCATCAGTTTCTATTGGCTCTGTCGTATATTAGTGAGGTTGGAGTTAAAGAACAGAACAGATTATGTGTAAGTAATGGCCTTGTATTGCTTCCCTGAACAAGTGGCTGTTAGCATGGTTCCTTCCAGAGAAAAGGTGAGGAGTGGCAGGGGAGGGGAGACCCACAGGTCCTGCTCAGTTTTGGCGTTTTGGCAAACTACTTGAGCAGAAGCAAGCAAAAGGAGGACATGAGGTCACAAAGAGGAATTCCCCCTCAGAATTGAAAGTTGCTCCCTCAGCTGCAGGAGGCTGACAGCAGCTTTTTATCTGCAAAAGATTCTGCCTGATGTTTTCTCAAACTCTGGAAGATCATTCAACTTGTCAGTGAAGCTGAAAAGACAGGCTCTTTGATATGTAGCAGCAGCATGGAGACTGTTCCTCTCCTCAGCTGTCAGGGTGGGAGGAAACTTTTCAACATGTATCATCACAGAAGATATTTCAGGACACGATTATCTTAGAAGTTTAAGACGAAGATGCTTCCAAGGCCAAAGACGTTATTAGGATCAAAATTTCTGGTGAATTGAAGGGCATCAGAAGCGATGGGCACTTTTTCTCACTCGTCCTACTAGCGTGAATGAGGATGTACACAGCAGTGGGAAGGCAGTGTAGTAGAGAGTAAGGACTTTCAATAGGTTTTATCTCACATGTCAGTTCAAATCACATGGCAGTGGCTTATTAGAGGTCTCCCTTGAGAAAACTATCTTTGCCCTCACTATCGCAACGGTTGTTTATGGACCAGCAGCATCAGCATCATCTGGGCTTCACCTCAGACCTACCGAATGGGAATCTGTATTATTTGTAATCGTGGTAAAATACATACAACATTAAAGTTTACCGTCTTAACCACTTTTAAGTGTACCATTCAGTAGTGTTAAGTGTATTCACATCATTGTACCACCAATCTCCAGAACTTTTTCATCTTGTAAAACCGAAACACTATACCCATTTTACAACAAGGGCAATTTAGATGAAACTTGAGGACATTATGCTAAGTGAAACAAGCCAGTCACAGAAAGACAAATGCTGTGTGATTCCACTTATATGAGAATCTGTATTGAACAAGATCCTCAGGTGATTCATTTGAACATCAGAGCACTAATTTAGGTCACATCTAGGCTCAGTAGGCGTGAGTGTCATAAAAGGTTAGCAGCAAAATTACTAGACATTTTATTCCTGGTGGAGTAGAAAGAACATGGATTTTGAGTTCAAACAGATCTCTTTTATAATCCTTGCTCTTCTGCTTATTAGTTATTTGATAATGGGTACTTTCTTTAAGCTCTCTAAGCCTTGTTTTTTAAAATCTGTAATATAGTCATAATAAAAACCATGATAGATTTTTTTCATGATGGTTGAAGGAGTTGCATGCTGAGAGTTTATTGCAGCCCTTGGCACATAGTAAATGCACTTAGTAAATAACTTATTATTGTTATCTGGGTCAACACCACCACCACCATCGGCCTTTCAAATGTATTCTCTACCCTGGTGGGATAAGTCCTTGAAATTTATAGAATCTTGACCTAATAGAGATAACAATCTCAAACAAACATATTGAGCATGATGTAAGGGCAAGGGCATTATGAAAGTTAAAAGCTGTGCAGCTTCCAATAACTTTGAAAGACTTCTTTATAAATGACTAAGTATAAGGCATCCCAATAATTACAGAATTTGCCTCTTCCTGTCTCCAGAAGGAGAATACCCACAACCAATCCAGCAATCTATTAAAATTATTCAAAGTTACTCAATTTTAATTATAAGGATATTGTAAGTAATACATTTTTCACCTAATGAAGTTTGAATTAATTTATCTCAGTCCTTTATTCCTAGAAACAAAAAGTGTGGTAACCATTAGATATGACATGAACATAACTCAAGCTTAAATAACAATTCACTTCTCTTAGACTATTGTACCATGAGCACCAACCAACCTTTTCATCTTTATTATAACCTCACATATGTGATGCTGGGTAATATTTTTCTACCAAAAGTTTCCTAAATCAATTTTTTGTGCATCCCAACTCTACACTTACTAGCTTGTTTAATCATTACATCTCTGGTATAGACCTGACCCTTATTATATCTCTGATCCAGTGTGCCTAAAGCTAATATTTTAGTAGCCAGAATTGTGCCTGGGTTCTCTTAATCAGTAACAGAAGCTATTCTTAAAACATGCAATCAAAAAAGATTATCACTTGTGAATAGCTCAATTTTTATTTGATTTATAAAGGTTCCTATTTTAAAAATTAGCCTAAAGGTGTAGCAATGCAAAGTCAAGGAAAACATTAGCATTGGGTCTAGCATAGGTAGGGAATTTCCTTCCAGAGGGTTAGGAACAAGAAGAGAAATGAAAGTTAAAATAACGAAATTATTAGGAAGACTTCTCAGGGATGCTACGCAGCCGAGTTCTCATTGTAGGGTCTCTGAAAAAATACGTTGGTTGCACCCTACAGAAGGAATTGTGCATTCAGTGAAAATCCAACGAGTGCCTTAGAGCAGTCATAAAAGGCAAAATTAAACATTACAGTGATAAATTTTAGAGAAAAGCCATGGGAATGAAAATATATGCTTTACTGTCAAAGAAATAGAAGCTTACAAAGTGAAAGTAAAAACTACTGTTTTTTTGTTGTTGTTGTTAAGTCAAGGTGTATTGATTAAACCCTGTGTTAAAGCAGAATAAATTTTACAAGGGTATACACAAATTTAGCTTTAATACTCAAACAAATATATATCAATTCAGGAAAAAAGACTCTTGAACAAAATAGTATGTTAGATTAAAAGTCATGTAATCTGCTTAGCTAAAGAGCTATGCTTATTTTAAAAACTATATATATACATTTATATATGTGTATATATATACATATATACATTTATATGCATATGTGTAAAGAAATAAAAATAATATTGTATATAATTTTCATATGTAAGTACAGTTCTTTAGCTAAGCAAATCGTGTCACAGATGAGCCAAATAGTGAATACTGTTATCATTCTTTCTTTTACTAAATATGCTCTTCTCTTTGTAGAAATCTTGATAACAGTATGATGATTCCATCCCCTTCTCAGGCAACTAGGATGTAGCTCTCTGCATTACCGAAATTTAGGCGAGAAAATATAGAGATTTATTGGGAATAGTGGACATATTTTTTCATGAGAAGCCAATACATTTGTTGGTCATATGTAGACCTTTGAAAATGTCATAATTGCTCATTTTGCTACTGAAAACCAATGAATTAAATCTTAAAATGAGGTTAATGTTGAGACATCTAATAAAGAACACCTATAATTGTCATCATCATGTGAAATTATATCAAAAAACAAATGATTTGTTCAGGAATTTCTACTGACGGTTAGTGAATGACCTCTGTTACATAGATCATTAGGAAGGTTTTTTGATTCTTCCTCCTTTATCTGTTTGTTTTCCTGAAGCAGATAGGAGGACTTCAGATAAATAGAGCTTATTCGTACAGAATGATATATTATTTATCATAAGGTAGTTAATTTTTCTTCTCAAAAAAAGTTACACATAGAAGTATATCCTAGGACTCGCTTTTCCATATGATTTTTTTACATATTCTGATACAAAAATAGATGCTAAAATTATGCTTAATAATATGCAACTGATATATGATTTCAGATTTTTTGAAACTTGTATTTTCATCAGTGAATTTAATCAAGCAATGAAATAAAAATAAAATTAAGCGGTAAAGAAATCAATTATAAAATGATTGATATAATAATCTAAGGCTTCACTTAATCTCAGTTTAAAATAATATTTTATTTCAAGGTCTTTCAATTTAATATTAATTGACATTTTTATAAATTAAAATGACAAAAAAATGGTTAACTACATAAGATAACATAGCCTCCTAAAAGCTACAGAAAAATCGTTTTAATCCGTAAATGCCTAGATGGATAGACATGAATTGGGATTTTTGTGATTGTGGATGCAAAGTTTTTGGGGTACAAAAATCCAGTATCTAGAACACAAGTTCTTTTATTATCCAACACAATTTATTTAGTTCCTTGTTTGACATAGTCGGAGATTTGTTCATTTGTTACTACGTAATTATTACGTAACTATTTTAGGATTTTATTAAGAGGAAAACAGTAGCATCCCAAACCCTTAAAGTCTGTTTTAGAAAATGCTCAGGCTTAGAAATAATCTTTGCTCAATTTTGGTCAAAAAACATTCCCAGGCAATTTGGGAGTTGGTAAAGTGGGGTGCAAGGAAAGAGGAACTAAAGATATCAACTCGAAGATTGGGAAGGCAAAAGAATCAATTGGGCAAATTCAAGCATAAAATCAAATAGAATAAAGTAAATCTCAAGCTAAGAGAATGAACAAGGATAGGCAAGACCAAAGAGGGAGTTTGGAAGGTGCATCCAAACGAGATTCATTGAGGAATATAGAGGTGGGGTGTGTGTGTGTGTGTGCATGCACGCAAAGTGGATGTCTGGAGAGGACTGAACAGTCATATTGTATGCCAGCCTGCCTGTATCATTAGCTGCTGATTCCCTGGTGACAATCCATTTTTTTTTTTTTTAATAGCGTTACTTTCTTCAAAATGTGTTGGATTAAGGTGTTGGGTGAAAATTTTGCTGTACTGGGATTAGGGGCAACAAGGGTGCAAACGAATTAGTTGAGAGAGCCAAAATTGAGTACTGGTTGAACGATAGCAATCAGGTAAATAAAATATCTGCAGGCCAAAGATTAGAAGTCAGACTAATAGAAAGAAAGGAAAGGAGGAATGATAATGAGGAACTATAGAAGCATGAGAGAAGCAAGATGGAGGTAAACAGAAAAAGGAAAATACAGAAAAAATTAAAATCTAAGATTTGGGGCTTATATTTACTGAATGATGAATGTAAAGTGAAAGGCCTTATTAAGAAACAGCATTTCTTGGGGCCACCCGGTGGCATAGCAGTTAAGTTCGCACACTCCGCTTCCGTGGCCTGGTGTTCGCAGGTTCGGATCCTGGGCACGGACAGAGGCTCCGCTTGTCAGCCATACCGTGGCGGCGTCCCGTATAAAGTAGAGAAGGATGGGCACGGATGTTAGCCCAGGGCCAGTCTTCCTCAGCCAAAAAAAAGAGGAGGATTGGCAACGGATGTTAGCTCAGGGCTAGTATTCCTCACACACACACAAAAGAAACAGCATTTCTTTTTACTAAGTCAATATTATTATTTTATTCACTTATTTGTTTCAAATACCATATATTATATTTCTATTCTCTGATGATACAGATTCATTTCAGAAAATTGGAAGAGAAAATCAAGAAAAGCAAAAAGGTTTTAAATTTATTAACTAATTTAAATCTTTGAAATCAAAATAGAAATAAAGAAATAAGTATGATGACCCTACTAAATTTGCATGCATTCAATATTTATTTTTTTATTCTTTTTATAATTTACATAAAATAAAATGTACACATCTAAGGGTTTCATTTTGGTGAATTTTGACAATTGCATATCCCCGTGTAACATACAAAACAACATAGAAACTATTTCCAACACAACAGAAAGTTCCCTTGTCCACTTTTTCAATTAATCTCTCTTCAGCCCAAACAACTTTCTCATTTTTAATCCTGTAAATTAATTTTGTCTGTTCTTACCTCTCTTTGTCCTCTTGTTATCATGTATTTGTTTTACATACGATATAAACCCTACAATACATACATTGCTATGTTTGCTTTAACCAATCAACCGTCTTTTGAATAACTTTTGATATACGTGTATGTATGTATGAGTGTTGTGAAAAATGTCTGTTAAGTTTATCCATGTATTTACCTGCTGGGGCTCTTAATTTTTTTCTGGAGTTCTGGGTTTCCATCTGATACTTTTTCCCTTCAGCCTGAAGAATTTCTTTTAGTAATTCTTGTATAGCAAGTATACTAGAAACAAATAATCCCCCCTTTTCTTTCTATCTAAAAATGTGTTTTCTTCTTTCTTTTTGAAAGATATAGGTATAGATATAGGATTCTCACCCGGTGGCAGTTTTCTCCAGCATTTTGAAGATTTTGTTTCAGTGTCTTCTAGTCCCATTGTTTCTCATCATTCTTATCATTGATCTCTGAATGTAATGTGTTTTCATCCTACTGCTTTCAAATTGTTCTCTTTTTCACTAGTTCTCAGGAGTTTGATTATAATATACCCAGGTGATTTATTCTTTGAATTTATCTTTGGAGTAGTTTGTTGAGTTTCTTGGATCTGTGGCTTTATGCTTTTCGTCAGTTTTAGAAAATTATTATTCCATAACTCTTTGAATAATTCCTTTTCTCCACTCCTTTCTTCTCCTCCTCTGGCTCTAATTATATGTAAGACAGACTATTTTTAATTCCATAAATATCATTTGCTCTGATCTTTTAATTTTTTTTTCAGTTTTTTCTTTCTGACCATTTGGATAATTTCTATTGAATGTCTTCAGCTTCACTGACCTTTTCACTGTTACTAACCTTTTAAGCCCTTCAAATATATTCTTCACTTCTAGTATAGTATTTTTTTATTTCTAGCATATCTATCAGAATTTATTTTAGAGTTTTGATCTCTGTTGGCATACCTTTTCTATTCACACGTCGTCCACTTTTTCCTTTAGGTCTTTTAATATTACTCATCATTATTTAAAAGTCCCTGTCTGATAATTCCAGCAACTGACCCCAAAATAGGATTGCTCCAATTGATAATTTCCTCTTTCAACCATGGGTCACATTTCATTGCATCTTCACATGACTCATAATTTTTTATTGTATGTTGGGCTTTGTGTATAAAAGAATAGCAAATATTGTAGTAATGTTTTCTCCTCAGAAAATTTTGTGTGTTTTTCTGTCAGATTCCTAGTTTGGCGAGGTTGGGGAGATTTGAGTCAACCCAATCTGTAAGTTCACTGGATCCAGCTTTGTCGCAGCTTAAATTCAGTTCACCACAGGCTTCAGATATTTTGAGGACAAGATCAAGGCTTTGTTTTCAGCAGGGCTTGGGATCTGAGCAAGATAAAACCTCTTTATGTTTTCCGGATAGCTGCCAGCCTTCCAAACTTTCTCTGCTTTGTAGCCTGGCTGATGGCTTTTTGGATTACTGGAGAGTTCTTGCTGCTTTCCAGTCCTGCCAGGCTTTCTGCACCTCGGGAGATCCCTCACTGTCCTGCTGCCTCTGACCTTTGCAGAGCTGCTGCAGTGAACTCCACGAAAGCACAGCTTTCCTGGTGGAAATTATCTTAGCCCTCCTGCCTGAGCGCCCCCCCCCCCCCCATTGTAAGACCACAGCAACAGATTCCATGAAGGCCTAGAGTGCCTTGAAAGAATTTTTCTCAACTCTCTGTCATGACTCCAGTCTTTTCACATTCTCAGGCCAATGGAAAAGGGTTGTGAATGGGGGTAGACTCAGTTCATGGCCAGGGTGCCTTGACATTCTAACCCACCATAGTCCCTGCAAGGACAGTGCACGTTTCCTGAAAGTTCAGTTGGTTTGTCCTTACCCAAGTCCACTGCAAATTCTTCCCCCTCTGCTTTCTGCCAGGGATGAAAGCAATCATGAGTTTATCTACTTCTATGAGTTGGCAAATTTTCTAGATTGTTCCTATTCTTAGGATGGGAGTAATTTCTACAGACTAATGAGAAATCTGTTTTATTTTACTTTTTTGACTTCTAAGACAGAGGTAGAGTATATTACAAAGTATGAAAGCAGATCTCATTAAAAACAGCCTGTAATTCCTCTTGCTTCTTGCCTATTTTAGATAGCTCCATCTCTATAGCATGAGAAATAACTTAGTTTAGTTTTGAAATTGCCCTTAATCACAAAAGAGTTGGAACTCTCTTCAATTTTACAACTATATCAAATGTTAAAGATGGAGCGTCAGAAGGACCAGAAAGTGGCAGAGATCGTTTAGAAAATGAATATGACCAGAAGAAGCTTCCTGTGACAAATTGTGGATTAATTAGCTTTGGAGAGGGTACACTTTTAGTTTTCAGAGTCTCAGTATGTTGTGAGTCCGCTTGACTTTGAAGAAAGTAACAAAAGCAGGAGACCAAATGATATTACTTTACTGAGGTGTTTTTAGACTCCTTTCTTCCTACCCAGGTCTTGTTTTTCAAGATGATTAAAAAGTTTAAGAGTTGTAACATCCTTTATAGCTTGCAACTAAAGGAGTAAAAATTTAAAAATCTAAGGTTATTAGGTAATATTTTTATACCAAAATGATACTTTTTAACTTAAAAAAATAAAAATTTTATGATATAATCATTTTATAAATCTCCAAGTTATTAAATCAATGTTATAGTTGTAGGAGATAGTAAAAAATTAGAACATTGTTGAACAAGAAGCATGGACTATGTATGCAAATGAGTGGATGTTTTCACATGACGCTATTTTTTCATATGACAGCTTCTCTCTCTCAAAAGTAAAAACATCCGTGCACAAGTATCCATGCCACTCTCAGGCTGGCATTCCATTCACAGAATCATTTTTCCTTTTCTTCTGTTTTCTGTTGTTTTCCTTGCAGACATTGGACTCTTAGATTCCACCTCAATTCTTTCTGCTGGAATTTATGACTCCATCTTCTGTATTTCATACATTTCAAAACATTTTATAGACTTAATGAGTCTGCCTGGCACAGTGAGTGGTCTGCAAACTTACTCTCTGCCTTAGGTTTGTAAGCTCCTTGACAGCCGAGTTCTAGTATTCATTTGTTTATTTTAGTTTAACAAGAGCTCATATAGCACTCATAATATGTCAAGCAATGTTCTAAATGCTTTATGTTCATTCATTTAATCACCATAACAATCATATTAAATTGAGACTATAATTATCTCCGAATAAAAGCATCATTCATTTTTAATCCTTCTAGTACCTGTCACATAAGAAATGTCCACTAAATGTTGAATTAGACTTTAATCATTTATTTAATGACACACATTTATTTAATGTCAATGTTATTGGAAATCCATTAGATTGGGTGGATTAAAAAAATGACTAATCCAGTTCTTAACTCCACAATCAAATCTGGGAGAATGACACAAACAGGATAATGACCTCTTCTCCTGACGAGTGCAGATGCATTAGGACATGGTGAAGAGATTATGTATGAATTGGTATTTAATAATATGTAGGCATGCAGTTGACTGCTAAGAGGAATTTGACCATTCTGAGCAAAGGAGAAAAAGAGAGGTGTGACATTTGGAGAACTACAAAGTTTGGTGTGGTCAGACCATAGAATGAAGTATATAAGCAGAGTAAAAAGCGAGGTAGGCATGAGTTACTTTATTGACTGCCTTTTATGAAAAGAAGTTCGGATTTATCCTGACTTTTTTTTTTTTTTTTTTTGGTGAGGAAGATTGTCCCTAAGCTAACATCTGTTGCCAACCTTCCTCTTTTTGCTTAAGGAAGATTGTCCCTGTGCTAACATCTGTGCCAACCTTCCTCTATTTTGTATATGGGATGCTGCCACAGCATGGCTTGATGAGTGGTATGTAGGTCCGTGCCTGGGATACAAACCTGTGAACCCCCGGCCACTGAAGTGGAGTGTGCAAACTTAACAACTACGCCACTGGGACAGCCCTGGGCTTAATTTTTTCAAAATGTATCCTAGAGACCACTAGTTCTATGTGGTGTTCCATGGAACAACAAATAAATTTCAACAAAAACAGAAAGTCTTTTAGGATCAAGAACAACAAATAAATTTCAACAAAAACAGAAAGTCTTTTAGGATCAAGTAATTTCAAGAAACCCTGTGTACTATAATATATCTTGCACTTGGAAAGACAGAGTATATAAATATATTAAAAATTCTTAGAAGCATTACAGTATAGAAAACTGTTTATTTTTGTTTAATACAGACATCTGCTTATATATTTGATGACAGAACACTTTTTTAGAGTAACTCTAGTTAATATCTGTAGAACAAATTTGGGAAAGCAATAAGATTTTCACCAAGTAACGTGATCAGACTAGTATTCTAGAAAGTTCTTTATAATGGCAGTATACAGGTGGGTTGAAAGAGGCAAGGGGAAGGGTACCTGGTAGGTACCCTTTAAGTCACCCAGATGTAATTATCTAGAGAGAGATACTGAGGACTCTCTAAGGTAGCTGAGAGGGCTGGGAGGAGATACTTTTAAGATATCAGTTCAAAGTAAAAGGAGTTAGTACTGGACAAGTGCAAGGGAAATCAATTCAGATTTTTGACCTGAATGACTGGGTAGATCTTTGCCATAAACTAAAATTGGAAATTCAGGCCAAAACACAGTCTAGGAGAAAGATAATGATTAAATATTGGCATATGAATTTGAGTCCTTGTGGAACATCTGGGTAGAACAATCTGGGAGATGAGTGGCTCTTAAGGAGTGGGTGAGGGCATGATAGAGAAAGACCAGAAGAACCCTGGGGTGAAGAGCCATAAAAGAGACTGTGCAGTAAGAGCTTGTAACATAAAAGGATGCGCGGGAGCATGTAGAGATGCAGAAGCCAAGGAAGGAGATCCTTACTGAAAAGAGCAGACCAAAGGGCCCCTGGTAGCTAGCTGACCTTGGGGAGGAAATTCTGGGAGGAATAAACCAGAAACACTCAACGAATGAATGCAAGTGGTCAAAGTGGGAACATGGATGAGCATGAAAGATAGAGCAGTTTTAAAATTTAAGAAAAATCTATTCAGGATTTTTTTCTTATAGTCATTTAAATAGTTGATACTTTGTAGTTGAATATGAATATGAATTTTACAATATGAACTATTTTTTTCCAGGCTCTAGGACTGTGGTTCTGTGGGTTTATATATGCTTGGATCCACATATACTGGGATATATGTGGAAGTCTCTGTTGCTTAAAGATGCCCTCAATGAAAAAAATCTCGATTTTTAGACAATGCTCTGTTCTAAATGATTACTTTTCAGTAACTGGGAATCTCCTTGTGATCTTTCTCTTTTTCTGCTGTATTACCCTTAAAATTTCAAAAATATGTATCTCTTCTATTGGAGATACAGGTAAAATGTTGTACAACAAAAACATATACTTTGGTATTCCCTTAAATATTTATTTTTTTGTTCTTGGTTTCTCACTAAATATCATATATAACATAAGATGACTTACTTTATGCTATTTTTGTGTTAAGAAAATGTTAGAATAACCATCATAAATTTCCTCTTTAATTACCTGAAGTATTTCATAGTCATATTTCATTAAATTTTACCCACAGTTCAAAAAAAATTATTTTTAATTTAAAAACTTGTCATCTTAAGGTATCAAGATATCAAGAATAGTTATATAAATGGTAAAATGTTTCAAATATGTATAGCCAGGTAAATAAAAATGCCTCTAAAATTCTACTGCATTTTTTATTTGCAGAAATTAGCTTGCAGGCATAATCTTTTTATTAAAATCATTACATAAACAAGGAGCAGAAGAAGGCCCCTGGGTCTGGCATATCGACTTCATTTTGTCTTCCTCATTTCCATATTTCTATTCCCTTTTTGGTTGTTATTTAAAACAGACAATAGAACCCCACCATATGTTGAACCCAGGAGCCCTCACCTAAATGTGTTTCTGTTTCAAATGTGAGATCACTTATTGAGTATATATATATTTTCTGAGTACACTCAGAAAATCTGTATATTTTATGTGGCTCCTGCGCTTATTGTCATTATTTCCTTTTAATCTACATGTTTCCACTTATCTCTAGCAAAAGCATTCAAAAATTTATCAGAGTTTCTTAAAGATTTTTTTTCACTTTATTCAAAGGATAATCAAGTACCATCAAAGTAGAATCCTCAGCATGGAATCTGCTTTCTTGATATCTTATGTATAGAAGTGGTCTAAACTATAATCTGTTTGGCCAGTTTGACAGAATTTAAGAGTAAATAAGTGAATATGATTATGTAGCTCGGTCTTGGCCTTGCTTTAAGAAGGATCCCTACTAATGAATTGTGGGCCCAAAGTCTGGATATTGGGAAACTTGGCTTCAATTCCCAGTTAGACCATTAAATATTTGATTATATAAGTCATTTAATTCCTTCGATTTATTTAGAGACTTAAACTGAAGAATGGAAATAACTACATGTGCCTTCGCTTTTTCTTCCCAGATCTTTTTTCCCTTTATCCCTTCTTCCCAAAGATGATCAGGAGATAGGAAATAATTTCAGATGTGATGAAATTCTGAGAAACAAATTGTAAGACTTTATAAAAAATGTAGGATCCTATGCATATTGTATACACACAAAATAATGTAATAGATATTAAGTTCAATCAATATGTATCAATACGTAATTTAGCCATCATCTAATTTTAAATGTCTGGAAAAACACTTTTTTAAAATAAATAAATTAGATCTATGTAATTTTTATCTCAGTATTTTTAACTTTGAATGAATTTTAAAGATGTCATAATTGGATGCAAATATGTGGAACCATTTTACAAATACCCTATACTCTAAAAATTAAGGCCACTATAGCAAAAATATTTATCAGAGAATATATAAATATATATGTATATTTGGAAAAAAGCATATATTTCCTATTTGTAAATTGGAAGAAGCTATTTTTACTAGTTTTGTTAGCTTACATTTCAGAAAGTTAAGCTTTTGTAAGTGTGTTCTTTAGCTCTACTTCTCTCTCACCATGTTTTCTGAAAGGTAAGGAAAGAGCATGAAAATGCAAAATTAAATAAATACTAGAAGGGGGAATTAACAAAAACCACTATCCAATCATGGGAATCTCTTTTGTTAAACTAGATAAAAATTTAATCCCAATATTTTGGCTTAAGTTTTTAAATGGATGGTTTCCTAAAAATTTCAAAAAGAAAGGAGAGATTTCATTGAACTATTACAAACATCAAATAGAAAAATCTTAATGCCATTTTAATCTGAATTTTGCATACTCACCATTCGGGGAGTTTTACCTGACCTAGTCAGATCATCTCTCCATTTTCCTGGGTCCTTTCTTTCTTTATTCCCTTTGGTCATTCCCCATCCTTTGGGAAGAAGGAAATAAATTCTCATTTTAAACGGAATAGCTTTTGTCTTCCTAACGAAAGCCCTGGAACCAGAAAACACGACTTTAGGGTCATGCTTTCCACGCCAAGTCTTTATTAAGGAAATGTTCTACGTATACTGTGTCTTGCCTAAGGAAGATGCAGAAATTTCCTGGTTTGTTAATAATTGTGTAGAAGAGTAATAATGAATGAATGAAAACCCTACAATCACATGGCTTTGGAGCTATTTATATGAATCTAAATATACATTTCAGATACTAATCTGATTTAAAAAAAAAAAAAAGACTGAAAATAGGACTTAGGTGAAAAGCCTTGAGCAGAATGGAGAAGAACGGAGCAAACTGGCTGACATAGCCTACATTGCCAAAAGTTAGAGATTCTTACTGATATTCTTTCTTGTTTATAATTCTCTGAAAATATCTGTTGTAATTAATCAATTTCTAGACAGACCAAAACCATCGCCAGCGAAACAAGAACTTCTTTCATGTCAAGAGGATTTAGTTGTAAGCTCAAATAGCCTTGTTTAAATGCTAAAACTGTTAACCATTTTGCCCATAGGAAAAAAAAACAGCTTATAAACCATAACTAAAATTACATGTCATGCCCTGACATTTTGTTCCTTTGAAAAGGCATTGCAAAAGAAATACCTACTAGTTTTCAATACATAATTGATCATCTAGATATTCTTTTGATCACTCAAATAACTGAGCTATTTTCTTTTCATCTTTAAATGTGCACTTCACATCGCTGTCACCTGGAGAACTTAGCATTCAGGTACACTTAATGACATTTTGTGCATTCCTTTGACATTTGTTTTATTTATAAATTGTGCTTTACATTTTTAAGCTTCTGAGATCAAATATTTTTGAAAATGAGAAGACTTGAATATGTGAAGAAAACGGAAATTCAGGTCAGAGTCAGTTAGAGCACATTGTGGGTGAAAGATATTAGCGGGGGCCGGATAGTGTGTGCTCAGCCTCCAACCTTTAGGTCCCCACTCTTACATACTTATCCAGGTGAGAGATCTAAGGAGGCCTTGGGGTTATTGGGAAATTGTGTATCAGGCTGGTTTTACAAGAGACCGTACAGATACATTTGATTTGTCTTTAAACACCCACCCCTCCCACAGCACATTTTCTTCTCTGGCTGCATGCTGGACTTTGGAGATTTCTTCCTACCCCATCCCAGTGTCCCTTCACGTCTGAGTTTATGTTCTTTTTAACATGGCCATAATAGTTAGAAGTGGTGGGTTGGAACACAGTGTGGCTTATTCAATTTATAGTGTCCTCAGAGATAATCATGGTTCTATGTGCTTAAATATGTGATATATCATAGTATCTTCCCTATTAGTAGACATAAAATGAAATTATTTTTCTTAAACTCCATATAACCAGCATCATCAATTGAACATAAACCCTGTTTTTGTGGGGCACAAGGAAAGCACCCCCTATGTGAATCTATGTTCCTAATTTTTTGGTTTGTGTGTGCTGCATACCAGTGTCAGAACCTGACCCCAAACATCTTGCTGACGTCCTCCTTTAGCTACCACATTCTGTTGTCCCAGAGATAAATAATTGTTTACTGCCTACACATGAAAATGCACGGTTATGTATTTTTTATGTATTCATTCACTCATGGACTCAGTCTTTCAATGAATACTTGAGTGTTTCTTATGTGCATATAAATGTGGAGGATAAGAATATTCTTCTGAAGAGAAGCTGTATCTTCCCACCCCATGTGCTCAGACCTTCACAAAGACTAAAAGCTAGCCAAAGCTCCCACTATATGCTGAATGAGTAAGTGAACCGTGATGGAATCAATATGGCTTCTGCTTTCCTGAGCAACACACTTAGAAATGAAAAATGAGGTGAATGGGAGTAAAATAGTACCATATGCCAGTACAAAAAATGTCACAAGGAAAAAGGACTTTACTAATTATGTGCCAAATTAGTTGTGCTGCATGGTCAGTTGGGAACTTGGGACCACTACCAACGTTTTCAAGAACTGCATTTCTTCGATTTTCCTGCCGTTTGCGGTTCTGTGTTAGAATCTGACAGTGAGTGGTGCTGTGCATGTCTGGAAGGTAGAATGGAAGGAGCAGGCATGATTGTCGCAGCTGTAGGCAGAGGTATGGGCAAGATCCTGGAATCATCCACTCCAGTGTGGTAAGCAGCTGAAATAGCAGGGCGGTGCTTCTTAAGAATTCCTCCTCTTGGTGCTGCAGACTGAAATCATCTGTGGTGCACTCCATGGGGTGTGAATTTCACAGTGGCTTCTAGGCAAGCTCCAGAAACCTATCTGCTGCAGCTGAGACCCCTGGCTGTCACTCCTCCATCACTTCCATGGCAGTGTAAGCCTCAGATTCCCCGAACTGAAATCTTTCATACCTGGAACACAGAGAGTGGCTTCTCTTTTCTTGACCAAACCGTGACTGATATATCAGTCTTCTAGAAAATGAGGGTTTTAAATTCCAAAGCACAAGATGATATCAAACTAAGCAATTTTGTATGTACTATGAAGAAGGTCATAGTGCCTGAAGCAAAGTTAATAGGTCTGTTGAACAAAGGGAACTATCAGGATAAGGTTTTTAAAATGTAACAGTAGCTCTTTTCTCCTGGTGAACCTGACCATCCATACCTCCCACCCATCCGCTTGTATGAAATAGACTTTTCCTGTCACTCTCAAGTAACAAAAATACCCTGCAGTAAGCTTATTCCCCCACAGTGTGTTAATTCATTAATATTTATATCCAACTCACTATTATAATAAAAATTCAGGCTCCATTCAAAATCAAGTTCTCCTCTTCCACAGCTCAGGCTTCCTACAGGGAGGAAGTCTATCTACAGTGGAAGAGAGGTGCTTAACTGGCTTCTTTTATTATTATTTAGCTGGTGTCAACTGACCTCTGACCCTTCTAGAGTTGCAAGAGGTGGAAGAATATGATGGAAAAAATCTTACTTAAGAGGTTTCAATCTGAAATTTGTTTCCTCTGACTGTGGCTGATCACCGCTGACTCATCTGGGCATTTTTGTGATTTATTCAGGAACTTCCTCTCCTCCATTACTGAGTCTCTAGCCAGCAGTTCTCCAAATGGGTTGAGAACTCCCTAGCCAGCTGGTGACCTCCACAGAGAGGCTCCCTTTTCTCTCTGTGGGTGTCCCATCAACCCGCCAAGTATACTTCTTACCCAAGAGCTACAACAGTCCAAGGCTATTTCTCCTCCTTTCTCTCCTTTTATGAGGTCCATATTGGGTCCAAAGAAAATACACAACATTGAACCATTCTTGGGTATGAATACAGTTTCTTTCTAAGCTCAACTCTGTTTTCATATTGCTGTATGGCGGTAGTTTCAGTCATTGTCTCCCACCCTTTCGATTTCTGGATATGAGTTAGACACCCATCCATCCTTGTATAATAAATCCAACAGAAGCTTACAGAACTCTGTGAATGGTTCCCTCCACTTCTCCCCAGTTTGATTTGAGGTGGAGGTGGGGTGCCATCCCTCCCTCAGGGTTTGCAGGACTCCCAGCATGCACACAATATGCTGCAAGTGTACCCTCCAACTTTCAACCACATGACCTGTCTGATTTTAACCCCCTCACATCCTCAGATTGGTGAGGAGACCAGGGCCCCAGACTTGTTGATAGCCACCTCCATTGCAAAGCCAACAAATGTGACCAAACCCTTCCTCTGGTTTGTAGGGTAATTACCAATTATTTTGGAGAGATCCCTGCTAAAAGTGGAACAAAGCCACAGTTTAATATCAAGTCACACATAAATGCATTTAAAGGGCCACTAGGATTTCTTTATTCTTCAGCAAGGAGAGTGTATTTTCTCCTTTTTACATAGCACTTACTTATGTTTCTGAAGAATTTGGGTAAACCCCAAATTAGGAGCAGGCAAATCTCTATATCAGAGACTTGCACAAAAAAATATCTGGAGTTCACTGTCCAATTTTTTATTCTCAAGAAACTCCCATAAACACTCATGTCAATCCTTCCCCTACATGGATCTTGGCCATTCATAGCCACTCCCAGGTGCTACTCAGCTGGTCTTTCCTATTCCTCTGAGAGCTGAGCCACTCCCCCCTCAGCTCCTGGAGGGTGAGAGGTTTCTCCCTAGCTGTGTCCTGCTACTGCTGTCCCTCACCCATGCACCCACCTGGCATCAAACCTCTTACCAGTGCACCATCCCTGGAGGCTCTGCAGTCAGTAGTTGCTAAAGAAAGTGCCTGTGCTTCAGTTCTCTAGCAGCTCCTGATTGGACCTCCTGTTCAATAAAATATCTCCCTAGTCCTTTATGATCAAGAGTGATTTTAGGTTACATTTAAATATCAATATCAACTAAGGACTATTTTTAAAGATAAAATATAGTTTTTATTTGTAATCATACCATAAAGTGGGAAAATTTAACTTGAAAGACAATTCTTCAGGAGTCTATATGTGGATCATACATTTCCATCCATGGAATGAAATCAAACCTGGACAGAGACTGCAGAGTATGCACCAGAAAGCAGAAAATGCCGTGAGCAGAATCCAATGAGATCCAGCCAGAGCTGGATCATGTGATGGAGACCAGCCACAGGACAGAGGGTGGGACAAGGGTCTGCACTAGTCTGGGAGTTTTATTACCAGGTGAATATTCTCGTTTTTACATCCAAAGTCAGTTGGCTTTATTTCTTAGAAATATATAGGGAAACAAAAGAAGTTTTGCCAATCCCTTTAAGAATTTGTGGTGGTGTTAAACTGACACTGTCAGAAATTTGGATGATGTTTTTGAGATTATCAGGCATCAGTCTTCCAGCACAGATGAGAATATTGTTAATAACATGTATAAGTTTGAAAAGAGGGCAACTTTGTGGGACATTTTTGCTTTTGTTGATGAAATGGGTGGATTGTAAAGGAAAGGTAGTAACTCTACTGAGGACACATGAATCAAATGTAGGCAAAATCGTTTGGAAAATAGCAAGAGCTAGATGTGCTTTGTCGAGTAAGTTCTTTTCATGTTTGCAGCATAAAGAGGAGACCAAAATTTAATTAATGATACAAATTGGTTTATATGTGCTTTTCTGGGAAAGTGTTGAGGTTCCCTAAGAGTGTGTGCATTTCTGTAATTGGAAGAACCAACTTCTAGAATATACAGATGGTCCCCAACTTACCATTTTTCAACTTTCTGATGGTGCGAAAGTGGTATGCATTCAGTAAAAATCATGCTTTGAATTTTGAAATTTGATCTTATCCCAGGCTAGCCACGTGTGGTGCGATCCTCTCTTGTGATGCTGGGCAGCAGCAGCCGCAGCTCCCAGGCGGCCACGTGATCACGAAGATAAACAACTGGTATGCTTACAACCCTCCTGTCCCCAGACAACCACTCTACTTTTCACCTTCGGTACAGTGTTCAATAAGTTGCATGAAATATTCAATACTTTATTATAAAAAGGCTATGTGTTAGATGATGTTGTCCAGCTGTGAGGCTAATTTAAGAATTCTTAGCACATTTAAGGTAGACAAGGCTAAGCTATGATGTTCGGTAGGTTAGGTGTAGTAAATGCATTTTCAGCTTATGATATTTTCAACTTACAATGAGTTTATCAGGACATAACCCCGTCGTAAGTCGGGGGAGATCTGTACTAGTGAAAGTAAACACTTTCTTGATTTTCTCTTCTGAGAACTAAGTCTAAGGTTCAAAATGAGAATTAATTAACCGGAGGGATTCATGTGCCCCACCCCAGCGTCTAGACCCATTCTCTTCGCAAGATAAATGGTGAACCATTTCTAGCAAAGAAGTCTCCACTCTGACCTTGTTTCACTACCTAGAATCCTGTCCTGTTCACCATCTGCTCTTCATGCTTTGCCTCTCTTCTGGTAACTGGGGGATTGTGCTGTCCCATATGCCTCTATCCAGTTTTTTAATTGTCAATTCCTGCCAAACTGTTATTAATTTCCACCCTACCCATTTATTGCCTTAAATTTCTAGTTCCTATAGTTATGGCTCTCCTACCCAATCCCTACTGCCTGGTTATCAAAACTGTCTCAAAATGCATTGCTCTTCTGTCATTTTGTCCTACAGTGTACAGTTAGATGTCCCCAAGGCATACATCTTGGTTCTTGGATCCCAATAGTAACCTGCCTGCTTGCCTTTGTGTGTCTTTCCAATTTGGGAGGTTCCATTCATAGCTACTCAGCCCTCTCTCTCCCTTACTGAACCCAGAAAAATCATTGTTGAACTACATTAATGAGAAAGACCAGATAAATCCAAATTTATGACTTTCAAGAGTTGATATATAATCTTGTAAATGAAGACATGAAGATTATTTAATTAGCTTTCTCCAATAAAGTTGTAACAGTTTTTCCCCCCACAGATATCTGTGTTATGCTAGTATGAAGAGATATTTTTAACAAAAGGGTGACTTTACTGTTAAAATAAATTGATGTTTGCAATCACATGTGTTTATATAATATTCTTTTGTATAAAGTTTCAAATAACTTTTTATTATATTTAGCCCTATATTTTTTCTAGTTGAATTAAATTAAAAACTTGTTCTCCTATGTTACTTTGGAGCTAGGTGTCATGCCAAAGTGAAATGCAAAACTGTTAACATTAAATATTTGGTAGAAAAATAAATAAATTTGATTAGATGAAATGTCTATGAAACCATTATAATTTTGCATTTAACCAATTATAAACATGAATATTTTTATTTCTCTCAGTGCTCTACCATACCAGAATGATGTAGGGCTATAATTGTGTAGAGGAAAGGGTTTAGGACTAGGGAAATCTGGCATTCTAGGTCTGACTCAACTCCTGGTTAAGTATGTAACTTCATGGTAATCTGTGATTTCTTTACCCACACAGTTCTGTTTGTAGGTAGAAGTAACTCATTTAACTTTGTGATTTTTTTTAATAAACTTTAAAAATATTTTAAGTGTCTTTGATCTTCAATATTTGATTTAATGTTTGGAGATTCATTTAACAGCATGGAGAGTATAAATTCAGAATGTATGATGCAATTATTATAAATTAATTACTTCTTAGATGACTTTTAAAAGCTGGAATTTAATGCATATATATAAAAGGGGAAACCTAGTTAATATACAATAAAATTATATGTGAATTACTTAAACTTAGGCTATAAATGTAAATTACATTCTTATTAGCATATAAAACTTTCAATATTACTGTTCTCAGGATATTTAGGCATAGCCATAAAGCATAGTTACAGCTAAAGTTAATTTTTACAAAAAATAAAAACAGAATTCTCTTTATTATATTTTCTGGTGGTATTAAAAATATATTTAATTCGCTTCTTAAAAACAATTATTTGAAGTGGAAATTAAGAAATGGACATTAGCAGCATTACCTAAAGATTTTATCACATGCAAACATATAGCAATGTATGTATGTATGTATGTATGCACATACAGATGTAGATATATGTAACTTATGCAACATGTACCCATAAGAATTGGTTAATATATTAATACAAACATTTAAATAAACTCTGACACTTGAAAATTATGTAAATTAGTGACTGTTTCATAAAGAAATATCCATATGGCTAAAATGGGACAATTGAGATCAAAAGATTTTAATGATGCTGAAATTTAAAGCAAGATTTCATAAAAGATTTTTAGCAAAAATTGAGGAATTGAGCATAAATAGATTAATTAAAATTAAATAGACATTTGAAATGAAATACATAATCATTAATGCACTTAAACAAAGCATTCCTATTACTTACTTTTACAAGTCAGTCTATAGCCTTAGTTATTTTCTTATTCCTATCAAAAGTGAGACTGTTTTACTAATCAACTGAAGAGTGGAAAATTATTCTAAATCTGTGTGAAATTTAAAAACAAGAAATACGTTTGTGCTTATATTATAACAAAATATGTAGTCAAAATATATTATGCTGATTACTAATTTACATTTCAATTTTGCTCCCAAGTTTTATTTTCATAGCTATAACTATCTCAACTAAAAGTAATGGAAAAGTAAATAGCAGTCACCTCTTGAGCTATAGATCTGTAGACCTGTTTGGAAAATAAAAAGAAATTTATTACAATAGAGAAAAATTGTGTGAATATAATTAAAAGGCAGAGCAGCGTTGCACTAATTTGTAATATGCAAGGGAAAATTTGTGAGACTCAGATATTTGTGATACTCTTTTGCTTTTGTGAATACAACTTTCCACACTTCTGCTTTTCTTACTTGGTAACTCTGTGTTCCCTTTTCTGTTTTCTCATCCTCCTGTTTGATGTCAATATGTCCCGAGTTTGAGTCCCATATTCACCTCTCTATAGCCCTTCCTTTGACAATCATATGCACGCCTGCAAATTCCATTAAGAATGTTCTGAAAATGCTTTACTAGGCAGGGTTAAACCGAACCTGACTCTGTAAACACTTACTCATAGAACCAGCAGGATTTCTGGAGAATCAGTCCTTTGCAAGAGATGACGAAGACAAAACCTTGACAAAAGAACTTTTTCTTGGGATGTTACTACTGGCCCTGCCACAGCTAGACACTGGTAGACAATGCCATCACTATGAATAACATCTTAAACCCTCTGCCTTTGTAGCATTCTCTCAAGATTTAAAATCTAGTGCAGGAGATTTCAGTTGGCCATGCTTGGGTCACAGGGCCATGCTCCAGCTGTCCAGGATGGATAAAAGAAAGTTCTTTGTTCTCTCAAGATAGGTGGGGCCATGCAGTCCCCTAATTTTCTATCTGCCTGTTACTTGTGTCCTTCTGGACTTCCTGATTAACATTGAAATTCATCATCTTCTACAGATAACTAATATTCCCAATGGATTTTTTTCTTCTGACATCTTGATTTCACTCACACTTGAGTTTCGATATTCAATTAACATTTACTTGAGGTAGGTACAGGGAACGTAATGATGAATAAGGAACTGTCCTGGTCATAGAGGAGATCATAATCAATGGGAGAGCTCAAACAATGAACTGTATTCTCATGTGATAAACACTGCTCTAGTCATAGAGATAGTTCTATGCAAATTCATGGGGGGAATGGCTCAGTGAAAGATATTTTAAAAGGCATCATAATTCTTCCTACTCTGTTGGCTCCCTTCTTGATCTTGCTGCCTCCAGTCCGGTCATCCTACATTTTCTTATAAAAATGTTCTTTCTGAAGCACAGCAGCAATCACACTATTTTCTGTTTAAAGACCTTAATTGCTCCTCTTTTACGACTATAGAATAAGATCTATAATCTTTCTCATTGGTTTTAATGTCCCACAATATGTACCCCTAACAGACCATTATAATTTTACTTGGTGCTAATCAAAATTCTTAATTTTCAGGCACACCAAAAACTTACATTGATTACAACATTTCCTGAATTAATACCTTTTCTCACAATCTGCCCTCCATCTATAATATACTTCTCTGGATTGTTCTCTGTAAACATCCTATATTATTGGTACTTCAAATATCTGTGCAAATTGATAGCTGTCCTTGGTTGCCTTGGCCTGAGGAATTCTCCCGAGCGTCATCTGTTAGTGACCCATCAGCCCTCCATTAGCCATTAGCCACTTAGCACTCCTCCATTTGTTATAGAAACTGAGAATGTTTCTTTCTTATTTCTGCTCAGTGTCTTACACACATAAGACACGCTGCAACTTTATATGTCCCCAAATTCAAAAGTAAATTAATACTCTTCTCCCTGTATAATGTGCTAGTTTATCATTCCAATTATTTTCATAGAATATAAGTTTAAAATATAAAAGTAAGTTATTTAATATGGAACAACAAAATGTTTTGATGCATAAAAGAAAAACAAAATCTTAGTGAGTTTTACCAATTCGTACATTTTTGTAGATAGAGAACAGAACATCTCACATATAGCTAATCCATTTTTAATTCAATTATGTACTTTTTCATGAATTTTATATTGCCTGTCATAAAAATGTCTACCTGGCTATTTTATAATTAAAATTAAATTGAATTTCCCAATAAGTTTTAGACTAACAAGAATCTTATAGTTAAACTATATCAAAGTATTTCTATAAAAGTATAAGGAGAAAAATATACTATAAAGGGACATTTGGGTCATCTCTGCTTAGGTTTCTTTTTTTCCTTTAAGTAGAATCAAAGTAAGACAGTACTAGGAGTTGTATATCTATTGCTTTCTCGAGCTGTCCTTATTTTTCAGAAAAATTACAAAAAAAGTAATGAAACCATGTGCAGGTATAACAATTGGGTACATAAAAAAGGAGCGTTTTGTTATTTTTTTAGAATTATTTCACACATCATTTTGGAAGACTTTGTGTTCCAAAGTAAGACCTTTGGGTTCTAAAAATTTGCAGACCTGTAAATCTAGGCTGTTTGCCCTTTCTCATTTCTGTGTTTATTCTTTTTCTTGAGCAAATCCCTACACCTGTCCTTGTTTCTTTCTCTTTTCATTTTTTTTACACTCTTTTAACTTCTGCACTTTCTCCATCTATCATAACTATCATATCTTTAAATCCTTCCTTTGTCTTTTTTTCTTCTCATTTACCTCAGATATCTCAGATCAGTTACATACTAATCTTCAGCCCTGCCTCTTCCCCAAGCCACTGGTTTCTCATTTCCTTTCCTTAACTTCCCCTTCCTCCTTTCATACCTCAGTACAGGGCAGTCCAGATGACTGCCCACCCTTCCCCCGGAGCGTCAGCATGCACAGCTTTCTCTGACAACAGTCGCCATCTTCATTCTCAAGGTCCGTTGTCTTTCCTCACCCACATTTTGTTTAATCTCATGAGGGTATTTATTGCCCTATACTCCCCTGCTTCTTAAATCTGTTGCCTACTTTGGCTGCTACTATTTTTTCGAAATCATCCTCCTATCTTTTTGAACATTATCTGTGTGTGATGTTTTATGTTGACTCCTCTCCTACAGAAGAAAGTATATTCTAACTCTGTAGATTTTCATTATAAATACAGGTCTTGGTTATGACCAGTAGAACCCAACTCGGGTAATTTAGTAAATGCACACACATATTACAGGTACACATACATATGTGTGTGTGTGCACGTGTGTATATATGTATGCACGTGTATACATATATGTATGTATGTGTATACATATACACACACACATAAGGAAAGGGGCTTTTTTCAGAAGGATATTAAGGGAAAAAGCTGAAGAGATTTCAGAAAGGACAAGTTTCAGAAAAGTCAAGAACAGTTAGCAGGAACTAATGAAGTTCTCTTTTGATGCAGCTATTCCTATGAGCATGTTCCAAACATTTCTTGGTTGATATGTCCTTTAGCTGAAGATGCAAATTTTAGGAAGCTAGCATCTGATTTGCATAGCCAGAGTCAGGAGAGATGACATATCCAAGTGCTACGTTACAGATACAAAATTCAGATATTATAAGAATAAGAAGCAATTGATACTGGGCAGGCAGAAACAGAAGCCATCTGCTGTGCATGCCTTTCCTTGTCCTCTCAGAAAACTCCCTTGCTCTGAGGGCATGTGCATAGGGAGAGAGGTTAGGGAAACTGACTGATGCAGTGTTCATGTCCTGCAGTGTCTAGAACCCAGGCTCACGTACATCCTTCCATCTCTAATCAGTGGCACAACATAAATGTGCCTAAAAAGAGGAAACTACACACTGATAGTCACATACTGGCTACTCAATTATGTATCACACTAAACACATTGAACTAAAGCATGAAGAAATACTTGATCTCCATGGCCCTTTTAGTTGGGTACTACTCTTTGTCTTAAATCATCCTGAATTTCCTCCTTAGAGACACATTCACAGACAATTAAGAAGGAAGCAAACAAATAATATTGTTTTTATTATGAAGAACCCCTTTGGATGAGATGCACAACTTTTTTATATGTGCACATGTATAGAGCAGTCGTGGCTTTTGCTTCTCTTTCACGGAATCTTGAGTTTCAGTACATATGACCTGAACTGGACAAGGCAGTTTATATAAATAAGTATGGTTGATCTGTAGAGATTAATTTTTATTTGTACAGGATTCTTTTTTGCCTACTATATAACATAGCTCAGATCTTTCAAATCAACCATCAATGTCCCCTATCGTTGCTACTTGTAAATAGAAAAGGGCTTAGTAGAGAGAGGAGAGAAGACAAAATAGATGAGGCCAGAGAACCACTCAAGGAAAGTTGGGGTCTGAATGTCTTGACCACACAGACTTCCCTGAGTGGGAAGCCAAGTGGCTGTTGGGATACAGCGACTGTCCTCACTCTCTGGGGCTGATTCTGTTGTATTCTAGAAATAATCTTTAATGCTTTCTTTCCATTGACACATATATGAGAGAGACACAGATTCACAAAATAAGACCAAGACAGAATTGGGATGAATTTTTCCCCTGATTTGACCAAGTATTTGACTGATATTTTGATCTTATGCAAATACACACATTTAAAATTTAAATATGAACTATGATTTTAAAACAAAATAAAATCTAGAACAATTTGTTTTTTGTGTAGTGCACTAATAATCGCCTTTCTTATCCAATTTTGTAGAGACGTGTTTTTGATTTTTAAGAATAGCTATTTTTTTATAAAGTCTGGATTTTTGAATGTTGTATAATCTTTTCATGTATCCTTATCTTCTTAAAGAAGAATTAAGAGAAAATCATTTATGAATGAATTTTCCTTTTATAATTTTAAAAGTTTCATACATCTTATCAGAAATAACAGGATTTTGAGAATGGCGCTCAATAAGATCAATGTGGGATGGTTTTAAAGTTTTTTAGAAAGAAACAAATTTTTTAAAGTAATGTCAACATTTTTGCTAATAATTTCACTCTTTCATGTCATAAATATCTCTTCAATGTACATGGATATACATAACATGCATTTTCGCTAACAGTTGAAAAAGTAAGATAGTACCTGAAAATTACTCATGAACATTTTCATTCAAAAAGAATCTGCCCATGAAATTTTATGTAGATATTATATCATTGTATGATATTCTCCCCTCTGTGCTGATTGATCCAAATAATTTGAATTTATTTGTCTTTTCCATTTTTCCTCAGAGTCTTCAAATTATTGCTACCAATATGCAATCGTTTACTGCTAGACTAAATTTCCTATGGATAGATTTGAATATGCATTATAGCATTTGGGAGAACAAAATAATAAAATGAATGAAAAAAATTGATTTTCAATATTCATTGGAAACAATAATGCCCTCATTAAAATGTATATGCAAGAAGGGAATTGCATGCACCTATCTTCAGGAATTGGCTTAACTCTTGCCTATCTTGTTCCAAAAGTGGCACTAACACTTGCAGTTATATTTTTCTTCTTTTTTATTCTGTGCATTATTACAAATATCACATGTATATAATTATTGCCATTCTAGAACAGAACAACAGCCATCTGCTCATGGTTATTTTGTATGATAGAGAATTGCTCCTGAAAAAGACTCAGATCCCCTTGATATATATAATTATATGTATTGCAAAATACCCTTTCACCACAGAGAAATTATTTCATACCATACTGTATTCATTAGTGGGCACCCTGTGGAACTGGAATTTATTATTATTTTAATGTAGCCATGATGGCAGTCTCTATATTTGACTAAACATCAAATTTGTTGGATACAATTGAAGTTTGTTCCCATAACAATCATGAGTTAAAGGAATAATTACAGTACAGGTATATGCCACAATTTAAAGAACACAGAATTTCAAAGAGAAGGTGGTGATAAGAGAATTCTGGGAAGAGGGATTTCTGGTTCAGTAGCCACAGAGAGAGGCCTATAAATTTGCAACCACAGAGTACATGTTAAGAAACAATCTACTGGGGCTGGCCTGGTGGCATAGGTGGCATAGTGGTTAAGTTCACGCACTCCATTGGTGGCCTGGGGTTCACAGGTTCGGATCCCAGGCACAGACCAATGCACTGCTTGTCAAGCCATGCTGTGGCAGCGTCCCATGTAGAGTGGAGGAGGATGGGCATGGATGTTAGCCTAGGGCCAGTCTTCCTCAGCAAAAAGAGGAGGATTGACAACGGATGTTAGCTCAGGGCTAATCTTCCTCACACACACACACACACACACACACACACACACGCGCGCGCGCGCGCAAAAAACAATCTACTACGTTGTCAGGCAGATAAATCATGAAGAATCAATTACTTCCAGGAAAAAATTTGACTGTTTCAGGAAATATAGTGCCTTAAAAACCATTTTTAAATCCAAAATTTGAGGATGAAAAAATAACTGTAATGGTTTTAAAAGCATCAGACAAGGGTCTTGCCACAGCTCTGTAACTGTAAAATTGTAATTTTTGTAATTTAAAATTTCTGTAATTTAAAAACAAAAAAATGTAAAACCAACATTTTTATTCTTTCCAAGCTGCCAGAACAAAAATTTCCAGCCTCTCTCAGCAGGAGGGAGTGGAGATGAGTTGTGTAAGAGAGTCAGGAGAAATGATATTTTATTGATCTGTTTTGAGAAGGTAGCAAAGACCTTCCTGGAGAATAACCCAGAAAAAGGTTCTAAGCTCTGGATAAAAGCATGAGAGTAGCCCCTGAGGTCATAGCATTTTGTCTAAAGGTGCTAGGAAGGAAATTCACTCTTTCTCTGAAGATCACCCTGACTCACGCTAAAACTGGCCGGCCAGAGGCTTGGAGGAGAGCCAAGGTGGCACTGGGAGAGTGACACTTCACATTAGCGACCACTTAAACTTTAAGGCAACATAATGGAATCCACATAAACAAAAGTTCTGTGGGGTCCTCAATAATTTTTACGAGCGTGAAAGAGTCCTGAGACCAACAAGAGTGAAAACCATTAGTCTCAGATCTTAAATCTACAAATGCAAAAGCTACTCCAGCCCAAGCCTAATGAGAAGCAGAGTCCATTCCCATCATGTGGTCGTCACCCCTCCTCGGCCAGATCGTCCTAGGGCTTGAAGAAAAATCAGAGTGTGTTCTTCTACAAACAACTCATTTTAAGGATGAGGACACTGAGACCCAGAATATAAACAACTATCTAGAATTTAATGCTGGAAAAAAGAACCCATAGTTCTTGTCCCTAAGGCAATGCTCGTTCAGTTATTCTACATTGCTTTATTAGAAATTTATATATTTTTATTTAGCTTTAAATGGACATTATTACGTTGTTTTAATCAATATGAATGACTGAAAGCAACACTTGTTTTTTGTAACATTTCATTAATGTGCACATATTTTTCACATATGTGCTTCTTTCTTCATTTCAAAAGTATTTACAGAGGCAAGATGGAACATATGATTTTTGTTATACAACAGTTTCATTAAGTTTCTACTAGTTGTGCCTCTGGTAACATGAAAATATATGGACATTCAGAATGTTTGACGCTCACACTACCTGAGCAGTAGAAAGCATAATCTAACTAACTTCAGTAAGGCTGGAAAACACCTCTCATTCTACTCAGGAACATTCTCAAGTGTAAAGTCCATGGCATTACTTTATCACTTTACTTAAAGGTGTACTTGCCTGTGAGTCCTGTCCTTCTGACCTCTTTATTTGTGGTGGCAACTCTTCATTTTTTGAAAAAAGCAAAATAAAAGAAAGCTTATTGTCATAGAAGCCAGACCCCAATAGACTTCTGCAGAGACTTAACCATAGTGACTTTTTTTCTAAATCTGGAGATGAAGGAAAGAATAGGGATCTCTTCCCTCCTCTGAGTTTCTAAATGCATGTATTGTCATGACTTGTGAGTCTGTGTGTTTTAGAATCATGTGGTCCAAACTTTACCAGTTGATTTTTATTTTACAGTCACATACTGCACAACAATGTTTCTTTCAATGACAGACCGCATTTACAACGGTGGTCCCATAAGATTAGTACCGTATAGCCCAGGTGTGTATTAGGTGATACCATCCAGGTTTGTGTAAATGCACTCTGTGATGTTCGCACAACGACAAAATCACCTAATGACCTGTTTCTCAGAACATATCCCCATCATTAAGCAACACGTGACCGTATATCTAGGAAACACGATGTTTCAATTTGAAAAAAACATATGATGCAGGCAGTCTGTTATTATGGTCTTCATATTGCAATCAAAATGCATTCCCTTCCCTCTTCACCTTCACCAGAAACTTGCCTTTTATGACAGATGGTCCCTTCTATGTTACGTTTGTGTTTTTAGGGAATGGATAATTTGAATAAGTAGGCAGATTTTTTATAAAGATTAGTTTGAGGTGCTGAAATTATTGCTGCACACAATAGAGCTATGAAGACTTCAAGTTCTTATCTCATCAGCTTTTAATCAAATATTCCCCTTACAAAAGATAATTTTATATTATTTCTGTCATTAAAAAATCTTGTATAGGATGATTCATTTTCAAACATTTTTTTGGTAAGAAGATAAATGATCACTTTGGTTAACAGTACCATTTTATCATGAAAAAAGGTTTAATTTAATTGAGTTTCTTGTAACACAATTTGCAGTACAGGAATCTTACAAAATTCTAAAGATCTTTCATATTCAAGTGAAAGAACTTAGTCTTAATGGATTGACTTTACAGCTAATGGACGATCTATGAATTCAGCCTTGAACTTGCTGTGTGAAGTCAGGTAGGGGTCACAGGAAGAGGGGATGGGGGGCATGTTTTGTTGAAGCCAAATATAATTTCCATGCTATGTCCAGGTTTCACATGTTTATAAGAAAGGCAATATTTAAAATTCTATTTGCAGAAAATAAATTAGTAACTGCTTATTTGCTATGCCCACATATTTTTGTATGATTAGCATGTTTATTCCGATAGAAACAGGAAGTAACCTGGAGTGAGGTGGGGGTGCTATTTTGCTTCTATCTCCTACTCCAATTTCAGCCCATAGTCTAGGATACTTTTCCTCTCCTTACCAGTTAGTGGGGAGCATAAGGAATACTATTTCCACAACTTCCACTCCATTGACCATACTATTATTTTTTACCCCACGTGGATAGGTAAAATTAACTAGAACCTGGCATTCATTGATCTGCACTCCTCTATGATACAGGTCAATGCTTACATGTGCCATGCACCCTTGTCTCAATTCCTCTTGGACTTGACATGATTCACATACAACAGCCCTTGTGCTCCCATGCTCCAGGCAGGAAGACTTCCTGAGCAAGCCATCTCCCAGGGAGGCTGCACAGCAAGGGAGAGATGGATAATGGAGTCAGGCACCATTTTCCAGCTTCTCTACCTTCAACTTGAAGGTAAATACAATGTAGTGAGCCTGATTATCCGGAATTCAAGGTGAGAAGTCAGAGATATGACTGTGATCTCCAATAGTGCTATCCAGCTTTGTCGGGAGACCTGGTGCCAGCATAGAGCCACTACTTGCATGTCTTTTTGTCTCTTGAGTCTACCAGGTGTTTAGTAAAGGCAGGAGCTAAGAGGAATATGGGATTGGATCCCTCATATCCACCAGCAAGAAAATAACCAAATTAGAGAAGAAAACAAGACCTAGTGGTCTTTTTCTTCATATATGATCATTTTAGAAAATCAGTTAAATTTTAAGTTGCAATGAAGTATACAGAAGTCTAATTTGTTCAGATTAAAATGTGTCCATTATATTTTAAAACATGATATTTAGAAGTTATTTTGGCTTTGAAAATCTGACACCATACAGTTTTCTCTTTGCCTATAGTAACATGAAAATAAGCAACAGAATAAATATTTCCAATCCATATCAAGATTTTTTTCTAGTGAACATTTTGATGTATAAAATAATATTGTATGTTCATTGTTTCTTTTGCTATCTTGTCATTTATGGAAAGAAAATAGGAATTTTTCTTTCCAATATGCAGTTGTTATTAAGGCTCCTTCAGTTAATTCATGTCATATGTTAGAAAGTGTAATCATTGTGAGATTTGACATAAAACAGTCAAAAACACTTGTTCTCCTATGTGGTCTGAACAATAGTAAATGAGTTTCTAGTAAATTCTAACTCGTCAAACACAGAAATCATTGTAGGTCTGGTGTTTCAGAGCCTCCACATCACCAATCTGGAAAATCAATATTAACTTCTTTACATAAGAGTTAGGTGAATGGAGAGGGCAGGGACAATACGATCTAAAAATCACGAGCTCGATCCTTCCACGGGTACCCAGTTCAAATCTCTTGTGAGGTGATGTGTGTTTCGGACTGTACCACTAAATCATGTGGCTTTAGGAAGCTAATAATTGGCCTATGACTTTAAATATATACAAGATCCTGTCACCAAACACATTTTCCCTGTTAAATTTCAGCCTCAAGATACTTTGGGAATGAGGAGATATGATAGACAAAAGGTGGCCAATCTCCACTTAGATCGTCCTAAATGAGACCAATTCAGTAATGAAATAAAGGTATTAAAGTAATTATGACATTGTTCACTTTGTTTTAAAACATATTTAAAAGTTATATTTAGGAAATAGAATTAATTGGGAATTTAATTTAAAATCAGAAATAATTTATGACAGAAAACCCTTGAAAATTATAATCTATAGATTATATAATTTGTTCATTTCACTCAATAAAACTGGAGAAATGCTGCAGTATTTATTAGGGGAAAGCAGTTTTAAATCAAGAAAATCTAGGAAGTCAGGTTACTTTGAACTAATCCTTTGACAAGACGTTAACTCTTCAGCAGAGTGCTCTGAGGTACTTATAAATTATTGAATTTGATCATGCTAACGATGATATGAGTTTTCAAATGTGAATAACAAAATTTGTCCCATCAAAAGCATAGTTATGCATGCTTCTCACTTTGACATAAGATCAGTAATGTCAGTTTTATCATTAAACTATCACATTTAGGAAATAGTTGATTTTCAAACCCAATATCAAGTTAGAAATATTTTTAACTTCTGTTAACTGCCTGAGTTCAATTCAGGAGAGATGGATAAGGGGCATAGAATGATAATAAATATTGTTTCTCATAATGGAAATGTTAATTTTACAGTAAACTTACTGGCAGTGTGTTTCCAATATCCCATAACCAGAATTTCTATTTATCACTTATATAAATGTTAAAACACAATTCAACTGAGTGCACTTGAGGTACTTTATATACATCATTTCAATTTTCATAATAATTCTGTGAGATAATCATTTCTCTTTTAAACACGAGGCAGTGGGATTTTGGTGAAATTGTGTGACTTTGCCCAAGTTATACTGTGAGTGAGTTGCTGCTGTGGTATTGAAAGGACAACATTTGCTGATTTCAAAGCTAGTACTTATTTCAAACTCCCGTAGCCTCCTGCACGTGGTGATGCGAAGACAAAGCAGCATCCCAAGGCACCCTCTACAATGCCACATAGTGGTTTAGGTGACTATTTGCGAGTTATTTTTATTGTATTAACAAGAAAGATCAGGTAGCAAGTGTTGATAATTAAAGTTTTATGTGGTTATAGTTCATAGACTAGTTCATGGAATAGTTCATGGAAATCCAATATTTATGGATTGCCTTTAACACTCACTAAATTATTAAAATAAAGTTGACAGGGAATCCCAGAAGGCCAAAGAGTTTAAGTGACTTCTACATCCTTTTTTCTGAACCACGTTTAGAAATTATACACTTGCTTGAAAACTTAGTGCCTACACATTTCTGCAACCACAAGAATTAAAAAGACAAGTGGATGTCATAAGGAGGATGAAGCGATTGTGTAAAGGCAGTCTTCTGGAAACAAGAGTGACATGTTGACTGGTAGGAATCAGCTGCAGATACCCTCTAAAGGGCACGTCATCGAGCTTGAGCCTGTGGCAGTGTGTCCGTGAGGATCCTTGACTGTCTTTGCGGAGTGAATAAGCCTGGAGTACTTGAGCAATGTTTACCTATGAATTTTTAAATAGATATGGATTAATTCACATCCAATATATTCTCAAAACCTATTTGAGGCAGCTTATGATAAGTCACAAAAGAGTTAATGAAATTGGAATAGAAAATTAAAGATCCATAAAAAGAAGGAACGTGCATGTCAACTATGAGAATCATGTTAAAATTGTCGTATAGCTCTCAATTTCCTAGCTCTCAGGAAAAGTAGAAAAAAATGATGGGAATGTCAATATCCAAAAGAGGAATCAATGGTAAAATATACCCCAAATCCAACATCACTCTTTATCCCTACCCTTAGAGTCTTGCAGAAACCTTATAACTAAGCATTCTACTCAACAGATAATAATTGAGCCTATGCTGTTTGTAGGAACCTGTGCTAAGTGCTGAAAATACCCGAATCTTCAAAGCATCAAAACAGTCTATTCCACCAAGAAATTCACAAACAAGTCATCTCATAAATCTGATTGTGTCCATCCCCTGCTTTAAGTCCATTATGGAGTCTTCTTGGTCCAAGAGTGGAATTGAAACTCCTTAGCTTAGCATCCCAAGTCCTTTATGACCTACCGTGAAAAGTGCCTTTTCAGTCTCAACTTCTACCAGTCTTTCTTACTAGATACATGGAATTTCTCCCTCTTATCCAGACATATCTTTTCTGACTGTTTACCTTTCACATCTGTATTTTTGCAAAAGTTGTCATCTCTGCCCCTAAAACCTTTTCCTGTTCTTCTACCTACAAATATTTATTCATGTCAAATGTCACCTCTTCCTACATAGACCTCTTCCTGAGTCTCCCAAGAAGTAGGTCTACCTTCCTCCAGTGCTCGCGTGGCTCTTTATAGCATCAACTTTCCTGTCTGTCTCCTTGACTCCGGCGGAGAACTGTCTGAGAGTATTACGGAATATCTAACATCCAGCACAGACGCTGGACCCCACAGTGGTCAGCCAGTATTTGTTTGATAAATCAATGAACAAAAACTGCACAGCAATTTTTGAAGAAAAGTCTTTTTTCTTCATGCTAAATTCTAGTAAAAAATTGTCATTTGGATCCTCACATTGGGACTATTTAGCATCATAAGTATCATTGATGAGTTTTCCTAAAATGTAATTTTCAAATATGTTAGTTTTATATAAGTCCCCTAAAATTTGAGGGAATAATTACAAAAGCAAGAATGATAATCATGCTGAGGACTGAGATAATTAATTTCAAAAATGTAGCTTTTCAGAGATCTAACCAGATATAAAGATAATACTTAGCACACGTGCAGGAGGAGATGGATATCAAGGACCTTGACTTTCTCTCTTAAATATCACTGGGGTTTTGATGGTTCAGAGCCAAAGTCATTCTCTAGGGTGAAGGATGATCCATAATGCCCCATGTTGCTGTTTCAGGACAAATGTTTGGTGGCCAAACAGTGTGGACATGGCTTTACGAGTGAGAACCCGAATCTGTGGCCTTGACCCCAAATACCTGGCTGGGGGAGTTACCTGTAAACCCATTGAACCCTTTCTGAGAAACTCTGTTTAACATTCACTGGAGCACTTTGATTCCATGGAAACGGTTTTATAAAAGCTTAAAGATAAGATTTTTTTCAAGAAGCATCATCAGGTTCTCCCAAGAATGAGTAATCCTTGACTCAGACCCCCTAAAGTTTTATGACATAAAACCTTGAAAGGATGATTTGACCTGGATTTTTTTTCTTCAAATCAAGCCAGTTTCCTGAGCCTTGGAAAACACATCTCAAGGACTATCTGTCTTTGAACTGCCTAGTGTGCCTGCCAGGAGAATTTAACTGCCAAATGTTTCCACAGAAACCTGAAGAAATTGGCTCACTTTGTAAAATTACTTCATATTGACTGTTGAATTAAGTACAATACCTAACAAATGAAAAATTTCAGTTCTGACATGATATGTATGTTTTATCTGGACAGAGTAAAATATCTTAACTGAATTTTTAAGTTTATGATAATAAAATATCAGCAATCTAAAGGAGATAATTATGTTCTGACCTATTATGGCAAGAGAAGAAAGTTAAGTTTGTCTAAAAACAGTAGTGTACTGTTACGAACTTAGAATGCAGATAAGGGGCTAAAACAGCTCAAGATTTATGCCGTGAGAAATTATGCTTTGATCTCCTCTAAGAATATTCCTGCCTACCTTTGTTCTTGCAATAATTTTAAATTTCTATGGTGCAGAAATATCACAGATCTATTTTCAGCTTATTTAGTTTTAATCAAATTGGATTATTTTTTATCGTTTCAAAGACTGTTGATAGATCAATTAATGTTCCAATTTTCCTGCTAGAGTCCTGCACAGAGTGAAAGAAAACTCGATAGCAGGGAAAAGTTTGCCTGGAATTGATTTACTCCTAACGTAAGACTTAAATTATGCATTTTCTTTTTAGAAAGACAGATAATATAAATTAAAAAGAAGTATTTCAAAAATTAGTGAATTGTTAATATGGAAGGAATTAAAGGCTAATCTTTAAAAAAGACCAGGCTATGTCTGGTTTTGCCACTTTTTAAACTTTAGTCCTGCCACATATGCTTATATATCCACCCCTACAACACAGGGGCCGTTAACACAAATATAAAACAATCATAGATATAATAAGTTCAGCTAGCTCTTGTATAGGACTGTTGTAAGCACTTCACACATTAATCGCTTGATCTTTATGACAACCTAGAAGGTTGGTGCTACGTTATCACCACTTTGCAGATGAGGAAACTGAGGCACAAAGGTTAAGTAATTTGCCCAAGTCCCAGAGCTACTGTGCGCAAGAGCCACTTTGACGCTCAGACATTCTGACACCAGGATCTTCTTGGTCACACACGGTAGAGGTGTAGCAAGGGGTTGAGCTCCCTGTTGGACTTTTGCTTTCTTATCCTTTTATTCTAAGGATGCTCACCTGCCTACTTATGATACGAAGTCACACCTTGGAAACCCAAGCCTCCACCTATACTCTCACAATCTTCTTAGCAGTGACCAGTGATGTTTATTTAGACCTAATTCCTTAAAACTTGTCAAAACTCTTCCTCTCCAAAGTTTGGATATCTAAAAGTCACACCTGGAAACCAAGGCCTACTCTTTCTTTCCCAAAATGGCAAATTCACTTAACAGGAATCTACCTCTCCCTGATCAATATTTTCATCTTTCTCCATGAGGAAGTTCTTGGAACCTTTTTTCAATATCCCTATGATCACACTCATATAGAATATGTGACTGCGTTGCAGAAAGAAACCATGGATGTTTTTGTTTTTCAGGTATGATCTGCCCTAATAATTTGCTGCTATTCTTTAATATTTTCAGACGTCATAACTTCTTTCAGTATTTAACAGCCCAAGACACTACAAGGTAAATGGGATTTTAATGAATGAAAAAGACATTTATGCCCCCATTTCATTAATGTTGAGTATAGATTAGAAACAAACAGACATGCCACTATGCTACTCATTATTTTCTTATCAAATCATACACTCAATCATAGGATACTAATAAGTGGGTTTTTCCAAATTTCCAAGCAATGAAATGAATAAATAAATAGTTAGAATCTAGAATTTAATCTAGAATATAAGATGGGGGAAAATTAGGTTTTGTTTTTATGATTGTCCCAAAATAATGAGAAATCAGGTCTACTTAAGGAACTGAAATAAAAAGAAATTCTGCCAATGTCAATCTGTTATTTTAGCAAACTTAATAAGCAAATTGGAGCTCTGCACAGTTAATGGAATCAATGTTATGCCATCAATAATGAAAACATCCCAAAACACTGACTAAACCTTGTCGTAGCCAATTTAATCCCATCATCTTGACACAATCACATTGGTTTTCTAAAATGGTTTTCTTCCTGATGGATGATCTGAGAATGTAAAATAATCCATTTAAGGCTCTGCAGTGACAATTCGCTTCAATCTGCCTTTGACTTAAAAACATTTATGCATCTTCCACTAACTCACTCCTGGGAGGAAATCACTTCCTGAAACCTAACAAACTGGGGCTAATCAATATAATCAACTTAACACCACAGCCCCCTTTTGACGTACGTGGTGACGATATTGTAACACCCATTGGTACTTGATGGGTGCAGTTCAACCTTGCCATATCCATGCAATTCCTTTTTTGAGAAATGCATATTATTTGAATGTATGATTAAATGTTTTAAAATTAGGGCGTTTGATGAGCAAGGAAAAATAACATCATTTCAATACAAATTCTAAACCTATCTTTAAAGCTGAAAAAATTAACAAGTGTGCAAATGCTAGCTTTAATGCCGCTTCATACTTATATAATGGAGATTTTGTTGTACCTAGAGTAAACATAAATTTATTGTGGCTAGGAACTTATCAAGAGCAAATAGGTGCTTCCCAGATTTCCCTTCAGGAGTAAAACTCTGACCCCTGCAGCTGCCACAGGTGCTGCTGCAAAGAGCCCTCAGCTCTCAGCTCCCTACAGGGATCCCAGAGCCCCTTCAGCCAAGGTCAAGCCTCAGTCCTGGGGCAACCTTCATTCCTTGAAGGGCTAATTTAGTCAAGACTTCTTCTTTCCAAGGTTTCTGCAAAATTTATCCATGGATATGCTGACCCTGTCCTCTTACCTGACTGGGTACAGTTCTGAGGGGTTATTTCAGCTTCAAAATCCCCCATATTTTTGGTGGGGGCTTCCACTGAGACCACATAATGGTTCAACTCTTTCCTTCGTTTGGTCCTCTTGACCCCACTATCAGTCCCTAATAAGCCTCTGCACGATCCTCTCCATCTCAGAGTTTGCTTCCCAGGCAACCCTACCCATGAAATGTAGATAGTAAGGCCATAAAAAAATGACAAAATAAAGTACTTTTCCAATTCTGTGTCTACGTAATACATATTTATACATAACAGTCTGGGGCTTAAAATATTAATGATATTACTAGTAATAGGAATATTTAAAATAATGTAAGAATAGTCCAAATAATAAGATCAACATGTTCAGAATAGTAATATGGTAAAAACACTAGATAATATTTCTTTTCTTCCACGTCCTTATCTCTATCCCTCTTCCGTGTTCAAGCTCTGCCTGTGTCCTACATGACCTATCCACACTCTACAACAATTCTATCTAGTCTTCAGTTTATCTTTCACCTGTAGATAGCAATCAATAGAATTCTGATACTTGTAAATGGAAAAGTAGTCTATTGTCCTCTTATCAACTGCTCATTGACTTTAAGGGCAATGGATTGATTTGGGGGTGTGTTTTGTAACTTATTCATAACATGTATTGACAAACACTAAAAATAAAAATCTTAGTGGTCCATAACCTTATGAGTCAATTGCTAAAGTGTATGTAGATAGCATGTATCCATAAATTGCAATAGACAAATAGAATTATAAAATATTTTATAAAATTAATTCTTATAAAAAGATTATTTAATGACAGTAGCTATGTAGCTGATGTATAGGTCAATATACCTTAGTGTAAACCCTCTTGCTAAGGAAACTGCTCTGACTCAAGGCCACTGCACGAACTGAATTGCACTTCAAAGCCAGCAACAGCATTTTCTTGTAGGCCAACCAGAATTAAGAAAGATGGAATCTCATGAGTCAGATGACAGTAGATAGCTGAACTAAAAAGCATGCTGGGTTGAAACTAGAGTTGACCTCCATCTAAGTAAAGGAGGTGGTGGAAACCAGGGAGCAGAGGATGGCAGGAGGGGACACTGAGTCAGCAGATGAGCCCTGGAGTGACAGTCCGGGGTCTCTTCCTGCTGAAGTCTTGAGGGCCACCCATGTTCCCTCCGATCTTATGCTTAACTGTTTGTCTTTTCCTGGGTTTCAGTAGATCTTTACCAAATTCTATTTTACTTGAACTCATATGAGTGGGTTCTCCTCTTGGGGACCAACCATGGTCTGAAAACAACAAATCACAAATGAAATTTACTGATAATGATGTTAGGCCAAATATGAATGATAATTTAGATTATTATGTCAAAATATATGCAGAATTGGGTTATTATCTTAAAGTATATATAATTTAATTCCCTGTTCCTCTAAATTGTGTAAATTACACAGTCTCAAAGGATTTGATAATTTTCAACATTCTATCCTCATCTGTGTCCTCCAGAGATTCAACTTTGAATGTGATTTTATATTCTGGCTAATGTTATCTTCTCACACCAAACTTCAAAGGAAACTGTTGGATGTGAATATTTCACGTTTATCTTCATCTGTTGCAAACATTTTTTTAAAAATTAAAAGTAATCTTTTGTGTCAATTTATTCTAATTTATAACTATGTAACAATTAAGAAATCTCATACACTGTATCTCTGTATACAGGGCATTCTGAGAAAAATAAAAAAATATGGTTGAATTTAGCTAACAATTAAATTTATTTATTTTCATCATTTTATTCAATTTATTTTCATCATCATAAATATTCCCTCAATGAGAACTTTCTCTTTCACTAATTTAGGAGCTTACTTTATCTAAAAGCAGAGTATTACCTGTTGACTTGTTGTCATCAAACCAAGTCAAAAGTTACCCTGCTCTACCTCTGCTGCAGTAGAGCAAAATAACTGTACTTCCTGATAATATTGTAACTCCTCAAAGGCCTTTTCAAGAAGATCTGCATTTTAGGTGAGTTAAGCAGATATTCAAACTGAAGAAACAGCATATTTGCTAATATACTCAGTAGCTGGGATTCGTTCATCTTGTTAACACATTACTACTCATTGCTCCAGAGTAAAAGTCGAGCTCTGAAGGTTGGCGATGTAGACTTATGATGGGAGGGGACACTAGAGAACTGTAAAGCTCTCTGAGGCCAGGTGGATTTTGCAGGTGGTCCCAAGAGCTTTGGCAAGAGCCATACATTTCAGTACAAAGACAGGAATCACAAAGAAGATAAACAAGAGCTGAGGGATATGAGCAGATTATTCTGGCTTGACTCGAAAAAAATGAAGCCGGGAGACTAAAGTTTTGTACAAGCCGCACTCCTGAACGGTGCTGTACATTCATGTCTGTGTTAAAAATAAAAACAAAATCTTGCCCAGACAGTTGCTGGCTCAAACGCAGCGTGTTTTACAAGCATGAAAGCTGATTAGGGGTTTTCCAGTGAGCTGTAGAAATGTTCTCTTAGTTGAATTAGTACATGCAAAAGCCAAGAGGTATAAAAAAATACAGCACAGCTCGGAGTGGCAATGAGACTCTGCTGGGAGAGCAGATTTGTGGAGGGGAGTTTTGGGAAGTGAAGTCAGGTATACACAATCATCAGAGTGTAAACGGCCTTACCTTCCAGGCTTATTTTGACTTCATATTAAAGGTTGTCGGATGCCACTGGAAGTTTTTAAACATGGTGGTAGAGCACGATCTGCTTTCCAATACAGAGGAGTCATTAAACCAGGAAGAGTTTAGAAGATAGGAGATTAGTTGTGAGCCTGCCATAACAAGATGAAGAAAAAATGAAGAGAATCTGAATGATGGAAAGATAATACTTAAGAAAAAAAGGAAGATGAAAGAGCTAAAAGAGGTCGAGTAAATGCCACTTGGTCATACTAAACGGGCTATTTGGGGTGAGGGAAGCTGTATATACCTGTAGGTAAGAACAGAAGCCACTTAGGTTCAAAAATTGTCCTCACAAGTTATTAGCTTTGTGACCTTGGTCAAGGTATTTTTTTCTCTGTATTTCAGTTTCCTCGTCTGTAAAATTGTGTAATAATAATTTAATAACTATCTTATAGAGTGTCGTGAGGATAAATCGTCAAAATATATAAATCACTTACAATACCTAAATTAATAAATGTTAGCAATAGCCATTTTTAGGAAAGTTAATGAATGATGCCCTACTTGAAAGACAGAGAGGTAAAAAACTGCCACAAAGAAAAGAGGAGAGTGCAAATGTCTTTAAAAGAGTGAATGTGTATTTGTTGTCCCTGCAACTATACCCAGACTCTAAATAACTCATTTCCAGTCCCCTTGTCTCTATGCATGTCATTACCACTCTTGTTTAAGCAGGTTCAACACCTTTCATTGGTTTGATTCATCTCTCTTCTTCCTTTCTCTGTCAAGACAGTTACTAAGATTTATTATTTATGAAAACCAACAAACAAAACACCTTCCTCAGTCACTCTTTTGTGTTGGCACTTCCAAACCTCAGTCCAAGCTGTCATCGTAACGTGCCTAGGGTAATGGTGTAGTTGTCTGTCTATCGCATCTGCTCATTGTGAGATTTAAGATACAAGTCTTTTTACTATGTCATCCCTCTGCCTAAACTTCTCAGAATAATCTCTTCCTCCTGGAATTCTTTCATCCCTATGCTTTTCTCCTATTTTGCCTGTGAACCCTCCCCCAACTCTTTTGCTCACCCCACTCTTGTCCATGGGTTCCTTTTTGCCTCACAATCACCATGGGCCCCTCCTTCTTCTTGGCTCATGTTTTCCTGCTTGCCTGGAATGCATTTTGTAACTCTTCAACCATGTAAAATATCCAAATTCTATCCAGTCTTCCAGAGTCAGGTCATCAACTCGATTTAGAAGTGTGTAAAGATAGTTATGTATTATGAATGAAGAATGCTGCTATTTAAATTGGCTCAAACAAAGATTACAGTCAGAATCCCTTTTGACTATGTAAGGCCTTCTAGAGTTTGCAAAGCAATCACAGGCCCCTGTTACAAAATTTTGCAGTTCATTGTACACCATGTGCAAGTGGAATAATGCAACTTCTTATTCTGTTGCCCTCTAAATAAATAATAAGGCTTGAGGGTAGAGATTCTCACTGTGTCTGTTACTACCCCTGATACAGTATCTGGTAAATACTAGCAGTAATTTAATATATATTTGATTGAACTAGGATTTGAGGTACCTCTCAGAATTTAAAGGGAGTGACAATGAATTATAAAGTTACAATTATTGGGCATAATAAAATAATCCACTTCCAAAATTCATTATTTCTATAACATGCCATAAAATCTTTAGAATATACAATAAACAGGTTTCTAAATTATGTGGACAACTTTAAATTTATAAAATAGAGAATCTAAGACAAAAATATAGACTTGTTGCTGTTGGGAACTAAGAATTTGAAACTAATAACCCTGTGGCATAATTTTAAAAAGAAATGATTAGCAGCCACAAATACCTAACAATGCATTTGGCTTCATGAAAGCTTATAATTATAGCATTGAACATTATAATTCCTCTGAAAATGGCAAAAAAAAGGAATAATAGATATCCAAAATGGTTTTTGAATTATTTCACAAAGAATAATGACAAAAGAAAAATATATAATAGATGGCAAAATAGGAGGGGGAAACAAACAAGACTGAGCTCTACTTATCTAAGGAGAGATCTATCTAGAATTAACATTCGCTTATGTAATAGTATGAGGCAACTACAATAAAAGATATAAAATCACTTTTATACAGAGATATTCTTCATGTCATCAGTAGAATGAGGAAAAGGAAATTAAATCAGGGCCTTTGTGCCTTAAAAATTGACTATTAGGTTTGCAGTATAACCAACAAGCACCAACACTCTGCACTTGCAGATAAGTAAATAAAAAACAAGAGAAGCATGGTAGCTTTTTTGAATTTTCATAACTAAAACTATAATTTTTTATTCAAAGCAGATAATTCCCTTACTAAAGTTTTAGTATTTATAAATACCCCATGGTATCAAGTTAAGAAAGCAAAGAATTAATCAGAAATTCACACTTAATTTAAACGATATATGTTTTCTTAGCTGTGGCCACCTTATCCTCAAAGCCCTCATTTTACTCACCTTTGCATTTCCCAGTGTCTTGATTAAAAGTGTGTTGAATACATGAGTGAATGAATTCATATTAAATAATAAAAGTAAATATTGCCTTCTCTAGAAGAAAAAAATCTTAATAAGAAAGGTAACTTTTAAAAGTACAGTACTTTAATGTGCTTTACATGTTGATATATTTTCAAAACAATGAATTAAAAAATAAAAATCTGCTATCTTCTAAGACTCGAAAAATATATTATTAAATCTTCCAATGGAAGTTTAATTAAGTTTATTGAAACGGTGGACATGTTTAGAAATGTTTACTAGTTAAAACTAGGGAATCATTAATGATTCATGGCATACAAAATAAAAGAAAAAATATAAAAAACACCAAAAAGATGTTCAAGGAAGAGAAAAGGTTTAATGCCTGACTCAATTTATGTCTCGTCTGCATTGCTCATTTCAAATTGTGCAACTGTACTTGACCCATTGTACTGTTTCTCTCCCCAGCAATTAGTCATCATGCAGTTCTACAAAGCAAAAAAAGGAATGCTAAAGTCACGAAGCATAGTAGACATCTAGTTTGCCTAATTTCCCATTATTTTTTTAATGGCTAGATTCATTTCAGAGTTTTTCTGACCTGATATGCCCTTTAGCTTCCATTTCAATCTATCCAAATTATTTGTGTTCTTTAAGGCCCAATTCAAGACCCAACTTTCCGGCTATTGAAGCACATGTGGTTCTAAGTTATTGTCATCTTCCAAGCCCAAGTTGTGATCCTCACGTAGGATGTGAGTTTAGGACATGTGACTACAAATCATATGTAGAAGAAGCTAGCATAGAGCTGGAACCTAAGGAAGTTGCTGAGATATTGTCTGGCCTGAAACTCCTAGCTCCATGGACACTTATACATCTCATCCCACGTGGCCATGTCTAGCCCACCTCAGAGTGAAAAGGATTCCTGGGAAATCTACTGTTCATTATCTCAGCATTAAAAATGATGTAAAAATTTGCTCAGCCTATTGAGAAAAGTAAACTGTCTACTTCTGCTATCTTACATGCAGCAATGATTTGTGAGCATGCCACATAAATCACATCAGGATCAACCAGTTTTAGAGTAGTAAAGAATAATCAACACTGATGTCTTAGAAATTGACATATTTACCTAAGTTATCAAGAGTTTCTACACACATTAACTGTATTTGATGCGTAGAACTCTTCTGTAAGGAAACTGTTTTCATGTCATAGGTTGGAAAACAGGCCCAGAGAAGACAAAGCATATAACATTCATGAGTTTAGAATGGAACTAGGATTTGAGGCCACATGTCTCAATTTTAAGAGTGGTGCTCTTTCTAATCCAGTTACACTAAGAGGCACTAGAGATATAAAGGGACTAAAGGCTTCATGCAGAACCAAGCCACAGTCAGGGACAGGTCTGTCCACTCACTCACTCACTCATTCACTCATTCAAATAATAACAATTTACGTGGATTCCACTAAGTTCTAAGTGTGACAGAAAGGGGTGAATTAAAGGGACTTGTAGTAGAATGGCAGAAACAAAGAGCAGAGAATGAAACAAGAAATTACACAGCTGTGTGGCACATGGTATAGGAAAGAAGAATATGGTCCTGGAAGCAGGACATTTGTCTGGGAAATCAGGGAAGATGTCTCAGAGAGACCAGGAAGTGCAAGTCTGAGAATGTATCTAAGGTATTTGGACTTTGTTCTATTGGAAAATAATGAACTAACTTGTGAGCCTTTTAATTAGGTGAGTGCCATGACCAGAGTGCATTAAAAAAAAAGATAGGTTTAGCTGCTCTGTAGAGGATGGTTTGAGGAGAGACAGGCAAGGAAATCAGTCCCAAGAGACCAAGTGAGAGGCAATTTCCCTCCTTCACAAGTCATGGGATGATGAGGATAGAATGCACAGAAACACATTCAGTTCAGAAATTGAATTGATACGTAAAATGCAGGAAATCATCTTTCTTACACGTGAGTCTTTCTAGTACTGCATGAATAAGAGCAATACTCAACTCAATGAAATTCTAGTGAAGATCCTCTTGGCCATGTGTCTCACAAAATAAGCTGAAACCTTCCTTCAGTGACAGCTGACCCCTTTGGCAACTGTGGTCTTCCCTAATATCTTGGTTCTGAATATGGGTCCCTTGTGTGGTGGAGAAGAGGGTTCTGGAAAGAAGGAAAAAACCTACTTTTCTTCCAATGCTTCTTGGTAGATATTAATTGGGGGGAGATATGAGAGTTAAGTGTAGGGAAAGGGGGGGGTTTCTGGTCATCTCTGCTGTGACATTGACTCTAGTTGGACTGTTGAGATCCAAGTCAAAGAAGATAGAATGCAATGGGATAAAGGATCTGGCCTCATAAATAATGCGGGGTTATTAAAGGGAAAGATATTATCAGTAAGGACAGACTGCAAGAAGTTAGGAAGAAGTTCTCCCAGATGATGATATACGTTCAAGGTACTTAATAAAATTTCCTCTTAATGGACTATTGTTCATTCAGCCAAATGTTCTACATTTCTATCATAAAGTAGCTTTTTCATTTTAATCTTGGCCTTTTATTTTCTTGCAATTTAGTCAATAGTTTGGCTTTTGCTTGTTTTTATATATAACCCTGCCTCCCCTTTTCTAGCTGTGAGCAGATTTTCCCTTTTTATGGGCTTCTGGAAAGTCCCTCTAGACTATTTCTTACATTTAATTATTTTGATTTGCAGCTCTGCTGTTTGGTTTTTATATTCCTTCTTGTTTAGAGTCATACCTGCCCCAGTTTGGTACTTTATTAGCTGTTTATTATTAAGTGATAAAAGCTTCTGAATCAGAAATAAAAACTTAAAACAAAAAGAAAGAAATACCTCTCCTCCTTTTCGTCATTTGAATGCTCTAAGTAGTCTTCTAGGCATAGATGAATTAGTGTGGGAAAATATTTTCTTAATAAGAATTACAACGTAAGAATGCTCTATTCTAGTCTACTGATGTTTTCCAAGTCTCCTTTCAATGCCTCTTTAATTTGCTTGCGTGATGACATTACCAGACAGAAGAGGATGTTCTCTCCATTTTTTCATTGCATCCTCAGCTCCTAGAACTATGACGAAAGCAGAGCATGGACTCACTGAAAAATTTGACTTGACCCTTATCAGTTGTTCCATTTTGCTCTGTCTCTGCTGGACGCCACCTGTACTGTTTTATTTGCCTTTCTCTACATCACTTCTCCATGTCTATCCTCACTCTAACCACCGGTTGAATTCTCATTCCACCAGTAAGCCTCCACCCCAGCTGCAGGTCTTTCAAGGAACTCCCTGGTAGAGTTACATGCTCTTTCACACACACTCGACACCTTGCACATTCTTCAGATGATATTTAAGAAATTTAAGAGTAATTCCTTGCCTTTGTCATGATTCAATTCTTGGATCTTTAAGCAGGGCGGTGATTGAATTTATCACCCCAACCAGGACACTCTCATTCAAGACAAATGCTGAACAGAAAGGAACACAAGGAGAGTCATGAACGGGGACTTCAGGTTGCTCCATCTGCAAGCAAAGGCGCATATTTTTATCTTTGTATTTCAAGTGCCTAGCACAGTTTCAGACACACAATGGGCTCTTAATAATGGCTACAAAAAGAAGTTTTGAACAACCATATATGGGTACTTAACAACTCTCCTAGCAGAAATCATTAGGATTTAGAGAATGAACACGGGGGTTTTAGGGACTAGTCCTACTACTTACTGTATTTATGAAGTTTCAACAATTCATCTTTCATATCCTCCATTTTCTCATCTCTGATGTAGAGATATCACACCCTGTATGTAACTAACACATTGATATGTTAATAAAAAATTTGGAGTTATATGTACAGTAAAGCAAGTAATACAAAAATGTTAGTATTCCGGTAACGTCAATGCTAGCATTTTACCAGGTGTTGCTTCCCTTCTCCTGACTGCATTGTTCTTACCTATAAAATAAAGGAGTTGTGCATTCCAGGCCTGAAGCCCTGTGCTTTGAACCTTTTGGCATTAAATGGGTTAATATATGCAAAGTACTTAGAACAGAAATTAGCACATGTTATATAAGTATATATTTAATGACTATGTATTACTACTTAAAGTTTGGTTTACTTTTGCAAGAAATCTGCAGAACAGTCATCTTCATGTTATAGCTTATTAGAGTTTAAGAGTTTAAGACCTGATTATAAATTATGTCTTTGAAGCAGTAGGTATGTTATCACAGGCAGCATATTTAAGTTCTCTCTCAGTCTCATTTTTTTTCATCAGTAAAGAGAGGATAATGGTACCTACTTGATGGGGTAGTTTATGAATATTAAATTGACATTAAATGTGAATTTTTTCAAAAAAGTATTTACAGCAGTTCTTGCCCATATAAGTTGCAATTATCAGCTATTATTTGCATAGAAGTTTAATAAAAAATAAAATTATTTTCATATTATCCTATGGGATCATTCATAATATTTCTAAAAATTTAAAAATATCTACTAGGGTTAAAGTTTGTTTTATACTCAAGTAAATAATAATTGCAAAAAATCTAATTTTTATCAGATAAATGTATCTTTTAGATAGTTGTGTTTTATTTTGTTATTTTTCATTCTAGGAAAACAAGACTTTAGGTGCAAGCATAATCCTCTATATGAAATTCGGTTAAACACCTAAATTGCACTGTGAGTTTGTGCTTATAGATGTTTGTAAACAGCATCGATCCCATAAAAAGCATCTTCACAGTGGATGGTATTTGGATCAGCATTACTATCCACCTTACCCCCTCATCCCAAACGTCGGTTAAATTTGGTCATTTCAACCTAGTAAATAATTAGTCCAATGGGAGGGAAAACTATTGGGTTTATATAGAGTTATAAAAAATGTAAATTTAAAATTTTCTGTTGGTTTTGGTATTTGCTTTGTTGATGTAGTTTAAAAGTATCCTTTTCTAAAGATAGTTCTACTATATATTATGTATAATCAAAACAAAAAATGTGTAGCTTTGTATATAATAAAAAATGATACTCTTTATAAAAGTCTTCCCAAATATTTGCACTCTTCCAAGCACCATCCATTTGACTGTGGTTCTGCCAATGCTAATCTCAGTTCCCAATGTTTCAGTCATTAGTATTCTGAAAAAAAAATCTAAAGAGTTCTGCTGCTTTTTCAATATTTATAAATCTTTCATCTGTGTGGTGACTCATTTCTAGTAATACTACATATTTATTGTACTGTGTTGAATTTTAAAAAGGCCTCGTGTTAATGTTCCTTGTGATCTTATGACTTGAAGCGTTCACGTCTTGATTTGAATGCTAGGAAGACACACGTACCAAACAGCAAAGGTTTCTGTCATCATCAATCATAAAGCAGTTAAATGCATAAATATTTGGAGTCAGAGTTATATGAATTTGCCTTTGTTATCTAGAAGAAAAATTGCTTTCGATGTGTATTGTAAAATATTGATTTGTGTGGTAAAATGAGGCAGGTAGATATTACTTTCTATTGGTAAATCACCATGACATTTTTCACAGGCATTTAGTCTGACAGCAAATATTTTCTCGACATATATTTTACTTGGAGGAAAACTTCTAAAGCACATGGTCTTGTGTTTGATGCATAGTAGGTGCTCAATATGTATGAACTTTTGACTATTCCTCTTCAGTTTTAGGGTACCATATTGTTATTTAGGCATGAGTCTCCTTCTCTCCCTCCTCCAACTCCTCTTCCTCCTTCTCTTTCTGTTTCTTCTCTCCTTCTCCCTCTCTTTCTAATAAGTAATTCCTGAGAAATATGGAAGAGTCAAATGCAATTCCCATATACACTTAAGACCTTCACTGCTTTGCCCCACCCAACGTTGACAGGCAAGTACATTCATTAAGGAACCTCTCTAGGCTGCCCTGTACCCTCCAGCATCACATGTCTGCAAATTCCTTTTCTCATGCCTCCTGTCTGGGTTCTCCTCTTTGCATTGTTCTTTAGCTCGTTGTGCCCAACTTTCTAGTTGCAGTGCCTTCGCTCCCTTTGCTTCTGTGGTACTGGGTGCTCCGGCCCACTTACCTTGGCCAGCCTCCCTAACTGCAATTCAGCCTGGACCCCAGATTCCCACTTTCATGGGAAGGAAGGGTAATTATTGTTCACTTCTTAATTCATAATTTCAGCTCATGCTAGAGAGGGACAGAGATTTTTTAAATGAATAAACATTCTAATAATTAACAAGATCCTCTGAGAACTCAATGAGTTCTGACATTAATAGCTTTGTTGGAAGACTGCCTTCCCTGACTGTGCCAGAGTATGCAGAGTCACTGTCATCACGTTATTCATTAGTGAGGCTTATTCATGAAGCATTTGTCCTCCAAAGATTAATCAGGAATCTGGAAAGGAAATAGCCTTTCTAAGGAGGTATACAATGTGTAACCAGTGGTATATAAAAATATTTAATGTTAGAAGCTAAATCCTGAAAATTCTAAGGAGGAAATAAATGGTTTATATTATGCTTTATTCCTTAGTAAATTCTTTAAAAACAATACCAGAATATTGATTAAGTAATAATGGTCTATTAATCTAAGGTGATAGAAGAAATTTTGCATTGATAAATACCTAAAACAAAGATAAGTTTGTAGATTTCATATTAGAACGTTTATAGATTTTTATATTTCCAATATGTTGGCAATCTTTTTTCCAGTTTGCAGAAATTTTGAATGGATTTATTTACATCTTAGAAATATTATACACATTTATGTGTACAGTCAACACACACATATCTATATACAGAAAAGCTCAATTATCTGGCCACCAGATTCCAGGTTTTGTCAATTTGAATTTGAAAGCTCCTAACCACAGTTGAAATCCATTTAGAGAAAACTATTATAAAAGTCAGATTTTATATTTTCATGGTCCATTTACAATAATATATTATAAATTTCAGTAAAAATATGAACATGTTTTCCTATATTGCATGTTCTCTAATCTCTTTCTGTCAATCTCTTTGTAAGCAAGTAATACGTTAGCCCTGAAGATTAAAGAACAGAAATCTGGGTTCTTTACAGTTCTTTTGTTTTTCTACGGAACAGCAAATTTTCTATCATCATCTCTTTCCAATTAAAGCATTCAAAGCATTACCATAACATAATGAAAAATGTGCTCTACTGCCAAGAAATAAATTAAAGCATCAGATCATACAGAAATAGATCTAATAATAGCAAATAATTCCCGAGGGTTTACTATGTGCGGGGCACCACAGAAATCACTTTACCAGTATTAGCTTGTGACTTCTCCTACCAACACTTTGGGTTTTATCTTCCAATTAGAAAGCAGCACACATAGAATAAATATCCGAAGCATGATTCCAAAACCTGCTTATTCCTCATGGGCACCATGGCAAAGGGTTGTAGCTTTAGCATGTTGTCTACACATTTCCTCCACTAAGTTTACTTTTTGCCAAAGAATGTTTAAGCAGATGGCTTGGTTTATCTTTAAAGATTATTTTGATTTTTTAAAAAAGGATTATAATAAATGAGACCAAAAGATTCTCACATAACTGTGGCATAATGAAACAAGGAACATATTAAGTGATTTCAGTTCAATTCTAATAAATAAACATGTGTGTTCTGTGACTTAATACAGTCATAGCAAATGCAAATATGATAAAAATAGGCCACCAGCTCTGGGCAATATTATAGTTATTTCTAGAATCAATTCACATGCACTCTATTTCTCTTTTATTATTAACATTACCAGTCTGCTTTGGCCTAAAATTATTTATATATGACAGTTTTCTCAAACTTGGTTTTGGAATCACGTTTTGGTCATTTGCATTTAGCATAGTGCTTACAAATAATAGATAGTGAATACACATTTGTTTAAATTAATCATAATGATAGTCTATTACAACAAAGTAACCTGGGCATCCCAGGGTGCTAACTACAATAGAACTGTGCCTATAAACATTTACTTCTCTTTTTGACTTTATGAGCACTCTTCAGGTAACAGGAGAGAACCCACCTGTCAGCATGGAATTGTATGATAGCAGTAGCTGCCTAGATGCTGAAGTCCAAGTTTGGCCAAGCCTAGAAATGACACTTGTTATTTGCTTGACCTTTGTGATATTTGCAAATTCCTCTGGAGAATATATTAATATTTTGAATGATCAGAAGAGATGATTTGAAAAAAAAATGTTGTGTTGTCTAAAAAAATCTCCCTTTCATAATAATATTTTCTTTTTCAGAAATAGGTCAAAAAACTTTTGTATTTAAAAGCAAATTGAATTGACCATGACCAAGTTAATTTCATTTTTCCTTATGATCATAAACAATTACTTTTCTGTACAAATACTTGGGTTGAACATATAGATATCATGGGCAGTCAAATGTCGAAAATCCCTTATGGCCATCTGGTGATTTGAGGTATTTCACTCACTTGGGAACTGGGTGCATAGATAACAATAAATTTAGATTCTGCACAATTTATTCTAGGAAAACTTTTATGTGTCGGTTGGTTTTGACTCCCAGTATTTACACATGGTAGGTACTCAAAAGTATTTATTGAAGCACATTAAAACTATAATTATAGAGATACAATTTTGCAATCTAGGGCAGAGACATATTACATAGTTTTTAAAAATAATGTATATATACATATATTTTCTGGAAAGTGCAAACAAGAACTATAAAACTGAAATTATTTATAGTAGCCCACATTTACAATATCTTTATGTTTCCGGAATAAGAAATGAATAAGATAAGGATTGATAGCAGTGTGTTCTCTTCCTTTAGCTTTAATACATTTATGTTGGGACTTGACTGAATTTTGTTAGAAGATATAAGTGATATTTAATATCCATTTTTAAATTGATGTTAATTCAAAAACATATGCTTATAATTCAACTGCTATGGTACTAAGGAAGTCATAGTATTAAATTAGAAATGGTTGTAGCTTTCTATGGTACTATGTTTCCCAAAGATTCATGTGCCTTTGCTATTTCAAGACTGGTTTTTCTTTTATTCTGTTTTTTCTATTTCTATATGATTTCAGATTCAAGATAAGCAGTTTATAGTAACACACATTCTGTAAGTAATAAACTGTTATATAAAGTGGGGCCTCTAATAAAATTCTCAAATGTTTCTTCAAAAATTTTATATCTGCTTACTATGAAAAAGATGTTAAGGTTTACGTAGATTTGCAACTATACCTCTCTTGATTAGCTGTTAGTGAATCTCTGTAGAACAGTCCATATACAAATGCTAAATGATTTTCTTTTAATGATTCAGAGTCTTGTGTTACTTTTTACTTGTACTGTATAGAGTATGAGGTGGGAGTAAGGATGAAGAAGAAACCTTGAACCAAATGTTCTGAAATTCGTAACTAGGATGATTATCCCAGCTGTGCCATTTGTTTTAGTGACCTATATTCTCTAGTGTATTAACTAAAAAAAGATAAGTTAGTGTAAATTGCAACAGAATATCTGCAGACTTGATGTAAGAGAAAATTTCACCTCCTGGGGATGTGGTCATCTCCCAGTCTAGGTATCTCTCTTACAGCCTCACAGCATTCATTGAGCCTGGATGATTTATGTGAAGGCAGCCGAGGATTGAATTAGACAATCCTTTAGGGTTCCTTGGAGACCCATGATTCTGTATTATTCTAAGTTGACCTTTGGTTCATTCCAGAATTGATCATTTGGGGCACACAGATAGTTTTCTCTAGAAACAGATCCAGGGGCAGCTTCTGGTTGGAGTCATATTTTTAACACATGGACCATGTACCTGCTGCTCTGGTAATGTGTAAGCAATTAGTCAAGTGGTGGAATCATCGTGCCCAGATGCCTCTGTCTATTTAGCAGTAAATATGTTTAATTAATAATTTTAAAACTAACAAAATGCTATCTATTTAAAAATAACATTATTCAAAATCTCTTGAAAATGTTTGGAAATTAATGTGTCATGGCTGTTGACCTCTGTAATCTGACAAATACTGTCAAGCATGTTGTGAGACTACCCAAGATACTATTTTGTTTCATATTTTCAAACATATTTTGTTCCTCAGTAGTGGATACCTTTCAAAACTAAAATATTATGGAATTGGATGTGGCCTTTCACAAAGCCCCAGATAACCGCATTCTTCCTTTACCTGAGCCAACTGAAGTGTAACTGTCCATATCACAAAGCAGCCTAAGTATCAGGAATTAAGCACTTAATCTTTTTATTTCTAAAATTCCAAAACACTATAATCACAGAATTCTGAGAACCTCTATAACTTTGCTTAACCATGTTTGATTACAACAAAAGGTTATAGTAAAAGACAATTTTTAAACAGCTGTCACATCTTTAAAACCAGCGTATAATTCCCCTTTGTCTGTCTTCTCTCAAGTTCCCCCTGAGTTTGCTATTATCTTCAAATATCAATCCTCAGTGTTTATAAAATTATACTACATGAAAATAAATGTGTGTTGACTGATGAATTAATGAATAGTAGGCATTGGCAATAGTCTGCTTCACTAACCGTTAGACCCAATAAATTAATATATATTTGTCTTTGGCTTCACTGTAAAAAGTTCAGTCTGTCTGAGGTCCTTTATTTTGGAGAAACTTACTAATAGGCTCCTTGATTTAATATACAGTGTGTTACATTGGGTAGTTAGCAATTTGAGGGCTCAGAACTAATCTTTTATAATCAATGGGAGGATTTTCTAAGTGAAATAATTATAGAAAACTGTGAAATAGTCCCTAGATTTCTTCTAGAGCCTTATGATCAGGACATGGAGTAGGTGTTAGTGTTGGAAAGAGGAGCGGCTCAATAAAGAGTGCTTTTTTATACCGCCTCCATCAGCTCCATGAATAGTTATGCAATGTCTTCTGGTTGTCTATTGAGTAAAAAGAAAAGCTAAATAAATAAACAAATAAGCAGTCCAACACCATAGTGACTGACAGCAATGACTCTTGCTGTGGAACTGCTTCTATGGAAATTTTTCCAACATCCCTATGTGTCCTTTGGCTGGAGAATTATCCTCAGACTATTCATGAACGAAGCTGCTGTTGTCATTTTTCAAGCCTCTGCCCCCTAGTGGCTGACTGAAAACCAAGTCTTTTGTCATGTGCTACTCAAAACATTCTGTCTGTACCATTTCCCTCTGTTCTTCCCTCCTTCCCTCCTTCTCAGCTGAGTGGGTAGCAATTTGACCTGTTTCTTAAGCTGGTCACTTACTGTCCCTAAGTAGATGGGATACAGGAGATGTAGCTTTTTTCCCCTGGGTTTCAATGCTTTCTTTCCTTTCACATTGTAGCGCAAACATTCGTTTTTCTTTCATATTCCTAAACCAGTAAGTTCTGTCTACCCAAAGCATCCACTGTTCAAACAAATATTATTTTCTTCCTTCACATTTTTGTTTGAAACTGTGTTTGAAAGCACCCTGTGGATTTTTCCCATCAGAATAATATTTAACTCAGCCCTGGCCTTGATCTATATATATGTGTCCTGCCTGGCTCTCTTCTCCTTCCTCAGAATCTTAATTCCATAAATATCCTCGAAGATGCACCGTATTTCTACCTTCAGTATCTCTGCAACTCACTCACTAGTTTGAGAGTTTTACAGCTCTTAATCCTGAGGCTAAATCTCATGAATTCTCCTTGGCCCTAGTGCAAGATGGAATTTAGGGCATTTGATCCAACACCGCCTATCTGGACCAAGCATGAACAATTTAAAACTAAAACCTAACTAGAGTGTCCAGAGAAATAATTCACTGCATAGTGGAAAGTAGTAAATATGATGCTGCTCACCAGATCCTAAAGCCCTGTGTGGATATCTTCTTTCTTCTGTAATCATATCTTGCCGCTAGCTGTGAATGTGTAAGGAAAATCTAAGCAGTTTAAGGTCAAGCCACAGCAGTCTGCACCTAAGACCAACTAAGCCAGTTAAAGGTTTGGAGTGGGCCCTTTGTTGAAACTCACAGCCCGTGATTTTATTTCCTGAAACTCATGAGCAGCATTTTGCTTAACGTCTGCAGTGGCCACCTTTTGGCTCTTGTTCCCTTTGCTGAAGTACAGTCCTTGCAGAATCCCATAACTTTGAGGAATCAACATAGTCTAACTTTGCTCGCTAGGCCTGGACACAGCTGAGACATTCGTAGTCTGCATGTACCTAGAGGCAATCACTTTTGTTTAAAGTAGGTAAGATCTTCATGCCATTCCTTTAAGATCCAGCAGGGTGACCCATCTGTGAACATGAGCATGATAAGCTGATGTGACCCAATGTTAGAGTCTGTTTGGGCTGCTATAACAAAATACCATAAACTGAGTGGTTTATAAACAACTGAAATTTATTTTCACCTTTGTGGAGGCTGGCGATTCCAAGATCAAGGCACTGGCACATTCAGGATCAGGTGAGGACCTGCTTCTTTTGTGACTGTCTTTTCCATGTAACTCCACATGTCAGAAGAGGCCAGCTAGCCCTCTGGGGTCTCTTTTGTAAGGGCAAATAATCTCAATCATGAAGGCTCCAGCTTCATGACATAATCACCTCCCAAAGGCCCCACCTCCTAATACTATCACCTTGGGCATCAGGTTTCAACATACAAATTTTGAGGGGACACAAGCATTCCATCTATAGCACTTGACATGCTGGGAATCCCATGTGGTCATCGCTGAAGGTCTAAAGACACCTCCCAAGTTGCAATAGTGAGAAGTAAATTTAAAAACACCTCATGGCTCGTATTAGCCTCTACCAACCATTATGGTCAAAATGCTTTTTTCACATATTAAAATTTAATGCCCAGAGGCCCCAGGATGCTGAGTGAGGTGTGGGAGTTGACAGACCCCCCACTCTTGGGTTCCGATGGCAGCAGCCGCGCTGAGGGGCTTGGCTCAGGTAAATGCTGCATCCTGGGCCCTCACCCACCCTCACCCCACCAAATCCTGAAGTCTCGAGTGAGGGGCACCTGTTCAGGTCCCTACAGCCCGGGCCCCAATGTCCAGGACAAGAAGGCTCTCGTGGGTGGGGGTTCTTATTCCTCTCAGCCAGTGTGATGGGTGTGGGAGAGTGTTGTAGGCAGAGGGCCCACATGTGTAGAGGCTTGGAAAATTCAAGAACCTGAGGTCTGTCTTGTGTCTCCAGGAACAGGGAGTGTTAGGAGTGTTGAAATACATTTCTAGGCCCCAAATGGAGTCATTCCTGCCCCTGGTGCCACATGAGCAAATCAAACCCTTGTAATCCTGACCAGAAATGCAGGATATCCAGTCAGAAATTCCCAAAAGGCTACGCGAAGTCCAGGCTCTCTAGGTACTTGTTTCCTTGTTCCTTGATCTCATTAAATAAGATCAGATAAGCAACCCTGGCCATCCATGCCTGTTCCTACATCACCGCTTCTAAAGCTCCATAACACTCACTCTTGCCCCAAATCCCTCAGAAGAGCACTCCACTGCCTGTGAGGCACTGTACTCCCCCAACATGTGGATTGTTTTCCTTTGAATAAAGGGACATCGAACTCTTTAAAAATTAATTAATTAATAAATGCCCAAAGCTATGGGCACTGGTTACTCCAAAAGCCTCTACAAAATTGGAATCCTTGTCTGTTTCTTGACTAGTGCAATAGATGTCAGAGTTTGAGAAAGCATTCAGTGAAGAGCACCTCCCTTCCTCACATAAGTTTGAAATAAAATAAGAAATGGACAAGTAGTAAAATGTGCAAGATCAAACCATCAACTTTATTGCTAAGTAAGTTAATACTGGACTGTACCTTGATTCTGAGGGCAAGTGAGTTACCAAATACCAGTCTGACAGACTTCCTCCCTGGGTTCCTGGTCACACTGAACCAGGACAAGCTTACCCCCAGAAGCAGAGCCTACCCCTGCAAAACTATGGGAGAGCAGAGAAGACCTTATCCCAGGGGGCCACCAGAGAAAAAGGAGAAGGAAAGGGAAGGACTGCACCTTCCTTCTTTCTTGTTCGAAGCTCACAATCAGATCAGTCATCTCACCCTCCCCTGTGAGAAGTGAGAGGCAGGCGGGAGAGAAGGAAGGAATTTAATTCTAAGGAAACTCCTCCCACATGAAAGAAACCAGCAAGGTTGGGAAAGCAGCATTCTTCAGCACCCCAACATTTCCTGTTTTTTTAGTACTCTTGACCTATTGTTCTCAGCCCATTCTTGAAGGGAAAACATCAGGGAAGTTCTTCTCTCCCGTCATAGAGCTTTACACATACTTTTTGGTGAATAAAGTTTTATTGGAACATGGCCATGCTTATGCATTTACAAATTGTCTATGGCTTTTTCACGCTACAATGCTAGAGTTTAATAGTTGCAACAGAGACCCTGTGGCCCACAAAGCCTCAAATATTTACTATCTGGACCTTTACGGAAAAAGTTTGCCAACCCCTGTCCTAGACAATAGGAAATATATCTTGTTCACATTCAGGTAAACTCTAGTGGCCAACATAGTAGATCTTGAGAAATGCATTGACAGAATAGTTCTGTGATTCCACTTGTTGAGTGGGGAAGGTGGCTTGAGGCTGCCATTACTATAATTCTAATTTCTAACCTGGAAGATACGAAAGCACTTTATTGAGGAATTAGGAAGAAATTCATTGGGAGGTGACATGAGAGGAAAATGTAGTTAGGAATCTGCAGGTGGAAAAGTTGTTAGCTTCTGTTTATAACAATCACTTTCCATCAGATGTTAGCTCTCACTAGATGCAATTTGTAAACAAAAAGAATTTTCCCTAAATCTTTGTGTTAAATATAATTTGTGTCTTTTTTTCTTATTAATGACAGTAATAGCCATACCAAGAACCATAATAATAGTTGTACATAACACTGATAAATTTCTTATTTATGTCATGCACAGTTATAAGTACTTGACTACACTAATTCAAGAATGTATGAGAGAGGTATTACTATACCCATTACACAGATGAGTAAATTAGGCACAAAGAAGTTAAGCATTTTGCCTAGAGTCATACAGGTAAAAATGGCATAGACATAATTGAAAAATGATAAACTGTCCTCTTGAAAGTTAAATCCTTGCCTAACTTGCACAAATATAGGCAAAGCATTTGGAAGGGAATCATATATGGTGACCAATAATAATTAATTGAGAATAAACTGATATATTGACAATGAACATTTGAGTCCCCAGCATCCATTTCCCATTGGCTACCTAAGCCAAAATATTTATTCTCTCCTCCTTGTTTCTGACTGGTTCAGGAATGGGCAAGCTAAGTCACCTTAGACCAATGAGATAGGAGAAGTGGCTTGCTAGTTTCCTCTAGAAAATAAGGTGTTTTTTTCTCTGTTTCATTGGATAAGAGCTAGAAAATATAATTCTGATTGCTTCTGGCAGCCACTGAGTGATTTAACTTTAGGATAAACCTTGTGCTGTGGAAAGAGAGACTATAGGAGGTGAGGCTGAATCAACCAGTCTTGAGCTCACCTTACCTCCTGCCTCCATTCTGAGTGGGAACATATGTATTAACTTATTTTTAAAATGCAGTTTGACTTAGATTTCTTTTTTAGGGGGTGGGATGCTAACTGCTGAAAGTGTCTTAGCTTATAAAAAATTAAATCAAGACTATAAATCTTTGAGTGTAGAGACTAGGTATTAAGCTCTTTAACTTATATTTAATATTTTGTACAATGTAAATGTCCCATAATGACTTCTAGGATTGAACTGATACACTTAAGATATAGTGGAATGAACACTGGGCATGAGTGCATCCAGGTTCTCATTTTGGCTTTGTATGTGACATTGTGAAATTCTTTGAGCAAATTAATTAAGTTCTCTCAACCCATTTCCTCTTTTGAAGACAAGTGATTTAAGTATATTCTCTTTCAGGCTCAACATTCTATGACATGAGATTAAGCTGAATTTATAATAATTTCATACTAATCTCTAAAAGAGATTTTCTTTTATTTAAATCTCAAGTCATTCCATTCATTTATATATATTTTTTGCTCATAATAAAAATAATGTGTAAAATTAATACTATTTGAATTTTTTGGTCATTTGCATTCTGATTGGAGAGAAAGTCTTAATGTGTTTTCAGTGGCTTATTATAATAATTATAAAAACAAATATAGCATTAAATACATTCAGAACCAAAAAAATCATATTTAAGGAAAATCATTCACCTGAAATATTGGACTCTCTCAAGAATTATAATTATGTAAAGAGTAAAGGATAATAGACATCAAGATTATTAGTGGGAATGCGTTATGTCTGACTTGGAATCAAAACTTGGAAAAGAAAACCAGTCTTGTGGGAAATCTGATGACAATAATCAGTGTGACTACAACACAACTTGAATGAATACAAGTCTTTGTTTAATCTGATGGCCAGCAAATTAAAATGTATGTTGCAGCTTATACTTGAGGATTTATGCAGCAGCAGTAGAATAAGTGCCAACCAAATTAACAAGTTGATTGTGTAAGCAACAAACCTCATTTTAGCTAAACTGGATTTGACAAATTTCATGACATTCTGCCTGGTAAATTTGAGATTTATAATGTTTACTGCTATCAGGAATAATGAAACAGCAGAGAACTTCAATATCTGACATTTTAATCTGTATATTTCACTTTTCTTCTTCCTAATCAATGCTTAATTCTGGAATATATTTTATGTTTCGTTAGCTACCAAGTTTAATGTAGTCTTATCAACATTTATTGAACTAAAACATTGCATAAAGATTAACTTTTACTTTGTTCTTCCCATTTTTAATTATTAGAATATTATGGAGAAAGTATTTTTTTAAGTCCACAAGAAAGCCCACAATTAAACTCTTTGCAAGTTGGAATAAAATTTGTTAGTGCATCTTTTAAATCAGAAAATCTATCCATTGGTATGATTGCCATATGATGACAGATTTGTTTAACGACAGATTTAAAAATAAAGAATTGATATTTAGTATAGCACCTGGTGATGCAGTTATGAATGATTAAAATCCATAGGAAATAAAGTTCGCAAATTTCATGCATGAAATATCAGACATTTATTTAAACTCAAATGAGTATTATATAAGTTACTAGTGGTATTTAGTAGACATGAGAGAGGGCGAATGAAATAGCATTTTTATTTAGAGTTGGCACAATTATTGCTTATTTGGAGAAGCTTGCTGATGATTTCCGCAATGTGCATTCATGAGGCACGACAATGGACTCCTGAGACTTATTTTTGCACCAATCTGAATGCACACTTAGAACGCTGCATTTCAAATTCCCACTTTGGTGGGAATACACTTGCTCTGTTTTAACTGCTGTTGCTTAAAATATTTTCAGAACTTCCTCCATGGCTCTCAAGTCATTCTTTTTGTGCAAAGAAAGAAAATGCAGAAGATAAACCTTTGTTGTATTATGCCACTGAGATTGGCGGTTGCTCGGTGCTGAAGCATACTCTCACTTATCCTGATAGATTCAACATCTAAGGCAGAATTAGATATCTAATACAGTGTCATACAAGTGATTAGAACATTAGAAACTAGTTTAATTTACCTGGCTTAAAATACCTTGAATTCTCTCTAAAAATAAGATTGGTGCTGTAGACTGAGGCAAGGTTAAACTTCAAGAACAAAGCAAGCGGCCTCAAATTTGGAAAAGCCAGAATCTGAAGACAGAGAGCCCAGCATTTGTATGTTGAGGGAATGATGCTTTGCCTCATGTGATGGGTCAGTGACTTGTCTAGTGGAGCAGGCATTTATGGGAAGAAATTGGTGGAAGTTGGTAATAATGGACAATAATGTAGAGTAAATGGTACAATAAGAAAGCGACATTTTCTGAAAGGTCTTGAATGTCATGTTAAAGTTTGGATTTTATTGAGTGGGCAATATAATGGAGTAGGAAAGTGCCATGATCAAAACTATTTCAGAAAAGTGATTCCACGACAGTGAGAAGAATGATAGAGGAGACTTGGGTCTTGAGGGCAGGTTACTACAGTAGGCCAGACAAGAGATAATGTAAAGCATCATATTAGAAGAACAGAAAGAGCCGTGATGCTCATCTCTTAATTATTAATTCAAAGCACTTTCTACTATACCACATTACCGAAAGATTAATTTTTCACTGCATTGATTGATTATTTTGATTATATAAGAAAAATGTTAAACATGATTTCAGTAAGTAACGTATGGCATTGAATAAACTTCCGGGAATACCTTATCTCGTCCAATTACGTTGCTCTAACAAACAATGTTGCCTTCAACTAGTTTACATCTAAAAAGAGCAAACTACCTATTCTTCCACTGTTTTAAGACCCTGAAAAATAAAATAGAATATTTCTAGGAAATTACCTTGATTACCTTTGTGACCTTATAAATTCATGAGAAAATTATTTTTTAAATTAAGATAAAATCAATTACTATCATTATAGTATAGAAGGTTTTTATATAAGACAGAGTCAGAGACAACATATATGCTCTCAGAGCCCTAGTTTCCTCAATTTAAATTGGGATTACAACAGTGCCTACTTCATGTGATTATTATGGATAAAATTAAATAATCCTTGTAAAGCACTTCACATATTATCTGAGAGAGAGTGAACTACATAAATATGAGTGATATTGGTATTGTTAACTAATCTACCAGTCATCAAATAGAAAGAACTGACAAATGGGTCATCTAATATTATTACAGATACTAGTAATAAATTTTCTTTTACAGAGATTTTGATTATAGAAAGAAGTTTAAAAACGTTGAAAAACTTGAAATTTTAAAATCATTTTATTTCCAGTCATTCAACTAATTTTATTAAACATCTATTATATACTTTGCTCAGGGTCCCGAGCTGGAAAGAAACAAAACACAGTACTGGCCAATAAGGTTTTACATTCAAATAAGAGAGCCATTTTAAAAGGTAAATATTATTCAAAAAATAGTACATTAATAGAAGCATATGTAAAAGTTAATAAAAATATAACTAATAAGACCATATAAATGCCCTTTTGAATCCGTGGTAGGGTTTTACAGGCAAGTTCAGTATTTGTTTTGAGATGACAAAAATATCAGTTCGCTAAGAATACAAATTGGTAGAAAACATTCTACAGCATTGAGAGGATGAAAACAGGCCCAAAGGAGCATGCACACACCAACCACACGTAGTGCTTTTGCTGAGATGTAAGTGAGAAGGGTGCTAATAACAAGGATAGAAATGAGAGGTCTAGTTTACAGATAAGAAAAGTGAGATTGAAAAATCGTGTCTTGTTTGACCCATTCTGCTAGTAAATAAGAGAGCACTGATTTGAACACAAGCACTTTCTGAAGCATTTCTGATATTTTACATTGCTTTAATATTTCAAAGTTTTTTTCCAAACCATGTATTATCAAACATGGAGCACATGTTTCCTTTTGAACTCATATTTTGGCATAGTAGTAAGCTTCTCGGCTCTACTCTTATGTTTCTGAAATACTTATGAATAAGACCATGATTCACCATTGTTTCTAGTGAAAAATATTGATGAATTGTCAGCGGAAGCTTCAGAGATACATCTCCTCTGACAGAACAACAGTGAGTAAAAGGGGGAAATGGGAGAAGCAGTGGAGCAGATGGGAGGACAGGAAAGCAGAATTCCAGCTGCATGTGTAGATCAGTCATCAGAAAGTGTGAGTCAGGGATCAAAGTGTTTAGGGACTGCAGGCCCAAAATATGAGTTTGAAGTGATTGTATCAAAACCTTCTTTCCAATTATAAAATTTTATAATGTTGACTCCAAAAATAAATGACAATGTGATATAATGGGGGGATTTCAAATAAATGTGAGATGTCTCCGTGCTCTGACACGCTGGATAGTACATATGTACTGGCATAAAAAACTAAGGATACACATGCAGCATTAAATACTTAGGAGGTGAGAGGAGAAGAAAACATCACTTTTAATTGGAGAACCAAAAACAATTCCACAGAAGAGGGGACATAAGTGGATCCTTTGTTGGGAAAGTACAATTTACATTGGAAAACCAGTGGGAGCCTGTGTGAGGGGCTTGGTGAGTCATTGAGAGGGGACTCTCTTGAAGATTAATTTTTATTGGGCCGGCCCAGTGGTGCAGCAGTTTAGTTCACGCTCTGGCAGCCCGGGGTTAATGAGTTCGGATCCGTTCGCACTGCTTGTCAGCCATGCTGTGGCAGTGTCCCATATAAAGTAGAGGAAGATGGGCACGGATGTTAGCCCAGGGCCAGTCTTCCTCAGCAAAGGAAGAGGAGGATTGGCAACAGATGTTAGCTCAGGGCTGGTCATCCTCACAAAAAAAAAAAAGATTAATTTTTATTAATGACAGTCAGGGGAGAGAGTCTTCCTTTCTGTCATGTTAGAGAATCATATCCCTGTATTTCATTGAATGGGTTCCTATTCCCTTTCTAGTTCTGAATCCTCACTGCTTGGCAGATTAATATGTGCATTTCATAAAACTGTACCTTCCGTAAACCATTTCAAGTCACTGACAAATTGAGTGGTCTCATTTGTTCAGTCCTATGTAAGATATTTGGGCTAAATATTAATTTTGGCATGCAATGTGCTTTTTAATGGCAAACCTAAAAACCTGTACAAGAGTTGAAAAATGGTTGTGTGTGTTCCCTTATGACCCATTTATATACCTTTGAGGCAAAGAAATTATTTTAAACTGATACTGGCTTGTATCTCTTTGGCAATAATAGTGAATATAGAGCCAAAGACTAGCATAATTGGCTCTTCTGAGATGATAAGAGCAGTGGGGAACCAAAGAAATTCAAAATGAATACATTTCTTCAATTAATAGAGGCTTTTCAAAAAAGAAAAAATATATTTCCTCTACTTTTTCACTCTGCGAGCGAGTTAACTATTTCACCTTGGATACACCCAGAGATCTGGGAAGAGTTTGTACTATTCCATCACTCTGAAAGGGCTCTCCAAATCTAGAAGCAGAGAAACAGGTGTCTTATTTTAACACTACGTTAATTGATCATGTCTCCTTCTGTTATTCATTCACATATTAATGTAGCAGGCCTTCACAGAGCATCTGAAATGGGACACATGTTAAGGTAGCTTGCAACTGTTGTTCAAGGCAGACGTGTACAGAGTTAGCTACAAGTTAAGGCGGTAAGTAGAGAAGGACGGCATGCATAGAGGGCAGTGAGGGGGCTTGAACTATTTGTGTGCAGGGGAGCTAACTGAAGTCTTCCAGGGCTGAATGGCATAGTGAGTTTCAGTTTAAAAAATGCAGAACAAGAATGTATTTGATACAAGAGTCTTGCAAATTAAGTGAGGGTTGTTATTGCTATTCTCATTTTAAAGAAGAGGAATCAAGAGCCATTATATATATGTTATAATATAACTTGCTTAATATAGCAGGACTAGTAAGTGGCAGAATTGGGCCTAGGACCCAATCTGATGGTTAAGTGCCTGGTATTGAGGGTTTTCCATGCGCCAGAGACTGGTGAGTACTCAGTGTTTTTCTTTTCTCATTTAACGTTCATAGCAATCTATGAAGTAAAGTGTGTAGTTTACTGAGGAGCAGAAAAACAATGAATTGGAGGAGGAGTATAATATATTAGGTTTAGATAATAGATATAGCATGAGAAAAGGTGACAAATTAAAAGGAAACATTGGGAAACAGTCGTAAGGATTTGTGAACATAAGAATGTTTTTGGTAATTTAAACCTCACAGTATACTACTGGCTTGATCATAGTATAAAAGAAAAAAGAAAGATATTTGTAAATCCACGTTTTCTCACTTGTTTTTCCTGTTGCCCGTTGCTTCATGGCAGAAGACCACAGGAGAAACAGCTCGGTCTGAAAGCAACTGTAGCCATCCATTGTCCCGAACGCTTTCCCTGCCCTTTACTGAGACCAAAGGCAGCCAACTCCACAAAAAGAGTTAGAAAGGGTACAACTGGGACAACACAAATGCTGTATTATTCTGTAGTTGAGGAAAACTGAAGTTACAGTAAATTACCAAAAGTTGTACAGTTATTAAATTGAACCTAGGTTTTCTGACTACAGAACTCAAATTGTTTCATTGCTATACTATATTGCTCCTCTTGAATACTTATCATGCTACATCTTAACAAAGACTCTCTCTTCTAATGCAGGTTTTTGAAACAGTCTATACATGAAGATTTACCACATTAAATTAATTCTGATGAAACTGGTAATTAACCATGACCAACAATATTAATAGCAGGAAGTGAAAATAGTTGTGATCTGTGGTCCCTGTCATCATGGGGTGTGCAAATTTATAATTAACTTGATAAGCTTCTAGAATACCAACAGGATTTAAGAATCATTTTAAAAGTGTTCTCCTGTATTCATTCTACGATTCTAAGCAATAATCTTCATCAGCAAAGAAAAATAAATGGAGGTTGAGTGACAGAGTGGGAATTATCTGTGCTGTTTCCTAGTTACCTTTTTTCCTAAAACAGGAAAACAACTTCCCATGGTATCTGCATTTTCATTATACTTTAACAACAGGAGAACATTATTTAGTATTAATGCTAGTCTTGGTCAAACAAATTATGAATTCATATGTGGAAGTCACCAGAATATCAGCAGGGAGTCTGTTAATAAAGAGTAAGTTCATTGTAACTCACTGCATTGGACACCACACTGACAGAATCGTAGCAGTCTCTCAAAAGGGGCTGTTAGAAGTGGGATAGTTACAGGGCTGTGGGGCAGGGGCCAGGTGAAAATGATTGAAGGCAAGGGTCTTTCAAGTTGGGGAACTGAAAGTGGACAAAGATGGGAACATAATAGTTGAGAATTAATGGACACAGTTAAGCTAATGTTTTGCAGCAGCTCCTGATAAGTAAATTGTTGCCTGATAAGTGAGCTATTTTGCCCAGTGAGCAGACAGTTGGTTCTGTTAGACTGGGCTGTAGGAGTATCCTGAAGCAAACAGTGAAGTTATTCCTTGGTTTAGGATCTTATCTTTCCAGCACGAAGTTTTCCTGATATCAACAACTAAGTCCTGTTACCGGAGGTCGGCTACAGTCTTCTCTAAACTATGTTGACACAAGTGGCCCTATCCTATAAGGGACCCTTTCTGGCTGGTGACCCACCAGTCTCAAATGGGAGTCCCAGAGATCTTTTATTCTACTAGTGCCCATTTGTAGCACTGGTTACAACATCAAGAGCCTAGTATAATTTTGACATCTATCAAAAGGAATTTGAGTAATTTTTTAATATGAAAATAGGCACATATTGTCTCTTATTTACTGTTTATTTTTGTTAAAATGTAACCCATATAATTATATTTGTGATTTCCTAGCATTTACTTATAAGTGAATTAGGATTTCTATGTTGTCTTTGTAACCATGATTCTAAGAAAGGTCGAATTAGCAATTTTTCATTTGTTAGCACATAAGTGTGTCAGTTGAAGAACACAGCACACTGACTTTTGTATACCAATGACTATTATTTCTATTTGTTCATATTAAAATATCTACTGATACTATATTTTATGGGCTGTGGCATTGGGTAAATATTTCACATTAAAATGTGTTATGAAATAAATAAGCCACTAAAATTAATGTCATTGGTAACACTTGAAGTTTTACATTTCAACCTTCCACAAACTACATAAAGTTACAATAAGATAAATATACCCAGAGTTTTATTAAATTACAGTTACGTCTTCCTCTTTTATTTTAGAAACTTTTAGTTTTCTTTTAGATCTTCTTTTGCAGAGCAACTATAAGTTGATGAATAAAATAAATGCTAGATAATAACGACCATCATGATTTTCTTTCATCAAAAGAAATAAAAATCAAGCCTCAAAATTAATCATTTCTTGTGGCAAGCTGTGGGCTCAATATTAAGATTTTAACTCAAATTAGTTCATAAAAATATATTCCTTTAACTTCCATGGAATATCAAAGGGGTTTTAGTTGAATTCCTCCACAAAAGCGTGAGTGTTAAATCAAGCTTTATAACTAAGGGATGTGTGTGATTATTCCAGGATGTCATTATGACATATTAAGCTTGGATGAACCAATGATGACAAAATTGCTGCCCTGAAATTACGGTGATGTTTAGCTATTTCTTCCTCTAACTCCTTTATATTATGACTCATTTAAACTCTCTGAAATACTATTTTTAAAATAGGTTTCAGTGTGTAGATTAGTATTTGAAAAGTATTTTGTTTCTATTTTTGATGTGTCTATATTATAATTAAATGTCTCCTAGGTCAGCTAATATACCTGTTTTCTTAATTTTTGTGGATGAAATATCCACATGGCTTACCAAATTCTCCATTAAATTGACCAGTAAACAGAGTTAAATTTATGCTTAGCGTTTCCTAGAAATAAACAAAATCTCAGTTTGATGAGTTCTGGCAATAGCTAACCAAGCTCCTCTCAAGTCAAGATGAAGGAAAAACAGTAGGTTTTATGAACATCCTAAATGTATTGAACCAAATGTGAATCTGGGTGTTTTTCCGTTGATTTCCCCTCTCATCACTACACATCACCCATGTTAACTTCTGAAATCAACTGATCTGTAATGGGCCAAGTCAAGTCCAGTCTCAGATAATTAAGGGAGCTAACTCTCATAGGCTCCTCACTTCTTTCAAACAGAATTATAAAAATAGCTGCGACAGCAGCAGGACCATTTTTACTTGGCCTCGGTTAGAAAGATCACCAGAAGTGAAAGCTTCTGGACCCCTAGAATCTTGTCTGCAGCTGTATCTGACTCATATTTTTATTGAGTCTTTTCATTTCCTTCTAGTGAATTCTAGTATCCTAATCTAATTCCAGAATATATACTATAAAGGGCACAGGATGTCTGAGAAAACAAAGGAAGCCATTAAAGATTTCATGAAGGATAAGAAACGATTTCCTTTCCAAATGCGAAAAATTAGTCTCTGAAGAGAAAAATCCAAATGACAAATGAGTGGAACAATTCTTGACTTATAGTAAGCACTCTGAACAATTGAATGAAAGAATGAATGTAGTAAATTAATTCACTTACTCTGGCAAAATGAGTTCAACATCTCCTTTTCTAGCAACATTGGGGAATGATTCTCTAATTCTTCTGTTTCTGAACATTACTTCTTTTGGAGACTAAGGGAAAAAGCAACAGCTATCACCCAGTTTGTTAATTTCTTAAGGCAGGAAGGGAAGACATCTTTTCTTGGGGAAGGAAGAGAGGCAGACTCCTCGCCTATGGGGAAGCAGTATTGCAATAGAGCTAAAAGGGATTTCATGTCCCCTTGCAAGATTCCCTATAGTCACAGGAGCTTCTGAAAGCACTAGGAGGATGAACATGAATCTCTTCATCTCTGTTTAAGAAAAGGAGCAATGCACCAATTATTGATCATCAATTAATGATTGAGTTATTGAAAATTCTTAGAGTTGATAAGCAAACTTTATGAGTTATATTAATTTTGTTATTTAAACCTCTTTGTAATAGTTCCCTGTTTTTAGGAAAACCTCAAAAATGTTATGAAAGGAAAATAACGGCAGTGGAGAGGAGTGGACAGGAGGATATATGCTAGGGAGAAATAACGAGGGAAACTAAATGGCTGAGAGATTTCATGTAAGAGGTAAAAGATGTGAGTGGATGTTGGATGGTACAGACCAAAGGAACTAGGGTAATATTTCTATCCATCCCAAATTGCACTTGTTCAATCCAAGGCCACAGCTCTGCTTCTCAGAATAGATATAGAGATATGCAGGACTCAAAGCAGTGCAATATCCGACATGGATAAAGCAGAGTCCTCAGTCAGATACGCCATTTAAAATTGAAACAGATTTTCTTGGGGTGAAATTTGCCATTCCTAATTACTGTTTTCTTTTTCTTTTTAAATTGTTTTTATTACATAGTGAATAAATACAACAAAGACTTACACCCTACATAAACAAAGAATAACAAATAAGAGAAAGAACGGTGTCTACCATCCACACAAGTTAAGAAGTAGAACATTATCAGCAACTTTTAAACACCCATATCCCATTGCTGTCTTTTTGGTTATCATTCTTTAGTTTTTGTAAAAAAATCATGTTCTACTAAATAGTGTAATAATATATGTTGCATGTAATACGATATATATATAATTGTATGTAATATATATAATAATCAACCCTAAATACACTGTTTTATTGGATGTTTTTAAAGTTATGTAAATTTAAAAATACTGTATGCATTCTTTGCTACTTACTGTTTTTGATCAACATTTTGCTTATTAGAATCTTCCATGCTGATGCAGACTGCATCTTTCCAGCACATGTAAGCAAGAGCTTCTTTAGGGCATAAGCATAGAAGTGGACTTGCTTCATTAAAGAAGGTGAAAACGTTCAACTTTTCTTGATTATGTTGAAACATTTTCCAAAATGACTTCATCTATACCTAATCGCAATCAAATTCTATAACAGTTCTGGTTAATTTATAACTTTGGGAACACCTGGTATTTTCAGACTGTAAAATTTTTGCCATTCAGGTAGTGATAAAAAGTACCTCACTGGAGTAATTTGCAATCCCCGAACACTAATAAAGATTAGCATTTTTTGTGTTACTGGTAATTCATATTTTCTCTTTTGAGAAGAGTCTTTCCAAGACTTCTATGCTTTGTTTGAGTGGATGAGTTGTGTTTCTCTCGTTGGATTGTAGTTTTAGCTTGTCTGTTTAACTTTAGATACTAATCTTTAGTCAGTTGTATGTTTGCAATGTCTTCTTGTTGTTTGTGGCTTGTATTTTATATTCTTTAATGTTTTTAGAATTACCAAAGTCCTTAATTTAATGTCCTCAAACATATGCACCCTTTCATCTGTGATTTATTCTTTTTGTGTCTGTTTAAAGAGATACTTCTCTTTCCCCAAATCACAAAAATATTCTGCTATATGTTCTACCAAAAGCATTAAAAAGTTGTTTTCCCCATTTACCTCTTTAAGCTACATAGAATTGGTTTTTTACATGTGGTTTTTAATTATGAACAATTTCAGTTTTATTCATAAGGATAGAAAAATTGCTCAGGATTGTTTTTAAATAGTTGCTCCTTTCTTTCCTATTCGCAAGGCCATCTATTTTTTTCCCTTCATCTTTTTAGACAAAAAAAAAAAAAATCAATACTTACTTGTTCTATAGTTTTTAAATAACTATAAGTTAAGTCTTCTCCTTCATGTTAATTTTCTTTAGGAGAGTTTTGACAACTCAACTCTGTACTTCTGTTACTGTACAATATCATCCTCATATCTTAGAACTCTTACTCAAAGTCCTGCAACTCTAGTTTGTTGGGGTGTTTCCCGACAGCATACTTTCTTCTCTCTAGTCACACCTGCCTTTCCCCCTAACATTTCTGTTGCTTTGCTAATACCTAAGGAAATACTCTTGCCACAAAGTTAAGTTAAGAAGTTTGGAAAACAGCCTTTTCATGTGCTTAGGTTTTGGTTTGTCACTGTAAATGGCAAAGAGATGGTCGAGAGCAATACTTTTATACTTCTTGTGTTTTAGATGTATTTAGAAATATTACATCATGTTATTTTTGTCCTGCATTTTCAAATTTTTCCTTTTGTCTTTTCTTCCTTGACTACTTTTTGACTGCTGGAGCTGTCTTTTTATTGAATTTTTCCACTAAAATTGTAAGTTATCAGCTGTTTTTATTCCTTTAATGTTAATCTTCAAAATTTTATCATGTGTACTTACAATGCGTGAATTTTTATCAATATTTATTCCATACTCTTAACAAATACAAGGGTCTTTGAACACTGTCTCTCATCTCTGACCTTCTCTTTATCTAATATTGTTTCCATTTTTAACTCCATGTTAACTATGCCACAATCAGTCATTGTGTGGTTAGTCTTATCTACAAATCTTGCACTCTTTTGCTATGTTGCTATATTTTGCAAAATTCTCAACCATTAATTCTTCATTATTGCTTTTCCCTATTTATTTTTCTTCTCACCTTTTGAACTCTAGCTGGATATAGGTTAGGTTTTCTCTCTCCATCCAGAGTGTTTCTTAGTGGTTTTTCATACCTTCCATCTAGTATTCTCTCTCTTCAGCATTCTGGATAACTTATTCTGATCACCCTTTCAGTATGTTATTGATCTTTTTAATTGCATCTTCCACTGAGTTTTTATTTCAAATACTTTATTTTTCATTTCTACAAGTTTGATTCTTTTTGAAATCTTCTTGGTCATTTATAATAGTCTCTCATTCTTTACATTTTCAATTCTCTCTCTTATTTTTTTAAACATATTGAACAAAACTATTTTATAGTCTGTGTGAGATTATTTCACTAACTGACGTCTACTTGTTTCCCATCCTCTGGTTGATAGTTTTTTGCTCATGATGCTTTGTTTCTTTTGGGTTTTTTGACAATTGTTTAAAAGCACCTTGCCTTGGAGTTTTATTTGTAGGAATTCTTTGAACTCTGGTTTTAAAATCTGTTCTATTTAGGTTTTGTGATTTTTTTTCTACTAAATGCCTGGGTGCTACAAACTGTGCACCACTTCAAAACAAATTCTAGGTTTGAAGTTTCCTCCTGAATGTGTGTGTATATACATGTATACATGTATACTGGCCATTCACGTATTTATAAAAAGTATCTCACTGGAGTAATTTGCAATCCTTGAATATTAATAAAGGTTAGCATTTTTTATGTTACTGGTAATTCATATTTTCTCTTTTGAGAAGAGTCTTTCCAGGACTTCTATGCCTTTTTTGAGTGGATTAGTTGTGTTTCTCTCATTGGATTATAGTTTAGCTATACGTGTATACATATACACACACACACACATATATATATATGTTAAATTAATACATCTAGAAATATATATATATATATATGTATAGTGTATTCATCTGCAAACGTACAAGAGGACTGGATTTTGATTATAAATTCTCAGAATATTTTTTTTCCCTTTTTCCCCAGCACTATAGCTGTGCAATCATTTCCTTGTCAACTTCTTTTGTAGGGCAGGTTTACTTGTAGCTCCCTCTTGGAGTTCAGCTGTATGAGGGGATTTCTTATTTGATTCCTGCTCTTGAATGGGACCTAAACTTGCCTTTTGTATCTTGTGCTCCATTTGATCATTAAAACAGAAGTTTATTATTTCCAGAATTCCACAGAGAAGGTCAGCCTTGAGGAATATGTCTGTCTTCACTGCACTTCCATTTGTTTGGGTTCCAACTTCCATATCAAGGTTGGCCTGTCAAGATCCTTTTTCAGCTCAAACAATGCATTTAAAGTGTTTATTAAAATATTTTAGCCAACATGTTTGGTTTTCTTCAGTGGTAGGTACTATTAGGCATCTCTAGCCCCCTACATTCTCCCAGAATATTTCAAGGAAATGGATCTGATTATTCCATTATGACACTTTCTTGTTAGAATTAGCAAATATCCAGCGACTCTGGGAAATCTCTGGTCTCACTTTGTGCTACATCCATAGTGATGCTGCTTTTACAATCAACCAAAATAGTTTTCATTTGTATTTTTATATTCTAAACCAAATTCTGCATCTAATTGCATAATTTTCACCTTCTTATTACTGCCCAAAATTGAAAAACTTAAATTATCAGGTATATCCAATGTCTCCCATTGGCTTTACCATATTATATGCAGCCTTGGATTAAAAAATATTATTCCAAGGCAGTAAATTCTAGAATGTAGGGATCAACCTATTGGCAGCAATAGCTTAAGTAGTGTTTGTAGATGTAGATAGAAAGTAATAAAATGTGTCATGATGTAGAATGCTTCCCTGTAAGGAGGGCAGATTCTACAGCTTTAGAATTCATTGATAAACTTATAATTTCAACAAACCAAAGATCAGAACATTAATATCATCATGAAAGGGCAAGGCAGAGTCCACACATATTTTGGATGTACCTTTAAGACTAAAACTGAGAGTTAACTGTTCTTAGAACCAAATCTGTAGGAATGTAAAGAAGAATTCTGTAACCTTGCTAACTGGAAGATGTAGATTAACAAAACTCACCATTCCATTTGAAACTAATGCATTAATCACATAAATTTACCTGTGCTTCCTCCTGAAATTCCACAAACAATGAGCAAAACATATATATTTTTTAAGTTAGAAACCCACTAGGACAAATGTAACGGTAGAGGAGAAAACAGACATAAAATCTCGGAAGCTGAAAAACAATTGGACAAGTGAAAACAGACTAAATAGACCTGAGAATTTGGAAGCTAAAATTGGCAGTGGGAAAAGCAGAGAAGCACGGTGATTTATAGCACAAAATCCATAGAAACCTCAGGAAATAGCAACACTAGATGACTGGAAGTGTGAGTGAAGCTGGAGTCAAAATCCCACTAGTTAAACATTTTAGAGTGGATTCATTTTTCACCAAACCATCTATGTGCTGACATACCCAGCAGTCCTTGAATAAAATCAGACTAATTTTTAACCTTAATATGTCAAGTTATCCTGCATAGCCCATTGAACCCACTGAGATGTACAAGGACATCCAGATGACAAAAAGCTTCAGATCTTTACAGGATGTTTTCCCAAGGAAATCCATATCTTTTATTTCCCACTTTTTATTGTAATTTGTTCTCTAAGCTTTATATCACTCAAATTAAGTTAAATTAACACATCTATATCTTTAATAACTTTGGAATTAAAAGGATGCATTTTAAGTTACAGCATAAAAGTAGTCCTCAATAAAATCATGAAGAATAAGTTTTTTAATACTAGGAAAAATAGAAATATCAAGTGATTATTACAGTTTGAGACCTTCTAATAATTGACACATTTTAAAGGCTTATTATAAGCAAATGGTTACTTTTTAAATGTTTGATTATTTATCCATTCATCTTCAGTCATAGTATAAGTAAATTACATAAAATATCAGTAATTTTCTGGAATGAAAATTGAATTGGTTTGCTTCATAAAGGTAAAGACGACTTAGCTCTTTTATTTAGCAGCATGGGTTCCAAATCATTTCTCCAAAATCAGGAGAGTCAACTTTCAAAATACGTGCCCTGAAAAAACTAAAACTTTCCAAAGATGTCAAATTATGCCCCAAATTTGCACAACTATGAAGTAATGAATCCCCATTCAAGTCCTCTGAGTCCAGATCCAATATTCCTACCATTAGAATTACTGTTCTTGACCAGATTATCTTTCAGTATTATAAGTGGGTTTCTGTTAAGCCCCTGGAATTTCCATAGTCTCTGGAATATAAAGAAAATAAGGCATAATATTTCCAAAGTGGATCTAAGGAAAACAAACTGTACTTCATGTGCTTGTTCGCTTTCCATTAGCGCCCCCCGGGGTGGTTACCATATATCAACCCCCTCAGCTCTTCTTTCCTCATGCTGACTCCCCAGCTACTCATCTCCATGCTGGGAATGTCACTTTTTTGGCCTGTGAACTTTCCCTCTTGCACTCTTGCCATGAAAACTGTATCGTCTCTTCTTTCTTTTCTCCATACTTCATTCCAAAAGGACTAGAAATGGCTTTTAAAAATGCCACATAGTACAAATACGTGAGGAAACATGACATATGTATGTGATTTATGCCTTATTTTAATGATGAACTTTCCTATCATGAAAAGCCATACTAAAGTGTTAGTGGCCAGTAGGCCTTTTTAGTTTCCTAAAAGTAGCTGTTCTCAAAATATATCCTCTAACCTGTCATACCTGAGGAAAATGTTCACACACAAGAACTACTCCCATCCATGGACAAATTAAAGACTGCTCTGTGTGTGTGTGAGTATACACACTCAAGTATGTGCATATATGTGTGTGTATATAAAATCATATTATCTATACATTTTTACTGGCGCAGTCTCCCTTTTCTCTATGTACCTACATCCCACAATTTTGAGAAGCATGAGTCTGTTTTTCTTTTGTGCTATTCCCTGTGACCCACTGCTGGTTAATAGCAGAAATCAGTCTTGAACCTCCAACAATGTTGGAAGATCAGGGGAAGAGTGGAAAATTATGTTTAATTAAAAACCGATTGCTAGGAATAAGGTGAGACATGGATAATCACTGTTAACACCTCTGTTTCTCTTCTTATCTATTGTGAAGTCTGAGCATCGAAAAGAATTAAAGCTGATAATTGCCTAGAGGGCTTGAGGGGGACAATTAGACTATAGGCATCATTGAAGTAATATGATAGGTGATAAAGTATATGATAAAGGAATATAAGGGGAGTAAATATAGAGTATTTATGATTTTATTTAACTACATATGAGTGAAGAATTAACTATTCAATTTTTTAAGCATAAGGAAAATATTTTACTTTTGAAATGTTGCCTCACATTAATAGTAATATATCTGGAATATTAAAAAGGGATTTTCAAGTTTTATTAATTATAACATATGTTATTGAGACAAACCATTTGGTTATGTTGCATAAGGGATAGTACTGGTAATAGCATTTGTACTTTATTTTACTGGAAATTAACAAACAATGCACATCAGCAATTAGTTTTTAGAACTTGCTAAATTGCTACTTTATTCCCAAATGTATTATGGGCAGCCACTATAGTCTAAATCTGATGGTTTCTGATGAATATACATTGTGATATGACTACTTAATTTTTATCCATGTTTTGTCCCCTAGAGTCTATTATGATGATACTCATTCAAAATACATTTTTATGTGTTTTGTTATTGCTGATCTTATAAATAGAAAATGTAATTTTTCAGAATCATATAAAAATAAATATAAGGACTTCTCAGTGTTGAAACAATGCATCCTGCCTAAATTTGCATGAGTGTTTCAGGAAACTGCTAGAGCCCAGGAGCAACAGAAAAATCCTGAGTCACTCATTTTGTTTTCTCTGTGAGCTAGTTGGTCAAGGTGATGAAAAGTTTAAGAACATAATGAAGGTTTCCCCAATGTTGCCAGATTCTCATTTCTCTGTGGAAATGTATTTTCCCCTCAAATTATGTTTTAAGTAGTGAGTAGATTTCCAACCTACCTATAAAACCCCATATAACTTTTAGTATTCCTTAAACATTAAGTAGCAGAAGGTGGAGAAGGAAAAATTATACATCATCTCAAAGATTAAATATGACAATTTCAGAGTACTTTTATTAACTCAATATTTATTGTAAACTAAGAGCTCAAGGATTATTTATAAATTATTTTAAGAAAGAAAAACAGTGCTGAAACACTAGAATATAAGGACTTTGGAGCCTATTGGACAGTGTGGCACTGTACATTCAGTCATACTAATCATTGCAATACTCTCTTACATTACAGAGAATCTAAGGATTCAGCATGAGGATCCACAGTGGAGCTCTTACAAATGAGTATTTTTTTAAAGAATTGTGTAGGGGAGGAAGAAATATTCCTCTACCCTCTAGATCCTTCTGGCTGGTCTCAGAATTAAATTGACATGAGACAGAATAACAGGTGAAAATCAAACATAGTTTAATAACATGTATACATGGGAGAAACCCAAGAAAACTGAGTAACTTGCCAAAATGGCTGAAGCCACCACCTTAAACATCAACTTTAGCTAAAGACAAAGGAGGATGTTAGGGGTAGTGGTTTGGGACTTCAAGCAATTCACATGGAGGTGGAAAAGCAAATATTGATAAACAAATGTTTGCCATACCTTGCAAAGACATTGAGACATGGGGAGGACTTTGATTAAAAGGGCCTCGCTAGGTTGATCCGTGTCTACCATTATAGTTATCTATAGTGACAACTCCTTCCTGAAACAGTCCTTTCATGTTAAATTCTTTTAGGCAGTTAGGGGGAAGTTCAAAGTTTCTTTATGAGTCTTTTGTTCTTAAAAATAATAAAGCCAAAGAGACACATTTGGGGGTGGAAAATTCTGATCCACATTTGCAAAGACCATGTACTGAAAATAATGGAAAAGCAGGCTGTTCATGCAGAATAAAACTGGTATTAGAGAACATGTGCTTTGTTGAAAGAAACCCATTTCTGAGATCTATAATCAAATTACTTTGATCAAATTACCTTCCCTAAGCCTCAGTTTCTTAGATAAAAATGTAAGGTTCATAAAAACATTGGCCTTACACACTTCCCAGATTGAAGTGAGAATCAAATTAGAGGATACATGTAAAGGTGTTAGGAGTAAAGGACAATGTAATATGCATTATCGTTAGTAAAATTTACAGCTTTAATTTAGTTTTTTTCACATATTTTGCTCCTATAAACAGGTAAAACAAATAAAAACGTGAGCTGCTCTTATAATAATGGGAACAAAGGGCACTTCTGGATCTCACAGAAGCCCCATTACACACCACCTGGGAATCCTTCAGATTCTACCCAGATCTGCTTAATGTGGCAATACCACGTGCTTCAGACCTTTCTAAATATATGCCTCAAAACAATGGAGAACGTATGCATATAACAACTGTTTTAAAAATAAATTTTCATTGCAAAATTCTTCTGTTTCATTGTAAGAGTTTCCCAAATACAGACTGAGCAAAAATTTTATCTAGCAATCCCACATATGTTATCACAGAACAACCTTGTTATTGCCGTTGTATTGGTGAGCGAACTGGGAGGCTCAAGGAGGTTAAAAGATTTATCCAAGATCCCGTGATTTTAAGTGATAAAGTGGGTAGTAAAACCCAGGAGTCATAAATAAAATTAGTCTGTTGTCACTGCAAGTTCATAATAGGTGCCACCCTAATTTTACAGGTAAACGTGGGGAGTAGAGAAGTGAAGTGGTTTCTCTAAGGTAACAGAGTAAGTGACCAAATTAAAACTAAAACTAAATCTCCTTGCAAGTCACTACTTTGTCTAACATTCTGATTCCTAACCAGTACATTAAATGAAATCTTTGTAGTTATTTTAGGATGTTGTACAATTCACAATTTTATACTTTGATACATAATTCGAATGACAAGTAAACAAAAACACTTCCAGAGATGAGAAATGGAAATTCACATTGCTCAATTTTATTAATGAAGCTAAGTAAAATTTTAGTATGAAAAATGAAAATTCAAAGGCAATCTCAATCATCAACATAGATGCAGATATCCTAAGCATGACTTCTTGCAAATGAAATCCATATATGTACACACATTATAAGCAAATGAGATTTATTTCTGGCATAAAACAAAGGTTTAATATTAGAATATCAAAGTTCTTCACAGTATAATTATATCAATAAATGAAAGACCAATAAAATTTAATATTAAGTTCTAAAAATTTCAGCAAACTACAGAATAGAAGGAAAATTCCTTAATGAGTTAAAAGATATCACTTATAAAAGAAAAGTGAAACATTACACTCAAAGGTGAAAGCTTAAAAGCCTTCCCCACAAAATCAAAATAAGAAAAAGAATCTCATTATCATTATTTCAGTTCACTGTTTTTTTCTGATGGTCCTAGGCAATGTAATAAGCTAATGAGATAGTTTAAGAATTAGAAACAAAAGAAAGAAAAATCTCATTACTCACAGATGATATAGTATTATTAAAAATGGGAGAGTTCAGCAAGGTTGCTCAATATCCAACAATCATTGCATTTCAACGTACCAACATAATGAGTTAAATGTATAATGTTACAAAAAAACTATCTAAAATAGCAACAAGTTTGTAAGGTTTCTAGAAGTTAATCTATATGCACATGACCTTTATGAAGAAAAGCTATAAAACCACATTAAAAATGTTTTAGAAGCTCTAGTAAAATGGAGACATATACCATGTCCATTTATAGGAAGATAAAGTATCACAAAGATATCAATTACTTACAGATTTTTTTTTTTTTGATGAGAAGATTGGCCCTGAGCTAACATCTTTGCCAATCTTCCTCTATTTTATATATGGGATAGCGCCACAGCATGGCTTGATGAGCGCTGTGTAGGTCTGCACCTGGGATCCAAACCCGCAAAACCTTGGCTGCCAAAGCGGAGCATGCAAATTTAACCACTACGCCACCAGGCCAGCCTCAATTACTTACAGTTTTTTTCTCTAAAAATAATGGAATTCAAATAAATTTCTAATGAGAATTTTTATGTAATTTAATAGAATGTTTTCACATATAACTGACTCCAATATTTATATCAAAAAGGACAGGGAAAACAGAAAGCAACACAATCCTAAGGAGAGCAATATGCAGGACTTGCCGTACCCAGTATCAAGACTTATCATGACGCTATACTAATTATCAGGTTTGATTGGCTTGGGGTTGACCATCCTTCCAATGGAATAGGATAATTACCCTGGAAACAGACCCCGTGTTCAGGAAGGATGGTGCATGACAGAACTAGTAATGCAAGTGAGGATAAGATGGCTCTGTAAGTTACCTGGAATAATGGTCCCTCCACATTAAAAGACAGAAGAAAGGGTTGGAAAGATTCTATACAGAGTAAATACTGAGCAATTCTGTCACAGGCAACCGGCAGCAACAAATGTTTTTAAGGAGTGGCATGATTTGATTTGCATTTGAAGAGTTACTTCCTATCCTTACAGATGCCTATTAAAGGAATTTTCCCTGATAATCTATTTCCATTTGCTGGTGAAAGGAAAATGTTGGGAACATAGGTGGTGTGCTTCCTTTCAAAAAGATTGTTAATTGCTTTCAAAAAAAATTTATTCAACTGTTGGACTAGTTCTCTCTCTGCTTTTCTTGCAATCATCTATTTTCTTAAAATCTGCTTCTGGAGCTCATATTTATTGTACATTTCCTTTGGCTACACTGAGGAGTATCTGCCAGTCTTGAACTGCCGACTCTGGTTTTCGTTTCAGCATTGCTTGCTCCGTAGACGTCTCTTTTTTTTTGCATTATATGATTAATACTTCCTCTATAAACTACATCATTGACTTACAGTCTGTGGACTAATCAATGTATGAAAATCTATGAAAGAAACAAATATTTCATACTTTATTTTGAAATATGCTTAGTTCCTACAAAAGCATTTTCAAATGGTATACATCTTTAAATCACCGGGAAAAAAGTCAACATTTTAAAAAGCCTGAGTAAAGTATTTAACAAAACCTAGTGTATAGTAAACAGTGGAAAAATGTTCATTTTCTTCCTTTCTCCTGCTTTATTAGGAGATATTAAGCTAATTGAGATGAATTTAAATGGATTATGTAAAGTTGGATTTTAAGGTGAATTAAACACAATTTGTAGAACATAGAAGTATGAAGTATTAAACATGGAGAGAATTTTGTAATGGTAAAACCCAAACTCCTCTTCTTAGAAATAATACAGATGAAGGGAACCAAGTCACAGACAGTTTCCGCAGCTAATACATGATTGCTCATCTGCTTACTGGTAGAATCAGGAATCAAGACAACACAGGTTTCCTAAGAAACAGTCTAGTAAACTTTCCTATATGGATTATATCGACATGTTATACTTTAAGTCTTTTCTCAAATTAATACTTCATTTAACAGAAAATTTTGCAAACACATACACGTATCACAAATATCTAGTACTATTTCCTAGATATTACTTACAAGACATATGAAATAAATAAAAGGCCATTTTGCATTTCAGTTGTGGATTATTTCTTCACATTTAGCTAGCGAAACATCCTCCAGAGAGCAATATATAATCACTCCTTCAATGATTAATCATTGATTACACTGATATTGACAATAATCTATCAGAAATAGGATTAAATAACATATGTCCTTCATTTAAACTATACAGTCATTATCAGACTATCAATCTTGTAGAAAAGCTTAGTATTGAATTATTCTGTCATAAGATTCCAACTTTCACATTTAATCTTGTATATAGAACACTAACTATAAAAACGATTCTGTTCTTTAAAATCTATTTAGTATTTTATGTTCTGCTAATCAGTAAACCAAAAAATGGCTCAGGCTAAGAAACCTTTACTTTTTCTATGAATTTGTTTTGTTAAAAGCAAAATGTGTTGTTGGAGTAATTGTTCATAACTTATCAAAGAATTGAATATTATGTACATTAGTTTTATTTTGTTTGTTCTAATTTAAATATTTATTTATGCCTCAGAATCTGTATTACTAATTTCCTCTCAAATATATTTATTTTATTATTCTTTTAATCTATTTAAAACTCTTCTTTGTGCAATAGGAGAGGGCAAGGTTATTGACTCCTGATTTTTCACTAAAACAGCTTTGAAGTTTTCTTTATCCTCATGGAGTGGGAGTGACTATGGCAATTCACATAATTATGTGTTGAAGAAATTTGGCAACTGCCATCTAGCAACAACAACCAAATTTCAAATAAAGTTTTTAGTGGCTAGACTCATCCTTATACTCAACAGGTGCTGTTAGAAATGAAGGCAAGAGCTACCTCTCAGAAGGAGAGGCAGACGCAGGGAGTGGAGATGGAAGTTAAAGTCTAGCTTGGACATGTCTTGGAATCCGGCAGTCAGATATTAGCCAGGAAATAAGGCATGAATCTGGGGAAATACTGGGATTATATTTTGAAGTATTCTTCCCAGCAGAATACCAATTTTGTCCACTATGAACCCATCCCCACAGGTCTCGGTGGGAACTGACCCCATCCTCATCTCCAGTCGCGGGCTTCATTGGTGACTCAGTTCTAGCCATTAATTGCTAAGAAATGTTCATTCTACATTTGGGAAAATTCTTCCTTCCTCTTTTGAAAACATAGGACACTGAGTAACTAGACATGAATGAGGAGGTATGTCACGTAAACTACCACTGGCCTCCATATTAGAATCAAAAGAGAACCAAGTGTTGGATTAAAGCTCATCATGTGAATAGCAGAATGGAGAGACAGAAGAAATCCAGGTCTTTTATGAGGAGCCAGCTGAGCCTATGCATACACAAACCTCCATCTGAAAGCCCACCCTATTCTTGAACTTCCATTTACTTAAGCCGTTAAATTTCTTTATTGCTGAAGCTACTTTGAAGTGGATTTTCTGGTTACTTGTACCAAAAGCATACAAACTCATCCAGAGGTATAATTACAATATGAGGACATAAAATTCAGATAAAGATTCTTCTATTCAGAAAAATGAAAACTGAAAGGCAGGAACGTATGATTTAATTCTAGATAATGGAAAATATATAGAATTATTATTTTTCTCTAGCCCATCATTTCTGAAAGCAGTCTCTACACTTTTCTTCATAAAACTAGCATGTGCTTCCTATCACCATTCTTTTTATTTGATTAAGATTTTTGCTAAGGGAGATGTAAAATAAAATCTGTATTCATGAATTGGAACAGAAAACATTACAAATATGATTGAACACTGTATACAAAATATTTCCTGATTTTTTGGTCCAGACATAACAGAATATAATTTTCCAAGCATGTTTAAACAAAAGCAATTGTATTTCCCATAAGAGATAGTAAGTGGTTTTACATGCTTAAGAAAATCAGGCACTTGGGATAGAATGATGAAGCAAACGTCTAGGGCTCTTGACCTCATGTAGCTTACAATTGACTGCATGTGTGAGTTTTTATACAGAGCACTAGTCATATGATGATAAAGCCACTTAATTTTTAAAAATTTATTCCATAAAAATACATATCTTAAAATAATGAAATTAAAAGAGTTTTTGAGTTAGCTATAGTCAGTTGGACAACGTATTTCTTTCAAAAGCATTTAAAGATATACAGTAGTTTATTTCATCAATGTTGGGCATTTTATGTTGTAATTTTAGTTTTTGTCTGGAAATATTTTATGCTCTTTCACATTTTGAACTTTAAATCAAATGAATATTTGTCTCCCTTCCCAATTCATTCAAATAAATGGCTGAAACCTTTTCAAATTATTTAATGTTGTGTGAAATTCTATTGTTCTATGCCTTCAACATCATCATTAAAATTCTACAAGGAAGAAATACCTGTCTATATCATGTAACAAGTAAAACAATTAGAATGTCAAAATTGAAAGCACGTTGTTAATATTTTCAATCTTTGAGCCACTTCACTAATGAATTTCTTGATTAAAAAAATATACTTTTATGTCTACAAAGCACAAGTGTTTTCTGGCAGTATTTTGAACCTTCTTACTTCTAGTTAAAAGGAAAAAAATTTAAGGTTTAGCTGATTATTTCCTTAGAGTTTTTGCAAGTTTGAAAATTGAGCACAGTGAGAATTTCTAAACCTTTATTGAAAATTTAAAATAAGAAAAATACTCCACATAGAATACGAACTTTGTTGAAGTTTTAAAGTACAGATTTTAGAAAGAGTATTATCCCCTGATGGACAGCAAACTAAAACTCACATGGTTTCATGATGTGGGGGATCAGAATTGGCCACCTCAAGATGTGTCTCTCTCCTCCTTGCTCTGAAGGAGGCTTTGACCTTCACTCCCCACCCCCCAACTCTCTAAAGGGATTTGGGATGGAAGGCCTGTCCCTGGGATGGACCTTCACCTTGGATGACTCCTGGTATTGATGGACTGGGAGGGTCTTTGCTACACCCATTCCTATCAAAGTTCTGTTTACCAAACAGAACACTTGTAAGGGAAATCTCCATTTGTTGTAAAGGTATCTCCTTCTCTGTACTGGCAAGAGGGGTGGATGACCTCATCTCTAGAAACTTATCAATGTGGGAGGTGAGGCCTTAAAGCTGCATAATAACCTTACTGTGCCTTTCTTGTAATCCCTCCTGACTGACACTCCCAACTCCCCCCAAAATCCTCGTTTGTCTATATAAGAGGAGAATCTCCACCATTTTATCAAGAGACACTGTTCTCTCACATGTATACATGCTTTATAGAGCTTTGTTTGATTTTCTCCTGCTATTCGGTCTCATGTCAATTTAATTTGTAGCCCAGCCAGAAAGGACCCAGAGTGGGTAGAGAATGCTCTTTCTCCCCAACAATGAATGATCTCTTCTATTAATTGTACAAGAATAAACAACTTGGAAGTTTTCAAGGAGAGAGAGTATGTGTGTGTGTACAGACTGCTTCTCTTCTGATTCTGATGTGGTGGTGAGTGGTAGGAACAGAGGGAGGAAGTAAAAGAAAGGAGACATTCAAATCAGTTGTTACAGGAATATCATCAACCAGCAACAATTAATCCTTTCTCAAACAAAAGTAACTTTTAATAAAAATATAAAGTAATTAACTTATTCAGAGAAATAAGCTAACTAGGTTTCATTAATCACATATTTATAAATTTAAGAAATTAAATTGTCGAGGTATTTTGCTCAAAATGTCTCCATATTTTACTTGAAAGATTAAGGCTAATAAAAATATAATTATTCAGAGGCAAAAGAAAAAGAATGAGAGAGAGGTGTTTTGGGGTTTTATTTGGGGGGGGGGTGAAGAAGATTGGCCCTGAGCTACCATCTGTCACCAATCCTCCTCTACTTTGTATGTGGAATGCCACCACAGAATGGCTTGGTGAGCGGTGTGCAGGTCCACACCCAGGATCCGAACCTGTGAACCCCAGGCTGCTGAAGTGGAACATGCGAACTTAACCGCTACACCACCAGGCCAGACCCGAGAGAGATGGTTTTTAAGAACCTCAGACAATATAGTGTTGCTACAAAAGGGTGACAGTTCCTTTACTTCCCAATAATCTCCCTCATCCCTCAAAAACCACCCAATCAAATTAACAATAATGGCATAAATCATAATTTTGTACCAACATCCCATACATACAGTGAATAAGGACGTCTTTAGAAAATGTTTCTCTTTCTGTTGACCCATAACGTAAAATCTACTTTAAAGCACTGTTGGAGATTAACCATCTACACATCCCTGCCTTCCAATGAGATTTGGCCAGGAAACTCCCAATACATAAAAATTAGGACAAATCACTGAGACTGTGGCAAAGGAAATAGGTGCCCTGGCTTGTAACGGGCAGAGAAGAGTGGGGTATGAGCCAGGTCAGAAAACGTTATGCTAGTGTTAACGACGTGAAACTCGACTACCGAACATTCAACTCCAACCTAAACTGTATGTCCTTTCTGCCTCCACAGACTTCAGCTGTGTTTGCTATTCTGGAGATTCCTATCTAGAATTTCAGAATGTGTTTTTAAATCCACAAAATAACATCTCCCTGGAGTTTCAGACCTCCAGCTCCTATGGCCTCCTGCTCTATATGCAGCAAGACTCAAATTCAGTAGATGGATTTTTTATTCAATTGTTTATCGAAAATGGTACTTTAAAGGTAAGTCATGAAGTTTATTTAATTCAAAGTAAATTTGGGGAAATTGTTCTGATTCTCCATTTTAGTGGTTATTATCAAAATAAAATTTAAACATAAATATATCTTTTACACTCACCACCAGGCTATGTTTGCTTTTGTAATTGCTTTCTCTTCGGTATTTATACATCAAAATAGTATATACTTTGAATAGCTTTCATAGTCTTCTTTTCTATTTTCAATTTTTCTTCCACTTTTATGTTTCTTAATTTCCCAATGATAGTAATTGCTACCATTTTTTACATCTTTAGTGGCAGATGTTATCTGGGAACCCCTGGGGAACCCCAAGATTCTTTCAGAGGGTCCTTAAGGGAAAAGCTGTCTTCACAATGGTAATAGATGTTATTCGCCTTTTTCACTCTCATTCTCATAAGTGTGCAGTGGCATTTTCCAGAGGCCACATGACATGTGATGATGTCATCCCTCTGATCACTAATGTAATGTGTCCTTGTGTATTTTTGTGTTTTAAAAATGTCTATTTTAACTTTCAATATTCTAAATATTGGTAGAACCCAGTACACAAAAACTCTTTGGGATCCTAAATAATTTTTAAGAGCACAAAGAGATTCTGAGATCAAAAAGTTTGAGATTGCTGACTTGACACTTGGCAGTCTTTATAACAACCTTCTTTTAAAATTCCAAGATTACAGCTAATAAAGACTAAATTTTGAAGCCAATTTTGAATCGAAAGTGCATGCTCTTTTCCCAACACCATTCTACCTTAACAAATCACCTCATGTTCCTGTGCTAAATACCCAGATTAAAGTCATTAAAATCATCACTGCAATAAGGTACTTAACTCAACACAGTCTAATATATGAAACATAGGAACCATATTTTTATCTACCATTTCCTTTATGATGTGATTAAAATACAATGAAAGGGTGAGGTATACCTCATAATTTAAATAAGTCAAGTTATACCACTTTGATTTTCTTCAAGTGCTCATCTTTCTTAAGTAATATAACACACACACATAATTTAGTACAATGTGTGATATCATAAATGTCACCCAGATGTAGCAGATTAGTAGTAGCAGCATTTTTACTCATTCATCTATTTGTTCACTCATTCATTGAACATTTATCTATCACCAATCACTTTGCCAGGTTCTGAGGAGTCAATGGTATATAAGACACACTTTGTTCTTGTATTACTTCTAATTGATTTCAGGTAATAAGAAGAACAGGTGAAATTGGAGCAAGAAAATAGAATTATGTAGTGAATAGAATATTATAACAAATCATCAAACATCAGTCTGACCCTTTAAGATAGTTTGCTGATCCCTGCTCTACAGCATTTTCCTCAATAAGACCAGAAATTTCCATTAGTCTTAGCAGAAAAAATATAGAGACCAAATGTAGGAAATTATAAAGCATACACAATATTGGGCATTGGTCACAGTCAGCATGCTTCCCCAGCGCATTTCTCTGCTGCTGATTCAACTGCTGGAACTGAGTGTCTAACTCAGCTGGTTCCTCCCACCAACATGGGCCTTTCCAGTCAGAGACATTGTGAGGAATTACCAGAGACTAGTAGGAATTGCGGGTGAAAATATTTTATAAAATAATGGATTACAGAGACTCTTCTCGCTTTCAAATGGATAAAAATAAATTCATGGTAGGTTGAACCAAGACATTTAGGAATTATAAAACTGTAATGGGTGAAGAAAGGTGTAGAATTTCTTTGTTTAGACAAAGAAAGGATATATGTTGATATGTCTGTAATAATAATTACTATTGTTTATTGAATTGCAATTATGTGTCAGGCTCCATCTCACGAAAATTTATTGAGATCATGGACTCTGGAACTAGACTATCAGAGTTTGAATCCCAGCTCTGCCACTTAGAAGCTTTGAGACCTTGCAAGTCACTTAAGATCTTTGTGCTTAAATTGACTCACTTGTAAAATGAGGTTAATATAAGTTGTGAGGTTTAAATTAGTAAATGAATAACTGTTGTGAAGTAAATGTAACACAATGAGTAACTAAGTAAAGGCATATAGACACACAGAAGAATGCCTGGGACATATTGATCAAACGGGAGGGTTAAGTATTTTCTCTCTGTTTCTCACAAAGATCCTGCAGACAAATGGAGGCTCTCAGAGACCTTGGTATTACACACGCTCTTTGAACTCTTTTAAGGATAATGGATCAGGAATTTTTATCTTTTGTGTCAATACAAAATCCACGTTCTTTCCAAACTCACATCACTGCTTCCTTGTAACAATTCAAGGGAAATTTCAGTATTATTCTATCTTTACTATTTTAAGATTTTCCTTCTTCCGCTGTGGTTTGCAAGACTATGCTCCAATTTCCTCATCTGTTTTAAAAACATAATCATACAAGGAAGGCATTTACATTGCAATTTTCATAAAAAGATGTATTTATGGTTGAAATTTTACACTGATCATCATTTAAGAGCTATTCAAATTCTAGAAATGCAGAATTGTTAGTCAATTTTTTTAAATTTAAGTTTTAAAGTTTAATACATCAAACTTAATTTTTAAAAATATTTCAGTGACTCTTTCTAATAACAAGGAGGTAAGTAGATACCTCCACTACTGGGACTCAAATATCAGACCCCACTTAGCTGCGTCACAAATCAGTGTACCTCCTTGGCTGGGAGAATCCCTTCACCTCGGTCTCCAACTCTGAGTAATGGAGATGATAAAAGGATAGTACCTACTTAATAAATGTTTGTGGGGTTTTTGTTTTGTTTTGTAAGGAAGCAATTAGTTCACACTTGTAAAATGCTTTCAAATTCCCTGCTACAAAGTAATCACTCAATAACAGCAGCTGTTGTTTGTATACATAACATAAAGGAGTTCTTTAAAATAAAAGAAAAAATTCAAATAAAATTAATAGAATCGTCCATTAAATATTTTATGTGTGTTTAATTTTGACATCCTTGAAGATAGTAGAAATTAATAAGACTTAGTAGGACCTGAAAAAGGATTTTCTGATATATTTGAACAAATTAAGGAGACTACCCTCCCCACACACACACATGCACACATTGTTGGTCAGTACATTGTCATTTAAGCTTAAATAACTATCTTAAGCAACAACATAGATTTCTGAGTGTTGTACACAAGAAACAGCTAAATTATTATCCATGCTATCAAAAAATTAAGTATACTCTCTGGTCATCTTTTTTGCTTATTGGACACAATGTAAGAATTCAGTAAACAAACACTGACTTTCACTTAGTTACATGTGGCTTGAGAAGACCCTAGAGCCAAATGTTATGCAACTGATTTTCCTGCAAAGTGCACGGAGGTGTATTTGTTTTTGAAAATCTCAATGCTGCTTAACATATTTCTTAAAGTGAACCTGCAATAGATAATTTTATAAAGGAAAAGAACCCTTTGCCATAGATAAATATTTTTAAAAATTAAGATATATAGCATTATATTTACCTATATTTGTTGTTTGGGCTACATGTGGGAAGATTTAGCTATATCAATTTAGTACAGCTGGATGCATAGGAGTTATGAAATACTATACAACTGTTTTTCTTTAACTTATATGTGGGTTACAGATCTCTTGTAGGCACGATGAAGACCATGAAGCCCCTTTCTGGGAAAGAATAGCCACAATGTAACCAATATACCTTCAGACACATGCTGTTAAGAAGACAAATAGACCACTGCAGCCCACTCAGGGAACTCCCAGGGGTGTCTGGTCAAGCACACCTGTCATAGACATGATTTGTCCCTTTTAAAATGGTAACTCGGGGCCGGCCCAGTGGCGCAGCGGTTTAGTCCGCGCTTGGCAGCCCGGGGTTCGCGGTTCGGATCCCGGGAGCCCGCGGACGCACTGCCTGTCAGTCACGCCGTGGCGGCGTCCCATATAAAGTGGAGGAAGATGGGCACGATGTTAGCCCAGGGCCAGTCTTCCTCAGCAAAAAGAGGAGGATTGGCGATGGATGTTAGCTCAGGGCTGGTCTTCCTCACCAAAAAAAAAAAAAAAAAAAATGGTAACTCAATTGGCTCAATTAGCAGTAATCCCGCACATGGCCCTAGGCCCCCTCAAACCTCAGGAAACTTAGAATGAGTGGTTGACTTTCATAATCTTTAAGTTTCCCTTCCTGTGGCATTAATATTGCCCTCTAGATTGTAGTCACTGGTCTTTGTGTTACTCAGTTGCTAGTGTCTAAGGAAAATGCCAATAATGCTCGCTCCCTGTGAGCAGAAGCAGCTGCCTTTCTCAACCAGGTTCCCCAGAATACAGGAAAAGAAACCACAAGTGTGTGTGTGTGCGCGCGCGCATATGCATAGTGTGTGTATATATGTACAACACTTATACATTTATGTGTTTTAATTCTAGCACTTATTAGTCATATACCTTGAGCTGTCACTTCTCTAAGTTTTAGACTCCTTGTCTCTCCAACACAATAAAAGATTATTGGTAAATTGTAAAGTGCAATGCAAATATAAGACGTTAATTTCGCAAGGAAAAACTGTTTAAGGAAAACTTTGTTTTTCCATAGTACCACTTTTTCTGTGCTGGCGAAGCAAAATTGAAAAGCATTAACACTACTATTAAAGTGGATGATGGACAAAAGTATACACTGCTTGTCAGGTAAGATAAACCTTACTTTCTTTTCCACTTCATCTCATAAGTGGCAAGGACTAGCCCTCTGGATATTGTTCTTGCCGTTTTAAAGTAGAGATTATCCTGATTGGTGTTCACATGCATTTGTATGTGAATTTATGTTTATCAAACCATTCTGTCTTTTCTATATGTCCTAAAAATCGTACTGGGGTAAGAATGTTATAAAGGTTATATCATCAATGAATTTACATAAGCAGATTAACAAAGAAGCCGTTAAAGCTTCTATTTTCCACTTAGAGAAGTCATAAAAAACAGATAAACTGGTACTTTTTTGATAAGCAAGTAAAATATATTCACTGTAGAAAATTTGGAACATCCAGAAAAACATAAAGAAGAAAATTAAAATGATCCATTATGCCACAGTCAAGACAAAATTTCTGATTACCATATATTATTATATTTCCCAAAGATGCGTTTGGAGGTGACTCTACCTCCAAACCCTCACCAACATCAGGTATAATTTTGCCAATCTGGTAAGTGAAGATGACATTTTCCCCTAATCTGCCTTCTTTGATTTTTAGTAAGGTTTAATTTTTAATATAGATTTAATGTCTTTTTATTATGTGTTTGCCTCCCTCCACTTTTTTTAAATTAAGTGATGCTTTAAAACACATACCACCATTCCTATCCAGTATGTAGACCAAAGTAAATTATTTGGTTATGGCAATAGATTATTATTTAGTAAAAATAATTATCTATTTAAAGCCAATAAAGAAGAAAGCAAAGAGGCCAAAACAGAGCCTGGGAGAGAAGATAAAGGAGAGGTGTGAAGGAAATTCTACCCTCCTTAGGCCAGAACTACCCAAATCCTGTTGTCTGGAATACAGATTCTTACAGAAAATTGACCAAAAAATGGTCTGTTATCAACTACATTGAGGAAAGACTGCATCACATATATCGCCCCTGACTACTCAGACTGCACGTGAGCAATTTAAGACCTTGGAGATCCTATTGAACAAAGTCTCACTTTCTCTGCTTAACTCTAGACATGGGCACGGAACCCTTTAACATTTTTCTTTAGCATCTTAACCTCTTGAATAACCATGTCGGGGGCGATGCACTTTGGGAAATGCCATCCTAGCAAGGGGACAATTTCCCTGGGCAGAGACTGCTGTCATCTGGAGGGAAGGCAGGTTTATGAGCACTGGGCAGCAGTGAGAATCATATCACAAAGATGTATTTTGGTCCCTCAAGGAAACAAAAAGACAGACGAGAGGTAAGTGGAGAGACCGAGGGGACCCCAGAGGCAGGTGTTCTAGCCTGGGGCATGTTGACAAAGGGTTAAAAAATAAATGGGAACATGGTAGTCACAGTTACAGTTTATTAAACACTAACTACATGTCGAGTAGTAATGCTACTACATATATGAATTTATTTGTTTCGAAAGACAATTCTAATTATTATTTACATGTTCCAGATGCAAAACTGAGAGATAGAAAGAATAAATACAGACAACGACAGTTAGAAAGCAGCACAGTTCCAAGGCTACTCTTACTCCAAAACCTATGAAAAAGTTTGAAATCATGGGCCCTATGACCTATGCTGTAGAAACATGGTATAATTTGTTCTCTTTTTTTCTCCTACCCTCAAAGAACTGCTATATGTTCAGGATAAGATAAAGATAAGAATTATAAATGACCTGCCCAGGAAAAAATTACCAGCAGCAAGAACCATGTTAATTAGCACACATTCAACAACGACGATGTATCTAATCATCACGAAGCTCATCATGCCCACTGTGTTGGCTTGGTCGGGCCGCCATAACAAAGTACCACAGACCAGGCAGCTTAAACAACAGAAATCCGTGTTCTCACAGTTCTGGAGGCTGGAAGTCTGAGGTCAAGGTGTCGGCAGGGTTGGTTTCTTGAGGCCTCTCTCCTTGACTTGTAGATGGTCGTCTTCTCATCATATCTCTCTGTGTGTGTCTATGTCCTAATTTCCTCCTCTTATAAGGACGTCAGTCATGTTGGATTACAGCCCAGCTGATGATCTCATTTTAATTTATTAGCTCTTTGAAGACCCTATCTTCAAACACAGTCACATTCTGAGGTACTGAGGGTTAGGACTTCAACAGATGAACTTTGAGGGGACATCATTCAGTCCATAATGCTCATTTGCACATTTGAAAGCAGAGGCTCAGAGAAGGTAGACGTCTTTCTGAAGATCACATTGCTAGACAGTGGGAGGGCAAGATTAGAACCCAAACCTCCTGCCTCCTGACCTGATAACTTTTTCTACTATCACATGCCTAGTCTGTGTTTTAAAAGTGGCAGCATATTATTTAAAGTGTTCTTTAAAGGAAACATTAAGTGTAAGCCATTTAAAAATCCCAAGAATACCTATTTTTCACTATCTTCATCACATGTTACTTTTAAGGCAATTAAGCAACAAAAAAATCACCTTCCTTTGTATATCTATATATATATAGATAGATAGATCTTTTTTTTTTTTGCAATTTACATGCACTGTTGCTTTTTATTTTTATCAAAAAGTAGTTGACAAAGTGTCAATATCTGGTCTAAATTATCTAAATTCAGAAATATTTCTTCACAAGTCCTTGATTTGTTTGGAGAAATGGAAAATTTATAGAAATATGCTTTTTTCTATGATTATCATCTATAAAGACCAAGAATAGGCCTCCATTAATTTTAGTTTTCTACACCTTTCGCATATATTCCTAGAAGCACAAAGGAAAAAAAAATCTTCAACTTGAACTCAATTCAAGAATGCTGTGGCCATAATTTTTTTGACCATTAACATACTCTGTAAAGTCAAGGTAAATGGGATGCACACATTTCACTGCCAACTCCACACACTTTCATCTCATTTCTGTTGAGTGATGACATTCCCCTTGAATATGAATATCGGAGAAGCATCCTTCCTCACATGCTCTTATGGAACTTTGAGGAAAAAGAGCCCCAAGGTTGTGCTCAGCCCATGATGAAGGGCTCTCTCAGAAAGAGTGAGACAAATGTCCTCTGTGAAAAAGTAACTGAGCTCATTATCTCCTAGAACAAGGAAAGACAAGATGTTCTGCAGAATAGCGTGGCCCTTTTAAAAAAGAAATGTGTGATTGCTTGACCTCACAAAAGCGGGAAGGAAAATATGGAGTGCTGAAATAAGGTGAAATACACACTGGCATGGTAAAGATCCTGAACGCACACATACTAAAAAGTATCTCAGTGAGAAATTAGTGTAGCTGCAGCTCATCTTTTAATGAAAGGGAAAGTGAAAATGGGATGCATTTTCTGTTTTCGATGGTTAGGCTGTTGAACAGCCTAGAGTAAGTCAAGAGGAAAAACAAACATAAACAGGTACGCGTTTCTCGCCCGCTCTCGAGCACCACATGGTACTGAAGCATGCGATGCTAAGAGAGCTTAAGATGGCGGTGCCTGTGTTCTCTGGCAAACACAAATTTGAGAGTGTAATGTTACACTTTATGCATGTCCGGTAGTGTATTTATAATAATTATGCATTCGTGTTATATTAATTATGTTATTAATATACCACATGTTATTTGTATTATTATAAACATTATTATGTATATTACATTATCTTACCATATATTAATATATAATCATGTAATTATATATTAATACATTATATTATTATAATAAGTGAGCTTACATTTAATATATATATAATGGGATATTTTTTTTTACCCATTTAAAGTCCTACTTAACATCTACCTTACTTCTTGAAGAAAGGTAGGATATGAAATTCAAAGATAGAAATAAATTAGACTCTTCCTACCTCCTCAGTATGGGACTTTAAAGTTTGTTTAAGTGCCAACCAATTAAAAATACATCCCTGCATTTATAAAAGTCTTCATTTGCTGTCTTAGTCTTGAGCTCTTAGTCTACCTCCTGATTTGTAAGTAAATTACATAAACTCTATCAGTTCTCCTAGACCTGCCTCATAGAGAATTTGTTGGTTTGGCCCTTTGATTGAGGGTAGGCTGCTCCTACATTAAGAGCTGTACAGAACCAAATAACCTAGAACCAACGAGAACATCTTCAGTTACCCCTGAGAGAGTAATTGACCAGTTACTGTTTATGTATAGTCATGTGGACATGCAATTCATTATGGTAAGTTTTGAAAAAGAGTATAGTGGTTATATGAACAGTGAATGAGACTTAAGAAGACTGACATACCAACCAAACCCACACATTAACAAATATTTTCTCAAGTGATATAGAACTGGATACAAAACCTGCAACTCACTACATTATTTCTGTTAGATGATGATAGAAGGATGTTCTTTATGTAACAGTATCAAAGGAAGAGAAGAAGGAAATAATGTATATTTGAGACCATTAGGTAGGAAACAGTGAGAATAAGGTCTGCAAATGCAGAGGGAGTCAGATTGCATAGGTCATTGAATGCCACAGTAAGAACTGTGAACTCTGTCATATGCAATAGAGACCCACTGGAGAATTTTTAAGTAAGGGAGCAAATAATATGATCAAAGAAGTATTCACTTCTTTTTGACAGGATATGCCAAGCTACAGGACACGATAGACTCTAAATTTCTGAATCTCTCCGGATCCACTCTACAATCTCTTCTTCTCTGCTCTGGCCCTTTGAAATCGACCTGCGTAGATTATATTAATGGGCTCTGTTATGGGTTGAATTGTGTCCCCACAAAATTTATGTTTTGAAGTCCTAACCTCCAATATCTCAGAATGTGACCTTCTTTGGAGACAGTCTTTAAAGAGGTAACCAAGTTAAACTGAGGTCATTAGGATGTGCTCTAATCTAATATGACCAGTATCCTTATAAAAAGGGGAAAGTAGAACAGAGAGAGACACACACACAGAGGGAAGACAACTGAAAACACAGGGAGAAGACGGCTCTCGACAAGCCAAGGACAGAGACCGGGAACAGATTCTTCCGTCACAGTGCTCAGAAGGAACCAACCCTGTCAGCAACTTGATCTTGGACTTCTAGCCTGCAAAATTGTGAGACAATAAATTTCGCTTATTTAAGCCACCCAGTTTGTGGGACTTTGTTGAGGCAACCCTAGCAAACTAACACAAGCTCCCTTGTCTTTTGTGGGGTTCAGTCAATGGGGAACACTGGCAGAAAATTCGATAGCCAAGCAAGTGATGTCAGGATATATATTCCCTTGGCTGTGTGGTGAGAGCTGGCTCAGTCCCTCTAGTGAAGCTCTCGGCTCCTGGCAGATGGCCCTCTCCTCCAAGTTCTGATAACCCCTTTCTTCCCTGTAGCCTTTAGATATAGAAGTGGTATCAGAGTAACTATGTTGTGGTCCTGGAATACTATACCATCCCGTATGGCTTTCCTACCCCCGACCACATCTTTGTGGAGAGTTCATTTATTCAACCTTATTCAAGTTATGTTAATTTAGATGTGCCGTGTGTTTTTGGCTGAAAACACGAGTCTCCTCTAGTCAGCATGGCAGAGAACAGGTGGATGGTTTAATGGGGGCAGGCCTAGAAGTGGCACATCTCACTTCTGTTGGGATTCCGTTGGCTAGAACTTAGTCGTGTGGACTCGCCTAATGGTAAAGGGAGCTGGGAAAGATTTTCTAGCGTTGCACCCAGGAAGAGGAGAAATCAGCTAAAACAATGTGGAATAGACAAGATGAGAAATATTTCTACAGGGGAAAGTAAGATAACTATCTACTTTTAGATGTAAAGACAAAAAATAATCAGTCAACAAAGTTGTAACACTTAGTCATTTAATTTGAACCACAGTATCTATATTTCTTTTAATCTTGGCTCTGAGTTGGTCACTGGACTGCTTATAAGAAGAAAATAGAAATTAATATATATACTGTTTACTTATTAAGTAATTATAACTTGCTCAAAAATGTGTACAATGTCAGATTACCTGTTATAAATAATTGCTTTACCCCATTGTCTTTCTATGACTTATATGATCCCAATAGATAACTGTCTTACCTAAAGTGTGGGTGCACAATGCCTAGGAATGATGAATTGTTTCGTCTTCATACCACAAACCTTGAACTTCTTATCTGTTTGAGTGGTAGAAAATATTATAAATACACAGCAGATTGTGCATTCAAAACACAGAGCAGTCTGGAAGAAATAACTTATTATACATATATATATGTGTGTGTATATATATATATATAAACAAAGACAATTAGAATATTGTTGCCATAGTAAGCATCAGAGTTTTGCACTTCTTTTGAAGATATTAATAATAAAGCCAAGGACTTGACATGTGTCAACCAGAGCGTGAGTGCTTGGCTCAGAATGCAGGAAAATCATTGAGGTAGAAAAGGAAAGAAAGAACCCATTTAACCACTTACCAAAAAATAAAGATTTTTTTCTCTAATGAAATGTGTACATTATTTCATTAATCTTTTCATGAACCACTGTCAGTAGTGTCAAGAAAAACATGCCAATGGAATAATGATTTTACTTCAACTTGAACAAAATAAAGAATGAACAATTGATTTTGATTCTAAAATCATATTTAAAGACCCAGCAAAATGTCTAACATAGACCTTTTCCTTTTCTCAATGGTATATATTCATTCAATACAAAATATAGTGAACAGGAGTGAAATTTTGTCATTTAACTTTCAAAAAGAACATTTTAAAGTGTAATCTACATAGATCAGTTAATCCAGTTAGGAATTAAGCATTTTTGAAGTTATATATACATTTTTTTTTGAGGAAGATTGGCACTATGCGCCAGTTGCCAATCTTCCTTTTCTTTTTTTCCTTTTTTTTCTCCCAAAGCCCCAGTACATAGTTGTGTATCATAGTTGTAGAGTTGTAGCTCTTCTATATGGGACGCCCCTCAGCATGGCTTGATGAGCCATGAGTAGGTCTGGGCCCAGGATCCGAACCGTCAAAACAGGACACACAAACTTAACGGCTACACACTGGGCTGGCCCCTGAAGTTATAATTTTAACTCAATTTATACAAATACTCTGATAAATAGATTGCCAATTACCTTTTAGAAACTATTTTAAAACAGAAGTTAAAATAATTTTACTTTTAAAACTGGGACATTTCCAATCAGTTTACTTGAACATCTGAAAACATATTAGCTAGTACAAAATTACTGAAATTAATCTCAGAAAAAGTTACTGCTTTTTTCATACTGTTCATACTGTTAGTCAAAGAAGAGGAACACAGCGCTAGTTTTGTCATTTTTAATATATGCATTCAACATCAGAGTTCATGTTTGGTTTTCTCTTAAAGAAGGCCTTAGTCATTACCCTATGGGAATTAAGGCTGAAACTATGCAGCTGCCGCTCAGCCTGGAGTCACCTGAACCTTCACAGTGTTTGGAATATTTCAGGTGGGATCGTCAGCAGAAGGTGCAGACATGCCCACGAACAGCTACGTGCACATGCATTTATGGGGAAGCTGTTACATCCAGGTGTTTTACCACGCACCCAGGATATAAAAACTCCAAGTGCACAGAAGACAAAAGCCTGAGTCCTTCTCTCTCAGAAAAAATCATTTCAAAATATATTTTCTGAGCAATTTTTTAAACAAGATAATGTTATAAGCTAGAAATAGACAAGAACATAATGTAGAATTGGCTTCTTTCTTTCAAACATGTGCTCTTAGGAAGTAAGAAGTGATGGACGAATCAGGATGATTCAGTGACAACCATGGAGCCACCTAGATACACGTCCTTTAGAGGCCCAACTACCCATGCAAACCAAGGCTAGCAGAGCATGAACGTAGATTTCAGCAGGTAACCATTGGTGACACTTGTGCTTTAATTCGACCTGCAATCTGCCTTGTTTCAGATGCTGATTTGTGCTCTCCTCTCGCGAGAGAGACTCTGCTATAAAGGACATAGAGTTAAAAATTCTGACTATGTGAGTCTTTCTGCAGCTTAATATACAGCTTGACTCTCAACCTGTTTTTCTGGCTTTTGCCTCATTTTCCTCTTAATTTTGCCAGGAGGTGAACCTGTCTCCTGTGCTAATATCAACACACTGAAAACAAACTGAAAATGGATAGTTCGTAATGTTCATATCACATATAAGAAAGCAGACTCAAGAAGGGTTTTGCCAAAATAGAACAACCAAGGTTATACCGGTCATGATTTTGCAAAAGCTTTCTGTTAAGTATTTAAGTGCAAATGTAAAAATAAAAATTAGTATTATTTTATTGAGAGGAACTTGCAATAGTGAAGACAATTGTTGAACGATAAATTTTATTTCTCATGAACTTGAGGTGCTATGACTCAGTTGGGTGCATTTTGAACTGCCAAATACATGATATTCTGAATTTAAATCTTTACCACATTTTTTATTTTTATTTTTTTGAACTAGACCACCACAGTGTAATTAACTTACCGAATCAATAAATGTCAGAAATTTCAAATGTTGGGAGTCAATTGTGTGGTGAGAGTTGAACTCACTTTTGAGAAACATTTAAAATAATTGTCATTATTATTTCTGAAAATTAACACTTAATTCAACTCCTCTCACAGACATTTTTTGATTCCTTTCATAAGTTGAAATAACTTGTTTCATTATTATTTCTAAAGTTGCTTCTATTAATGGAAAGGGATTTTGTGGAAAGGAATTCTGGAGCATAACTAATACATTGCTTCAATGTGGATTCTCATTGTGTGTTCATTGGAATGAATTCAGAATACCAAAACCCAATTCTATATTTGCTTTCTTTAGTTATGTATGATCAGTTTTAAAATATGTCACATTTTTCTGTTGACGTTGAACTTTCTCAAAAAGGATAGTCAAATGTCTTTTTCTATAATGGTCTTTTTTATAGCCAGAAGATATTAAAGATAGCAAGCACGAAGTTAAATCAATATAACAATAGCAAAGTGAAGTTTGAAAGCATTCTGACTGGGAAGTGTGGCCCCCCTCCAAAAGGGTCTTCACAGTTCATTTACTGGAGCCCACATGGTGTGAGGTGGCACGGACATCATTTAGACTGTGCACATGAATCTCTCCCCGAGTTGACATTCTCTGAAGGTGTCAGTTATCTGCTGCTTTGGCTTACTCTCTGGATGACCTTGCAGATTGCTTTAATTGTTAAAGCCTCATTGATCACCACATGCCATTAGAAATGAATACATTAAGGCTGCATCCATAGATTCAGTAGCAGAAAAATTTTAGGAACCATTGAAATGTTAATTCCTCTATAATCCTGTTTGACGTGTTTACTTATATGGGAACAAATCATTAATGGCTAATTATCATGCTTCCGTGAAGAAACACTATGCTAATTTGCCCAAATTGAAGCTAAAAAATGATTTAGTTTTTTAGAAAAAGATTAAACTTTTGCAAGATTTTAATAAACGATGTTTGAAATAGTGCAATGATATTGTGTAAAAGGGTTCTCTTATATAATTGACCAAATTAGAACAAATTAGGGGTAGTGGTTCTCAAATTCTCAAAAGCCAAAAAACTAAATCCTAGAAAGCCAAAAGAGTTAAGCAGAGCTAGATCTTCCATTTGTTAACTATGGATAGCTGTGGCTTGATAAGGTGCTTATGGAGAAGTAGGGAAAGTTTATGAGAGAATGTCCAAAGTCAGAAGAAAAGGGTTCAAGAGAAGTGGTGTATCTCTTGCTACTTAGAGCATTTGACCCACTTCTGTCCAGGGCCGACTCCTCCATTTATACCCTTCTCTTCTTCACCTTTCTTTCTTTCATTGTCCATCTTTCTCCCTCTGCTGGACCATTCCCCTCAAAAATAAAAGCAGGCTTTATGATACCCCCGCTGCAACACAACACCATTCCAGATCTTGTGTTACTTTTATTCTGCTCCTCTTCAGAGCCAAACATCTCAAAAGTTTGCTACACGTGGGATTTCGGTTTTGTCACCTGTTATTTACTCTTCAATCCAATCCAGTCTGACTTCTATGGTCCCACTTCTAACACAGCTTTCGTTAATATCATCTGTAACTAGGGAGTTTTATCATGCAAACTGATAGTATTTTTAGAGTGAAAAAGGATGCTGTCAATTATTACTCCAGGACAGCACATATAAGCAGGTACTGTTCATGCAAAGCAAGACAATGGTCACCCTCTATGACCTTCACACTGAGAAAGCCAATAGATACTTTTCTGTCTTCATTGTACTAAGCATTTCAGTAAAAGTACTGTCTTCTTGAAATCATTTTCTCTTTCTCCTTTGAAAAGAGTAAATTTTTGGTATCCCTCCTATCCCAGTGGCCAATTTTTCTTTCTCTTCTTATACCTGTTCCAACTTAGACTTTCTTCCGAATTCCAGACTAATATATCCAAACATCTGCCTAATATCTTCTTTTTTAAGCCTCACTCGTATCTTAAACTTAACATGTCCAAAGTAAAATTCCTGGTTCCCTAACCCTGCCAAACCACCTCACTTCTCTAGGCTCCTCCCCCAAACACTTCTCCCCATCTCAGCAAATAACTGCCATCTCCCTTTGTACTCAGAGTCATCTTTGTTCCCATTGCTTTATTCTTTACCTACAAGCCCTATTAGGAAGTCCTTTCCAAAATTTTGTCTTATATCTGCCCCTTTCCCTCTGTCTACTCTGAAACTGTCCTGGCCCGAGTCTCTATCATTTCTTATCTGGACTGTTGCACTTCTCCATTGCCTACTTCTGAAGTCTTCACACTCTGGCCAGGTGATTTAAAGTATACTGCATCAAGTCACTTCTCGGTTTGAAGGTTCTTCAGTGACTTACCTTTACTCTGAGAATAAAATACAGACTCCTTGCCAGTGCCAACAAGACTCTGAACAACTGGGCTGCTAACTATCTTCCTCTACCCCACATAACCCTGCCTTCCTCCCCTCTCAATGTTCCTTCCACTTTGATGTCCTGTCACTTCTGGAACTCTCTAAAGAGCTTTTCTACTTCATGGGCTTCAATCTTACTATTCCTTCTCACTGAACAGCGTGTCTTCTTCTTTAGTCTTCCCTCCTCCCCTAACCTCACCTTGCTCCCCCCATGGGTCGCCCTCCTCACTACTCAAGTTTCAGATTAAAAGTCATCTCTTCAGATAAATCCTCCTAAACTGTCTCATGTTTTCCCACCCAAGTGTTATCTGCCATTGCACCATTTTTGTTGTATAGCTACTTATCTTACTCATTGCTTTTCTGTATTCCCAACTATCCTGTAAACTTCATGGGTTCAGAGACTTATGTTTTGTTCCCTGTTGAACACATCCTTAGCACCTCGCACAGAAACGGGAACATAAGTAGTCAATTAATACAAAACTATTAAATAATGAATGAAAGGCAGGCATGAAACTTGATTTCAGATCTCAAAGGTTGTCAGGTATTGAAGAGCAGAGAAAATTACCAAAGGAAATCGTAGAGGAAGCCATGACTGTTGTCTTAGGAAGAGGCAGGGTTTACAGTGAAATAAACAGTAGTTTGGAGCTGCTGTGGAAATCAGAAGTCCTAGTTGGGCAGGGTCTTTGGGCTTTCCAGTCACCTAACTCAGCCCTAAATTTTTTCTCTAGAGTCGCATGACATTGTTTGCTTGTTTACACTAATCTGAATTACAATCTGATACACTATAGGCATTTAATAACATACTAATAATTATATCATCAATATTTTAAATGAGTCGTATTTTTTCCCCAAATATCCTAAAACATTTCCCGTTTTTCAACTTTGTAACAGATGCCTCTGAAGTTTACTGGATGTGTTTGTATCTATGTGCATATTTGATTTAGGTGTTAAACTTCCAAAACTACAGAAACAAAGTTGATTTAGCTGAATTATTGTTATTTCCATGGTTATTTTAAAGAGATGAAAGCATTAACTTGTCTTAACTTTGAGTCAAACTTTATCTTGTAATATTTTACAGTTGAAGTGTGTGTTAATTATTGAAGAACTCTCACTAAAATAGAAACTTAATTTTATTCAAATGGTTGAAAAATTTCAGGATAGCATTTAAAAGGAATACAGAATGAAAGGCCAAGTACTAAAATAAATGTGTTCTTCCATAAAATTACAGCATTTGAAATAATCAAAAGTGATTATGTTCATGTTAAGTATATTTGAAAGTGACTTAAGTAACAGAACGGGTTCAGGACTTCACAAAGCTTGTCATTGGCGATCTCACTGTGGCTCTGGAAAATTTGGTTTCTTAGCATGTCTATTCAAGATAGCCATTTCCTCTGTTGGGATTGCCACATCACCCCAAGAGGCATGACAATTCTGTTTTATTAGGCAATACTGCCTCCCACATTTCTGTCAGTACGTAAGACTAATTAGAAATAATTTCCTGAGATATCTATATCTATATCTATATCTATATCTATATCTATATAGCATAAACTTACAGTTAAAATGTTTAGCTGTCTGATTCTGGAATGGACATTGATTTTACAACTAAGGAACGTAATTGCTTAATGTTTCGGCTTTGATGGCTTCAAATTGATGTGTGCAGCATGTGACAAGCTATGTGAAATGAAAGTGGTTACACAATTGGATCGGCTTCCTTTCCAATCAACCTTCGTACCAATAATGACTAGTCCATGCAGAGAAAATATTCTAAAATTAAAAGCTGAGCATTTTGAGAGTGGGGACTTTGCTTATTGATTTTTATATTCTCGAGACCTAACAATTGCTTTGCAGAATAATTAATATATTTATTGAATAATTGATTGAATGAATGAATAAGATGTTTTTAAAATAGGCATTCGACATTGTCAGAACTAAATTATCAAAAAGAAGAATGAAATTAAAAAATCACTTTATATGCCTATAGTTCTCATAGCAAAGTATTACATTTTAGAAGACAATTATAAAATGTTATCTATTCTATCCAAGTGTAAAATGAGCTGTTTATTATGCACATTGCTTTTCTGGAGGAAAAATCTACACTACAAATGAAAGTAATGGCTCCTCTCAGATCCACTTGTGAGGTGACAGGAATATTAAACCAAGGAGTAACACGAGGTGAACATAGATATTATGTTCATAATAATTAACCTCTTGCTCCATTGTTGTAAGAACAATTAAGAACAAATTTATTAATAAGTTTCCATTGCACTAATGTGATGATAATCATCATGTGAGCATTAGCTCCTGAGACAAAAATTTTTTTAAATAAAAAGCAAAGTGGGAATCAAAGACAACACAAGAAAATATTTTGCCCTGGGTCAATCAATTGAGCCTTCAAAGCAAAAAGTGCAGTATTTCCTCCCTGAGGATTCCCAACCCCTCCAGTTGATCAAATGCCCTGAGGCCATGAGGGACAAAGGGGGTCTTAGTCTGCTTCCTCAGCAGGTGGAGAACAGCAGTAAGACCCCTTCCCCACTACCAAAGAACGAAGAGATGTTTATCCACGCTCTGAGAGGGATAGGCCCACAGCTTGTCCAAACTGTCAGCCCTGCACACATGCCCCACACTGTATTTGTCTAACTGAATGAAGCTATTTGAGTGACCGTTTCCAAAACAAGGAAGTTGGTTTGTTTCAGGTAACAAGAAGTCTTGCCTTCAGTGAGCACCCTGTTTAATCTCTTTCTTGGAAAATCTGTCTCTAATCCACACCTGAATTTCTCAGTCTCAGAACTATTGACATTTTGGACTGGACAACTCTTTGTTGTGTGGTGCTGTCCTGTGCATTGTAGGATGTTTAACGGCACCCCTGACCTCTATGCGTCCCCTCGGTTGTGAGGACCAAAACTGTCCCCAGACCTTGTCAAATGTTTCTGCGGAGCAGGGAGGGCAAAATCACCCCCCCTACTTGAGAGCCACTTATCTACACACACATACACACACACTTGCTGAACTATTTCAACTCTAATCAGCAGTTTCCAAATCATCATTACAAAGAAAGAGTATATTTTTATTTTTTATCCTAGTTTTAGAGAAAGAGAGTAAACTGTTAGCCTGCGTATTTTGAATTTTTTTGAAGAATAAATAGAACATTGATTATGTTTAGGATTTAGAAAGTGGATTATCATTAAACGCTTCATGAATTAAGATAAATTTTTACTTGTCAGCACAACCTGACTAGAAGAATGATCTTAATTTTTAAAATACTTTCCCTGGGTAAGATAGGGGAAAAAAAAACACCTACATATTTCTGCCTGAGTCTTTAAAATAATTAAATTGATGAGAAATAACAACTTCCTCAGTTGCCCATCCCCCTCAACCATAGCCACTTATGGTATAATAGCCTAGAGAGAGAAGGACTGATGAAGAACTAGCTGGGATGAGATTTTTAAGAACAGGGATGGGGGCAGTAGAGAAGGTTCAAATTATAGTCACAGACTGGCCTGTTCTGATTGATCTTGCATTTTTCCAGTTCAAGTGACACCCTGGGACACCCCACACTATTCTTCAGCCATTTCTGGAAGAGGGAAGCTGGGGGCCGTGGAACTGAACCACAGTCCATGGATCATTCTTAACAACACTGCATGCCTCCCCTTTCCTCAGGGATGGCATAATCAAACCACAGAATAAATCTAACTTGGGACCAGAGATGGCAGAATACCATGGGGGAATGTGAATTTGGTGAAACTTCCTTCTTTTTCCATAATAAGGAAACCCCACCACCACCACCACCAGGCATCTTTTCCAAATGTAGCATATAAGACATCTCAGCCAATAACATGTATGCATGACACATAATTTTATTTTCTACAACTGCATTTCCATTTCTCTTCTCCGTTCTGATGAGATAGCAGAAAATCAATTCCACTCAGTGAGGGTTTCTCCCTCTGTCCCTGTGATGTCATCACAGTGCCAAGGCCCCAGGGGTGCAGGCCATCTTGTGACACTAATGTCATGAGGCTTCACGTGAGATAGTCCTGTTTTACCTGGTTTTGCTCGTTAGAGCACACAGAGGTCAGAATCCAGAACTTCTTTAGGCTCAAAGGCAGGAAGAAACTCACTCGGTACTTTCTGCCCTGTAAGAAAGAGATGGCATGGGGGCGATTGTTAGAAAATTAAAAGGCTATGATTTCCAAAACATTTCCGTGAGGCTTCTCAAAGCACAGACTTTCATATGTACTCAATTATACTGTGTGCTCAATTATGAAGAGCTGGAATAGTTACTCTACACCTCAATAGAAAGCTTTTATAAATAGGATCTTATGTGGGTAGCTATGGTATGAAATAATTCAAGGCAGGGCCCTGGATTGGGAGCAGTGGGAAGGGGTAAGCAGGAGCCACTCTGCCTGTCCTGCGGTTCCCCATCTCCCCTGCCACTGACCCTCAGTCACACTCCAGAATCCAGATAGTCATAAGAAAACATTCTGAAAAACACTGTATATCATAAATGCCTTAACTGGAATATTATTAATAGCAAAGTAGTTATAAGTAAGATGATGCATTTTTTCCCTAGAGTTGGAAACTAGAATCATTTTTTTCATCTTCCTCAAGTAAGAGTTAAGATACAACTAAATCCTAAAAAAAAAATGCAATTTTTGATATACTCCACTGTATTTTATTTCTGTGAAAATTGCCATTAGTCAATGCAATATAACTTAACAACAATAAAAATTATCTTAGCCTGGTTTGATAAAGTACAGATAGTTTCACTTTTCTTCTTATTAGAGAAAAATAATGCTATACCAACTAAAGCAGGTTCTGGAAACAAGTAACGTAGAAGCAAATCCTAACACTGCCACTGATTGTGAGACCCTGTGTGTTACCAAACAACTCACAACCTCACCTCCCTCACTTGTCAAATGTAAGAAATAATAGTAACTGCTGCGAGGGTCATGGTGCGTGTCATAAAGTGTATTGCATGTACGTTGCATGCAGAAAGTACTCAACACATGTTTTCAATTATTTTTACTGTTGACCATTTTAAAATTACAATTCATGTATACAACTTTTCGGAGTAATGGATCAAGTTCATGTTGTGATACCACTGTGTCCAGGAACATGAAATATCAAGACTGTTGGTCATCACTGTGTCATTATTATTGTGGCCACATACTATGTGGTCTTGAAAAGCGTGAGTTCTTGAGGTGCACAGCCAGAGTTCTTCTATCAGCATCACCGGCTGTGCAATTTGGGGCAAGTCCCATAACTTCTAAGCTTTTTACTGAGTTTGTTGAGCATTAAAAAAGGTGACACCATTTAGTAATCACTTAATAAATGTTAGCTTTTATTATTATTATTATGTTATCATCAACATGAGTATTTCTTCTTGCTTACTATCATCTTTTAGTTAGTAGCAGCCGTTTTGGACTGAGTAAAATTTGGAAAATATACTCATGCACCTGGATAGGATTTAGAAAACATTACTAAGATATACCATCAGTGACTCAAAAAAGTTCAACATAAAGAGGCAGAAATAAACTAGTCCTCACATTCCTTAGCACTTAGCTGTGGTAGTTGATGAATATTATGTCCCGTGTAAAGCTTTGCTAAATGAATGAATGAATGAATGAGTGAGTGAATGAAGTGATAGATGTGGGAATAAATGAATTTATATAAGAAAAAAGGCATTATAGCTTACAAAGAACTCATGCAGAAATGTATCCAAGTGCACAAAAATATGAAATCATTGGAATAAGCTCGGAGGCTGAGTGGTTTACTGCTGCTTCTGTTCATCTGGCACCAGCTTAGGTGTCAGAGATCGGAATCCAGAGAGTGAAGATTTGTTAGCACCAGGATGAGAATTACTGTCAACATCAGGTGTTATATCCGAGTTTAGGGTCTTAGTTCTTTTGATTATAAATGTAGACAAAGGGATTTGACTTTGAAACTACTTGCTAAGGAATGATCATACAAGCAAAAACACAAATTCTAGGAGCTGAGCCAGGCTCTGATTTCTTCAGTCCCTGGAGTGTTTTATTTAAGGAAACCATTGATTTCTGCCACTTCTCTAAAGAAACTCATGTGCGAAGGTGGCCAAAACATCTGCCTCTAATTCAGTTTTCTAGGATCTTTTCCAAGGGGAGATCAACTTCTTTTGGGTTAGCCCATGAGCAGCTTTGCTGAAAGTAGCCTTTTTTGCTTTAAGCTCAGTTTTTGACTAACATGTTGAAAAGGAATAAAAAACTCTCTGTGATAGTTTCTGTGAATGCTAGAAACTTTAGCTTGCTTCATTTTAATATTTTGGAGACAGAAAATACCACTGTAAACAAATGAAGTTTTTCTAAAGGAACTGTCAACAGCTTACTATTTGCCTGGGGCTTACTGGAGGGCATTTCCTTATGAGATACTAAAGTACAATTAAAATCATTGAGCTTTACGCCTTATGATTTGAAGAAAACTGCAGAATCACTAGAAATTTTTATTAACGGATAAACATACTTTCAAAATGGGGCAATAAAAAAATGCTACGCTTTGTAGTCTAAAATAATGGAACATATGAACTCCTCCTAGTAAACTACAGCATCTTCCTTTAAAGCATGTGGATAGACACTGTATTCTCAGAATTGGCCTCAGACTCATACATAAAACATCAGATAGCAGTGTGACATATGCAGAATTTGCCTGGTATTCTTGCTGAGAGTAATCCTGTGTTAGGCAAGAGAGAAAGGAAACCGTGATGATGTTTAGTCTTAATAAACATGGCCAGTGATGCCATAACTCTGAGATGTTATATTGGTGCATTTTTAAATAAGGAGCTTATTATTTTTAGTAGCATCATGAAAAGCAGAATTTGAAAATACAGGGAAGCAATGTGACCTTATGGAAATCATGCTTTCTGTAGTAGGAGACATAAGGCCTATGTTACCGCTTGAAATAAATTCATCTATAATATTACTGACAAACACATTGAGGTCCTCCATGTGCTCCAGCCACCACCAAGGGCTGCCACCAGAGGGCAGATGCCACCATCACGTACAGTGGTTATTGGCCACCAACACCCAGAATCCTTTCTTCACTAATGTGGTACTTGTCACCTGTAGCCTATTCTTATTTTTGTATCCATCCTACTATTGCATTTATTGCATTTTTGCATTTGATTTTTTTACATCAATCAAAAATTTAATTAGAAAGTTAAATAGGAAAAGAAAGATACTCATCCCCTCTTCAAGTCCTACTTTATTTCAGAGTTAACTACTCTACAATCTTTAAAAGTTTATTCTATATTTCTACTTTTGTACTTCTAAAGAATAAATGCACATTACTATTTTTATGTTTTCATTTCCAAAGCTATCATTGACTTCCAGTTATGATGGATGAGATGTACCTGTCCTACACCAGCCCTGCCTGTTCAGCCTGCTCCTCCCCCCCAAAAAAGTCAGTTTTTTGAAAAGTAACAAGCAAATAATAAAAACATTATAATGAATGGCACATACTGACTTTTGCACAGACATATATAATATTAGTTACCTTTCCTCTTTTGTACCCCCTCATCACCTTCCCCCTAGTGAATACTTTCCCTGTTTTTTATTTGCATACTTTTCAACATGCCTGTCCTTTTTTCTCTTTTTTGAACGCTTCATCAGATCTATGACTCTAAGTGGTGAGACTTCTCTTCGCCATTCTCCTCTTTCAGCTCGGATGATTTCTGGATGTCTCATTTCCTCGTTCTTGTTTTCTTCCATTTTGCTGAAGCATCTTATATGTGAGCTTTTTTGAATCAAAGGATGCAGAGAAAGTGACAGTCTTGCTGCATCTGCATGTATCTTTATTCTACCTCAGGCTTAATTTTCTCCTTAGCATTTTATACGCAAAATGTGAATGATTTTCCCTCTAAATGTTGAAGGCATTTCTCCACTGATTTCTAGCATCCAGTGTTGCTGACGAAAATCTAATACCCTTCACATATTTATTTCTTTATATGCGATACCTTTTAATTTCTCTTTTAACGTCTTCTCTCTATTTTCAGTCTTCTGAAATTTCACAGAGTTGTACCTAGCAGTGTTCTCTTACCCTTCACCGTGTTGGATGCTGCGTGGACCCCTCACTCTGTGGCAGGAACTGAAGTTTGGGGTCTCTTACTCTCATGCTTCCTCTCTTCATCTCCATTTCTATCTTGTGTCATAATTTCTGAGGTCATTTTGGGGATTCGTATTTCAGCACTTATGTTGACTTTTAAACTCTTAGATATAGTTGGTTTTGTTTCATTTTCAATACCTTTCTTATTTTTCATTTTTGAGCTCCAATCACGTTTCTTTTTCGTAACATGCCTGCATTTGGGGGAAGTTCGGGATCTTCTCTTTCCCACCGTCTCCTGTCACTTCACAGAGCTGGTGTTCTTCCTTCATCCCTCCCTCGGCCAGCCGCTCGGGGACCCTTGGTGGCGCGGCGCTTCAGTTCAGGTCTCCTCGTCTCTTACGTCCTTCCGCCGATTTTCCGTCTTTATCTTGTGTCCTAACATTTGGGATATTTTCTTTACTTTGTATTTTAATACTTCAAGCCCTCTTTCTTATTTTTCATCTAACTGCTCTGATTTTTTCCCCTGGTACTGTTGTTTTATGAAGAGCACAACCTTCTGTTCCCTCCCCGAGGATATTATTTAATTGCAGTCTTTTGAAAGTTTCTCCTGGTCTCTGATGTATTAGTCAGGGTCCCAGCAGGAGACAGGTGTGTTTCAAGTCAAAGAGTTTAATTGAAGGGCGTTTCGTGGAGAGACTATTTTTAGGTGTTTGGGCTATAAGGGAGGGATAAGGGATCCTGAAAGATTCAGATGGTGGCTGAGGGCTATCACTGCCGCAGGCCTAAGAAGGTGGGAGAGGGATTGCCGCCAGAGCTTGGGAGAGCTTGGAGCTGTAGGCATCAAAGCCACTGCTAACACATTAGCCAGATGGAGGTGGGGTGGGGACACGACAGGGAATAAATATCTGATCTTTCTGATGAGGGAAAGTGGGAATACTTGGCTACACTTGCCCTGAACATAAACTTCAACCAGCACCATGGTTTTATCCTTGCTCCTTACTTGTAGTCTGTATCTAATCCCTTGCCAGAGTTCTGTGGAATAAACTGGCTCCCTTCTACTAGTTTCCTACTCCACAGGAACTTTAGGTTAAAGTATCATAAACTGCTAAATTAGCCAGCAATCTTCCATCTGCTCTCTGTCTCCAAAAAATTTTTGAACTTTCCCATCTACTGATACATCCTCTCTACTTTCTATACCTTTGTGGGTTTATACTTTGTTTTATTCGTAGTAAAGAAAAAGTGGAATCTTATTGAGGGGAGGCAATAGAAGATAATCACATAAGGCTGATCTTTCATTTTTAACCAGAATTAGTAATAAAAATTTGCTTTCGCAATACTATCCAGTTGTGATGCAGGGACTGTGCTAATTTCCACCAGGAGATTATAGCACATGCTTAACAGCTGAAACATTTGAGATTCTTCAAGTAAGAGAGAAGAAAACAAAATGAGGTTCTTACTAGACATCAACTTCTACCATTTTTTCGAACATTAACTTCTCCATCATCAACCCCCTCAGCTTCTCAAATGCCTTCTCTTCTTTTCTCCTGTATTTACCCAACGACACATCTCCACCAACCCCTGCATTTACCCAACAACACAATTAGGTAGACACAGTATTAGATAAATAAATATTGACAAATACTTTTCAATGTCCCCTTGGCCTAACTCTCCTGAGCTCTCATTCTTTATAATTTATCTGAGGACAATTCCTTTAAATATGCTCTTTAAATTTTTTCTTTAAAAATTTTCATTTATGCTAGATCTATTGTATCGTCAAATAGTGATACGTATTGTGTGCTTTTAGAAAAACTGACTGAAATATTCTTGGTTGCAAAATATAAAACCAAATATAAAATATTCTATGGATTTTAGGAAATCAGATATACTCTGTATATAGGGAAATTTTTGACATATATCTTTTAACTGCATTTTATTGATCATATTTTTCAAATCTGTATTCTTATTTCTTTTTTCAACTTGTTATTTCATAATTTGGTAATGATGTACTAAATTCCCAGGGTACATTTGGATTTCAATCCTTTTCCCCTCAAATTCCTAACAGATTTTACTTTACACATTCATTATTTTATATATTTAAACCGTTTTGTGACTCCTATAAGTCCATGACCTAAATAGTCTCGTTTGTGTTTTGAATTTTCATTGGTGTTGAATGCTAGTCCCTGCCCTAATTTTTACTTTTCACTTGTCTGATCTAATTTTATCTACTCACGTCTTTTATTGATAATTCACCAAATTTAAAGTATTTGAGAGCCTTTAATATTGTTTCAATAATTTGTGCTCTTCTAGTTATTGTAATTTTATGTTTTATGGATTTTTAACATTTTCCTTCTCTATTGTGGTATATTATGCTTTACTGTAATCACTGTCACTGACTTTAAAGATGAACCACCTCATTTTAATTTTGTGAATAGTCACATTAATGTTTTTACAAAATTTTTAATCAATCGTTAAATACCTATCATACTTACAAACAGAACTATGACTTTTCCACTTCCTTTTGGACAAGATTCAGTGTTCAGCATTGCATGCCCCTCCACTAGCTTTCCCATTATTTGATAAATATTAGATTGAAAACCATTTGTTGATTTTATAACATAGATTTTCTCTTTAAAATAAAATCATTTTATTAAATATTAACTACATTTAGCACAAGTATTTAGAAATTTTTGTGTACTTTGCGAACTTCAAATTTCCTCAACAATCATTTTCCAGCTGTAATTTTCTTACTTTGAATTTCTGTCTACTGAATCATGTTTTACTCTTAGAGAGCAGGTTCTCAAAGTATAGCTTTGTAGATGTACTTTTTTATGTAAAGATTTTCATTATAGTTTTTATTTTATTAGCCGTATTATGTCATCTTCCTTCAATTTTCCTAATGTCAAAGTATTTCCTTTCATTGACTATTTGGTCAAGTTTTATAGAAGGAATGTTTTGTAAATTCTGTCGATAACATTTTTACAATTACTTTCTTTAATAAATTGTTTTTTAATAAATTTAATTTGTGTGTGTGTGTGAGGAAGACCAGCCCTGAGCTAACATTCCTTGCTAATCCTCCTCTTTTTGCTGAGGAAGACTGGCCCTGGGCTAACATCCATGCCCATCTTCCTCTACTTTATATGGGACGCCGCCACAGCATGGCTGACAAGCAGTGCATCGGCGGGCACCCGGGATCCGAACCGGCGAACCCCAGGCTGCCAAAGCCGAACTAAACCGCTAACCAAGACAGCTCCCTAAATTTAATTTTTAATAAAATTTATTTTTGCACCTTCAAACACTAGTCATTCCCAATCTATATCCCCAGTTTAAATAAGGAACTCTTTGTAGGTGCCATAAGTATTTTTGTTTTTGTTGTCCACTCCTTGCAGGTGGAGGTTTACATTTGCCCAATTTTGCATGCTATTTTGGCAGAGAGTAGGGAATAGGAGTGGTGTGGAACCAGCACAGGACTTGGTCTTGCTTTAACTTGCAATTTCTTTCATGAGGGTGGTTGAGTGGAGAGGACTCCAAACCTAGAACAAAGGAGAAAAGTTTAAATAACAAGAAGCACAAACAGCAGAGACAGCAGCCCTGCACAACTTGTTGAGAGCTGCTGTCATTGGTAGTCACAGTTGAAAATGTATTTTCTACACTAGAGATCTGAATTAACTGGGCCAAATTACATCACTGATATGCCTGCTAGCACCAAGGACGTCCCTCTGCATCATGGACAGCCAGGTTCTCAGTTTGACTGGCTTGCATTTCAGGAAACAAAGCTAGTGTATCTTCCTATAAAACTAATGCTGCAGCCTCCCAGGTTGAAGTGTTAATCCTCACCGGTGAAAGAGAATTTCAACTGGACAACTTTGGTTCAAAGCTGTCTAATACTTAGAGGTCAGGAAAATGAGGAAGAACCAGAAGAGGAGAGAGATAATGAGCTGTTAGTGAAGTAGAAACCAAAACAAGAGAAAAATGTGTCCAGAAGAGTAAAGAAAGTTTTCAAGAGGGAAGAATGTCATCTAACACAAGTGCTACCACTATTGAGTAAGATAGGGAATGAGAAATGGCCACCAGACTGTTAATGCAGAGGGGAAAAATAAGGTTGACAGAAGCAACTTCATAAAAGCCTGATGGAGCTTGTAAAGACAGATGGGCAGGAAACAATTATAAACAGCTTATATAAACAATTCTTAGGGAATTTTGCTATAAAGGGAAGCCTCAGACTGAAGAAATGTATGGAGGAGGAGAATGGTCAAGGGAGATTTTTTTTCTCTTTTTTAAGATTGAAGATATTAAAGCATGCTTGTATGTGGCTGGGAATACTATACTAGAGAGAAAAACAACTGATAAAGTGGGGAAACAGAGACAACAACAGATTCAATACTCTTGTAAAAGTAAAATACATGTCTGCATTTGGGATGCCATCGGGGAACCATTGGCTCTCACTTGACTGCTGAATATACTTCCACTTTATTTGGCAGGAGGATTTTGTGTTTTGACCCTGAAAATTAAATTTGAATTCTTCTACTTTATTAACATTTCTACTCATTAATTTTCATTTGGTGGACATTAACGACCAATTCTATTATCAAGCAACTTTTTTTCCTTTTTGTACAATCCAGTGGTCTTTTTAAATAGAAATTTGAAGGGGGAGGAAGTGTGAGATAAGTGTTTATGCTCATACTTGTTGCCTGAATTCTCTCAAAATTAAACTTTGTCATATATCTTACCTTTTATAATACCTTTATTGTGTTTTCATTTCTTTCTCTAAGATGCACTTTTAGAAATATTTAAAAATAAATTAAATCCCTATTTCTCTCCTATTTATCCCAACTAAATAAACTAATATGTAGAATCATTCATCTTTAGCTTCTAAAGACTTAAAACAGTGCACATTTTCCTTAAAGCTGATTAGTCTCTATGCTGGTAGTTAAACCAAGATTAAAATAAAAATTACTACCCAACTGAAAACTTGGAGTATGTAAAACTCGAATGTTTTTTCACTTCACGTAAAAGTTACAGATTTTATCTGTGGAAATAAAATGTCCCTGAACAGTGCACAGAAAGCTCATTACCGTAGTAGCTAGGAGCACACAGATGAGGAAGAACCAATACACACACCAGAGTGACTGTGTAACGTTTAGGACTAGCCCATGTGCTGGTGAGGTTCACTGTGTTTTATTTGTTACATCATTCTGGAAGACAAAAACAGAATTGTCTATGATTTGTAAAAATAATATGAACATGCCCATACACACACACACACAAACAAAGCAAAGGCATTTTAGGTTTAAATAATACTATGTGACTGTAAGAGAAAGACAATGACATTTGGAGCCAGATAATATGAAATTGTCTTACAGGGCAGTGATTATTAGCCTTCTCTTCCCCTCAGAGACCACCATGGCTCCTTTTAGTTGAAGTAAGAGGCTCATTGGACATTGTAATAACAAGACAGCAATGAGAGTCTTATTTCCAATTAATAAAGCCTTGAAACCGGGTACAGTGCAATCTCAGATATATTTTTTGAAAATTCACTCTCATTCCATGGAAAGAAAATATGATGAATCATGTTTTTTTTTTCACACAAGTTTCTATCAGCCTTCAGAGAATGCTCCAGAACATAGAATATGACTGGGAAGCAAAAAGAAAATGTTAGCCAGGGTGCAGAATGTTATGTCAGTTCACAGACTCATGAGTTCTGCCAGGTTAAGTTACATCCTGAATCCTCTTTTACCTGGATTAACACACTCTTGAGAGTCTATGAATGCCCTAGTTTGGGAAATTGTAATTGTCCAAGAGTGATTCATCTGTGGATCCCTCTGCTGACAGGCATTGCTAGTTACTCTAAAAGGACAGTGATGGGTTTTTTAAATACCAGGCTATCTAAAATGTAAGATTACCCCCAAACAAATGAATTTTTCCCCACTTTGTCTCCAAAATAAACCCTCTCCAAGAGCACTTGCACAGTACATGTATTTTTTTTAATTTAGGTTAATAACAATGTGCATAAATGGACTTAAGACTCTACAGACCCATCAACACAAAGCTACCATAGTGTCCAGTTATCTTATCAGCTGCTCTCAACAAGGACCATGTTATCTCCCACCTTTACTAAGACTTCACTCCATTTTCTTCCTATAACAAACCAACAAAGACACAAATAACAACAAGAACATTTTTCAGATCCCAATTGTCAAAAAATGGTATTGGTGAAGTTTGTTCAACCAAAACCCAATAACTAGTAGCATGGGCTATTTGTGATCACCTCCTTCCAAGATCCTATTATTCGCCCAAACTCTCACAATCTGACCCCCGATAGAGCTGGTTCTGTATTTTGCTAGGTTAAACTTTCAGGTCTTTTCTGGAAGGAAAAGGAAAAGAGAAGCCCTCTGTGTTGGGCTTTCAAAGATGAGTCAACTAAATTTTCAGAATTTCCCAGTTCTCTGCACCCCACAGATAGCACAGAAGATAACATGTTTCTTATGTTATATATTCTATTGAATCTCACAGAGGAATGAATTTATGCTACTCAAGTCTTTCTGGAAGGGACTAATTCAGCATTAGAAGAACACTCTATCTTGGAATTCACACTATCCTTGCACCCACACTTGGGCTCAAGTCTTGGAACCCTTATACCTCAGACATACTGAGGTCCTTCTTTAAGTATTCAGCTTACGAAAGTTATAGAAACACATTCACTAGTCTATCTAAAGATATTTAGCCACAAAGCGGTCCTTCAAATTGTTCTTAAGGATCCTCCCTCACTTACCAGGTTACTCAGTTTATGTATAAGAAGACTAAACTGCCTCGTTGTGACTTTCTATGTTTCTTTTCTCTTACAGAGTAATCACAATCACATTTATTTTATATATCTTTAGGTCCTACAAGTCTTGTACTATAAAGCATTATGTTTCAAACACATAATAATGAGAAAATATTTTATTAGCTCACTGTTTATTCTCCATTTGCTCTTCCATAAAATCTTTCCTAATCCAAAGACTAGAACAGAAATCATACTCCAGAGATAATTTCTGGTAAAATTCTGTTGTATTACTTTTTAGAAAAATTATGTGGTGTGTGTGTGTGTGTGTGTGTGTGCGCGCATACATATGCATACATTCATGCTAATAACGTATAGCTATATTTGAAATTGTTTTTATCTAATTCTTAAAAACAGCATATAAAAGATATCCCTCGGGGACAATTTACATTTGTGTGGCACTGAATCTGGCTTCCTATCTCCGGGGAGGAATTAGAATCCATACTTTTCTCATTAGCACCAAGTGTATCAGGATGGTCCAGCCCCTCCATTTTGCTATTTTAAATAGTATTATCTTCCATGATAATTGATGAAGCCTTTCTCTAAGAGTCAATTTCAGTTTAAAGAACATTTTAAGAATGAACCAGAGTTTGTGAGTTTGGCTAAATGCAACCAATAAAACTGAACACTAAAATTTTATGGTTCAAAACATCAATTTTCATTTCAATTTTATTGTCCATCTTCAAGTTATTTGAAAGAATGGTCATAAGTGTGATTTCTGAGTCTGAAGTTGCTGCAATTTGAGACCCTGTAAGTATAGATGTCATAGTGATGATGGATTTAAGGCTATACTAGGTTTGCCTAAACAAGTCTTCCCAGAGCAGCTTTTGGCTGACTCCAAGTGATGGATGATGAAACCCAATTGCTCATGAAACTTTATTGCTCTGTGTGTGTGCGTGTGTGTATGTGCACATGTGTGCGTTTATGTTAGAGGTAAACATTCATCAGCAGTTCTCAAATGTATTATCCTTTGATTTCCATGAATCTCCTATAACTCTCCATAACTACAGTCTCTTGGGCACTTGTACACATCACAGAGGTTCACCATCACTACTTAGCATCTATATAATGGCTTGCCTCTCTACTCCTCCCCTTGACATATCAGAGGGCATCAAAGAAAGCAACAGGGTTTTGGAACCAGGATCAACAAATCCCAGCTCTGGAGCTGTTAGCAGTGGCTTTGGACAAGTTGTTTGGGATGGTTAAGGCCTCTGAACCCTGATTTTCTCAGATGTAAAATGGGGATAATAGTAATGCTTACAGTAAGCAAGATAATGCAATATAGAACACTGAACAATAATATCTAATAAAGGTAAATAAGGAAAGGATTAATAAGTTCCACCCAGAATATATACTGGTATTAAATCTCTAGGTGAGCTAGAGATCTGCGTTTCAACAGACTTTCATTGAATAGTATGTTTTCCATAGTTCGTTGAACATTGTTTTCTCAGTTTAGTAGAAATTAAAGTACCTCTATATAAACTATCTTTAAAAAATTAATAAATTGTATTTCAAAATTAATCTACTGGTATACTTTATCCTTTTAATAATTTAGAAAAACAAAATTTCAAAGACATTTTATGAGTGTTCAGGAATTATGAATATCATCATTTACTATTTATATAACTTTACCAAATAATATAAGATGTAAATGTGTGCTAAATTAATCCAATTTATGAAGTTTTCTTAATGTCCTTTTTCTAAAGTAGTTATTTCATCTCAAGGAAATATTACTAGAAGTGGCTTAATAGCTCATAATGATAAAGATAATAATTGGATATGTTGTTCTTGATTAAATTTAATCAGTGATCTTAGGATTTAATAACCTAATGTCAATTATTTTAGTATTGAATATTGTTTTACAGACCCTGAAACATAATCTAATTAGAACCACTAATTAATGTGGGATATTAACCATATCACTGATACTTAATCTCAATCACAAATGCAAAAATATATTCAGAAATCCATTTATTGAGTGGAAGGATCTGACATTTTAGCAGGGAACATCCTTTCAGAAGAATCATGAGGTGATGTAGAAAAACTTTTGTTCCATATCAGAACACAAGGGGTAAAATTCTCATGGTTCTTAAGAGTATGCAGAAAGAAAAGATCAAAAAAAAAGATCAACTTGAATAATACTTAGTTTAGAATTAGCCAGAAAACAACTCAATTGCCTGGTATTTTCAATACTAAATTCAAAGCTTTTAGCTGCTCTTTGTTCAGCTGCCCAGAATTGTTAGAAAATCTGACTATGGCTCCATGAATGCAAACAGTTACTTTGCCAGTAGAAAGCCCCATGGGCAGAGGGATAATCCTGTCTTAGCTTGGAGACCAGGGCCAATCTGTGATCACAGCGGAGGTGGCGTGTCGGCACGGGCGGCTTGTGGTCTTCCTGTACATGTCAAGGCTGCTGCCTTAGAATCACACTTACTGAGGGTAGAAGAGAATAGTTGGTGTATTTCTAGGAACATAGTTGATGCTGTAAACTAAAACGAGGAATTGATTTTTTAAGGTCAGTAGGCCAATGCCTAAGTTTTATTAAGAAATCAAAGATGGATAAATCATAACTCAGCCATTTGAGAGGTTATTTCTTCACTGGAGAGACAAAACATGGAAATAACAGGCAATCGCATAACAAGAGAAAAAGCACACAATTGAACACCAAAATGAATGGCACACTGTTGGTTGTATTAGATGGTAAAGAGATCAGTAAGATTGCAAATATTAGTAACATTTTAAGTAGTAAATGAAGCTTAAATGAACTCTTAATTGTGAGTAGCATTTAAATGGATAGAAGAGAAACCTTGGCAGGTGGGGCAGTGAGGAGACCCATCCAAGTGTAGCCAAAAATTCCTGTTGTGGAGCTGTCAGAGACACAGATAATTAAATCAGAGCCTAAACTGAAGGAGCTGAGTGCTTGAATTCCAAGTGGAGACTTTTAGGCTTGATGCTTTTGGCAATGATCTGCCATTAGAAGTTTTAAATCAGGGAGTTTAACTTATTTTACTTTTTTCAAAGATATGATGGGGGAGTGGAAGCTGGGAGCAACTCAATGTCACCTGTCAAAATTACGTGAATAAATATTATGGGAATTGAATCAATCTCCTTAACAGAAAGATCCTCTATATCTATTTAATTCCCTTTAAAAAATCAATTTTAAAGTGGAACTTAATAAATATTTTCTAAGCAAAATGAATATAAAATATCCCTAGGTATCTGGGGTTATTTGAACTGATAAAGAATAGTGTATTGGCATCAAATATCTAAATCAATGCCTGTCTTTTATTTCTGTTTGTGTGAATAGACAGCATATGGCTCTGAATCCTCCCTGAAAGGATAGAGTTGTTTGGATTTTATGATAATTTCTTTATATTTTTATGGCCAATAAAATAAATTAATGTTGTTTTCAATGTAAATATGGTAGGCAGTCAACAAAGAGAATACATACATGTTCATGTTCTATGAGAAAGTTTATCACTGTCAATGAAAAATAGCTTTCTTAAACATAAGATGGAAGTCAGAGTAATTTCTAAACCAAGACTTTTATCATGCTCATGAATAATTAGATGAGAGAGTTGATATCCAACATAATGGAATTTTGCTATTTGCTGTCTTTTTGATTGTTTATTTGCAAGATTGGCCTATGTCATGTATCCCCTCCAGTCTTTGCTAATACATGTGGAAGTTTAGAACTTGTTGCTGTATAATGATATGATAGCCATGCAAACAATAAAAGAGTGGGTCACCTGTGTCTCTATTGTGTTCAGTCTATTTGACTTTTCCTGGCATCTGCCCTGAATACCTAAACATAATGGATAGAATTTATGGCACACTAAACTTTTCTCTCAGGTTCTAATTAGTGGAGAGTTGCTCATGATTACTATTATGTGAATACAAATGACAAATATGAACAATCATTGCAAGTTTGGGAGAAGAACAATTAAAGGTAGACCAAACACCAGGAGTCCTCAAGAGAGTTCTATATATATTTATAATTATGCCAAAAAAACCTGTTCTACTCATTTGACCTTTAAAGCACCCTGCGTGCTGATTTTAGAGAAAGCATTAAAAAGCCTTGATGGGAAAATTTTACACTGCATGGTGTGCTGGGCAAACTGTCTCATCAGCAAATGCTAAACAATGATGTTGTAAGACTGTTTTCCTGCGTTCAGTCAATTCCTGTTAGAGTCAATCAGGCACACTCAGAACAGCATCGCCTCTGCACTAATGAGCCTGAGGGGAAAGATATGACTGCTGTTAAAAAGTGTGTCTCTTGAATAAAATAACAATCCTACTGGATGAAATATTAGAATTGCATTTTCGGCAAAGAAAGCCTGATGGTCTCCATGGTTATGATGGAGGCGTACTTACCTTTCATCTTCTAGCATAGCTGCCAGCTCTCTGGAATATGTGTGTGAGAAAAGACGATGTGCCATTCTCGTATTCATTTACAATGGGTAATTTATTTCAGAAGTGATAATAGATTTGAAAACAAGAATAACCAATGCGGAAATTTAAGTGTGGAAGAAAAATTCCCATACTTATCGAAAGGTGAAAGCCTGCAGAATTAGTACATAGGTGATAGTGTTCTTGATGGTGAAGTCATCTACCCTCTGTGACAATGAATAGAAATTATGCTAAAATGATAAAAATCATAATAAATTTCAAGGAAAAGCCTCAAATGTCTTATGTCTATATAAAATTAATTTCCCACCATGCTATCCTTTCCCCAATACTCTCAGGTCTTCTGTTCTATCCAGATGGAAGGTCATGGCAAGTCTGTAGGGTAGAGTTGACAATCAAAGACCAATCACCTGATCCATTGCTATTTGTGTGGAAAACCTCCTTTAGGAATTAAATTCCATGTGGCTAACACTAATTAAAAGAGACATCTCTTGAGATTTTAACAAAAACTATGATCAAGTCCAGCTCCAATTAAAGAATCAAATTCCATACTCAATTAACATTATTACTGCTTCACTGCTGTGATTGTAAGATAATATGAAAGATCTTCCTATACGTTGGGTCAAATAATCATCTTGGGGGTTTCTGTACTCTGGGTACCAAAATCTGTACCAGTCAGGGCTTTTCCAGAGAAACAGACCCAGCAGGAGGTATGTATTAAGAGATTTATTTCAAAGGATTGGCTTATGCAATTGTGGGGTCTGGCTAGACAAGTATAAAGTCTGAAGGGCAGGCCTGCAGGCTGGCAACTTTGAGCAGGAGCTGATGTTGCAGTCCACAGGTGGGATTTCTTCTTCCTCAGGGAAACCCCAATTTTGCTCTTAAAGCCTTTCAACTAATTAGATGAGGCCCACCCACATTATGGAGGGTAATCAATCTCCTTTCCTTAAAGTCAACTGATCATAGATGTTAAGCACATCCACAAAATGCCTTCTTAGCAATTGGTATCAGCAATATTAATACTCAGATTAGTATTTGATTGAATAACTGGGGACTGCAACCTAGCTAAGTTGTCACATAAAGCTAACCATCACAGACTGCAGTTGAGAAAAATTTCTGAAGAAAATTTAGGAACATACAATGTAAGTATTGAGAAAGCTTATATAATGCAAATCAACTTCTGGAAATTTTTCTAAGAAAATAAATTGATATGTGTATTAGGATGTATGGAACAGGCATATATTGTCGTTTTACAGAAAACAATGAAAAATCTGGGGAAAAAGACATCCAAATATCCCATGATAGGACATTTTAGAAATAAATTAGAATGCAAACATATGAACAATTATTATGCATTTATTAAAATTAATAGTTTGGAATAATACTAACATACATAAGTGTTCACGTTATATATTAAATTAACAATACAAACTATGAGAGAGCTAATATGTTACATTCTCAACTTTGGGGAAAATTCTATAATAGTACGAAAGTTTTAAGTTGTAATAATATGGTAACAATTTCTTCTGGTATAAATGCAGGTTATTGTGCTTTTCCTTTTTTATATTTTCAGCATTTTATGAAATATTTTCTAATAAACACTTGTAATTAGAAAAAATAAAGCAGATGCTATCTTCAAAATAAAAATGCTGCCATTCATTAAGCACCCCATATATTTCAGACGGCATGCTGTAAAACTGGTCGGTATTCAACAGACACTGTGGTGTGTGCCACACACAAGACCCTGTTCTAGGCATGAGGACGTATTAGTAACATAACAAGGGCCTCTCCTCGTGCTGTTGAGATTGTAGTGAATGAACTACCGATCTCTGTACGGTCTGTAACGTGCCCCACACGCTCAAAGAAGAGAAACTTAAAGATCTGGTGTTGACTGAACTCTCCTTCTCAACTACAGGCAGAAAAAGCCTGTAAAACTCCACTTTATTCATTTCCTTTCCAGCTTTCACCTTCCACTCGAAATCTCACATTTGTAATGTCTATTATTTTTTCCTCTTCCTATCATAATCATCTTCATCATGCAAGGACCAGTACTGGAGTATTACTGACTTTATATTATACTGTCTGTACTACACAACTTAGTCCAATTGTGTATTAATATGTGCTGTATGCCACATTTTCTCATTATTTTCTCTAAGTAAATAGTCGGTTCCACAAGAGTAGAGACCACAGTTGAATATGGACTAAGCACAAATGGTTAAAAGAAGGAAAAAAAGGTAAAAATTTTTCTTCCAATTGGAATAAAATATTCTGATTTGTAATATAAATACAATAAACCCATATGTATATGTATTTTAGATGCATATATGCAGGTGTGTGTGCACATAATAGGTACGTATGCACATAGTATATTCCTTTAAATTTTAGAATATAGAATAACTTTTATTCTTGATAAAAATGCCACTGACAATTTTCAGAATAAAAAAATAGATTGTAAATGATAAACATGTCAAAATGTCAAGAAAATCTTTGGAGCCAGCCTTGACAGCCTAGTGGTTAAAGTTTGGTGCTCTCACCGCTTCAGGGGCCCGAGTTCATTTCCTGGTCATGGAACCACACCACCTGTCTGTCAGTTTCCATGCTGTGGCGGTGGCTCACATAGAAGAACTAGAACAACTTACAACTAGGATGTACAACCATGTACAGGGGCTTTGGGGAGGAAAAAAGAAGGGGAAGATTGGCAACAGATGTTAGCTCAGAGTAAATCTTTCCCTGCCAAAAAAAAAAGAAAATCTTTGAAGAAGAGTTAGAAGAGAGAATACTTGGCATACCAAATATTATTAAAATAAATTGGTGCCACTACGATAATTAAAGCAATATAATTGGTTTCAAATATCACACTGAAAAACTAGATAATGCAAAGTGAAGAAATACCTGCTATATTTATAAAATCTTATTGTGAAGTGTTGGCGACCTTCAAATCTGTCTATAAACATAAAATATAAGCAAATATTTATTTCTTGGATGGGAAGAATTTTCATGCAGAGAATATATGGAAAATACTGATAGATCTTATCATATGAATATAAATATAAAACTAAACAAAATCTCCAGCAATCTAACAACGTTGATTGGAACAGAGTTTCTAGGGTGTAACTCAGCAGTTTGATGATAGAGCCTTAAAACAGCCTATAATTTAATTCAACAATTCACTTCTAGGTATAATTCCTAAGCAAATAATTAAATAAGGGTGAGATGACTTTTAAAGGTTTAATTATCACATAATTATTTATTATTTCAAAATCTTAGAAACTAAATATCCAACAGTAGGTTTTGCTTGAATAAGTTGTTATATAGTCATATAAGAGAAAATTATGCAGATCAAAAAATGTTAATGCAATGTGTAGTCACTGACCTATATGTTATTGATATCTTTGTAAAAACCAAGTGACCAAGACTAACCACAAAGTCACACAGCATTCAGTCTAGCAGATAGAAAGGAGCACTGAAGAGCTATGCAAGGCTTGGGATTTTATAGGTAGAAGGGAGCAGGAACAAGGAATTTGTACTAGACAAAAAAGCAGATTGGTAATTGCAAGATGACTTTCCTCATAGGGATGGCTGCGTTATCAAGCAGATGACTTAAATAATGCTGATCAGGTGATTCTTGATCAGCTGGTTTAAGATTCCATTTCCGGGAGCACTGAAGCTGTAATTAAGTCTTGGTTTGGTGACATGGGGGCTTAGCATAAGCAACTCCATTTTGGGTCTGTTGCCTTATTTTTAACAATCAGATGTTGGATAACTTTGTTTATTTTTTTCTAATTTTTTATAATGAGCTTATGTTTCTTCTGTAGTCAGGAAAAAAACAATAGAGTTCACATATGTTATATTTAAGTTACCCTTTCAGTTATAATCAAAGGCCAGATAAATATATCTGGTATCTTAATGGGTTTTATTTGCTTCATGAAATATGGGAAATGAGTTCATTAACAAAGTATTAGTGAATAATGATTATTGCTATTTTAATATCGCAAAGCAGTACAATTTATTTTTCCAAACATTAAAATTTAGAGACTGATTGGAGTAAAAGTATTTGTGCTTTGTTTTCTCCAAACATTAAAATTTAGAGATTGATTGGAGTAAAAGTACTTGTGCTTTTTATCATTTAATGAATAGCTTCCTGGAAGTTACATCCTCCCTAAGATATTTTTAACAGTTTAACTGTAAGAAGTAATTAACCCAGAAAGCTTCTAGTTTGCTTCTAAATGCAGAATCGAGGAATATCAAATGGGTTCTAAAAATGTTCAACACATTTTTCTCCCATGTTGTTAATATAGGGAACATCATGTATCTTTTCAAAAATTTTTCAAAACTTTCTTTATCAAACCTTCAATATTGGCTGCATGGCCACACTTGGTCTTAGCTCTATTAACTTTGTATCATGATATAGATAGAAGAAGGACGCAAAGAATCTCCGTAAATATTTTTTTTAAGAAAAGAAAGTACATGTATCATAGACATGAGTTAATTATCTCATTTTTCCTGTTGTATATTCACTACAAAAGTGGCTAAATTTGTGTATGTTTATGTGTGGGTGAAACCTGACCATGTTCACATCTATAGGACCTTGCACCTAGCTACAGACTTTCTAGGGTCATGAGAACATTACTACAATCAACCATATGGTGGGCTATGCAGCCTAAGTCAGTACATTTCAAAGAATTAAAAGCAAATGGAGAATATTCTTTGAACAAACTCGATTTGAAATGTCATAATATTTTATTATATAAAAAAATAACTAGAAAATCCCTGTATACTTGTAAATTTGTAATACAATTCTGAATAATTCTTGGACCAAAGAAAAAGATCACAAAAGAAATTGGAAAATATTTTGAACAGATAAAAATGAAAAATAGAACTTGGACATAACTATATTTATTCTTAGAAGGAAATTTACAGTCTTGAGAACATATATTAGATTAAAAAGCCTTGAGGGGCCGCCCGGTGGCGCAGCGGTTTCGTCCGCGCTTGGCAGCCCGGGGTTCGCGAGTTCGGATCCCGGGCGCCCGCCGACGCACTGCCTGTCAGCCCCGCCGTGGCGGCGTCCCATATAAAGTGGAGGAAGATGGGCACGGATGTTAGCCCAGGGCCAGTCTTCCTCAGCAAAAAGAGGAGGATCGGCAGTGGATGTTAGCTCAGGGCTGGTCTTCCTCGCAAAAAAAAAAAAAAAAAACCCTTGAAACAGAAGAGTAAATTAAGTCCAAAGAATGTTAAAGGAAGAAAAATCATAAAGATAAGAGCAGAAGTTAATGGAGCAGAGAACAAATGAAGAATGGAGACTATCAACAATGCCAAAGTGTGTTCTTTGAAATTTACTGCTCCCTGCCCATAATGATCTATAAACCAAATAAAATGAGAAAGACACAAATAGCCAATATCATGAGACATTATTAGAGTTCCACCTCCAATAAAAGTATACTAAGAGGAAATTATGAAATATTTTATCCCAAAATTTTTGAAAATTTAGATTAAATGAAAAAATTCCTAGGGGAAAAAAACACTATTTAACAAAATGGACGTGATAATACATAGATAGTTATATCGATTAAACACGTTGAATCCATATTTACTACCTTCTTCAAAGAAAACTCCATACCCAGGTGGCTGTACTAGTGAATTCTACCATGTATGAAAGGTAGATATGACATCAATATTACATAAACTTTCTGAAAGAATATGGGGACAGCATAATCTTGATACCAAAATTTTATAAGAGCAATGCAAGACAGGAAATGTGAAGGTCAATCTCTTTCTTTAACATATATATAATATATATTATAATAAAATATATATAGCATATATAATATATATATTCCTTAAAATATGCAAAAATAAATCCCATGTTATATAAACAAGGCATAATTATGACCAAGTTAGACTTATTTCATGAAAGCAGTCAAACATTCAAAATGCAGCCAACATAATTCATCACAATTAAGAGGAAAAAAAGAGAAAATGATATCCGATAACCTCAGTCCAAAAGCTGAACAAAGTAACAACATTTACTCTACAAATATCTGGATTTATTATAAATTGTTAGTATTTCAGACAGTGTAGTATTGGTGCAGGGGTAGAAATATGGATCAATAAAATAGAAATATGGACCAGTAAAGTAGAAATATGGACCAATGAAACAGAGAGCCCAGGAGCACACACATACACACCCCACACCCCTAGAGCCAAAAGAATCTTGAGGGGAAAAAAACCAAGTAGAAGGACTTACTCTACTCTTTACTAAATACTGTATTGTCAGAGTGAGTTTTAAGACAGTGATGTATTTGTACAAAGATAGAAAAATTGACCGACGGAACAGAATAGCAAGTCTAGAAACAGATCCACATATATACGGACAAGATTTATGATTGAAGTGATATTGCAGAACAGTGGAGAATGGACAGTTCTTTTCCACTCATGTCACTGACTCAGTTGTATTTCCATAAGGAAAAAGAAATTGACACATACCTGGAACTATATAAAAAAAACAATCCCAGGTGGATTGTAGAGCTAAATGTCAGTAGTAAAATAATAGTTTCAAAAATGGAGTAGAAAAAGAGCAACAACATTAACAACAAAATACAAATCATTAAGTAAAAGATTGGTCAATTACTGTACATTGAAATTAAGAACTTATGATCATTAAAAGACAGCATTAAGAAAGTAAAAATGTAAGACACTGAAAGAGAAAATGTTTGCAATACATTTAACCAACAACACCTATATTCCAAACACAGAGAACTCTAAATCATTTTTGCTAAATTCCCAACTGAAATGCACGTATATGTTCACTAAACAATATGTACAAGCAGGTTAATAGCAGCAATATTCATAATAGCACCAAAATGTACACCAATACTAGAATAAATCATTTGTGAAATATCAATATAATGATGTGTCTTGAAAATGAACAAACTACTATTAAATTAATTACAAAGATGAATATTGAAAACATAATGCTGAATGAAGATGGAGGGGGTGTGATAATGTGCGTTTGTGTTGGAGTGGAGATTCTTGCTAGCAATGTTTTACCTTTTGACCGAGGTAGTAGTTACTTGATTAAGTTCACAGCATGGTATTTCATAGAGGTTTACCCTTTACCCTCTTTGTCACGCATACTATAATTCAAATAAAAGTTTAAGTAAATATATGAAAGGTAGCATGTCACATATTCATGATATAGGATGACATTGATAGGTGAATGTTACATGGAAGTCTTATAATATGTTTATGTACTATCATCTTGAAAAGGATTATAATAAAGTTTACTTGCTTGGTAGATAAACAGATAAATTGATCAGATATTGGATCTGCCAACTTTTTCTGTAAAGAGTTAGTAAATATTTTTGGCTTTTTGGACCTTAGAGTCTTTTTGCAACCACACAACTCTGCCATGAATGCAGCCACAGATTATATGTAAAGAAATGAGTGGTTCTGTTCTAGTAAACTTTATTTACAAAGAGGTGTCAAGCAAGATTTGGCCCGTGGGCCATAGTTCTCAATCCCTGGATTGGATGATTAAACAGATGGCTAGAGTAAATTAAACATGCATATCTACATATTAAAGTATTGTTGAAGTATTTTTAATCTCATTTTTCTAAAAATTGAGGAAATGAAAATTGTCCCTGGGAGTCTCCTAATTAAGTTATATTTGATTTATTCATTTCTAAAAAATTTTTACATGCTTTACTTCTTGGTATGATTTATATTTCCACAACTAATTACTCTCTGCAATATTACTGTTTTCAACCTAAAGATATATTGTAACTAGATAACCATATTTACACCTGATGCCTTTCAATATTTTTCACTCACACAGAAAATTTAACAATGTAAAAAACTGGAGTAGAATTTTATACTCTAACATCATTTTAGTCACTGTTGAGAAAGATCTGTTTATTATCAGGATTTATTTATTTCATTAGGTGATTGCTACAATTTGTTGTTTTGTCAAAATTTAACCTCATATTTATGCAGTGAAAGCATTAAGGGTTTCTAATTTAGAGAAGATTAATCTAATTCTGGCTTTGTTGGTTTTATGGTGAGACAATCTATTTACTTAAATCTTCTTTTGGTAATTGCTTAATTAATTGGTCAGACAAATGTTTATACAACACATACTAAAACCATAAATTTCTTTCCTAAATGGTTGCAGGCAAGAATTGGATCCATGTACAGCTGAACTGACTATTCTGGGGAGGACTATAAAAGCAAGCGAATCCATCAATCACGTGTCTGGAAAACCCCTGCCAGAATCAGGGTCTGTCTTTATTGGTGGATCTCCAGATCTTCATGGAGCAAACCAGGTTTTTTTTTTTTTTTTTGATGTTTTAAAATATGTTTATTATGTCATTTTATGAAAAAGGGAAATAGGAAAACTAAAAAAAAAAAAAAAAGTTTTCTGGTTAGCAGGACCATCTACATGGTTTCAAAATGAAATTTTAAGCAATTGTATTAACACATATGTCTTAATTAATCCTACCAAAATATACTAAAAGTTCACTGTTCTCATTACACAGAATTTCTCCAGTATCAGGCTATGTTTCCATCTTATGGCATTACATGTGCACTACATTTCATGATAATATTAAGCATATGGCCTTTTCTTCACCCCTAAGCTAGTGATTTTCCCTGGATATATGAATGGGTTGGCTTAATAACATACCAAAAATAGGATTCAGACTGGAAGACCATTCCCAGTCTCTTCTCATTTGGGGTTATTAAAATGTAAGAATGTTCTCCACAGAATTCCGTGCATATGCCAGCCCACTCTAAATCTCCATTTAGATAATTAGCTTACTGTCTTTATCATTAACCCATATTTTAGGATAAGAACTTGCTTGCTGACTTAAATGCTATTGATTGTTTGGCTCCATTTTATGCGTAATAGAGAGTTACTTAAAAATTTAAGATTGCTTGTTAAGTATACTAATAGCTCACTAACATTTATGAATCTTTTCTGTTACCATATTTACCATTGTTGTTTACATATTTGAACATACTTTTTTCATATTATTGGAGGTATAAAATGCAATTATTTCAAAGTCCCACAAGTAATATAAATTGGGTATAAATCTATTCACTATATTATAACTATTATGACTTCATTATATATAAGCTAAAAAATTTCAAGGCAAATATACATAAAGAATAAAAGTCATTTGTGTATTTGATGTGACACATATGCCTTTAATGAAATAAAGAAATATCTGTAATGATGCAGAAATTATCTTAGATTCAGCTTTATCCATTAGCAATTTCTTGATCATGAAACAGACTTTTGTGACTTTTTCTATAATGTTAATGCACTTTATTGACTTTTTCCTAGATAGACAAACCTAGAAGCTGTATAAGAGTAGAAAATGTCTGTTGTGTTTGCCTTTCTATACCCCAAGGCGAGGACAGTTTCTGTCACATAGCAGGTGCTCAATGAGCATCTTTTAAATGAGTGATCAATTAAAGAATGGATGAAAAGATTCCAACAACTTACATAAATTAATATTTAGTCACTTACGTTTGGATTGATCTCTTACTTCATAACTGTGTGTATTCTTCTCAAGTAAAAAGTGTGTTTTCATATAGAATTTATTTTTGTGAACATACGTTAATTAAATGCAGGTTCTTAAGACTCGAGGAGTTAATATTCTATTGGGGAGATACACAAACGTCTCTAACACTGTTAGGTATTTACTCTAATGAAAATATGGATAATACACAGAGGTGATATAGAAAAATAGAACAGGAAGCCTTCTGGTCTCCCTGGGGGAGGGAGCGAGTTTGTAATGTGGCAGGGGTCTGAGGATGATCAAGCGTCTACAGGTAAATAGTGTGTAGACTGGCATTCTAGGCAGACGAAACATCGCACATACAGGTTTTGGTAAAGAAAGGCCTGGCAGAGGGGGAGTGGGAGTAGAAATAATTTGTTATTGTGGAAATATGGAGTTTGATGTGAATTGAGCAGGAGGAAGACTTGAGGTTGGAAAAGCAGGAACCTGAACATAATGGATCCACTGTACAATACAAAATAGTATATATTTATATGCTGGTCCTGAAAGAGCCATTTGAGAAGTTTGAACAGGAATAATATTATGTAGTTTTCACTCTGATAGCAACCAAAACATAGGACTGAAGGGGTTTGGACTACAGGTCAAGAATTGATAAAGTTAGGTACCAGAAATAATTAAATAAGAAATGATGTGGCATTAAGGGTGAAAGGATGACTGTGAAAGCCATTGAACTTGAGAGTAATTATAGGTAAACAGATAGAAAAATCTGGAATTTGAAGGACCATGTTGGCTTATGTAAGTAGAAAATTTATGGTGTCTTACTTAAGACGGGGATGGCAAGATTATTTACAGGGACAGATGGCAGCTTCATTTTTGCATTTGTGTTACTTTGGGGCAGGGGTAACTTTCAAATATTCCACTGCTGGTTTGCCATCACCACTAACCCATCAGTCCGCTGCATCAATCCATTCCTGCTTCATATCATTTCCATCTGTAGGACTTTGTGAAATAGAGTCTGTCATTTGAAACATGGGCCTTGAGTTCACAAGAGCGCCTGACTGCACAGCTGTGGGAGTCTTTACACAGGTGAGAGTGGCAGCCGACAATCATTGATTGGCTTGATTATGTAGAATGAGAAAGGAGAACTAAGGATTGGGGATCAGCCATCAAGGAGTGGGCTAAAGAAGAGGAACCCACAAAAGTGGTTAAGGCATAGAGAGACTGGTGGTAGAATAAGGGGGAAATGTCACAAAAACCAAGGATGGAGAAAGTTTCCAAAAGAAGCATATGTTCAACACCAAAGCTACCAAAGGTCAACCAGCAGTTTCAGGGGAACAATAAGAACAGGAAAGAAGTTGTAATATTTTGAGTAAGAATAAATGGAATAAAAGAAGCAACACAGTGATTTTAGGTTCCTTTTTCTAGAGGGTCATTAATAAAAAGAGAGAGAGATGTTGTTATCCAGGAGAGGACAGAGTGTCAGAGTAGAGTTACAGAGATATATAATAATAATTGACCATCCCAAAACCTTGTTTGAAAGGATTGGCATTTACTAAGGGATTATCTCACTGAAAACTTGACATTCATCCTGTGATGGAGAGCAAATGGACATTTGTTGCAATCAGATTTAGAGGAATTTCAGAGTGTGGGGCAGTGAAGTTACCTTGAAAGTAAAAGACAGCCAACTGAGCAGGTTTCCCTCCTTGTTAAATATGCTGCATTTGAAAGATTATATGTCGCCCCTTATTGATTTTTTATTCTTTCCTTATACGGTTACTGTGTCGTAGTAACTATATGTGTGTGCAAGTGTATGTGTGTGTGACATATACTTACATTGCTATGCACTAAATGATTGATACAAGCAAACGATAAAATATATTCATGTGATAATACTTGAAAAGAAGGTATAAGATAAATCAGAAAAAAGAAAAAACAACTATGTGAACTTGTGCCTGTGCAATGCAGCCCATCTAAATACCTAAGCCTCATGCAGGCTCTAACTATCTAATTATTGTGTTCTGATTAAGAGCTGCTGTTTAAGCACAGTGGGTTGTCAGTGCTCAGAAAATTAAAAACAACAGGTTTGCAGTATAAAACACTAAGGAAGAAAACTATAGTTGATTCCTTGAGCCAATAAGTGCTAAGTTACAATTATTCTCTTGCCTCTAAGTTTCCAGTAATGTCTTTCTGTACTGGTCAGAGCCCCTCCACATGATGAGAGGCCCTAATCCAATGTGTATGTGCTGACAGGTTGGTTAATGCTTCCTTTAACAAAAACAAGCAGAGCTCAGTATGGAGGAGAGAATGAAACAGTTAGACACTTTCAATTTTGTGCTAGAAGTGTGAAATACTCTGTGTTCCCGTAAATGATGATAGCATCCAAGGTCCGAGAGTAAATGCTCCCTCTCTGGTGGTAGGAAAACACTTTTCTTGGTAATGCTTTAATTGCTTATATTGTCAGTGCATGGCTTCCTGCTTCTGGGTCCCAGTTGCTTAAGGACACCAAATCTTCATTCTAATAAATGCAGACCAAGTTACAATGGTACCAACTAGTCTCTTTGCTAAATAGAAAAGGAAATAAAACAATTATACAACTAAATAAATATTGTTAATCCAATCATGTTTTTTTTTTTTTTTTACAGAAATTGATAACAGAGAATGTGCTCTGGAAAGATGCTAGTTTTTTTACATTCAAGTCAATCACTGATACTAAAAACAGAGTATGTGATGGCAGGTACTTAATACAGGATTGCAATTTTTGAAGAATCAGTGACTGACTTAGTCCATTTGGACTGCTATAATAAAAATACCATGAACCGGGTGGCTTAAACAACAAACACTTATTTTTTACAGTCATGAAGGCTAGGAGGGCCAAGATCATGCTGCTGGCTGATTGGAGTCTCATGAGGGCCCCTTTCCTGGTTCATAGCTGTCTTCTAGCCATGTCCTCCCCTTGGTGGAAGGGGTGAGAGAGCTCTCTGGGTCTCTTTTTCAAAAGCACTAATCCCATTCATGAGGGCTCCACCATCACGACCTAATCACCTCCCAAAGATCACACCTCCCGGTACCAACACTCTGGGGCTAGGATTTCAACATGTGAATTTTAGGGGGACACAAACATTCAGTGTGTAACAGAGACTGATTCCAAGAGTATAAATCCCCATTTTAATTTAATTTTAATTTCAACTTAGTAGGGAAGTTTAATACTTTTTAAATTTTTAAGTGAATTCCTTGAGAAAACAAGAACATTTTGGTGAAGCTAATAAGTATTATCTGCTTTATGTATGTTCAAAACATTGATTTACATATTCAATAATTAATCTGCTATAAACCCATTCACTTTTATAGAAAGGCCTGTCAATCATCAGCAATAAAAATCTTTTAGCTAAAAAAATTACTGTTGAATTAATAGTCTAAGGCATAAAGACAGAATTCTCTTTTAGAGGTTGTGATGGATTCTAGAAGAACAAATCAAAAAATCACCTCAGTTGTCTGTGTTGCACTTTCTGTAGACTCTTTTGGTAGCTTATATTACTCGTCACAACTTATTATCAATTTAAAGAGATAGTGACACCTCAGTACATTATTTATGATAGAGTCTTAGAGGATGTTTGACGACCTTTTTGAGCTATTCCAAGATACTTGTTATACGGATACAACATAATCAGAAATAAATTGAAATACACCATTGAAAAAAATCTAGAAAGATGACAACATTTAACCCTTGTGGATTCTGTAAATGGTGAATAAAAAAGTTAATCCCTACCCTGTCCTCATTTTCTGTCCATTCAATCTTAAAAAGAAAATCACTCTACAATAAGTATAAGTCTTTTATGTAAGCATGTACATATCCTACATCCCTGATAAACATAAGCAAAATAATAGAGACATCAGTGTCATTGAAACATTTTGAAATTCATTGCTTCTTCTAGAGGTTATGTGGTAAGTCATTCATTCATTCATTTTTTCATTCTGCTGGACTGCCATTTGGACCCTTGGTTGTCCATTCTGCCATCAGTGGTACCCGACCAAGAGTCAACAAAATATCAGATGCAGACCAACCCGATGAGAATTATTTCTCATTCCTTGCACATCTAAGAATCACTTTTAATTTATTCCCACATGTGGGCCTGCATTTCTTCATCAGCAAGTAAACCATTGGAGCCTCACTGTGTGGTACAGCAGGAAGTGGCTTCTACTCAATATAAAAAATTCTTCTCCCACAACTCTACCTTTCTCTACCAACTGCCCTTCCAGTTTTTGCTCCGACCGATCTCTTTATCAACTCTTGCTATCCTTGCAAAACTCTGAGTGCTAGGAGTCTGGGGGGAGATGCCATCTCTGAGTCTGTCCCTACTCCACATACTTTCTTAATCTGTATGTTTCCAGCATCCTTAGGCTCTCTCTTTAATCCCTCCATTTGTGTGTACTTTTAGTTTTGAAAAGTTGTCCATGCATTTGGTCATAGTTCCTTTTATTCAAGAATGCTGGCTTATACTCACCACTGTAGCTACCTCATCCTAATTATTTAATCTCATTAGAAAATGTAGAAAAAATTGTAAACAAGTCTGCACACATAAACCTATGAAGAAGTCAGAAGGAGATACCATGAGTTGCAGGCTTCCAGCTTAAGCAACAAAATGAGGGACCCTTTACCAAGATGGAGAGAACAGATTTTGGGGAAAATGACAAGATAATTAATTTGGACACTTTGAGTTATCTGTGAGGCTTGCAGGAGAAGTTACCAAGTTAACACTTGTATTCATGACTCAGTGAGTTCTCAGCATGTAATATTTAAACACTTGAGACCAGATGAGAGAACCTCAGGGGAGAGTGGGGAGAATGAGAAGAGAAGACCCAGAAGGAAGTCCTGAAGAAATCTGACATCTAAATGAGAAGGCAATTCAACATCCAACAGTAAAGTAGGCAGAGGGGTAAGAGCACAACCAAGAAGATGTCATATCATGGAAGGCAGAAGAAGAGTAAGTTTCAAGAAAAAGGAGCTGTTAAACCCTGCTAATGTCAGATCCAGTAAGAGTAAGAGCTGAAGAGCATCCACTGGTTTTTCTGACACAGAGGTCATTGATGAACTTACAAGAGAAATGACCATCTGTATTTAAGCTCATGATGGTGAATGAAGGAATAACATCAGCGTTCTCTCAGGAACTAATGTCTTCTTGGGATTGATGGATCATGTGCTATTTTTAACTTGGGGGGGAAGCTCTACACTGTTTTCCATGGCAGCTGTACCATTTTGCATTCCCACCAACAGTGTACAAGGGTTCTGATTTCTCCACATCCTTACCAACATTTGTCATCTTTTATTAAAAATTTTTATAATAGCCATTCTAACAGATGTGAGTTGATATCTCATTGTGGTTTTGATTTGCATTTCCCTGATGATTAGTGACACTGAGCATTTTTTCATATACCTGTTGGCCTTTGTATGTCCTCTTTGGAGAAATGTCTATTTAAGCCCTTAGTCCACTTTTCAACTGGGTTATTGGTTTTCTTATGATTGAGTTGCAGGAGTTCCTTATATATTTTGGAGATTATGTTCTTCAACTCCATTGTTTCTGTTTGGTATATTTTTATATTTAATATCTCTGTTGAAATTATCACTTTGTTCATTCATTGTTCTCAATGTTGGTACGCATTTTTATGAGAGTTAACTTTAGGTCTCTGTGAGGTAAATCATATAACTCTATTTCACAAGTCAGTTTCTGGAATTTTATGTTGTTTCTTTGTTTGAAACATCTTTGCCTGGTTCTTCATTTTTCTTGACTCTCTGTGTTGATGTCTGTGGCACAAATCAGGTATCTCCCCCAGTCTTCACAGACTGACCTCTAACAGGAGAAGACTCCCACCAATCAGCCTGGCCAGAGACTCTGGAGGCCTCTACCAACTCTTTCCCTCCTCAGGGAGAAGTAGGCATCTGTGTTTTTTGTGTGCTTGCTTTGTGCTGAGCCAGTGAGGGGAACTGTGGCATCTACAGCCCAAGCCACAATGTCTGTTCTCCTCTGGGCAGCTAGACTATGCTGGACCCCTCAGAAAGTAAAGACTGATGAAGCAGATGCCAATTCTTTGGGCAGGCCCAGAGAAGTTGGGGTGCTAGATTCTCAGAACAGCTCTTTCCTTCCCCAGGGGAAAGTTGAGAGCCGAGATTTTTCATCCACTCATTCAGTGCTGAGCAGGGAAAAGGATCAACGACATCTACCAGCCCAAGCTGCCGCCTCCATTTTGCCTGGGGTAGGTAGACTGTGCTGGCACCATCAGACCTCCAAGACTGGCAAGACAGAAGCCAGTCCTCTGGGGAGTCCCCTCAGAAAATTTGGAGCACTTGACATGCAAACCAATCCCTTTCCTCCCCTGGGTGTAGCTGGGAATTAAGGGGTCTCTTCCTGATCATATGGTGCTGTGCTGAGGGCAGGGTCTCTGGCAAGAAGGTGTCCAGAATCTCCATACCGGCTTTTATGAGTCTGGTTTTCACCTTTTCCCAGGGTGTAAGAGCCTTTCAATTTGTTTGTGGTTTCTCACAAAGGGAATTTGTCCAAGAATTGTTGCTGAATCAGTGTGCATGTGGGAGAAAGGAGGCTGCGGGGCTCCTGCTCTGCCATCTTGCTGATGTCACTCATCTGATTTTTTGTTTTACATAAAGTGTGTAAAGTAGTGACGTTTTTAAGTAAAATTGTTTTTAAGTTAATATTGAAGATTCTGAAACATTTTTTCTTTGAAAAATATCTGTATGCTACTAAGCTTTGAGCAATATTGGTATTGAGTTTGAAAAGACATGAGGCAGTGAATGAAAAGAGGAGACCAGATAGAGGGCCGTGTTTTTTCCCAAGTGGATTACACTTGAGCTGATCACTCACGGAATCCCAACCACAGATCAGCACTATTATATTCATTTTACAAGTTCACGTCTTAGGCACGTGTATAGTAAGCACGCTCCATAGATTTTGGTACTCAAGCCAAACTCTTCGACCTCAAATAGCGTGATAACTATAATGTGATGCTCTCTAACCCCTCCTGGTACCAAAAAAATTTGCAGATTGGCAAATATTCCTACATGCATAAAAATATCTATTTTGATATGTTCTTTCAAGAAACAACTTGGATTGGTGGAAAAAAATTCCAGACTTGGAGTAAGGACACTTGGTTCTTAATCCTATCTCTACCAAAAACTAATGAACGTTTTTACATTCTTGACCATTACTTGAAATCTCTGTGCCTCAAACTTCTCTTCTATAAAAGGTGAGGTTGGACCACATTATTTTTTAAAGTCTATTCCAGTTCAAAATGCTGTGGTTCTATGCTATATACTCTTATATATATATATATATATATATATATATATATATATATATATGATAGTATAGATATATATATTTATAATTATAATATATATTTATATATAAATAGTATATATTTATATATAAGTATATAATTTAATTATATATATTACACAATACTAAATAGTGCATACAATATACTATTTACTCAGAGTATGAATTACGTAGATATTCTTTATATTAAGATACTATCCCAGTCACAAATTCTATTTAATTCTCACCTAGGATCACCTAACTTTCATATAATGTCCCTGAGGACACATCTTGGAAGACTCCCATCTGGTGTTCCTTCTGTTCCTGCCTAAATTTCCATTTATCTGTAAAAGGTCTCAAAAAGTTTTCATTTTCAAACGAATAAACAAATCAACAAAACCCCACAACAATACATCTTATGTCCATAACTTAAACTCTGAAAAAAACTGCAGATGAAAATTGAGACAAATGAATATATATTCACTTTTTTTCCATGTTAATAGATTTATTAAAATCAAAGTGCTTCAATATTCCTTTGCAAGTGGTTAGGGCACAATGGGTAAAGTAAAGTGAAAAGTAATCTAGTTTATATTAGTTAGGGAATTCTAGTAATACAGATCAAAATTTTAAAACCCTGTTTAATTTTGCAGCATAATCTATGCAACTCAACAGCAAGTAGAATAAAATCAATTTTTGGCTTACGTGTTTCGGGATATTAATTTGGGAGATAGTTTTCCAGTGAAATTTAAGGACTTAAGGGTAATTTAGCCAAAGGCTAGAGAACAGAGCCCTCAGGTGAATGATCTCAAATATGAAAATCATAATGTAAATTTTAAGGAGGCTGAGACTTGGGAAAATAAGTGAAGCATGAATTCAGAGAATTTGCAACATAATCCATAAAGATGAAAATGAAGTACTTTATAAAGTCAATTGTAAAATGTTACATAATCCCGAGTTATTAAAACTGCCTTTATCAGTAACTACACTGGCTCCTTCAAAGACAAAAAGTGAGCACTGTGTAGTTACGAGGCACGATAAGACAATTATCTCAGGATAATTGAGAACCAACCCTCTTAGTGCTAAGACTTTGTCAGCTTATTGTTTTTGAGACATGCTCCATTTTCTCTGTGACATGAGACAGTGCTTTTTCAAGGGCTCGGTGACGTCACCACAAACACTAATTCAGAAGAGGCAGCGGAGCTCCAGGGTTAAGAATTGGAACTCTGGAGTTGGAACCTTTGCTCCCTTAATTCATAGCCATGGGCATCGATCAAGCCACTTCCCCTTCCTCGGCCTCTTTTTCATCTGCAAAACGGGAATGCCGTTGTTTCAGGGTTGTAATAAGAACGGTTGAGATATTGCAGAGGATGCACTTAATAACTGTTGTCTTTCACTATTATTTTGAGTTTCTTTCTGACGTTAAAATTTAATTCCATCTTGTGCTAAACAAACATAAAAGATTCTTTTTGAAGTTATTTCTAGTCCCACGTACTCCACTCTGAAAATAAAAGTTTTGAAATTGTTTTTGATACACAAGTGGATGCCCCTGCTATGAACCATTTGATCCCAGATCAAATGCTAAACAACTTCTTAAATACTCAGTATAACCATAATCACCATTTTGTTTTCCTAAAATGTTCACTGCATGTTTTATTTTTTATATCACTTACTTAAAAAGTGGATTATTGAATATGCAGTTTTCTGGCATTTAAGGCAATGTACCCTGTCTACCTTTCTATAATAAGAAAGCGGAAATTATTTTCTGCACGTCCATGAAATCTTGTTCTTCACCGTCACTCTTGTCTGCTGACTGTCCCTCAGACTTCCAGACCTTACCCGTTAGTCTTTATCACTGACGTGAGGAATCCCATCATCTACACAACTGAAAGGGGCATTCATCTACTCATTTATTCAGCAAGTAAACAAGCAGTCTGTAGCATGTACTGCTTTTTTTTTGCCCAGGTCTGCTCTAAGTTTATTACAAGGATCAGCTTATTTAATCCTTATAACATTTAGTCCTATGGATAGGCACTTATCCATGTTTTACAGCTAAGGAAATTGAAGCACAGTGAGATTAAGCAACTTGCTCAAGGTCACACAGCTAGTGAGTGGTGGAATCAGTGTTTGAGGTGGTGGTTCCATGTACTCGCCTCCGGATCCCTGCAGCCCTGTCCCTTCCATGCATGTCCCTACCTCTGCCGGGAGTCCACACCCAGCAAGCTCCTGTTGTCCTGTCCTCCGATTCCTCAAGCAGCTTTCGCTGACAGTGAAGTCTGAGTTCATTTTCCCTTAATGGGGTTCCATAGCAACCTGTATTTCTATCTATTCTCGCAATTCTCATCTTGTTTTTACTGTAATCACTTTGTCTCTGTCTTCTTCCACTATAGTATATACTTTTTTGAAATCTTGTTTACTTGCTTTTTAATCTTCACCACTTGTATCTGGCTCTATGGGGACTCACACATGTTTACTGAATAGAAAGGTACTGAATTTAATTTTATTATGGATTGTATTAATTTCGGTATAATAGAATTAAATTTGCATGGGGCCTACTGGTAAATATGAAGGAAAATATAGTTGTTGACAGTGGGATAGCTTCATGCTGAAAATGTTATCTTTGACCAGTTATCATTCCTGATATTTAAGATCATATATCACCGAGTCTCATACAAACTGTATCCTTTTTAGACTTTCAAATATATCTTTACTTTTATCTCTCTTCTCCGTTGTCCTTCTCAAGAAATCTGTTACTACAAAGTGGAGAAAGACATCTACAATAATCAAACTTCTCCTTTGCTCCTTCTTTTGCTTACTGCTTTGGCCAGAATTTCCTCTTGCCTTAATTTGGCTCTTCAGCCTTTGTCAGGGTTTTTTGTAAATATCTGTAGCCTCCAGTAATTGGAGGTAGGCAGTGTCTTTATGTCCCCTTCCCCACAACCTCACCAGCAGGGGGTATGTTACAAAGCAAGTCTAGGTTAAATTCTGTCAAACATATATTGGCCAAGGGGCACAAAAAAGCTGTACCACCGTTATCTTTTAGCTTGGGAAAATCTCATCCTGTCCTTAGGCCCCTTAACTCCTGTTTTGAATGAACGGATAATTTTGAAGCTATCATATGACATTCTCATTGCAGCAATAGGAAACAGCCTTGTGGTACAGTCAAGTGGCAGCTTCTTCTATAAAGTGAAGAAAAATGACAAATGAGACTGCATACTGAAAGTCATTCTGTGCTTGCTGTATTCTTATACTTAATTATGAAATCTTTTAAAATGACCACAGGAAAGTACTCATTTCTTTAATACAAAATATTAGATCTAATATCTCATGTACTGGTTAACAAAACATATTTTGTATTTTTATAAGGACATCTGAAATGTTAAGTTACCAAATTTTAAGTGCTGATTTCTGGTTAAGATAACGTTTTATTTATCTACTACTTCATAATAAATCATTCCGAAATACTTAGTGTTTAAAACAACAGATATCATTTATTTGCTCACAATTCTGAGTGGTACGGCTCAGTGAGGAGAGTTTATTTTTGCTCCGCTTGGAATCTTGTGGGGCCAGAATGTCCAAAGTGACTTCTTCATTCACATGTCTTATGTCTCAGCAGGGATGGTTGGAAAAGAGAAGACTGGCTGGGCCTTTCTCTCTCTCTCTCTCTCTCTCCCCCCCTCCTCCCTCTCTCTGCATTGCCTCTCCATAAGGCTAGCTTAAGCTTTTTTATATACAACATGGCCATCTGAGGTTACTTAGACTTCTTATGTGGTGACGGTCTTTCCCCAGAGCACAAAAGCAGAAGCTGCCAGGCCTTCCTAGTTTCTGCAATCCTAAAATATCACTTCTGTTGCTCTCACGATGCTGTTACTGGGTCAGCCATATTAAAGGTGAGGAGAAGTAGACTCCACTTCTTGGTGGAGAAATGGGAAGTTCATACTGAAAATGAAAATGTAAGGTAGAGATCAGATTGCAGCCTTATGAATGTGGTCTACCACGAGCGCTCAAACATATTAACCAGATACTCCAAGGTGCAGATTAAAAGTAATTCATACCCATCCATACATTACACTATTTACACTAACATATTTTCAAAGTACATTGCAGACAATATGATTCTCTGACTTCTATTCTAGTAAGTGCTTGTGCAGATTGTATACTGATTGTTCTAATGTTTGTGTGGCACACTCCAAGTACAGGGACATCAAAGATTGCAGGTGGTGACTTTCTTGTGAATGCCCACCGGCTGACCTCATACACTGTCTGATCCCCGGCAAGGTGGCTGACCTGCCTGCACTTCAGAGGCACGCCTGCGCCTCGTGGAAGACTGGACATAGCTGCCCTGCAGTGTTGTTCTAGGTGATCACTTCTCTCTCCTCTCTGGAGGCCCTCTCCATTCTCTGTTGTCACTACTCCAAACTCCAGAGAGGTGTGCTGCCCCCATGTTACCATTTCTAATTATTTCTGTGTCCTAGCACTTACTTAAGCCAGCCCTGGTGGTCTAGTGGTTAAGATCTGTCACTCTCACCACTGAGGCCCAGGTTCATGTCCTGGTCAAGGAACCACACCACCTGACTGTCGGTTGCCATACTGTGGCAGCTGCGTGTTGCTGTGATGCTGAAAGCTCTACCACTGAGATTTCAAATACCAACAGGGTCACCCATGCTGGACAGTTTTAGCACAGTTTCCAGACGAAGACAGACTAGGAAGAAGGACCTGGCCAACTGGCCATGAAAACCCTGTGAATAGCAGCAGAGCATTTTCTGATAGAGCGCTGAAAGGTGAGAGGGTGGAGCAAAAAGACAGGGAAGGGTTCCCCTCTGCTGGACACAGGGGCACTGGGAGTGGGATCAATGGCACTGACAACAAAAGCACTCACTTCCTTCCTTTTGCTCTTTTTATTTTTTTCTACCTTCCTGCTCTTTTCTCTCACTTTCTTGCCACCAGCTCATTCATCCTTTGTCCTTGCTAATGTTCCTTAGGTCATTATAGCTATTGCCAATTGAAAGAATCTTTTTCTTCTGAGCCTTTACTTTTTGTCTTTGCTTTTCTTTTTTCTTTTTTTTTCATTTCTTTGATTGTTTTACTTGCTTCCTGACTTCACCATCATGTTTACTTTTCTTTGAGGTTCTTCTGAATGGTCGACTATGTCTGAACACGTAAATAAATTGAATAACACTTAAACAGTAAAACAAACCAAAAATTTATAAGGACAATAAAAATATCATTTTAAAAGAGTCATCTTTTATCAATTATCCAGTTTTTTAAGATGTGAAAGTATCTACTCTTTCCTCAATAAAAATTCCATGAGCTACTTAATTTGGATTAATTACATTGATTTTTCCAATAATCAGGTACACTTTGAAGGCAAAGAAACTTTAAAGCATGTTACCTCAGAGAGAATAGATTTATTTGCCATTGGTAGGGAAGAGAAAGGGAAATAAATTCAGTTTTAGAGCATCATGTTTGTATCTTCCTATGATTGAGCAAGACTCTTTCTTGCCTAAGTGACCAAATATTTCTTTTTACTTTCCAGGTATGCTGTGTTTACAGTGTTCTTAAATTTATAGTTTATATAAATTTGGAGTTTACATAATTAGAAACTCACACAAAATTATAGTTGAAATTCATATTAGAAATCATAGCGTTCAAATCCCTCTTTCTATAGGAGAAGCAACTGGAGGGTAAAAGACTGAACCGAGTTCAGACAGCTACTCAGGACAGCCGAGGGCCCAACCAAAGTCCACTGTGACCAGAAAAAAATGTCTTCTTCTTGGTTCTTATGGAGGATTCCAGATTGATTTGCTTAGTTCCCAGATCTTTGTTGGGAAGACACGAATAATTGATGAAGAAAACAGGAAAAAACCTGGAGGCTAAATTTATGTGGGTAAGAAAGGAGAGGGTTGAGGCCGGCCTGGTGGCATAGTGGTTGGGTTTACTCACTCCAGTTCGGCGGCCCAGGGTTCGCAGGTTCAGATCCCAGGCACGGACCAAGGCACCACTTGTCAAGTCATGCTGTGGTGGCATCCCATATAAAGTGGAGGAAGATGGGCACGGATGTTAGCCCAGGGCCAGTCTTGCTCAGCAAAAAATAAAAGAGGATTGGCAATGGATGTTAGCTCAGGGCTGGTCTTCCTCACAAAAAAATAAAAGAAAAGAGAGGAAGTCAATTGTGAAAGGAAAAATCTGGAATGGTGAAGAAACAGGATAAGGGGTCCATGGTGAGCCAGAAAAATCAGGAGAGAGGTCAGGGTAAAGAGCAAGAGGAATTTTGGACCAGCTACTAAAAATGTGGGATTTATGGGGAGGGAAGGATGTCTAAGGACACTTTTTAGGAAATCTCATTGTATGCTGTCCTTATTTTGCCTCCCTTTGGTCTTTTATAAATTTTTAGTAGAGACATACCTTACTTTTTAATGTTGTTGTGGAGTTATTTGCATTTCTTCTGGATGTGTTTCTGTGATAGAATGAAGTGTAAGAAATAAGAAAGGATACTTAGCTGAATTTGAGTAATACTTAGTCCAAGACATCTTCTGTGAACTGTGCTTCTTTTCCTATTCACTGTTCAATAGAATGATGGTGATTTTGTGTAGATTCCAATGAATTGATAGCCAACATGTTTTGAACACCTGTTCTGAGCCAGCCATTCTGTTAAGAACTATACAGAAAACAGTTAATTTCCTCATCACAACAATCCTAAGAGGTAGGGACTATTATAACCTCCACTTGAAAGCAAAGAAACTAAACCAAAGTTAGAAATATTAAATAATTCATCTGAGTCACAGCTAATAGTTTACACAGAGAAGTCATTGAGATGTGAATTTATGAACGGAAGACCACCTCCAAATCCCCCCACTCAAGTGTCCCTCTCAGCATGACATCAGTGTGTGGTTAAACCTGTCATGTCAGCGTTAGAGGGAAAGCCTGCTGCATCTTTGCCAATTGTCAAATGTTAAAACACAAAGAAAAGTCAATGCAAATTCTTTATGAACGAAAACCTACATATCATGCAAAAGATGGGAGATTTCTGAGTGCTGATGAAATTGACATTGAAAACAACTTAATCACATGCAGAATCACAGATAAATGGGAATATAGCCGAGTTAGACAGTTAAAAATTGAAGAAAATAAAGTCCAGAAGGGTGGTGACAGGATAGGCCCTTTGAAAGAGTGATTTGAATTTTGAACTATTCAATGAGGCATCTGGAAAAACGGGTGAAGTCTTAGAAGAGTTTCACAATGATAACCCTATTTACGACACTCCTGTTAAAGTAAAAATGAAAGTAAAAGATGTTATTTCATATTAATATGCAGTCTTATTCGGAGGATTATGCCCTACCACTCCTTTCCCCCCAAAAAAAACCTCAGAAGCAATCAATTCCTGATACGTTCTAGGTCTGTACTAATAAGGCATAATTGCCATATTTTCTATAATGTTTGAACATAAGATATTAAAACTCAGGAATTTACTTTTATGTTTTGAAATAATATTGCAAGGAAGTACTTTTCCATAGTCACTATAAAATTTTGGTGCAGTTTGTAAATAGATTGTTTTCATGTAGTCTTGTTGGAATAGCAGTTATCCTCGGATAATTAACTAGCAACCTCTACTTCTCAGAGTACAGAAGTCTTCAACATCCATTGGAAAATTATTTTTACTCTTTATCTTTTGTCATTCAAATAACTATTATGACCATGGAAGATTTACTCTTGTGTTTTAAATATTATTTCATGAATTTCTACTAAAATTTTTTGGGATTTGTTCTAAGACTGTGTTCCTATACTCACATTGAGTGATCTTCAGTATAGATCTTGTTGGTAATGCAAGATACTTTTCTATATCTGACCTGTTGTGGCTCCTTATTATTGTCTGAAAGCCAGCAGTTGATGTTGAAGTTGAAGATTTTATTAAAAATTATGAGGTGATAAAAGCACCAACTCCAGCAAACAGATTGTCGAGGGCTTCTTCCCCACTATTGGATATCATCGCTCTAAGTTGAGTGTTCAAACGATCCTGTGTAGAGGTAATGAAGTGATCCCAGAAAAACCCTACTAAATAACCTAAAACTAACAGCCACATAAAATTGAACTTATTCCAAGTCCAAGAAAGCAAAGAGGTTTCTGAGAAAAGACTTAGAGGGACATACTAAAAGCAGTGTCTGTTTTTAAATGTCATTTCCACATATAAGTCCATCTTACATTTAAAATTATAGTTGCCATTGAGTTAAGAAGAGGAAGAAAAAAGAAAAAGCTCTGGCACTCAAAACAATGAGTAGTCCAGTTATAAGAATACGACGTGTCCTCAGCTATAAGCAGCTTTGAAGAAATAGAAGGGAAAAAAAGCAATTGTTAAAGCAATACTTTTGTGATTACATTTCCCTCAAACCCAAAAGAAGTTTTATTTGTTAGATTTGTGAGAATTTATGTTTTGAGAGGCGATGGTTTTTATTATAGAATGGAAGAATATCTAGAAAATTTAATTAAAATCATAAAAAGTGAGTCTGAATATAGACTAAAAATTTTAATACTCTATTAAAAATATTTTTATAATACATATATCTAATTTCTCTAAATGTAGCTACTTTGTGAATGGTTCCATGGTCCCCTAAGAAGAATCCATCTTTCCCTTATTTGCGCTCCTATAGCATTGTTTACACATTCCCTTTAGTGGACAGTTATGTGTCTGTGTCCTCCTCTAGATGGTAAGGTCTTCAAGAACACTCGTTGCATTTTATTTGCATTTCTATCCCCAGGGTCTTAGACAGGACCTGTAATATAGTAGGCACAAAGAACATATTTTCTAAATAAATCATAAATGGTTCTCTTTAAAAATATATTCTTTTAGTTCTTAATGCAATAGTATGAGAGTAGGAATATATAGTTCTGTATCCTTTGGAACTACGTTTTCCAGAAAGGGTCACTTTTTGGATGGATCGTTATGCCCGAAAAACTTAGAGCGTTTTTGGTTTTGCCTGAGATTGATTTTCTCTTTCTGAGTTACTCTTAACTTCTCAGGATAAAACACTTCTGAGTCCCTTTGCTGTAAAGGGCTAAGATCCACTAAGCCTTCTTCTTTTGTTTGTTGTCCATCTGAGAACCCACAGGCATAGGAGTAGGATAACATATGCACTGAAAATCAAGTCCCTTACAATCTGCCCTCCTTTAAGAAATAGGTACTTTCTTCGGCATTCACCAGCCTAGCTAGTGCATTTCATGTAGTAATAGGAATATTGGTTTTTATTTGGCATTCTGTGGGCGCATTACATATAGAAAGAGAGCTGTGCCTTTATGACTATGCCATATATATTTTTTAGTAAAACAAGAAAACAATAATAAGAAAAAAAATTTTCATCCAAAGCTTCATAGTTAGCTGCCTGAAATCTGGAATACTATCTCATAGTTGAATTTCAAAAAACTCTAACCTGACAAAAAAATTGTATTCACAGCTGAAGAAAATAACAAATAATACCTCCACCTCTCCCATGTTACTGCCAGGTCAGGAACATCTCCAAGTTATGGTGTACGAATAAAATATGACCAAAGAAGTAAGTCAAGACAACATGGCACCACTCAGGAAAAAGTCCTAGTAACTTTTCAGCTAATGTAGAGTCTTCAGTAATGGCCCATATTGTTGCCCCCAGTTTAGGGGTATATTTAGCCCTTCCCAACACCCCAACATGAGGTCAGAGTGTGGAAAAAATGTGTGAGGTTAGAATTGTTATAGAATGGTCAAAATTATGAATCCAAGAAGTTGTGAAAGACAAACTGAGGATCTCTTGCTTGTAATGGTTCATTTCTTCATTTATAATTTGGGATAAAAATAAAACTGTTCTGTGGATTAAACACCACAGTGTGTATAAGGTTTTCATCACAGAGTTTGGCAGATAACAAACACTCAATAAATGATGCTCTGACACTTTTCCTTCTTTGTCATTATTAATATTATTGTCATAATTGTCATTATCATCATCAATGCAGGGTCCTAAAGTTGAGTCAAAAAAACTAATACAAGTAGAAAGATATTGGAGAACATGTTTAGAAGTCACATAGGTATATATTTTTAATTTTGTCATTCCAGTTGAAAGAAAGCACAACAAATGTCAATAATATGGTGTAGCTGGAAAAATCTAATCACATATCAGTATGCATTGTAAGATATATATAAGTAAGAATTAGAATTATGAGAATAAAAATTCTTGCTAAGACCAAGTAAATGTGGTCACATTGTTAATGATCTGGCTCCCCCTTTTAAGGATGATAAAACCTTTTGGCCCATATTCAGAGAACGGTCCAAATTATGGACGAGACTTGAAATAATTTGAGAAAGGTTAGTGGAGCTACAGAAAATTACAAAAATGTTTTTCAAATATTGGTAGCGTTGGTGTATGGAAAAGAGTTTACATGATAATTTGAGGTGGAACAAGGATTGTTATGGACTCAATACGTCCCCCTCAAATTCATACTCTGAAGTCCTAACCCCCAATGTGTCTACATTTGGAGGTAGTGCCTGTGAGGAGGTGGTAAAGGTTAAATGAGGTCATAAAGAGGGAGCCCTAATCCAATAGGGCTGTTGCCCTTATAAGAAGGGCAACTCACTCTCTCTGCCATGTAAGGACACAGTGGCTTCCTGTAAGCCAGGAAGAGAGCTCTCACCAGGAACTGAATTGGCTGGCAGCTTGATCTTAGACTTCCTAGCTTCCAAAAATGAGAAAATAAATTTCTGTTGTTTAAGCCACCCTTTCCATGGCATTTTGTTATGGAAACCTCAGCAGACTAACATAAGGACTAATGTTGTGGTTTTAGGAAGACAAATTTCAGTGCAAAGTCAAAATGATTCTTCGACTCTAAGAACCAATGAGATACTCCAAGTGGTACAAAATTTTCCATAACTGGAGAAATTCAAGCATAGGGCAGCAAATAATTTTGCAGTGAGTTTACCAAAGTGATTCAAATATTAGAAGAGTGTTTAAGTTAGGTTAATATTCCCAAACATCAGTTAATAGACAAATGCCAGTTTTCATCATTCCTGGGTAAAATAAGAATCTTTTCTTTCAACTGATAAATTGATTTAAAAATAAAAACACTTTCTTAATCTTACATTTTCTATTTTTTGACAGTAGAATACCCTTTGGTTGGAAATTATAATACAAATATATGGTAGCTGTTAACGCTCGTAGAAAAAATAATAAGTTGGCAACCTCTTAATGTTTTTGAATTGTCTGTGATATCTGGAAGTCTAAGAAAAACAAGGCTAGAGGACTATTACTTTATCTTAAAACCCCCAAATTTTGTGATTCTTCATCCTTCTGTCCACTAATATAGAATGACAGGATATTGTGTAAGAGAAAATCATACAGAATCCCTTTTTGATGGCAAAATCATGGATGCTGTTTATCCTAAAAGACACTAGACTCCCTCGGTCGTTGATTTCTGTAACCATCCAGTTACTGAGGACTTGACTCCTCTCCCGATTTGACATGTGATATTGTCTTCCCTGTTACCACTTTGCCTACTCTCAACTAAGAAGTTCTTCAGTTTCCATTTCCTGGCGTCAAATTCTTGGCTTGCTTTGGATACTCTCTCAATTCAACATGATCCCAGGTTACTCCTATCTGCGTGGATATACGCCATATACCACGTCACTTAGTTTTTGGAATAGACCCCAGAGAGTGAGACAGCCAAGTGCCAGGATTCCAGCTAAGGCACTGCAGTCCCCTGCGTGGCTAACATGGAAATAATGGGGAAGCTCTTCCTCCTGAGATCTGAGAGTGGGTGGTTTGGGAGTGGAGATTGAATAATCCCGTTCCAGAAGGCCCTACGTGAGGCTGTTTAAACCTCGCCCCTCGGAGAGGAATTGCATGCCTAATATTTCCACCAGAACAATTCTTCAGTGACTTGTTAACAGTTGCTCTTTTTTTTGCTGCAGTTCAATACTATGTTGTCCGCCAAGTTTTGCCACCTGGGGGCGGGTTCAACCTACAAGGCAGAGCTCTGAAGCGTCATAACTGACTGGCACCCTCTGGTGAAGAGACACTGAGATGCTGTTTTAACAGTCCCTGTCCAGTTGCAGGTATTAATGCACCAGTGTCCACTGCAGATACAGATTGACAGAGGGACAAAGAAGAGACACCACCTGGGCAAATCAAACAAGTTTAGCTTTTCTAAAGGGCACAGAAATAATGCGGTACAGACAGAATATTCAATAAGGAGATCAGCATGCTTATCCAGTGACAGGTGAGATATGTCTATTCTGGTCACCAAAAGGCCTGAGGATCCCATCAGGCCTTCTGGAAATTTCCACTGATTCCTTCAGTCACAGCTTTATATTCATGCAGTTAAAGCTGTAAAGTACACAGCTGCACCTGAAAAACTGGTGGAAAATATTTCCCCTTGAGCGAGTTCGCCTCATCAGACTTGGCATTACCCTATATCAGAGGTCAGCAAACCACAGCCTTGGGGCCAGATCTGTCCTGCCACCTGTTTTCAAATTCAAGTTTTACGGGATCACAGCTACACCCACTCATCTGTGTATTGTCTCGGGCTGCTTTCCCACTACAGGGGCAGAGTCTCGACTACAGAGACCACACGTCCCCCAAGGCCAAAAATATTTATTCTCTGTCCCTTTTTGGAAAAAAAATTGCTGACCTCACTATTATATAACTAGAATCAGAACACTTAGCCCTGAACTACTTCACTTCTCTCCCCAAAAAGCTTTTAAAATGTGGTTCAAATACATCCCTTTACTCAGTACTATGAAATTAGAAAGAGGGTGAGTTACGCAGATATATCTGAGAGTTTAGGAACACCCTACACGTTTCTGCCGGAGCCTTGAAAAATATTTTGAGGCTGCCTGATGACAAAGAGGAATAGACGTTTTCTTTGGACCCCTTTCAGATGAAAAATAAAAGTGTCACTTTTTCTATATCCCTTTAATTTATTTGTCAGAGTTTAACTGTGGTTTCTTTAAACTGAAAACAATAGGCCACCCGTGTGCAGTTTTACTTTTTTACTTTATTTAGTGTATATGATATTCCCTGAAAGGAAAAAAATATCATCAACAATTGTGTATATAATTCTGTCATAAGAAATAAATGACCAGAGTGAATTCTAATTATTTTCATTCTCATATTTTTAAATGTAGTTTTTTTCAAAATGCATTTCAATTATTTTGTTTTGATTCAAGTTACTTACTGTGATCACCCAAATATTAATTGACCAAAGAGAACCATCGAATAAATGCAAATTGATTCTGCCCCCAGAAATAGATGTTGACTAATTCAAGTTTAATGAGCCTCAAAATAGCAGTTTAAGTACATTTTTATTTTTTATAGACTTTAATCATATCTGTCTTTGGGGCTTGGATTTAGGAATGCTAAAGAACGATTCCGGGCTAATTAAGGTTGCTCACCTGACAGATTGTCGGCAGCTCACTCGACTCTGCTCAGGGCCGCAGCAGCCATAGTCAGAATAGGAGAGGAAAAAAGATTGTGTTGGAACAGATTTTGACAATATGGAGACAATTCCATCCCCTAAAATGCCTCTGCATAACAATGCCACACATTACTTCAAAACTGCACGTGTTTGGCAAACCCTGGATAGTTGTGTCATCTCTAAACCAGAACCTGAAGCCCATGCAGAAACGCCTTCTCCCTGGTCAAGTGAATTTGTCCAGCAGGTGAAGACGTACAAAGGGCTGTCATTTTGAAGACTGGGAAACGCGAAATTTATAGTGTGGTGTTTAAACTCAGACTAAGAATATTCATTTTGATTGTTTTGAATTATGATTTAAATATTCAGAAATATAATTATTCTACACTTAAACTCATTCTCCTAATGTTGAAGCTGCTTCAGGGGGAAGAGGCTAAGCCATTTTGGAAGCTGTGCCAACTATCATGGGACACCAATATGCCATTTAATTTTCTAAAGAAATAAATTACGAGAGTAAATAGCATTCGAATGGCAAGCCAGCAAGTGAGATGGAACACAACTGCAGCAGTAATTCCAAGCCCCTACATATAGCTTTTCTTCTTTTTATGATGGATATTTAAATAATATAAATACAATAACACGTGGGAATGTTGGCTCTGGGACCAAACTTCACTGTACTATTAAGTGAGGTTACACTTCAGTTCCTGCTTTTGCAAAAAAGGAAAGCTGATTCCTGTGGTCAGGAGTCAATGAAGCGATGCACATAAAGTGTTTCCCAGAGTTCCTGGCACCTCGAAGTTTCCAGATCAAATATTCCCAGATCCCCGAGCTAGAAATTGCCTCACATTTCACAGAATCCCCAGGCCGCGGCAGCCTGTGTGGACCTCTCCCGTGGCTCCTGTCACTTGTTAATTCCGTGACTGCTATTTGTCAGCTCTCCAGGGGACAAGCTCTGCCTGATTTATCCTCGTATCCCCTTAATGTCCTCTGTCTTGTGCACGGAGGCCACTCAGTAAATACTTGAATTAAAGTTTGAATTGGTTAATGTATGCTCGAAACAATAAGTTGGATTCTCCCAGGAAATAAACTCCTCAGGAAAGTGATGTTAGACTTATTGAGAAGCTTCAGCAACTCTGTTGAGGGCTTGGATTTGGATCAAATAATCTGGGCTTCAGTCTCAACCTAACAGCTAATATTGGAGCAATGCTTGCATGGAAAAATCGACGCATACAAACCCCCATGGAATGATTTGTTCATATATAGTAAAAATTAGCATAAAAACACATATGTGTTATGTGTTGTGTGAAACTACCCTGAATTTTATACATATTATCTTAATTCTCACAGGAACCCTGTGAGGTGGATAATTTTATTATCTCCATTTTACTAATGAGGAAACTGAGGAATAAGGAGGTCACACAACTGAGCAGTAGGGTCAGAATTTAAACCTGGGCAGCTCATTCCAAACTCCATGCTCTTAATTAATTCACATGCAAAACTGCTGCTGTGTTTCCCTAAGTGTGAGACAGTCTTGGGGAGTGTGTGAACAAATTTTGATTTTATTTGCTTTAATTCTAAATACATTTTAGTGTGATTTGCTATAACCTGCATGTCAAACTTGTGATTTCGTGAGCGTTTTTGCTTAGGACAAAATAAGAGTGGAAACAGTGTCGGTCCTCAGCAGTTTTAAAGAAACATATGAAGCAAATAGTAATACAGGAGGTTTTTAGCTACAGCAGCAATTATAAGGCAGTTCGTGAATGACTGAAGGCTAAGAAACCGTGTTAAGAAATGTCCTGGAAAAGCGCTGCCTACATTTCAACTCATTAGAATATATTTCTTCCTTTTCTATGCACAAAATAAATAAATAAAATATCAAAGGATTTGATAATTATGTACACGATATACCTGTGATTGTAATTAAGCATTGCATTATACATATATAGTATTATTTATGTAATTTTACTAAATATATATGCATTTTTAATGGAATTTAGCAACAAAAATGGTGATGTCTTTAATGGCACACTATACAGATTTCTCAAAGAGAGTTCCAAATTCATCTACATGGTAACGCGGAGGCAATTTATTTACTGGGAAATTTGAGAATATCAATTTTATATTATATCTCCAATTAAGGGAAAAAATAGAATGCTACACAAGGAGGGGAAACAATGTAGGTGGAATGTGAAGATGAGAAAATCATGACTATTCTTCCAGATGCTTAAAGCGCGCATCATAGACAATTAAAGCTAAAGGAAAACATCTAGTTTGAAGCTCCCTTTGACTTATAAGGAAACAAACTGTGAAGTTAAGCTTCTGTCTTTGCTTTCGCTCGCCCACCTACAGAATCAACATGTAGCAGATAAAATGAGAACGTATATGCCCTATATAAAAATCTAAAGTTAAAAATCTAAAGTTAACAAAAAGAAGTGACAAACGGTGCTGATGGTTCTTGTGGTAATGAGCATTTTCTGGCTTTGCCAAACTAATCCCTGTGGAACTTATTTTAAAAATAAGGGTCTCTGTTTGCCTAAAATTGTGATTTAATTTATATTTTCCAGGAGAGTATGTGATTGTCTATATTTGACATTGACGCAGCTCTTTGCTTCCCTCCCTGACGGCGTTTGCTCAAATATATATCAGGAGATTGTTTCCTTCTATCTAATATTCTATATGTTGGACAAACTTTTTGCTTTCAGACATTTCAAACACACTTCATATTTTAAACTGAACTCTATTATTTTGGTTGTTTCTGGTGAGCATTTTATGCTTTTGAGCTGTTTTGAGTGACCATTTTGTGCCACCAGGAAAAGCAGTGTTCAGGCAAGACTTTGCCGGTTTCATTACTGACACTACTCTCTGGTGGCTCGAAATGCCAGTTGCTTTTCTCTGTATTTACTAATTCACTTCTAATAAACTAGATTTTCTGCACCTGTGGGACTCTGCCAGCCCCAGCACAGATGTTACCGCTGTCCCATTAGGCTGCAAAAGCTAGGTTGCAGGCAACCACAAACCCCCTTGGCAGGAACACCTTCCCAGCTGGTGTTCTGGGCGCCCTCGTCTTCCTTTGCCCCTTCTTCCCAGTAGTAGTGTCCCCCAAGCCCAGTATCCCTGCACTTTCTCTAGCTTCTTCCCATCAATTCATGTTCTCAGGAAGGACTCTGATCAAAGCAATTATAGTCAGTTGTTAAATGTTTGATAATTTAATATGCTTCCTCTCCTGGGGATATTTACACTTCGACAAGCTAAAAGCCTTCATCCAAAAGAATATATCTCAGAAGGTGGGACTTCTGGCATCAACAAGCCAAGTGGGAAAAGTTTTTATTTGTTTTTGAGATTTTCCTCATGCCCTTGAAATTGCACAGCCGGTCTGTTTCAATCATGTGATGAAAAGATCCCTTAAATTGGTTATATTGCCTCTTAAGCAGAGGATTTCCAAATGCCTCCTCTAGAAGATGCACAGTAATTACAGAGAAAGAAATTTTTAAAAGCCAAAATATGTAAAAAGGTGTAGAGCTCACAGCGTTGGCACAGGACTCAGATGAAGTATGAAGTTTAAGTCCTGGGGCATCGGACTTAAAAGCTCATAAGGTTTCCCATTTCCAACTGAGTTTTACAGACAGACTTGTGCGTATCACTACTATGATATTATATAACATCTACCGTAAGGTTACACGCCAGGAATAACGCAGGGAAGAGGGCAGACTGAGCCCCTATTTTCACAAAGCACCTGGCCACATTGCAAGTATTTGCATATTTATCCTCTGGGCTACACTGGAAGCCACTCTAGGGCAGAGATATGTCTTGTTCAGCCATCTGTCTACAACCTATAGCACAGTTCTAGAGAATCTAATTCTAAATAAATAGTTGTAGAATAAATCTTAGAGAATTTTTTCTGCAGGACCTGAGTAAAAACCGTCCGATTTCACCGTGTGACTACTGGAAAGTAACAATTTTGGAGCCAGTTGGGTAAGGAGAGAACATTGGAGAGAAAATTTAAAAATTAACAATAAAATTATATTTTCTCAAAGGACAAAACCAATTTTTATTCTTAAAATAGCTGTGGTTCTGTTCCACTTTCTTCCATCCAGCTGTGAGAATAGGAGCTTAAAAAATGAGTAAGCAAGTCTTAGTCCGTGGGGGCTGCTGTAACAAAATGCCACAGACTGGGAAGCTTATAAACAACAGAAGTTTATTTCTCACAGTTCTGGAGGCTGGAAGTCCGAGATGAGGGCGCCAGCATGGTCTTCTGGTTGTACCCTCACATGGCAGAAGGGGCTAAGGAAGTCTGTGGGGTCTTTTCTATAAGGGCTGTAATCCCATTCATGAGGGCTCTACCTTCCCAAAGGAGAGAAGCACCTCCCGAAGGCCCCATCTCCTAGTACTATCACATTGGGCATAAGGATTTCAATATGTGAATTTCGGGGACACAAATATTCAGGCAATAGCATTCCATTCCTGCACCTCCAAATTCACGTGCTTCTGGCATGCAAAATCCATTCATCCCATCTCAATAGTCCCCAAAATCTTAACCCGTTCCAGCATCAACTCAAAAGTCTAAGTCCAAAGTCTCATCTAAGTATCACCTAAATCAGATATAGGTGAGAAGATTCATCCTGAGGCAGATTGCTCTCCAGCTGTGAACCCATGAAATCAAATATGTTATGTGTTTCCAAAACACAATGGTGGGACAGGCGTAGGATAGACAGTCCCATCCCAAAAGGGAAAAATAGAATAGATCCTGAGCAAGTCCACTGGGGCATCCCTGCTCACGGCTTTGCTGAGCACAGCCCTCTCAAGGGTTGGAGTTGCTTGCCTGCAGCCCTTCCAGGCTGGAATTGCAGGCAAGTGGCTCCACCAGTCTGCGGTTGCAGGCCAACGGCTCCTGGGGGCTCCATGCTTCCAAAAATAGGTGGAGATAGCCATACCCCCATGCTTTGCTGGGCAAAGGTCCAGGCCCCATACTTTGGTGGCCCTACCTTCATGGCTTTGGGCAGGGGTCATCTGGTCTGCTGAAACCCAGAGCATATCCCCCTTTTGAAACTGAGGACACAGCCCTGATGATCTCTGAATCATCTTCTGAGTCCTTCTCTTGTCTTGAAGAATGTCGCATGTTTGAAGCCAATAGGTCTATGTCCCATCCTGTAAAATCTAAGCAGTCTGACCACCTTCCTTTATTCCTTCCTGTCTCCCCCTTGAGGGCATATTGGTTGTTTTCCTGTTGGAGTAGCTGGGTAAGTCCTAGGTTCACATCCACACTCATCGCTTTATCAAAGGGTCGTTTGGTCCCACCATTAGTGTTCTCTTCTGAAATGCTTTCTCATTTTTTGCAGTAATGGATAGGCTGAGAATTCTCCAAATTTTTAAGTTTTGCTTCTCTTTTGATGAACAATTCCATCTTTAAGTCATTTCTCTCTTCTCTCCTTTTACTATAAGCATTCAAGAGAAGCCAAGCTGCTCCTTCAACACTTTGCTTAGAAATGGCTTCAGCTATGTGAAGAGATGATATGTTAATTAGCTTGACTGTAGTAATCATTTCACTATGTATATGTAATCAAATAATCGTGTTGTACACCTTAAATATGTACAATTTTTATTAAATAAATAAATAAAATTATAAAGAAAAAAAGAAATAGCTTCAACCAAATATCCAATTTCATTGCTCACTAGTTCTATGTTCCATAAAACGCTAGGACCCAAACTCAATTCAGGCAAGTCCTCTGCCATTTTATAACAAGGATGGCCTTTCCTCCATTACCCACTCATGTGTTACTCATTTCCATCTGAGACCTTATGAGAACGGTCTTCACTGTCTATATTTCTCCCCACATCCTGTTCACGTCCACTTAGAGACTCTTGAGAGAGGCCAAGGCTTTTTCTACAGCTCTCCTCTTCTCCTTCTGAGCCTTTCCCAGAATTGCTTTTAACTGCTCATTCATGGAAATATAGGCTTTTCCTAGCACACACCTCAAAACTCTTCCAGCCTTTCCCCATTACCCAGTTCCAAAGCCACATCCTCATGTTTAGGCATTTGTTACAGCAGTACCTCCAGTTCTCAATACCAATTCTCTTAGTCCATTTGGGGTGCTATACATAATAACATACACTGGGTAGCTTATAAACACCAGAAATTTGTTCTTCACCGTTCTAGAGGCTGGAAGTCAGAGATCAGGGTGCCAGCATGGTCAGATGAGTGTCCTCTTCTGGGTCACAGACTTCTCGTCGTATCCTCACCTGGTGGAAGTGGCTAGGGAGCTCTGTAGGGTCTCTTTTATAAGGGCACTAATCCCATTCTTGAGGGCTTGCTCCACCTTCATGACCTAAGTACCTCCCAAAGGCTCTACTTCCTGATACCATCACATTGGGCATTAGGATTTCAGCATATGAATTTGGAGGGACACAAACATTCAGACCATAGCAACAAGTGTATTTGTGTTGATTTTGTTTTTACATCCTGGATATTTTAAGTAATTAAACCATGGATCCAATCAATCAGCCAACAGATACTTATTAAGGACTTACTATGTGCAAACACTGAAAAAGGTACAGAGTAAGATGAAAAGACAAGCATCCATTTGGGTTAACAACATTGGTGATTTTGACAAGGGTTGCATGGAGTAGTAGGGAGAAAAGCAACATTGGAAAACAATAAAGATAGTGAGGATAGCAGGCTTTCTCAAAAATTGCTTTTAAGTGGATGCATAGTAATGATACTAGCTAACATGTACTGAACACTTAAAGGCCAGGTATTGTTTTAAAATATTTTATATGTATTAACTTTAGAGTCTCACAATAACCCTAGGACATAGGTACTATTATTATCCTTCTCATTTTACAGATAAAGAAACCAATATACTGATAGGTTAGCAAACTTGTCTATGATTACACAGAAAGTGGAGGAGCTAGAATTAACACCCATGATGGAAACCACTGTAATGGTTTCCAAAGATGAGTCAAGGAAGAATATTACTTTATGATGGACAATATTAGAGCATATTTACATTCAAACTGGAGTGGTTCAGGAGAGAGGAAAATGTGTTTTCCTATTGAAAACATTTGATACCATTAGTCAGAAGGAAAAGATTTAGGGCTTTTTCCCCTAAAAATCCTCAATCATCTGATGAATTATTTGTGGATTTGCTATCTATTTCTGTTTCATATGGTCCATTGAAACAAATATTAATTTTTTATCTTTATATACTTAGGTACTTTGAATCAAATAGAAATTATTCTGCTTTAGATCTCCTTGTAAGGACTAACAGTAGAGACATGATAAATGTAAATTATTTATTGATGGATGGTTATAGTGATGGACATAGATATGATACAGATATAGATATATAAATATATGATAAAAAAGAGAAAAAGAAATTCTAGAATCTGTGAATAATACTTCGTTCAGCCTGACCTCTGTCAGAATAATTTTTCCACTTTTGCCACTTAATATACATAATAACTAAAAACAAAACTTGTATAGACCAAAATAAGAATAAAAGAATCACAAAATATTCACTTAGTTTTGTTTTTTGCTTGTTTGCTTAGTTCGTTGGTTCCTTGATTTCCTTAAAATCCTAGTAGATTGTCATATAACTTGATAAATCTTCATTTAACTCAATTTGCTACCATATGGAAAACTTTGAATTACTGGATTTCAACACATTGGATTAACCCATATACAAACATAAATGTTTGAGGATGTAAATCTTCTCCCAGAATAAATGTGAGTACCTTAATCTGAATCCTCTTAACTTAAAAAATACCCTTCTTTCCTCCATTCACTCTGTCACTTAAAGAATAACAATGACAGACTTGAGAGGGAAGTCATGTAGGCGGGTATGTGATATGCCAGAGCTGGGGTGAGATCAGCCTGTTGTGCCCAGATTCATGTGCCTGACTTTCTTCTTATGCTTCACAAGTCTGGGGAAAAGCTATCAAGATTGTTTGCAAGAGATGGGCAGTGGGTGACGAGGAACTTCTGTAAATTCTGGAATAGAGAGGAATGTTCGTGAATTATTTCATGAATTTTGAAGTTTGGAATTTGGTGCAATAATTTTCTGTTAAGCAAGCGCTTGCCATAATGTTACTATTCTTACAGCTTTTACAGTTTTTCAGACTCTAAAATCTTCTATAAAATACTTATTTTTCTAAAATGTGTTCAACCTATATTCCGACATTAGAGATGGGATCTGAGGTAATACCGTGACCTGAGGAATATTATGTAGGACCAAAAGTATTATCGTTATTGGACTCCACATGGAGAAAATTCTGGAAAATGGCCAAAACAGTTTCTTTTCTGACAAGTTTGATTCTGAATCTAAAGTTGCAGGGACACTAGAAGATGTGTTGGTTACTGGTGTCAACGTAGTAGAATCTCCCTTATTTCCCAATACATTTTGTATTTAGTGAACTGTGACTAGCAAAAAACTGAGAAGCTGCAGCATTTGACTTAAACTTGCATTTTTATTGCTGACTTCTTCAAGTAAGCATTGCGAATGGTAGAAAACTACACATTTCACTTTTGTAGTTCAAGGCGAAGACCGGATCTGCACTTTCCTGTGTTACACTTTGTCAGTACATAAGTGCTTTGTTTCAGGAATCCTTCAACTATCAAATAGGGTATCGGTGAGTTGCAAACTTAGTTTGGGGTTTTTTGAAGAGTTTCTTCACTTTTCATTTTAAAATTGAAAAAAATTAAAGAGATTTTAAATAATATTTCTTTATTTTTATTGAAAAATCAGAAAAGAATCCTGAATTTAAAGAAAATGATTTACTTCATTTTTAATGTAAGGTTCTAATTATTTACTCTACAGAATCATTAACTCTTATCTGATGTTGAATATTATAGACTAAATTTCTATTTCAGTTGTCATTTTCCTCACTGTTCAGACTGAAAGCAAAATTGTGGTTTGACTTTCATAAGGTATCACTTTCAATAAATATCATTTTCATAGTAAACTTATGTGGAAATTGATATAATTGGTACCTAATTAAATTTCAACACTTGCAATGGTGCCAAATTTGTGGTTCTAAGAAAATGTATTGCAAGACTCAACATTTCTGAGCTTTACAGAATCAGTTAGGAGACTCTCCTGTCCATCCTTGAACTGATTGACAAGCTTATCAGTGATTGACACTTTATCTTTAGAGCAAACCGAACCATATGGGTTAGTCAATAAGATAGGCTCTAATCATCTAAATTTTCTGTCAAATAATACAGTTTAACTCTAAGCCAAGTTTAAATAAGTTTACACAGGACATTTCTTCTACTTATCCCTGTCTATATAAATATATAATTAATCAAAGAATATACATTCCAAGGTAATGATGTTTTTCTCCATTTCTTCTATTTAGTTGGAAGTAGCATCACACAATGTAATATTACAATGCAATTATTATTTCACCAACACTAATGAATGTGTACTATAATAATAAGGTGCTCGTCTTAGTCCATTCAGGCTGCTATAGCAGAATACCTTAGACTGGGTGGTTTAAACAGCAAAACATTTGTCTCTCACAGTTCTGGAGGCTTGGAAGTTCAAGTTCAAGGCCCTGGCAGATTGGTGTCCAGTGACAGTCCACTTCCTGGTTCATAGATGGCCATCTTCTGGCTGGTCCTTACATGGTGGAAGGGACAAGGGATCTCTCTGGGTCTCTTTTATAAGGATACTAATCCCATTTATGAGGGCCCCACCCTCATGACCTAATCACCACCTAAAGGCCCCACCTCCAAATACCGTTACACTGGGGATTAGGTTTCAACATATGAATTTTGGGGGGCTACATTCAGTCTATATCAGTGCTCATTTTATAACAGAATTTCTCTCTAATTTTAATGTATTTTTTACTGGTTATAAAATCAAAAGCAAACAAGGCACAGAATATATCACAATATCCTGCCTTCATGTTGAAACAGAGTGATCATGTAATGATCCATAATGATATTCAAATTCCTCATAAAAGCTTTTCAGTTAAAAGTATACAATGTTAAGAAACCTTCAATAAACCGTCATTCCCAATGTGAACAACTCAATAATGCCAAATCCATAGCAGGTAAAGGGATAGCAAACAAGACTCTAAAGATTCTCAGTACAGAGAAGTAAGGAAGAACGTGATCTCTGGGGTCCACGGCCTGACATCGAGTCCAGTTTTGCCATGCCATGATCTAGGTTTGTGACTTGAGCAAATTACCTAACTTTCCAAAACTTGACAAAGATTGGTGAGATTTGAAAGAGCTCTCTTTCCCAAACAAGTTTAGAACCCACTGAACAACACATGTAAGGCCTCAGAGAAAGTTAATTTGTATGTGGTACAATTTGTATGCGAAAATTTGCCGACTTTGTATTGATAATAGCTAAGTTAGAGGTGTGGATTTCGATCTTCAACTAGTGGGCTTCCAAATACTTTGCCCCGTAATGAAACATCAAACGCAGTCGAATACAGAGTGTGGCAACTTCAGCGAGAGTTCCTCAACATATAGCAGAAGATGGACCTCCTTTGGAGTGGCTAGCTTCTCAGCAAAGAGAGAAAAAGAGAGGAGCTGAGCTGAGCTTGCATAATGCCTTCATCCAGATAGGAACCAACGTGCAAAGAAATGCCAAAAATCATCTCTTGGCTGAAGACCATCATATGTATATAGGAGGCTAGAAAAATACATGATTTTCCTGGAATGTCAGTAGTGGAAACAGCAAACAGCAAATAGTAAATAGCAAACAGAAATAGTGATAGCATCTATATAATAACATTTTTATGAGGAGCAAATGAGGTAAGTACATAGTAGTCAGTACTCAATTAATATGTTACTACTTTTTTTTATTATTGTTAGTATTTTAAAAATCTTTTGTCATCAAGTCCTTTTACCAAGCCAGAATTGTTTTGTTGGGCTACTCTGATGGTTGTAAATGGTGTGGCATATAAAATTGTCAGTGTTAAAATAGGAACACATGATCTTGTGTCCTAAAATGTTAAATGGTTTACCTTTCACACAAAAATATGTACCTTCATCAGTGAGTAGAGGTTGCGAAAATAAAATACTACAGAAATAAGGTGAATTTTCTTGTGTTGGGGGAAAGAGCCTGAAAGGTGAGAGTGAGGGAGAAGTGCTGTGAAGAAGAAAGGATGGCACAGATGAGTGAGCTTATATTTTTTAAAAAAGGAGTAGACAAGAAAAAGACAGGGAAACAGATTGAAAATATCAGGAGGAACTGAGATTTTGAAACAACTAGGGCATTTTAAACCAATGTACTAGAGCTGGAGAACTGCTTGGGATGTCATGACTCTGGGAAAGAAGCCAAGTAAACATCAGTGGAAATGGTGACGGAGTGTCTATGGTAAAAGTGGAGTTTTGGGGGCTGGTCTGGTGGCTTAGTGGTTAAGTTCACATGCTCGTCTTCAGTGACCTGGGTTTGTGGGTTCGGATTCCAGGCACGGACCTATACACTGTTCATCAAACCATGCTGTGGCGGTGTCCCACATACAAAATAGAGGAAAACTGGCACAGATGTTAGCTCAGCAACAATCTTCCTCAAGCTAAAAGAGGAAAATTGGCAGCAGATGTTAGCTCACGGCCAAACATCCTCACTAAGAAAAAAAAAAAGTGTTTTGTTTTTTCACAAAACTTCAAACATATGCAAAAGTAGAAGTAATGTGATGAACCCACAATAGCCATCTGCCAGCTTCAACAAATATAAAAACATAGCCCATGTTATTTCATCTAACTATTAAGAGTACTCTCCACCCTCCCTCCTCAAGATGTTTTGGAAGCAAATTTCAGACATTAAAACATTTTATTTGTAAGTACTTCTATACGTATCACTGTAAGCTAAAGAGTCTTCAAAACTGCATAATCGTTATCACATTTAAAAAATTAGAAATAATTTCTTACTATCATATATCCAGTTAGTTTTCCCATTTTCCCGTCTTAAACCTTCCTTAAAAGATAGTTTGTTTAAATCAAACAAACCAAATAAGTTAAACCAAATAAGATTCGTATATTGTGATTGGTTAATATGTTTCTCAAATATCATTTGATGTATAGAACCCTCCTCTGACTGTTTTTATTTTGTGCTAAATTTTGTTGAAGAAGCTAGGTCCTTTGTACTGTAGAGTTTCCATGGTTTCTTATCTACCCTGTATGAAGAATTAGGCACTTCTCTAAGGAACCCAAATTCCTTTTCCTGTGAAATAGTATTTAGAGATCACATCGGGAATTGAGAGCCGTTCTTTGCTGCTGCATCGTCAATTTTTCCTAGCCTTTTCAGGAGTCAAAGCTAGGAAAGGTTTTTTTGTTGCTATTTTGGAAAAAAACCTCATGAGCTAATACTGACACACATAATCTAAACTGAGAGCAATACGGTTTTTAGTTCATCTGCCTCCAAACATACCAAGAACCTCTATTCTGAATGACACTATCATAATACACATTTGATTTATCACACTGACACACAACTATCTCAGAATAACTATACATCACTACCACCAACATATAATTACTGAAAACAGTTTAATATTTTTGGCGATTCTTTCCATCTTTAAGATTCTACAAGGGATGTATGCTCAAATCACTGTGTTTTAGTTATTAGAATAGTTATTCCATGTATTTTATGCCACCAACTAGATACAAAGTTAGGATCATTGAGTTTTACGAATTGCTTTTTAAATTATTATTTTATAATTAGGTAATATATTTACATGGTTTCAAGTTCAAATCTATATATAAAGACGTATTTTAAGAAAGTTGGTTTCTATCGTTGTCATCTCCACCCTATCTCCTTCCTCCTCCTTAAGTAACCATATGTTATGGTTTATTCCTTGGTTGTTAAATATAAACAAATAGCACATAGAAGCATATAAATTCATACTCCATTATTAAAAAATAGCCTACTATGTACACTTTTCTTCACTCTGCTCTTTTTACCTAGCACTGTGTCCTGGCGATCACTCTGTTGCAGGTTGTGTTCTCTGGAAAGCAGACTCTGAGATGGAGATTAGCATGCAGGTGGCTTAGAGAATGCTGTGGGACCACCACCCATGGGAGGGAAGGGAGACGGAGGGAGCAGGATTGGCAGGGGGAGAAGGTGGAAGGAGACACAGTCTCAATTCAGGCTTCTGCCAAGCCCATGTCGAGTTTGGAGCTGTACTGACCATTCAGGGTTGTCAAGGTTAAGGTGAGGGGTCCAGGCTGTTATAGTCCCTTGTTGACCAGTCATTGGATGTAAACTGCCCCAGAAAAGAAGAGAAAACTTAGATACGGCTACACTGTTAGATTGAAGTAATTCCCAAAGAATGCTGACTGATAAAGTCTATCTGGCAGCAGGACCCCTAATAGTGGAATGAGAGGAGAAATCCTTCCCTCCTAAAGGGAGATTGGGGGGACACCACAGCATCCACTGAACACTTCACGGTAGTATATGGAATATTTCTACTTCCTTTTCACAACTCATGGTAGTGCGACAATTTACTTGAGTAGGCCCCTTTGGATGGACATATAGGTTGTTTCCAATTAAAAGTAATTTCGATGCATTAATTTCTATCATAGCAAATTAGCTCCTGGCTAACAACTCCCTCCTGAAGATTTATACTGAAGCAGCTGTGGTAGGAAAAACTTAAATAAATCACACAAACACACATATGAATTCCATTGAGTTAGTCGTTCACCCAAGAGAAATGAAAACATATGTCCAATTTTATGATATATGAGTTATATCTCAATAAAGCTATTTTAATTTAAAAAATCCATAGGAAATCCCTCAGAATACAGATAGCTGTGTTTAAATGATGTGTGTGAATGTTTGGGAGTGGGGTAGAGGCTGTGGAGATTATAGTGTGTGGGACAAAGCATGTCTGGTTTTGCTAAGAGAAAGAACGAACTGGAGAAAAACCATAGACGTTATGCTCATGTTTTTCTAGTGCCATTATACAGGGACATTCTTTGCCAGTTTCTGTAGTGAAGGAATAGCAACCAATAACACCGCTGATGCAAAAATCCATGGGGTAAATTCTAGGCAGCTCTTAACCCCTATTGGCTTGAAGAAGTTAGAAACATGGCCTCAGGTGTTCAATATTCTAAGAATGATTTGTTTGCTCCTGAATTGCAATATTTTGCCCTTAGCCCCAGAAGTTTATAGAAACTTCTGCTCAGCTTCTCCAGTTCTTATCTGCCACTTGTAAATTCACAAATACTTAAGAGAAAATGGAACACTGAATGTCAAGGTCAACATTTTGTGCTCCCCTTCTCTCTGAGATATTGGCCCCTCAAGACCTTGCTGCCTTCCTAGTTCTCTATTGTCCGTAAACAGATTTTTACCTAAATTCTACTCTGTCTATTTAGTTGTTTTCATAAGAGATTTGGTCTCCAATCAGTTCCTCTTTCATTATCAGAAATAGAAATCTATTACTCTCTTTCATTTTTTTTACTGAACTTTATCTGGTTTTCTATTAACATTATATTTCAACAGTGCCTAGCCCAACAGATGCTAGCCTACATGATGACTTTTTTGAATTAGAAAAAATAAACCATCTGGTTGGGCAGATTTTTAAAATAGATCTTTCTGGGCAGATAGCTTGGAGAAAAAAATGTGGATTAAATTCCAGACTCTACTCTTCTCCATCAGCTAGGTTTTTTGGTCAGTGCACAATTTGTATAACTATACTTAGTGACCCTGTGCTCACTACACATTATGTGCTTTATAAATATTTGTTGAATCAGTGTATGAATTTTATTCTGTCTGAGGAATTAGACAACTAACTTTCTATGTTACTTCTATATATAGATGTTCATATGAGTCCCCAAAACTTTACAAAATATGCACAATTTAATGAATAAATCAAAATAAAATTGGTTGGGGTATTACCAAAGTTTATAGACTAAAATATTTCTGTTTTTTATGTAGTTTTGTCATTATGTTGTGAAGTCTCATATTTAGGATATTTGTAGACTCACATGTGTCAGCTGGTAGTATACACAGCACACAGTTGCTGTCCAATTTGGTCTTCTCCTCCATTATAGCTGACTGGTGGAAACACTACATGTTAACATCTATGTTTACCTGTATGTGCTTAAAATAGGTGCATCCTACCAATTTCCATCTTTCTCTTGATCCATTATTTTTCAAGGTTCCCAGCCTTAGAATGATTTTTGAGAAACTAATAAGTACTTAATAGGAATTTTTAAAATATTTATAGCATATAATTTTCTACTTTTTTATTTCCATTCTTTGTCCTCTATGCCCCATATGTAATGCATCAAAGTCTTTAATTTCTTCACGACAATATCATTCATGTTCTTTCTACTTTTTTAGCCACTAGGAAGTATAGGACTTAATTGCATCAGCCCTATATTGCTTTATGAGCCTTCAGTTGCTTCTGTCAGTTTGAAGCTGGTATTGATCAAATTTGACTGTATTATCAATAAATATACCAATAAAGGAGTGAATTAGATCTTAAGTAACATATGGAATCCAGATAAGAGTGGATTCATCATAGGAGAAGCAATTAAGTGAATTTTGAATATGATAGTGAAGCAATTGTGAAAATTTAAATTAAAAGAGAAAAATCAAATTAATAAATATTAATAGTATTTGAATTATTGAGGAGGAATTTATACTTCTGGCAGAGAGTTTGAAGGTGATGGGAGCATAAACACTAAGCCAATGAAAAAGGGGACAATTACAAGATCCAGTTAAAACAAAAGGTTGCATAAGAAAGAAAATATTGCCACAGTTCACTGTATGGCTCAACTGTGAAAAATAACTACATAGTAATAATGTCAACATTAATCATTTTAATCAAGACTATGATGTAACTAAAATTATAATTAATATAATGCTGAATATTTATATAGCAAAAAATTATTATGTATGGTACGGATGAAATCTTACATTAAAGGAAGTCCACAAAAATGTATGAAGTTGAATAATACACAAAATTTATCAAATTGCTACAGTGTACCTAAGATAGGACCATTAAAAATAAATTAAATAATTGATAAAACAATCTATAGCAAAGAGGAAACTATTGGAGTTGTTTTTGTAATACCAACTGACTATTTCTTAATTGATTCCAAACCAACTTGATTGGTTTTCCAAGTTCACTAATCTAAAAGGTCACTTGAATTCAGCCAAATTGGTTACAGTAGGTACACTAGTGAACCATTAAAAACATAAGCAAAAATAATGTAAATAGAAAGAACTTTCAGACTACTGATTCAAAGGAATGAGAAAGTAGCCCTTAACATTACCACTCAATAGCCTATTAACCAAGAATCCACATATTCTGCAAGTAATTATGTCTCTACTCTGTCAGGAGATAAAAAATGAACACTTCCCTCCATGTCATAATTTTTTACATAACATCAAATGTTTGGGCACATAATTTTCAAAAAATTCAGATGGTATATTTATATTTAAAATTATTTATTTATAAATTTGGAATATTGCACACACAGTTGAAACACAGCCCTCTGTATTTCATGAAGGCCCTCTGTCTAAACTTTCAGTAACCACTTTTGAATATTCATATGAAAGCTTGTTTATACAGTGTGGATAATTCACTCACTTCAACTCTCTTTATAAGACTGAGAGCAAAGGCCATGCATCCAAAGCCAGAGATAGAATTTAAAATCTTCTGTTAATATAGAGGTAGAAAAAGTGATACTATATTGAAGATGTATTTAGAACTTTGAGACAACTCGTTTGAAATTTAAGAAAAAAGAACTCTGTTATTATTACCACTCAGTACAATAAATCATATTCTTGTCGCTGTGTGGTGGCATACTACACTGCCATTTTACATCGTTTAGGAATAAAGAGCATTCATTATTTCATTTTTTGTCTTGAATAAAAATCAGAATTGGATTTGAGAAATTGCAGGAGCACATGTGAGCACAAAATTTTTCTCCTTGGGAGGAAGATAGCATGCAACAGTACCATTCCTATAATTTAATATAGGTGATTTTTCATGATTTCTTGTCCTTAATGAATCTATTATATATTCTTACATTGTAACTTGAATCAATTATACATGTAATGTTTCCCTTTTACTTCTAAGAATTCTGTCCCAGAAACCTAACTAACCAGATTACTATAAATTAATAAAATTCAAGGGAAAACATTTTTCAACACTAGAAATTATCTAAAAATCATGTGATTGGAGTTGAATATTCAGATTTAGTATTTCTGGGTATGAGTTTAGCTTATTTTTACAAAATGAAATTTCCGTATTCAAAGTGAAAAAGACTTAACATAAAAATCTGGAGACCAAATAACCCAGCCTGAACAAGACTGCCAGAAGTTAATGTGCGACAGAACTCAAAAGAGTTGTGAGTCTATTAAGAAACAAGAAGTGAAAGAATTTTGAATTCATTCAAATTTAAAAGCTGTGGAAATTTTTCTTGCCCATTTTCTAAGTCCTAGGTGAATAAATTAATATTTATTTTTTAATCCATAATATGTGAATGAGATTGAATGATAGAACTCCGAGAAGTATCTCAATAGAGTAATCATATTTTAGAGCATTTTTCATAGCTCTTTGCTGGCTTCATATTTATTTAAAAAGCTATAACTTTCTCCGTCCTCTTCATCCTCAGGAATAATAAGGATCTTCATGAACAAAGAAAAATATCTATTTAAATATGCACACACCATATGCCATAACTGAGCTATGTCGAGATAAAGTTCTAACCTTCACAATCCTCGTAATCAAAAGCATTTTTCTAAGACCATTGCATTTTTGTTTAATTTTTTTAATTGTAAACTGTACTAATGCACATGTTTAAGATGTTTCAGTAGCGGTAGATGTAAACTTTATTTTAAAATTTAAAAACTCTGATAAAATTAAATTTGAAATCCTAAAAGATGAATGAAGCCCATAAAAACTTGAGGCTAACAATTACAAATCGATACTTCCCGCTCTGCAGCATGTAAGACCAAATGTTTCTGTTTACCCTGGAATCAGCTGACTGCTTTTGTAAACACTGTGTGAAATATTGTTTTGTTTTCTAGTTCAGTCATTTTTGACACTTGAAAAAGTGTTACTTGTTGAGAGGGTTTGCAGTACTTTTGAGCCTACATCAGGAAGAGGAAAAAAATATTTAGGAGTTTTCAAACTAAGACTCTTAAGTCAAAAGATGAAATGAAATATATTCATCCTAAAATTTCCAAACAAGCTAAAGGCCTTATTCTGTCATTTATTTGTTTATGATATTACATTCAGTGAGAAACTAAGTCTTGAGAATGCAAATATAGTTAATATTTTTAATTCAAAAATCAAGGTAGGCAACTTAGTTTTCAGTGTGTAAATTCAGTGATTGCCCTGGTTATGAGTTGGTCCATCTTAGCATGAAATTTTTAATAATATTGAAAGCATAACAGAAAACAGAACCTAAAATAAATGCTCATTTCTAATTATTGAATTCTGAAATGTGCCCCCCTTTCGTTTTTCTTATTCCTCTTTTTCATATAAATGTAAGTGTATATAGACACATAACTAGCGGAGTAGTATTGCATGTTCACAGTAAATAGAATGAAAAGCTGTATGTTGTTTTTCTTGAAGAGGTTATATTTCTTCATCAGAACAAGTGATTTCCAATATCCTCATTGTCTCTTTTTGCTCTTGGCCTTTGGCGATCTTTCTGGGTACCATTTTTTGCCCAAGTTATTTTTGAGGAGGACAGACCACACAATGGAACACAAAAGGCATGCAGAATGCCTCAGGGCTGCGGCATGTCGCAGATATTTGTAGTTTACTCCATGTTTCCCTTGACTCCGGAAAGAGCCATTTTTCTTGATGTTTTGACAGCTGTGGATGGAACAAGGTAACTAATGTCTGAAAGAAAAAGTGCAAAGAACAGAGGCAAAAGATGGAAAAGTGGAATGCCTTGATGGGAAGATGCGTGTATCAGCTTTTCTCCTATTTTTCCATGATAATTCACTGTAACAATGAAAACTTGTTCTTTATTCATATATAAGTGACTTAGTATATTTCATACAATAATAAGATATACAGACTCTAAATAACCTTTGACTAAGTTGGTATTCTTTCCTACTGATTTTTGGAATGATATTTGTGAAAAGAGTTGAATTACTTTCTACCAATATGTTGAATAAATCAAATCAGCTCTCCAATCTGACTGCATACTCTAACCAGTTTGCAACAAGAATAATACATTGGAGAAAATCATATAAATTCCCTCTCTCTCTGTTTCTTAGATTTCTGGACCAGTTGAGAATTTTACTGGCTGCATAGAAGTTATAGAAGTAAATAACTGGGGATCTTTCATCCCGTCTAACGCAGCGAAAAAGATTCACATTGAAAATTGCAGGTAAAATAATGCTAATGATTTTGGAAATAATTGTTCAAATAACCACACCAAACAGAACATTTCCATTTGAAATCATCTAATCAGGACTAGTCTATATTTCCTTCATTTTTGTTTTTTCTTCACACTTCCTCATTCTAATTTACTTTCTTATAGACTATAGAATTTTTAAGCTGTATCCCAACTAACCTGGACCATGTGTTTATAATGAGTTTCTGCTTTGTGCTGTGTAAGATACATCATATCTACCAACAAATGATCGGTGAGTCGGGATCAGAAAACGTCATCTATCATAGTGTTTCCGAGATAAGCACACTGAGGCATGCGCGTGGTGTGTTGTTCAGAGTGATAAAATGTTTCTTTCTTCCACAATATCACTCTCAAAAAGTTGTCCTTGACTTGAATCTCCTTTATTAGCGACACATTCCTTTCAGATAATCTGCGTCTGGCTATAGAAATCTTGATGTGTGTTGGGGGAGGGGTGAACTAAAGAGAGTACATTTTACACAGTATTAGGCATAATGCAGTGGTATGAATTGGTTAAAAAAAATATTTTTCCCTAACAGTTAAGAGAAAAGGATCATTTCTGGAGCTTTATAGTGCATTGGAAAAGGTTCTCTCAGGTTAGCTGTGTAGGACCGCGTGGTGAGGCCGGAAGTTTGATCACAGGACAAATAGCATAAAAGCCTGTTTGTCAACAGTAGAAACACATTGATTCAGTCTACCAAAACTTTGTGAAGTACTGAAATCCTAGTGTGCACTATGGTCCGAGGTGAGTAAACAGTCACACGGTGACAGTTGTTAAGGACTTTATAGTGTAGTAGAGGCAATATTGATGAACATTCAAATGAATATATAAGTATGAAGATCAATTTGGGGAAAAAAGAAAACGCAGAAGGCTATGAGAACTTTATATATTTGAATAAAATCGAATCTGCTCCTTCACCGTTGGGGGGAATTGTGTATGTTTAGGAATTAAAGAAATATTTCAGAAGTTAAAAGTATAATTCATTCCCCATTGTCTCGTCTTTAAGCTAATACGTTTGAAATATATTTGTGGCACCTATAATACAGTGGTATATGGGTGTTTTTTTTGTTTGTTTGCCTGTGGGGTTTGTTTTTAATCAAATGAAAACTTAATATCTTTACAAAAAATGTACAAACTCCAAGTGCAAGATGTGCAGACTCCATAAACACTGGATGAGTCCTATAATTTTAATATAAATCAAACACCAAGCCTTTATATTTTACTATTTATTCCTAATTTTTAAAAAAAGTTTATCTTCATTTTTGATTGATTTGCAGCTAGCAGTATTTCCTAACAATTTTTTAACTCTCAGGGTTTTGCTCCCTACCTTTCTCTGTTAAATACTATGAACTGTGAACTGATATTAAATTAATTATATGAATATCATAATTATAACATTATATTAATATGAATTATGAATTATAATTCATATTATATGAATTATGAATCATAATTCACAATCATATGAATATTATAATTATAATATTCATATAAATAATTTAACATAATTAAAGCAGTCACTAGGTGCTAAATCAATTGAAAATGATGCAATCCTTTGATAATTTATATAATCATTTGCTAATTTAGCAATTTGATAAACATAACTTTTTTTATTTTTAATTTTATAAAAGTAGGACACAACTTTTGTTTGTAAGAATGAGTGTAAAACAAACCAAAAATTCATTGTGTGATCTCAGCTCTCTGCAAGCCAATTGTAAACCTTATCTTTTACTGATCTCTTTTATAGAGCCCTATTTTATTTACTTCAAGTGCCGTTCACTTGACCATCATTTTAGAACATCAGTTCTTTAATCATTCTGTAGGACTTAAAGCTTCTAGTGATGGTATCCCTTCTGTAATATCTAACATGGCTATAGACACATAAGAGGCATTTTGTTTGTGATTAGAATTAGGACAAGTAGAGACTATTAAATTTCTCTGAACATTTACTCTGCCCCTCTCACCAACCCCCACCATCATTTTATTTCACTGAGGACCACCTCTCCTAAGAGAGACATTATACTGGATTGGTTTAGCATGCAGTTTCCAAAGCCTAATTCTGCGAATTATTGGTTGTATGCCACTGAGCAGGGTTTAAAAGTTTCCTGTTCCTCAGGAATGATAAGCCTTGCCTCATATGCTTGCTTGTGAAGAAGATAAAATTGGACTCTCTCCTTTGTTAAGAGCTCAGTGACACTGGCCTTCCTTGCAAAATTTTCTCCCATCTCCAGAAAGTTGCATCTTCTAGTCCCTCTTCCAGAAACCTCTTCTCCCTCTCCCCATCCCCCTCCTTCACAGGTCTGGCTAGACCTAAACTTTACCATCCCCTCCTCAGAGAGACATTCCTGAACCCTCCAATATGAAATTACTCCCCTGTCCATGTCTCCTAGTCACTCTTTATTTCCATAATATTTTTTTATTCTTTATGAGACAGGTCACTGTTCAAATATATTTATTTATTTGTTCCTGGGTTTCTTTTATGACTCCCTTCACTAGAATGTGTGCTGTTTGTGGCATGGACTCTGCAGGCCTCTTTGCTGTATCCTCAAGGTCTGGAATAGTGGATGCTCAAAGATTTGCTGTATAAAGTATCTTGTGATTCTACTGTGATTATTTCTTCACACAAATTTTTATTGAGATTCCTTTTAGATTCACTCTATACCATGATTCTTAAACTTTTTGGGCTTTGTACTCTTAAAAATTATTGTTGACTGCGAAGAGCTTATTTTTATGTGGAATATATTTATCAGTATTACCATATTAGAAAAGAAAACTGAAGAATTTTCAACATATTTATTCTTTAATTTTTGTAAAACAAAAAGATAAACTCATTACATGTTAATATAAATAAGATAGAATATATTTTTATGAAAAATAACTATACTTACCAAAACAAACAAAACTGGTGAGAAGAGTGGCAATGTTTCACATATTTTGCAAATATCTTTAATGTCTGGTTTAATGAGGACACTGGGATTCTCATATGTGCTTCTGCATTCAATATATCCAATAATTGTTCTGCTGAAGTAGCTGAAGAAATTCTGGCCTCACATATATGTATTTGGAAATGATAGGAGTGTTTTAATGGCCTTTTCAGGTAATTGAGAATACTCTACTTTGATATTACACCAAAACTTGGTAAGTAATAGATTGTTAAAGGTTAGTTACAATGTGGACTGCAAAACCTGATCAATGAAACTTTTATACTCTGTTAAATGAAAATCTGTTGCTCTATTTTACGCTTTGAATGGAGCTTTTCCCCATGCATGATATTGTGCTATCATTTGGAAAATATTGGATCCTTGAGTCATTCAGCTGCCCCAAATGTCAACACATATCAATATAAAATATCAAAAAGTCTTACCTGTGAATATCCCCTCCAGTCTCATCAGAAAAGTCTTTAAGTATTGTAAAGCTGTCAAACTCACAATGGTGGATAAGATCTTTCCAAAATTCTAATATTTACTTAAAAGCTCAATTTCTATCATTGGCAACAAATACTGTTCGTTGTTTTCTTTGAAGGGACAGGCTCATTTTATTTTTGAGAAAATGTCTACCTAATACCTAAGAGTGCATAATCATAGTTTGAATGTCAGTTGTTCTTTCAGGTAAAATTACGTTCCACAAAAAGAAGCAGCTAGCTGGTCCCACACATCAGGTAACCAAAAAGTTCTTCACCTTGAGACAACGATCATGCTCCACCATGCGGCAGAAGTGCGTTATGCGTACTCTCTTCACACACGTTGTGAAAAAGGCGTATACTTATAAGTTATAATGTAAAAAAGTAGTAAATTTACTACTGCCTCAAGTACATTCTTAAGTGAAATTAGCACTTTTTAACTGTAAGTGGGGGAGTACTATACCTATTAGTGTAATTTGGTACCACTATATTTGTACTAAACCATCAACAGTTTTATCCACAATGTGTGCAAATGGAAACACAGTGAAAAAGTCAAATAACATCTTGGCATTATTATTAAAAGTATTTTAACCTCACAAACCATAGGAAAGATTGTTGGGGTCTCCCAGACCACACTATGAGAACTACTCCTTTCCATTAGTTTGTCTGGTGGCTCTCTGTTTATCTGATCATTACAGCAAAGCTCATCTACGCAGATAATTGTTTTCACAGTGGAGGACTACGTGCGATTCAGAATTCTATCACAGGGACCATAGTCCTACCATTTTATATTATTTGTAGCACTGAAATGCTGCAGTTGAGAAGCCAAAACTAAAATTAATACTAGTCCCAGTCTTACACACATAAAGTAAGGTGAATATACCCACAATTTGCTTGACGCTCATTGATGCACTTTTTTTAATTGACCAAAAGACTCAAATTTTTAGAATAGTATGTTCTAGTTCCTCATCTCTTTTTTAACAATCCCCTTTATACTGGTGATGTAAGAAAATCCAGCAACAACTTTCAGCATAGCGTTGACAAGGAAACTGATTTCCCTTTGGAGTATTTGGAGTTTTGTTTATTTGGTGGTGGTGGTTGTTTGTTTTATTGTTTGTTTGAATCATTCTACTAAGATTTTTTCCAGTGATGGAATTGATAATAATTAAGTCTATGTTTATAACAAATCCTTTCACCTTTGGATTGATTGTTATATTATTTCCTACCTACTTTAATAGTTACCTATTTTTACTTCACCTGCGTTCTTAATAACTAGATCGTATAAACCTCAGGCACAGGAACTATATCACCATGCGTTGGCTTATGTCGTGTGCCCAGAGTATGAAACATTGATCTTTCATTCAGGCTCAATGGCCAGATAGTAATGTCCCATGATATCAAGAACAGCTAGATCAGTTATTCCACCTCTCAATTTCTGTCCTAGAGAGGCACTCATATGTGATCCGAGGACATTCTGAAGAGCCGTATTAAAAATAGTAAAACACTGCAAAGCAGGGAAATGGATGTTTAAAAGGATGATAAATATGATGGAATACTTACAAGTCAGCTGAAAAGAATGAAATACATCTATATGTATTAATATGGATAGATCTTAAAACATATTGTTGAGAAAAAAAATGATAGCGACAGCAGCATACCATTTATTAAGGCACTTCTAAAGCTGCCTTACCTCCAAACCACCATCCTACCTCTTATTATGCATTCTCAAACATCTCCACATAATATTAAATACTCTGGATTAAGTGTTACTTGTACCCTGTCTCTTTTAAATAATTACTATTTGTGAAGGAGTGTGTTGTGATAATATGGAGAAGTATTCAAATAGAAGAAAATCATTCAGAAACGGCAAAAAGCACCAGAGATCATTTTTTTTCTGTTTTTTAATTTTTTGTTCACAAATCATCTCAACAGGCTGTTAGTATCATTAAATTGAACATTATTTGCTTTTCAGAAGGCAGCGTGTTGTAAAGTATATAACATGCTGTTATAAATTTGTGGTAACAATCTAGATGCCCAACTTTTAAGCAAATATTTGATTTAAATGTTTTATTAGTAAAACATTAAGGTGTAGAGTTTTAGCATCCTAAGTATTACATAAATGCCATTTATTTTTTAAAAAATCATTCACCATAATTTTCAAATAGACAATACGAACCTTCAAAGTAAAATATAAAAGAAATGGGAATCCAAAGTTGATCATTTTATACATTCAAATAATATAAGGAAATAAAATCTAAAATGAAATGAGAGAAATGAGGTAAATTACAATTTTCTCCAGTTTTAGCCAGTCAGATACGTGTCTGACCACAATGTGCTATGAGATTGATGTACTCTTGTTCTGCTAGAGATGTGATTATCATTTACACCTGGAGACGAGATGGTGGAGAAGAGTTGAAATTGTAGTTTAATACTTATTATGCATTTGTACCTTTGAGGCTGAAGGGGGGAGAGCTTTCCACATGAAGCTGAATTTGTCACAGATGTAAGAACTCTATTTTGAATGTGTCTGCCTTGACATGCCTACCTTTCATGACAGCCAGCCTAGTGTAATGTTTGTCGAATAGCTAAATTGTGCCGTGAATTGCTGATTCCCATGACGAGGACAGTAGTATAGGAGACCTCCTTCAGAGAATTTTGTTAATATCTACCAGGATGTCCAATAACAGACCATGTAGTAACTGCCAACAACAAAAATAACAACAATATTAATAAATAAAGTAATAAATATTTTATTTCAGCATTCTTCATTTTTAAGACTGGGTTGACATCTTGATGGAATCATATGTGTTTGTATTATTTCTTTTCTATTTTATATCATTCCTTTACTTCTTTTATTATTGTATTTGGTCCCATTTTTCATTTCTGTTATTCTCTTCTATGAATTAATTCCTTATGACTTTCATTATATGAGCCTTTGGTTCACTTCAAAGCTTCTAGGAGATAATTTATCTTCTTTATAATATTTTTAAAATCTTACTGTTTACTTTATACCTTTGAATTATTTTATTATTAATAAAAATTGTATATATTTAAAGTACAGATGATGATTTGATATCCGTATACATATTGAAATGATTACTATAGTCAAGCTAAGTAACATATCTATCTCCTCACATAGTTACCATATTTCTTATGGTGAGAGCACCTGAAATCTCTCAGCAAATTTCCTGTATTCAATGAACTATTATTAACTATAGTCATCATGTTGTCCAGTAGATCTCTAGACTTACTCATCCTACATAACTGCAACTTTGTATGCTTTAACCAACATCTCCCCATTTCTGACACCTACCTGCCATTGGCAACCAATGTTCTACCCTCTACCTCTGTATTTTTGATGTTTTTAGATTCCACATATAAGTGAGATCGTGGAATATTTTGCTTTTTCTTTCAGCATCTAGCTTATATCAATTAGCATAATGTTCTCCAGGTTCCATGTTGTCATAATTGGCAGGATCTCCTTTTTTAAGACTGAATAATACTCCATTATACACACACGCATGCACACACACACACACACACACACACATACACACACCAAAATTTCTTTATCCATTCATCCATCGATAGACATTAGGTTATTTCCATACCTTGGCTATTGTGAATAATGCTTCAGTGAACATGGTGGGTGCAGATATCTCTTCAATGTCCTGTTTTCATTTCCTTGGGATATATACCAAGAAGTGGGATAGCTAGATCATATGATAGTTCTATTTTTAGTTTTTTGAGGAACCTCCATATTATTTTCCATAATGGTTGCACCAATTTATATTCCCACCAACAGTATACATGGCTCCCCTTTCTCCACACCCTTACCAACACTTATCTTTATTTTTTTGGTAATAACCATCCCAATAGGTGTGAGGTGATATTTCATTGTGGATTCGATTTGCATTTCCCTGATGATTAGTGATGTCGAGCAAGTTTTTGTTTCCCTGTTGGCCATTTGTGTGTGTTCTTTAGAAAAATGTCTGTTTAGGTCCTCTGCCCATTTTTTAATCAGGTTTTTTACCTTTTTGCCATTGAGTTGTATGAGTTGCTTATATATATAGGATATTAACACCTTATCAGATATATGGTGTGCAAATATTTTTTCCCAATCCATAGTTTGTTTTTTCATTTTATTGACTGTTTCCTTTCCTATGCAGAAGTTTTCTTTTGATGTAGTTCCACTTGTTTATTTTTGCTTTTGTTGCTGAGCTTTTGGTGTCATATCCAAAAACTCATTTCCAAGGCCATTGTGAAGGCGCTTTCCCCATTTTTCTCTAGGAGTTTTATAGTTTCAGGTCTTACATTTAAGTTTTTAATCCATTTTAAGTTGATTTTTGTTTATGATGTGAAGTAAGGGTCCAATTTCATTCTTTTTGCAAGTAGATATCCAGTTTTCCCAACACCACTTATTGAAATTTATTTTAGATATGTATATTTATATTGATGATATACTAAATTTTAAAAAGATGATGAGATCAACTATATCAAGTATTTTAACCATTCAAGATTTGAAATTAAGGCTGTAGTGGAACATTTGCTTCATAAAGTTATGCTATGGAAAATGTATTAGCTGTATTTTAATCAAATTCTACACTTCTACAGGGAAAATGTAGAGATGATATACTACAATCTTGAAAAATGTGTGTATTTCCTCGGACAGCTAGACTTGTTGCCTTATATCAAAGACATTTTTCTTTGTTTGTTTTTGTTTTTAATTGCATTATTATCTTGAAATTTGAGGATAAAAGAATATATATACTTGGAAATAAGGTATTCTTTATTTGTGAACTCTCCTAATCCAAACTAAGTAGTACTAACAGTCTTAATAATAGAAAAAATTTAGAAAACGTATAGTTATAATATTTAAATATAACTGAATTTTATCATCTCTTATACTTTGTGATTTTTTAAATTATTATTTTTGTGTGTGTGTGAGGAAGATTAGCCCTGAGCTAACATCCGTTGCCAATCCTCCTCTTTTTGCTGAGGAAGACTGGCCCTGGGCTAACATCCGTGCCCGTCTTCCTCTACTTTATATGGGAAGCCACCACAGCATGGCTTGACAAGCAGTGCACTGGTCTGCGCCTGGGATCCGAACCTGTGAACCCCAGGCCACCAGAGCAGAGCACATGAATTTAACAGCTACGCCACAGGGCCGGCCATACTTTGTGATATTTTTAATATCTTGAGTTTACTTCACAGTATTTTTAAATGATTTTCTTCTCTAGAATTCCATAATGGATTTAACCACAGATTTCAGAATTCTTATGATTTGAGTATGGCAAGATGGCCCTAATCTGTATGAGAATTTGTTCATGAGTAAATATGGGAAGAAAGAATAGACACATGAGTTCTCCAAATAATAGACACATAGCTGTGTCTAAAGATACATTAGAATAGAACTAGTAAGTATATAATTGAAGTCTTCAACAATCTAGGCTTTATTAACATCTAAGATAATTAATTGCATAATGTGCACATACACATATTATTTGTCCACTCCTCAAACACCAATAGCAATGGAGTGACCAGTTTTGTGGAATCAGAATTTCCTTTGATGTATCTAAAAATGACTTGAGCCCCATGTATGTGTAAATTCTGTCCTCTCCATGGTCACTGGGAAACTTATGTTTAAACACATAGCTTTTGTCACATTCTCTTTACTTATATTCCTCAAGTGAAGTGACACCTTGATGTCATTACACTTTGATTTTAAAGCTCAGAGCAATCAGGTAGAAAGGTGAGAACAGTAACTCTGGCACCCTGCAATAAATGGGGTCGTACCACTTATTACACGTGTAACTTAGCACTTCCTTCATTTGTAAATGGCCACAGAGTGTTGCTATGAGACGCATGATTTAATATATATTTTTAAAATAATTCTCAGAAAGGTGCCAAATACCTAGTATGCACTTTATCATTACTAGCTATTGTTTTCATTGTAATTTTGGTTATCATTTCTTCCTACTCAAGTGAACAATCAATATTGTCTTTTTTTCTAGATTTTTCCAAAACACAGTTTAGGGGGTGAGGGTCAAGAAAAAGGGATGTTATTAAAAAGTATTACAGAGAACAGCATAACAAGACAAAAATACAAAACATTGAATATTAGCCATCCTTGGTCTTAGAAACCCCTTGACCATTCCCACCTCAAGTGTTTCTTAAAGATCTGCTCTGGCCTCAGTCCCAACCTTATTCTAAGCTGTGTGCCCTCCCTAGAATCTGTCCTTATCTCATTATTCTAGGATCCCTTAACCCCTCACTCTCTAGAAACTCAATTTAACATTTTTCCTATCATATTAAGAGCAGCTAACTTTCATAGTATCATATTTTTTTTATTTCTGGACCATGCCCTGAGGCCTATATTTTCAGAATTAAATGTTCTACCGTAGTACTTAGTAAATAAAGGCAGTTCGTTCCCTAAAAGTAAGTTAAAATATGTTTTTTCTTATTACACAGATTGATCACAAAACATGGTTAATGTGCTGCAACTCCAGAAGGATTGCCTCTGCTGTGTCACACAGATGGGGACCAGAGAGCTTAACTGTTCTTTTTGTGGGAGTGGGTTTGAGTCAAGCTGGTATATTTCCATGACAGAGGTGTTAACAGTCAGATATACCAGGTTTCAAAGTTCAGCCTTGCTGCTTACCCTTGATGTAACCTTGGCAAAGGTACTTAGCCTCTCTGTACTTCAGTTTCCTTACCTGTAAAATAAGGAGAATGATAATCATAGAGTTGACATGAGGACTGAATGAAACTGTACATGATAAGCAGTGCACCTAGCACAATGCCTAGACAAAGGAAAGGCTTCCACTTGGGTAACTAGTGTAATTAGCCATCTTCACGTATGTTTATTAGACAACATTCCCAATTAACTATGAGAATGGTCATCTAAGAAGAATCATGCTTTCTATGAGAAGTTCAAACATGCTATCTTCACTTTTTTTAAAAAAGTATTTTTCCCAGTACAAAATGAACAAAATAATACACTAAAATAAATAAGAAGAAATAGATGCAAAGACACTTAAGAGCAGAGTACAAATATGAAATTCATATGTTTGGTTACACTGTAAATTGGGTTCATTACCATTCCAATTTAACTTTTCATTTTGCATAAGTTTCCTTTTAACTGAAATATATTTTCATTTCTCTGCACCACAGAATCTTCCCAATGTTCTGTCTTTGTCTCATTCAAATCTTTGTGCATTGTATGCTTTCCTTGACAATTGAAATATATCAACATTTATATTTTAAAGGCAGTTTAATACTTGGGATATGAAACATTCAGGAAAAAGGAACTATTTTTAGTTTTGCAATGAAATGGATATAGTTAGGTTTTACTTATACAAATATAATCATATCTGGTAGAATTTGATATGAATTTTTTTCAAATGTTACTATTTGAGGTTCTGGTATATATATATAACATGTTTTATTATTATGAAAAATAGAAGCATTACTCATTTCGGAATAATGGCATCAGGGTAGCATTCATGATTAATGTTGGTTCTGCAGAAACTCTCTCATATGTTCAAGTCTATGGTGAGACTACGGGTCATATACCTCAGTGCCCTTGGGCTTCTATATACTGCTCTATGCTCCAGACATTTTATTTTCAATTTCTGCTTTTGGTGTTAATGGATGGCAGTCTTTCAAATGCTTACCATTGCTTTCAGAATAAAAGTTAAATTCTCTGCTAGCTTTGCAACAGAACAGTTCATGCACCACCACCCCCATAATATAGAATTGCCCTGTAGAAACAGTTGCACAGCCAAGAACAAACTTGCTTAGTGTCCTCCACCACCACCCCCCTCACATCTGGGTGGGACTATTGAGCTAGTCCCATCAGTGGAACGTGAGCTGAAGTAAAGTGATTTCTGGCTTGTGATGTTTAGGAAATGTATTTGTTATTTACTGGATGAGGAGGACTTCAAGGATCTAAGGTATGATTGAAGCTTCTGAAGTTCAAAAAAGCTGATTGTTTCTAGAATCCCTCCCAAAAAACGAATATATAATGCTGAGAGCAACACGGGCTCATTAAGATATATCAGTGAAATATAACAACTAAGCCACACAGCAAAGATCAGTTCAAAAGATGCTCGTCTCCTCCAAGCATATTGTTCAGATGACCTCAAGGTAGCTGTCATTAAGTTGAGAGATAAAGATATAAAAAGAGAAAAAAATCAAAAAAATAAAGCCAGCTTGAGAATTATGACAAGGAAAGAAGGTAGGCCAGGAACAATGGACAGGGAGGGTGCTCCCCAAGAGAATCAGTCTCATCAAGGAACTCTCTCTAGTGCCAAGGCGGAAGGATTCACAACTGATCACTTAGCTACTTTTCATCATTGCTGTGCATTCCCATTCCTCCCTTTCTGAATGGGCATTTTGAGCAATTATCCTGTCCCTGCTCCATCTGTTTATATTAAAGGTAGGGAATGTTTTTGAGTTTGTAGCTCTTCAGACCTTAAGAAGCCACAGCCAGGTCAAATGGAAGGGACTGGACATCACCCAGAAATCCTTGACTTTGACCTGATGCAGTGACTGGACGAGGTTGTGTGCTGTATCTCTTGGGAAGGGGCTGGGTATGTTCTGTATAAGAGAAAAGGGGCATATATGGACATTTAGTGGCCAGAGGAGCAGCCTAAGGGAGAGACAGCTAGTTGTCAACCAAAGTAATGTGGAGCTTTCACCAAAGGCAGCAGCTAAGACAGGGACAACCTTTTCCAGACACCACGCTTCTAGGTCAGGGGTCAGCAAACTGCAGCCACAAGCTAAATTCAGCCCACTGTCTACCTGTCCTTGCAAGGCCCGGGAACAAAGAAGGCTTTTTACATTTTAAATAGTTGGAAAAAATTTTTTAAAAAGAATAGTGTTTTGTGACACTTGTAAATTAAATGAAATTCAAATTTCAGTACCCATAAATAAAGTTTTACTGGAACACAGCCGTAACCAATCATTTACATTTTATTTACGGCTGCTTTCAGGCTGTAACCACAAAGCTGAGTAGGTTTGACAGAGATGTGTGGCCCACAAAGCTTAAAACATTTACTGTCTAGCTCTTTACTGAGAAAGTTTGCCCATCTCTTATATAGGTGGTGCCACAGAGCTAGTTCTCACCAACGGACACAGGAGAAATGAACTCTGTCGCTTACTGACCCAAACGTGTGAGAGACACATGATTCTTCTCTCGTCCCTGTTCTTTCTTCCCTCACCTTCTGGATGGATGCCGAGGACTCAAACACCCTAGCTAAGGGTGGAGTCACAGGATAGAATGATCCTAAGATCCTAAATCGCTGCATGGAAAAATCCTGCCCCCTCGATCCCATTAAATAAGAAGACCAGTCTTAAACTGCTAAGTGAGTAGAAACGAACAGTGATGATAGGCCACTGAAACTCGGTGGTTTACTGGTTACAGCAGTGAAGATTACACTAACTAACCTAGGCTGCTAGATTTTTAACCCACCTAAGGTGCCAGGGTGTTTCTGTTTAGCCTTGAACATCCTTATTTATCTGGTTCCATTGTATCCCTCCAGCTTCTGTCCTACCACTCCTCCATACCTACGTATTTATTCCTCAATTTTACAATATTTTTAACTCCTGCGATACTGTGGTTATTGAAATAAATAAAGAAGAGTGCTGCCATGAAAGAACTCAGCATATTAGGGGAGAACACACTGACAGACAGTTATCATCAAAGTGGCAGTTAATTGATATAAATACTTCCTTGGTTGCCATAAGAATGGCCGTGATTGTTGGAAAGATATCACAGACACAGCGGAAGTCACTTAGTATAGGCACAGGGTATGACCTAGCAGCACACAGTCCCCTTTGCTGGACTCAGCCCCAGTCAGAGAGAACTGCCCTGGCCCTTAATTCCAAAGAAGGTATTCAACTATAACAGACACTGCTTGGTACGGTAGACAGTCCCTTCAAGTCTTTCCAGAAACTCTTTGACTACATTATCAGGCCCCTCTCAACTTCTCGGCCGACTCTGGCAATGTGGCTGCCTACTCACAGGTATATGTAACTGGTGACCTCAGATAATTTTGTACTTACTATGAGACTATATAAATCAAGAGCCAAGTCTCTAAGAACTATTTGGCCCCAGCTGGGTCTGACCTCAGACGTACCTGAGGTTTATCCCTGTAATACTCATTCATTCATTGATTCATTCAGTAAATATGTATTGACCTCTTCGCTGATGGTCAAAACAGGCCCAGTCTTCCCTTCATGAAGCACAGTCTGGTGCATTTTCAGGGAAATGAGATGGGGGTGGCGAGAGGGGAAAATACCCAAATCTAACCAGAGCAGGCATTTCAGACCCAGAAACTGTGCCCAATCACCCTCCTTCAGAGCCTGAAACACCATTCAAGTATTGGAGAGACATAGAGGTTTCCATACCATGAAAATCCCTGTCATAGTGAGAAATTAGTTGGCGAATATCATATTCCACAAGTGTGTTGGGATACAATAAAAGAAGACAAAAACAAGAGCCATTCTTCTGATGGATATATAAATATGTAAGGGATTTTGTGTTGCACAGAAGAGAGTCGTCTGTCTCAGCTTGGGAAATGGTGGGCGTGATTTATAAAGGAAAGAATGCCTGAACTTGGTTCTAAAGGGAAAGTTTACCAAAAGAATAGGGAAAAGTATTCTAGATGAAGAGAGAGACATCTTTTAAATGGCGTGTTTTGTGTTGTTGGAGCATAAAATGCAAGACAGGAAGTCATGAGAGATCAGCCTTAAAATGTCAGCTAAGATCACATGATGAAGATTCGATGAGTTAAAGAGTTTGGAGCCGCTGAGAATCAGGGGTGTGCTGAGATATGCATTTAGATGGATCAGCTGGATCACTCCATGTACATTGGAGCCTAAAAGTGAAGCCACGAGACTGGACCTTGCGAGACCAGATAGCAGGCTATTTCAATAATCCAAGAAAACGTGGGCACCTGAACAAGTCAGTGTTGGCAGAAATAGAGAGGAATGGATGCATCTGTTACTTCGAAGGAATGATGGCTAGATTTAGCTACTGAGTTTCAAATAGGCTAAGAAGAAAACAAGGCAAGAATGACTCTGAGGACTTTTGCTGAGGTGTCAGGGTGAAAGTGGATCACATCGGCAGATATTGCCAAAGGAGAAGCAAATTCTGATGGAGTCTTAGCCTGGGCTCCTCGCGTGTTACAGTGTAATCCCAGGGAGCCCAGAGAGAAACAGGCAGAGTGAAGTAGGGCTTATATGAGCGCGTGTTATGAAGCCGGATACTGCCTGGCAATAAACTGGATTATGAGTCAGTCTCCCTGGACTGTCCTAGAGGCCATAAAAATGATGCCTCTGGTGATAGCCCTTCCAAGGCAACAGAATTTACTCAGCAGCAGCTAAGGCTGGAAGGAGTAACCCAAGTCTCTAGAAACAGATGGGGCTAAGAGAATCTTAAGTGGTGCCTCTGAATGTCTGACATAAATAGCAACATAAAAATTCCCATTTTGACAAGTAGAATTTGAACTCTTGTGGTACTAAGCTTCTGGCTAGACATATATAGTGGGCAGATTTATATTAGGGCGTCGGTGGCTTAGGGTAATGATATGAATTAAAAATATAAGTTTGGGAATATTAAATATAAAAATAGCAGATAAAGCCATAAAAATGAATAAAGACACCCAAGGAGAGTTTGCAGAGTGAGGGAGCAGTGGGCCAAGTGCAAAGATCTGAGCACCACTGACTTCTCTTTACAGTCGTGGGTCCATGAAGCAAATGAGAGAGACGGCTCTTTGGAGAGTCTCCAGCCGTCTGCTCACGCATCTTCTTGCAGCAGTTTCACAAATCAGTGACATAGTGTTCACAGTTGTTTCGTTTACCTGGAGTGCTTTGTGATTCATCTACCTCGTTTGGGGACACATCAGTTCATGCATTCAATTATTCAAAAACCTGTATTAGAGCCCCTGCTAAGTGTTTGGGATGCAGTGCTGAGCGTCCCGCACGTGGTCCCTCACTCTACAGAACTTTCAGTGGGGTTGCTTCATACCAGCAGTGGAGACTCCACAAGTTCACTATAAGACCAGCTGTGATACTATGGTCATCTTCCAAGTCCATTGTTAAGCATGAGATATATTTGTCAAGATATGGAGGACCTTCAAGATGCCTTGTTCCTTTAAATAAAATGATGTCATCATGCCCACTCTAAAGACAGAGGTTGGTATTTTGAAGAGTTATCCTCACTTCTGGTGGCCATACTGTCTCAAGACATCCAAGAAGGGCCAGTCCCTCCACATTGCTCTATTGCTAACAGTGCAAAGAATAGAACTTCCTAAGACAATCAAGTTGTTACATATCCACATGCTAACTATTGTGATGAATCTACTGAGATATGAATTAATTTTATTCATTACATTGGTTAGCAAGAATATAGAGCATTCAATCCTTTTTCATTATACCATATATATACTTCATATTCATCTTTATATTCTAATAATAATTGCCAAAAGTTTTAGATGATAAAATTCCAAGCATTAAATATAGCATAGTTTTAATATTTTGTAAAAGCTTTATATGTGCGAAAATAAAGATATATAAAATCATATCACTCAAACGTGCTTGTCACTTTCCGAATGGTACATGGATTATTTTGTGACTGATATTGGAGGACAACTGTCTAGTCATTTTTTTGCTGTCATTGGTAGAGCAGCTAAAGGCAGTGATTTAACTAAAGCAAATAGAGTGAAAAAATATCTGGCTTTTCAATGTTATTTTTCATGTACACAGTTTTAACTTCTAATAAACCATTGAGCTTTGGCACTAGCCTTTGTTATTTCAATTATTTAAAAATGGAAACAAAGGTTGGGGGCTTTGTTTTTATATATAAGCTAGTCATATCTCATCAGGCGTCCAATATTCTAGATTTTGTACTGGAAACACTTTGTTTCACAATCATTATGTACCTGATGAGATTACTATCAAATAAAGTACAGAGAATTAGACAAAATGAATATTCTAAACACATTAAAAAGAAAAATTCATTCACTAAAGACAAACTGATAGAAAGATTTCATCAAAGTCAGGCCTCTGTAACTATGAAAGTACAAAAGAATGTCAAGTGAAACACATACTAAGTATTATTTCCTAAAAGAATAGTGATAATAGTCAAAAATGTTAATTTTTCTTTTACATTTATATATTTTGAGTCATAAAACATGTTAAAGGAAACCTGCCTTGACAGTGTGATGGATAAGATGATTTAAGATCCCATTTTCCAATTCCAGTGTCTCTTATTCACATATAACATTCTTCTGTTTTGAAGACTGCAGTATCACTGCAAAGCAGGGCAGCTAAAAGTGGCCTCGTTTTAATATCTCTCCTTTGTGACATTTAAGTGTGGCTACATGAATATCTCAACTGGTGTACCTTTTCTGATGCAAACTATATTTACATGTGACCAGTACTCTATTGCCTCAGGGAGAAACATTTCCAGTATGAATAACTGATGCAAAATGAAAATCAGGCTATTAATTGTATCATTTCTCCCTTTTATTAGAGAAATGTATTAAAATCCTTCAGCATTTAAGATTTAAACTCCTTCAACTCCATGTTGGCCTTGGGATAAAATCCATGCCACTTGGCAAGGCCTGTTAGGCTCTCCTTGTCGTCTCCCACTACTCTAGGACTTGAGTTAGGGCCGGCGTAGAGGAAGGACATCTGAGATGCAGCCAGGGTGAACTGGGATGTGTGAGCTATGAATATGGGAAAGGAAACTCACATTTGTTCAAATCACACTATATTGCCAGCAATATGCTAAATACTTTATTTCACATTAAAATAATGTGTGTGGAACATCTATTATTTGTCCACCTCATGAACCAAATGAGGGATCTAGCCAAGAAAATATTTGGGGAGTTATATTCCAGGCAGAGAAGCCAGCTAACACAAAAGTCCTTAAGTGAGAAGGAAGTTGGTATATTCCAGTAACACTGTCACTGGAGCAGAAGTGGACAAGGAAACATGAGGTAGAATGTTAGATCAGAAAGTTTCCTGGGGAATTTGTAGTCCATATTAAAGACTTCTCATTTCCATTTAAGTGTGACTGGGAAATAGAGTGTTGAGCAGTAAAGAGACATGATGTAATATATATGATAAACATATGTGATTCTGGCTACTGTGTGGTAAACAGACTGTAAGGGACAGGAAAAAAATTAGAGAAAATTAGAGAAACAATTTTGATAACCATTAGGATGGTGAGAAATCATTGAATTTGTGGGGGTTTTTTTTAATGTAGAAGCAGTAGATTGCTGATGGATTGAACGGCAGTGGAGTGGATTGAAAGAAAATTTTCTCGGTAGTTCGGGCATAAGATGACAAGGTCTTGACCTAGTGTGGAGTTCCAGTTACCATGATAGCTCAGTAACAGATTACCCCAAGATGTACTGGTGTGAAACAGTCATTTATTATGCTTATGAATTCTGTGGGCCAGAAATTCCAACAGCACACAACAGGGGCGACTTGTTCCTCCTCATAGGACGTAGAGGGGACCTCAGCCGGAGGACCTGAAGGCTGGCAGCTGGAATCAGCTAGAGCCACATTCATCCACACATCCAGAGGGTGATTCTAAGTTGGTTGTAGGTTAATTTTTTAGATTAAAATTAATACCTATTCTAAGAATAAAATGATTTTATTATATTTTACCGGTGATGGGGCTTTTTCTTCACTTTGCTTCAAATGTTGGACTTTCATGAGAATATATAAAAGATTGCCGCTGATTTGGAAGTACCAGACATGGACAAGAGAGCTGATTGTAGAATTGCTGCTTGAGTATCTGTGTTAAACCTTATTCCAAAATCTTTGCAGCCGAGAATGACTATTCATTTATTACCCTCAGAGTCAAGGTGTATAGGTGGACAATTCCAATCTCAAGTTATCCATCCATTGGCTAATTGAAATAAATTGACTGAGGCCAATGTATGTGATAGGTTCATTTATTTCACATTACACATTAGTGATTTTTAGAAGTGCACATTTGTGTGCCAACCCAGACATCAGGATAGAAACATGCCTCTCATTAACGTCTCCCCAACATATACAGTCACGTCAATCCATTCTCTCAGCACCCTGCCCTTGTATGCAGTCAAAGTTCCATCAACTCTATCTCCTAAATATATCTCAAAACTTTCCCCTCTATTCCATATCCCAAGGCCAGCGGCTTAGTTCAGAATTGTTGTGCAAAATCCTCCAAACCATCTTCTATATTGGCCTCTGTGAATCCCTCCTTCTTTCACATTGCTGTTAGAGTAATCAATCTAAATTGAGAACCATGCCGTGTATGTACAATGATTATGAGAAAAATCTAAATTATTTATATGGTGGTGCATGATGCCTTTTATGATCAGTCCATGGATTAGAAAGTGACTAGATGTAACCTGAGTCTAAATAGAATTCCAATTTTAACTTAAAAGACTTTTGGCCATTGGAAGTCACCCCTATTTAACTTGAAGTGTCAAATTAACTTCTCTTAGTGCTTTATCAGGGAGTGATAGTTGAGCTAAACTTGCATATAGGTTTAAAAAATTCTGTCAGTCTTCAATATAAATACTTGCATATCGTGATTTGGGATTTAATTTAATTTACAGATTTTGTTAAGTATTCATAACCCATATATAATAGTTTAGATGACACAATTCATCTGGCAAGGTATTTTTTTAAATCTATGAGGTTGATGATCTTGACTTCTGTATTTGGCTTTCACCTTGACAGTCCTTATTTCCCACAGTTTCATAATATGCATATGGTTACTTACCTTCGAGATGCTTTTGAACTGCCTCTGTTTTGGGGGTTCTTTATTTTTAAAAGAAGCCTTAAGTCGTAGAGTTTACATAATTATACAGAGCCTTCTGACTAGAGATTAACTGAATATAGCAATGGCAAAGCCAATCAAAAGATTATAGTATCCAGGAAACAACTGTGCCATTTTCGTTTATATTTTGAATTTTAAGGCAGAATAAATTATTTCTTAACAGTAACATATATTGTCCTTCATGAGACCTTGACTTTAAAAGTTAATAAAAGCACTCCCATCCACATCCATAGTTAGTTGCTGCAGAAAGACAGATATTCTTACCAACAAAAGAAACATTCATTTCCAAAAACCGCATATAAATATTTTACACAGTTACCTAATTTTCTCAAAGTTTAAATTGATTATAAATAGTTTATGTGCTTTTTCTGTATCTGAAACCTGCAGAACTCTAATGAAATCTTGCCTAAGCCGCCTTCACTACACCAAACGTGATGCACAGTACAGCAGTGCCCCCTAGAGGTAGACGACTGTACAAATTAACAGTTTTGAGTTGTTTTGTTTGATTAGAATTTCAGAAGCAGTGATTAATTTCAGAAGCAGGCTGTGTTTCCTGTAATCTAGAGAATAATGCAGTGATAACTAGAGAATCATATTCATGGTTCATGGGGTTTTATTATATTTAAAATGTCCTTCTATAGCTCTATTGTTCACAGTGTCGTGTACAAATAGGGCTATCGGTACGAATTTACATAGGGTTTTCCCTGAAGCATATGATTTAGATTTTTCTGCATTCCCAGTTAGGAATGAAGTCACACATCTACAAGGCTAACTTAAATGGTCTTAAGCACCTTTACAGTATTTATAATGTATTATAAATATCTTGTAAATAGCCCATTCCAGAAGTCATAAGCATAATAGAATCTTTAAGCTGGAAAACAGCTTAGAGATCATCTAGGGCAACTAGCTGATTTCCTCATCTGGGTGAGGATAAGATGCCTGCCTGCAATCAAACAATCTGGTTCACGATAAAACCAAAGCAGTATGTTTGCGCTCAGGACAATCTTGCACTAAAAGTGCTAATGCCAATCTTGCACTTGATAATGCATTCATTTATATCAATAATGATGTGTGCCTTCCTGATTTCTTTACTGCATACTTCTCACTGTTGAAGAACAAACCCTTTCAACATTTCTACCAACAGGTACGTCATTTTAAATAAACTGCAAATTACACATGAGGGAGAAATAATTTGATTTGTATAACTTCTAGAAACTAGAAGAATGTCATAATTGGGGAAAATATTGTAAATCTTTTCGTTCTCTGCATACTGCTGCATCCACTGGATCATACCCCAGTTTCTAGAGCCCCAGAGAAATAACCAAAGCAAGTAAGTGATTAAATCTGGGCCCAAAGAACTTCAATTCTTCAATTGATACAGCTGTAAAACATGAACTATAGTCTGAAAAATGTGAGTCTTCAGATCTTGATATAGAAATACAAGCCACTTAGATTGTAGAGAGAGAAAGAATGAAGAGAAGAAAGACAGAGACAAGAAGGACAAAAGATGAAGGAGGGACAACTCTCTCAGCTGTGGTGGGAGAGAGTAAGTTGAATCTAGTAAAGAACAAAGATTCTTCTCCTTTGGTATTGTCATCCCCGTGGAATGATTAGTACCTGGAAAAATAAACAACCACCCATCCCGCCTTGTCCTGCCTGTAAGTACAGTAACGTGTACCTGGAGGTCAGATACTCGCAAGCCGTAGGAAATGCAGCTGGGAGCCATGTCCCTGTCCTCTTTCCTAAGGCAGTGGGCCCTCCTGTACCCCTGTCCCTACAGGCAGAGAGAGAGGCCTCTAGTGGAGGGTGGGAAACAGCTGTAGTAAATAGGAATTTGGAAATGTTCATATAGATGGCCTTTTTCCCTCAACTCGGACTATAAATTTTCTGTTAAGGATAAAAAAAAGACATCTATTTGTTTGGGCTCCAGGCTGATGTAAGCTTCATGCTTGTGTTAAAATGCTATCTTTTCCCCTTGGGAATCAACAGTGTACATATCAAATATTCTTCTTGCAGAGCAAAACCAGAAGCCTTTTTCATAACACCATCTCAAGTCATCAATGTTTCTTTATATTTAGTGTGTTTTTAAAAGCAAAAGCTAATAAATGTATATGCAGTCATAGGTAGTGTTGTTTATTGTTTTGATTTTGCTAAAAGCAAAACCAAAAATGAAGTTTTAAGTATAAGTTAATAGGAAGGTTAAAAGGCAAACATAAAAGGCTGGAAGATGGCAGCAGATTGTTAGAAACTTGTTTCTGCAATAGTGAAGATTTGCTAGAGAAGGATTTGGGCCAGCTGGACTATGCTAAACCTGACAAATCTGAAGGCAGAGTATTGTTAAAAATAAAATTTTAAAAGAGCAATCAGGGCATAACCTTTTGGTATACAAATTGTCAAGACTAATTTGAACTTTGGGGTAGTAAAATATTTTAATGGTGTGTCTTTTTTTGGTTTCTAAATTATAACAAACAGTTTCATTGTTTTCCTTGGGTTGGACTTAAGGAGTTTTCTTATGAAAATAAAGAGATCCCACAAATCTAAAACTCCTCAGTTCTAGTGTTTTACATAAAATTAAAAGGCAGAATGATAATTGTCATATTCTTAGACCTTATAAAGTACATTTTTTCAAATAAGAATGAATAATTTCATTGTGAAAAAGCTTCTTAAAAATATTTGATTGAAAGACATATTACTAATATACAATCTTGCTCATATTCCAAAAAGCGTAATACAATACAGATGTGTTCACCTGTGAGTGTAACACACTGCAGATGACATTCATGAATCGGTGGGGTACCCAGCAGCAGTAGAGCTGAGCAGCCCACCTCATTCAGAAACGCTCTCTGAAGGATCTTTGACAGGTAGTCAGCCAGGCTCTACTTAAAGATTTGGTGTGGATTTTACTACCCCATAAGCAGCCAATTACATTTCTCAATTACCGTAAGAGCTACAACGCTGTTATGCTGAAATCTCCAACTATGGCTTCTCTGATTTAGTGTGATTGTTTTTGCATATACCAGCCTTTCAGTTTCTGAAGGATTATTAGGCCTGTACTAAATATTTTCAAGCTGGATATCAACAGTTCTCATTCTCACATAATATGATTTCTGGACATTCTGTCCTTTTTCTTCCTCTAGGCTTGATGTAGTTTTTATCATTTATTATTTAGTTTTGGCCCCCAGAATCAAACTGTTTCAAATGTGATCTGAAAAAGACGGATTAGAATGGATGCTGTTTTCTCAGAATTCAGGCTGAGATTGCATTAGAGTATCTGAGTCAGTCCAAACACTGCTTCCCCATTCTCCTTGATTATTCAAGTATTTGGATATTTGTATCCACAAGTTGTTTCAGTACCTCGAGGGATATTTGACTGGCACTTCAATTCTGCTTTATGGTGTATGGAATAAACTTTCCATTTGCAAATCATTCTCCATGAAAGGTAGAAGTTGTGTAATTGTATTTTCTTTCTGGAATCCACTAATGTTACCTCATCTACTCAGTCACTGGGCTAGCTCTTCCGTCTCTTTCTTCTTTCTCTATTTGTAGAAAATAAATCCTCTTACCCTCTTACACTATGAATAGTTTATGCTCTCAGCTCTTTCTGTGTTTGTACCTTAGAGGTTTATGTGACATTAGTGTGTGTGTACTTTGTAACTAGTTCTTCTTTGTACAGTCAAATTAATTTTCTTATTGGGATCATTTGAAACCGGGTTGTCAGACTGTTGGGGATCCCTCTATACATGATAATGTGGCTCATTCAGTCTCTCAGAATATTTTCATAATTCCCCATTCACTGAATTATTCTCCTTTATGGCTCCAATTTAAATCCAGAGTAGCAATTCCCTCCATTGCTCTTGGATTTATTTAATAATTAAAAATAATTATATGATTTTTAGGTTGAATTAAGGTAGACTATTTTGGGGTAGACTAAGTTTCAACTGTGATGAAACCAATTTTTATGGTAAAATTGGAATTAATGGGCAGAGTTGAGTAAAATGATAACAGAAATTCCAATTTATAACCCATTTATGCAGGGAAATGGTAAGGGTGAGGATGCCTTTCCAAGAACATATTCGACCTATATCTAATTATAGGAAGTCTTTCAAGGGTACAAAATTATATTGGTTGAATGCTTAGCTAAGTATTTTTAGAAGCTTAACCCTTATCCAACAATAAATCTCCAGCCTAGTAATCAAACTATCAACACAAAGTCAACACAGAACAAGTTCCAGGTGTATCTAAGGACCAGAGCTAACCTTAAAATATTCAGAAGGAAAGAAAACAATCTTTATTCTGATTATGCCAAGAGAGTAGAGGCATTTTCAAGGGCAATGTTGTATTAAAAAGATAAGAAGCCACAGTTCATTAAAAATTAACAGTACTGCAATTGAAATGTACCTATTAAAGTAATAAGCTTTAAAAGAAGAATGATAAATGTGTATTTGTCATTGGCTCTGATTCTATCAAACTGCAGACAATCTAGATTAGAAATTGAGTTTCCCCCAATCAAATGAAAATGTCCAGATCTAGATGTTTTTATGTACAGACTTATGCACATCCCACCATCCAGACATTTAAGAAATTAAACATAAATAAGTAAAATGTTAAAAACAAAATCCCATCAGAACTTAAAATATGGGTTAGCGCCCATTGCATATTACTTATTTCAAATAATATATGCAGATGTAATTTGGCTAAACCAAAAAAGAATGCTTCCTGTTGATATATATTTCTACTTTTCCCAAAACAAGTGTGAAATTGAGGGAAATAAATATAGAGAGTTATGGAAAAATCCATTACTAGCAACCAAGTTAGAGGGGCAAAGCTTTAAACCCTCCCCCCGGCAACGTTGCCAGAGGGATGGGGTATGCTTGATGGGATGTTCTGCAAGATCAGCAACTGGTTAAGGCCGGGGATGCAAAACTGGAAGAAAACAGCGGAGATTACGTCCACTACTCTTAGTTGCCTTTTTGCCTGAGCTCCTAATTGTCAAATGTTCTTAACTAGACATGTATTTATTCAATCATATCTTCATTTATTCAGTCAACACATAAGAGTTGAGCACCTACAATGATAAGGCACTGTGCTCATGGACATATCAGGATATAGCCTTGTGGATATGACCAGGCTCTTGTTCCCACTGGGTCTACATTTAGTGTAGCAGCAAAAGTGTAACTTAATGAAAACAATGCACTAACGTCGTAAAACAACTGGGGTTTAGGACTTACTTTGTATAGATCGATCAGCAGTGTTTTCCTTTAAACTGGAATTTTGAGCTGAAATCTGTCTTAAAAAAATGAAGATATTTATTTCTTTCCAAAATGAAAGAAAAGCTTGCACAAAAGCCTTGATGTGATCAAACTGGGCAAATTTGAAGTTCAGAAAGAAGATTAATGTAGAAGACGTGTAGGAAATGAAGTGGGGCGCGGACCAGAGGGAGCGTGCAGAGCCAGATCATGTAGGCCCTGGCAGTTAATATCTGTAGACAGTCCTTAAGCAGGGGAACCATTTTCTGATACGTGTTTATTTTAAATTACTGGACATGAGTGGAAAGATTGTGATCTGGAGGGACGATGTCTGGAAGCAGGAGTAAATTGTGAGAAACACAGAGAGGAATCTGCTGGCCACCAGTGCCTGAAATCCAGTCAAACGGCAACAAAGTGTCTTCATAAAAGGAAATACCCTGATCCCACCAAAAAGCCACAAAGACTTTAGGGTTGAACAACTTGAGATTATATAAAAATGGTTGTAGTTGGTTGTAGAAGAAATAAATTGAATTCTGAAGTCTGCTTTCCCATCAGGAAAGGGCGTTTTTCAAATTGTTCAATGCTTTGTTGCTTTCAACAAAAATAGAGGACATGCAAACAGACTTTCCCAGCGGCAAAGGCCAATGACCATAGCTCAGCCCAGCTTGACTAAGATAACCGAATAATGCACTGAAAATATAATTTAGTATCTGTGAAACTTCACAGTAGTTAAGGGAAGAACTTAACGGTGCTAATAAACGAGAAAGGGGCTTTAATTAGAATATGCCCATACAACCTCAGGAAAATAGAACTCAGAAGAACTGGGACCTTACAAAATGAATAAATTAAAACATAAAATCTACACAAGCGTATACAAAACTCTCCAGGGGGAAAATACACAGTCACTTGAGGAGAGCTTTAGAAGAAACGGGAGGGGGAACACATTGAAGACAGACCCAAGAAGGATAAGATTTCAGATAACCACTTTGAACTAACCCACAATGAAATTAAAGGAAATATAGCCTTTATGAGAAAGGAAAGGATAGGATAAGATAATGGAATTTAAAATTAAATTAAAACTTAACACGTGTGACCATCTCTATAGACACTAAGTGTATTCAATAAAATTAGACATCTAGCTATGATAAAAAGACTTAGCGAACTGGTTGTAAAAGGAACCTGATAAGCAACATGTAGAAACAGACAGACACAGAGTAAGCAATGGGGAAACGATAACTTTTCACCACTTCTATGCATCGTGGTGGTGGAATTCCTAGCTAGTGTAGTAAGACAAAAAGAAAAAAATGGAGTTATATGGATTTGCCTAGAAGAAACAGAACTCACGGATTCGTCTTACAGAAAACTTCAAAAAATATACAGAAATATTAGTTTACTGAAGATCAGTATTTGAAAATCTACAGCATTTCTACATATTAGAACTTAAATTTTATAAAATGCAATTTAAATATCATTTATAAATATATAAAACAACTATAAGTATTTATTATATAAATATTATAAGTATTACATAAATAAGTGTAAGTATGATAAAGTATATAATAAATAAGAAAAAATGTATAATATATGTATGAGGAGAAGTATAAAGCTTTATTTAAATATGTTAAAGAAGGTAAGAGAATAGTGTGTTCTTGAATAGGGATATTTAATATAATAAAGATGTCTATTCTCCTCCAAATGTATACATAATAATAATAATAATACACATATTGTTAAATATATATTCAATACAATTCCGGTCAAAATCCCAAAGGGTTTCTAGTTCTTTTGGAGAAGAAAAACAGAGTGAATTGCTCTTCTAAATATGAAGACTTATTACAAAATTTACAGTAATGTAGAATGCATGGTACCATGTGTAGTGTCAGTATAGGAATAGCAACACAGAACAATGGAAAAATAGATGGGCATGAATTACTAAAGGATGCTGAGAAATTGATTATCCTAATGAGGAAAAAAACCCCACAAAATTTGATCTCACTGTACACAAAAATCAATTCTGGTTGAATTAAATCGCTAAGAAAAATAAAGTTGTAAAGCTTAGGGAATACGTATAGCATTCCAAGACTTCAGGGTAAGGAAAGCAAACATTTACAGCTTAAGGGAGACCCCAAATCTTTAACATAAATTTTAAAAATCGGTGAATTTGATTATACTACAATTGAGAATGTTTACTTCTCAAAAGACTGTATACAGAAAATTATAAAACAAGCCACAATTTGTAGAACATATTTGCAACATATGAAAATAAGTAGCTATTTCCCAGAGGTTTTAAAGTCAGATGCAAATTAATGGGATGTCAGGAAGGGGAAAATTCTCTCCTTCCCTCCTTGATTCCTTTGCCTGGTCAAATAATTAAAATGACATAAGACAGATTAACAGGAGAAAATCAAATTTAATTCTGTAGACACAGGAACTCCACATTAACATGAGAGATTACAAAGATAGTTAGGCAAAATGAGGTATATATGTCCTTCTGGACTAAGGAGAAGGGGGTAAGGGTCTGGGATTTCAAAGGAAAGGAAGAAAATTTACAGGAAGAATGAAAAGAGTCAATGTTTGGTAAACAAATGTTTGCTGGGCCATCCAGAAACAAGGGGACACAGAGAGGACTTTGTTTAAACAAGGTTTGCTAGGTTCCTCCCTGTGGGCCATCCCTAGTTCATGACATACTATAGTTCCCTAGGGTGATAACTCCTTCCTTGAACACGTCCTCTATCTAAATTCTTTTTAGACAGTTAGGGGGAAGGTCAAAGGTTCTCCTGAGTCTTTTGGGCCTTGATTGTTTTTAGTTCAAAATAATCTGCATGCCAGAGGGGTACATCTTGGGGTGACTTGTTCTGAAGGCCTACAATGACAACCCAACAGAAAAAGTGGCCAAAGGATGTATGAACAGATGCAAATTAAAGTCACAATTAGGTCTGTCATACACACACTAGATAGGCAAAAATTTTAAAAGTTTAACAATAAGAAGTGTTGATAAGGATAAAGAGTAACAGTAGCTCATATACTACTAGTAGAAAAGTAAAACCTCCTTATTGTATAAAGTTGCATCCATGTATATATTCTAGAACTAAATTCCACATCTTGCTCTTGTATGTAACCACCAGGAAACATATACAAGAATGTTTCTAAGGTCATTGTTCACAGCTCCATAAAAATGAAACAACCCAAATTTCTGTCAACACTAGTAGAGAAAAAGAGTAAGTTAACACAATGTTATAGAGTGCCGGAACTGAGTGAACTGGGCATAAGCATGTCAATGTGGATGAATCCTAGAAATGATATTGATTGAAAATAAGCAAGCCATAAGTGAATAATACAGTATACATTTATTTTTTTATAAATGTTAAAAACGAATAAAACTAAGTATTATGTTGTTTAGATTAGGATCAAAACATAAGTGGAAAAATATAAAGGAAAGTAAGGAGAAATTCAGGATAGGGAATACTTTGTGGAGGGGTGTGAGGTGCAGGCTGGGGCTGAGGAAAGGCACAGAGCAAACGCCATTGCTGCTGATGCTCTGTTAATATTAAGTCATTAGCAGGCTCACTGTTTCATTTTTGTCCTGTAAAAGTTAAATACACATTGCATATTGACATGTAGCTCTATTCTTTATCATTACAAGTTATATAATACTTGACTACTTTGCCACTTGGTGTTTCAATAGTGTGTATTAATTATCATATAAATCTGCATCATTTTTGTTAAATTCTACTAGTCAGTTACATGGATTTGACTAACAATTTATTCACACTTTTAATTTTTATATTAGGCAGTTAGATTAGATAAATGTTCTTCCTCTTACCTCTGAATACTCCCCATGAATGTGTAACTCTAAGGTCTGCAGGGGCAAAAAGTGCCTCCATCTTCGCCATTGTCTCCTCGTCACCTTGCCCAGTGATTGGTACTGAACTTCAGAAAGTTATGAGTACATACACGATGTATTACATGTGCAAGCCACTCTCTTGACTAGAACTCACAAATGCTCTAAAATGGAAGACACAAAGCACAGTGTTCACTTTGCTGCAGTCAACCAAACACGTGGAGTGGCCCATGGGAAACCACATCAATAGCACTGTTACTCTATTTCAAAATGGTCGAATTGAGAATAAAAGTGTAAAGCTATATCGAAGTCAGGAGTTGTAATAACTACTAAGGCTATATTTGGTGCTGCTCAATCACTATTTATCCAATAAACCAGATACCTAAGAATGATAGTTTAAATTAATTGCCTTGGAATAATTTTACTCAAAGTAGGATAATGTCATTCAATAAAGTAGGTTTTATTTTAAACCATTGTAAAAGATTTTAACAGATTTTATTTTAAAAAATGGAAATTATTTCTATTTTTCATTACAAAATCAAGACATGTTTGTTGTAACATATCCTGAATTGGACAATGTTAAAAACTTGGTTTTATCTTGCATATATGTGTGTGTGTGTGTGTGTGTGTGTGTGTGTGTGTACTTTTGAATGTACTAAATATTTGATAATGTTAAAAGTAGAAAAATGTAACAAAGATCTGTTAGAGAAAATGATGTAGTGTAAAGAGAAAAACAATGCAATTTCAGAATTTAAGATAGTAAGAAACAGTGTAGAGTCAACAGTTAAGAAAAGTGAAGTGGTGCTGTAAAAATCTGTTGACTGACAGCAAATGTATATCTGTCTGACGTCTTATATATCCACCTACTAGCTTGACATCTGCACTTGGATGTTTATTAACAGAAATAAAATCAGAATTAGGACAGTCAATTTTGAAATTCAATTTTCATTTCTTTGATTATTTGGTTGCTTGGTTTTAGGTATCTTGCAAAAGTCAGGGATTACCAGTTTTTCCTTTCCAGGCTCTAAAAAAATTAATTAGTTCCCTTTAAAGCAGCAAGCTAGAATGAATCAGTCTAGGATTTTTCAACATGTTCCCTTTTTTTTCTACTTATATTTTATTCTATAATATAATCAGCCATAAATTGCACTGATTTCTCAGCCCCCAACATTTTATGGTATTTTGTTTGATTTCAATTGTCCATGATAATGTGAAACCATTCAGTCTCAGGTGGGGGAAGCAGTGAGGTTTCCTTGGTCAAGCTCTGTAATGAGCCGGCACCTACTTGAAAGAGGAACTCTTTCTGACCGTGATCCCACTGCCCTTTCGTAGTCCCGTTGACTGACCGTGATGAAGGTCAATTAGACACAATTGTACAATCAAAAATCACTCCCATTGTTCACATTAAATAAGTACAATGTTTATACGTCAATCATACCTCAATAGAACTGGGGGAAAAATGAGTTAGAACATTTTTCTCTTTTAGAACACTGAGAGAAATCACCAATTTTCTAATGGAAACTTCACATAATAAAAACCATACATGTTTTTTCAGCCAGAGGGAGATATATGAATATTGTAGAATCCTTTCATTTTCTTTTTGTTAAATCCGATATCAATTATCTTCTGGAAACAGCTGTCAGTGACTGCATTCCCACCTAGGGGCAATGGAGAGTATTAATCAATTCCCTGTCTTCCCAAGAGAAGGAAGAACTAAACCATGGCAAATCTCCAAATGTAGTCTCCTCAGCCTAAAAGGAGGATTGTCTAAGCATCCCCTCACACGTGTCCCATTTTTGGAAACAGCACTCCAAGTTATTCAATCGCTTGGGGTAGAATTCTAAAGCAATTCATAATTCCTCTGCCCTGGAGTGTATACACCAGAAAGGGGAGGTCTGGCTCTGGGTTGATTAATTTGCAGATCAAAAGCATGCTCCTGACTGAGTTTTTCTACTGTCTCTAAGAATTGGCTAGCCCTGGAGGCGCAGTCTCTCCCCAGCCAGAAATGTTTTTAAATGTCAAATATCATAATATACGGAAAATAAAAATCATGATTAATACACTGTTCTTTTATGGTCTCATTTAATAACAGTTGCTGAAGACCTTTTCTTATCAACACATATAGATCTACTTCTATCTTCTTAACAACCACATAATATTTCATTTGATGGATATTCCATAATTTAATTATATTGCCATGGTGATGCATTTATTGGTTTTTTTTAGCTTTTTGCTAGGAAAAAATAATGCCACAATTAAAATATCACCCACTATATATTTGCATATAAGTACAAGTTCATCTGAAGGATAAACTCTTAAAAGTGGAAAGATATGTGCTTTTAAATAAAAAATCAATATTGGTAATTAACTAAATGCCAAAGAGAGTGACCAGTTCAATTCCCCCACCATCAATTGCGTTAGACATTAAGATTTTCTAAAACCTCACCATCAGTTTTTAAAATTAATCAATTTTTCAAATCTTGCCAATCAAATGTGCAGAAATTGCAAATATTAAATTATGAGTAAGAATGAGCTATTTTTCATGTTTGTAAGATAGTCATATTTCTTTTTCTGTTTCTCTGTGTTCTGACCTTTGGTTATTTTTTTCTTGGCTTATTGGTCGTTTATATTGATTCCTTGTGTCATATATATTGAAAATGTAAATTAAAGTTTTTATTTTATCAAATTTATTAACCCTTTACCTTTGGCTTCTGGTTTTGTGACTAGTTTCAAGAAGGTTTACCTTGTTCCAAGATTATTTTTAATGTCCATATAGTCTTTCTGTGCATCATAGTTTTATTGTATTTCTTACATTAAGGTCTTTAATTCCATAGGAATTCATTTTGCTGTAAGGAGGCATCTAGTGGGGATGCGAGGAGGAAAAGAATAGGGCTTGAATATAGTCCTTGGAGAGGCAGCTCTCAAGGATAATGGGAGAGAAAATGGCCATGGTGGACAGAACACAGGGATGGGAAGAGAGGTGAAGAAATAGGGGTGGCAGAAGTTGGTACGAAGGGAAAGAGATACTAGAGCGGGAGTAAGGGGCCCAGAGCCCAAGGGTAGCCCTCCTGTCAGGATCAGAGTCTGATGTCTGAGGAAGACATCTTTAACTGCTTTCCTGATAGGACATTGGCTCCATTGAATAGCAGTCCCATTATAACAGAGCATTTCAGATCTCCGGAGTGTTCTATTGTGATGTTAATTTCATGCAACATTTCCCCTCAAAAAATAAAAGGTGGGATAAATAAATTTCATGGGAGCATACAAAAAACCTTTATTTGACTAAATATCTTTAGGTTCTTCAGAAATTAAATGTGCAACATAAATAAAACAGCACTACATTTTTTTTCAGCAGCCCCAAGAGCACATTCTAAATAACTATTTGAAAACTGAATACTTAAAGCATGCAAAGTGTGACTGTTTTCGTCTTGTGCTTTCTTACACAGAAAACACAGCCTGTCAGCAAATGTTTTCTTACAAACATCCAGTATTACAGTGATAGCCTTTGGGGCCACTATTTACATCATTTTATCTTTACAGTGCTTTCAACCTCTTTGGCTGCTGTCAGTCTATTGTGCTACATCTAATGTGGTGGAGTTTCATTGAACACCCCAACACCTGGTTAAGAACTTCAGGTTAGTCCCGTCTGCTAGAGTGACGTGGCTGACTCTTCTGACAGATGTGATCACTAAGGCCTTGTTTAGAGCTGTATTCTGGATGAGTGAGGTTGCCACAAATCTAACCTCCACATAAGTAAAGTGTCACAGTGACATTTCATCCGATTTTGTCCTCAGCTGACTTGCCTTTTTTTTTTTAGCCACAACTGGGATTTAAGATCTTAAATCAGCATCAGTTCAGTAACACAATTTAAAAAGTGCTTTGTAATAATGGAACTGGAAACTCACTGAACTGAAGACAGTTCCACCCAGAGGAGTATAATTTTTGTTACACTTTTGCTGACTGATAAGACATTACTTACTTTGTTGTGGTTTTTTTTAAGCTAAGTACTCTTGACTGTTTTGCTTTTCAACCAGAAAACTTGGCTAACCTCTCACTCAAACTTAAAACACTGCTACTTGAGTGTTACCTATGTATTAATACCAAGCTAGAGCTCAATCATATTTTAATTAAAATAACCATGCACTAATGAATTGAGTATTTAGTATCTACATGTTATGAACTTACAATTTTGAGAGATAAAATTAGAAATTGAATTAGATAATGCAAGCTGATTATCTTAGTGTTTTATCAACTCTTTGTAACTCTTTGTTCCCTCTTGATTCTCTTTTTAATATATAAACAGTTGAAACTTAGTATATTTGTAGTTCCTACAAAAGTGTGCAATTTCATGTTATTTTATTTAACACTGTTGTGTTAGATTCTTCTTTGCTAGGTTCTGGGAATGTAAAAATGAAAGTGATGTGATGCCTGTCCTCATATTTTCAAATATGGTAATAACTTAGCTGCTTCTAACTGGAAAGAGGGAGTGTGGGGTAGAGCAGAGGGGCACTGGATTAAATCAGAGTCTGTTTCAAGATGTTGCTCAGCAGTGTGCACAAGGTCATTCAGATCACATCAACTCCTAAATCTCTATTGTTTCATCTTAAAAGTAGGTATAACTTCCACTCTGCTAATTTTACAGGTTTTATTTTTGAGAATCAAATGAGATGATGGAAGTGAAAGCTATTACCATTGCATTTTCCGACTATTTACAAAGAAAAGTAGTACTACTACTTATGTTGAAATTGTAAGATACGTGTTCCAGAATGGGATATCCAAACTGCAGCTATGCACGTACTTTGGGAACCTGGAGCAACATATTATTTTAAAGTACTTAGGTATTTTTAAAAGAGAATCAGAGAGAACATGTTATTGCAAAGTGTTCATCACAAACTAAGAATCAGCTTGGTTTATCTACTAATTATTCATTACATATTTTGAAAAATACTTCTAACAATATGAGTCCCCGGATCAGAAAGCTATCCATACTCATAACTGTTTGAGTGAGTGATTAAATTGACCAGCAGGGAATGTGGAGGGTGAGAAGTTAGAGGGGAGGTATGGGCATAATTTTATAACTATTTAATTGTGCTGACTCCAAGAAATCTCCATCAAGGCAACACTTAAAATAAGAAGAGTTATTTTTTGGTGAATACCTACTATAATTTAGACATCATACTAAGCACTTTATGTACCAATCCCATTTATTCTCAGAACATCATTTTCAAATGTGGAATCCATTGTCAGAGAAGTTAATTAACTTACCAAAAGTCATACTGGTAATGAGAAGTACTCAGGTATGACAAATTTCAATGTACTTGTTTTTTTTAATTTTGTGATTCTGAAATACATCTTAGATAAATTTTACTTGATTTTTTTATTCTCAACTTCTGATCACTACCTGGTCAAAATAAGTTTCTCAAAGGAGATGAGGCCATACCATGTTCTAGAAATTATTCCCTAGATGTCTAGAAATCATGGAAATTTCAAGTTCAGGTCCAGGAGGAGCCCAAGAGGCTCCGTTCAAAGTCAAGAAAATTCAGCATCAGGTCAGAATACTTCACATGGTTTGAGTAATCAAGGTCTATTGTGATCAAGTCATATATACCCAAGGTTGAACTAGACTATATTTAGCTGTTTTATCAACATATCGTTGGCTTTTTCTTCCCAGCTCTCAATTTGTTGTGAAAAACTAGGACCTCTGCAGCCAGATATCTGTAATGGAAAGAAACAACTATTCTATGAAATGCATATTGGCATTTTTGTGATCTTATATGGCATGTGGTTATTATTAATCTCTGACATAAACCATCCTATTAAATTTTCCAAGATAATAAAGAATAAGAAAATAAAAATAACACCAATACTCTGTGGCTTAACTTTTGGGGGAAAAAATTAAATAACTCTAGGAGTTACAAAAGTGGAATGAGAAAAACCGTCAAATCAATTTTGCTTTGCCACAATCAAATGTTATAAAATATTTCTTGGTTTCTCCACTGTGATAGATTGGTTGTAAAATGTCCTTAGTTCATGAGCTCTCGCTGTATCCACGCCCTTGGCAATGTGACTTAGTAGCTCTTCCCGTCAAGAAGTGATATCTCATTTCCCACCCTTGAATTTGGCCTTGTGACTTGCTTTTGTCAATATTATGCAGCAGAAGTGACACAGTGCCAGCACTAAGCCTAAGCCTCGAGTGGTACTATACACTTCCATTGCTCTCTTGAATCCCCTGTGACTATCCTGTAAAACCAGTACTGCTAGCCTGCTGGGCAATGAAAGAACACTTGCCTCAGAAATGAGGCATATTAGGTCGTTTGAACCTAACAACAGAAGCAGCAGAAGCAGCAGCTGCCTGATGAAACTTGACTAAGCTTTGGTGAGACAAATGCTGCCTAGCTGAGCCCGGTCCAGATAACCAACCTGCAGAACTGTGAGCTGAGTAAAAGTGTGTTGTTTTGGAATGGTTTGTTGCATGGCATTAGCTAACTAATACATTCACTATTAACTAGTTTAGGGTCAAAAGGTTCCATTTGAACCTGAAAACTAGGCAGCCTTCCCATTACCATGCAGGCACCAATTTTTGAACACATTAGAGTACTGAATCTTCCATCCAATATATCTATACACTGAGAAGTTTTAGCTTTAACTATGCAACATGCAAATATGTAGATGTGGAAAGTAAGGATAAACTCTATCTTGGGAGCTACAGTTCTCCAAATTAAAGTGCTATGCTAAGGGTGAGGACAGGAAGATATTCATAACAGTGAGTATTGGAGGTTGTAGTTTTTACAACATCCTACCTTTATTCAAAAAAGGTGCTATCTCGGGGCCGCCCGGTGGCGCAGCGGTTTAGTCCGCGCTTGGCAGCCCAGGGTTCGCGGGTTCGGATCCCGGGCGCCCGCCGACGCACTGCCTGTCAGCCATGCTGTGGCGGCGTCCCATATAAAGTGGAGGAAGATGGGCACGGATGTTAGCCCAGGGCCAGTCTTCCTCAGCAAAAAGGGGAGGATTAGCAACGGATGTTAGCTCAGGGCTGGTCTTCCTCACAAAAAAAAAAAAAAAGGTGCTATCTCATTTGTCATAGAGCCACAATAGCAGAACAGTTTTTAGATCCTAAGTTTGGGGCTGGTACCTTTAGGCGTCACACTACCTTCTGGATCTATGTTTACGAAGAGACTGTTTTTCAAACCAACACGTCCATGGGCAGCGGTCAGAGACATGGGAAATCGTCATGTCCTGTTGGTTAGCAAGTCCTGAGGGTAGCCATGGCCTCCTTTGTTGGGGGATGAATATTGATAAATTAAAGACAGCAATAACAATATAACTTTCATGAAAAAATATTAAAAAGCAAGAGAAAACAAACATCATCTTGAAAGAGGAAGAGCGCCTCTATAATGGGGTCTACTAGAGGATTCAGGGGAAGTAATTTGTTAAATCAATTTCAAACAGTTATGAAAAAGGACGATAATGTCATAAGGAAAGAACAGGTTGGCTTAAAAGGACAAGAGGATGAGATAGAAAGTCAACAAGCTGAGATGAAAAGGGATCTAGATGAGATCAGACAGAATCGCAAAAACACTGAAATTGCAGAATTTTGAGTAAAATGCACATTAGATTGACTTAAGAAAGTTGGTGACTGGAGAAGATCAAATCAGTAAAGAAAATCCTTCAGACATGTCCCCAGAATGAGGGAAAAGGAAAAAGAGAAATTATAAGGGGATGATTGTAACAGTTAACATTTACTGAGCAATTACCCTTTGCCAGTTCTTTTTTAATCTGTACTATTAGATTACTTTTTTATCCTCACAGCAATCCCATGATGTTTGTCCTCTCATTTACTCTCATGACTTTATAGATAGGAAACTGAGGCAAAGAGAGTTCATGGAAGTTTCCCCCTGCTGTGGGACTTGTGAATAGTCTAACTAGAGTTTAAACCGAGACAGTCTGACTCCAGAAATCTTGCTGTTAGCACCAATATAATAATGTTGCCACTTTTTTCTGAAGAATCAAGACATTCAAAAGAAAACTTTCTGGTGCTGAAAAAAGGCTTGTGTAAGCAGATCAAAACAGTTCACCAGATTCTTGCAAAGTTAATGAAAAGAGAGTCATACCAGATAAGCCTTAGAAAAATTGTTCATATTGAAGGGATAAGTTTAGAACACTGTAAGAAGCCAGGTAGGAAACAGAACAGACAAAAAGAGGTTATCTTCAAGATAACAAACAGTATATGCCTTAGCATTTTTCTCTCCAACGTTAAATGCCCAAAGAAAACCAAACAAATCAAGGGGAAAAATGTGTCAAAACTCTCTGGCAAAGTTTCATTCGTGCATTAATGAAATAGAAATATAATCTTAAAAAGTATACTACTTATATAACACATGCTCAAAGATGTATACCCATCGACTAAAAATGAGCATTTCAAAGGAATTGTGCTAATGCTGAGTCATGTAAACATAAAATATACTATAATTATTATTATAAAAATGGATGCAAGTGACAAAAATAATCTAAAAATGAGTATACATAATATTAAAATAATTGAATAGTATTTAGGATTCCACAGCTCAGATTATATTTACAAATATAAGAAATGAAATGAGTCCTGTGTGTGGGTGTTGGGTTGGGAGTGGGAGAAAGCAGCAAAATTGCTTATACTGTAAAGGGAGAAATTATAAAATTCAAAATCACTTTTGAAATAAATGCAAACATCTTTTTTAAAGTGTTAGAAAATTGAAGTCCGAACGATATTGCAAATTTCATCTCACCTAAATGAGATTTATAAAATGATCAAGAATAACCTAAAATTGTTACCACACAAAGATGAGGTTCCTCTACCCAAGTCTTGTACAAAGACTTGAATAAATGGAGGGAAAATCTGCAGGGAAATTTAATATCATAAATATTCAAATCTTCCTAAATCAGTATAGATGGTTACATTAATCTAGCCAAAACTACAACAGTATTTTCATTTCAAAACTGAACACTAAGTAAAGGAATGCCTCCCTTCTTCCTCCTAATGCCATTATAGTTACCAAAGAAGCATAAAAACTACTCCATAACACAGCTGGAAAACTAAGAGGCACCAATGCCAGTTAGGAGTAAATTGACTTGTAAATGACATCAAACAAACAAACAGAACCACATGGCTAAAAAAAAAGATAGAAGTTTATTTAGCCTGTAAATATAAGTAGTACCTGGCTAGTATGGCAGCATCATGGACACCATGAATCCAGGCTCCTAACTTGGTGTTCTATCATCCACACGTGCCTCTTCCTCCAGGTGCTTTAAGATAACTAGCTGAACTCCAGCAATCCTAGCTTCATTCCGGCAAGCAGCAAGGTGAAAGAGATGAAGCAAATGCCTTCTCCATTAAAGAACACCCACCTCGCAGTGTTTCCCATCTTACTTCTTATATCTCATTGGCGAGAATTAGTCACGTTGGAATACTTAACATCCAGAAAGGCTGAGAAATACCATCTTTACTTTAGATAGCTGAATGCCCCAGTAGATAGGGGTTTCTGTTACTTAGGGGAAAAAAATCAGAGAAGACTATTAAGAGGAAACCTGCAATCTCTTCAACAGGCACATTAAGCAGATAAAATATTGAAATGCTTCTGGAATATATAAAGCAGATGAGTCGTTTGGTTTTTTGATGCAATAACAATAGAGGTGATAAATATAACTCTATCTGCAAAAGAGGGACTCGCTCTATCAAAAAAATTTCACCAGAGTTATACAGGCAAGGAAGAGTTTATTCAAGACTATTGCAATATGGGAGAGTGACTGAACTCAACTCTGCTGAGACAAAACGCAAACAGAAAGGTTTAAGCTCTGGAGTCAGCTAGTGGAAAAGTACTAAAGGGTGTTAAGGGGTTAATTGGTCAGTGTGATTAGGCCATCTATAATGGCTAATTGTGCTTATCTAAATTAGGTTCCTAACCTCCCACAGAGAATGGGAGACAGGGGCACCAACTTCCTTGATGATTACATTTCAAAGGATGTCTCCCAGGTCTCTGAGAAAGAAACTCCTGGATTGTAAAACTGGTAGGAGGCTGGGAGAAGATTTACATCTCAAAGAGACAGAGAAAGAGTTACAATAGTAAGTTTTCTAAAACAAATGCCCTAAGAAAATGGAGGTCAGAGGCCTATAGTCAGGAAGAAGCCAGTCTAAAGTTTAGTCCAACTGAGGGGAACATTAGGCTGTCTTGGTCATAACTATTCCAGATATAACTGGGCTGGGAGCAAGAGCAGGCAGTGTGGTAGTTGGTTGAGCAATTAATTATAGAGTGGGAAAATTGCTACCCCAGACTCTAGCTTTTATAATTTCTGCTTACAGTATTTGTTGCCCAGATATACCTGGAAGGGCAACTGTTGAAGTAAAGAGGAATCTGTGGTGGGTGACTCTCCTGGTGACTTTTTGGGCCTGAGAAAGAAATAGGATAAGCCCTGGGTAACTTCAAGTAGCTACAAAAAATGTGGGGGCTCTGTACTCAGAAGGCAGGCACCCAGAAGGATCACTTCTATTTGTTACATAAAATGCTATTACCATAAGCACAGACAAAGTCTAGGTCCAAATGACTCAGAGTGTTGATCAAAGAGAATTCCAGCCAGATATTTGACTGACAGAAGTACTGATATGGCAAATGGCTGAGGCAGTGCATTGGATGTTGAGTTAGGTGCCCAGGGGGGTGTGATATGGGGGAGATTATATAGGCAAATGTCTAGAAGCTTCCACTCATAAGTAGATAACTATAATGAGCTTTATATTAAAAATATTCCAGAATGTGAGCAGCCTAGAATTATTGAGACATTTCCTCACTGCTTTCTAAGTTATCTCTATGTAGCTTAAGGCAAGTGACTTAATATCTTGAGGTAAATGCTATTAGACTATTTTTTCTTTGTGTGATAATTGTGCTGACTTAGAAAAAAGGACAACGCTCATATTTTCCCATCTGGCATATGCTGCTATTAGGATCTGTTTTGCCTAAATTATGTAACCCTGGCTTCAAGAGTTACATTTTTTTCCTCATGTTTGTTTTCATTTATCCACCTTCTCCTCCGAGTTAGCATGACAAAGCACAAGGTCCTTTCTGTATTTGCATTAAACAAAGTGGAAATTTCTGTGACACATTTCCTCTCCAATTAGCAACCAATTGGTTTTAGTGTCATTCTCATTAGGCCAGCCTGGGGGTTCACTCTCCAGCTGCGTTAGTGCTCTGATGCTTTCCACTGCCAGAGATTTGCACTGAAGTGGATCAGAGTCCCCTCTACAACAAATTGACTTGTAACACCTGAAAATTAGAAATTTGAAATGGACAGCCTATTTCATACTGTCCCAGCATACTGTTAAATTCTTGCTTACTCTCAAATATAGCATTTGAATCTAATTTCTGCTGTAGAGGGAGAGGTGAAGCAGATTGATTGGAGGAAGGAATGAATACATGTAGCTTCTTAAGCTCCCATGTCATTCTTCAGCCTAAGAATACCAATGGTGTAACCACAGGCCCTCCAGGGCCAGTTCAACGGACCCTGTCTCATCAACAGAGTGCTTAAGAATTGCCTTTCAGAAAATCTGCAAAGTCATGTAGCCAGGGCATGTGCAAAAGAAGAAATCGTGACCTGAACCAATCTCGGAACAAAAGATCTTCCTGCCCATGGAACCCAAGGACTGGGACACAACTGGAACTTGAAAATTGGACCCTTATCAGAAGCAAGAGGTCCCTCATTCAGGAAGATCCAGTGTTAAAATTCCTTCCCCACCTCATCAAAAATGTTTAGAACCCTGTCATAATTGTTTAGAACCTTACCATAAATGCTTAAGCCCACCACTCAAGACCCGTCCCACCAGCGTTTCCACACACCAGCCTGTTCTCCCTAACCTCTTAAATTTTGCCCCAAATTCTGAATCGGGGAGACAGATCTGAGGGCTCATGCCCCTTGTCTCCCTGCAGATTAATCTTGCAGAGTAAAGGTGATCTCTTTTTCCAAAGGTTGATGCCATAATTAATTGGCTTGTTTATGCGCATTGGGCAGAGAACCCCAATTTTGTGTGGTAAAAATGGGCTTCCCATGCAGGGCTTCATGTCAAGATTCAGTACCAGTTTGAAGAGGGTAAGATGACAGTTTGAAAAATGACACTGAGTTCCAAAATTTTCCCTGATCCCTTCTACATGACAGAATCAGAATCCTTCCAGTCACCATTAAGTAAGGTCTCAGGAACCTGTATGTAGGGTTTCCTCTATCTTCCACGATGTAAAATTGGAATAGTGATCACTGTTGCTGTCATTGCTATCATCTTCATCATTACTGTCCATACCACTTATTGCAGGCCTGGGGTGTGAATATTCCTGGATAGCATTGTACCAAGTAGTAAATGACATGTCACCTGTCAATTTAGAATTGGAGAAGGGACATGGTAAACATAGTCCTAGCCAATGATACAGTTTGTGTCGTGTACCTGCTAGTGCACATACTTTGCTTGATGCTGGAGATACAAAGGTACGTAAGTTATGGGACTCATCTTCGTATTTACGGTTTAGAGAGAGAAATAGATACAAAGGAATAATTCCAATATCATGACATGCACTATAGGAACACAGAGGAGAGGTTTCAGTTCAGCTTGGAAACTGAGGCCAAGCTGCTCCTTGACAAATGTGTAAGGATAAATAGATAAAAATGGACAAAAAGGGAGTTACCTTTTATATACATAAAAGAGAAACAACCCTGCTAGAAAGCAGTTACCAACTCCTTAATAAGGAGAGAAATTCTGTAGGTAAGGATTTTTGAAAGCCTCAGAGAATAGATGGATCTCAAACCATAGAGATGGACATGTGGAGAGTTATAGGGAGGAAACTCTTGGAAAAACTGGATCCCCTAGAGCAAAAGCACAGAGTGTGGACCTGTTTGCCACATAATAAGTAGACATGTTTTGTTAGAGCAGAGTAAAGAATGCAGAAAATGTTTTGATGTCAATTACTTCTGTGGGTATTTTTATGTTTTATGTCACTAAATTCAATAGCTTACAAAATGTATAGTATTATCTATATGTGAGACATGAGAAAATTCAAGTCAGGATGTAAAGCCAAGGCGATCCACGGGCTCAGAGCCCTGTTTTGGATTTTTACGCTTTTAGAGGTAACTCCTGGCTGTTTGAACTTTATGACACTTGATTCTCCAGGGAATTAAGGATATTCACTGAGTGTTTGAAGCAGAGGAAGTTCTTGGCCTGTTTTAAAAATTAAATTTACTAAGCCTTGTCTTAGCAGTTGGAAGGAAAACTAAAGATTGTGAGAAGAGTTAGGAAGTTATTTCAATAGTCCAAATTGAGAGATTTAGGCCTAAATGGCAGAGAATAAAGAGCATGGAAAGAAATGATGAGAAAGAAAGACAAGCCAAAGATATCTCAACGTTTTTCAGTTTGAATGAATGAGAACAAAGAGTTAGCTTTGAAAGAAAAACAATGTGTTTTACGGAAAGAAGATAGATTTTGTTGACAAAATATCAGAAAGAAAACGGCCTAGAAGGGACAGGACATGGCACTGAATTCTGGAGAGCCGATGAAGGAGAGGTGGAATCTGGAATTTTCAGCTGAGAGAGAGATTCATTTCTTACCCCTATCCCTGATGCCACAATTTGCATGGCTCTCACTGTCCTGATCTGGCTCCATTGGGTACGTGCACCGAAGGCAGCATTTACCGTTAAGCCCATAAACAGTAGGTTCCGTTCCCACCCTGCCTTTCATTCCTTTGTGGTGGTTCATAATGGCAAATCTAATTACTACTGTTGCCATTGGTGGCCACGTGTGCTTCTCTGTGGATAGGCATCATATGGGCTCCTTAAAAACTTGGCCGCAGGACAGATGAACTCAAACTACTCAGTACAGTTAGTGGGGCTTACCTTTTCTTCTGCTTCTTTGTCTTTTTCCTTTTGGAGCTTAGCAATAAAAAGAACACTGGTGGGGCTGGAAGGAAATTGGAGCCAAATCCACAGGAGCCTCTTGAATAAAATATCAAGCGCTAGCTCCTCAGCGTAAGTGGTTTCCACACAGCCCTTCACTGGGAGACCCTGCTGTGCTGAGCCAAAGCGTCCAGTGAATTGGACATGCTTAGCCCTACGTCTGAGATCAGCCCTATGAGAAAGGTCCTAAAAGCAAACACATTTAAGCATGAGTAGATTTTCACTTTTCAGTTGTTTGTGTTTGACTGCCATGAAAGATTTAAATCACATATCTCAAATTTATGAAGGACAGATGAAGTATGTAGCGGAAAATTGTAAAACTGAATCTATTTGCAAAACTGAGTGAATTTAACATGAGAATAAATATAATTTCAAATTCTAAATGGAGGTAAATCTTTATCAAGATTAGGAGTATAAAGATCATATTCATGATACTTAGAGAAGTATTTAGGAGTATGTCATTTATAGTAGGTGATTCTCAGATTTTGATATGATAAAAATTAAAAGCATTCCACTATTGAGTTAGTAACTCTTACAGTCACACAGAGGAATATATAAAAAATGAATTTCTACTATTTATCTGGGAGACCGGTGAGCTTTTTTTTACTACATAGTGTGTATTAGTCATGGTTCTCCAGAGAAGCAGAACCAATAGGATATATATATATAGACATACAAGAGAAGATTTGTTATGGAAATTGGTTCAAGCCATTATGGATGCTGAGATATGCACGATCTGCTGTCTGCAAGCTGGAGAACCAGGAAAGCTGATGGTATAATTCAGTCCAAGTCCCAATGCCTGAGAACTGGGGGCCTGTTGGTATAAGTCCAAGAGTCTGAAGGCCTGAGAACCTGGAGCTTCAATGTCCAAGGGGAGGACAAAATGGATGTCCCACTTCAAGAAGAAAGAGAGAGAATTTTCCCTTCCTCTCCCTTTTTGTTCTATTAGGGCCCTCAACAGATTGGATGATGTAAGCTATATTGGTGAGGGTGGATCTTCTTTATTCAGTCTACTGATTCAAATGCTAATCTCTTCTGGAAAACTCTGTCTTAGTCCATTTAGGCTGCTATAAAACAATTTCCACAGACTGGCTAGCTTATAAACAACAGATATTTCTCACAGTTCTGGAGGTTGGGAAGTTCAGGATCCTGGCACTGGCCGATTCAGTGTTTGGTAGGGAGGGCTTCCTGCTTCATAGACAGCTCTCTTTCCACTGTGTCCTCACATGAGGGAAGGGGCTGGGGAGCTCTGTCGGGCCTCCTTGATAAAGGCACTAATCTCTTCATGAGGGCTCCGCTCTCATGGCAGAATCATGTCCCATAGGGCCCTCCTCCTAACACCATCACCTGGAGGGTGAGCATTTCAACATATGAATTTTGGGGGACACAAACATTCACACCATAGTATGGTAGTAGTATAGATACTTGTTAGAGGAGGAAATGAAGTCAGAAAATATAAAATTTTTCATGATAAATTTACATAATGGACAAACATTCTACCAAAGTGACCTACTTGCTATATTGTATGCATTAAGAACTTTTATATACACATGCACATATATACAAGCACAAACACATGTACACATGCACGTAAACATTTTACACACAAACACACTTGGCTATTAAAGTGGTATGATTGAATTAACTCTTATAATAGGTTAGGAAATGTTCCTTGAGGTGAAACAGTTGAATTAAAACAGCAATAGCGGGGGCTGCCCGGTGGCGCCGCGGTTTAGTCCGCGCTTGGCAGCCCGGGGTTCGCTGGTTCGGATCCCGGGCGCCCGCCGACGCACTGCCTGTCAGCCACGCCGTGGCGGCGTCCCATATAAAGTGGAGGAGGATGGGCACGGATGTTAGCCCAGGGCCAGTCTTCCTCAGCAAAAAGAGGAGGATTAGCAACGGATGTTAGCTCAGGGCTGGTCTTCCTCACAAAAAAAAAGAAAAAAAAAAAACAAAAAAACAGCAATAGCTCCTCTTTACTATATAAATGGTGAATGTTTATTTAATCCACTTAGGAAAAAATCAAAGTGCCATGAATAATTTTTAAAAGGCACAGAAAATCAAAAAGAATATTGTACATTAATTTGCATCACTAAATATTTTGCTACAAGTATTTCTTGTACAATGAATTTTACTTATCTGTTTAGTAGAAATATTAATAAAAAATAAAGAGAAAACTAGACAAAGGGAGAAAAGAAGGATATGATAATAGACAAACTGGATAAACGTCATCTCAGTTGAGGAAGTTTCTGGTGAAGATGTGACCATCTAATCATTTCAGGAACTCTTGTTTCCTCCCCTAGGTTTTAGGTTTTCTGCGAGAATAGGTCTCACTTCTCTTAACTCCCACACCTCCTGCTCGCAACATAGTTCATCATTGGCTGGTTTTTGCTTCTCCCACCTCTGCTGAAATTGCTGTCATCCTGGTCAACAGTGACAGCTTAAATGCTGAAAATAAGTGAGCGTGTTTCAAACCTCAATCCCTTCCATCTCTCCATACTTCATGCTTGATTTTTTGCATAATTCTCTCCAAGTTTTACTCTTGTTTGTTTTTGTTTGTTTGTTTGTTTTTGTGGGGAAGACCAGCCCTGAGCTAACATCTGTTGCCAATCCTCCCCTTTTTGCTGAGGAAGACTGGCCCTGGGCTAACATCCGTGCCCATCTTCCTCCACTTTATATGGGACACCGCCATGGCATGGCTGACAGGCAGTGCCGTCGGCGGGCGCCCGGGATCCGAACTCGCGAACCCCGGGCTGCCAAGCGCGGACTAAACCGCTGCGCCACCGGGCGGCCCCCAAGGCCTTTACAATATTTCTTTTGTGTCTTGATCCAGTCATCATTTACACCCATTTCCCTTAAATTTGAGAGTCTCCAAAATTTGCTCTTGGCCCTGTTTCCTTTTACTTCCTATACGTAATTTCATACATGTTCATATCTTCAATCAGTTCTGCAAGGTCATTTCCTCAGATAGGTGTACTGACAGGTGTATCAGTCATGGTCCAAACAGGAAATGGATGCATAGCACGTTACGACAATTCAAGCAGAATTTATTTACTAGGTGGCAATACTACAGGGGTGGATGGGGTGTGGTCGAAATCACTGTGTTTCTGATGGTGCAGAAACCCCAGTCAAGCAGCCAACAAGCTATTACCACCCACAGGGACAAGAGAGGGGGAGAATATGGAGGATCAGAAGCTTCCATCAAGGGAAGCAGCCAGTTTGATGTGACCTCAGAGAGGGGGATTCACAGGAATAGATATTACCCTAATTTCAGGCTCCTGCTAGGGCTTTCCATTGGGCCAAATAAATCAAGGCCAGAGAGCATAGGAACCGTGGTGATGTAGTTGGGTAGGTCAGTTTCCTGACATCGATCTTGGTGGAGCAAACTGGAGACTGATTCTGGAAGAGCAAACTGAAAGATCTGGTGTAGCGATAAAGACTGAACACAAGTATGTGCCTTTTTGTTATATTGCTGCTTCTTAACTACACAGACAGACACCAAACACACACACTCACGCTGTTTTCCAAACTAACATGTACTGCGAGATGTCATAAATCTTTTTAAATAATAGAATAGTAGTTTGAAAACATGGACACGGTGTTGCAAAAGAGAGTTATACAGAGAAGGCCAAATAATTGTTCAGTCAGGGTTTCCCAGGAGCAGAACCACGGTCAGCCACCAATTTCTAAAATCTGGCTTTCTTGTACCAGATTCCCTAGAGAACAGAATCTGAATTAAAAGTTTATGTGGAGTAGAGTCCCCAGAATGAAGGGGAAGGTAGAGTGAAGCAGAGAAAAATGAGGATAAATAGGAAGGGGTGTTTCACTGAGGGCACCACAACTTCATAACAGTCACAGCTGATTGCTCAGCCAGGTAGGACATCTTAAGAGAGGTTTATACACGCCGTCACATCAGAACTGCCTCTGGGGGGAGAAAGGAGATGAATTTATCCAGTGGCCCCCCTCTCTGCCCCTGCTAGGTAAAGTCCATCCCCTTGGGATTAACTCCCCTGCACATACAAGTAGCCTTGGCGGCCACTCCAGTTGGACTTGGGGCAAGCCAGAGCCCGGCTGTTCTGGGCTCAGGTGCAGTGGTCCCTCTAGAGGAGCTGTGTCATGTGAGGGATCATTCAGTTCAGACCTGTTGCTTCTTTAATGACATGAAAGCTGAAAAGACACTGGTGCTCGCCACAGTGGTCAGAAATCTTAAGGAAATACTTAAGACTGAGCAACTATTTGTGGTGATGGTTGTGGCATCAGCAGTGACCCAAGATCCTAATGATGGTGACATAAACAGTGCAAGCCTTTTTTAGCCATTCTCACAAGAAAGCTGAGATATAAAATATAATGCCTGTTTATTACTTACAACAAAAAATGTGACTTTCAAACATTTACGTTTAAATGGGCATATCATTCCACTTTGCATAAAATCTACAAACTCCTACAACAGCGTTTCTCAAGAGTTTCCGCTGTGTGCAAGTAAAGGCTGAGAAGAGTAAACAAATACTCACAAAGGTCTACTTTAAGAGCAGAGTCAAAGAAAATTTCATTAAAATGTTACATTTTATCTTAAGCCATGCAAATGTTAATTATTAATTAAACTATTTAAATGATACATTAATTGGCTTTCAGGACTATTGATGCTCCCAGAAACTACCCCATGTTTACCTCATGGGTTTCAGTATTTCTGGTGTATAGTTAAAAGCATTGACATATAGAATAAAGCCCGAGCATCTCAACATAATCAAGATCCTACACGTATATTCAACTATTTCACAAACACAATGCTATCACTGGTCAAGGGACTGAGTGGGCGCACAGAATACTTGAAGAGGGAAGAAACATATAAAACCTCTGAACTTACAGCTGAGATTCTAGGGGAAATATACAAATAAATAAGCTATTGCAGTCCTGGATGATAAGGCTTCTAGTAGACATACAGAGGATAAATATATAGGATGTATGTCTAAACTGGACTCGAGTGTCAGGCAAAGATTCCTAGAAGAACCAACCTCGAAGTGAAGACTTGAAGTACAAATAGGCACCAATCTGTGCAAGTAGAGCCAAGCAATGGAGGACAGACGGTTTGAAAGCTGAGACATTAGAGATGAGATTCCTCAGGAGGTAGAACAAGGAAGTCTCTGAATGTTCTAGAAGGGGAGTAACATGGTCAGGTTGACATTTTAACTGATCACCCTCACTGAGTTGTGGTGAATAAATTGACAGGATCAAAACTGGAGGCAAGGAAGCCAACGTGGTTGTTTTCGCAATCACCTAGGCAAGATGCAGTGATAGTAAAAAGCAGACTGAGTCTAGAGATATATGGAGATGAATTGAATAGATCCTGGTGATGCAGTGGATGTGTGGCCAAGGAAAAAGGAGTGAAAAGGGTTATGCTCAGGTTTCTAATTTGAGTTGGGGCCATATGGGAGAGCCATGCAGGAAAGAGGCCGAGGTCTAGGGGATGGAGAGGGTGCAAGCCTGGTGTCTGTGGGACACCCACAGGGAGTCGCAGAGTCGCATGCATGGCGCTGATCTGAAGCTCTAAAGAGAAATTGGGACTTTTCAACACTATGAGACAATGTTCAAAAGCTGGCATTTAAGAATATTCAAACTGTAATCCTATCACAATTTATGCTGACTTCCAAATCCATTCTCTTTAATGTACAAAATTTTCCATCTATAGCAACAATGGAAATATTTCACATTTTTTGACATGCTGTTTCTTCAGCATAGGCTAATCTTTGCCACCTGGGAATCTCTTCTCTATTCTTCAGGATTCAGATCAATTTACCTCTCTGAGAAGCCTTCTTAAGTTCTTGATGCAGACTTAATTTCTTCCTCCTCTGTGTTGTCATAGCACCTTTTTCCATTCTGAAACTTATCCTACCTTAAAGGTAAGGATCCATCAGTCTGACTCACCTCACCAAAGCTTCTTACTGGTGTCAGACCAGATAATCTTTGCACACTCACTACCTGGCACGTAGCAGGCACATAATGAATATTTATGGAATAGATGAACACACGCTACAATTTCTGCCAAACATAGTCATAATTGCAGTTTTATAGTAAGACAAATAGAGGACATGAATAATAAATGGAGTTTGACTTTGGGAGCACTTCCTATCTGCTTGCTTTCTGTACTAGAAGAGAAGTAACAACTATAAGAAATTAGTTCTTTACAATTTTTCTTACATTGTGCCTCAGTGTTGGTGCCACATATTTCTCCTTTAAAGTGACTCCCTCTTGGCATTTCTAAAGATATTTAACACACTCAGTAAAATAAGATCACCCATATAGATGTTAGTTACAACCCTAGTTTATTATTGGTTATTGACCACTGTTATACAGTAATTCTCTGAGGTCCATTTATTCTTACCTTGAATAGTCCCTGTAGTTCTCTGAGATATGATGTTAAAATTCATAGAGATTATGAAGTTGAGCCACTGAAAAGGTTATTAAACCTACGTTTCTTGAGATAAGCTGAAAGATTATAAAGACTATTTTTAAGGCGTCACATTTGAATGCATAGGATGTGACGGTGCATAGATTCTCTCTACTGTCCTGAGGATATTGCTGGTTAAAGCCGATTGCCCAGCTTCTCACAGACAACCCAGTAATAGATGTTCATACCAGACAAGGCTAAATCCATTCCTTCAGTAATATAATATCGCGTGTTAAAGAACAAGACGAGATAGACACTGCTGCTTTAATATCCGTGACTATCCTTTGCTTCAGCACCTTTTGATCTACTCATTTATTTTCTTGGGTCATCTAGAGTATTTTTGAAAAAGATTAATCTACACAAATAACTTAATGTTCTTTTCTATTCTACAGCTTGCATAAAGGAAAAATAGTATGCCAAACATTTCTAAAATTAATGAAAGATATAGCTCTATTGGGATCTTTCCTTGGAACTTAAGTGGAAATTGATTTAAGGCGCTGAATGCCTGAGCTTGTTCTGTGTAATACAATAGAATTTTAAGTAATGATTGTACATTTGCATTCCAGTTTAGTTTTTTGTGTGCATACTTTTCTAAGATTCCAAAACTAACTTATCAGGTTCTCCACATAGTCAGAAACCGATGACTGCTCTTTAAAGTAAGCTATCATGTTTTGAAAGTAAAACTATTGTGTCTAGTATTTTTCTTTAACCTTTTGAACTTTGAAACTAACATTTTTTTCCATCATTGCTTTAGCTATTTGTGGCTCTCTTTTATTAGGCCTAATATGTTAAAATAAATCTCTTAAATCATTCCCCTGATGCACGAGGCATTTGTAATAACTGGATGGTTTTCTCTTTAGAGAAATGATTGTATCCCCTTGGCCACGTTGCTTGCAGTTCTGCTGGCTGCCCCTGGGTGAATGATGACATCAAGGGTTGGGATTTCACGACCCAACTGAGCAAGAATGTAATGAAATGGATCACTGTTATTTGTAAAAGATATATTTTACTAACTTTTCATGCAAAGTGGTGATATAAGTTCATGTGCTCAAGTTTCTTCTCTCCTACATTGCCGAAGAAATACTTTTTTAAGTGAAAAAAATAAATCAGTTCCAGGAAAAGGGGATAGGTACTACAAGAAATTTCTGTAAGATATCAACCAGTTAGATCAAGATTGAGACAATTTTTGCCCAGCATGTAATTTATATCTTCCACTTCACTAAATGATATTATTCACTCAGTTATTTAAACCCCCAAACCTAAAATTCACCTATGCTTTTTTTCTCTCTCTGGGCTAGATATTCTCTGCTTCACTTCCAGATCTGCTCTCCATCTTTTTCCACCCCGTTTGGTACCCTGGGAGGCTGGGTTTTGTGGGCTGCAACTACCCAGCTCCCACTGGCCTCAGACTTCCAGTTGCGTGTGGCCAATGAGATGGTAGGACATTGAATGAATAGAAAGAGGAAGAGATCAAGTTGTCTATTCTCCATTCCCTCTCAGCTGCATATAAATTTGTGGTTGCTGCATTCCTTTCTCCAGGACCACAGCTCCCATCAGGTGGTCCTTCTCCTATACCTACATCTTTGTCCACAGTGTAGAAAGTATTTCATTTGCTTGCCCATTCAGGTCCAATGAGTAACCGATTCTATTCCTGGGGTGCTTCTCTATCTCTTGTTGATTCTCTTAAACTTCTCCAACTTGAAAACAGTCTCTTCAGTAAACTCACTCCAGTTGCCCTTTCTGAATGTGTGTCTGTTTCCTAATAGCCTCTGACTGATACACATCTCATATGAAATTGATCACAAAGTCCTTTTGGAAACCCAATGATGTGACTTTGTTAAATTAACACTTGTCGAGTAGAGCCTGGGGTGTTGGATGGTGAGCTGTGTTTCAACAAAAGACCACAATGGAACTGAAGTAGAGAAATTTATAAATCACAGGTCCTGGAGGAAGTACACTGCACACCTTGAGGGAAGGTCAAAGCAGGGTGCAGGCAGAGAGAGAAGCAGGACTTGGGGCACATGCCTTTATTAAGGTCTGTGGGGGAGTGCTCTGGAGTTCCAAGGCTAAGTCCAGATTGGTCAATTCAAACCAAAAAGAGCAGAGTTTTGGTAAGCTCCACAGGGTCTTATCTGAGGACACTCAAGGGGAAGGTGCTAGGAGGTGGGGGAGGTTGCTTACCACAAGGGCGGTTGTGGAGTCATATCAGGAACTTAGATTTACCTGTGAATCTGCCAGCTGTTATCTAGAGCATGCACTCATGGGAAGGGTGAGTGTCAGTTCCAGGAAGCTGCAGGCTGCTTGGCCACACAAAATAGATGCCAGGGCAGCAATATTATGGAACAGTTTAGCTAAACTCTCAACCCCATATTTCTCTCAAATCTCTCCACCTCTCTACATCCTCGATAACATTCTCTTGGTTCAAGTCCCAATCTGATTTTTTTTATTCCTATAATACTTCAGCTACTTCCAGCTACTTCTCTTTTACAAACCATTCTCCACACTAAATCCAGAATGGTAGTTCCAAAACAGACATGGGTTATTAGTTTCCTGCATAAAAGCCTTCAATGACTCCACATTTCCTTAAAACATGGCCAACAAGTCTGCCCATAATCCAGCCCCTGCCTGTCTCCCAAGACTCGCCTATATTGGCACACATACACACCACACACGCATGCACACACACTCTATAGCTTTCTCCATGCCAAACCGTTTGCAATTCCCTTCACATATTTTCTCTTTCCTTTGGGTCTTTAAATGTGCAATATTCTCTGACAGCGTTCTGAGTGCCCTTCCCAACACCGCAGACTTCTTTGCCCAGCCTTCTTCTCTAGCCAGTTCCTAGTGGTCTTTTAAGACTCAGCTGTAGACCTCTTAAGGAAGGCTTTCCTAATAGTTTGTGCTCTACTATCTTCCCATAGCATCTATCCACAACCCTGTCCTTGGTATGTCCCCTCTTGTACCCTGCCAGGAGTGTAAAAATTTTGAAAAGTTTTAGTTCAAGGATCCAACTATGTGGATTCAAATTCATTTTCACCACATATTTGCCTTGTGACCTTGAGCACGTTAAAAGTGCGTACCTCTGTTTTATTGTCTGTGAATTTAGGAAAATAAAAATAGTCATGTTTTTATATTCTTGTGAGAATTAAATTATGTTAGCATATTTGAAATATTTAGAGCAGTGCTAGGTTTACAGTTAGCATTCAATGCATTATGAAGTTTTGCAATTGCTTGATTTTTTTTCTCAACCCCACAAGACTGAAAGCTCATAAAAGGGAGGGCCTAGGTTCTACTGATCACAACACAGTCTTGATTAATAAGTTTCTGGTGCATAAAGAGAACTCCATTACTCCTTTTAGGTTGAATAAATAAACAAATGAATTATGTACAGTGAATTCTAGATTGATTGACATGCCTTCTCTCTTGGCCCATCTTCGTTTTTCAAATCCTGATTGGTAGTGTCTAGATCTAGATTCCTTAAGGGAGTCCTTTCTGTGAAATAAATTCTCTGGGGTTCCTATGCACCTGAGAAAGTTCCTCTCTTCCTGGAAGACTAGAAGACAAATTTGCGTTTGTCTTTGCCAGTACGCGTGTTCTTATGGCTGGGGTTACGTACGTGACTTCAGTCATGACACCTTGATTGTTGACTTGTCTTTCTCTAATTTGGATGCACTTTCCAGGCAATAAGTAATCACACATTTTTAATCCTGGCTGATATTTTAGAATATTATTTTTTCCTGTAAGTTTTATGTTAATTTGGAAGTATTCCAGAGTAGTATCTGTTCATAATGGAGAGAATAAATTAAATTTAATGAATATAATAAATGTTCCCTTTGGACATAAAACACTTACTGAAAATGCTGCATATTTATATATTTCTTACTTTCCATAGTGGAAAGGTTTTTAAACTTCAATGATTTCTAAATCAAAATGTAGCCATTAAGTAAAAATATGCTCTTAGTCAAAAATACTGTTTTTATGAATATGTCATTTTAAATTTAAGATTTAAAAAAATCTCAAAATCATAAATACTACCAGCACTAGAATATGAATTTGTAGCTTTCTCTAAGGATTCATGGCATCGAGTTCAGTTTCCATAATGATCCATTATTTTATATTTAAAAATGATTTGCTCCTTTTTATATCATATCTCAGAATACATCTTTGGACTAGAAGATTTATAAAGTCAAAAAATAGATCTTTAACAATTACTATATGTCAGAACTATGTGAAATACTGATTGCTTAAGTAAGTAAATAAATAAGTGAGGTTGCTTTAAAGTTTTAAGTCCTAAAAAAGGAGATAATCATAGAAAAATAATTAAGCATTCTATGGTACATACAAAATAATAATAAGCATTTTCTGAAGATTATAAACTGTACACACATATCTAAATTTACTCTCATCTAGAACCTATAGAAAATACAAAAACATAAAGACACACACACACACATACATATACACGTGCTACATTCATATATACTAGTGTTGAAAAACAATAAAAGATTTCTTTAACAGACATGCATTTTGAGAAATTCTGGAAAGATTAAAGAAAAAACAGTGACTTCCATTTTGGGTAGTGTGGCAGCTGAACAAACATCCCAGCTATAAGACAGACATAAAATATAGGCTTAAGTAGAAAAAAGTTATAAATAAATTACTAAAATGCCAAAATAATGAGAAAAATTCTTACAGCCAAAAAAGAAAGAAGTAAAGAAAAGGAAACTGGAAGAAAAAAAAAAAGATCCTCAAAGAAATTTTCCTGACTGTACCTCACCTTTAGGTGGGAAGGAAAAATGTCTTCCCTGATTATGTATAATACTATGACAGCAAATTAGCCCAATATGGGAGTTTGTGGCTCAAGCTTGTATATCATTCACTTATTCAGAATATTTACTGAACAATGACTTGGCTCTAGGAATTATAACATAAATGTGCCACTTCTTATTTCTTCAAAAATCTTACAGAAAGAAATTATTTCATAGTATTTCCAGGTTGAAATTGCCCTCATGAGATAAGCAAAGCAAACCCAAGTCCTTTCTGGGGGAATGCCTTACACTCAGGCCTCAAAGTATTCTCACAGATAAAGTTCCAAAGAATATGAGTCTACAGTGAAAAAGGACAAGACACTTGGAGGGGAATAATAAGCACCATGAGAGGAGTCAGCAGAAAGAAGAGGAGGGGACTTGGATCTGCAAAGACCAAATTTGTTATTACCAGATACAGAATAAAAAAATTTTATGCTTGATTTTTTTATAGAAATAAAAGAGGGACATTAAAGTATGTATAAGGAAAAAGATACCATGAAAATTGAGCAGAGAGTTTTAAACATAAATAAATAGAATTTCAAAAAGTAAAAGCATAATTTAAATTAAAAAATGGGCAAGTTAAACAGCAATTAGACAGAGCTGTAAAGAGAATTAATGAATGGGATAATATATCTGAAGAAATTACTACGAATCAAGAGAGAGAGACGTTGCAAAAGGAGCTGACAATATAGAGGATAAAATGAAAAAATATTATTTCACATAATAAACATCTTAACAGAAGAATATAGAGTGAATGTGGGAGAGCTATAAGTTTTCCAGAATTGATGGAAAACATAAATCCTTTGAATAGAAAAGCTCCCTGGAAAAAAGCTAAGCTAGATAAATAAAGGTAATTTGATGCCTTAACATATCACAGTGGAAAATTGCTGGTCAACAAAGACAAAGATAACTTAAAAGTTTCCAGAGAAGAAAGACAAGTTTCCTACAAAAGAAGGATAATTGGACTTAAATTAATTTTCAACAGGAACAACAGACGAGTGAAAACATTACACAGTGCTCAGAAAGACCAAGAAATCTTATTTGAAAAGGCATAAAATAGATCAACATCCATCACATATAATTATCTCCTATATATTGATAAGGAAAAACAAATCACCTAATTGAAAAAGTGAATAAAGTATATATTTTAGTGATTTAAAGTAGATAAAATGTAAGTGACAAATGATATATTTAAAAATTATAATCGAAGTTGAAACAACAGTGAGGTTATTAATTCTTGTAATTCTCATTCAACAGGTATATACCAATTAAATGAAGACGATATTTAATTTTGGCGAGGGATTGAGGAAATTAATGATTAAAAACAATCTAGGGAGCTTAATTTTGTACAGGCTTTTATGGCATTTTAAAAAATACAGATTGGCATATTTATTTTACCCAACAAGTTTTACCTCTAGATATTTATTCTTCAAGTGTGTTCACGGATGTTCACAAGATATTAGACACATGGATAATGCTGACACAATTAATTATGTCTAAGGGACGTTCAAAAGAAATTTGGAGACGATAACTGTGGAACTTAAAGGAAGTTCCTTTGTGTCTTAAAGGAAGACAGGGATATTTTAAGGTAAAAATGCACTTAGGGAATCCTAGCCTATGAAAGGCACGAAGCATGGAATATTGAAAATATTACACTGATTGGTTAGAACATACATTGGACATATATTAAAACATTGGAGGCAGACAAAACTGAAAAGTGAAATGGAACCAGATCGTAGAAGAATGTATATTTTCAAATGGAATGATTTTTCACATGGGAGTAATATAAGAAGAAGAAGATCAGTGAGAAGGATGGATTAAAGAAAAAAAGGGACTCAAGTCAGATACTGAAGAGGAAATATGCACATAGAACTGACAAGAGGTAGAAGAACTATTTTACTAGTTTTTCTTTAAAGGGAGGAGGGTAGAATTTGAGATGTGGAAGGGAAGAAAAGGAAGGAACTCTAGGCTTCTGATAATTCCTGATTTGGAATATAGGCAGAAAGCATTTTTCTAACTCCTGCTCAGCTTTGGGATCTGGAATCAGCGTTGGGAGAGCTTGCATGTTCTCTGTGATGACAAGAAGGGCGGGTGTCAGAAGGAGAATCAGAATCTACCAAGGGGAGTACAGCTTTCGCAAATACCCACCCTACATACTGAGAAACGGTGATTTGGAATGCGCTGGGGTACAAGTCTTGCCTAACACACAGCGATGCTTGAACATCAGTTATGTGAGCACACTTGTGATCTTAGGAACCCATCTATGAATATGTAATAGTTAAGATGCAAGAGAATGAGAACTGCTTTCCTTCAGTGGGAAAAATCAGGACAATGTGAAAACAAGATCTATTAGAATCACACTACTATGTTAATAGTGAATTAATTTACTTGTGTTTTAAAATGTTAAATCTTATTGCATTAATTATTAGGATATGATTCCTACTCTATTGCGTAAAGTCATACTAAAAAGAAAGAGGAGTAACACTTGGGATTATGTTTGTTCAGATGGATTTTTCCACGTATGTTTTGTTGTTTTGATATCTAATTCTTATTTTGAATGGCAAATGAGAATTTTACACAGTAATTTTACATATTTTCTCTGTTAATAATGATTATGCCAATTAAATACATTCTAAATAGCAAACATTTTTCTGTGTTGTTTTTCTCTCAGATAAAATTCACTGTGATTAATTATTTTTAAAGTTGTTATATCAAACTAAAAACAATACAAATTTTAGAGCTAGTAGACAATGATGACTATTTAAATAAAGTTTTGAAGCCATTTTTCAAAATATTTAAGGTTCTATTTGATATGATGTTCTCACGATTTTGAGAGTTAAAGCAGAAATTAAATTCTTCTCCAGATTTATTCCTGTTAGCCAACACCACTAAAACATCACTGGGTGTTGTCAGTTATCCTGCATGGGAATTGAAGGCCTGACCACTAACAAAGTCCACAGAAACAGTACAGTTTTGTGTCCTTACATAGTGCACTCTTTTGAACATGTAAAATTTTAATAAATCTACGAGTGGGAAACATCTTTCAGGAATATAACTAAACGTGTAACCCCAGTAACTATAAAAGAAAAGATTGGGGCCGCCCGGTGGCGCAGCGGTTTAGGTCACGCTTTGGCAGCCCAGGGTTCGCAGGTTCGGATCCCGGGCGCCCGCCGACGAACTGCTTGTCAGCCACGCCGTGGCGATATCCCATATAAAGTGGAGGAAGATGGGCACGATGTTAGCCCAGGGCCAGTCTTCCTCAGCAAAAAGAGGGGGAGTGGCAACGGATGTTAGCTTAGGGCTGGTCTTCCTCACAAAAAAAAAAATATGAAAAAAATAAAAGAAAAGATTGATCATTTTTACTTTAAATGCAACTTTCCTTATGGCATAATATGCTAAAACAAATTCAGGCATAAAATTAAGAAAAATTAATATTTTCTGCATACATGACAAAGGGCCAGTTTCTTCAATATGCAAAGAACTTTTACAAATCCAGAAAAATATTCTACACAATGAATAAAATGTCAAAGGACAAGAACAGGCAGTTCACACCAGCAAAGATAAACGGAAAATAACCCCATGAAAAGAGTTACAACCATACTGTTTTTGTTGTAACAAATTATGACAAACTTAGTGGCTTAAAACAATACAAAGTTATTATCTTACAGTTCTGGAGGTCAGAAGTCTGATAGGGACGTCACTGGACTAAAATCCCTCTAGTGAGGCTGAAGGAATGGGAACATGATGTATCCTTGTCCAAAGCTATCCAAGAAGCCATCCAGCAGATTCTTCACGCTTATTATTCTGGACTGATAGTAAATGAGTATTTAGATAAGAAAGGTGGTGAAATTCAATTTTTACAATATTGTTTATTTAAAAAACAAATTTGAAAACACTGAGCCTTAATTTATTTGTAAGCTCTCATACATTCATGATTTTTAGAATTAAAAGTAATTATAACTTTAATGCTCCTTCTTTGCATAGCTAATTATACTGTGACCATCACCTGTGTTTAATAAATGTCCACATTCACTTAATATTTTTAACCTTTATGTAAAAATAAGTTAAAATTTTATCAGAATAAAATTTTGTTTCTTTTAAAATATATAATAAATTGAATAAAATTTCTTTTAATTCTAAATTCTACAAGAGGTAAGTTGATAACATAATTTATAACTTAAGAAAAATACTGAATGTCAAGGACTATGAATAATATGTTGGATGTAAAATTTGATCCTAACAACATAGAATGTGTCTGATTAATGCTGTTTTCAAAATTTGACTTATGATCCTGATGTTTTTAATTGATCAATCATTTGATAGTAATTATTTTTGTGTGATCAGTTAGCAACTGAAATGTGTAACATATTGATTTTTTTCAGGTAAGACATAGGCTTTCTTAGCAGCTACCATAGGAGAAAGAAGAAGTGACATTTAATTCAGTCTAATTTATTCCTGAGAAAAGGGTGATTGACTGCAGTTCATGAAGTCCATGGCAAGAGTTAGATGAAATGGTGAAATCACTTAGAAACACTAAAACTAAAAATGAAATTAGAATATGGAATACTGAGTAATAAATCCCATGTAATTCAATTTAGCACTGCCATTTAACTTGATGGAAGTTACCTTAAAAGGACAAACTTATATTACGGGGAGAATTATGCTAATCTAATAAAATGAAATCAGAGAAAGTTAATTGTAAGACTGCATCAAAAGTATTAGAATTTATGTTGTTTATACAGTCATGCGTCACTGAACAATGGGGATACGTTCTGAGAAATGTGTCGTAGGGTGATTTCATCATGCAAACATCATAGAGTGTACTTACACAAACGTAGATGGTATAGCCTACTACACACCTAGGCTGTGTAGTACTAATCTTATGGGAACTTCATCAAGTATGTGGTCCATCATTGGTCAAAACATTGTCATGTGATACATGACTGTAAAACTAAAGAGCTATATATAATGGAGTAATGAAATTGACTCCAAAGATAAAATTATTTTTCACTTGCTAGTTTTCTTGTTAGTAGTGGTACATTTCATGTTTACAAAAATGATTCAAAACAGTTTATAAAATATTTCTTGGAGAGCTTTTTTGGGGTCAAGCATTGTTGTTAGGGGTAAAATGAAGAAAAGATCCAAGATGATCCATCCATCCTTCATGGAGATTGCAGTCCAGAGGAAAGAGAAGAAAGTCAGATTTAAACAATCATAAATATATGGTTACAACCTGTGATAAACATCATGAGGAAGAATTTCGGGTTGTAAAACAAAAGAGCTGACTTACACATTAACATTGTTTTGGTAAAATGTTTTCATAAATCATCCATTTCACTTTCTTCCTCTTTTTTATGCCAATAAATTGGCATGGGGATACATGGTAGACACAGAAATAACTAAGTCTCTAATGTCAGTCAGAGAATATCTTTGAATTGACTTCTTTTGCCAAGGTTTTATCTTTATGACAATGTTCAAAATAAAAATTTATTCAGCTAATGGGCTGATTATTTTTATTGCAGCAATATTTTGTACATTAAAAAAATAATTCTCTTAATGATTATATTAAAATGAAAATTCCCAAAATACTGCTTCCCAAATAGCATGCCACACTCAGGAGTACACTAAATTTAAGACATTAATTCAACAAACATTTATAAAGTATTTACTGTGAATAAAGAATTCTGCCCAAGTGAGGAATCTTTGTGTGGAGGGAGGTGGAAAACAGCAGCGAGTATACATCCTAGTGTGAGCATCTGTATGTAAAATAGTAACTATACTGTAGGCAGGAGGGAAATATTCCAGCAGTGGTAAAATGACATGTCACAGAATTTTAGAGATGGAGAAATATCAATTTCATCTTGGTGGGTCAGGAGCTACCAAGACGGCTATGTGGAGGAAATAATATAGATCTTGACTTGGCATTTCAGGTGAAATTTAGATAGGAAGAGAGGAACAACAACGCATAGGAAGTGGTTTGAACAAACTCCCCAAGTTAGAAAAGCTCAGGGTCTTAAAGGAATAGTGATCTTATTTGGCTCAAGAGAAGATAGGATACTTATTAGGAATCATGACAAAATAGGCTGGAAAGCAGAAAGGAATTCAGTTATCAAGAGGCTTTGAATGTAAAAGTAAGGAATTTCAACTTAATTCACAGGAATTGGTTTTTGTTCATTGTCTATTAGGGAAGAAAAAACTTAAACTGGTGTAAAGTTTGTGAAAAAAATTAGGGAAGCATTTGTAGGCATTTCTAAGGTACCCCTTGGATAATTCCTAGAAATGAGTGCAAGTCACTTTGAGGAATACATATTTCTAGGAACCAACCTAGAAATAATCCAAATTCAAGCAGTTTACCACTAAAATGTAATATGGCCCAATTTCTTGATTTTAGGCTCATGAGGTTTCCAATAGCCAAAGCAGAACTATGTTTAGCCAAAATTCTAATTCTTTTGCCTATGAGAACTGACTCTTCGGCTTATGGAGGCCAATACATCCAGATTTCCTACTACTTTGAAGAAATTAATTTAGCCTTTTGGAATCACATAGATTGACTACAGCCCCATGATTCACCTGGGGTCACATTCTGTGGCTCAGACACCTTCAACATTTATAAATCCCACAATTACAAAACAAATTGATAATTGTTCGCCCTCAGTTAAACCTTGAATGACTGTTGTTTTATTCTTTCTTATTTTAAACCAAACTTTCAATTTCAAGCCCTGGTACTCTTATTTATATTGTGTTTTCTGATCTGTTTGTAAATCTAGATCCCAGGATTCAACTCTGTCTGCAGCGACCGCCTTTGTTGATCCTTCGAGTGTGACGGAAGGGGTTGACTCCACGTGGCCTCCCCTCAGCCCCCCTCCCACAGCGCCATCGGTGTGCCAGGGGCATGTGTGCCACAACGGAGGCACTTGCCACCCTGTCTTCCTCTCAAGTGGTGCATCCTCATTCCAGTGTGACTGCCCACTACATTTCACTGGCCGTTTCTGTGAACAAGGTAATCAACCTTCATTATCCTTCTGTATTTCTTTTTAAAAGCTTCTCCAGAGGGTGGAACAGAATTGAAACCTATCGTAAACACGTTGATGGATACTAGCAGAAACAAGAAACATATGCATAATTTTATTTAAAAATGAATTCCAATAGAACACTTCTGCTTCAGTATTGTAGAAGCAAACAAAAGATTTTTTTTTCATTAAGATTCAAAATATATTTTTATATTGCCACACAAAATAAGAGTTAAAATTCAAATGTAGTGTCATTTATGTAGTTTCTTCTAAAATTATGGTGCATCCATCCTTTGTCACCATAGAAACAATTAGATTCTAATTAATACTATTTTTGTTGCTTAAAAATCAAATCATTATTTTTTATATTTCATAAGCAGATCCCCCATGTTTACATCATTTTGGTGTGTAAAAACAATATGCTATTTTTTGATGCTTAAGAATATGGTTTTAGTATTAATGGAGCTATTTATGAACCAAAAGAAAATTCTCCTATTGTCAACATCTAATGACCTCCTGAGTCTCTCAATAATTGAAACAGTGCTGGGCACCTAGAGCCAAAACCACCCTGAGCAGACTGCAAAGGCATTAGGTCATGATGCTGCTGACTGCATGTCCCTACACTAACAAACAACTGAAAAATGCCATTGTTTTCTATGTAAAATTAATCACTGGTTCTAAACTGGGGAGGTGGGAATGGGGATTACCATTGGATAATGATTCAGATGGCAGAGAGTTTCATTACTTATCCAAGACTGTGTTAAATAACTTCTTTTTTTAATACCAAAATGTGGAACTTCCAAAAGCAAATTCAAAGGTACATATATGTTATATAAATCCTCTTCCCAAATGATCTTGTGTGATTATATAGGGGACAAAGAAATACTCCTTTACCTTCTAGGTTCTTCTGGCTGGTCTAAGAATGAAATTGACATGAGACAAAATAACAGGAGAAAACAAAACAAAGTTTAATAACATGTGTACATGGAAGGAAGCCAGGAAAACTGAGTAACTCACCAAAATGGCGGAGGTCACCACCTTAAATGCCATCTTCAGCTAAAGACAAAGGAGGATGTTGAGGGTAGTGGTTTGGGCCTTCTAAGGGGAGGAGGGGAATTCACATGGAGATGGGAAAGCAAGTGTTTGGTAAACAAATGTTTGCCACGCCTTGCAGAGACAATGGGACAGGACTTTGATTAAACAGGCCTTGCTAGATTCCTCCCTGTCTACCACACCCAGTTCCTATTATACTATCATTATCTATGGTGGTAGCTCCTGCCTGGAACAGGTCTTCTATCTTAAATTCTTTTAAGCAGTTAAGGGGAAGTTCACAGTTTCTTTCTGAGTCTTTAGTTCTTAAAAGTAATCAAACCAAAGAGACACATTTTGGGGTGGCAAATTCTGATCCCCCACAACTACTACAAATGTGTTAATATTCAGCCAAGTGAGCAAGTAAATATAGTAAAAAAGAACAGAAATGAAAACATGGTCTATTTTTATGTTTATTGTAAAACATTATGTGTGCTTAAAGTCTATTTTTTAACTGTAAAATGCTTTTGAAGACACATCACTATTGCTTAACTTTTGAGTGAATATTTTACATGTTTGCAAAATATCATGAGAATTGCCTTCTTCTGCTACAATCTGAGACCATTTATATTACATTCTGTGAGTAGTGTTCTAGGGGCATGATTTGGATTGTAAAGCTCTTTTGGATCCACACTTAACCATTTAAAACTCTGAGAGGGTTTTTTTCTTTCTTTAATTTTGTGCTAGATAGTCTTAGAATAATACCTTCTTTAACTTTCCTAAAATATAATTTGACATCTTAATGTTTTTTTGTAATGCAAATTTACTGACATCAGTGAAATTGATGTTGTAAAAGGAGGAGTCCTTAGTTATTGAGTCTATCTCCTAGTTAGTCACAAATGACCCTCAGATGCAAATGACCCTCCAGCCATAATTCCTCTCTCCCCTACCGAATCGAATCCCCAATTCTCTTTCCTTTAACTCCTTACTCAGTGGCCTTCACTCTTCATATAGAGGTTTACACTTTCTTCCAGAAAAAGAGAAGGCCAGGTTTACTTGGAGTTAAACCCAAGGCTAGACTGAGGTTTAACAGTATTTGGTGTTTTGGGTGGCAGAATGTAGGAAACTGATCTCAGGAAAAGAATTGGGAATGTCTGCTCTGTGTTCTTTCTTGGGAGTATTTTATTTTTTTCCAACATTGTTAATCACTTTCTACCTTCTGTATTTTAACTGTTTTTCCTGTTGAATTTACAATATTTTCAAAACTAATAAATTGGATGATAACGTGTAGCTAAACTAGTTAATCTGCTACAGAATATTTATTTCTAAGCACAAAATAATCAGAAACTGTGAGTAAATAATTATTACCAATTAGAGAATCGTTTTTTGTAAAGAAACATTAAGTCAGTAACATCTAAGGTGTTATGATACACTAAACAAAAAAGAGCACTAAGACTCTTTTTAGATCGTAAGATATCATAGTATTACCTGCAATTTTGTTGTTATTCTTGCCTCCTTTTATGGAAATATTTCAGTATAATACTTAGGATGTGGTGTGATGTGCATTTTCAGAATTAGGGATATTATTTCTAAGAGTAAAAATTATAAATATTTATTTTTAACCATTTATCCCCTAAATTTGAAGAGAGTACCTTTCTTCTCCCAGTCACAAAGAAAGCCAGGAACAGGTTTGTGTTTTCAGTCTCATGCACTAAATATAATTCCTACTGGTGTGCATCTTAGAATCCAGACTGACAGATGATGACTGCGCCCTTAGGCCCATGATTCAGGAATCTGGTACCATGACAAGACTTTTCACAGCATTATCCAGGTTAGCTAGATGCCGCAATTTCCGAGTGTAGATTTCAACAAACAATGTCATATGCCAGTTTCAAAGTGTTTCAACTACCTGGTAAAAATTTTGCTTTGGATAAATAGTCCTTAAATCTCTGTCTCTGTCTCTGTCACTCTCTCTCTATGTATATATAAGATATATATCTTGTATATAATATGTAATTTCTTAGAAATATTCTCAGTATTAAAATGCTTGGAATTTACAGATAGATTGCTGTGAAAACAGTTTCTTAAATGAGTCCCTCACTGAGTTCATTCGACATCTAAAATATATGAACTTCTGCTTCAGGAATGAAATTTGCATATCATTATGAAGAGTTCTGGTTTCCAGGCAGCACAGTGAGTGCTTCATGCATCTTATTTCACGTGGCCCTCAGAATAACCCAGCTGAAGTAGGTGCTCTGAAGTACTTCCATTTATAAATGAGAAATCTAAGGCCTAGAGTTGCTAAATTACTCGCTCAAGGTCACACGGCTTGCACATGGTGGTGATGGGATTAGAAGCAAACTTGGCTGACTCCAGACTTCACATTTAACCACCATGCTCTGTTGCTGCACTAGTTAGAACATCCAATTTAGCATGATGGGATGGCATGACATGAATTTCTCAATTTTCTCACTCTTTCATCTGTTTATACAAAGTATCTTTATTTCAGGAAGAAAAGAGAGTTTTCTTTTAAAAGTGACATTTTGAAAATCAGAAAACCAAAGAAGTAAATGTTGATCTAATAAATTTTTTAAGGAAGAAGGTGTCACCATGATCCACCTAAAATTAAACTGAAAAACGTGTTAAGTGACCCAAGAAGAGTCATATTTGTATGGTAGAATCTTTCCATAATAATTTCAGTAAAACTAAAATATGGAAAGTAGATTAAGAAGATTTAAATTTCAGAAAAATTTAGACATGGATGATGAAAGGACATGACTCTGAAAAAACTATGTAGAATTACATAGGCATCTATACATAAAGATATGTTGGAAATTGATTTTTCTTCACAGCCTTGTTCTTTTCTACTTCCAGTTAATGTTCTTCATCTGTGAGAGAATGTTAAAGTATTTTATTTTAACGACTTTGATTTTTCACATCAAAATGGAGGTGTAGATTAAGTATAGGCTTTACCTAAAACAGCACTAAATTCAGTAACAGAGAAAGGATTCAGTAGTGGGTCACCCATGCATGTATTTCCTATCTCCCTGGCATCACATCATGTGCCCTACTTTATCAAATCATCCATACCAATCACCTAATAACACTAACTTATAGAATCAGTTTGATTTGATATGCTCTTTTTTTTCTCGACACATGCTATCTTAATTCATGTTAGCTAAACCTTGCTGCCCACTTGATCATAATGATCGTGATCTCACCAGGGGAAACATAAGAGCGTATATTCTTGCTTTGTTCTAGATGGCTGCACGCAGGCAGATGGCTGTCTCCTACTGTAAAGTTCAGAGTGACAGATTTAGAATATCAGTGCCTTGTGCTAGGGGAAAGCGTATGCCTCTGACTATTAATTATAGGATCAGCATTTTTAAACAGTCCCATACTTTTTAGTGTTCTATAAAACAGTTTTATAAATAGTGCAATAAAGCAATATTTAAATGCCATACATTAAAACTAAGTAATCTTTTGTTTTATTTGATATCTTGTCTGTGTATATTCCATATATGCTTAAAGGTCAACTGTACTGAGTAAATTGCAAACCTAGAAATAAAAATGAGAGGTTTTACTAGGTGTTTTGTCTTGTTACATATAAATATATTTTTAAGAAGACTGCCTTAATGTCTGCCTTTGTTTTTACCATAACAGGAATACATTTTAAAGGCATATTAGAGTAGTCTGAATTTATTTATTAACTTTAGTTCAGGTGGCTGAATGTCAGACGTTCCAGACTCAAGAATGCAGAGAAATGGAGCATTAGTCAGCTTCTTATAACAATGATTTATCTCCTCCCCAAAGAACTGATGGTCTATATCATCAGACCAGAGCCAAGGAATGGGTATTGGCCTTTTCGAACATAAAACCTGTGTCTGAAAATCTTTCAAATCAGAGACCGATGCTGCATATTTATTAGTAAATGGCAACTGCTAGAATATATTAAGATGCTAAATTGAAAATGGATGTTAAAATAGAGCTGAGGACAGGAGCTGAAGGGAGACAGGATTCCTATCATCAAAGACAGAGGATTGCGTTTTTGAAGGCAGAGCGGCTGAAGGGCCCCAGTCTTCCCTGCTCTTCTCCAGTATCGGCTGCTGCGTTCTCCAGCAGGGAGCACTGTGTTCTGTTGGTAGAAAAAGATAGCTCCTTCCCCATCCTGGTGCTTGTAACTAGATGTGCATCAATCTCTCTGCTTATATTGGTAATAATCCAGAAATTTCCATACAGGACGAGGAGAGAGTATGTATACCCCTGTGTCCATCAAAAGGATATTTATTTTGTCTCACTTGTTGCCTTAACATTCTTTTATTCCCCTATAATTCAACCCACCCAGTTAAGTAAGCATTAGTTGAACACCTAGCATGAGTAACACATGGAGTTAGTCGTTGGAGGTAGTACGAAGATGCAGAAAACACATTTTCGTCTTTAAGTTTGCAAGTAGTTGTCAGCATGGGATGTGGAGTGGGGGATGCAAGGAAGAGAAAAGGAGCTTAACACTAGGTCAGCTGGCATTTCCTGTTTCCCTCTTTAAAGCCCCGTAATCTCAGCTCATCACCCCCTCCCCAACAACGTTTTACTTAGGACCTGTGTTAGTTTTCTACTGCTTCCATGGCTAAGTATCACAAAATTTAGTGACTTCAACAGCATAAGTTTATCATCTTACAGTTCTGTAGGTCAGAAGTCTGACACAAGTCTCACTGACCTAAAATCAAGGGGTTGGCAGGGCTGCGTCCCTTTCTGAAGGTTCTAGGGGAGAATCTATTTTCTTGCCATTCTGGCTTCTAGAGGCTCATCTGCATTCCTTGCCTCATGGCCCCCTTCATTCATCTTCAAAGCAAACGATGGTGGGTCTAATCTTTTCTATCTCATGTCAGTCTATCTACGTTTCCACCTCCTTTCTCTATATTTAAGGACCCTTGTGTTTACACAGAGCCTGCTCCAATAATTCAGAATAATCTCTATGTCAACGTCAGCTGATTAACAACTTTAATTTCAACTTCAACCTTAATGCAGAGATTCTAGGTATTAGGATATGGACATCTTTGGGGGCCATTACTCTGCCTACCACAGGACCTCTAGTCATTTCTCAGGGGATTTACATGGTCATATAATAGGAAAGGAAGTTTATAAAATGGGTATCTGGTGTTCACTTGAGGGAAGCAAGTAGAAACAGCTTGAAAAATGTATTATGAAGGATGCTCTGGAGGGCCAATCAACAGGGAGCAGGGTGAGGGTCATCCGGGAACAGGCTGGGACACCACCAACAGGGGCTCATACTGTCAAAATGTTCTGAGTCACTTGCCCAAGATTAAGAGCCCCAAGAAATACTTTGAAATTGTCTTATTGGCAAATCCTCAACCATATGCTAACCCACTGCCTGAGCAGAGAGGAGGGAGAGGGACAAGAGGAGTTATCTTTTACTTTAGGCTTCTAACATAGTAACTAGACCATACAATCCACCAAGATCCCAAACAATGGGCCTCTTCTCATTTCCACACAAAAATATAGTCATTCACACAAGGCTTTCATAGCACACGTGCATGCGTGTACACACACACACCTTACAATTGAACATTAGTTTTTTACTTAAAAAGTCTTCTGATAGTCCCCTTCTCGTCATTTCCATATTTTCTATTTTCCCCTTGAAGTTCTGATGTTTTATTCATTTATACTGCGGATTAGTTTGGCGAAATTTTTTGTTGCCATTTCTCTCACAAACAGCTTAACAACATATTTTCATAAAGAAAGATTGTTCCTTTCCTGCGTCTAATTTAGGTAATCAGGAAAACTATTCCATGATGAAAGTGGTGTCTGAAATGGTACTTAAAAGGATGAGTTGAAGGAATTAGAATGAGCAAATACATGAAGGGGACAAGAGCTGTCTAGTTTGGCTTGGAAGCAGGGCACTGGGGGATCAGCTGAGAATTAAAGCCAGAAATTCAGGGGCCGGCCCAGTGGTATAACGGTTAAGTTCGTGCCCCTCACTTCGGTGGTCCAGGGTTCACAGGTTCAGATCCCAGGCACAGACCTGTGAACAGCTTACCAAGCCGTACTGTGGCGGTGTCCCATATAAAGTAGAGGAAGATGGGCACGGATGTTAGCCCAGGGCCAGTCTTCCTCATCAAAAAAGAGGAGGATTGGCAACAGATGTTAGCTCAGCACTAGTCTTCCTCATAGAAAAAAAAAAAAAGCTGGAAATTCAGGTGGGACCCATACTGTAGAGATCCCTAAATGACAGATTAAAAATAGCAAATTCATTGGAAAAATGACCTAATGATCGGAACTTGCTTCGGAATAATGGATCTGAGAGAAGAATTTAGAAAGGATTACAGTGGGAGTGGGGGAGTAAGGCGGGGAGAAAAATGGGGATGTAACTTTGGGAGTAGGGGAGTAAGGCGGGGAGAAAAATGGGGATGTAATTTCAACAGGCTAGGAAACAGGGTGAAAACTCTTTTAACCCTAATGTTTCCTAATAATTCGGAAGTATAACAGATCTTCATGTTCCCTAAACAGAATGTAGTTTAAATTTTTTATCAAAAACTTGGAGCCTGAATAAGGCTTGTATCTTTTAATGTATTATTTTGTGAAGAAGAAAAAGTGTGGTATGAAATGGGGTTATAAAAGGCAAATCACACCAAAGGTCCTTTTTTATCACTTTCTTGGACCATCTTTTGTCTCACCTCTCCACAGAAAAGCTGAATCATGTGCTGTAAAACTTTATCATGGCACAAACATTATGGATAATAAAGCAAATGATGTGGGCTTATTCTACAAGAGGTTGATGACCAGCTAGCTAAACGTTTATAACTATATGTGAATGTGCACACTAGGAAGTATGATTTATCTTAACTTTCTCACTTCGATGCTAAATTCCTCAAGAAGGATGACTTCATTGTATGCCAACATATTTGTTTCTAACAGATTTATTACACGACACACACAGAAAATTTGAAACATGAAAGATTATTAAAACATGTTTAGGATTGTTTTGGGGCTATCAAAATAATTTACTATTGGAAAATACCTTAAAATTAAATTAGTTAAAACTAGCATTTTACAAGTGTGGAAACAAAGCCCAAGAGAAGTAACTCATGGAAACTACTAGTCAAGGACAAATCTAGAACTAGAACACAGTGTCCATATTCCAAATCCAATATTTTATCTGCCACAGTGCATGTCCTCCAAAGTTGTTCAATGGTAGATTCCAAGTTGAATTGCAATAAAAATATATTCATTTGCATATACTTAAGGCCAACATTTGCATAACCTTAGAAAAATTAAGACAGTACATAATGACTTCAATTGTACCAACTTACTTCTCTTTCTCTCTTTGCATGATATATAGATATATTTGACTGTAGACATGTAAACATGACATTTGATGAATTTACTAATGGTCCTTTTAATTGACAGGCATGGTTAAAAGTATTTTCTTCCCTAAGGTAAATTTGCTTATAAAAATAAAGAGAAGAAAAGTTAATTAGAATTCTTTATACTACTGTCTATGAAATTATTTAAAGGTGATAATGTTTAAACAGATGTAATAATTAGAAAACAGTTGGTATGCAATGATCACGAAATACTTAATTTTGAATGGTTCTATAGAAGCTCTGTCTAATAATATAATGCAAGGCACATATGCAATCTTTAAATTTTCTTGTTGCTACATTAGAAAAATTAAAAAGAGACAGAAGAAATTATGTTAATAACATATTTTATTTAGCCTAGTATATCTAAAATGTCATCAACTCAACAATATAAAAATGTTAATAGAATACTTCAAATTCTTTTTTCCACACTGAGTCTTTGAAATCTAGTGTGTTACTTTACACTAATAGTACATTTTAATGTGACCTAGTCACATTTCAATAGCCACATGTGGCTGGTAGATACCATATTGGATTACACAGTTCCATATGACCAAAGGAAAATGGCGTAACAGTTTTGATGGTGTTGCTGGTACAAAAGTATTGAGATGGGGAGGAAATGAAGAGACATTTCTACTTAAAGGTTTGATTAGAGAAAAATGTGAGAAGATGGAAGCAGCTGAAGTTAAAGTCTCAGTCAAAAGACTGAATTATACTATTCATTAAAATAGTAAGCCTTAAAAACTCATTTAACAAACTCTAGAACACTCATTTTGATTTCTCTTCTTTTAACCAACTATGCTTATATGATCTGTCTATATTAGAAGAGATGATCCAGTAGAATACTGAAGCCTTAAATGTCATCTGTACACTGATAGTTGCCAGATTTATATATCCAATCCTGACCTTTTGCTGTTTGCCAAATGTGCATATTACACTTGTATATTAGACAAGGTTTTTCACACCGAACTGGGCCGTGAATCTTCTCCAGAAATTCTCTCTCATTCTTACATTAATATATTAATTCATTTATAAATTAAGTTAGATGGAGTCATTCATCCACATTTCTATCGCAAATTCTTTGCATACTTACTATGTGCTAAGCACTGCCTCAAACACTGGTCACACATTGGTGAGTAAGATGGACATATTCCCTGCCCCATGTCATTTGCAAGAAGTATAAGCCAACAAAGAAGTAAATACTCAAATATATAATCCAAACTGATATACAAACTCTGAAACAGAGTGCTATAATAAAGAACAGGGTGGGGTGCAGTGGGAGTAGAGAAAGACCTATTTAGAAATCTATTATGAGGAAAGGTCATTTAATCCAAAACTAAAAAAATGAGAAGGTGCCAGTCTTTTGCAAAGCAGAGAGGAGAATGTTCCAGACAAAGAATATTATGTTATCATGAAAATAAATATGTAAGAATGACTTTTTACCAGTTTCTTTTCAAGAGAAATCTGTAAGTACCAATAATTTTCTTAGACTAAGATGGGACTAAAATAAATTAATGAAGAGGAAAACAATTCCACTGATTTCATTCTTCTATTTATTCAGATTTGTAGTGGGCTCATTGTTCCTGGTCTCAAGAAATTTGGTAAAGTTTTATGGTCAGAGTCTAAATATAATGGCTATTTTTCTCAGTTACTGCAGTCCATACTCTTTCAAAGAAAACACCAAGCTTTTCCATGGGAGAATATATTACCAGATAATCAAATTAATAAGGTTAGTTTAATTCTATCTCATTATTTGTCATTTTAACACTTTAAATAATGGTAGAAAAGCTGCACTAATACTTTTGTATTATACTATTTACAAAGAAATAGTGAAGATTTGAAAGAAAATTGTGTTTTCTAGTTAACTAGAAAAAATTAGTGCAGAGAATTACAGGATATAAACTTGGATGATATGAGAATAAACCAACAGTAAAAACAAAGGCTAATGTCAACCTGCCCTGAAATGTTATTGTACAACGGCAGAACAAAAGGACTACATGACCAGAGCTAATTAAGAGTGAATTATGCAACCTCTGAAAATTGATTTTCAGGCAAGTATTTTCTTTAACATGAGATGTCCCTTTAGCAGGAAAAAATTAATAGAACTTGTATTTAAGAGGCAACTTTATGCCCTTACTCATAAATATAATTTTATTAATGAAATAGAGAACTACTTGAGCAAAAGAATTTATCCTTTAAACTGTCTGTCCTTGAAATACTAAATTGATTTCAATTGCTTTAATCTATTTTGTTAAGGTGTCTCTGTGGATATCTCTTTAGTTTCTATGCCAGGATCATAGATGTGGATATGAATAAATATGACTAGATATGGAAAGATAGGGAAATTGAAACCAATCCTCACACATATGTATGTCACTCTTTGCCTTTGCAGTTCCCTTCACTAATAGTGGATTAAAAATGAAGAATGGATGCTTTGTGTAGTCTCAGTGTTTCTGTGGGTTAATATCAGGTGTAGTAACTAAGAAATAAGAAAGCAACAGATAATGACAGCTAATAATTTCCGTTTCACACGTGGTACATACTATGCTTAGCTCTTTTCTCTTTCAATCATCACACCAACCCTGTGACACAGATGATACTTTATTAGTCAAAGTTGTTTTTGTTTCCAAGTTAAAGAAATCAACTCAAGAAACAATAGCTAACATTTATTGTATGCTGAATATGTCTTAGGCATTGTTCTTAATCTTAGCCTGTAGTGACTCACTTAATCTTCATGAATAAGTATTATTTTGAAGTAACTAATATTCTATCCCCATAATACAGGAGACAAAGTGGAGGTGGACAGTTTAAGTACCTTGCCCGTAGTTATTCAGCCAGTAAATTCTGGAATTGGGATTTAAAACTAACCTTCCTATCTGATCCAATGTAAGCAAGGATAGACACAGTTATTATAAAAATATAAAAGTGGCATCCCACAGAACCCCAGAATGGGAGTTTAAAGGTGTCTCCAGAGAGGCACTAGAAGTAGAAACAAAAGCACTCTGGGTACTTTCCCTGTCAGAGTCCTGTTCATTCTTCTCACCATCTCCTAGCTGACAAAGGTGTAGGAGTCAACAATGTAGAGTCCTTCCTCCATGGAGAGACTGAGAATTATTGGGTTGACCCTGGGGAAAGTCACGTGGCTAAAGTGACCACGCCTAGCCCAATCACTGCGGCCTGAAGTGTGCATGCCAGCCCAGCTGCTGAAGGAGCAGCTCTCTGATCCACCCAGCAGATCAGAAAGCAGCTGCCCAGGAAGGAATACATTTTGTGCTGGGAATACAGCACAAAATGTGGAAACCACAACCGTTAATACCCCCATCCTACTGATGAAGAGAAAGTAATTTGCTGGGTCATGCAGTGATTGGCAAAGCCAGAACTCAATCCAAGGTGTGTTTGATGCCAAAAATTGTTCTTTTAACCACTATACATTTCTATTTAAAAATCTCCCTTAAAAAAGAGGGTATAAGAATTGAGACAATGCCATCTATATTGACATAGTAATGCATTTAGTTTATTAAATGATCTGACTTCACTCAAGAATAATTTAGTATCTCCCAGCATCAACTTAAGACACTTTCTACCAAATTTCTCTTTTCTTGTTTTGTGACAACCTGGATATGTCTCATAGCTTTCAGATCACTTGCAGGTATTGAAAAGTCTAATCCAATTTGTAACTTCACTCCCACACCCGACGAGAAGGCATCTACAATCTTCCGTCCTTCCCCTTGATCCTCCTCCTCCCTAGAGCTGGAGTCTCCAGGGTCAGATCGGAGTAGAAGGAATTGGGAAAAGCGTAGGAAGTCTTAATCCTCAGCAAGTGCTGACTGTAATTCTGTGCGGGCAGCAAATGCATTCTGTGGCTCAGTGCATTGGTAGTTTGTTGGTGATTTCGTGCAACACATTTGTCTGTTGTGGGTTGTGCACTCTCAGATGATCTCTTGCAAATTCCCTCTGGCAACTGTCAGGGAGTTGGTTTCCACCCTTTTTGGCTGATGCACCTGACGCAGTAGACACCTTCTTGGACAAGGTTGTCTCTAGATGGCTTAGCCTAGTTACCTTCCTCATCATCTGATGATCTCAGAAAATCTTCTACCAACTAGTAGAAGTGTAAATAAACTCATGGGTGAATCCTCCTTCTCCTCACCAACTTTGCAGGCTGCTCCAGCCCACTGAGTGCCTTCTGGATACTCCCAGCAAGAGGCAGGCCTTCCAACTCTAGGAACACCTGTCACATTCTCCCAAGAACTCTCTCTGCACAGATAGCAACAGAGAACGTCCTAAAATTGCTTCAGCTCTGCTAGCGTGCATCCAGCTATCCACCACGTTTGAATGTTCTATGATATTTTACCGTACTTACTTAACCACATCTTTAACTTATGTGAATATTAGTATGCATTTACCTTGTACATACTCTGGAATGTGTGGAAGTATATCCTGTGGAATGTGCGCTTTCATGCAGAGCTGTGTAGTCACATTTCTTTCTACAGCTGTAAAGGAAGGATGGAAAATGGTGACTGTAACTAGATGCACTTTATGACACCATAAAACAACTACTGAAGTTTTCCACAGTTTGAGCTTTTCAGTAACAATGGTTTTTGCTTTTTCACAAATTTCTAACACCTGGTTTAAGAAGGAATCTAAACACCCTATCTGCTGTGAATTCCTATGTGCAGCACATCTGACATTTTCTTGGCATAAAATGCAAAACAGCCACTTAAAATTAGTTCCTGTATTCAAATTAACACATGTAGTGCCAAACTGTGCTCTGGAAAGAACCTGTACACAGTTAGTGTTTGGAGAAATGTAAAGAATGAAAACAAAAGCAAAAGAAGACAAAAAATCAAGGTAAGCTTTCTTACACATTGAGCTTATATTTTTTTCTGTTTCTTTTCTAAATAGAAAATTGAGAACTATACACATTTTCATGTTAAATTGATTTATAATTCACATTTTGTAAAGGTGATAAAAAGGCATTCTGTGTGAATATCCGAAAAGATTACTGTGCAATCACTTGAAAATAGCCAACATTGAGAATTACTAAAAATGATGAATGTGTGACTCTGGACACAATTAGAGTTTGTGAAATCAACCATACCATTGTTCAGATGTTTGAGCATATGTTTGAAAGCCCAAAGCATATCTGTCTAGAATTGTTCCCTATTGTACAGCAATGTTCCTTTCATTTTAAACCCATTTGTATTATTTAAAAAAAAATGTAATCCACATACATCAGGTTAATTTACATTTAGATCATTTGAAATGCTGTCTCTTAAAATGCACTTTAATGTTCACTGTTTATATGTTTTAAGGCATTAACATCCCACATTAATTCTTCACAAATCTCTGGATTAGAGTGTTACGCTTCTGCTTTTTAGTTCAAAACCGGAAACTTTGGTGATAATGGTGCCCCTCATGCAAATTCTAGTCACTATTCACAAACAGATTTTCATCACGTTCAGTAAATATAATCATTTATATTAATTTACAAATATAAGACTTCTCCGGTCGTGAACATATCATGCAGATCCGTTTTCTACTCTGATCGTCTTGCCCCACGTCGCTATTCACTTGGTTTTGAAATTACGTATTTGCAGGACCTTCTCAAAGTCTCTGCTGGTGAACATATTTCCATCTGTCTTTAAAGCAAAGACTCTCTCGATTGAGCTCGTTATGACTGAGCTAGTTCTGCTCTTATTTATCCTCCCAAAATTATATGACATTTGCAAACTTTAGAAGGGACTCTAATGCAAACACACTTGGCAAAACATATTCCACAGGGGCCGGCCTTGTGGCGGCATAGTGGTTGAGTTCCCATTCTTGGGGGTTCTCAGATTCAAATCCCAGGTGCATACCTACGCACTTTTTCATTAAGTCATGCTGTGGTGGCATCCCACATGCAAAATAGAGGAAGGTTGGCACAGATGTTAGCTCACAGACAGTCTTCCTCACCAAAAAAGAAAAAAACAAAACAAAACACATTCCACAAAAATAATTCTCTACTTAGTTGTAATGGGGTAGATAACGTAAGTCACCCTCACTTTAGGGAAGAAAATAATGTCCTCCAGGCCCAGATATACCTCATTAATTGTTAAGTCCTTCTCTCTGTGGTCATTGTTTGTCTATTACTGTCAATTATTACACTAATTAGACTATCTGAAGTTCAAGATGATCCTTTGCTGTCTCTAGAGATTTATGCCCCTTCTCGTGTGGTTTATATAAATATAAGCTGATCTTTACCCAGTGCACTGATATAAGCACAAATTAAATGGGTCCAAGACAAAGGCCTGCGACCTTTCAGTAAACACTCCCTCTGGACCTAAGTTTAGTCTGTCAATGCCCCTTGGTTAAATTGTTCAACCTGCTATAAATACAGAATATTACCAGAGCATTCACACATATCTGCAGTCATACGCTTGCCAGATAAAACAAGATTCTCAGTGAAGTTTAAATTTTAGAAAAATAATGAATAACTTTTTAGTATAAGTATGTCCCAAATATTGCACAGGGCATGCTAATCTAAAAAAATAATCTGTGGTTTATCTGAAATTCAAATTTAAATGGATGTTTTGCATTTTATTTGATAAATCTGGCAACCCTAAAATCATTTCAAGGAGACTATGCCTTAAAAATTAACTTTTAGAGGTGCTGGCCCCATGGTATAGCGGTTAAGTTTGGTGCACTCCACTTCAGCAGGCCAGGTTTGTGGAATCTGATTCTGGGCACGCACCTACACCACTCATCAGCCATGCTGTGGTGGCGACCCACATATAAAGTGGAGGAAGATTGGCACAGATGTTAACTCAGGGACAATCTTCCTCAGGAAAAAAAAATGAGCTTATTAGAGCTGGAAGGAACTTTAGAGATGGTTTAGGCCAGGGGTCAGCAAATTTTTTCTATACAGGGCCAGATTATAAATATTTTAGGCTTAGTGGGCCACATAAGATTTCTTTCATGTATTTTTCTTTCTTTTTTTTTAAACGACTCTTTAAAGATGTAAAAAGTCACTCATACAGTCAAAAAATCATTCGCAAGTTGTACAGAAGCAGGCAGTGGATTGGATTTGGTCCAGAGCAGTCCTTTGCCAACTCCTGGTTCAGGTCCTCACCTCTGATCTTACACAGGAGCCTCAGATGCTTTGGTAAAATCAAGAATTGGCATTTGTATGATCTTCCCTTGATCTGCTTTACAACGTTAGATCAGCATGAGTTGTTGTTAAGGAAAATGCTGGCTCCAAGTTTCTATATTCTCACAAAAATCATCTAGCTGAACATGTTTTCTGGTGGTTGTCCAAATATGAAAATCAATCTTATCCATATAGCCTTTCTGAAATTCTTGCATTCTCCCTTTTTGTGCAAGGTTTTCTTATCTCCAGTCTTCTGTTCTCCCTTACTTTCTTCAGAAAAATATGGGAGCTTAACTAGTTCTCAACAGACTTGAAAAGATCTCTTAATTTAAGGTAGTTGAAAAAGTACTGGTTTCTAGTCCAGATGGGTAACTTCAGATAAATTATTAATTTTCCCAAACATGAAATAAGCATTCATCATTCATTCTTTTGGAAATGTTTATTGTGTCCCCTACATAGAATATAAGAGTTTATGAATGTAAAAATAAAAATAAAATATTGTCCACTTAGGATCCCTTTCTTCCCACCACCCCAGTTTGGTCTGTGTTGGTTTGGGCTTACCGTGATCTCTTAGCGTCTGAGTTCTTGGGTCTGTATTCAAACTTAGATATCGATCGTAGGCTGACTTCACGATCTTCCCAACTTCCATTAAGTATCCTCAATAGCAGTTTTCCTACATACCTTTGATTTTGTAAACATATTCTGCTCCAGGTGAATCTTTTTCCTGCCTTCAATGTCTTCCCAGGAAATGTGATTTAGGCAGAGGAGAGCGACAGAGGCACATCAAGTTCGGTGACTATGTTTGACAAATGCAGGCATCAATAGATGTTTAACAACTTTTATGAGATGTATCATTACTATTGTTAGTGTTGATTTTGGTGTTGGTGTTTTCCTCCTTGTCTAAGCCTACAAGTAGAAACGCCTCTAAACTAATGAGTAGCTCTTGCTATACTATCAATCAAATTGAACTTAAATTTTCTATTTATAGTGCTTTTTCTACTCTCTCCAATTATAAAAATGCTCTCCCTGAAGAAGAATTAGAATCAAAACAAGCATCATGTTTCCCTAGTAACCTCTTAGTACTACATTAGGCAGTAATCTCTCCAATTCTAAGGATAGAGAGAGAGATAGCATTAATTGTATATGTATATGCACATATACATGTGTATTTTGTAACATACACATAAACAGATTTAAATTCTTCTCATTTAAAATATTAGCATTTTTGTCACATTCATTTTGAAATTTTGCCTTCTGGAAATTATTTTTCAGTGTTTGTACTATTTTTTTCTAATCATTCTTGATCATATATCTTGTCATACATCTTTTATTCACAACTTTTTAAAATCTGAGCTCATCAGTAAATTATTGGATCATCCTTGTGTAATTATGTATTTCCAAATTTTTTCTTTAGATGAGATTATTTGAAAAAGCACGGTGGCAATTTAATTCTTCATAATTTTTTATTTCTCTTGGGCTGTATTATTTTTGAGAGGATCAAACAATATCATTTCTATTTTGTATTATATATTATGAATTACAAATGGTTATAAATATATGTGTACGTATGTAAATTAAATTAGATTAGTTTAGCAACACTTTGGCTAAAGAGAAGAAAGGGTGGACATCATCCACACAGGAATAAAAACAGGCTCCATGAGACTGACCAGTTGAGACATCGAAACAGAGAGTGAGTGTAGTCTTTCCCATTGGTGGTGTGGGAAATGATTTTAGGCGCTGCTTGAATTGACATCTGACATTTTATTACCCAGTGAGAAAGTTATTTTCCTATCAATTGTCTTGTGATCCTTCAGATTACCTAAAGTCTCAATTTGGTGCTGCTATATCTTTAACATGTCTACATTTGCCGTTGTTTATTGAAAAATAGCAAGTGCAGATCTCAGATTTAGAACCTTGGAGGAAGATAAAATATCAATCTAGATTTTAATCATTGTGATCATTTTTATACTTAATGTTATGGATTGAATTGTCTCCACTCAAAATTCATGTGTTGAATCCCCAACTCCCAGTGTGTATGTGTATGTGTGTGTGTGTATGTGTGTCATATTTTCTTTATCCATTCATCTGTTAACAGACATTTAGTTTGTTTCCATATCTTGGCTACTGTGAATAATGCTGCAATGAACATGGGAGGGAAGAGATCTCTTTGAAATAGCAATTTTGTTTCCTTTGAATGTATACCCAGAAGTGGGATTGCTGGGTCATATGGTAGTTCTATTTTTAATTTTTTGAGGGACCGCCATACTGTTTTCCATAATGGTTATACCAAGTTACCTACCCGCCAACAGTGCACAAGGGTCCCTTTTACTCCACATCCTCACCAACACTTATTTCTTGTCATTTTGATGACAGCCATTCTAACAGTTGTGAGGTGGTATCTCATTGTGGCTTTGACTTGTATTTCCCTGATGATTAGTCATGTTGAGTATCTTTTCATGTGCCTGTTGGCCATTTGTATGTCTTCTTTTTACCGTATGGTGACTATAGTTAACAGTAATGTATTGTATACTTGAAATTTGCTAAGACAATAGATCTCAAGTGTTCTCTCCACACAAAAAAGTAGTAACTATGTGAAGTGATGGATATGTTAATTAGTTTGACTGTGGTAATCATTTCACAGTGCACACGTATATAAAAACATCACATTGTACATCTTAAATATATACCATTTTTATTTGTCAATCATACCTCAATAAAGCTGAAAACAATTTTTAAATTAAAAAGAGAAGTGATTAAGTTAAAAGGAGGCCTTATGATGGGCCCTAATCCTATCTGACTGGTGTCCTCATAAAAAGGGAAAACTTAAACACACACACAGAGACCACTTGAGGGCACAGTGGGAAAGTGGCCGTCTGCAAGTTAACAAGAGGCCTCAGAAGAAACCAATCTACCGACACCTTGATATTGGACTTCCAGCCTCCAAACTGTGAGAAAGTAAATTTCTGTTGTTTAAGCCACTCAGTCTGTGGTATTGTTATGGCAGCCATAGCAAACTAATATAGTTTTCAGAACCAGTCCTGATGGCCTAGTACTTAAGTTCAGTGTGCTCCACTTCAGCAGCCCAGGTTCAGTTCCCGGGCGTGGAGCCACACCACTCGTCTATCAGTTGCGATGGTGTGGCAGCAACTCATAGAAGAACTTAAAACTAGAATATACAACCATGCACTGGGGGGCTTCGGGGATGGGGAAAAAAGAAAGACAAAGATTGGTAACAGATGTTACCTCAGGGCAAATCTTCCTCCACAAAAAAAAGTTATTTTCAACCAATTTTGAAAATGATAATGTATCCATTTACCATAGTGATATAAAGCTACCTTTTAAAAATAAATTAACATATAAAAAGATAACAAATAAATCAAATAAATGATAGTAGTGCTAATCAGCTTGAAATTTAGGATACATAGAAAATGAGTTGCAATATACACAATGGGAACAACAAAATATAGAGGTAAACCAGGGAAAGGGTGATCAAAGAGACAGAAGATTCAGTTGTCAAATGGGCAGGCAGTAAACTAGAATAAGGAAGTCAAATGAGGAGAGAGATTCAAGATTCATCACATTTCAATTGTGTAAAACACAAAGATCAAGGAAATTACGCATTTAGAAAAGAACACTGGGTTTAGCATTAAAAAACAGGGCCCCATCCAGAATTTCAGGAGGTGAATTGAAAAGAAGGTAAGACAGTGGTTAAGCAGAAAGGAAAGAACTAGGGCAGTAGCTGAAGGCAGAAGGAGACTCTAGAAAAGATTTTTCTATTTTAAGAACAAAAGTTGTAGCTCTTAAAAGCAGAAAGGACAGGGCTAATGAGGAGAAAGATTTTGTTAAAAAACAAAAGTATTATTGGAGAAGCAAGATCCTGAAGAAATATGGAAGAAAGAACAGAATTGAGAATAGCGTAGAAAGCCTGGCAGCAAAAAAATGAAATGGAGGTAAAGCATAAATGACGTTTAAGATTGCATGGTCATTGATTGCAAACGTATGCATATGCATTATCCAAAGAACTGAGAATTGTGTATACAATTATGATATGAGGAATTGAGTTCACTATGACAAATATTTCAGCTTAATCAATTCTCAGGATCCATAGGAGAGGAGGGGATTAATAAGAAGGATGAAAGAGAGAGAAAGAGAATTTCAAGAAATGACCACCATAATATCACATTTATAAACCATGTTATTTATATAGCAAAGGTATTACTAGAGAAAACTATGTATTTGTAGAATGATGGAATTACTCTTAAGCCACCAAAGCTGTCAATCTCATTTATAATTTAAAAATTTTAAGAAATATGACCTTAGGGAGTGGCTTTTAAAGTGAACATTGATATGGCAGCTGTTAAGCAGAATTTGATTTTCTTGGTATTTGCATGATTTACTAGTGCTTTTTTTATTTTTGCTGAGGAAGATTCGCCCTGAGCTAACATCTGTGCCAATCTTCCTCTATTTTGTATGTGGGTCGCCACCACAGCATGGCCACCAATGAGTGGTGGAGGTCCACACCCAGGAACTGAACCTGGGCCACCAAAGCAGAGCATGTTGAACTTAATCACTAGGCCAGAGAGCCAGCCCCACTAGTTCAATCATTTTTAGATAGTAAAAATTTTCCCTCAATGCTAAAATGTCAATAGGAAATAGATATATTAGTACAACGAAGGACAAGTAAGATAGTAGGAGAAAATGAAGTGGACTAGCCATTTCCTCGTAAGAGGACATTAGTGTGCATTGATTAATGTGGCCATGCCTTCATCTATTCAAAAACATTTACTGAAAGATTGATACAAGCAATTACAGTGTAATACGCACCTAAGAAGATAAACAGACTCTTTCTCTGATTGTGATATAATTTTGGCACATTTACTCCTACTTTTCTTCCTTTTTTTCCCATAATGATGGCCACAATTACAACATCTCAATTAAATTAACAATAGCATCACATTCAGAACTTCTTTAAATCACATTAAAAACCTCATTGAGAAAAAACTAAATATAAATAGAAATGAAACCCAACTTTCACACACTATAATCACTGATTTTAGATCTCTTTTATTTTATATCTATATTGTACACCTATTTTATAATTTTGGCCTTAAAACTTACCCCAAGTTATCTGAAATTCAAACTTTCATTTGAATAGTCATTTAAAGTTACTATAATATGCCATCTCTTTTGCTCCTTTTCTCTTTTGCCTTTTCTCTTTATTCTCCCAGAGAATAGCCGGGAAAAGTCTGATGTTTTAATGAATAAGAGAAGAGATTTCAGAGAGAGTTTGATTTCACATACTAATATTTACTACCTCTAAAGTATAATGTGCTCTTTTAGCTGTGTAATAATGTAATAAAATGCAAACTTAATATTCCACAAATGGCTTTAAGATAATCCAAAATACATAAATGGTTTTAAAAGGCCACATAACGTTATAACTAATAGTGTAAGAAATCAGACAGAAAAGTTTCCTACTATAAATACTGACTACATAAAACTCAGACACAAGAAGGACAGAAGATTCTCACAGAGACACAATTGTGTGGAACATATGAACAAAAATGCTGAGATGAAATTAGCATCTTTCAGATGACAACATGAGTTAGTTGATGAGAAAGCATTTTAATAACAGGGTTTTATCCCACAATGCTCTGTGGCTCACATGTTTTTATATCAGAATGACAGAAAAATCTCCACATGCTTTCATCAGCTACAAAAACAATATTTGAAATTTGTCATAAATGTGACATCTGAGAAAAACTTTGATGAATTCTGCCTGTTCTCTAGAAATAGTCCATTTTCTTCCCTTTACCTTCTCATATCTCCCAAACTCCATACCATTCCCTTCAGATAGTCAAGTGAGATGATTGATTAAGTAGCTGGTGCGTACATTTTCCCTATTCTAACCAGCCACTGTCAGTAGCATTAATTATATTCAATAGTAAAACATATCCACAGATACTTACTTGTTTAAATATTCATTATTTAAGTGCTCTGTTATCTGAGTTCCCACATTCAACATAGCATAAGACAGTTATGTTTCATGGTATAAAAATATCCACTAGTTAACATGATTGCCCACTCGTTCTTTCTTGCTGAGCACAAGGCTATGATGACCGATTGGGATTACATCTTTGGATGTTGTGATCTTTCTGTCTGATTTTCAGATAACACAAAATTAATGAAAAGAAAACTGATTTTGAAGTGAAGTTGCAAATATGACAAAAGTCACAGAATTCCATAAGGTAAATTATTATTTTAAAAGTCATTGTCCAATGATAATCTGGCAGATTTCAATCACATAACCATCAGTTAGAATCAGATAATCAAAAATAAGTTTTATGACAGGAGATGTGCTTCAAACAAAATTTATTTGAATAACAACTTTTTAAGAGCGGCCCTTTGGAAAACTGATGAGGTCCACGGATATTCGTAACAAAAATAACCTTGGAACACAACGTGAAAAATCAAATGTGTTGTGAATACTGTTATATTGCACTATAAGACAAAATTTAAGAAGAATTACACCAAATATTAGTGTGTGGTTATAATCTGTAAACTCTATTTGTTAAATATACAATAAAATAAACTTATTTTTATAAATTTCAGCTTCTTTCAAGATAAATTGTTAATAAAATATTTTGAGCTTTTGTTCCTTGGGAGTAGTGATGCTCTTTGGCAGGTGGAGGGCATCAGTGTAAATCTGAGAATCAAGGCCCTTGAGGCAGGACCCCAGCCACCAGCTGGAGTGAGAGGAGGATGCATGAGTGTGTAGGGCATCCGGGTGTTGGTAAACCAGCCTATTGGCCAGGGAAAGGTTCTAGTCCATGGAGAATTATTCAGGCCCCTAGAACCAGCATCCATTTGACTCAGTGCAGGGCGATGTAGCTCATGCACGCATGGCTTCTCCAGGTTATCCTGAAACTGCTGACTTTGAGGTTTTCCTGAAAGTCTTAAGGTTGAAAACATTATAACTACAGTTAATAGGAGATGGAAAAGGCCAGGAGGGACAGTAAAAACACAAAAGAGTGTATGTTAAAAATACTGACTAGTAAGATGAAACAAAACTATTGTAGATACCTTTGCCTTATTCTAGGTCTAGAACAATACCTGACACATAGTAAGCACTCCATAAATTATTTAATGGTTGAGTAAATTTGTGAGTGAATGAACAAGTGCTTTGGGGGAGAAAAGAAGAGAGAAGAAAAGTTATGCCCAGTTCTTTATCCAGCAAACCCCCAACTGAAGCTATGATGCCAATGATTATTACTATCAACTTTTCTTAAAATACATCAGTATCCAACATAAATTGTATGAATTCCCAGGCTATTCTCTTTCTAAATTACAAATTAAATCTCATTTGACTATATATGAAAATGAATCATTTGAGGCTGAAGCATCTGCCATTGAATATTTGATTTAAGTTCATTTAAAAAATCTACAATATATAATCAAAAAAGACAAAGATAGTAATTTGTCTCCTATGGAAATATATGTATTAGTGTGATAACTATTCTTTCTAAGATTTCATGTTATTGATATTGGAAGTTGTTACTTCAAACCAATGTTGAGTGTTAGATTTTATTTTAGAAACGAAAGCACTTACAATTACTTTGGAAGAGGATCTGGCAGTTTTTGATAGAGTTAAGCATAAACCTACCCCCGATGTAGCAATTCCACTCTTGGGAATTTACCAAGAGAAATAAAAATGCGTGTTTCCAAAAACTCATTTACAAAATTTCATAGTAGTTTTCTTCATGATAGAAAAATAATGGAAACAGCCCAGGTGTCCATCAAAGGGAAGGGAGACATATAATGAAATATTACTCAGGAATAAAATGTAATGAACTATTGACACACTAAAAACATGAATGATTCACAAACAGATGATGAGAGAAAAAGGCCTTACACACTAGTGTACACATACTGTATATTGCCATTTATGTAAGTTCAAGAACAGGTAAAACTAATCTATGGTGGAAAACAAATCAAAACAGTAGTTGCTCCTGGAGGGTCGGGGGGAAGGATTCATGGTGAATGAGCACAAGCAAAGTTTTTGGAATAATCTATGTCTGATAGGGTTTGGGTTTGACAGGAGTATGCATTTGTCAAAATTCATTTAATGGTACATCTAAGACTTGAGTAATATTTCATTCTCTGTGGTTCTTACGTCAAAAGAAAGAAAAGATCTGCAAGCAAATATTGAACTCTAATGATAGGCATGCTACCATGTTTAGGGGTATAGTGTACTGACATCTCCAACTGTGAAATGCATCAAAAAATGAACTGATGAACTGACAGAGGAGTGAACAAGTGTGCAATAAAACATGTAAAATGATAATAGAATCTACATGGTGGTGATATAGGCATTAAAATTCTTCAGCTCTTCTTTAGTTTGAAAATTTTCAGAATAAAATGTAGGAGGAAATGAAAAGCACTTTTCATAGCTCATGCTTCCATTTTCTGTTTAACATTCACAGTGGAAATGCTTAAAAATCATTTTAAAAATATTTATTTCCATAGAAACCAAAAAGATTTGCATAATTCTATTTCACTGCAAATTTTTATCCAATTTAGTTTGTTTATTAAGATTGGTCATATTTTTGCTATTCCTTTGTGTTTTCCAGTTTTTAAATTATAATCAGATAATATGTTTTGATCTTTATAATCATGGTTAATTTTATAAATACACACTGCATTACAGATTTCCTTGGTATAAATAGTTGATTCATTAGCCAGATGATGATGACCTGATAGATTTCAATCTGAGCACTTTCTTAAAGCCACTGAAATCAGTTTATATGGAACCAGGTTGAAATGGTAAATTTGCAGGTAGTCAAAGTTCTATCTCTTGCAATTCCACTAACCAGAACATATAATGATTTAGATTTAAAGATTAATTACCCTTTTTTAATGATGGTAATTGAGTGCAGAAATATAATCCACAAAGTTCCTTTCAAGGTATTTTCTGAAGTAACTGCAGAATCAACCCAATCCTTAAATCATACAGGTGCGTGGAGAAGCTGATATTCCCTAGGTCGATTTGAAGATGCCACAGGATGTTGAAACACTGAAGATCAACTTGTAACAATCTCATGTTATCGTTCACATTTTATGGTAATTTTAAAGGCTTTCAAAGGGAATCAGCTTAGAAAGTTGTTTTGTTTTTATTCACTGCTAGTCAACAAGAACCTGCAAGTGGCTTTTCCAATCGGTTACTCAAGTTATACTCTGCTTCTCAGAGAAAGGCCCTCATGAGTAGGCATCTCAAGGCCTTGATACTTGTTGAGAAATTGGTCAGCATGAACCTGGGTTCTTATTTTGAAGGAATGTTTGGTATGGGCGCCCTCCCCAAATAAAAATTCACCTAATGAGACTCACTTTTAAAAAGGAATGAAAACTCAAAGACTTCTTTGTCTCTTCCAGCTTCTGGTAGCTCCAGGCATTCCCTGACTTGGGGCTAAATAACTCCGGTCTTTGCCTCCATCTTCACATCCTGACCCCTCCAAGTGTCCTTTCCCCTCCTCTGATCTGAAAAGGACACTTACCATTGGATTTAAGGCCGACTCTCATCCAGGATGATCTCTTCTCAAGACTCAACCTTAATTATATCTGTAAAGGTTCTTTTTTAGCATCAGATCACATTTTCAGGTTCTGGGTGGGTATATCTTTTGCTGGACCACAATTCATCTGCTACAAGCTCAGTCATCACTCTTTTCTACTATTTCTGCTGCTTCTTACAGGCCTAATGCATTTTCACGTTTGAATAAAGAATACTGCCAAGTTGAAGATACTTATTTTCGGAAACTAGTTTTAGTTATTCTTGTTGAAGTAGCAAATAATTGTTTCTCACTTCATTTTTTCCCTAATGAATAAACAAGAAATTTCATGAAGTATTATACTCTTTAATTTGGTAGTGATGGGTGGAGGTTCAGGAAAGAGAATGTATCTTCTTTCATCTTCCAACAACATGTTTTTAAGAAATGCTTCTTGGAAAATGGTCCAGGGGTGGGGTTTTGAGGGCCGGCTTCAGTTTGGCCACCTCTTCCAGGACTGAACTGAGCAGTTCACCTATGGAAAAAGTACACTGAAGGAAAGCACATGGAGGGGACCTGGTCCTCCCCCTGACAGTGGTCTGCAAGGACTCATGAGGTTATATCGAATGAAATGAATAAGTACGGAATCCAAAATCATTGGGACTTCCTGATACACCCTAAACCCTGATTATATAAATTTGATATTTATTTGTAGCAATTTATCTCTCTTGGGGCTTCTCAGCCTTGGCACAGCCTTGGCCTTCCTTGTGGGGCTGTCCTGTACATTGTAGGATGTTTAGCCGACTGTACTTAGCGGACACCAGTGGCACTGCTTCCAGCTGTGTATCCCCTGGAGAGCAAAATCACTCCCAGTTGAGAACCAGTGGTATAGCTGAACACTATTAATATTCAGTAGCAAGATTAGATCCTTAAAAAGACATGCCTGGAACTTTAAAGTTGTTGTGAGGCCATCTTCCAAGATTCAGATGTTTTTGAATTAAAAATAGCTTAAAAAAATTGGATTCTCTGTAACTTGGCAATTTTTTGTTCCATTAAGTGTTTCTTTTAGATAAGTGCAACAGCTATTTCCCTCTTTTTGAGAATTGATAGAATTTTTTTCGGCTTAATAGGGCTATTTAGGCCTCTTGTATTCCAGGTCATTAATTTTAATGGTTAAGACGTTGTTATATGGCACTCTCGGGAGGCGAAGGTGCATACCAATAACTCTGCTCCTATGCAGGGAAATGTTCTTTTCCTTGGTAAAGACAAACCATTCCTTTGAATTTAGAAGCATTTCATTTCAAAGGCTCTGTTACCATTTTATTTAAAGCCCCATTAGCCCCAACATATTGAATAATAGCTCATCACTTTGCCCCACATATGATTCATTTAGAGAAGCAGAAAAGCTCATAAAAATAACTGACTGATATTTATAGACCTTCTGTTTCTCGCTAATACTATAGGAAGTATTTCTAATTACTTTAACCTGGAGGAAAAAGGAAACAAGCAAGCAAAAAGATGATATGAGACAACTGCCTATCTTTTATTTCAGATACTATTCTGTCCTGACTTGAAAGTATAGTTCTGTAAAGTTACTTATTAATATATCAACTCTCCTTCATGTGGCAAAACTGTACTAAAATATTGCAGATTATTATTCAAGAAGCTCATAATCTGATTTAAACCAGAATCATATGCCCTTTCATCTTTCCTATCTCAGGAAATTCCAGAGTGGGTGGTGAATTCTTAAGAACATAGCTCAATCCGGGCAATTTCAGTTCAGCAAGACATTAAAAACTACGATGAGCAGACCAAGAAAAGAGACCTATAGGAACACAGTATAAACTAATGCTCACTGGGCCTCAATACTTTCCTTGTGTGGGGCCAGGTGATCAAATTTGAATATCACTTGCTTTTATATGTCGTTTCCAGGCTTTGTGGGGACTAAAGTTTATATCATCTTGAGAGAGAGAGCTCTTTAAGAAAAATAATACAAAATTATAAATTCTGGTTTAGGAACACAGCCATGAAAGAGGCCCTTACAAATGAGGAGCCCTGAAGCTTCACTTTCCCAGCCACAGGAGTCTTTCCTCCTGTACCAGGATCCCCCGGGATTTCTGCCCCCTCATGGTCCAAGCCCATGCACCGCCAGAAATTCTGAGTCCTAATGAACTTGTCTGATGCACAACTGCTGAATCATATGATCAGACCATGTTTAGCTTTGTAAGAAACTGCCCAACTGTCTTCCGAAATGACAGTACATTTTTTACTCCCACCAGCAATGAATGAAGAGTTCCACATTCTACTCAGCATTTGGAATTATAAGACTCAGTTGAGGGGATTTTTGCCATTCTAACAGGTGCATGTGGTATTTCATTGTTGTTTAGGTTTGCAATTCCCTAATAACATATGAGGTTGAGCATCTTTTCATATGCTTATTCATCATCGTATATGTTCTTAGATGAGATGTCTGTTCAAATTTTTTGTCCACTTTATAATTGGGCTGTTTGTTTTCTTATTGCTGAGTTTTAAGCGTACTTTGTATATTTTGGATACAAGTCCTTTACGAAATATAGGTTTTACAAATATTTTCTCCCAATCTGCAGTTTGTCTTTTCATTCTGTTAATAGCATCTTTTACAGAGCAGAAGTTTTTAATTTTAATGAAGTCCAATTTACCAATCTTGTCTTTCATAGACTGTGCTTTTGGTGTTGTGTCTAAAAACTTGTCACCAAACCCAAGGTCACTTAAATCTTCTATGTGATCTTCTTAAAGTTTTGTGTATTACATTTAGGTCTATTAGCCATTTTGAGTTAATTTTTGTGTAAAGCATAGGTCTGTGTGTTAGTCCACTTGGACTTACCATAACAAAATACCATAGACTGGGTGGCTTAACAGCAGGAATTTATTTTCTTACTTCTGAAGGCTGGAAAGTCCATGGTTCTGGCAGGATTCAGTTAGTAAGGGCTCTCTTCCTGGATTGCAGACAGCCATCTTCTCACTATGTCTTCACGTGGCAGAGAGAGCTCTCTTCTTCTTATCAGGCCACAGTCCTATCATTTTAGGACTCCACTCTTATGACTTTAACCTTATTTACTTACTAAAGGCAGGCCCTAGGTCCAAATACAATCACAATGGGGTTAGGGTTTCAACATATGGATTTGGGAGGAAACCATTCAGTCCATAGCAGTCCATCTTTAGATTGATGTTTTTGCATGTGGAAATACAATTTTTCCAGCATCATTTGTTGAGAAGACTATCTCTCTTCACTGAGCTGCCCTTTCACTTTTGTCAAAGATGAGTTGACTAAACTTGTGTGGGTATATTTCTGACTCTCTCTATTCTGTTCAGTTGATTGATTTGTCTAGTTTCTCACTAAGAGCACACTGCATTAACTACTTAATCACTTATAGTAAGTCTTAATGTTGGGTAGGTCAGTCCTCCATCGCTGTTATTCTTCTTTAGTATTGTATGGGCTATTCTGGGTCTTTTGCATTTCCATATAAACTTTAGATACAGTTTGGTTGACACCCAAAAAATAACTTACTGGGATTTTGATTGAGATTGTATTGAATCTATAGATTAAGTTGGGAAGAACTTACATCTTAATTGAATCTACCAATCCATAAACATGGACTCTCTCTTCATTTAGTTAGCCTCCTCCTCCACCACCCCTCACCCCAGCTTCTTTCAAGATTTTCTCTTTGATTTTCTGTAGTTTGAATATAATATACCTAGGTATAGATTTTTTATATTTATCCTGGCTGGTGTTCTTTGAGCTTCTAGGATCTATAGTTCAGTTTCATCAATTTTAGAGAATTCTCACCATTACTACTTCAAATATTTCTTCTGTTTCTTTCTTTATTTCTCCCTTTCTGGTATTCTCAGTGTGCCTGTGTTACACCTTTTGTGTTTATTTGAATAAGTTGGTAATATTAAGCTAGAAGAGACTTAGTAAAAATAGAAAGCAAAATTAGCTCTTGCCTTTCTCATAAATTGTAGGGGAATTTTGCTGAATAAAAAGTTTATTGATTTTTTTCTTACAGTAACAATTTGACAATCGAGAATTGGAGATCTTGACTATAACCCTCCATTAAATAAACTATGGAAATAAACATGCTAGAAAATAAAATATCATAATTGCAACCTCTATAGTCATTCAAGAGTGAGTTTTCCTTTGTGCTTTATAAAATGTGCATTAAAAATCAAGGGATTATAAAATGATATAAAAAGTAAAGCCTAGAGATAGGATAAATTTAATTTACACCAAATGTACTGATTTTAAACAAATAATTAAACCTCAATTTATTATTTATTTCCCATTAGAATGGTTTTTGAGGGAGTTAATTCTATGGCTGGTAAGGAAGGTAACCTCTTTATTCTTCAGGTAATTAAACTTTCAGTATATTCAGATTTTTAGGCATATAATAAATGTTGTAAATGATGATGGTGGTTATTCTGCTGCTGGGGGGAGGGAAGCTGGGGGAGAATTTTACTGTAAGTTCCTATGCAGCATTTCAAAGTCCATCTGTTCAAATTGATCACAACTAAAGTTCAGAAAGAAATAAGCCTGTTAAAGCACTATTTCTCATTCTTCTTCACCATATTTGGTTTCTTACTGATAGTCCTGTAGACATCTGATTAGTTTAACCCTTTTTTTGAAAGCTAGAAAAATAATGATTATAATATTATCATAGTTTTTTGTTTTAAATGTCTCTCTTGCCATCGAAGGCAGAGGATAGATTTTTGGGAAGATGGTGCCCTGAAGGAGACTTACTACCTCTTTTCCTTTAAATCTGCCTTTCCTGCAGCTCACAGACAGTGGGCTGCAAGTGACACCTTGAGCATTGTGAAGGTCCCAGCAATGAGAATTAGGGTGGAGGAAGCTGCACACAAACATTGAGAGCCATGAGTCAAAGGCTCTGAGCTAACGAAAGATCTAGACCAGCAAGGAATTGTCCACTTCCTTGGGAATGACCAACTAGGCACTGGGCTAGTGCATCTGTCTCCCTGGTTTCAGAGATTACAAGGATGCTCAATCTGCAAGCAGCCTTTGAGGCTCAGAAAAGTGATGACACCTAGGAGAGAGGGCAGGCTGGTCTTCAGACAGTGGTAACCTGCCTGCTGGTGCACGGCCAGCGCACAGAGTTAGAGTAGGGAACTAGAATTTACAGACAATTTTAATAAAACCCAGGAATGGGAGAAGAAGAGGGAAAGAGAGAAGTAAAAGTATTTTAAAAGTCTTATCTTATAGATTTGTGATATGCAGAAGTTTGAAAGAAGTATCTTTATGGGAGAAGATGCATTTTTTTCTTAGGAAGAGAGTTTGCAGATAGCAGTATAGAAATATGTGCCTTATTAAAAGATCAGGGAAAATGAAAAATATTGAAATGGAAAATTAAAATCAAATTTACAAATTAGCAAGGGAAAATGTAAATGACTAGTGACATAATAAAATTAGCAAAAAAAAAAAAAGAGAGAGAAAGGTAGTAAAAGAAATAGTGTGGATGGAGCACAACAGAAGAAATAAAATTTAAGTAATTAGGGTAAATGTGTATGAACTCAGTTCTCTCATTAAGAGTCAAAGCCCAGCTTTAAGACTTTTTTGATATTTATAGGAAGTAAAACTTAAATAAAGGTAGAGGCAAAGAAATACCTGGTGGATGTGGAAAGTTGAAAGCTGGAAGGGTAAAATCAATACTAGACAAGATGGGATTTAAAGTCAAAACTCCTAAATAGGTTAAAGAGTGATTCTATGTCATGATAGGGAATGCAATGTATTTTTTTTAATGTGATCATCATAAACATCTAGCACTAAAAAATAAACAAATTACAGCTGGCTGCATGCACATAAATCTTTAGACAATCAAGGAAACATCAATTTCTGACAATGTGATAAGCTAGATACTCTGACTTTCTCACAGAGAACTACTAACAATGGAGAAAACAATAGGAAAAAACCATTTCTTAGTATTTTAATGAATGAGAAAGAAATACACAGAAACCAAAAGCTAAGTGAACTTGAGAATCCAGAGATAAACAGAGCACCAAAATGCCTTTCACCTTGATAAAATTTGCTCAATCCGTGAACTTGAGTTTCTAGGAAGTACACATGGAGACAGGTGACAAAGCCCAGGACCTATTTCCAGTGGAAGGTCAAATAGGAGATTTCCCCAGCTACAGATATAGACGGAATCCCGGGCTACATCCTCAGTGTAAGGGTGAACTAGAAATCCCAACCCACACACACACACACACACACACACACACACACGAGATAACAGGGAAAATTGCCTCTCTCAAAACTTAGCACAGGATTGATGGGAAAACAAAATATTTCATCAAAATTCATAGCCATCTACCAGTCTTTATGGGTTTTCAGCCTAAATTCACACCACCTAGACTGTCTGAAAAAAATCTCAAGCCAAGAATGTTAATTAAATCTCTGCAGGTTGGTGATGTCCTGAGTCCCTCGTGAAACTAAATGTATATTATCTTTGGAAATGATTTTCAAAAAGAAAAATAGAAGAATAGCAACAACAACAGCAAACCTTAAAACTTGCAAAGCAACACCACCACCAGTGAAAACAAGCAGAAACTACAAAAGGTACAATCGTATCCTTATGTCCTCAGATATTGGAACTATGAAACACATAAAGTAAAATAGATGTGAGTTGTTATGTTTAAAAACAAGAAAAAGTGAACTAAAAAAAAAAGAATAAGAACCAAGAGATGATTTAACTAAGCAAACCCAAATACTGCAGAATGCACATTACCTCTTATCACAAACAGTATTCATAAAAATCGACATTATATTGGCCAAAAAGCAACCTAATACAATACAGGTCATATTCTCTGACTAAAATGTAATTACATTAAAAATCAATAACCAAAAAGTAACTGTAATATAGTATTTTGGAGCAATTAAGAAATACAGTTCTAATAACAAGTCAAAGAAAATACCACAATGGAAGTTATAAAGTATTTATAACTCAATATAATAAAATTTCTACATATAGAAACTTATTTGATTAAAAAACAGTAATTACAGGAAAACTTTTAGCCTTAAATGCTTGTATTAGTAAAGATTAAAGCCTTAAAATTAATAAGCTAAGCATTCTACTTAAGAGGGTAGAAAAATAGCAGAGCAAATTCAGACAAATTAAAAGGTAATAATAAAGATAAAAATAGTCAAGGTTTTTTGAAGATAAAGAGCAAAGTATGTGTTGAGTGAGAGGACTCTACCACTACCAAGCTGTATTATGAAATTATAGTAACCAGTTTATTTAAGGCACATGATTAAATAAACAGACACATACCATGTTCATGAACTGGAACATTGTATTGTAAAGATGTCAAAATTCTGCCCCAATTGATCTGTAGCTTCAATTCAATTCCAATCAAAACTACTTCAATTATATTTTGTAAAGCTTGACATCTTGATTAAAAATCTGCATGAAAAATTTTATATTTCTATTAAAAAACCAAAACACATTTAAAGAAGTAAAACAAGGTGAGGGGATTGCCCTTCCCAGAAATGAAGAACTGTTGTAAATCTATAGTAATTAAGACAATATGGCATTGACACATTGGTTTAAAAAAGAGATCAATGGACAAGACTCCATAGATGACAGACAGACCCACACTCAGAGAAACATGATTGATTGCATAATTGTCATTGAAGATCCATGGGAAAAGGATGAATTGTTCAACAAATTGTGCACAAATGATTAGTTATCCATGTGGGAAAAAGTAAGCTTGTACCTTTCCATCATGCCATATACAAAAGTCAGTTCCTAGTGTATTAGAGACTTAAGTATAAAATGTGGGGAAAAGACAGTTTGAGCAGAGAACATAAGATTTCTTTAAGATATGGGGGTAGGGAGGTATTTCTTGAACAAGACACAAAAAATGCCTTATAATTAAGGAAAAGATAAATGTGAAAAAATGAGAACTTCAATTCATCAAGAGACACTATGGGCAAAGTGAAAATATAAGCCAAAAATGGAAAAGGATATATAAAAAAGATATATACAAAGGGTTAATAGTGGAATAGTTTTTAATTCCTATAAATCAGTAAGAAAAAAGCAGAACAACCTATGGAAAACTAAATAAAACATATTGACAGATGTTTCTCAGGAGTAGAAATAAATGGCTAGTAAATGTATGAAAGTGTGTTTGTTATTAATTAGGGAAATGCAAAACAACAATGAAATATTGTTTTTACTCATTTCTTTCAAACATCACAGCACCTGTCGCAGTTCTAGCTGGCAACATCATAGGTGCTATATAAATGTGTAAATACGTAATTAATGTACTTCTTGGACATAAATTCTTTTTTAAAGGCAAGATTTTTCTCCAGCCTAATTTTGACTTCCCGTCTCTTCTCTTATAATCCTGTCCTAATACATCCTTGGGGCGTCTCTCCACAGAAAGAAGTGAGGAAATTGCAGCTGGAGCCAGAAGACCTGGATTCCAGTGTGGTCTCTGCCATGAAAATAAAGGTTTTAGTCAAGTTTCTTAAGATTTTGGGTTTTAATCTCCATTTATGAGATGAGAAGAGGTAGGTTTCATCTCAGAGGTTTCAAATTGCAGCACTTGGAGCCTGAAGATATGTTTTGTTTGGCTTGCACTGTGCCTTTGAGTTTTTTAGATTTAAATATCAATACGTGGAGACTGCATGTTCTGAGACTTCACAGCCTCCACCATTCCATACTGTGCTAACTGATTTTCTTACCTGCCCTCCACGGAAGGCATTTGAGTTTGTGACCTCTGTTAGATAATATCTAAATTTACTTTCTGAAGCTTAAAAAATGTGCACAGCACACCCATATCCAAAAACCTACTTACTTGAAACAGACAAGGCAAGGTAACATGTTCAGTTTGTGTAGGAGTGTTTTACCGGGGATGATTTTAGTTTTATACAACCTTAACATGCAGGGCTTGTTTGTATTAGCTACCTCCTCAGTGCGTTCGCTCAGCTCGGCCTGCTTACCGCCTTCACAGCATCACCACTTCAATGACCAGCTCCACTCTAGCCTATAGATTCACCTAGCTAGAGTTTATCTCCTTGATTCTATTGCTAATTTCCCACACAATTCCTGGTACATAGGCATCAGTAAATATTGGCTGAACACAAAATTGTGTGGATGAATGCAGATGTTAACCACATCTACAAAATACCTACATTAATGTTTGATTAAATAACTGAATACTATAGCCTAGCAAAGTTAACACATGAAACTAACCATCACCAATGCTAAAGCAACCATAGACAATACATAAACAAATGGATGTGTAGATGTTGCTGTGTTCCAATAAAACTTTATTTAAATTTTATATACTTTTCACAACACAGATTATAATTCTTCTTTTGATTTTTTTCCTCAAACACTTCAGAATGTAAAACCCATTCTTAGCTCATGGGTAGGCCATACAAAACCAGGTGGTGGGCCAAATTTGGCCCAATAACCAGTTTGCTGACCCCCTGCTCCAACACAATGCTTTGTATGTGTTATTTTTACTATACTTTACTATTTTACTTTATTTCTAGATTTACTATAAATATATTTATTTACATATACATTCACACACACACAAATATACAAAGAACTTTAAAATTGATATTAATGATAGATACTCTCAAAACAGACCTTAAATGTAACTCAGGTTATTGCAGTTCTGAGAGTGGGAAAATGTTAAGGGAAATTCTAAAAATTCAGTTTCTAGAGTCTTTTAACAATATTGGAGATTGTTATCATCCCAGTACTTTTTATGTGTAATGTTCTCTGAGGAAAGAAGAATGGATAAGAATATCTCCCAAGGTCTTTCTAGGTCTCTAATTCCACAAAATAATGGTCAAATCATGATGAATATGTTGATGAAAGGGAGGCAGAACATAACTTTTCCCTAATGTACTAACCTCCCCTTTTCACACTAACTAATCCTCAGCTCCAGCCCCTGAACATGTACACACACACACACACACACACACACACACACTTCATTTATTCTGTACTATACACATTTACTAATATACTTACAATATGTCAGGCTTTTCCACAGATACAGGATGCAAAGAACTGATCTAATTGAAGTCATATTTCTTTAATAGTTCACAGAGTTAGGCAAGAAAAAATTGTTAGGTATCCACCATTTGTCAGCCATTTTAGATAAGTCACCTGATTTAATCCCCAAAACAGCTCAGTGTAGGGTTGCCAGATAAAAAGACAGGACTTATTGGGGCCAGCCTGGTGGGATAGTGGTTACGTTCTCGCTCTCCACTTCGGCGGCCCGGGGTGAGCAGGTTCGGATCCCAGGCGTGGACAGATGCGCTGCACGTCAAGCCATGCTGTGGCGGCGTCCCATATAAAGTAGAGGAAGATGGGCACGATGTTAGCCCAGGGCCAGTCTTCCTCAGCAAAAAAGAGGAGGATCAGCAACAGATGTTAGCTCTGGGCTAGTATTCCTCACACACACACACACACAAAAGACAGGACCTATCAAATTTAGATTTCACATGAACAGCAAGTCATTTTTTTAGTGTAATATGCCCCATGCAATATTTGGGACGTAATTATGGTAAAAAATGATTGGAACACACTTATGCTAAAAATTATCTGTAATTCGCACAGTTTTGTATTTTTATTTGCTAAATTTTACAAGTCTAGCTCAGTGAGATTTAGGAATTAATGTATCCAGTTAATATCAGAGTCAAGTGATGCTCAGGAACAATTTAGTTGTTCAAGTTCAGACATCTGGAATTCCCTGCAAATTTTCCTCAAGTTAAAACCAGATAGAGAGATAGATTATAAAGAAATGGTTGTACTCCATAGGTGTATTGGGGAGGCAAAAAGGATGAAATTAATTCCATCTGTGTAACTTCATATGGTCAAATGTTTAGACGAAACCTAAAAAGTGAATAAAATGTAAGCATCAACCAGTCACTCACAACAAATTTTAACTATTTAAATAATTATTATCTCACCTTACAAAATAATGTCTACCTTTATAAGATTCTCTTTGAATTTAATATTACCATCTCAACTCATTACCCTGTATGTTACAGGAATATTTCCAGTAGGTAATCACATTTCTTGCTCTTTCCAGAATTGGCAAGCATTTATTAAGATTCTAATTCTAGTTATCAACATAAGAAATTCCAAATCTTGTTATATAGTTTGTGAAGAAATAAATTCTATTTTGACTAAAGAGATCAAGTGAAATTTAGGAAGAAAATTTGTCTAGTTACTTTGTCTTATAAGGAGTTCAGGGTAGATCAAAAGAGAAAAGCCAGGACTCTTTACTAAGGAGCTAAAAGAATTATTTCGCACATGGAATCATTGATGAAACAAGCATATCTATTGCTTCCGGGTTTCTCTTTTCTAGATGAAAAAGATAATTAAAGCTGACAATTGAATTCTGATTACATGTAATATGTGATTATTTCTTAACTCCAATTAAAGCCTGTTGTATAGACAGAAAACTACATTCCCCCCAACGTGTACAGCTGAACACTGATATAAACCTCTGCCACCACTGATACAAACGTTTGATTTGTAATCACTGAACCATTTGCTAAATGGTTAATACAAACCATTTAAGTTTGTATTTCAAATGTTTTCTAACATGAAATCTCACCAGTAACTACAAAGATTTCTCTAGAATAGTTACAATACAATTTAATTTTAGCACAGTAGCTTAAGAATTTAGTTGCTTTATTTTCTTATATTGTTTGAGACATCTTTAGAAGATTCAAAAAGGATGAGATTTGAGAAAAGTGATTCTTCACTGTGGGATTCCTAGATACCACAGATGAGCCAGAAACAAGACACAAAGTAAGAATAAACATTTTAGAGATGGTAAAGGAGAAAAAAATCACGAAGTACAAATGTGCACTTTGATCCAATAAGGTAAAACCTGGTGAAGGGGAAGCTCAAAGAGGAGGGGGAAATATCTAGACAAAGTTTAGTCAATTGGTTCATCCTCAGACCAGATTTTCTTTAAATGGTCACAGAAAGATTGTTGCAGAATTTCAGAAAAAACAAAATGCACTCTGCAGCCTCACTGGTGACTCATCCCACGGGCTCCTCCCAGAGCAGGGGGCGGGGGGCGAACAGAGAAGAGCGTTCGGCGCAAAGCAGCCACTTACACTCCCTCCCCGTGAGAGAGTTGACTCACTTACTGTTCAAGTTTCAAAACATGTCCTACTTTCCAGGTGCTTATATTTTTTAAATAGTCAAAGCTGGGCTGAGTGTCCCTTCCGCCACTTGGAGTTTCTCCGTCTGAAAGAACGCCAGTAAGTGATGGACAGAAGATGCTCTAGTCTGCCTGGTCAGCGTTGCTTCTTCAGTTGCTTTTCCTCACGAGAGAAGGATGTCAGATCTGTCCCTGTGAGCAGGATGCATCAAGTGATTTTCTAGTACATTCTTTGTTCTTCTAGTGATGTTCTTTTGAGGGTTTCACAAAGTACACAACAAAGAAAAAAAAAAGAGACATGGAAACACTTACCCAAAAATGTGAATTAGGTGATAGAGGCTGAATTATATTCGTACTTTGCACAAAAGTTTTAAACATCTGCTCTGGTAAATAATTAATTTAAATTTATTCAGACTTATTCAGAGTTCTTTAGTCTCATTAATATAACAGAGGTTGAAAGTACCCCCAGATATTGTATTTGGCTCCCACATTATTTTATTAAACATGTATTTGACTGTCTTCAGAAATCAGAAGTGTATGATATGTGTGTGTGTGTGACACACACAGGCACACACACAATATATGCATACACACACACATGCACGTCCAGGTTTCCAGCCTCTCATGAAAAGTCAGAAAATCTGTCAGCTTGGATGCATATTTACACATGGCAGCCCTTGGTGGGATCTGAACAGTGGCTGCCCCTATACAAGGGACTTGTGAGCTATGCTTCACCATAATCCCACACCCACCTTGCCACACTCATATCAGTGACCAGCCCGGGCCTGGGAAGTGTGTGAATTTGCTACCTGGATGGATACCATGGAGACTGCCTGAAACCACAATGGTGCTTTTCAACCTGGCATTCTGAAAAGACCATTAAATGAGTCTGGGGCAAGCTCTACCAATCTTTTACCTTTGTCATCTGAAATGAGGATGCCATAACTATTGACTTTCCAGATAGGGTAAGCATTAGATAAAATGTGTATTAAATGAATAACACATCTGTCATATAGTAGCTTTCCAAGAGGTAATTATTAGGACAAGGATGATGACAATGATTATTATGAGGACGGCCATGTGATATTGACAGTTAAGTGGCTCCAGCTTGGAGACCACGGTTTTCTCCAAGGAAAAGGAAAGTGTTTGAATTTGATGACAACAGACCCTTTAGCACTTAATGTCTCCAACATAGGATATTAAACCCTGATCCTTTTATTTTAGATTTCTATAAAATAACCTCTGAGTCTTTGCCTTGTTTTTAAAGCATGTTCATAGAGAGTCAGTGGCTTTTCAATGCTTGTGATAAAGTTCGGCTAAAATTAAGTGCAATTAATTTGTCATTCACTGGTTGTAAAAAAGAAAGGGACAGAATCTGCAAATCCTGAGATTTTCAGGAGTATGACTTGTGACTTAGAGGGGAATTATATGTTTGAATAAAACAGGACAGGAAAATAATCTTATTAGGTGGATAAGGTATTATCTCTCTGGTAGATCATTTTTATCGATTGGAAAATGATAGTTAACATGCCCCTGACTTTGTGTGTTAGATGTTGAATTATTTTCAGAACATTGAACAATGTCTTAATGTGTTAGTGGGCAATGATTTCAAAATATATGGTAGTTATAGACATTTACTAATAGCCTGAACATAAATGAAGGCTTGCTGCGAGGATATAAACCTTGTGGGTTTTTTTTAAATGAAATTAATCTCTTCAATCTTTGGATTTGTGAGATCTGAACAAGGAGCAAAAGGCAAATTTTCTATTTTCTAGATATTCTCAGTGTCTTTTGGTAATTTAGTTACTTCTCTTGAGGTAGTTTCAAATGCCAACTTTCCCTGCCCCCAAAAAAGTATAAGATGCCAGTAGTTCAATGGCATTTTTTTGCACAATGATGACTTTATGTTAAAATAGAATTCACAGAAGCAAGAGTGGCTTCTGGAAGAGTTCAGATTTTTTTTTCCACTTACAGAAGTGAAGTGGGAACCTAAAGTGCTAGCTTTCTGCCAGCCACGATGGGAAGGACACTTTCTTTTTCATTTACTTTACCCTATTTGAAAACAACAGTTACCCACAAAGTAAAGACACATAAATCTTACAGATGAATGTTATGATTAAAAATTTTATCCTCAATAGAAGAGACTTGCCATAAAAAAGAAAGTTTTAGGAAATCAGACGTTTATTTTGAAGGCTGTGAAATTTTTTATTAATATTGATGACCTGTCATTATTTCAATCAACTAATATAAAACAATTTTGTAAAATGAGGTGGAAAGGGAACATTGTATTTCCATCTGGTTAAGAAGGGAGTTTTTTATAGCACATTTTTACATTTAAACAGAGAGAATTTAGAGATTGTGCTGGCCAGTATAATCTAAGAATCTATAAGTCGTGCTTCACATCCAAATTGCTGTATTTTCTTGCAAATTCTGTTTCTTCAGATGGATAGTCTGCTAATATTTATTAAGCGATACTGAGTGTCCTCAGTTCTTCCTTCCTTCATTTATTCATTCAAATGCAAATATTTCTTGACTGCCTGCCCAGTGCCATGCCCCATGTTAAGTGCCAGGAATATGGTGGTAACAAGACAGACACCGTCGTGGCCCTTACAGAACATTTGGTTTACTTGGGACACATTGTGATGGAGAAGTGCACATACACCGAACAGGGCACAACCTAGCCAAAGGATCGGGTCCCTGCCAAAGTGATGTGTAAGCCAAAGCCTGAAGGTTGCATGGGAGGCAACCAGCCCATGGGGAAGAGGACAGAGAAGTGTCGAGTGGAAGGCGGCACAGGAAAGAGTCCCAGACAGTGGCACAGTTGGTATGAAATCTTGGGAGCAGATAGTGTGAAAAGAAGTGAATTCAGAATAGCAAGAACTTAGAGTGGAAGGGCTGAGGCTGAAGAGGTCAGCAGCAGCCCAGTGAGGAGTCTGGCCCCTGTCCTGAGGAGAAGAGGAAGCTTCTGCGGCATTGAGGCAGGCGTGACCTGATCACTGGTGGTGGGTGGAGGGAGCAGAGGCAAGAGAAGGGATTTTTATTTCTTTGTTTCTTTTAAGATGAGCAGAATAACAGGATGGGAATGGTACAATAGAAACGAAAAAACTTCATATGTAAAAAAAGCAGAGAATGGCAGGGAGATGTCCACGGGTGTGTTGGGGCGATGAGCTCTAACGGCCCCTAGGATGTTGGCTTTAGGGGGGACCCTTCATCCACAGTAGCTTGTGGGATGAGTTGTAGGAATTCTCTTCAGAGCTACTCTTTTCTCAGTGAAAGAGGAGGTGGTGTAATTTCGAGGGCAGATAAGGCGTGAACTAGCCTTTTGGGACAGTGGGAGTGGAGGGACTAGGGCAACACAGTGTGATTGCAGGACTTATTCCTTATGATGATTTCACATAGAAATAAAACTTTAAAGTAGTTTCAGCAAAACCAGAAAAATGCTGTATACCTGAAGCACAGCAGATACAATTAGAAACACTTTGAACACAAATTTGTTACTTTACTTCTTCATGATTTTCCATTTTGAATTCCAATTAAGGTGTCAGTGGGAATGAATATTTAACAGTCAAGAAAATGTTAAATCTTTCTCAATCAGTTAGAGAAAGAATGGGTGAATGGCACCTGTAAATACAAGCACAGATAGAAACGGGCAGAGAAGAATTAAATCCTGGCAGATCAGAGTCACGTCATAGAAGTCCTCAGGCTATTTGAACTAATTGAGAATAGTGGCAACAAAAATGGATTGTTTGCAAAATCTGTGACCTATTTAGCAGCTAATTTTCTAACCCTTGGAAAAACTTGTCATTTAAAGTAAGTTGAATATTATAACCTTTGCAGTAGAAGTGACAAGTAATTGCTTTTTTTTTTACCCTATCTATGGCATTTTCGAGATAAAAAGACATCTTTTTTACTAGGACTGAAATGCTACCATATATTCTGTTTGTGGTAATTTTCTGATAATTAAGTAATCTAGGGAAATGTTACATGTCTCCTCAGGCTCTGTGGAAATGCAAAGTGGATCCTGTTTTAAAGGTGATTCATTTGCATTACTCCACCAGAAATATAATAAAGTAGGCAAAGTTAATAAATATTCACTCTGTTTACACATAATAATTGAAGTTACTGTAGTTTCAGAAAACAAAAATAAAGAATAAATTTTGGCCTTTATCCTCTTGTAGGAAATTGTTATTGGCATCAGTGAATACACCCAGGATAAACCTTTTAAGAAATGAATCATTGCATAGAACACCATCTGCTTTTATTATTTATTGAATAATATATTGAGAGAACCTTTACTTAAAAGCATTCTTTATTGCACTCTAATGATTTAATAATAAAATTTATACAATGGGGCCATTGCTTTTAATCTAAAATCTTTAATATCCAATGAAGGATGTCATCTGTGCCATAAAGCATAGTCTTTGATTATAGTCGATTTAGCATTTTATACTGCATTACTCTGTTTTAGCAGTGTTTTCTTTTTTCCTTTCTACTTATTTTATATGTTATGCCTTGTCTTCTTCAAAAGACTACATGGCCCATTCAGGCAAGTGTCAATCTTAGAGTCTTTTCTGGTCCCTACAATACCCATCTCAATGTTACAGTTTCAGTAAATACTTGTTGAGTTCAGTTATTATTAAGATGAGGTTTAAACCTAACTTCCTTGACTCCTTTTTTGTTGGTAAGGTAATACTTGGTATTAGAAAATTTGAAGACAAAAAAATAATAATTTTTATTTTCAGATCATTTCAATACATGTAAGGATTATACATGTAAGGAATGTAAGCATTCTTGACAAGTTACCTGTACAGTATAAAAGTCTGAGGTATATTGCCATAACAAGGTGAGGGGGATCTTTTAATGTGTCAATGTGAAATTTTCGAAAAGAAAAAATATTAATCCAGTAATTTTTCAAGCTCATAGTGTGCTATTTTAATAGAGCCAGAGTGTTTTAATAGCAAAGTCTTGAACTGGTTGAGATCTAGCCAAGCCCGTGTAATTTCTCCCCAGTACTTTATTGCCTCTAAAGACCCAAGATTTTGCCTCATTCATTTTGTTTTATCTCAAACCCCAGATTTTGTAATGTCTTCCTAATGCATTGAGTCACCTATACACAACCTGGAAAATGATTTCCTTCTGCCCACTTCCTACTTGATTCATATATTTATCAGCTATATATTCACCTCCCTCTCTATACATGCTCGATTCACTGTCTGAAATGGGCTAAGGAGACAAAAAATTCCTGCCCTCATATAGCCTTTATCCTCCTAATCTGTCCCCAGTGCCTTATGAAACACTTCATAAGCTCCAGGACCAAATTTAGACTAAAACACCAAGAAGCAGTGGCCAAGGTAAAGAGGAAGAAAAGGAATGAGGACAGTTCACCAGTAAGGATGAGCATCCTTGAAGCAAAGGACTTGAAATTTTGTGATAATTACGCTTGGTGCCAAGAAGACTTGATGAACTTTGAAAAATGCCTTTCCTTTTATTCATTTGATCATTAATTGAACATCTTTAGAATACGTACTAAGTTCCAGGCCCTTTAGTAGGCTTGGCATATATAATATATTGGAGTTGCGTGAATGTCAATGTAAGATTTCATGGGAAATAAATTCACAGTTTTATATCTTAAGTTTCATCGCACAGTTCATATTTAGGTTATTTCTAAAACTCTAAAAGTTACTTTGCTGGTTTATGCTGTGATTTAGAATTGGCATTTTAGGTCTTTTTAAAATGTAATTTCTCAGGTTTCAAGCTCTGACAGTTTTAGTGTGGAATTAGCCCAAGGTGGTTTTGTAGCAATTAGGGATGTCTTATTGAAGAAGCCTGCTAGAACTTTACGTTTATTCTTTTATTTCCTACTCCAGAACAATTGAAAAACTAGAAACCGTACCCAAGGGAACTAGCTCTCAAGTATGATCTGAAACTATTGAGACATAATCTTTAGTTTTTAAGTAAAATCATTTCGTTCTCTCACTAAAGAAATTATTGGGTTGGTTTTAAAATGAATCAATATGTACCTGAGGCTTTGGATTGCTTTTTAATGCCAAGGAGATGTCCAGTAATTCGAAAAGCTGACTATCACTAGTTTATTGCCACACCATGAGTATAATTTCAAATTACAAGGCAAGCAGAAAAGTAAGAAAAAAAGCCAACATTCTTGCCTAGGAAGGCAATCGTGAACTTGCTTGGAGGCCAAACTTGGTTTATAAATTTAGGTCTCCTGGTAATAATGATTTAATATTATTGTAGGAGCATGAGCAAAGAACCACTAGTGTCAGGAATAAGGGGTTATATATTATTTATATGACTTTTTTATTATTGGTGCTTTTTTTCCATGGTGTGTAAAGTGCTTTTTAAAAATCCTCCTGGCAATGCTGAAAATTCCTTTGTTTGTTATGTCGGTTCCTTCAGATGGAAAGAGTGAATTAATAATATATCATTTTCCAAAGGTCACATTTCTCTGATCCCTACTAAGTATAAGGGGATGATGCTCAGGCAAAATGCAGCAGTCTGTCATCCCACCTCAGTTTCATCTGCAGAGTCAACACATCAACTCTAGCCACAGTATTTGTAAACCCATAATGTGATTTACCATGTCGTGAGGGGTCACATGTATTTAAGGACCCTAAACTAATTCCACCCATGTAGAGAATTACAGACTCAGAAGTAATTTAGATAATTTGTTGTCTTATGTAACTAAACCAAGGAAAGAGCCTAGTCCAGTTGGACTCAAAGATAAGTAGAAGCAGAACTGGAAACACTGTAGGAATTCCTTTTTGTTAAACATCCCCGATTCTGTTTTTATCTGCTGGTCAACTTCCTTTATCTGGATGGATAGCAGTGCAACCAGTACGTTAAATTAGATGGGCTTCCGAGTAAAATACGTGGCATCCACATTCACATCAAAATAACTAATTCAGAAAAATTTCCCAGCTGGAAGACTGGTTCTCATAGCTCTTCTTTCATAGCATTGGTTTTTATTCCAAGAAAAGAAAAACAAGCCTAGAGAAGAATGATGATTAGCCAGGTTTGGGTCACAGGCTCACCAGTGAAGAGCGAATGAATTAGCCAATGAATCTGTGCTAAAATTAATAGGCTGAAAATGACGACATGGATTTGAGAGTTGTCATAGTGGGAATATGGTAGAAGGAGGGGTGAGTGGACCCTAAACTTAGGGAGTTCATATCCCAAGAGAAGAGGAGGTATTTCTCAAGAGATAAAACATAGATGACCACTCAAATTATAAAGTGAAACTTCTGACCAGTAAAGGCCCTTTTCGTGCATCTAAAGTATCATGTTATGGACAAGAGAAAGAATAAAATGTGGAAAATTAAATAGACTTAGAAAGGGTGAGTCATTGTAGATGAAGCCATAGACGGCTCTTACAGCACCTGTCATACTAGTATTTCATAAACATGAGCCTCAATAAACATTTGATGAGGATAACCAAAAATTATCTAGGTGATTAGCAGTGCAATCAGCAAACTAAATTAGATGGACTTCCTAGAAAAATACACCATGCATATTCATACAAAAATAATTAATTCAAAGAATTAATGACATTTCAAAAAGGGAGAATTAATTAGAAGAATAATTTAAAATATAATCTCATTAATGTTGATTAGTTTTACAGTGGTTTAAAGAACAAGACTAAAGAAAGGAAATGAGAAATCGTAAGTAAAAGATACGGGAAAAATCAGCTGACAAAATAGAGAAAAATATAGTATATGAAATTGTCTAATTTCAAAAAAATTATCAGCTTTTTTTCTGTAAGTAAATAGAAAAGTTAAAAACACAGAGAATAAGGAGAATAAAAGTTTGATGTTTCAAGGATGTCAGTAATTTCTATTCCACTGTTAAAGAATAACCTCATAATGATGGGCAAAATATAAACTTTGCTTTCCTTTCAAAGAGTTGAAATTACCATAATGATGAAAATTATGTATAATTTAAAGTATTAATAATATCCATCTTTTATAACCACACAATTTCAGTAAGACACCATTAATGATTTGTGCAGCAAAAACAATAAATAAGGGAGGGAGAATCTTCAAAATCTGTATCACATCCTTTATTTTATGCCAGATTATGAGGAATTTACATTTTTAATTCACTTTTGTCTTCAAACTAAACAGAAAATGCTGAAAACCTAAATTGACTTCTTGATTCTCTTTCATTAATGGCTCTTGACACTCAAATTTCTATGTGAACATACAACATAAGACTCTAAAAATTTTAAAGCACTTTAAAAATTGAACATCAGATTAGTTATCAGAAACAAATTGTCTTTAGTTGAGAGATTTTTTAAAGAAAACTTAGCATTATATTTAAAATACCCACATCCTCAGAGAATTTAGTAGTTTATTTTCCATGGTACAAACTGTATTTGAAAAATTTGATTAAAGAAATATTTTTCATGTTTATTCAAAATCAAATGATCAAATCAGATTTCAAATTTCATAACAAAATTTCTCACATATTTAAGGCTTACATACATATATTTATGATGATATGATTGTTAAAAATTTATTCTTCCTCTATGCAAATAGTATTTTGATACCGAAAAGTTTATCATTGGAATCTTTCACCTTAAGGAACCATGCAACTATATAAAATTTGTTGGAATACTCCAGTTGCCTTCTGTCTGGTCCTCTTGCTTCCCCCTTTTACTTCTTATTGTCTGTTCTCAACACAGAAGCCAAAATCTAATACAGTATACAATTTATATACACTTTTTGGCTCAAAGCCCTGCTAGGGCTCACTATTTCACTCAGAGTGAAAACTGAAGTCTTTGCAACGCCCTCTAAAATCCTGCCTGATTGGCTTTACCTCTCCAATCCATCCTGCCCGCTCTGTCACACTACCCCTGCCACCCTAGCTTCCTTCCTGCATCTTAAATATCCAGGGACCACATGCTGGCTGCACATAGTCAAATGTCAACTTCTCAGTGAGGCCAGCCCTTGCTATCATATTTAAAATTGAATCCCACCAAGCCCCAATTCCTTACTACCGCTGACCTGCTCAATTTTTCCCATGGCACTTATCTTTTAATATACAATATGTTATTTATTGCTTTTCTTTATTGTCTATCTCCCTGTGCCAGAATATAAACTCCCAGACAGCCAAGTTCTCTCTCTGTTTTGTTCCCTGGTGTCCACAGCATCTACAGGACAGAGTACATGTATCAGACAACTCGGATGTACCATATTAAGTCCTCTTAGGGCTCTAGTCTCTGCGGTTTGGTCCTTGTTTAGTCTCAGAAGAGAGTTGTATAAATTGAGCAACAATTTGTCCTTGACACTGAATGGTGGCTGGATTAGTTATGGCCCCTGCCCTGGTTTTCTCTCCTTTCCTGTCTCCCTGCTCTTTCCCTCACTTCTGCTCCCGGGCTTGCAGTCCCTGAGAAAATAATAGCAGAGAAGCTTGTCTCAGGCTGTGCTTTCTGAAGAACCTAGGTTAGGACAGTAATTACTAAATACATATTTATTAATTAAATAAATGAATGTAAATTTATAACATCAAATAGAGGCATAGAAATATTGGGTGAGTTACATTTATGCTAGCATATCCAAGGAATCAGAGATAATGTCAAGCCTAAAGAATGAGAAAATACTTATTCACAAGTCAACTTTTAACAAGATAACTGATGTAAATGTGTTATATTGTTCTCAATTTATTTCTTGGATACAAAGGCAAGACAAGAAACTATAAAAACTCAGTGTAATACATCTGGAAACCCTCAGGACTTATAGGCAATATTTTCATTTTGAGCTTCTAGCAACCTTATGTTGACAAACATCTTTAGTCCAATAGTCTCAGAAAAAACTCTTGAAACTCAACATGAGTTCTTATTGACTCATGATTATATGACATATATTCACTAAATATTTTACTTTTTTTCTTGTCATTTTATTGTCTTTAAAAAATCAATATGGTCAAAATAGGCCTTGAGATATTAGAATAAATTATTGCATGCATTCTAATGAGATATTTCTTCATATTAAGACAAATATCTTTTACACTAAATAAATGACTGAGATTGTTAAACATATGTCCTATTGGACAAATAAATTTCATTGTCTTCAATATTTTGTATTCTCCACACTAACCTAAATTGTTGCACAGAATGAATGCCCTCATCATGAAAATGGTTGTAATATTTAAGTCTAGGGTAAGCCTTTACATATGAATAAAATAATATTCCTACTAATGTAATTTAAAAATTTTAATTTTAGAGCTTTGGATGAAAAATGCTTAATGAAGATATTTAGTAATGATAAGATTATAATATTATTACATTTTGAAACTTTTAAATTACCATAATAAATGATTCCCCAAAGTAATATAACTTTGATATTTAAGAAAAATATTTATTCAACAAGAAAATGCATAATTGGAAGGAAATATATTGTTCTAAATTACATTTTACTTCTAGCATAAGTTCAGAAATTTAGCAAAAATGGAGAGAAGAAATGCATCTGCATTTTTAAGAAATTAAAAATCATCATTAGAGAGAGAGAACTTTTTTCATTATAGTTGGAGAAAGGAGACTCCTGCCTTCATCGGCCAGGGATTTTATCTAAAGATATACAAACTTACTAAAAAGTGTAAATGAAAATAGATGGATTTGACTATTTTAGGTGCTTCGTATAGGTGGAATCATGTCCCATTTGTCTTTCTATGACTGGCTTATCTCACTTAGCATAATATCCTCCAGGTTCCCCTATGTTGTTACATATGGTAGGATTTCTTTCTTTTTTAAGGTTGAATAATATTCCACTGTATGTGTATACTACATAGCCTTTATCCACCCATCTATCAATGAACAGCTAGGTTGTTTCCATATCTTGGCTATTGTGAATAATACAGCAATGAACACTGGAGTGCAGATATCTCTTCAAGATCCCGATTTCCGTTCTTTTGGATATATACCCAAAAGTGGGATTGCTAAATCATATGGTAGTTCTGTTTTTAGTTTTTCGCAGAGCATTCATACTGTTTTTCATAGTGGCTGCACCAGTTTACATTCTCACCAACAAAGTTGATTCCACTTATATGAGGCATTTAAAACAGTCATACTCAGAGAACAAAATAGTTGAATGGTGGTTGCCAGGGGCTGAAAGGGGGGGGGGGAATGAGGAGTTGCTGGTCAAGGATATAAAGTTTGAGTTACACAAGATGAATAAGTTCTAGAGTTCTGCTATACAACATTGTGCGTATACTTAACAATACTATATTGTGCACTTAAAAATTCGGTAAGAAAGTGGATCTAAAGTTAAGTGTTCTTACCACAATACTAAAAATCAAAAATACATGAGAAGTAAAAAACATATGGTATAGGAGTTTGGTTACATGCATTTTTCTGGGGAAGATATCCACACCTAAAAGAGGTCAAGAAACACTATCAAGGGGCCGCCCGGTGGCGCAGCGGTTTAGTCCGCGCTTGGCAGCCCGGGGTTCGCGAGTTCGGATCCCAGGCGCATGCGGACGCGCACTGCCTGTCAGCCATGCCGTGGCGGCGTCCCATATAAAGTGGAGGAAGATGGGCACAGATGTTAGCCCAGGGCCAGTCTTCCTCAGCAAAAAGAGGAGGATTGGCAACAGATGTTAGCTCAGGGCTGGTCTTCCCACAATGGAGAAAAAAAAAAGAAACACTATCAAAAAGGAGGATGGGCATTTGTTGTAGACATCTATAGATTATTCTGCCATCCTTCTTAAGACTTATTCTAATTTTCATTGCAGTATCCACCCCTCACCAATGATCCAGGGGTAGGTCCTTATTCACCTAAAACAATCAGCACATTCCATTCCCCCTGACAGGAGGAATGGCTCAGGGCAAGCATGTGACCACCCTGACCCCAATCAGTGTGAGCCTCAGACCCTTGATGAGCACACTGAAAAGGTGACAGCCGGGCTCTCTGCGCCTGGAGGATGGATTGTGTAGGCCAGAAGTGTCAGTAGCCCTCTTGTTTGAATGAGGGAAGTCAGCCCTAGTAAGAAGCCAACTCACAGAGAAGGGAAGTGCTGAAAAATAGCCGAGAAATAAACCCAAGACCCCGATGAAATCCGTCTGAAACTTTTTCTGTCTATGGAGACTTTTAGTTACCTGAGACAATAAATTCCTATTATCTCTTAGGCCAGTTTGAGTTGGGAATTAGGTTATTTGCAGTGAAGAATCCTGACTGATATACCAATGATTGTTAATCAAAATTACATTTTGAGAAGATTTCTTTCCTTTCAAAATCTTGCTATACCTAGTTATTTCTCAATGGTACATTAAAAATAAGTACATTCTAGCTTTAAATCAGTAAGAGATTTGATGGTTTAGCAATAAAGCACAAATATAATGATAAATTGAAATGTATCTACATACTCATTCAAGAAATTTTTAGGGTGCAACAGGTAGCTTAAAGACCCTGAACACTGGGCCATAAATGATGTTATTAGATACATTATATGTTGACTACTCCAGGCATTGTTCTGAACCAACAATGTTTTACCAGGCCACAGATGCCTGCAATATTTAAGATGTTTACTGTCTTTATAGTCAATATTTTTACTTACTGTGTATAAAGATATATAAATTCAGAGAACTGGTCAAGAGTGTAAATTGATATTATTAAAATTATTATTTGAATGGCTTTAACCAATTCAATAACTAAATTAATAATATCATAATGTTTAATTTCAAATCTACAATTAAAAAGAGAATTTCCTTTGTATCATATAGTAGCTAGTAGGTTCTCCTGACATTTTAAACCTGTAAAGGAAAAAGTTTAGTCACAGGCTACATAGTAAGCAGAAGTGGCAGGTCAAGGGCCAGTGGTGTCAGAGGCCAGTTGACAGTGGCAGCTGGAGGAAGTAGGCACAGTGCCTCACGCTCACCCCTGCTTTAGTGTATCACGCCTGCCCTGCCTGCCCCTCAGTATAAAGATCTGGAAAAAAAAGAGATAAAGTTGAGATAAAAAGGGACATAATGAGTATGAAGGTAGCATGTGAAAAGCTTTACAAGAATGAGATCATCTTTACTATCTTTTATTATCGTCATTAATTGTTGTGGGTTGGATGGTGTAACTCCCTCAAATGTGTTGAAGTCCTAATCCCTGGTACCTGTGAAGGTGACTTTATTTAGAAATAATGTCTTTGTAGATGTAACCGAGTAAAGATGGAGTGGGTTGGGGTGGGTCCTGATTGGGGTGGGTCCTGAATCCAATGACTGGTGCCCGGACGAAGCAGGAGAGATCTGGATTCAGACAGGCGCACCCAGAGGAAGATGGCCACGCGAGGATGAGGCCGAAATGGGAGCGAGGCGGCTGCCATCCAGCGGACGAGGATGCTGGCCACCCCAGAGGCTGGAAGGAGCAAGGAAGGTTCTCCCCCGGAGCCTTCAGAGGGGGCTGGTGCCTCAATTCCCAGTTTCCAGCCTCCAGAAGCACTAGACAGTGCACTTCCATTGTTTTAAGCCGCCCCATCTGTGGTCACTTAGGAGGCCCTAAGTGACAAGTAGGTTAAACCATTAGCTGCAAGGACAGGAAGATCTAGACGATCTAAATGATGTCTGTCTCACTTCTCCTATCAAAGTATCTTGGATCAGCCAGCAGGACGTCTTCTATGGCTCATATAATTTTAGAAAATTGTGAAATAACATATTTGTGTGCACGTGGTGGGGAAATCTAAATGAAGCTCTCTGTTATTTTATAAACTGTGATTCCACAACTTTAGCAAAATTTTTGACATTGTGAGTTAGAAGCAGCACATTATCGCGTCCAGGAAATATGTCACTGAATTAAAGGAGAATATCGTGCTACTACGAGATTTTAAGATACGTTATTATTAGTAGGCAACCTTCACAGAGAAACAGGTAGAGTCAGTTACTCTAAGCTATGTTATTGTTCCCCAATTAAGTTTTGTAATTCACCCCAAACTTGGATGAAGGGGCAGAGACAGTTTCTTTGTTTTGGTGCTATTGATCATGTCTTCCCGGAATGCTTCCTCAGCTCCAGCTCTGCCCTGGCCCCGCGCACAGCTGCTCGGCAGAGATCCCTCTTGGTTAAAATCAGCAGGTTAATCTCTTCAGGATGACAGAGCACAGAATCTAGACCTGGGTCGGCCCCAGCTACATCCTTCTTGTATTTCTCCTACTTCTCTCCAGATAATTTTGCTACAGACTATAAAACACCCTATTGATTGAAGTCCGAAGGTTGTAAATGTGATTTATGAGCTGTGTTTGATTAAATGTGTGACTGCTGCAGGGACATAGACATTTCTTCCTGTTGGTGAAAGCCCTGTGCAAATTACTTAAACCTAACCCTAGAGGCAGGGAGCACCTGCTTTAAAAAGTTAAGTCAAAATTGCAAACTATAGGAATACTATGTGTTGACAAATGGAGTCAACATGGGCAGCAGTCATACCATAGAAGGTGTTGCGTATTAACTATTGATCCATATTTATCCCCTGATCCAATCCATGCTATTTAGCATTTTTGCAACTTTAGTATTCCAAGGGCAACGTTTTTCTCATAAAAGAAGTGATTAGCCTTTCACAAGGTATACATATATCAAATCACCAGGATGTATACTTTCAATATCTTACAATTTTGTCAATTATACCTCAATAAAGCTGAAATAAAAAATGTGACAAAAAAATCCAAATTACTATAGACTACAATGTGTTCCCCTAAAATTCATGCATTGAAGCTTTAACCCCCATGTGACTGTAGTTGGAGATAGGGCTTTTAGGATGTAATTGAGGTTAAATGAAGTCATAAGGCTGGAGTCCTAATCAGATAGGATTGGTGGCCTTGTAAGAAGAGGAAGAGAGAGAAAGAAATTCTCTCTCTCCGCCTGCACACTGAGGAAGGGCCATAGTGAGGCCACAGAGAGAGGGCAGCCATCTGCAAGCCAAGAGGAGAGTCCTCCCCAGAACCTGACCCTGCTGGCACCTAGATCTCAGACTTCCAGCCTCCACAACTGTGAGAAAATCAATCTGTGTCATTTAAGCCACCCAGAAACAAAAACAAAAAAAGAAGTGATTACAATAGGCGATCACCATAGTTGCTTCCCAACACTAAGATGCTGTGAAAGATTCGGCGTGAGTCCCGTAACAGCAAAAACAATGTACTCAAATAATGCCAGAATTAGTGCCTAGTAGGGCCATTGACTGAACACACAGAGATGGAGGAGGAAACAACACCTTGTTTGATAGAAGTTCCATGAACTATGGCGATTTAATATCTGTCAGCACTATGTTTTCATACTTTCAGAATTTAGACATAGTTAAGAAAACACAAGAACAATAATTGGAAAAACATGAATTAGTCCTTAATTAAGAGAAATTTAGTGGACATCTCTGTTTCCACAACTTGCGCCATGACAACATTTTTACTTTATAAATTTTTTTTTCCACTCTTCTAAAATCCATATATCTCAAGTAATCAAATATAATGTATCAGGTAGGTACTTAAATATCTGACTGAATTGAGGTCCTGCAAAAGCCTTCAGGGAAGTCTATTTCTTGGTGTCATGAAGCCACACCAATGGGGAATCATCATCTTTAAAGCATTGAGCAACCTGTAAATTAGGCAGAGTTCAAGTCCCCCGTTGATAAACTTATTAACCCTGTCACCTACTTAAGCACCACGGTGCCAAGGTCACACTGGTGATCAACATCAAACACAGGCCTACTCTTAAAACTTTTAGTCCAGTACAAAGGAAAGGTAATAATAACACCAGCAGATATAAAATTATGAGGATAATGTAAGCATATAAAAGTCAGGTGTATATTAGCATTTCTCGCGAATTACATAAGTAAGCTGCTTTTTCAGCAAGCACTATTATAATATCCAGATGGATGCCAAGAGTCAAATTCAAAATCCAACAAATTGCACAATATTTTTTCCAAAAAATACTCCATGTTCAGGTAAAGAGGTCTTGAGCTGTAGCAAAACTAGTACAGTGTATATTTTATTCCTATATTCTTAATTTTAAGCCAATTAAGAGAACCAACTGTGGGCTGGGATAAATTAGAGCTAAATGTTACCCTTCAGCAGTTAACAGGTATAGCGGGGAGGCAGTGGTTATTTTCTAGGATGATCAGAAAGAATGCATTCCAATCACCACACCTGAGAGTGTGCCTGCAGATAGGGCAAATCACCCTTTAAGAGCTCACGTCACACATTTTCCGATGCTCAGGAAGATGGTCGGAAAATCAACACCCAGGAAGAACATATTTTCTCAAACTGGAAAGCAAAATCAACCCTACAATTTAAAAAGCCTCCTTCAACATTTTAAGACAAACCCTATTTTCCCGATGTGTCTGGCATCTTAGGAATTTGTTCGGGATTCCTTCTTGGAACAGGACTTTCGTGTCTGTTTTTCTCTCAGCTTCCCAGCCTTGGACTGGTGTTTTGCTTTTCCCTAAAGTTAAAATGGGTTCCAAGGTGGAAATTTATATATCAATTGAGATTTCTTAAATCTGGCTTTATGTTCCTTTTTAAAGTGCCAGGTTTATTAGGAAAAACATATGTTTTGCCTTAAGAAAAGTTGGCCTTAAGTCAAGCTGAGGAAAGATAATGATTTTGTTGCACAATTATCAAATAATATTCATTACCATATACATTTGGCATTCTTCATGCAATCGTTGAATAGCCATGGTTCCTTTTTTTCCCTATAAACCTCTTAGTAAAATTCAAAGCAATAAATTGTACTAGAGTTTTCTGAATGAATGAATACTTGAGTTCACAGTATTTGTGAGCAGAAAACTATGAAGACTGAACATACCAAAAGGTTGAAGCAATAATGACTATTGCAAGCAATTAATTTCTACTTAATAATTTAACAGCATAATTAATCATTGTTGTGATATATGCTGATCAATTATAAATGGTAAAGTGTTTACATAAATTAGCATGCTACTGTTACTCTGGCGTAGCCTTCCCACGGCTTCTTTGGATTAACTGGGAGAAAGAAGGGGACCAGGAAGAAGGAGGGGTAAAGTCAATTCTGGGGCCTCTGATGCTTTCCTGCCTCTGAATTATATGGAGAGGAATTTGGGTTCTGGTTCCCAATCCCAAACCAGCATGTATCTACAAACAGAGGACTTAGCTTTCCCAACATGATTTTAGGAGAAAGACAGTGTCAACAATTGCACTAGACTCCGCCTGTCTAAGGGATAAGAGGTACCATATCCAAGAGTTCCTGGGACTCCCCGGTGACCATTGACAGAGGAGCAGAGAGCGATGCAGGCTCTTGGGCTCTCCTGAGTTACTCAATCACTCGTTCCTCTCCAGCCGAGCTGAAGATACATGGAAACACAATGAACAAGAGAAGACACGGTTCTTATGTTCACAGAGCCTTCATCGTGGGGATGGCAGAAATTAATCAAATAATCACAGAAATAAATGTACAACTGCAGCTGTGATGCATTTTGCAAATGAGAGCTTCCTGTGCCCTGATTATAGGCAATGTGAAATCCAGGATTCTTCAGAGGGATCTCAAAGTAATGTTTGCTCCTGACTAGTTCCTCATGCATCCCATTAAATGGTGGAGGGGACAAGGATTGACAGAAGCATATTTCCTTTCCTTTCTCTATAGGGCTGGAATCTACATATTGGTAAACCAGGAGGGGCTAGGATTTAAGGGAAGTTTTCTCCATAAAACTGTCCTGTCAACACTTTTTGGAAATTGCCACAAACCAAGATATATTTGATTTAACAAACAAGCAAAAGAAAAGAATAAAAGTAAAAGAGAGAAAATTAATGTTTACATAAGAATAGATTATAAACTATCTTCCTGAGACTGGATCTAGAAATTCTAGTAAATGGAGAAATCCTTGAATAATGTCAATATTTTACAACTACTAGCTCTCCACCTATATGTGAAGATCATCAGAGTCCTTACTTATGTTGTAAAGAACAGACCCCTGCATAGCTCCTTACATAATTCCACTTCTAAGTCATTTTATAATAAGTTCTTGGAATAATTGTCCATTTTGTATTTAACAAGATATCATGAAAAATACCCTCTTTCAGAGATTCATATTATCCCCAGTGTTTGCTGGTACTCAAAATCGTGGATGCCTTTTACCCACTTGCAAAGGGACCATAAAATATGCTTTATCTACTCCTTCAAAGAAATGGTTTCCCAAGAGAAATAATCATGTGTTAAAAATGGCCTTGCGGGTCCGCCCGGTGGCGCAGCGGTTTAGTCCGCGCTTGGCAGCCCGGGGTTCGCGGGTTCGGATCCCGGGCGCCTGCCAACGCACCGCTTGTCAGCCATGCCGTGGCGGCGTCCCATATAAAGTAGAGGAAGATGGGCACGGATGTTAGCCCAGGGCCAGTCTTCCTCAGCAAAAAGGGGGAGGATTGGCGACGGATGTTAGCTCAGGGCTGGTCTTCCCCACAAAAAAAAAAAAAATGACCTTGCATTAGTGCAATTACTGAGACATTGCCCCCAAGATATACCACTTGTCTTTTATTTTGTGGGAGATCTTAATTGGTGTATTACCTCCGTGACAGCAGCAGCCTACTGATGGGAGACAAATATTTGCTTCCCTTTGGGTTTTGCATGCCCTAAATGCTTATTCTCGGTTATCAACAGTTTCTTGATTAGATGTGGCCAGTCAAATCCTTAGACAGCTGTTATGTATGTGTCTTCATAGGTGGTCTGTCCTATGACCCAGCGGTACCCCAGTCTCCCCTATAGTAACATGTTGTTTCTGCATATCTTCTGAGAACTTTTTTAAATAGTTGTACTGAATTTCCCTTCTTCTGAAGAGGGTTAAGAGGAGTGTTGATCTAAAACTGATATTTTGAATCACGTGTTTTATACCAGTTCATTAAAGCAACAGTCCACATTTTGACAAGTCTCTCTTTGGATATTTTAAGTGAAATGAATGAAATCATTCATAATGATATTCTCCAAGGCCTACATAGCTTTGTTTGTTTATTCCCCAGGATACTGAGGGGCTGTAAATTAGCATGTGTCCGTCTTGGCAATGGAACATCAGTCCAGCATCATTCACAAGTGCATGTCGATGTAGTTCCCAAAGAAGTCTATCACTAAAAGCTGGGAGCAGACCCCAAGAGAGAATGCATTACTGAGAATCCTTTCATCAACCAGTAGTATGTAGGTTGACTATCTGGCAGGTACACACACTTCCTTGTCAAAAGGGTGTTACATCAAATAGCTCCACATATTCTGTCCTTCATTCTGGAAGGTCCCGTGGCCAGAAAGGCAAAAATGCATTAAAGCAGAAAACACCTGTGTTGAAGAGATAAAAACTAAGTTTAGATTTAAACTAGCTCAGTGAATCCAGCAGACGGCCCCAAATTCAGGCAAACAATGTGATAGTTTAAAAACAAACATTGGTTTTAACTATGTCTTGAATAAACGATCATCCTGTTACAGAAGGAGCTGGATTCATACACAGAATAAATAACAAATGCTTTTATCCTCCATGTCTCCAGGAATGCTTTAACTTGTTAAATATTAAAATCTATTTGGTGTTCAATAGGAAGTCAATATAATTTCTTTAGAAAAATGATGCACTCAGTTCATGGGAATGAATAAGCTGACTTGGGCATTTCATGCAATTGAATCCAGGGGTCCAATTTTTCAGGAAAATAATAGCGTATGCACTACAGTAATCTGATAAATGTGCTTATGAACTTGTTAGCTGCTACTCAATTTGAAATGATTGTTCCCACCCCCCAAAAGTCATTAGAAAATAAGAGTATAAATCTCCTTTTTAAATAGCTTTCTTCACTGAAGGTTGCAATTGTTGAATAGACAAGGACTGGTAAAATTCCTCAAGTCATTTTCCACTTGGGCACAGAAACAGCCAAGAGGTGTGAGACCACTGGGTGGGGACCCGGCTCTGTCCTGTCACAGCTCTTGGAAAGTTCAGCAAGTCAACTGCCTCCGTTTGCACTTCAGTTGTATCATTTTTAAAATCGAATAATAATAGTACTTACTTCATATTCTTTTTAGTCAGGATTAAGTTACTTAATATCAAAATATATGTATATCATTCTGAACAAAAGGAGACCTGTGACGACACTCTAGCATTAAGACTCTCCACAGAGCTCTAACCAGGCACAGCTTTAAGGGGCTGTTATTTCCTGCCATATCAACTTTTTCTGGGAATGTGGATGTTCTGTAATCCAGGCTAAAGAGCCACAGGGTAAAAAGAAATTGCTGAAATGAGGAAAGAAACAAAAAGAATTGATTGATAGTTAAAATATATACTACTACATTTTCCATCATAGCTATGATTTTAAATCCATCTACACAAGGACACGAAGGTCAATTGTCGCTCACTGTTATGTCCCCAACATCCAGCACTGTGTTTGCGCACAGTAGGTATGCATTAAATGTTCACTAAATGTTGAATAAAGAGAATGAAGAACTGAATTAATGAAAGAATTTACCCCGTGTTCACAGGTCACTTCTTCAAGTACATAATGCTAGAAGGCAGGGTAATTTTTCGGTGGTTAGCAAGGGGTATTAAGTCCTCAAAAAGACGAATTATTGCAGTTTGCTAGATGACCTGATACATGAGTGAGTAAATTAAAAAGAGTGAAGGGTTGAGTAAGCCAGTAGATAAAGACTATTAATTGGAGACAGCAACAGTTATTCAGGTATAAGATAGTGAAGGGTGAGACTGAGTTAGTGACAGAAAAATATGCAGAAGACAGATGGTCTTGTACCTGCTGATCTAATTCTGAGAGACAGAGAGAGAGAGAGAAAGAGGTGAGCTCCTTAGTTTAATGCATATACACTGACAATCCTCCAAGTCATTGCTGAGGCATTTAGTTAGCTACTGGAGTAACTATGTTTTTTAACAACTTATTTTCTTCTTAGGGTTTCTTCTCAACACCATATATCAGTTTGCTTAATCAAAAATATCTCTTCTGGGACCGGTCCGGTGGTGCAGCGGTTTAGTTCACGCTTGGCAGCCCGGGGTTCGCCGGTTCGGATCCCGGTCGCCTGCCAACACACTCCCTGTCAAGCCATGCTGTGGCGGCGTCCCATAGAAAGTAGAGGAAGATGGGCACGGATGTTAGTCCAGGGCCAGTCTTCCTCAGAAAATATATATCTTCTACATGGAAAAAATGAGAAATTTGTTAGGTTTCATCATTAATCTATCCATTAATTCAGAAAAAAATTTATTGAGCACTTGTGCCGACCACTCTAATCGGAATAAACTGATGAACAAAACAAACATATTGCACCATGGAGCATACATCCTAGTGGGAAGAAGACAGACGATGTGAGGAAGTTACACACGGTGTTCAAAGCTCCCTGGTGCCATGTAGAAATATACAGCAGAGTCCTAAGGACAGGACTTCTCAAGTGGGGAAGGAGGGAGATGACAGCAGTTTTAACAGGGCAGTCAGGGTAGACGATGCTCAGAAGGTAACATCTGAGCAACAACTTGGAGTAAGTGAGAGATCAAGCCATAACAATATCAGGGCAAAGCTGTTCTGGTACATGGAGAAATTACATCATGGAACTCTACATTGAGATATCAGTTCTCACCATCAGCTTTAGATGCTGCTCAAATTGTATCTGGGAGGAATAAGCATGTAGCCTTGATTACTCTTTTACTTTTAATAACAACTACAACAAACATTTGTCATAACCCACCACATTATAGGGTACCAGCTGGATTCTTTATGTATAACTTTTGAGCCCCTAAATAACTTGTGAAGTAGGAATTCTTATCTCCGTTTAAAAGGTAAGAAAAATAAGAGTAAAAAATGTTGGGTAAAGGTCACAAAAACTTGTAAGAATTCAGCAAAAGTAATTTTTTAAATTAGCTAGTAAATCACCTGAGACTTAGAGAACTAGGGCGAGTATAACTTGGAGAGAAGATGTATGTGTGTATCTGAGCCTCTGGCCTCCTCCACAGTGTTCTGGTGTTTTCTGAGTCCGACATTTACTTCCACGGTCATTCTGCTCTATCCTGATGGGACTAGGCTGTGGCACACGAGAAGGCACTCGCCCCACACAAAATTTAAGGGGGCATCAAAAAACTCAGTAATCAAGATAAATATCTTAATGCTATACAATATCTTAAAAATAATACAAAAATCCATAACAAATAAAATATCACCATTTTGAATAACGACAGGATCAGACCCTGCACTTATGTAGCTCCCTTGCCTCCCCCTGATCACAGACCCGTGTGACATTTCAGTGGTTCCTTTCTCCTTTCTCCGCACAGCGAGGACAGAGCGCATAACGTTTACATGCCACCTCTCCTAGGGGTATTTTAGTACGTGACAAAAGGAATGTCTCATTGCATATTATCAGACCAGCACTTTGGAGTTCAGCCTTTCTATGGACCCCTTAAATTACCCCATGAGCACGGCCTCGACCTTTTCTGAAAGCAGAGCTGGGTTGACAGAGCCTGTGCTGAAAATCGGGAACCTGTTTTACGGATGCGCCCAGGGCTACGCAGGAATGCTCACACTCCGTCAGTCACACTGGGAAGGTTCTACAGAAACAGGTCTGTGCCGGGTGCAAATGCTCAAATCCTTTTCGAGACATGATAAATTACGTCCTGGTCAATGATTCTAATAACAAGCTGTGGCTTCAGATTGCATCTTAGATACAGCATAACATTAAATCCTGAGTATTTATTCAGTATCCTCTCCAGGGCTAGCCCTAGGCAAGATTGTAAAGCAGGATAAGTTTATCCTCGACAGACTGCATCTCTCTCCATAGTACACGCGGATGCCCACTCTCCTCACCAACTACCCAAATGCCCGACTGACCTGCCCCTCGGCCCTGTCAGTCCTCTAGGAAGCACGCCAAACTTCTGCCTGTTTCCCATTACGGAAATCTGCCTGCTAGCTTTATAATGCCACAGGACCTCGAATCAGGTAGGTGTGATCACTCAAAGCACACACTCAAAACACATTGCCCTGAGGTGTGATGTCCAATAATAGTTTAATGTGTTTTCATGGCCAGAATATGCACGTTTCAACAGAGGCTGGGGAAAAACCAAACATCATGGTCTACCTCTCCAGGGGGCACACCATCCTCTGAAGGGTGCACTCTCAGCTGTGAATTAATCCCGTGGCTAAGAAAACACATTGAAGTTTAAAAATTGTGCTTAAAATGTTGTGTTCAAGTAATGTGATACATAAGGTGTCATCTTTTTTGCATTTTTCCATTTTCTTATGACTACATACTACGTTTATTGTGAATTTTTTTTTATCACATAAACAAAGCATAGAGGATAATGGATATGAAGTAGCCAACCCGCAGTTTTAACAAATCTCCACATTTTGCCATATTTACTTTAAAATGTATGTTAAATATAACACAAAAGACAAAGTTGAAATCTCTGGAAAGGCCACTTTAGAATTGCTTTTCCTGGAGGTAACCATTATCATAAATTTAGTGTTGAATATTACTTTATAAATTGTTATATCATTTAAACAAATGCCCCAAGACAATAAGAAGTATGCTTTGGAAATTTTCAAACATTATATAAATCTTATCATCCTGAATGTATCTTTCGACAACCTGCTTTTTTAGGTCAACTATTCATGTAGCTCTTATTCATTCATTTTAATTTATTTATGTTTTCCTATTGCTGTTGTTTTTTCCCATTACAACCAATGCTACAAAAATTTTAAAAATTTTGTAAATGTCTGTGCACATGTGTGAAGATTTCTCTAAAGTTGATAACTAAAAGTAAAATTTCTAGGTGAAAGTGTATGGGCCTCTGTGACTGTACTAGATAATACCAAATTGCTCTCCACAAGTAGTTGTGTTCTAACCTGTGAAGGATAAAAGTTATTGTGTCACCATATCATCACCAGTAGTTGATATTGTCAGACTTTTTAATTTTTGCCAGTCTGGAGGATGTGAAAAGGCGCTTCATAGTTGTTTTAGTTGGCATCTCCCTGATAACTTGTGAAGTTAAAAATCTATTCATATATGAATTATTCATTTAGGTTTCCTCTTCTGTTAATTACCTGTTTATATCACATTCTATATTTTGTAATGACAAGAATACTTCATTCCAATAAAAATATCTAACAATGACTCTGCAGGTCATGTGGAGCTTTAATAAAGAAGGTCTTCCTCCTGGACTAAAGGCCTCACAGTTCCCATTAAATGCGTCTAGTGCTGCTTTCTTTCCCGGTATCCAAGACTAATTCTGATGATCTCAGTCACCATTCATTGTGGTCCACAAATTATGATTCAGTGTATAAACACAAGCACCAGCGTCCCTAGGTTCAAATTCTCATTTATGATGTTTTGAATGTGACTTTGGGCAAGAAACTTAACATCTCAGTATCTCAGTTTCCTCATCTTAAAATGAGATAATAGTAATAATTCCAACCCCCACACTCTAAATGCAACAGGATTGTTGGGAGGATATAGTGAGACCTGGTGATTGATGTAAATTTAGACTAGTGCCTGGCACACAGTAATAATAATTATCATTATTGTTACTGTTATTAATTATTACTATTATTTTATTGGACACTTACAGCCTATTATAAATCACATGATGTCTTAGGCACATTGAGATGTAAGAAAAGGCTTTAGTAATCACATTTTGGTTTATGTAATTTGTTTCTTTCTACACAGCATATAATCATTTTTTAAACCATTACGTTTTTCCTCATCTCCATAGGTTTTTTTATTGTCTATTTTTGTCTTATTAAATATTTTCATTCTCCATTTCAGAGAAATTGTCTCTCTGTGTGGCCATGTAAACCTTAATGAATGCCATGAAAATGCTTTGAAACTTTAGTGAAAGGTGTTATGAAAATGTCATTGGTTTTCATTTTCAGATAACTCAAAAAGGTGAATCTCTAGATTTGAAATCATAGCCTTTTCCAAAATCTTAGCAAGAAATGGCCATCTTAGAATATGGCTATAACCGGAAATGTTATTTGATTGCAATGTAACAAAATCATATCCTTGACCCCAGCACTAAAAGCTGGGTTAAAAGCTTCAAAACCAGAGACATCCCTTGTAATTGACTGTGAAGCCCCCTAAGGTACTACAGATTGAGGGATCAGGATAGGAAATTATAGGCCAGCATGAGAGAGCTAATGCCTAAGAGCACTAAAATCTAATCACTCAACTGAAAACAAGGCAGATACAACCACATTTTAAAAAGTCTCTAACATTCCTTGTATAATCTATTCATAGTTTATGTGTCTCTCTTTATCTGTCAAGAGAAACTACCCAGCGTGGTTAAGACAATGGACTTTCAGATTTGTCATCAACCTTTTTCTTCCTCATAATCCAAACATTATATTTGGAAACTATGATTTTTATAATCTGTCTTACACAAATTCCTGTCCTCTTCCCAGTCCTTATTTCCTACACCTTAAAGTTGCATTTGTATCTTAATGAGATAACTCACCATTTTTTTTCAAAAATTCTCCCTGAATTCGTTGTAAATCAAAACAAAAATATTTGAGAATTGAAATAGAAACACTCTTTAATAAAACTGAGCATGCTGAACTTGTGAATTGCGCCGCTACTATTGTAGGTGAGGAGAGTTAACAGACCAACTGCAGGAAAGGCAGCGCTCGAAGGAAGACACCGAGGCTGAGAAATGTCACAAAGCAGCAGTCTTCTTTGTGAAAATGATAAAGATACAGAAAGGGAAGTGTCAACAATTTTTAATGTATATTTTTACATTATAAATCTTCAACTTGCTATAAGAAATTCAAAGAATGCAATAATTATAATGTTAAAACTGACAGTTTCCCATGTCTTTCCAGAGCTGTCTCCACATGTCACAGCTACAACCATTTTGCTTTTGTATTTTCAGGCTTGTTTTAATATATAAGGAAGTATATAATCATATAAATATTTTAAAATGATAATATATATACATATACAAATATGTGTATGTGTGGAGTAAATATATGTGTGTGTATATATATATACTCTGTAACTTATTTTCACTGAACCATATATTATAGATATTTTTCACATAAACACTCTTTGTGTAAACTACCTCATTCTTTGTAAATGCAGCAAAGTCTTCTGATATATCATTGAAGCATAATGCATTTATCAGTCCCCCTACTGATAGATAGACATTTGGATTGTCTCTGGTTTTTTTTCATATTGCAAAGCATGAATATCATTACACAAAAATATTTTTATATTTCAGCAAAGATATACGCATATCATGTAAGAATATTTGCTTAAGATAGAATTTCTTGATTATGAAGTATAATGATTTTAAGTGTGAAGAGATGTACCAAAGAAACTTCCAAATATATTGTTCCAATTTGTACTTCTATCAACAGCGTCTGACAATGATCAGTCCCTCAAAAATTGCCCACATTTGAAGTAATCAAGCCTTTCTAAGGTTGTGCCAATCAGATAGATGAAAAATGGTATCCCATTGAACTTTTCAATTTGCATTTGCTTGACGTCTAATGAGGTTAAGAATTTTTGATATGTTTAATGTTTATACATATACCTTTCTGTATATTATGATACATATTATATGTATATATAATATGGATACATATTCTGTGGTATATATGGCTCTTATTTATGGTACATTTTATTGCATATGAGTTTCAGTTTTTATGTATTCAAATATGCAAATGGCTTTGGGGATTGTGTAATTATTAATAAGACCTTCACTGTAGACATCCCATTCTCTAAAATATTTTCTCCTAAAAGTGTTCTGTTGAGTTATTTACTTTCTTTCCTTAGTATATTGCTTTGTTTTTGTTGTTTGCTTGCTTGCTATGACAGTGCAGCTGCAATGAGTAATTTCATGTTCTTCCCCAAGTTAGTCTTTGGTTTCGTACTCACATATGACAGTTTCAATGACTATAAATCCTACCTATTTCTTTCAAGTGTATGTCATATGATGGCTTATAAAACTTTAAGCCCTTTCCTTCATACCATCGTTTTGAAAATATCTTGGACTTCCTCAAAATCCTTTACCCGTAAATCTGATTCCATTCCTATCCTGGCTGGTGTCTTCACTGAATATTAATCCTGCAGTTTTAGAATTAACCTTCAGGCCTTGTAACTCTCAGACCATTTTGGTGAAAACAACTTAGGGACACTTATTTTCTACATTACGGTCATAATTTCTCTGATTTTATCTACCTGGTAAATGTTTTCCTACTAAATACATTTTACTACATTGTTGGAAAGAATACTTGAATCTTTTAGAAGACTCGAGTTCTAGTCTGTGGATTCTAACAGTTGTGTGATTTTAGGAGACTGTTGACCACCCGAGACCTTGCCTCTCTTCAATTCTGGTTAGACAGTACGCATTTTAGAGAATTTTCTGTTTCATACTCTTTTTTCTCCTCCTAAACAATCTGTCATCATGGCAAGTGCTGTTTGGACAAGGATGACATTTGAGCTCATCTCATTAGCTTTCAGATTTGTTGCATTCGTATCTTATATTATCTTTTTTTGTTAAAAATCCTGTCTTCAAATTGTCTTTGGGATTTTCCTGCTAGTTTTTCAGCTATAATTGCTTCAAGGAAAGAATTTTAAAGATTAATTACTGCCACCACTTTCCCTTATTTCTTTCCCACAGTCAAACTTCAACAAGTCCACTGCTGAAATTGACTATTTTTGTTATTCTATGCACATTCCTCTCATTTCACTCCCTTTACTGGCTTATAAAGAGAATTATTACTCTCTTTATTCCTTTGTTAGAATTTTTGAAACTTCCTATGATGTTCCTTATGTCTGTCTAAAGATGTCACATCAGTTGTCTCTTCTTTCTTACAGCTCTCTTTAGATTTTTAAACCTTGATGTATTTAACCCATATCAACTCCTAACATCTGCCAGATCCCTCTGAAGTGTGCAGGATCAGACTTCTCCTCTAGTAAAAGAAAATAAAAGGTACAAATAAGCAAGCAAAAATAACAAAAAAAGAGGATTATCACATGGAAATCATGTCAATCAAGCATATGTCTGTCCCCACAATCTGATAGATTGCTAGGCCTGCAAATGTTGCTGTAGGCAATGTGTCAGGCAAGCCATACTCGTGACTCTTGGTACCATTTGAGCTACTCAGAAGCTGCTGGAATGGATGGGTACACTCAGGTCTTATGTTCTAATCCATTCATACAGGAACGTCCCATTGATCTGGAGAAATGTAAAACTTGTAAACAGATGAATAGTCTAACCACTATCTTCACAGCTTCCAAACTTACTGTACCTGAGAACCATCTTGTAAAAATGCGGATTTCTAATTCATAGGTGTGAGGTGGTGTCTAACATTCTGCATTTCTAAAAAATTCCCAGGAGATGATGAACCTGCAGCTCTGCGGACCACACTCTGAGTCCCAGGCCTCAGACTCATTCTTTACATGAGAGAAACTGCGGGATGGTTCCAGTCATGAAAACAATTACTATGACCAATAATGGTGCCTATGAAATAGTTCACATTTATATGGCATTTCAAGTTGACAGAGCACTCTGACATTTGTTAACTCCTTCTGATATTCACAATAACCCCCTGATGAAGGCAGGGCATTAATTATTTGGAGGAGAAATTGAAGGAATGTTCACTCTCTTGCTCAATGTCACACAACTAATAAGTGACCAGATAATCTGTGAAGTTAACTAAGATGTGGAGACAATAGAATGAAATAGCTAAGAGCACAAGCTTTGGATATTGTCTGTCTTTGAGTATTGTCTCCTTCACGTCTTAATTTGTGACATTGAACAAGTTACTTAACCTCTCCATTTTAGCTTCCTCATTTACAATCTGGACATGCAGTTTCACACACTTGTTACATTACTAGTGTAAGTGGCCATCACATGGTGACCACCAGATAAATGCAGCCGTTGTGTTGTTGTCATTATTATCCTGAAACTCTGCTGGATTTCTGCAGATACTCCATATCCTAGCAAAACCTTAGTGCCCACCTATGAGGAATATCTAACTTCCCTGAAGCACTTGACCATCACAAGCTCTACATGAAAAATACCACAGGATTAGACACTTGGAGAGAGCCTTTTTACGGTGTGTCTCTGTTTAGCGGGCTATGTGGGAGACCTTGAGGTAGAGCTGCCTATTGATGTGTTGTTATGTATATAGAGAATTTCTGCCTGCAGAGTTTCCACCATGACTCCTTTCACAAGCCTGCAAATCCATGCCTGTTTTCTTGAAGTGTAGAATAGCAGTTATTTTTCTGAAGGTGGGATGCTGGTGAACCATTATACTTGGCTGAGCTTCAGATGATTTCAGCACTTATGTTTTCTGCAAAAGTAACTGAGCAGTGCCACTAGAAAAAGCAGAAAAATGACATCTATGTCAATGACAGATAAATGAGAAAAAACAAAGCAAAAGCAAAGGCTGTACCATATTGATACGTCTCTGGGGTATGACTTATGAAATTGTCTCAGTAATCATTAAATCTGTTTTTTGTCTTTTATGAATACTAACATCCAGGCTAGGACAGCATAGTCTTCTTAAATGTCTTAACAAATGAAAATATTTGTTCTCTTTTGGGTTAGTTTTTTCATCAAATGGAGTAAAGGTGTGATCTTTTTCCTATTTAAAATTTATCATCACTTCTTTTTTGTAACATATGTCAGTTCTGTGGTTGGAAAGTTCATAGTTCTAGATATTCTAATCATTTCTCATCTAACCTGATCATTATAACATGAGTTTTAGTGCTGTAATACTTTTCAGAGATCTCAGATATGTGAGAAGAATAAAAGTATAGAACAAAGGAAAATAAGATAAATTTCAGGGTAAGAAATACAAGGTTATGTTTTCATAGGACTGTCAGTGAATCGAACAATTGGTCAGCTCAGTCAACCACTCAGCTGTTATCTTACTTGAATATCTCATTGACTTCTTGTGAGCAACTGAACTATTAGTATACGAGATGGGGTTTAGGAACAATGTTTCTTATCATATGGACCTGGGCTGCTGGATCACGGTAACAGATAGAACATGTATTCTCTTTTTGCAATGCAAAAATAATAAGGGATGTGCACAATATAACAGGAAAAAGAGAGCTAGCAAGTGAGACAAAGGTAAGGAATGTTTGTACTCTTCCACCAACCAAATTGCTTTAGAAAATCAGTTTACAAATAACGTCTAATAACATTGGACAAAACTTAGCAATGATATTGAATGTAAAAAGCAGTAATTTTACCATGGTATTACTTGCAGTAATATTTTAACAATGTAAAAAACATATGTATGCATTTATAGAAAATGAGACTGGAAGTATATACACCAAAATCTTAAGTGTGTTGGGACCAAGAGATGATTTTTCTTTCTTCCTGAGTACATGCTATATATTTTTACAAAATGTTCATACATTTCCTGAATTACTTTTATAAGCAAACATATGATAAACATTATAAAAATAAAATAACCTTAGGAGCAGGGGACAATATCTTGCACTGAAGAGAGCATGTATGACCTCTGAAGTCACATTGGCTTGGATTCAACTGTGACCCTGCCACTCAATTAGTCAGTTTAGGCTGTGGTGTGCCCCAGTATCAAGCAGCCCCAATAGTCTCATTGACTTAACAAAGTACACACATGCAAAGGCCACTGCTGCTCCAAGGAAGCTGTGCTCCATAGGGCAGCTCAGCATTCCAGGCTAATTTGACTTATGGCTCCTGTGCATGAACACAGCCTTCCCCAGTCTGTGCGGCATTGGAAAAGGGGCTGGAGGACTGAGCATCGGCCCTTAAATGCATAAGTTCAGAAGTGGCGCCCAGTATTTCAGCTCTCATTTTATTGCCAGGATCAGTCACAATACTTGGAAAGGGTCATCCTCCTTGTTCTGGGAGTAGAGGAGAGACAGATCAAGTCTTGGTGAGCCTTAGCGTTGTCTACCACAGCCGCTAGCCCCCTGGACGCCAGTGAGTCGGGGACTTCTCTCAGATTTATTTCATCGCGTAATAGCCTCGTTTGACTACTTAAATTACAAAACATATGCAAAGTCATTCCTATGGTGCCTGGCGTGGAGTAAGTAGTTAGTAAGTGTTCATTTCGACTACAGCCAGAGCCAAATACATAAAATGTTATTGTGGGTCACTTCCTGCCTTTGAGCTGTGTGACATGAGATGGGTTGAACAACAAAATTTTTTATATTGTATTACTCCTAATTCAGAGTGTCCAGTGGGTCTATATGAAGCAGTGATTTGTTCACAAAGCTCATTATGCTTTTCTACAAGTTAAGAGCGGCTAACAATTCACTCCCCACAGCAGGCACTAGAAAAAGAATAGCACAGTACTTAACCATTCCTGTTAGCTTCATCTGCTCCCGTCAGCCCAAGCCAGGAATTTCATTTTGCTGAACAGTGCCAAGTGTACATTGCTCATTGGCATGCATATCACTCACTACAGAGGCATGTGATGTGATGGAAAGTAAATGATCTTTGGCATCAGACAAGTGCACATTGAAATCTTATCTCTGTCACCTATGTGCTATGCAAGCTCAGGAAACTGACCTTGCCTCACTGAACTTCAATTTCCTCATCAGAAAAATGGAGATAAAAATATTTACCTGTAGCAGATGGTTTTGATCTCCTACATCACATCTTATAGACCCACCTCTGATTTCAGTTTCAATTTTGGTGAGCAACCGGGTACAGCTTTTAGTGTTTACCTCATAGGTTCATCTGTCTGATTTTCTGCATTAGGGACTTCTCCCCTGGTGCCTGCTCAGATTGCATAGGTGCTCAGTTGCAGTGGAGGGGAGTTACACCTTCTGGGGGCAGAAATCCTCGATTAATGCCCCAGCCTCCTATCCTTCAGACTGATGATTCTGAAAGGCATTTCCTCTACTGCCCAAAGTCCTGGTACAATCATGCCTATATTGCCCACAGCAAAATCCACAATAACATAACTCTTAGGGGCTTTTCCTTCCTCCTTTTTCCCTCTACCACCTCAGTCCCGTGTCTGTGGATCACATCCCATACAAACTATCTACACTCAAATCCTTGCCTCACGTTCTGCTTTGAGACAACCCAAACTTAGACAATAGCAAATTTTAGAAAACATCTATGACTTTTTTTGTCTTTTATCTATTTCAGAACATTTTATATTTTATAAATTTTAGGGCATTTCAAGTTTTCCTGTGTCTTGATTAATCTTAAATAAATTCACAAAGTTCTTGTGATACATTCATATTTTATATGATTCTTGGACTTATAATTCCTTGTCATGGTGCCAGGTGAGTGAGCACAGTGGAAGGTAGGAGTATTCTGAAATCCATTCCTACACTAGGACAGCTAGAGATAAGCTAATTATACTCACAAGTGACTGTGAACCTCATAAATATTACTCATAAAACCCAAACTAAACATATTCCCAACTCAACTACCCTTCACTAGGTCTCCAATGCCCCTGGCCACTCAAAAATTATGCAACCCGAGGAGAAGTGTGACAGAGAGGATTGCAGAATGGAAAAAGAGAATGGTGTGGCTTATCTTGGAGTTATACTGTCTTCTTTAGAAGACTCAATGAAAACATAATAAAGTCATCACATTGCTAGGGCTCTTCTCAAGAACTGGAAAAGGATCGGTGCAAGAGAGGGGCCCTAAAGCTTAAGCTTCATTAGCTTCATGATACATTCACCTCAGGTCATGACTATTAATAAATTACTATTGGATGATAGAAGGACTAGGAGAGAAAGAGGAATAAGGAACAGCCTATCTTCTTATGATACCATTTTGCATTCCATGTAGAAAATGTAGGCTGGAGTCATATGGTAAGCCTTTTATTTTTTCCCTCAATTATTAAAATCTTAGTTTAAAAATGCATGAAGAACTTTCTTTTAAGGGTAAAGAAAAAAGATAAGGTTTTAAAATTTAAGCATGTGCTTATTCTGGGGAATGAATTGGAAATGAACGAGCGGAGGAGTGAAACTCTATTCCTTCGGTACTTGTGATTTTTCATCTAAGGGCGTGAACTAAAGAAAGAATTTGACAAACAAAGGATTTCAGGAAAGAAATAAAATAACTTAAAATGACAAAGTCTTTTCAAACATTTTACATATAACTTTCATGCTAATTACACTTTTATGTTTTATCTCTAAGTGTCATGCTAGATCTACTCTTTAGTACCACTGTAGTTGGCCCATTAAAGCATTGCTTGTATTCAAAGAAATAAAAGATTATTTCCTTCAATGTATTGTGTGTGTGTGCATGTGAACATTTCAGACTGTTCTTTTCTTTATCCTGAATTAGTGAGATTTTACTGAATATTTGTCAGTTTGTGGTGAGATTATGTATATTTAAGACTGATGATGCAGCTGCTTAATGTATAATCCTAAAGCTAAAGCACAGGGAAAAAGCTAAAGCACAAGCAAAAAAATTAAAAGGAAAGGAATTTTTATATTCTAGCCTAAAGGTAATAAAGAAAGTTATCCAGTTTGTAAAATAATCACACTTTTTATTCAATAGAATCTGTCAAATTTTCATCCCTCAACGTTACCATCCTTTTGTGGTCACAGAATAATTTTTTAAAAAAAGCAATTTCCCAAATAAAATTATATAAAACTGATGTATCCAGTTACCATAAGAAAAAGTAAAACAACTTTTTAGCAGTGAGGTTTTCTCTGAGTGAAAGTTAGCTACCTAGGTAGCAATACAAAAACATATATGTACCAGAGAGCCATTTATTGAGAAACTGACTGGTGTCCTGTTCTCAATCTTGTAGAAAGTTTGGAAAAAATGGTGGTTCCTCCTCCCCATCCCCAAGAGGTGGTCAGCCCTGCTGTTCTGAGTGTGGCCTGCTCACACCATAGGACATTAAGGGCCATTGATGTTTCACAGCCCCAAAGACAAATTGCCAGGCAACTGCAAGTTATCACTTCTCCCCAGCCCTCCCAGGCTCTAGTTGGAGAATCCAGGATGTTAAGAAGGCAGAAGTTGGCAACTAGGGAGAAAGGAAGAGGAAGAGAGACAGGGAGAGTGGGCTTCGGGGAGAGGAGTTTCAGCAAGTGGCAGAAATAAGTATCCCCTTGCATGCTTCAGAGATGGCAGGGGCAGCCCACAGGTTAGTAGGACCTGAGAAACAAGTGCTGTAGCTTGAAGAACTGCAACGAGAGATCCCAGAGTCTTATTTTGGCACGGCAGGAATGGGGGCACCTGTGTCCAGGCATCCTCTGGGCTTCACTTGCTTCATAGCAAGTTGAAGTACAGTGCAGAAAGCAACACTAATGGTTATACAGAAAGATCATTGATGCTATTTTTCCTTTCAGGCCAGTTTTCTTGTTTATTCTCTAACATGTGAATGGACACATGTTAAATAATTCTAGTTTATGGCTTTATGAAACTAAACTAGTTCTTGATCCCAGAGTAATACAATATGGTAGCATGAGACATGAACAAAATAATTTTAAGAAATAACATAATTTATATCATGATATCTACTTTTTTGGCTTACTATGGCATAATTCATATGACGCTTGTCAGTGAAGTGAAACTATGTACCAGGCTGACAAGTTCAGTCAAAGCGGAGACCATAGCAAACTCCAGCATTAGCAATTCATTTTGCTTAATGAGTTGTTACTCACGCCTGTGAATTTCATTTCCCAAGCTAAAATGACCCCTGAAATTCTTAACTGAGTCTAACATGCTACTGAAAACCCTTTTTTTCTTTGCCTTTCATGTTTGATCAGATAATGTGATCTTATAGCATCCCAAGCAAAATGTATTTCAGAAAGTTAATCTGCTTCAAAATGAGACATCCAATGCCTTGCAAAAGAAAAACACCACATGGAAGTTTGTACTCTTTCGACCTACTTCCCATTTCCCCCACATCTCCCCAGCCCCTGGTAACCACCATTCTAGTCTCAGTTTCTATGAGTTCAACTTTTTTAGATTCCACATATAAGTGTATCATATAGTATTTGTCTTTGTCTGTCTGATTTATTTCACTTAGTATAATGCCCTAAAGGTCCAGCTGTGTTGTCGCAAACAGTAGGATGTCCTTTGTCATGGCTGAATCATACTCCATTGTATATATATATATATATATATATATATATATATATACATCACATCTTCTTTATCCATTCATCCATGGGAGGACACTTAGGTTATTTACATATCTTGGCTATTGTGAATAATGTTGCAATGAACCTGGGGATGCAGATATCTCTTCAATATCCTATTTTCATTTCCTGGAAAAATACCCAAAAGTGGGATTGGTGGATCACAAGAATCTTCTAGTTACGAGGCAAATAAGTTCTGGGGATTTAATGTACAGCATAGTGATTACAGTTAATAACACCTTATTATTTACTTAAAAGTTGCTAAGAGAGTACATCTTAAATGTTCTCACCACGAAAAAGAAATGGTAATTATGTGATGTGATAGAAGTGTTAGCTAGTGCTATGATGGTAATCATTTTGCAATATGTAAGTGTATCACATCAACAGGATTTATACCTTAAACTTACACAATGTTATATGTCAGTTATATCTCAATAAAGCTAGGAAAAAAGAAAAAGATCACATGGAAATATCTCCCAGTTTGAATTTTCATTCTCCCTGTAGGATGGCAGATAATTAAGAATAATTGACTGAATCTGCACCAGAATCTCGCTTTGGCTCAACAAATTATTGGCAGCAGTCAAAAATATTTTGTGGCATGGAGCAGCTGTGGTCCTTGACTTGTGTTCGTTCACATGTCTGCAGTTGAAGGAGTGCCGGCATGTCTGGCTGGTGAACTAGGGTGAAACTGGGAACGGAGATTGGGGAGAGAGAGGCTCAGTTCTCCGTTCTGTGATATAGACACCACATCCCGTTCCTTGGATATCTCCATCTGAATGTCTCAAAAACATCTTCAGTTTGAACTTAGTATGTTTCCCAGAATCTGATTAATGATTTATCTTTTTTATTACTACAGTGAATACCAATCCTCAGAAACATGGTAGGGAGCCACATTTCTTCCCTCTCCTCTCCATGATCCTCCCTCCACATTCCATTTGACCAGCTCATGAATGTTTCTCAAATTTGTCTCATCTGCTTCTCCAGCCCCCACCATAGCAACACTGCATCAATTTAGGCCCTCATCATTTCCCACTTGAAGAAAGGCACTTAGTTCTGCTCACTGCCTATCTTACTCTCTAGTTATTCTATTTATTTACACTACTGTGGGAATTATCATTCTGAATCATAAAGCTGATCACAACTCCTCCTTTCCTTAATCCTCAATGGCCTTCCATAAACAGCAAGTTCAAGATGTTCTGTGACCTGGTCCCACACACCTGGCCAGTTCCATTCCATAGCACTTTTCTTTTCTCTCGAATGGATTTGCCTCCTATGCCTTGTGCTCCAGACACACTGTATTGCTTATTGCTCACTGAACTGGGCGTGCTTTTTCCATCTTATGTCTCTGCATGTTGCTGGCTAATTCAGGCCCTTCCTTCAGAACTCAGCTCAGAGATCGCTTTCGCTTGGAAGTCTTTCCCAACACAACCTGTCTGTGTTGAGGACCCCTCTTATATGTTTCCATATCATCCAGACCATTTGTGATACTGCATAATAGTCATCTCTTTATTTGTCTGGATTGGAGCTTCGAGCATTCAGGACTATACACGGGGCACTGCTCACAGGGAGCAGTCAGCACAGGGTCTCTCCTCTCTGTTCAGCAGCCTCCTTGATGGAAGTTCTTCTTCCCACTTTGAGGCTCCCAGTCCCTCACCACTTATTGTCCGGTCCACTTTGCTCCTTCTTACCTTAAGACCAGTCTTAGCTGGTAGGAAACATTAACTTCAAGCTCGAATCTGAACATGTCTGATTCAAACCTAGGTTGGTAGCTTCATTGACATTGTATTTCTGCTTTTGGCATACGATCAAGAGGGGAAAATTGCCTTGGAGGTGTCAATGACAGCATGGGGTGGGAGGAGAGTATAAATACACAAAAATACACAAACTAAACTCCAGATATAAAACACTGCCCCACACTCAATACTGGTTTTAGAGATCTAAGTATTTAACCTTATTCTTACATTGAAGAAAAAAGCTGCCCATTTTTTTTTAAACAAATTAACATTAGGTTGTAGATCACTCTAAGTGATTAAAATCAATTAGGATTGAACTGGAAGTACAGTTCTGGTATGATTATAGCTTATGAATTTAAATACAATATGTTCCAAAGTTAATGGATTTCAGCTTAGAATAAAGATGCTCTGTTAAAAGGGCTTGTTTTCACTGCTTTTTATGATCTTCCAAGTACTCATTTTGTTGTTGCCAAAAATAAGAAAAAGAGTCTGCTTCAAATATTAACATTTTTGTTCTGACATGTGGTCTTTGTTTCCAGTCAATCATGTGTGATATTAAAAGTGATCAACCTGCTTTCCATTTAACAAAGTTTTTGAGAAGCAATTTCTTTCTTTCATAATAATAACTATATCCCTATTGAAATATCACTCCATCTTGCCAGGACAAAAGCCATTTGGCTTTTTAGCTGTTCAGCATGACCATTCCAACCAACATCATCAACTAAAGTGTTTTTAAAGATGGACACATATGTCTACCCAAAGAACTTCACTAGAAATCTCTAGATATCTCACAAGTCGAGGAGTGAAAAATGTATGGTGCTACTGAGAATCTTACTTAGTATAAACTAATTAAGAAACACAGATACATTTACATTTGGAATTTTGCCTTCTACTAAATGAAACTACAGTGAGAATGGAAATGAAATGAAATGAAAAAAATACATCTTTAAAAATATAACAATACACTGTAAAAGGAGGACATGAGAAAATACTGCAAGGTCATAAAAGAACAGTTTAAGAACAATGTTGTTAATAGTAGTGTTTTTTAATCTGTCTGAGTCAAGATCCCAGTAGGAAACAGATGGCACAGTCAAATTAGGGCAATTTGAGGGTGGTTTCATCGGGAATATTCAGGACTGAATGGTCAAGGGATAAAGGACAGTGTGGTGTCTGGGGCTGGTACTAGAGGAGCTTTTATCACTCCTGGGCCCTAAGAGGCAGAAGGGAGTTGGCAGTTACCAACACCTGGAAAGCGAGAGCTATGTAGAGACGGCTGCCTCGAGAGAACCTGTGACCTTCAGTCTAGGAACCTGCCTCACAGAGGACAGTGCAGGAAGGAAGACGGAGGAATACACAGCCCAGACTCACTCTGCTCCTTCCCACTGGTCTCTTGCTAGGACTCCCCATTAACCGAACCCAATAGGACACCAGAAGGCATAGTAGCCCATTGATGAAGTCAACGCAGGTCAGCCTCCCTGGGCAAAGAGCAGAGTGGAAATGGGGGGAGAGCATGTCTTGAGAGACAAATAGAAAATATCCAGCAGAGCTACTAATATAAAACATTATATGCTCTGAAATAAACCACACGTAGAGAATTTTTAACTTAAATAATATACAAAGCAGGAAATTAAGTCAATATCATCTAAAGCCTGAAAATTTAAAAATATCATATAGAATGTCTTCTTGTCAGACATTTACAGATATCAGCAAAATATAATTTTGTAATTCAGGTTGATTAACCAATATAAACATCCAGACAAAATAGACTAGAAGTTATAAAAACTAGACTGAGGGTCTCCCTAGGAATGGAATATATGTGGTCCAGATGTTCTGTTGTTCATATCACCTATCTATACTTTCACTTATCCGTCCATTTGTCTATTTATTCACCCACTTATTCATTTATTTTAATCATTTATCAAATATTTAGTGAGTCTAATTCTGTGTCATCTCTGCTTAAACCCTTCAATGCCCATATTCATGGTCCTTCTAACATGTTAGACTTCAATTACCAAATCTTAGCCCTTATAAACATTTGAAACTTTTTAAATCTCAGATTTCAAAATCTGAAATTACTCTTTCTGACCACAACTTACCAGTGATTAGTATTTCATAGTCTCCTTTTGAAGAGCCAAAAAATTGTTTTTAATTCTCATCGTGATTGCTTAGCCACCTTCCTCCTCCTGCTGAAAATGGTGGTCAGCATCTCATGAAAACCCTTCCTGCCACTAGAATATATTTCTGCTTTGACTACCTCTTTAGTCTTCAACTCAGGGTCCACTCTCTGTGACCACTTCCCAGTTGCCAAATTTTCCCTGGAAAGTCACATGAAAATGCACTTATTGGGTGAACATGAATTCAGGATTTCAGCTGGCTTTTTATGTTCTGAAGCCCTTTTTATTCATCTCCTCTTGATTTTCCATATATTTCCTTATATTATAATGACAAAATTACTAGTCTTCACAAATCTAGTCTTACCTACAGTTCTTTCCCTCTCAGAGTTGGTATTGACAACTTACCTGTGCTGCACCTTTGTTTCCTGGAACTCCCATCCTCTGGCCCAACCCTTCATCTAGGTTGATAACCCAATCTATTAACTCTTCTCTGATTTCAATTCCTTGCCTGCCAACTTAAACTGCATGATATATAATCAAGTACTTTCTTTATAGTTAGTCAAATCCCTCACTTTATGCATTTGTGTCCTAATGTGATTTCTCCACTTGTACAAGCAAGCTTCTGAGTGCTGCTGGAGAAATGGCACAGTTATGAGGGCACCATTTACTTTCTCTAGTCCACTGTTTCTTCTCTTTTTCTCAGAACAGCTATTCCAAACCAGCAACACTCTCTTAAAGTGCCCTATTTCACCTCCATCTCCTCACTCCCAGGAGATCACCTTGCCGCTGAATTCATGATTAAAATAGGAGCCATAAAGAGAAAACTCTCTTGACATAATACACCCCACCTACACCCTTACTTATATCTATTCTCTTACTCACCCTCTTCCCCTGATGTCTTGCAAATGAAATGTTCTAACTCTCACTCAAATGCATCCCTACTTTCTGCCTGCGTTTGTATCCTATCACCTCTTTCTCTGCTCCTCCAAGACTTTGCTGTATTATGTATCCTCTCTCTCCCATATTTTTCCTCTTTTTTACTTCATAAATGCCCAAGATTTTCCCATCTTTATAAAATAACTACCCCAGAAACATCTTGAGTACTATGTTCCTTTCTAGCCATTTGTCTCTTTCTCTTTATAAACAATTTTCTTTAAAAAGTTGCCTAAACTAAATGTCTCCTCTTGTTCATCTACTATTTATATAGTGCATATTCTATTAACAATTGGAGCTTGGTCCCACAAGCACATCAGTTGTGCTTGAGTTTAGGAATTGTCAAATCCTATGGGCACTCCTCAGTCCTTTTTGCTTCACTCCTCTGTGGTATTTGACACAAATTATATTCCCTCTTTTAAATGTTCTTTCTTGGCTTCTTTGATACCACTACCGTTGTTTTTTTCTTCTCACACTCCAGCCATTTCCTGTTTTTTCCAGTTGCTCTTCAATGCTGGTATTTCTATGTCTTCTTTTTTCTTCCTTCTAAATGCTCTTGCCTTTATCTCCATGTGGCGTCATATATTCCCATGCCTCCAAATAAGGACTATGTACCAACATTCCCCCAAATTTTATGCAACAAAATGGGAGCATGGTACTAATGAATCAGACATGTAATTGAATGCTGGTTCTCGTACTTTATTGCCAGGGCAAATTGGGCAAAACCTTCTCTGAGCCTTGGGCTCCTCAAATGTGGAATGGGAAGTAATACCAGCCACACAGGCCATGTGTGATGAACGAGGGCATCTGAACGTACTAGCACAGTTCCTAGTACAGAGCAGGTACTCAAGAAAGGTACCTCATTTTCCCTCTTCTTTATAATTATTCCTCCCCTTTCTCCTACCCAAATACCTCTCCTGAATCCCAGTTCCATCATTTGTCTGGACCACCAAACTGGCTTTTTCTCTTATATCCCCAGTCTAGCTTAATGGAGTCATTATTCTCCCAATTGCTTATACAAGAAATCTGGGCGTTTTCATCCTATATCCCTCTTCAGGTCCGCTCCACACACACTTAATCAATCAATCCCAAGTCCTAGTATATAATTTTGTTTAAATATTACTCAAACATTTTCCCTTCCCACTGCTCTTGTTTAATTATTCTATTTTAAAATGTCCCTATAGTGTCACAGTGTTTGTTTGCCTCCAGGCTCAATCCTTTCCACGCAGCCCCGAAAATCATCGCTCTACTTTGATCACAGGAATATTTCTAAATCAAAAATCTGATCATTTTATTCAAGATGTCTATGATAATACTGATATGCTGCAGCGTACTGCTCATGGTAGTTCAAAATCTAGTCTTTGCTTTCTACCTCACCTTTCGAACTGCTTGAGGGCCTTCCATACTGAGCAACTTGTACTTTCTAAAGTCCAGCTTCATCTTTTCTGTCAAAAAGTATTACTTCTGTCAGGAGTTCCTTCCTCTGCCCGCTCTGTGTCTACTGTTGAGTACGTACTGATTCTTCAGGAAATCAGCAAATCACCACCTACCCTGTGAAACCCTCCCTTAGCTTCCCACCTTAACTCAAAGAGTCACTCCACCCCCAGGTACCCATATGGTCATGTAGGTGCTTCCATTGCAATGAAAACTTTATTTAATTTTCTGCCTTTCTTAGTAATTATGAACATTCTGAAAACAGAGATGTGTCTTATCATTACATCCACACACCTAGCATATGCCTAGAAAATGGATGCTCAATGTACATATACTTGTTAAATGAATGAGAGACATTAGTTGACTTCACTCCTTACCTGATGGATGTCTGTTCCCTCCTCTGCCTTTCCTTTCTCAAAATCTCTCTAGATCAATATGCAGGGCTCCTCATTCTCAGATTGGCTGAATCCTCAATCTTTACTTGGCATCTTGTCCAGATGTCTATCTGAGTCTCATTTCCTCATATTTGCTACTTTCACCTTCAGCCTCTCTGCTGCTTGCTTCCTCTCTATCTACTGTCCCAACCTTCTTAGCATCTACATTTCCAAACCCCTCCTTAACAGTACTTCCCCATCAAGCCAGATTTCTTTTTCTTCTAATTCGTAGTCAAACTTTTTAAATTGTTTTCTGTACTTCCATTCATTTTTTCACCATCTGCATGTTCCTTAATCTGGGCATATATTTTCACTAAACGTATCTTTTAGAGCTGTCAACCTACATAACATTTTAGCATTTAACATTATTATTTAAAAAAATAAATTTTCACTGGAAATCCCTACCCCCTTAGTCCAGAGCATTGAAATATATCTCCTACACTTTCTGTCTACTTCATCGGCTTTCTTCTTCTCCAGATGAAGAAATTCAGGTCATTGAAAAGGCCTGCACTCATCATTTCTATATTATTATAACAATATTTCTTATCACTCCTTGGCTTAAGACTAGTCAGTGGCATCTCACTGAAGTGAAAATAAATTCCAAAACTCTTATCATGAACTACAAACCCTAAATGACCTGCATCCTATTTGAATAAATCTTGGACTTTGTAAGGTACTATTATTAGTTTCCCCATAACACTAAGCCCTACCCTTCCCTCTGTTACTAACACCCACAGCACACTATTTCCTTAAGAGATTTTTATGTAACTATTCACTCTTTCTAGATCTTTGCATGACTCAAGCTTCAGCTCAAAGATCACCTCTTCAGAGAAGCATTCCTGGCCATCTGTATCCAGGGACCCTCTCCAACTCCAGTCATTTTCTATGGGATATAAGGAGATAAACCTCAGGAAAGAGAGAGAGGGTAAACAAAGAAAAAGGAAGACATGAGTCCAGGGAAGTGAGGTAACCACAGGAGAGCAGTAGAGGCAGGTCCTATCCCAGGAGCTGGTCAGTTAGGCCCAGAGATCAACAGGGCACATGGGGCAGTAGGATGGAAAGCTCCAGGAGGAAGGGCTTTAGCGAAAAATAGAACAGATGTATGGATAAACTAATTGATATGACAGAGGAGAGCTGAGATTTTGTAATGGAAAAAAAATTACAGGATATGGAGAAAAGAAAATTGAAAAAAACAATTAAAAATGTGTATATGAACTTAAATATTATAAATCAATACCTGTCTCTGCAATGAGTACTATTGACCTAGTTCAAAGAATGCAAATAGATTTATCAAAAATAGTTTAAAATCGTGATATCTATATATCTGAACACAGATATACAGATAGCTATGGTGCACAATGTAATGTAAAAGAAAGCCAAGTGCTCCTCTATCTTAATGAATCAACAAATAATTCCTAAACTTGGTAAGTCAAAAAATATTAGTAAACATACATTTTTAGAGATATGGAGGAAAGTACCAGATGAAAGAGCTGAAAGTGTTATTTTAATTGTCTCTGGGAATGAGCCTGAGATGTGGGCAACTCTACTATTCCATCTGGTAGTCTTTATGATAAGCATTGTGGTACCACCTGACTTAAAAGTATTTACATGCATAACTTTGATTGAATTTTTTAATTGAAGTAAAGAAGTATGAACAAGAATAAGAAAGGATGATAAATTAATCATCAGGAATTTCTGCAATAGGGCTGCAGTGCTGAGCTGCCCAATTTACAAAGTGCTTCTTCCATGTTGCCCAGGATCATACGAGCAAAGCAAAATTTCTCAATAGCAGAACAAAGAGGTAGAGTGGCCAGTGTGGGCCCTCTTGCTCAGTTTTCCAAAGAAGGTTGAAAAAGTTGTAAGCCACGATACAGGAGTTTGTTATTCAGCTCACCACTACCAGAACTTCCCAGAAGAGAATCAAAATGCTGCACGCACTTGATAAAAACACCGGAATCATCATTGTTTTTAGTTTCTTAGGTCTCCAAGACCACATTCAGATAGAAGAAAATAGTCTTATAGTCACTGCAGTCCTAATACAGTCTTGCTTCCAGCCAGACTTTACGTAGTGACATCTTCAGTTTCCTTTAATGAGTAATTTGTCATCTATATATATGAGATATATATAACTAGTCTATAATAGTTTTTCATAAAAGAATTCAAAAGTCACTAGCCTATAATTCACTAGAAGAATTTTTAAAGAATATAACATAAGACTGCAATGATTAAAGGGTTATTACAATGAAACTGTAGCATTTATTAACAATATTAGGGTAAGATATTCCTTATTCAACAGTAAAAAAAATGAGAAAATGATTCAAGAAACAAAATGAAAATATTGGAAATGAGAAATTCATTAGCTCATAAATAAATGAGATAAAAATGAAAGTGATAAATTAAAAACAGATGAAGTTTGTCTAGTTCCAAATATTATCGAAATCTTCCATAGGCTCAGAAAATACACCTACAGCACCAGATATAAATCATCTCCCCTCTAACGGAAAGAAGTAAAAGAATGTTATCTCACCAATGGTACATAACTAGAATAAGATTTTGGATGGTAAGAGCATTTTCCATTCAAGAAATTGTGAAAATCATTTTTATGTTCCATGTTTAGGAAGGTTTTTGACATTGTTATATTTCAGCAGTATTATATGAGAAAAGTGTAAATTCTGGAGTTCAGGGTACATATATAAACGATGTAAATTTGTAAAGAATATAAATGAGGTAAATTTGTAAAGAATTTCGTTTAGATGCTACTTACTCTAAACTATACTTCTAAACCCAATTCACTCATCTTTTTTTAGTAGTAGAATAAATCCAAAGCCATTTATTTCACCTTTGTAGAAACATGATTTGTGTGGGGAAAATATTCTTTCTGTTCATAATTTACTTTCAATTGATCACTTTATGACTGTTTGGAAGGATTTGTGTTGACTCTCTCCCTTCAAACATTTTTTAAAGTAGATTCAATACCCACAAGTGGCTTGTGAATAGCAAAGAAAATTTTGATGTGTCTAAAATACAGATAAGGAATTTTAAAAAGATTATACAATCTTCCCAAATACTGTGTCAGTATTATTTTGAGGTAGGGTTTTTAAGAGTGTACTCATTTGAATAAATAACTTTATATTTTATATTCTTTATTACAGTCCTGCTGTTGGTGAGATTGACAAATTATAAGTGAATCTGTGTACACATATATGTGCATGTGGGTGTGTGTGCGCATGTGTGTGAATGTAAGTACACCTAGATAAAAGAAACATGATCAGGGAGCTGGCCCGGTGGCGCAGCGGTTTAGTCCGCGCTTGGCAGCCCGGGGTTCGCGGGTTCGGATCCCGGGCGCCCGCGGACGCACTGCCTGTCAGCCATGCCGTGGCGGCATCCCATATAAAGTGGAGGAAGATGGGCACGATGTTAGCCCAGGGCCAGTCTTCCTCAAGCAAAAAAAAAAAAAAAAAAAGAGGAAGATTAGGAACAGATGTTAGCTCAGGGCTGGTCTTCCTCACATTAAAAAAAAAAAAAAAAAAGAAACATGATCATTTTCATGCAAGACATTGTTTTATTATAATTTTATTCTATTGGTAAAACTCAATATAACTAAAAATTATGCAAAAATCTTCAGGTCAAACTGCTCATCTAAATGATAGTCTAAAATTTATCAGGAATAGTATTAATATGTAACACCTATTTGAAATCAAAACAAATTTTCATCCTTTTTTGTTCTGTAACTGAAAAAGTTACAAAAAATATTAAATATTTCTTCCCAAGACTGACTTTAAAATAATAATGTTTTATATGCCGTTTATAATAAGATGCAACATTTTTTTTTTTTTTTTTTTTTTTTGTGGGGAAGACCAGCCCTGAGCTAACATCCGTCGCCAATCCTCCCCTTTTTGCTGAGGAAGACCGGCCCTGGGCTAACATCTGTGCCCATCTTCCTCCACTTTATATGGGACGCCGCCACGGCATGGCTGGCAGGCAGTGCGTCGGCGGGCGCCCGGGATCCGAACCGGCGAACCCCGGGTTGCCAAGCGCGGACTAAACCGCTGCGCCACCGGGCGGCCCCAAGATGCAACATTTATAAGATTTAGAATTGTAATACAGAATTAAAATGTAAAACATCTAATCCAACACAATGTGTAAAGTATTATCTACTAAACTACATTTAATGCATTCAACTTTGCTTGCATATAAACATAGCAATAGAGTACTACACTGTAATGAAAATCTAAGTCTGTAGCATGTACACTTTGGCATAATTTTATGTGAAAAATTTATAATAGTTCATTACTTCTGCCTATTGTGTTCTGGTTTATTAATCTTCAAGCAGCAAATACATGAAAATTAATTTGTATTGTACGTGTTTCTGTGGCTAATTTTATTGCAAAGTGTAAAATAAAATTTTAAAAATCTAGACAAGTAGTATTGAAAATGCTGAACATTCTAAAATTTACATAATTTTAAGAGTAATGTATATCTAGACCTGGAAAGAAGGAGGCCAAGATTGAGTTGCAGATATTTTTAATGCTTGTAACACAAGTGTAATTGCCTTTTTACAAGAGAAAAACTTTCTTTCATCCTGTAATTAAACTCACATTTGTAATGTTGAGTAACTGTATTAAGATACCCTATGTCTCATTTCAAAGATAAAAAGACACATATAAACTCTTGAAAGAAAAGAGACTGTTGATATTTTTCATTTATGCTCTTTAGTCTAAAGATTATTCCTCTATCCCCATTACCTTTTTTAACCTTATTAATATTTGACTTTATTAATATTATTGGAGATAGTTATTTCCTAAATAAGAGAATTGCAACTGCTATTACGTCACCAGGATAGCTAATAACTTAGTATATTCGATTCTTATTTGTTTATTCTAACTCAGTATATCCTATGACAGGCCATCCATTTTTTAAGGAAAAACATACATATAACCTATTTTACATTACTTCTAATGCTATCAAAATGCTTTCTTTGACCTACATGTGAAAGCAAATCATTTAGTTCCATAACAGAAATTATAGTTTTAAGTGATAATGTATTCTTTGGCAGATATTTTACTCAGAAAAAGACAACTATGATTAATTAAATATAAAAACGACTATATTATGTAATGTAAAATTAATCTTCTGAAAAGGTTTAATCTAGAAATAGAGTGTATTATTGTAGCTGACATTTAGGGTAGATTGGAAAGAAAAAAATTAAATGAGGACTCAGAAGGAAATAGACTTCTACCATGGTTTAGTCATTTTCATGTTACCTTTCTGAAAAACAATTAGAGGGTTAAATACAATTGTCTTTATTTGTCTGTGGCACCATTTATGGTTTCTGAAAAGTAGTCTGTGACTATTTAAAGTGTCTGTCCATAACAATAGTCTCCAGGCTGAAAAATTGAGGCTACACTTTTCAGTCCACTGCTTCACCGTTCCCCAGCACAGCATGCCGGTGACTCTCAAAACCCTTCTCCCTCTAAGTCATTCAACATTTTTCATTTAGTGTTCAGTCCCATAGCCCAGGCCACTACCATTTATTATACCTTTACTATTTCCACAGTCTTCTAAGCTACTCATTTCCCCACTTCTCTACACACACACATACACACACACACACACACACACACACACACTCTTACCAAAGTCACATGGTCCGCTCTAGACATCACAGGCTCTCTAGACATCTAGACAGGTGAGGCTGTACAGCCCAGTGGTTAAAAGCATAGACTCTGAATCAGGATGTTTGTAAGTATATCATATTGAGCAAGTTACACAGCTTTCCTTTGTAAAACAGGGAAAATAATGGTACTTACTTCCTAACAGGTAAGAATTAATCAGTGCGTGCATGCAGCTTACAACGTGCACATAGTAAGCACTCTACAAGGATTAGCTGTAAAATCTCTGAACAGTGTGAGTCAGATCATGTCACTCCCTTCTTAAACCCTCTGTTGGCTTTCTGTGTCAGTGACAACAAAATCCAGACTGCTCCCCACAGCCTCAGAAGCTCAGGAGAAGTGGGCTCCCCTCTTCTCTCTTGTTTCACTTCTGGCTACTTGGCTTTCTTTCAATTCCTTTAATATGCCATGATTTTTTTTTTTTACACTTCAGTGTCTTTGCCCCTGTAATTCCCTCTGTGTGAAAAGGTTCCTCTCCATTCTTTGAATGGATGGCACCTTCTACCAGGGGTCGGAAAATTTTTTCTATAAAGGGCCAGATAGTAAAGATTTTCAAATTGGATGGCCATACAGTCTCTGTGCAGCTACTCAGCTCTGCTGGTATAGTGCAAAAGCAGCCATAGGCAATACAGAAAAGAAAAGTGTGGCTATGTTCCGACAGAACTTTATTTGCAAAGTCAGGCATTGGGCAGTATTTGGCCAGGGCCTATAGTTGGCCAAACCACTATCATCAAATTCCTCACTGCTTAATTTCAGAGCAACCCCTCAGAGAGAGCTGTACTGACTCCACTGTTATTCTGCATCTCAGCCTTGTGGTCATTTTGTTCATAGCACATATCACAGTGTGTAATAATTTGATATATTTACTTGTTTATTGTTCTTTGTGAGACCCTCCTCATACACTCAACTGTAAGCATTTACTGTCATGCCTGTGACCGAGAAGGTGCTCAATAAATACTTTTGAATGGATAAATTAATACCATCTTAATCTGACTGTAAAAGGCAAGAAAAACAAATCAGTAGAACATTGCTGGGAGAACTATATGGATTACCAATTGGAGGAATGCATCCTTTTTAAAGAATTTTGAAATAAGCCTTATTGAAGAATGTAGAAAATCCCCCTCGTGCAGTCCTGAGCTCAGGGATCATGGAATGTTGATAGCCCTTATGTTTCTGCTGCCTTCGGATTGCCTAGGGATTAGAGATAAGCAAGACCTCATTTTTCTTAAATATGCATGTTATGAGAATTAGAACCAAACAGGCCATCTGGGGGATAGAGGCTTCCTGTAGTATTGTTCATTTCACAGTATATATACAAGAGGGATATTCATTTCATGGAGAAAATTAAGAAGTCACAGCAATCAAAGCATGCTCCATTTTAAAAAGTTCATGGTATGCTTTAGGGCTAAATATTCACAGCATGCATTCTAAAGATGCAATTAGGGGCAATGATGCACAAAATTGTGTATGCAACAAAAATATTATTTTTAGAAATGCAATTGAAACATCCAAAGAAACTAAAAATAAAAGATTGCGCTGCTCAGGTGAGAACTGTAGCAACATAGTAAGCTCTGTACAGCAGGAGTTACTATGACATCAGAGAAAGCTGTTCTCAGTGGAGCCCTTCAGATGTTCCAAATCCAAGAGCCTTTGACCTAGACAGATAGCTCTTCTATCCAGGACAGTCACGATTCTGCATAACATTGTCCAATAATGCTTAGATACCAATTTTCAGAATTATATACATCTGTTTAATCTCTGACTTGTTATATTTCATATCCCTAGTTAAAATTATTTCAAAATGTCAAGATCACTTTTTTGAGACCCATTTCTTTGGTGAGTTTAAACTTTCTCATTATTTGTCCATATTAGACCTAAATTATAGTGATCTCTACGCTCTTGGTGCTGGTCAAGGTTTTTTGAAATGCCTGCTCTTCTCTCTGCATAGTTCATTTGGGGTTGGTGCCTCAAAAACATTTGTTTTGCAGTCTATTGATTTTTTTAAACTATTTTTTTCTATATATTGAGCCATAAATACAGCTTACACTGTTTTCAAAAGCTTATAAATTACATTTTCAATAGAAACATTTACTTTGTGTGAACTATAAAGAAAAGTGAATTTGAAAACTTTTACAAGTTTTATTCTCTCTAAATAAAGAGAAATATGGGGAAATTATTTTGAACACAATATGAAACAAATCTGTAGAGAAAAGAAGTTATCTAATTTGTATTAATATTAAAAAAGAACAAAAGGGAGAAAATCTGACCACACTGAAGCCTTTTGGTTAAAAGTGTCTTACAAAGAAAAGTAGTTTTAACAGATTACCTTCTCATAATCTTTTACATGATTGTAAGTAATTGTCGTTATTGTGTGGCAGTTACTATTTGAAAAGTCTTAGTCTTTTGGTCCAAGAATTATACACATAAAATGCTGTTTAGGTAAATTAGTGAGATTTTTTTCCCTTGCTTGTAACTGATGTGGAATCTGTGTTTAAGCTGTAAAAACATCTAAATGCAAACAAGACAAGTAATATATTATTCAGGTTATATAGTTGTAAACTACATAACATTTTAAAGTACATACTTTTTAGTTTTATGTTCATAGTGAAAGATAGCTTAAATATTTTAGATAAATATTTGTCTTTCAAAATTAAACTCCAATGTATCCCATTTAAGACGACTTCCATGAAGTTGTCCTTCTATTAGGAAAAGTTGTCTGTATTATATTACAGTCATCATATCTAACTATGATACAGCATCTTTGTTTTATTCAGAACCCAGAAAGGCATCTGGCATATTCCAGACACTCAATACATATTTGTATAAATTCATTAGCATAAATTATTACCATCATTTATTTCTGGGATTTAGAATGGAACTACATATAGAAATTGACAAAGACATAAACGATTACAGGAAGACTTTACAGAAGAGGGGGCTTGAACTTCTTTTCGAAAGATGAATAGTTAGCAAAGGAGCTGGTGGAGATGGGAACAATGAGGAGAGAGTTGATCCGGCAGAGAAAAGAAGACTTTAAAAGCACTGGAAGTGTGAAACATGATGTTTTGGTGGCCACACCGTGAAACAACCATAAATAGTCAGATATCATGGGAGGACATGCTAGAGTGATGAGTATTGAAGAGACTTAAGAAATAAGCGGACGTATAAGAGAATAATGCAAATATGCACACACCAGTTGGCGGATACAGTGTATATGAGCACTGTAATAAAGAGTTTGACTCCATTTTCTGATGTTTCCTGACAACTTTTAAACCTCACTTCTCTCTTCTCCTTCTGCCCCCTATCTGGCAAGCTGATAAGAAAGCCTGGGTGGTCCTTCTTTTGCAACAGTGGGAAATTCAAACCATACAAGCTCTGACCCACATTTGGGAACTTGCGCCCAGCCCCACCCACTTACTACCATAAAAGCCAAGCAAGTATCTTTTCCCTGCTTTCTCGGGACATTTCCTACGGGCTTTGGAGGCCTGCCCTGTTATCCCCAGAAGGTCTTGTTGTGTGAGTAATAAACCCTTCGTTATCACCCCTTTGGTGTGTGTACTATCATCACTCTACATGGGAAACAAATTTAGAGTTGGGGTCTGTTCACCTTATGCAGAGTGGCCACAAAAGGTGTATTCCAAAATACATTTGAATTTAGACCAGAATTTTTATCTTTCTTCAATATGAGACAAGATTAACCACTTTCTTGAAGGAAGGAATTTTATACAGGACTACCTCATCCTTCATTGCACAAAGTTGTTTTCATCCACTAGGGCACAGATCCAAACACCAGCAAGGTCCGAGGTTAAATCAGACAGGTGCCCTCTACCTCTCTTTCCTCATCTCTTTCTCTCATTTCTTATGACTTCACCCCTCCCATCCCCCTTTTTGATAATGTCATGATGACTTGTGTTTCTGATTATATTTGAATATATTAAGAGTTTTATTTACATGATAAAATGAATGGGATTCTTTCAACACACCAGTAATCAAAAATTTCCTGTCATTGAAACAGCTTCTAAAAACACCTTATGTAAGAAAATAGTTGGTCATGCTCTACAATAAGCTGTTTAAATAATTCATAAATCATAGTCCAGGGGGAGCCTAGAACATTTTCAAAATTATACATGAACATTTGTTTTTCACTGAAGTGCCGTTACTCTGATATCAAATGTCATGTTGAAATTCAGGCCTGTGGAAATGATCACTCGGTAAACGAATATTGGTTCACACCCCACAGAGGTCAAATGTGTATGTTGCACTGGATACTCGGAGCAATATATTTGACACTTGTCAGGGAGAACTTACTTTTCATTTGTTTCTAGCCAGCTTTCAAACATTTCCCCTCATGACAAGATGAAGTGGTTGTGAGTGGGAGGATTCAGGCGTAGGGAAAAGGCTGGAACGTGGGGTGGGGGGAGGAGGAAGAACCTCATATTATCAATATGTTCCTTATCCTTATTTTGAGTAAAATGAAAACTAGTGAGATATGTCTAACCTGCCAAAACAAAGTGAATCTTTGCTCCTGGCTACAGCTTTCAAATGAAAATAAGACACTCTGAGATGCCTTGCTTTAAACATCTTTTATCACTGTACACTTTCCCCTGACTTTTCTTTGTATTGTTCCATGGGGTTTTGCTATTTTATACATTGCTTTTATTTTCTTTAAGCCAGCAAAGTCCCGGTTTGGATGCTTTGCCTTCCAGTGACCCAGCTGCCTTATCATTTTATCTAATACTTGTAAAATTAGAAAGCTCTGACAAATCCCTTATGGCCTCGCTGAGCCCAAGGAAAGAATTTTCAGTGGATCCTGGAAATGGGAGCTCTGCAGAGAAATTTTGCTGTGGGTAACTTTTAAACCAAAGACACATCTTTTGAATGGGGATCTTGAGACTGAAATCACTCTGTAACTTAATTGCATCAATTTTAATTTCGTATTTATATCTTGTTGTTTGTCTTAGCCAGGCCCTGGAGGCCATGCTCATGGCTGCCATCTCAGTTTGTTCCCCAGTATATTTCCCAGAACGGAACTCCTTTGGATTTATGACCCAATTTTTGCCCTTTGATTTAATCTGAAAAATAGCCAACTCACATCAAGCACAGAGCTGGCAGTTAGGAACGATAAAGCTGTCTCTCTGCTAACACAAGATTGCTAAAAGATTCAGATCAAGTCCCTTTCTCGCTTCCTGTGCCACAGTCTCTCTTCCTCTGTACACACAGATTTGATTTCTGCTGCTCTGTTTAACTACGCTTGTGGTTTAGAGAAATTGAACTACCACGATGAAATTCTTCAAAAATATATTTCCTAGATATGGAGAAGAGATTGGTGGTTACTAGAGAGGAAGGGGGGAAGACTACAGGGATAAAGGGGCACACGTGTGCGGTGATGGAGGGCAGCAAGACTTTGGGTGGTGAACACAATGCAGTCTATACAGAAGTGAAAATATAACGACGTGCACCTGAAATTTATATAATGTTATAAACCAATGTGACCTCAATAAAAAGTAATTTTTTTAAATACATATCTACTAAAAGAAAGCAATTCAAGAAATTTGTTCCCAGATGAAAGTGGGACCTGGTATGGGATAATTAATAATAATAATATAAAATAATGAGATAAAATAGTAATTTTAATATGATATTGATAATAGGATGTGATCTTGTTTTCTCTATTTCTAAAAAAAGCTTTGTAAACAACTCTATTATCTGTCCTGGGTGATTAATTATTAATAAAATTTTCTACATTATTTTTTGCATTATAGATGAAATGCTTTTAAATGAATATCTTTAAAGATCTCTAAACTAGAACTATATTTGCATGGTCTAGGGAGAACTAACCTTTAAAATGCCCAAAATATTCTACTAATTTATTTGTTTATATAGTGATTACAAAGTACCAGACAAGGTTCTAAATTCTTTAAATATTAATTCCTATTACTTCTAACACATCTGTGAGATAGATGCTACTGTTATTATTTGTTTTTAGAGAAAAAGAAAACCTAGACACAGAGAGGTTAAGTGTCTTACCCCAGGTCACACAACTAGCCACTGGAGACAGTGAGAAGAAAGCTCTGGCAATCTGGCTCTGGTCTCCACAGTCTCAGCCGCTCCCTCCCCCAGGCTCCTGCTTAATACTGTAAAATACTTCTTCATATTAGGTGTACTTGTTCATATCAGCTAACACACAACTCAGAAAGCCCTTGTAGGTCTTCAGAAATGTAGAGCTAGACAGCATGTCCAAGGCATAACTCTACTAATTCGTATCCATAAGCTACTAAAAAAAAAGTAGCATTCTTCTGGGGAAAAAAATGCTGATGCTATGAAAGTGGATCTTATATATTTAATAGTAATTTCATACTTAAAGTATATTTTCTAATCTTAGATTGTTGGCAACATTTCTATAATTCATTTTTATTTGCTAATTTTTTACTATTGGATTCTACTTCTTTAAGTAAATTAAATGCATTTGAAATGCTGCCTCAGGTAAGGTAAAAGTTGTGCATGTTTACAGCATTTGGAAAACAGCTAAAACATTTACATTTACAGCATGTTTACAGTCATATAATACATGACTACAAAAGGATCCTTACCCAAAAAAGGGCAAATTGCACATTATCATTACTAAATATAATGCCAGGGGGAATGAAGCAGAACTGATGGATGTCAGATATATTTAAAATTAAGAAATGAAAGAATTGGTTACTGACTAGCTCTGGGGGCCAAACTAAACCAGGCCTTGACTGAGACCCGTCCACAATGAGCTCATGAGAGGTTCTGGGACATCAGCCCTGGATTAGTCCACAGGGCGGCCAAGTAGAGGGAGGTACAAAGATGCAAGAAAAATGATGATGCCCCTAATAGAAATTGGACTTTAGGAGGGGTGATTTCTTCAAATTGGTTTTGGATGAGTTGAATTTGAATTGGGTCATGAAATTATAAAGTTGTAGAAGATAGTAAGATATATGGGCCAATAGCTCAAGCAGGGCATCAGGATTAGAGATATAATTTTGAAAGTCTCCTGTACAGACCTGAGAACTGAAACTAAGCAAGTGGATTAACTATACCATATTAAGGAAACTTTGATTACTGTACCATTACGCCTAGAAAGGATGTTAAACATAATGGTTACGAGCCCTGTCTTTTAAATTAGACGGCTGTTTGCCCTGCCACGTGTTAGCAGCATGAATTTAGGCAAATCACTAAACCTTTCTAAATCCTAATTCCCTAATCCATAAAATGGAAGTAATATGCACATCACTGTGGGGGGCAGAATTCTGAGATTCTCCTCAAGATGCCTGCCCTGTATAATCCCCTCCCCTTGAGTGTGGGTGGAACCTGTAAATATAAGAGAGTCATTCCTTGATTAGGTGATGTTAAAAGGCAAGAGGTGATGGCATGTCACCCCCGTGATTATGTTAAGTTTTACCAGACTGGGTCGTAACTGACTAGAGGGAGAAGCTGGACGGATGCACTCCTGCAGGTATGGAGGGAAGCAAACATCCATGCTGCGATCTGTTTACGGGGGCCACATGGCGAGAAGCTGCGGCGGCCCCTAGGAGCTGAGGGCGGTCCCTCATCGACAGCCTGCAAGAAAAAGGGATCTACTGCTACACCCGAAAGGAAACGAATTTGCCTGTAACCAGCGAGCTTGCAAGAGGACTCTGGGCCTCAGATGAGACGACAGCCCCCACCGACACTTTGACTTCATCCCAGTGAAACCCTGAGCAGAGGACCCCGCTAACGGAAACTGGGAAAGAATAAATTTGTCCTGTTTTAAGTCACTAGGTCTGTGGTAATCTGTTGGGTAATAACAGAAAACTAGTATGCCCACAGACTTAGATGACCAAATATAGTAATAGGTATAAAATGTCTACTAGAGTACCTTCCACACAGTAATACTCAATCGTTGCTATCTTGGTAGCATTGTAGTGTGTCCTCCTGAATCCTATTTCTATTTCTAGATTTGAAAATAAATCCCAATTTACGTACAAAGGCTTAAAGAAATCCATCAGGAAGCAGTGTTTTAATGACAATCATGTAGCATTTCTAAAGAATTTTGATCTGTGTTATCTTTTTCTTCTTTACCTTTTTATTTGATTTCATTAAAAACTAGCTAGAGGAAGATCTCGAAAAATAGTTTGAACAGGGCATTATTAGTAAGCTTTTAATCGCTGTTGTTTTGGTTGTTATTTGCCTTGTTGTCTAAGAGGATGTGAGTTACAAAATGACTGAACACAATAATAACGACAAATTTGCTCAGGTCTAAATATAATGTTAAAACACTGTTGATATTTTTATTTTGTTAAATGTTTTGTGGAAACTAAGTTCAAAGTAAACTTAGGCATAAAAAGTTAATCATGGAAAAAGCTTAATGTTGTAATGATCCGAAAAGAAAAGCCGTGAAACTACTGAGGAAAATAAGGTAGACTTTTCCTCTGAGAGAGTCTACAGGTGCGACCACAGAATCGTCGCCCCGCAAGTCTCCACCCATCTCCGTTGCTTTGCTTATGCTGTACCCTCTACCTGGAAAAATTTAAAGTCAGTTTTACTTCTGTACAGCCCTTTCCCTTAGAAATGGGGAACAAATTATCCCCGTGTCTATATCCTTTGCTATATTTCAAGTTTCACTTATTGTGAGTTCCTTCAGAGAAAAGATATTTTTGCATTTCCAGTTACTGGCATGGGTATGGACCCAATAAATGCTTATTAAGCACAATTTAATTAATGAAACTTTACTCACAAATGAATATGCTTGAGTGTTTGGCAAAACTAGGTCATATGTTAATTTATTGTATTATCTCCATATTCTTCTATTAGTTGAAAGGAATGTAGCCTAGCAAGTTCATATTCTTGGTAGCATTTCATGATTGACTTGTAACGATTATATGTATCAAAACGGCCATCAGGAAAATGCAGAAAATTCATTCAAGTGGTATATCTATCACAACCAAAATTATTCTAATTTTGTTGACAAAGTTTTTGGATTGTATTAATTATTTTGATGTTATGTAAACATATCCGATAAAATAGTTACTTTAGGGAAAACAGTCTTCAAATAAGATTTTGGCATTGTGTGGATAAAACGCCAAGTCACTGTATTCTTTTCACATTTCTTCTAGATGTGGGAATAAAAATTGAATAATTAAGGAAAACCAGTTCAGTAACATAAAAATAAATTCTTTGTCATATTAAAAAATTCAGTTCATAGATTATGCACATGGTATGATGATTATTTAAAACATCTTAAATCTCAGTTGGGATAATTCTGTCAATTAGTGATATATGAATGTTAAGGATTTGTTAAACAAGTGATTTTTTTATGCCATTGCCTATTTTTTATTATTTGAGATCCTTTTTATGATAAATCTACAAACATTTTCATGTTTATAAGAAACTTTGTATTTTAGAGGGAAAAAGGGATTGTTTAAATACAGGGTGTTTTTAAATTTAGAAAGGCATTATGGAGAATGAGGCTAATGAAAGTAACGATAAACATTAGAAATAATTTTTTTTTAGAAAAAAGGTATAATAGCAGAAGTTAAGAAAATATAAGCTAGGAAATTTTCAATAATATAACAGCTCTTTTAATAAAGTCCAGAATTCTACCCATTGTGTCAATATTTTTCCAAGTCTAGTTCATGGTATCTTGTAGAGGCATTTTTGAAGTATTTACACCTTCTCTCCTCACAGCCTTACTGGTTTTAGTCAAGTAGAACACGGGTTGGAAAATTATTTATGCAAAGGGCCAGATAGTAAATATTTTAGGCTTTGCAGGCCATACAGGTTCTGTCACAACTACTCAACTCTGCCTGGTGGCGTGAGAGCAGCATAGACTCTACGTAAATGAACGGGCATGGCTCCAGTAAGACTTTACTGACAAAAACAGGAAGCATGCCGATTTGACCTGCTTGCCAACTCCTGGCGTAGGTTCATGTTAGCAATTTTTGTCGCCATTTTTAAACAAGACTATAAGAGACTATCTTCACAGTTAGTAGTTGATATACAAAAGAATATAGTCATTACAACATTTTACAATACAAGTTACAATACCAAAATTCTATCTGATGCATCTACAGATGCTTACCAAGGTGAAATTTATCATTGAAACTAACTCCATCCAGAGAAATGGAACAGATTTCACGTGTAGTTTTCCTCCATTGTTATTCTAGGACCTAAAAAGGTATATCTCCCATTTACTGAGTGAATATCACAAAATGGGGATTGTTCTTTACACTTTACAAATATCGTATGGTTATTTACTTCTCACAGCCTAATGAGGCGGGTAGTACTTTGCCCATTTTACATGTGAAAAAACTGAAGCTCGAAAAGACTACGTAACTCTCTCTGACTTCCACAGCTATTAGGTGACTGATCTGAAATTCAGAACAAAATGATTTTCAAAGCCTATGCTACAGTACTAGAGTGATTAAATGAGTGTGAAAACATTCTTAAATCTAAATTCTGATTTGTTCCCAATTGAAAAAAAAAGAGAGAGAGATTTACGCTTATAAAAGTTGATAGCTTAGTATAACTCTATAATTAAATTTACAGATTGGAAAATATTTTCAAATGTACTTTGTATATTACATTACAGTTTGCATGTTGACTGTGAGTGAATACTTTTTTTCGTTTCTCAGCCAATAGCTACAAAACAGTTTGTAGTTTCCGGTCCACATAGCCTTAAGGAAAGGACAGAATCAAAACTTACTTTATAATTATGGAACTCAAAATTCAGTTTAATTTGCATTTGAATTGTCATGATGCCAATGCAATATTTATCTCCTGACTATAATCTTGGGGTTCAGACAGATAATGTGAATGTAACACTCTCCCTGGGACTTCATTCACTTCAACAGTTATATCAAAAAGAATTGCTAAAAAGTGGCGAATCAGTTTGCCTGAGGACATAATAATCTTATTCTATGTCCGTTAACAGAAAATAAAAATTTACTTACTATGTAGAAAACCTTTGAATTTGAAAAGAATTTGATTCATATAAGAGAAAGGAGAAGTATGGGTGGAGAGCCACATCTCCGGGTGTTGGTTGTCAGAAAACTCAGTTCTGATTCTGAGTTTTTACCACCTAGTTGGTGACTTTGGAGAAACCGCTTAATCTCCAGCATCAGCTTGCTCTGGTGTGAAAGAATTGTGTGGGGGAGGAGGGTGGAATAACTATAAAATTCTGTGATTCTGTTACTGAGAAAAGGATTACTAAAACCCAAATATCTAAGCATTTGTGTTAATCTCTTTATAATCTATTACAGGGCCATGTAATTAGCCCTGTTCTGTTCAACTTTTTCGTCAGTTACTTGGATGGGGATGTAGTCTGTTTGTCAAATTTCCAGATAAACAAAGCTTGGAAGAAAAGTGAATATGAAAGATGACAGAAACAAAGCCAAAAATCCTTGACAGGCTGGAATAATTGACAGGCTAGAATAATAGTCCGACTCAAATCGCACGGAGTATACAATAGAGATAAATATCTACCCCTATGTGGAGATACTAATGGCTCAAGTACACTTCAGGTTTCATACAATGACATTAGCCAATGGCAGTGTATGGCTATGGAACCTATTTGGCATTTATAGATCTATAATAGATGTCTTTCTAATATCTTTAACGTCCCATTCTTCTCTATCATTTCAGAGGACTTCCAAACAGAATTCAAACCTGGATAAGCCTGGGTGTCTGTCTTCTCCATGTTGTTACTCAGGCCTCTGATTATTCTTTCAAAATAAAGTCATCTAGTTGGGAAAATTGGCACCACTATAAATTCATGGCCACCAACCTATATTGAACCTTCTACACAGTTCATAAATATTATGTCTGTTTGTTCAGCCTTCTTTCCCAGTCTCCACAATGACTACTTAAAATCTTCTCCACATTCTCAAACTTCAGACAGTCACTGTTCCCCTCAGTCTCAGAGGAGGAATTTGTGTCCTACTTTTCTGAGAAAAATTAATGCCCTCAGATGGCATCTCTCAAAACTGACTTCTAGATCCTCACCCATTTTTCCTTTCTTCTCTCCATTACTGTAAAGGAAATTTCTAATCTACTAACCAAGGCCAATTCTTCCACCCATGCATTGGAGATATTTCTCCTTTAGTGGGCGTCCATCATTTTTTTAGTACCCTTTCCATGTCATGAGATTTGCCTCTGTGACATAACACGTGACTCAAATTTCCGCCTGCCTTGTAACTAGGACACAAACATTTGGCAGAGGCTGTACCAGTCAGGTGCAGTTCTTTTACTCTGCTTAAACTAATGAGAGTGAATTTTGCTTTTTGCAACTAAGAACCCTAAGAAATACCGATGGTGTTCCCTCTCTGCAGAAACTATGCAATATTCACTCTCTCATATCTTCAATTTCTCCTATTCTACTAGACCCTCTCAATAGTATTGAAACTACTGTAGTCCTTCCCATTTAATAAAATCCTCCCACGAATCCCACTACTGTGCAGCTACTGCCCTATGACTTTTCTCCCTTTCTCAAAAACATTCATTTATTGGTTCTAATTGAATACTTCTAATTCCTTACTTCCTAGTCCTGCCATAACTCAGGCTGATCCAGCAGCTTTCCCACAACTGAGAGTTCTCTCTTACTACAAGCCTCTCTTTCTGTGGCTACTGTAATGCACACTCCCCTGCGATGCCTGCCTCTTTAGCTGTCCTTTTTGAGTCTTCTTTGTTATTTATTCTTTCTCCTCACAGTTCCTTAGGTCTTGGTCTTCAACTTCATTTTCTTCTTTTTTTTTAATCTTTTTTTCTTGCTCAGGAAGTTCACCCTCAGCTAACATCTGTGCCAATCTTCCTCGATTTTGTATGTGGGTCACCACCACAGCATGGCTGCCAACGAGTGGTGTAGGTCTGCACCTAGTAACCAAACCCGGGACTCTGAAGCAGAGCATGCCAAACTTAACCATTAGGTCATAGGGCCAGCCCCTTCATTTTCTTCTTAATCTACTCATCTTCCCTAAGAAAACTCCTTTACTCCTATTGCTCAGCTTCAATTGGCAATATTCCTTTAATTCCAAAATTTTTATCTTCACAGTAGACCATATCTCTGAACTTCAGGCCCATATAGTCAACAAATACCATGTAGATATCTTCACTTGGATGTCTCTTTAGGTATCAGAGTCAAATGTTCAAAACTGAATTCCTGATTTACACACACATATACGCACGCGCGCACACACACACACACACACACACACACACACACAGTCATCTGCCAGTGATTTTTATACATGGTACACCTATTCATCCACTCCCTGATTCAAGAAATTTGACAATTATCAAAGGTCAATGTGGAGTAATCTAAGAGTACGTGTAAGTAACATATGTGTGTGTGTGTGTGTGTGTGTATATATATATATATATATATTTAATAGGCTACTTCATTCTTCACCCCCAATGTCTATTATTGATGTGAGGTGAAGTATAGAGAGAGGAGGGAGTGGGAAAGCCTTTATATTTCCTTCGCAGTTACTCTTTTTTAAAGATTTTTTAGATTCTATGTGCACAAATATCATTAATCACCAGATTCATACTGTGTAGCACTTTACGATGTATTTTTATCCTTAATCCAACAGAAGTCTGTATCCAGCTATGGAAGGAAGACAAAGTGAGCCTACCAGCTAACAGCATGCTCGCCATCTCTAGCTGTGATTTCAAAGAGCTTTCTTTGGAAGCAGTTTTCTATCCCACTAGTTTTTAATAGGAGAGGGAAAATTGGTTTACAATATGAACTTTTAAACTTTCCCTTATTTTCATACCAATTGCCTGCCCCACACTTGAACCCAACAATTTCCCATATATTCAAGTGCTTTTGTACTCATCGTTCGTAGCCAGAATCAAAGCAGTTTAGCTGAATGAGACTGTGCTGTCATACGGCCACACATAAAAAGACCAGGCACAGAAGTGGCGGCAATTCATGGACTTTCTAATGTAGTTTTTTCCACTTTTGAGCTTATTGAACCAAACTACTGAACCTTTTTAGGTTTATCTCTGGATTTTGACCTTCATTTGTCCAAGTTCTTATTGCACGTGAGACATTTTAACTACTGAAATAGTATGCTCATGTGGTTTGAGTCATAATTCCTTACTGTTTGTAGTCATTTATTTCTTAACTTTTTCAGAATATGTGATTATTTTCAATGCTTGAGATAACTTCCTAATTATATCACTGGTATTGAATTAGGGATCTCAAAATGACTATGGTAGACTAAAAATTATTTTCATATTATGTAGATGTCTGAATCTTGAAAATGCCTTTGTAAGTTATTGAAGTAATGAAAAGAATAGTAGAAGGGACCAATTAATGGGACAAAGGATTGAGTAATGAAGACTAAAGGAGAGTTGAAGAAAGTGAGAGACTTAGGGTAATACTTAGTGCCAGGTGGTAGTAGAGTCAGGAGAAAAGAATACTTTATGCCTGTGATACTTTACTACAAGTGGATCGCAGGCTTCAAGTTGAGGAGGAAAGATGTAATAATGCTAGGCTAATGGGCAGTGTTTACAGAGGTAGCTACTTCACATTCAAAACTGGGAAAGTACAAAAACACATCTTATTACCCAAGTACATAAAAGGGCCCATCTAAAGGCTTTGCTGAATGCAGTAGCAGTAATATGTATTAAGGATATTTTAGAGATTAAGGAGAGGGCCTCTGAAGTTACAGGGTCTAAGTTGACATTTCCTAGCTGTGTGACCTTGTGCATCTTACTTAACCTTTCCAAGCCACTGAGTCCTCATTTGTAAAAGGGGATACATAATTATAGAGTTGTACTGGGGATTAAAATAGACTATCCACGTAAAGACAATTCTTAGCACAGTTCTCACACCAAATGAGAGCTCAAAACGTGTTAGACTTTACTGTCAGAGTAGCATGGGAGGGATGTCATAGGGATGATGGGTTCAGGGGCCAGGGTCTTCAAGTCTACAGGGTGGGTGAGGAGGAGAAATCAGGTGGGAAATGGGAAATGTGGCAGTCAGGGATGGAACCCTGTGTGGCATAACCTTTTGAGAGTCAGGCAGTATATTTAAGAGCCTCAGTTTTCAAATTAATAAGCAGCAGAGTCAGTCCTCAAAGGCAGATATTTCTAACTGTGCAACATTCAGAAAATTGTTTTCCTTTTAAAAAGGCTTAAAGGTCTCAGCTGTCTTCTCTTTACAAAAGCAGAGATAATAATAGTACTTCTGAGAGCATTGCCTGGCACATAGTAGTGCTCAGTAAAAGCTAGCCAGTGTAAGGGGTGATTCTGATTCTTTGTATATTTCCTCTCTCCTCTCCTCTTCTCTCCTCTCCTCTCCACTCCCCCCGACAATGATCCCCTCCAGCACCCCCCACCCCACTCACTGTCTGTCTCAGACACATCAAATCATCCGTATTGGTGAGCTGAATATAGATGTTGATCATATTTTTCTGTCTAAGCCTGGGACACACAAATAATAGGCAATGTATACAGCTTTTACATAGAATTGACTTGGAAATTAATTTGTTGATGGTCATGGCTACCAAAACAAATTGTTGTGACAATGTTAAGATTGAACAAGACCAGTGGAAGTGTAGACTAGCAACGGTTTAGAAACTACTGTATTTTTCTTTAAAAAAAAATCTTGGTGAAAGAGTGATGACTGACTTTCTTAGAGACGTATCACCATATTTTGAAAGTGTGGAAATTGGTGGCTGGCTATTAAGCTCTTGTAAAACTCAGAGCCTTTGAGTTACCTACCATAGTAAGAGATCCCAAAGAGGTCCGACAAAGTCAACTGGTCATCACTAAATTCAACCGTTTCCCATATACGGTGCACCTACAACCGGAGGGAAGGTTTCAGCTAATTACTAAAGCAGTAAAGCAGAAAAATGAAAATGTTGCCTTCTTTTTTCCTTGTATTATTGCACATGCATGTGCGCATGTGTGTGGGGCATGCACATGTATTCTTAATCATCTGCTGGTTATTTCTACACAGATATCCCATTTGCACCACAAAATCAAACATAAAAACTGACTTCATCACCTTCCCACTGCTAAACTCCTCTTCCTCCTGGGCTTCCTGTTTTAGTTTCTGTCCCCTCCGTTATCCAGGTCACTCAGACTTGAAAACTTTGCTGTTTCCTCTTGAGATCTCATTTCACCTTACCACACCACCTACTCATTGCCAAGTCCAGTCTCTCCCGGTTCAGAAAGTCTTTCCCATCTATTCCCTCCTCTCTTTTGCTGTGGCCAGCATCCTTGATTTGACCCTGGCTCCACAACCTGGCCTATTGTTATAGCTTTTTAACCTGAATTCACGTCTTCTTACTCTTCCTAATTCAAGCTACCTGTACATTGTTAGGAACTTTGTATTCCTGAAGGACAAATCTAATTTTGGTGCTTCTCTGCTCATAAACGTTAATGTCTCTGGCTGCAGAATGAAGCTCAATTTCTTTATTCTGGCATTCCAGCCGTCTATGATCCTCTTCCTCCCCAAGTCTATTTTCTATGACTCCCCTTCACACAGTCTGTGCTCCTGGCCAATTGGACGTTAAGTTTTCTCTGTTTACTTACCAGGCTGTTCCACTGTTCCCCTTACTCATGCTGATATAGTAAGCTCATCGTTTGCTGACTGAAACAATCATTAATTAATTGACTAATTTTCTCAGTTAGAGTGGAAACTCATTGAATTAAGGATCTACATCTGCTGTGTCTTGGATCCTCCCTGTGCCTTGAGCAAAGTTGACTTGAAATATTTTTTAAATGAATTAGTGTTTAAGTTTCCTTATCCAAGTCAAGGATTTTAAAATCATTTAAATGCATGTCTTTTAAGAGTAATATTCATGGTAGATTATAGCCTTCTGTTTTTTGTTTGCTGATAAACTGTTCATCTAGTTTACAATTTTTCCACAAGGTAGGGAAGATTTTTCTCCCATGACCATCTTTCAATGTATTCTGCTTCCAGGAGATTGATCCAAACCACCCTGTTCTGTTACCATTCAGGCTTCAAACTGTTCCTACTGTCACGGCATCATCTAGGCCACTTTTTTTCCTCTGACTACATATTCCTTTTCTTCTAGACCATATTCCAAATTTTATCAGACAGGGATTTTTTTTTTATTACATGTGAATGTCCTGCCCTCTTCTAACCTAGCAAATTGTAGGTTGAAAAAAAATCACTATGACTATTTGAAATCTATGACTAGAATAGATATTTTTATTTTTGAGAGGTATGCTGATGACCGAAAAAAGGACTTATCTCTAATTATGTGAATCTACCTTAATCAATATCAAATTGTATTATAATATTAAATATAATATTATTTCAATTTGGTAATGTCATTTTTATAGTCCCCAACGTAATCCTTATGCTATTAATAATAATGTGATTCAAATATGCAACAATTTATGTAACATGTTTTTTAAAATTATGCAAAACTTTAGATTTTTCTTTAGCTATAGTCTAGCTATTGTAAAACTAAAACACCTTAAATCCATGCCGGTATTAGTACTTGATGTAGTAGATATATTTGAAAAATATATTCTGCATGAAACCACAGTTTATCACAAGCAATGGCTATTTTTTAACAAACAAATTAAAAAGTATTTGATATAATCAATACTTTCTGATTGGCAGGTCAATCACCTTGGTTTTGCCAGATGGAAAGAGTTGGGTTTTTTTGGTGAGGAAGATTGGCCCTGAGCTAACATCTGTTGCCAATCTTCCTCTTTTTACTTGAGGGAGATTGTCACTAAGCTAATGTCTGTGCCAGTCTCCCTCTATTTTGTATGTGGGATGCTGCCACAACATGACTTGATGAGTGGTGTGTAGGTCTGTGCCTGGGATCCAAATGCGTGAACTCTGTGAAGCGGAGTGCGTGACCTCAACAAGCACACCACCAGGCCAGCCACTGGAAAGAGTTTTTTAAATTATAATTTAAGATATTTCTATGAGTTAGCAGTGTTATTACCAAATTCATCATTTTAATAGTAGGAAAGGTCTACTAAAATTCACGCTTAAAATGATAACTACTTACCTTTCAATAATTTGCGATTTGCTTCTAAGCTTTTTCTGAAGTGTGTTAAAATGTGATCATTATAGCAAATCTCGAAGTGCTCTACCACACTTTTGAAATCCTTGGGAATTTACTATTCAATTTAAATAGTCATTATTTATAAACCATAAAGAAGAATATTATACTACACATTTAACTGTAAAATTATCTACAAATGGTATAAATTATCAATCTATGTTTCTCATATCTTTGGAGACATAAAAGATATAACAGATATAACAAACAAAATCATTTTTTCTTGTTGTCAAACTTGTGGTTTCTCTTTTGTCCTGTTTTTTTGTTTTTGTTTTGCTTTTATGTACATGCATGCGTTCATGAATATATATGCATGAGAAATACTGGGAAAGAAAACTGTATGTATTCTATATATTCATAGGCCTTTTGATTCCTCTGCAGTCCTAAGGAAATTTTACTGTTGATCTCTAAATAAGTCTAACTGAGAGATAGCACTGTCCTTGAGGTTCCGTATAATCCACTTGAGAGCAAAGATGAAGGCAGTAAGCTTCTACTTCTAGCGGCAGGCACACGAGATATTCTGAAAAACATTCCCACTAAAAATCAACTAAGATGTTGGGCAAAATAAAATGAGCATCCTTTTAAATGTGTAGATGAGTACAGATGATCATTCCCAGAATTCAGAAAATACAGGAAAGCCCTGAGGACCAAAAAACAGAGAGGGATCTACAAAAAGCGTGACAAGCAGTGAAACCACATCATTTGCTGGTTTCAGGTACCTGGAGGTAAGGGTTTTAATGGCAGCATGAGACACAAAGAAAGATCTTCGTGTCTGGACAAAGTCAAGAGTTGAAACTGAAAACTTTTCATAGTTTAGTTCTCTAAGGGACTTCAGAATCAGTGAAACGGTGATGGGAAAAAAGAACCTACCAGCAAAGAAGGGCAACAAAAAAACGGCTGGTGTTCAGCCACTTTGGCTCCAGGTGTATACATGACCCCTCCCCAAGGAGTCTTCAACAGCCCTGCCCTCATGCACATTCATGGTTCTAATTTACACCACAAATTTGGTTGAAGAACTTCCAAACTAGAAATTATTATCAAACAGCCTCAGTCTGAGAGCCTCAGGATATTTGGAAGAAGCAAAAGCAAATCCGCTTTTGCAAATCCAAATTCTATAAATTAGGTCTCTATAGATTCTCACCAATAAATATCAATCAAAAATAACTACATAATAAAAAAGACAGACTGCCAGCTAGGACAGACCACCTCAAGCAAAATGCTGCAGAAAAAATCAACAGCAGCATTATACCCCCAAGGATTTTGGATGTTAGATTCATTAAATTCAGAAATAAAATTACCCAATTTAAAATGCTGAAGAAAATACAAGAGGGAATTTAAAAATAAGAAAGGTAAAAAGAAACTATCACAAAATTCCAGGCAATGAAATGAAATATATAATCATTGAAAATGTAATAAATGAATTAAATAGGAGATTAGATACAGTTGAGAAAAGAATTAAGTGCAGGAAGTTAGATCTGAATATTTTAATGCAGGGAATCAAGGCAAATATGCAAGAGGAGTTAAAAATATGGTGGATGGAAAGAGAAGGTGTAGCATACCTAACTATTCTAGCACATTTCTAATTATTTTAAAACATCAACAATGGAATCCAAACAAGAGAGAAATAAAATCCTCAAATGGCTGAGAGAAACTAAATGTCAGTCTACAAATATTTGCACAGTTAAGCTTTCATTGAAAAATATAGTCCAAATAAATGTATCTTCAGAAAAAAAAAAAACTGAGAGGGTTTACCAGCAAGAGATACTCACTAAAGTGACTTGAAGAGGAAGTGTTTCCAGAATAAGGAAAATGTTTCCTGAATTTGTCAGAAAATCAAAAAGGAAAAAAATTGTCTATATAAAACAATAATTTGAATACATTACTTGGATATATACAAAACAATACATAAAAGGATGCAAATTCTTCCAAATTCTCCATGATGTCATTTTTAGTGAGTCAAATTGGTCCTCAGCTTTCTCCTTTATGGTTGAAAGCTATCTGCTAGTCAGCTGTAATGCGTTTTTTGCTTTGAATAGGGATATTCTGTAAGCTGTAGACGAAAGGAGCCATGAAGATTTCACGTGTCAGGGCCCTTAATTTTCATGGGAATGTGTTCCCCATCTGTAAGCACTCATGTATCTTACCAAGGCATCTAGACACTTTCTATTTTTTAGGGACTATAAATGGGTATTATCATCAATATATCATCAACATTGTAAATCACTGAATAGATAATGTATTTTATGGGAGACGAAATAAAACAAACAAGTTCCCCATGGATTAAATTGTGATACAGTGTTGGAGAACTGATGTAACTTTGAGGCAAGACTGTGAAGATGTAATGTTATTCTTGCCAGGTAAAGGCAAACTAATTCTAGAGTTCTCTGCTTGTTGGAATAGAGATAGAGGCTTTGCTGAACTGATACGTGTACACCAGGTGCCAGGAAACTGTTCATCCAGTCTAATAATGTGGTCACATCTGAAACAGCAGCTGACATTGCAATCATGATGAACTAAGCTTACCAATATGCATTGTCATTCTCAAAGACTTCTGTCCCAGCCAAACCGAAGGGAAAAATAGTGGGCATATAACATAAATCACCATGTCTGTACTTTTAAATCTTAATGGAGACATTGAACTCAATGATAATTTTAGCCAGAGCTGCTTTGACAGAGCGATGACGTTAGAAGACAAATTAGGAAGAACTGAGTCATTGGAAATGCCTCATCACTGTGGCCTTACAAGTGTTATTTCTCTGATTTTCTGTGTTCTAATTCCCATGATTACCAATGACTTTAAGATTATAATTTGTCTTCTAAAAAGATATAGAGAATAGCGTAACAACCATCTATGTACCCACTACCTAGTGCGAGAAGTGAAATGTTACCAACACATTTGAAGCCCACGTGTAATTGTGTTTGCCATTTCCAGAATAAACACTATACTGAATTTGTCTTTATCATCCCTATGCATTTATTTGTACTCTTAGTATGCATCACTAAATAATACATAGTATTGTGTTAAAAACTTTATGTAAATAATACCAACGGTATGTATTCTTTTGCAGCTTCCTCTTTTGCTCAATATTAGCTGTAGAAGTTCATCCGTGTTGATATTTGTAAGAGTAACTTATTTCACTGTTGTGTGGTATTCATTTATATGCCTCCATCACAATTTATACTCTCAAAATTCTATTAATGGAAATTCAGACATTCTTTGTCATTACTTTATCATATAAATTATACTCTTCTGAATATTCTTGTATATACCATCTTGAGTACATGTGCAAGAGACTCTTGAAAGACCTAGGAGAGCGATTGATTATTATAAAATATTATATTAGTTTATGCACTTCTTAATTACTACCAGATACTGCCAGATAGTTTTCCAATGTGTTTGTACCAAACTTTTACTTGCTCTAGTAATATGTATCAGTTCCAATTACTCAACATCTTCACCAACACTTGCCATGACAAGACTTTTTAATTTCTGTCAATCTGAAAGCTGTAAAATTGTGTATATAGTAGTGATTGAAATTTGTATTTTCCTGAGTACTGAATTTGTATTTTCCTGAGTACTGTATTTTCTCTGGGTTCTGATTTCCATGATCATCAATGACTTACTGCTTATAATTTTCTTCCAGTGTGGCACGGCTGCAGGAAAAATGATGACAATCATAAAAATGTCAGTATCCCCATCCATATGACAGCTATATTTTTTAAATTAATAATTTAGCATATTGATGTCCATCACATGGTCACATTTAAACAACGTGAGTTGTTTCTTAGTGCCTGATCACTCCAGCCATGACAGGAGCAAGTCTGGAGATCATCAAAGTAGAAGGCTGGGTCACAGGACCTGGCAGCCTAATTGTAGCTTTACTTTTGAAGTCCTATGTATATTGACTTAGATTAATGATTTTCAAACATAATTAGCAAGCTATTACTCATAAACCTTATATAGAAAACAGAAAAGAGTGGAAGCACTCTAGTTGAAGCATCACAGAAGCCCAGACTCTGGTTGACCTACTCGGCCATCAAAAACTGGGCAAGGAAAATCTGGGGTTGGAAAGAGAAAAATATATATTAGAAATAAAATAAAGACATAACCATATATGAAGTATACATTAAAAGTTTTATAATACTATACAGAAGTCAATAGCAATGTATTTGAAGACTTCTCTGAAAGAGATGATTTTTTTTTAAAAAAAGAAAATTATCAAAATGATTCAAGAAGAGATGAAGACCAACAGGCAGATGCATTAATGGAGACAGTGAAACTAAGCAATGAATGTTCAAAATGCAGAGTAGTACAGTGTGAATAGCATCTAGGCTATTTAGAAAATTGTGCAGTCTTGGAAGATAAGGTAGGAATGATCTTTTATGCCAAACTAAAAAGTCACTATCTTGCTGGCAGTGGGAGACCATTGAAGACTCTAAACAGGAAAATAACATATCAAATTTGTGTTTAACTAAAAAATTTGACAGGAATTGAATAGAGGAGAAACTGAAGTTGCAAGGATTAGTTAGGAAGCATTTGGAAGAGCACGGGCAAGAGACAGAGAAGGCATTACAAGTGGAGGAGAACCAACAGGATTAAATAACTGATAAAGTGAACGACGTGGAGGGTGGGAGGCAAGGAACAAAAGAGGAATACTTGATGACCATGCCAAGATTGCCATTTGAACAACTTGGTAGATGGAAACTCTAGAATTAAAATGCAGAACAAAAACATTGGAGGCATGTTCATTCATCCATCAAACATTTATTGAGTATCTGCCAAAACTGTGCTATTTTCTGGCCATGTAAAAAAGTTAAGCCATGATGCCTACATTTAAGGAACTCACAGATGTCATATAGTAAGTCATACAGGGAAATATCACTATACAGTTGAATAAGAGCTTTAATCAGACTACATAGCAAGCATTTTTATTAAGAACAAGGAAGATGTTATCAACTTGATATTGAGATGGAGGATCAAATTTCAAAAGCAACCAACTGGTTCGGCTACATTGAGTTTTGGTTTCCTATATTCCTTCCAAGTTGATCTGTCTAGTAGACAGCTGGATATATAAGGTCAGAAGCTACCTGCGCTAAAAATAAAAATTTGAGAGTTTTCAGAAGCTAGAAATTAGCTAAAGTTATGGAAAGAAGCTAAAGTCATGGGAACAAATGAGATCATTCAGGGAAAATTTCTAAGCTAAGTGAAGAAGAAGGTACAGAAATAGACTAGAGAGAGATCGGTAGCTATTATGACAACATGTCAAGTACAGTGTGAGAAATTGATGGTTCTTTGTATATTTCTTATCCTAGCTTTATTTTTACTACATGAAAGATATGTTTGGTGTCCTAAACGATGTTTTACTTAGTTTTATTTTGTAAGAGGAAGGAGGTAAGATCGTAGCTTTAAAGCTTCAGATTTTTGAGAGGGTCAAAGGGCAGATCATGATGATCAACCATTCTTGGACAGAGAAACCAAGGGATAAAAACAGTATTGTCGGATTGGCTGTGATAATGAAAGATGAGAAAGAGTTTTTTTAACACATGTTGTTTCCTTGTGTATTGCTTTGGTCACAAGGCCAAAGCACACAAGGCCAAGAGATGCAGAGCAGCTCTCTTCAGGCTTTAAATGGAGGAATGAGTCGCTATGGTCAAAAGGACAAATGTTAGTTCTGCCCTCATTTTTGCAAGTGGTCTTCTGTGGTGGAGTAAAGTAGATGCAGCAAAAATAGCAGCCACACTAGCAGCAACAACAGAGTATTTGATCATACTTTACAAATTGATCAGTATTTGTGGATTAATATAAATGAGAATGTCTAACGTGCAGAAATTATTAAAGTAAAGGTAATAATTTAGTCCTGGAGACTTGGGCCATCCAAATCTAAAATATTTTTTTTAATTTTAAAATAAGCAAAAATGTATAATATGGCAAAAATGTCTAGTGTAATTTATATATACTATCCTATAGTACTATACATGATATTATATATAAAAATTGTATAAATAGTATGTGTGCTCTTTCTATACATAAATCTTTAAGACATTGAAGTTTCTCATAATTAATATGAATAGTACTAGAGTCTATTTCATGGGTCTTGGAACTTAATTTTATAATTTGGGGATAATATAGTTGATTATAACTTTTGTATCTTTGAATATTATTGGTTAGATTTATTATTTTTCGGTGATTAATCTTTCTTCAGGAAGAGAGATGTATGGACTTATTAACTGGTGATGTTCCTTTTAATGAGAGAATTTAATAAAATTAGAATTATAAAACGAGCAATGTAATATTTTTCAGCTAAAAACAAAATATTAATAATTGCATTGCATCAGTCTTATCTCCTTTTTTATAAACTTACCTATAGAATTTGTGTGATGTTCTTCCTAGGGAAAGTAAGAAAAGACTCAACAAAAACATTTCAATAGTATTGATTTTTAATTTCTATTGAGTCAATCAAATCTATTTCAATCATAAAGGAGGAATAGAAAATAGTATTATGTTTCTTCTAGTACCAAGAATTACAATAAAGTTGTATATGAGTAATTTGTGACTCGTTGCATTTGTAACTTTATTTGTAGGTTAGTCTGTCAGTTTCTGAGGTTAGATCATAGAAGACCTTTATACAAGGCTAAGGGGATTGTCATTCATACTGCAGACAAAGGAGTTCCATTTCTATTCAGAATGAATAACATTTATGAGGCTCAGTTTCATTGTGTTCAGGGTAAAGATATTAATCTCTTCTGTGTTTTCTTTATCATAAAGATGTGAAAAAACATCCATGGTGTTCTCCTGGACAAAATTTCAATGAGTTGTTGTTATTCACTGACTGTAGTACTGATTCATACTATAGAAATATATTTGGTGAAAAAATTAAATTCATCCATATTTTTAACATAAGGTGCTTCAAAATGGTTTCATACCTTCCCTTGACAATTTGAGAGTTTTATTTTTTTAGCATAATATAATTTAAGGATTTAAAAGATTCTCCTTCTGGGTTAATTTATTAGATTTTTTCCATGACTCAGAACTGATTTTAAATTTTGTTAGCCATATAAAAGTTAATATAATTAGTTAGATCAGCCAATATGATCTTTTAAGACATTTAAACATTACAGATGTCTATGTTGTAATCAGAAGCTTCTAATTAACTATTATATGACATATTCTGTGAGATGTTTAGTGCATATTTCCATATAAAGACACTGGCGGTTTTTTTCCATTTATAATTGGAAGAAAAATAAATTTGGAGTGTGTTCAAATAGCATTGCCTGAAGAGGCTTCTGGAAGCCGCGGGAAACACTCCGCCTAACCCCAATTAGTCTTGTTTTCCACGTTCAGGGCAGTTCTGTTTTTCAACATATCCACTAAACACGATGATAATGAAAATTAATATGGTTAGAAAGCAATTCAATAGCAAATGTTTATTGTTCATAATTGTTTCCTGTCATAATTTTCATAAAACCTGTCAGCTCTGAAAAAAAGGTTCAAGGAGCGTGTGAGCTGGGAAGCAGGCAGGTGTGCCCAAATTGTACAATAGATAGGCTCCTGCAAGGTAATGTCAGTCATTTTTTAAGTAAATTGAATTATGTTTTTATTGCTCTTGATGAGTTCACTACTTCTCAGAATAAGTAAACCTGATTATGGATCCAAATAATTTAATTCATATATGAGCCCTTATATAAAGACTATCTATCCTCTCCCAGAAATTTTCTTGTACATTTATCAATAATGTAAAAAGCTTAACCACAAGAAAAACGCTAGAACCCCATCTCTATTGTCTTTCCTCATCCCATTTTAATTATAAGAATATTTTTCTGTCCTTTTTTTTCCCAAAACAATCACAGGTGATAATTTTAGCTATATTTTTGTTTATCTAAGAATGTATTTGCCCACAATGTGCAAAACTGGTCATGCTACAGGAAATGCAAAGATGAATCGAACACAGATCCTTCCACCAGAGAGAGAACAGTGTGGAAGGGTAGTTGGGATGGGTTTTGTTGGACTCTCCCTTTTATCTAGTTTTACATCTCACATTGGGCTCAATGCTTCTTGGTGACAGTAAATATCAGGGAAAAAGGTCAAGGAAACAGGGTGGCATTTCTTCCCAGGACCCAAGAAAAAATCTACCACATCAGAATAAATTCCACCAACTTCTAGCTTGCGATTTCTTCCATGAAGCTAGAATGTAAGGTCTTTTTATCTATTTTACTCACCACTATATTCCTTGACCAGTAACGGGCATGTAGTTGTCACTCAATAAATATATGTTGAATGAATGACTACATCAGTGACTCCAAGTAGAACAAGTAAACGTAATATGAAGAAACAGTGTCTAAAACCATATTATGGTAGAATAAACAAATATACAACATCCAAATAGTTGCCAAGTTTGCACTAAAGATTCTGTTTTTATTTAAAACCCAAGCCCACCTCTTTGTAATCTTAACTATTTTCCTCTGCCATAGCCACATCCAAATTTTTCATACAAACTTCCTCCAGTGTAGAACTAGCTACACTGCATTTGTTTTCTTTTTTTTTTTTTTTTGGTGAGGAAGATTAGCCCTGAGCTAACATCTGTGCCAATCTTCCTCCATTTTGTATGTGGGACACCACCACAATATGGCTGACAAACCATGAACCTGGGCCACGAAAGGAGAGTGTGCCAAACCTAATCACTACACCACAGGGCCGCCCAACATTACATTTTAACTTGATTGGCATACGGGTTTTCTCCTTATAGTACATTAAAAACTGGCGCATGTGCAGTTTAATATCTGCTAAACGTTCTGCGCCATCTGGTGAAGCTCCAACTGTATTATGTGTTTTCTGGTCACAAGAAAGCAAACTCATCTCCCTTCCTATAGTGTCTTCTTAGAATTCATTTATTTTGAATATTCTATTTCTACTAATTAAAGTTAATTTACTTCCCTCACCCAAAGTAACAGATTTACTCTTTTATCAATTCTACCCAACATTTATAAGAACAACTGTAACACAAGGTAGAAAAGACTGCTTGCACTACAAGAGCTGTAGATACAATATGATAGGGAGTTCAAATCTGGGGGGATATTCGAGGTGAGCCTTGCATTAAGGAGGGATTTATAAACCTAGGATTATGGGAAAGGCTTTCCAGACAGAACAGTGTGAACACAAGTAGAGCCGCAGAAGAAGGTGCGGTTCAACCTTACCTATAGACGTGTGTGTGTGTGTGTGAAAGCACAGAAACACAAGACCATGGAGGGCCTGGTTTACTCCATAAGCAGATGAGTCGTTCAGTAGTTACTGAAGGTTTTTGACCCAAGATCTTAGATGATTACTACTGAGTAGAGTTGAAGTGACAGCAATGACAGTTAATAGATGCCATGGGAAGGGATGCCTATTAGAAAGAAGCTGCTGCCAACAGTTGAGTTGAAATGCGATGAGATCTTACATAAGGCGGTGGTAGCAGAAAGAAAGTTATAAGGTTTGATCTAAGAAAGAGGTGACAGGAACCAGCAAGTAGTCTGAGAAGAGATGGGTGGATAATGATGCTGAGATTCTAAGCCTGAGAGAGTAAGTGCTCTGAGTAAGAAAGTGGAGGAGGAACAGACTTAGAAAAGACACAGAAGATCTAGCTGACCCCGGACAGAGCCTTGGAAACTGGGCACATAATGGAACAGTTGAAAGAACAGTCTGAAAAGGAGCTGTTGGGCAGGTAAGAGGACAAAGTGTGGTACAGTGTCATGGGAGACAAGCAAGGAGAAAGTTTTATTAAAAACAAATGTCAAGTATTACAAAGATTTCTAGGCATAGGAGCACTGAGGAAGGATTTGCTAACTAGGCCTAAAAACCTTTGAAAAAAATCCAGTAAAATACAGAGCCAGGAAGGTAACTTTCACGGAGATAAAGATTGTGTGCAGAAGGCCAAGAAGCGGTGAAATACGTGATACCATATAACTTAAATCAAGCAGTTTGCTAATAGAGAAATTATTTATATCTGACAATACCAAGTTGTGGACATAAATAGGATGTTAAAAATAAACTTTCGCTCACAAAGCAGGATATGATGCTGTAAACAAAATGAGGTGCCATGTCTAAAAGCGAGATTTAACCAGGAAATATTCTTGATATAAAAAGGGGCAGCACTTGAAGAGGAGAGAGGATTTTTGAGACATGATTTTGAGGACAATGTTTTTGTAGAGCACTATGTTGATCTCACCCTCACCCTCACATCTGACAGTGTCTGGGGGAAGCTAAAATGAAATCACTTGGAAAGGAACACTATGGACCAACAGAGGCATACGTTCGTACCTGAGAAAGCCAAAGCAACCTGTGTGCGTGCGTGCACGTGTGTGTGTAGAAAGTGTGAGTGAATGTGAGACAGAGAGAGGAGAGCGTTTGAAAATTAACTATACCCCCACAGACAGCAGGGCAGGGAATGCAGGAGTGTTTACCACGGACTAGATGTGGACCCCTCAGGAAAGAGGTTTGGCCTAGAGTCATTTTGTGTTCTGCCAGGTGGTTTCTCTAGTCAGATAGCCAAGACAGCCTTAACATTCCCCTCAGCTTGACTGAACTTTAGACGGGCTTCTTCCTGACTCCAGGCCCTGACCTCACTTTTCTTAGAGCATTGACTTGAGAAAACTTCCCATTGTAAATTCCTTCTTTGCCCCCTTTGAGATATAAATCTTTTAAACAGCTTCTTGACAGTTTTATAACCCAGAACTGTCTTTCTCCAGGACCTGGAACCATCGCCTCGAAATGTACTCATCAGGAAAGATAGTGCCCTGTCTCCCAGTCTCTGTGGGAGGTTAGGAGACAACTTCAATGAGTGCCTTGTCCAAGTTGTAAACTACCTGCTGTCATGGAGCTATGAGAAAGCTTATGTTTTTAGGGGGTAAGGCCAATTAGCAAACACAGGTAGCATATGATTCCCCCCACCTCAGCTCTTAAAAACTCTGCTGCCCTTTGTTTCAGAGGAGTTGAGAAAAGACTGAGTTCCCTTTCACCTATTACAATAGCCTTGAGTAAATTCTTCCTTACCTGCTTAACTTTATCCAGTGCCACTTTTGCTTGGACACAGACAAGTGGTTGTCAACAGCAAGAGTCCGTTTATAATGTGAAAAATCAGAGTGCAACCATGTCAGAAGTGACAAGCCAGAGACAGGCCATAGCACAAGTCCTGGGAATTGCAGCTGGCAGAGGGATTCTAAATATTGCACAAATTCTCATGAGTCACAGGGTTGCCAGATTTAACAACTGAAAACACAGGATACTCAGTTAAATTTGAATTTCAAATAAACAACAAATAATTTTCAATGTAAGTTTATCTCATGCAATGTTTGGGACATATTTATACTAAAAAATTATTTGTTGTTTATCTGAAATGGAAATTTCACTGAGCATCCTGTATTTTATCTGACATTCCTACCGTGAGAGAAACAGTCAGTTTTAAACACCTGCTGTTCCTAGAGAGCAAGAGGCCTGCCTACAGCGGTACCAGTCGCCTGCCCTAACACTCTACCGTGTGCTCCTCTCTCCGTTCTACCCCGCCTGGCCTTCTCCCCCTTCAAAGCCGGAGGGGTCAGAAACAGCAGCTAGCCTGAAGGGCAGGTGGTAGAAGAGAAAAAGAAGAGAAGAAACCAGCTTCCTCTCGCCTCTCAAGACACATAGCAGTTGTCAGGAGCTCTGCAGGCCTTGGCTGGTGGAGGGGGTAGGGGACGTCATAGCTCTGAAGGAAGGCGTAATTGTTGATACCTTTCTTAGACTGGATATTAGTCTTTGAATCATGGTATAACTTAGGCAGAAGGTAGGACTCATAGGGACTGCCACATTTTCACCCAGAGGAAGAGAAAATTTCCCCCCTTGTGAGAGAGACAAAAAATAAAGTTGTGTTTCCAACATCCCACGTGTGACACTTGTTCAATGTACTGAGTCTATAGATCTGAATATAGATATATGACAATAAAATACTTTTCTAATCTTGTGTGCCTCGAAATTTTATGAGATTAGTCATTTAAAAGATTAATAATTCTCAAAGGATAACTCTAAAAATTTATTAGTAACCTTGGATATATTATAGTAATACTACTTATAAAATGTTTTATCTAAGTATTTTGAAAAGCACTAAATATTAATGAATATTAATAAAACCCATTTATGTGACAATTTTCTAATCTTTCTGTGTCATAGATTTTTTTTTACTGTGCTATTAAGGTGTGATTACATCAAATAAAATTCATCGATTTTAAGTGTATAATCTGATGTACAGCCATTTATATCATAGAATATTTTAAGAATCTAATGAAAACTATTATCCACAGATGCAGGGACACAGATTTTTTCATACAATTTCAGAGTGTTTCTTCACCCTTAAAGTCCATCCATGAACAGCAAATTAAAATTCTTATTTTGAGTCTTTTTATCTGGACTGGTGGTTAATTATTTGAGACAGTGATTTTACAAATTTATTATACTTATAAATCCAAATTTCTTAAAGCTGGGCCTACAGTTTATAAACATCAGTATTATCTTTTTAAATGAATGCTAACTATAAATGCTATGTTCTTATCTACTTGCTTAGCAATATAATGTTATCAGAACATATTAATATGACTTTTTTTTTTAGATGCAGGTTTATTTTTTCCATCTTTCAACGGGAATTCCTATCTAGAACTGCCTTTTTTTAAAACCTTGGATGAGTCGAAGTTTGTCCTGGAGAAGGAACATAACAGAATTGTTACTATCTACTTGACTATAAAAACAAGCTCTTTAAATGGAACTATCCTCTATGGTGAGTATTAAATGTCTGACCTTCTATATGGCATGTTTTTTCCTCAAATGTTAACCTACTGAATCAATGAATTATTCATTAAATATTGTGGGGAACATTTTCTAGCCTAGTGCATGAAGCATTACCGAATGGAAATCTTAGTTCTTTCTAGCTTCCTTTAGAAATTTCTTTAATTTATGAGTCATTCACTGGAACACGACTTACAAACAGGCTCTGAACCTGGAAGAATACAAGCAAGGAAGAATACAGCAAGCTATGAATTTGACGGCATCTGGCTCCAGCAGGATAACATCAACGCTGCACATGTTTTGGAGCATGTTTTTATAACATCAATCACTAAATACGGATTGCATTCAACACTTGGTAACTGGGAAAAAGGCATTCCAAAGCTGGGATTCATTTGACAATTGGGAAAATTCGTATTATGCTTTCAGCATTACCTTAAAGTTAGCTGGTTTGAAAAAAAAAGCAGTTTTAACAGTATTTGTTGAAGGAAATGCCTCTACACACAGGGTTCTCTGCATCACAATATGCCCACAAGTGTCTCTGTGAGGGGATTTACGGGCCTCTTTCTTCTATGGCTGAACATAATAATGTGTACAACTTGCAATATCCCGAATGTGACAATTGTTGTCTCTCTTCTGAAATGAGTGCACGATAGCTCAACAATTCCCTAGACTGGAGGTGTAATGTCTCAGTATTTGGATGATTATCCACAGTAGGGCAATTCACTATTTCCCAAATGATGTTCTCCTCTACTTTGAAATATTTTGCAAAATTGATTCATCATTCTGTACTTTCTAAACAAATTTTGAACTGTCTTACTATGTGACTAGAAGTAAAATGCCTAAAAGAAACATTTTTGGAAAACTGGGTACAGTTAGAAATTTTGAACATTAAATGAAAACAGAATTTATGTTATATTTTAAAAGGAAACCAACTTGTCAGAACTAGGCCAGCATTATTTATTTCCCAGAAGTATAAGCAAGTATAAGTATGTTTAAATGATGGCTTTGGGATGTCTGATTTATTTACGTGAAAAGAGAGAGAGAGAGGAAAATTAAAAAAGGAAAACTTGTTTTTATACATAAAACCTAAGTGGCGGTAGACAAACCATGAAATTTGGAGGTAATCGTACATTGCAGGGGAAACAAAACAAAATAATAATTTAAAGCCACAAAGCAAAGTGATTTTCTGGCTTTGCAATTTAAGTTTTATAGAACTGAAGGGTGTTTCCTTGTGGAAAGTGTGTTTTTACCAACTGAAAACAGTTCATAGCCAAAGAAGCAGCCAACCTCTGGGAGTCCTCCTGCTCTGGGCCCGTGCTCCTGGCTCACGGCCCTCCCGTTACTCAACGTGCTATGTGAAGGCTGCAGAAACACATGCCAAGCGCACATATGCCCTGTTCAGGTCGGTTCCTTAATTTAAACCAGTAAAGCCCAAGCTTTACTGTGCCACAGGATTATTTTTGCCTTTCCTATCAATGGCCTACCAAAAAAAACCAAACTGGAAATTATTAGTAGAAAAACAGTGCCATTGTAACGACTGTCAGTCCGTCTTTGTCTTACATCACTGTTGTCACAGAGCTGCTACATCGAAGCTGTTTCCTCAGAGGGCTTTCACAGCCTGTGAATGGAGAAAATATTTTTGTCTGTAAAGCATTCTTTTTGTTCATTTGTAAAATGGCAATTTACCCTTACACTGCAGGGAACACCTCAGTGGAACGTGTCGTGGGGTCACTGCTTTCCTCCTCTTGGAATTTGTCAGTGTCGTAAAAGCCTCATGACAGATGAACACCGAGCTTTCTGTGATTCAGTTAGACGCCCGTCGTTTAAAAGGTGTCCCTTAACTTGACTTAAGAGCTAATTTTCTTTCCTTTGAAATCAGTGTATGATGTGTACAAGCAGTTCAAAGTAGTGAGGAAATTAAAACAGATGTTTCACTTTAGAGTCTAGAGTCTAAGGATTGATTTTTGTCTGTAGTTTTTTGTTTGGTTTTTTTTTTTTTTTTGGTTTCTTTTGTTTGTTTCTTAGTTTTGCCATTTTTTCCATTCCTGAACATTTCAGTAAAAACTCAATTCCATTCTACAAATGTTTATTGGACATTTGTATTTTATATCATCACATAGTAAAGGGAAAAGGATAGAGAAATACCAGGTTGATAAGCCAGTGTGAGCTTTGAATTATATTCCTAGTTCAAAACTGTAGATTTATCTTTTCCCAGTTTGCCTCACCAACTAATTGATGTTGAAAAGGAAAAAAAGGAAGATAAAACTTGAATCCTTATGGGGTTACTATAAAAATTCTTAGAAAGGATAGTTTAAAAAAGAACTCTCTGTGGGAGAGAGACAGCTCTGAGAACAGCAGTCAAGATGAAAAGAAAGCTCTTTGAATCTGCCACTGAACCAATTCAGAATTCTGGAACCCAGTCAAAGGAGCTACTAATAGGTCACGGAGAAAGGATGAGACCACACGAAACTCTTTAGGTACACTTTCAGAAAATGAGCTCTATTCGGCAAGCAGTTATCAATCAGGAGGTTCGTCATGGGATACAATACTATGCAGTTGAATCCATTCTGTTCCGCTTCTTTGAAAAGAAATAAGCATGCTCCGTGGAAGTGTGTGATCTCGGAGAATTAGGAGCAGACATCTGACCAAGTTGCAGGAGGCAAATTACATGAGCAACTCCGTTGGGAGAACAGGATTCAGAAGCAATCTTTGTATTACTTCGTGTTTGTATTTAAGAAAGAAAGTAAAAGAAGGACTAGTTTTAGGTATTTATTCCAGACAGGAATTGACAGAACAAGTAGGATTATTGTGCATTTAGGGAGGGCGAAGAGAAAAGATTTCTGATATTGCTGAAGAAAACAAATTAAATCTAAAGAATCATAACATCTGCCTTTCTCTAGAAAATGATTCCCAGCAGAATACACATCTTCATTAGGTACTTACTATGCAAAGGCCAATGAAATTCCACAGTGTTTCCTGACAGCATATTAAAAAGCATCTTCTTCCTTACAGAAAAAAGTTTGCTCTGCTGTTTTAACCAAATTTACAATGTGCACCATAAAATTCTTTGACTATCTTTGTCCCTCCTTACTAGCTCCCAGTGGAGCTTGCTCCAGACAGATAGGGGAGGGAGTGGGGTTGAAAGTATGGATGGATGAATTCATGCATTGCTATTCATAAGGTATGTAGAGATTGCTTTTCATTGTGTCTTATCTTTTTTATGACAGCAAAGTCAAATTCGACAAATTTTACCTGAGTGCCCGAAAAATGCACCACACTCTACTGGGCACTGTGATGGACACAAAGATGAATAAGAGATGATCTGTAGCCCCTATTTCACCATTTAGTGGAGAGATACTGTGTACATAATTCTATGAGAAAGCTGACTGTGATAGGTCTTATAATAGGAGTACGAATTAAGAGCTGGGGCTGAGTAGAGAGATTCATTACACCAGGAATCTGTGCTTATATCTCTTCACTAAATAGGGAACATCTCATAATTTGGAATTATGTTTTACACCTCTGTTTCACCTCCTCCTCAGTACTTCCACAGTGCCTTGCAGAGAGTAAGCACTTGATCAGAATGGTTCTTGACGTTCTGTTTGTGAGTTACTCAACATTGATGGTTGTGGTGAAAAATTAGTAGATATTGAAACTTTATTTTAGGAAATTATTCTGTTAAATATTGTCATACTTTCTTCCTTTGATAAGTAGAAACAAAAGGGTACAGATTTCAAGGGTTTAGTCAAAATGTAGATTAATCAAAGATAATTTTTTCCTGGGTCTACTTGAACACTCAGGAGCAAAACAGGGGTTGTCAAATTTTTCTATAACGGCCCTACAGAGAGTAAATATTTTTGCAGGCCTTATAGTCTCTGTCACAACTATTCAACTCTACCAGTTGCATGAAAGCAGCCATGGACCAAAAGTAAATAAATGAATGTGGCTGTGTTCCAAAATAACTTTACTTCCAAAACTAAACAAGGGCAGAATTCCATCCACGGAACCGTAGTTTGCTGACCCTTGACCTAGAATTATGTGATTCATTAAACTTCTCTTGAAATAGAACAATTATGTTAAGAACAATTAGACTCTACTTCTGTGATTGAAATTTATGAAGAAATAAGTCAGTGAGAGATACAACTCTGCTTCTGCTATAATTACATCAGGGGATGGACTAGTGAGCAACAAGCTTGCTTCTGGTGGACAGAGGTAGGGGCAAAAACAAACAAATGAGCCCAGGCAAGGAATGAAGCTGCTGCCAGGCCCATCGCAAGAACAGTATAATCCAGTGATTAAGAAAATTACTCTGTAGCTCAACTACCTGGCTCTGCCATTTGGGCAAGTTACTAAACATCTCTGTGCCTCAGTTTCTGTAAAATAGAATAATAATAGTAAAGATGTCAAAAAGTTGTAAGATTTGAGAGAATTAACACCTTTAATGTGCTTAAAACAGTGTTTGGCACATGGCAACATAAAGTAAGTGCTAAATATCTTATTCAGATGATGCTTTAATCATTAATAACTTGCCTGGTAAGGACACTTGGGAATTAGAGACCCAGGATACTATATTTTCATCTAATAGGTGTCATTAATGTTATACCCATTTGATAAACCGATTTACCCTAGGAAAGAATAATTCGATTATAAACAATCCTGGAATCAGGAATGAGACAGTAGTGGGATAGACAATTGGTGCAATTTTTGGTTTTCATTTTTATCCATTTCATCCAAATGTATTATGAGGTATTTTTGCTGGTTCAGCACAGTCAGCAGGCTAGGAAACGTTAAAATAGGCTATGTATAAATTTCAGAAGCTGCCCCAGAAGCCATTCTGCAGCAGGTTACAAACACGTGTTCATAATTAATTCTGCATTCCAGGCTGCTGCCATGACCCTTCAGTTCTCCCCAGCGCTTCTCTGCCTGCCATCCTTCCGCTGACCTCCTAGTGACCCTCACCACATCCTAAATACACGTGACCACCATTGCTCGAAGATGTCTTCAGACCGTGAGCAGCTGCTGCTAAGGTTGCTGCTGGGGTTGCTCTGTTGTTGCTTTGGTTTGTGAAAACCAAAGAATTCCTCTTGAGTGTTTAGTCATAGCTTTTCTCTAATTACAGAATCTAGGTTTTGTCCTACAAAGTCAATTGATTCAAAAGTGAAAAAAATCAATCAACCAAACTATGACCTATATTCCCTGGAGTGAATAATTTGCTATTGAATCATGTAAATACATCAGTAGCCACAGGTCTTCCATTTCCCCACCTACCAGCACATGTTATCAGCAAAACACTTTGAATTCCTTTAGAAGTATTGTATTATAAACCAAGAAATTGCTAATTAATAGAATAAATCAGTATGATGAATCAAAAACAGTTACTATATAGCAGACTATAGAGAGAATTAAGCTTAATTATCCATTACCTTTATGAAAGCAGCCCTATCACGTCCTGTATGACACGGTACCTATGGTTCATAACGGAACGTTGGTATACTTGGATAAGGCTGTTCATCCCTGTCATTGATTATAGTGGCTGAACTTCCTTTAAAAATAGTTCATTCTTGCATGGTACTACATACGCCTTGTGTAATATGTATAATCAATCTTTAAAATTCAATTTGGAAGCTTTGAAAAACAAACTTGTACACATGGCATAACAGCTTGACCTAAATGTTCAGCTCTGCTCTACTCTACTCCGTATATCATATTTCTAAGTCTTGTCTCAAAAATACGAGTCTGGAAAGGTAACATAAAGCAATTTATAAAAGTGGTAGGTAATAGAAACTTCTGAGTAAAAATGGTGGCATGGAGCAGGATAAGACAGTCCCTTAGTGCACAACCAAATGAACCTCCCTTCCCGCTCCCATAAGGATGAGGGTGGAGAGCAAGCCAACCATCCAAGAAAGAACAACCTTACACCATTTCATGACATAATATGTTATGTGTCCCGGGAGAGAAAACACAAAATGCCGGGACAGACTTTTGTGTTTCTAAATGTGCTCCCCTAGCCCCCAACTTCCTCCTCCCAATAAAAAAGAAGAGTCAAAAATAGTACTAAAAATGTTCAATTATACTTAAATTCAGAGAAAAGCAGCCTGAAAAATTGAATATGAAGTCATGAGAAAAATAAGGGAAAACACTAAAGAGTAGAAGTCCCCAAAAAACTGCAAATGGGGCTCAGGAGAGGCAGAAGAGGTGATGCTGTACTGCCCTCCGCCATGCACCGGGCTAATCTGGGCTGTCGTGCAGCTGATGTCCCCAGAAATGTGATAAACACCTGACGGATTGAGTGGACTCGAGTAAAGGACATTTAGGAGGATCTCAAAAGAGGGATTTTCAACCGTGTTTAGTCCTTTGCTACTAGAGTTTTATTATTAAATCTTTAATGCTGTTATTTTGTCCAACTTGTTCCTTACTTCTGCAATACAGATTCAATCTAACTATTTTGTACTATATTTCACTCGGTGCTGTTCTCTTGCTGAATTTGTATTCTCACTAAGTTCTACAGCTTGAAGCACTCGTGGAAAATCTGGTTCTATTTCTTTGGTTTCATATGTCCGACTCCTATCTGATTCTTCAGCTGTATTTTGAATCCTTCCTTCCTTCCCAATCTTGGTCATCCATGATGTGAGCATCTCTGGCCAGTCCAAGACTCTATGTTGCTTAACACCAGGGGACCCCATTCACACTGGATTCTATGTAAATTTTTCTCCTTGGAGTTGGTTTGGTTTCATTTGCTCTAATATAATGTGAATCATTTCTCTTGATACACCTCATAGTTTCAAACACTAAAATTAGCTTATTTTCCTTTGTTAAAGGATAATTTTCAAAAAGCTATACAAAATGAACACATGTCAAAAGATTTTATTTAACCTGTTAATTAATGAGGGAACTGGTAAGATACTACAACTACAACTCAAAGGAGAATTCAAGGAGCAGAGGCATATATAAAGATTGAGGAATTCTGAAGCAAACTTACAAGCGGATGGAAACCACGTCTACCTATAGAGTAACAACCAATTGCATTTCACCAGACACAGTTAGTTTGCATTTCTATAGACAAGAACCATTTGAATTATTATTAGTGTTCTCCAACTTACAAAATAGCTCAAAGACAAAGAACTGTGCTGAGAACCTGAATGGGTGAGCCAGATTTTTCTTTTCCTATTTGAAATTCTTTCACAGTTTTTTCTAAACCATTCTTTGAGACCCGAATGTTGCTTTTATTCCTCTCTTGTAGGGCCTGAAGCACGGGGGAGAGGTAACCGAGGTTTCCTGACATTCTTGCTAAGAAGTTAAAGAAACATTTGTCTGAGGTTCAGTAATACCTTTAGTCTCACTCTGGTTTTTTTTTCTTTTAAATTGATGTGAGCTCTAACAGAGATATTTCAAGTTTATCCGGATCCCTCAGTATCTCCAAGACCCTTTCAGGCGTCCACAACATCAAAATTATTTTTTTAATAAAACTAAGACATTTGTGTTGATATTTTCATTCATGGTACAAAAGTTACAGTGGACACAACTTCTGGCCCCTAGTGTCATGGCAGGGACCCCAAATTGTTCTCAGTCGTTTTATTCTACTCCACCATGCACTCAGAGTAAAAATGGACACAAAAATGTCCTCAATGGTGCAGTAAAGTGTATTAATTTTTAAAATTTCAATCCTTGTATATACAACTTTTTAACGTTCTGTGTATAAAGGAGAAGTATACGTAAAGCAAGTCTGCTCCATACCGAAGTATATCAGCTGCCTTGAGGAAAGGCACCTGTGCAATTTTTTAAGTTGCTGGTTGAAGTAGCCACTATCAAAACACGACTTGACAAATGACTGAAAGATAAGCTATGGTTCTTCAGACTTGAGTATTTTGAAGATATTTTCTCAAAAATTAACAAAGTGAGCCCGCTTTCAATGCAAGCATCTAACAGTATTTGTTCCCAATGATAAAACTCAAGCTTTCTAAGAAAAATTAAAATTTTGGAAAACTTGTGTTCTCCACAATGAGCCTTAGAGCTTCCCAATACTTTCTGACGAGTTCAGTAGTAATATTAATGAATGTGAATTTTTAATGTTATATAATAAAATGTGTCAACATGTGAAAGATCTCCCTAACTCAGTGAACCAATATTTTTCTAGTGATCAATATATGATGTCACAAAATCATGCACAGGTGAAATATCCATTCAAAGTACAAGAAAGACCAATGGAATTTTAATGTAACAGAGTATGTAAAGATCATTAATATAGTTTCAGATTCCACATTTCAACTAAACTTTAAAGAACTACCATTTGTTCAGTCTGTGTGTATTTTAAAAGGCTATTAAAATAATCCTCCCTTTCCAATGACATTCTGTGTGCAGCTGGAGTTCATAACTTCAACTAAAGCAATAGTTTACAACAGATTGAATACAGAAATAGGTATGAGAATCCACCTGTCTTTTATTAAGCTTGACATTAAACATATTTGCAAAAGTATAGAATAATGCTACTCCTCTCACTGTTTTATTTTTGTTTTGGAAAATATAATTACTTTTCACAAAATATGTTTTTTAGGGTAATTAGCAACAACTTTTATTATTGTTATTTTTGAATAAATGAATCAATAAATATTTGAAAAATTTCTCAGTTTTAAATTCTAATCTAGTAAATATGAAAAGATGCAAACCATGTAAACAAAAGCTCCTTCAGGTTTCTCCATAGATTTAAGTGTGTTAAAGAGTCCTTAGCCCTAAAAGTTTAAGAACTACTGATTTAATATAATTTTCATTTTAAAATACATGTACAGTATGGTTTTGCTCTAACGAAAAAACTTTTCAGGCTGGCTCAGTGGCGCAGTGGTTTAGTTCGCACTTTGGCAGCCCGGGGTTTCACAGGTTCGGATCCAGGCACGGAGAGATGCACCACTTGTCAGCCATACAGTGGCAGCGTCCCATATAAAGTGGACAAGGATGCTCACGGATGTTAGCTCAGGGCCAGTCTACCTCAGCAAAAAAAAAAGAGGAGGATTGGCAACGGATGTTAGCTCAGGGCTAGTCTTCCTCACACACATACACAAAAAATTCTCTGTCTTCCTATCTGTCTATCCACTATCAGCATTTGTATCTATGGAGGTGTTCAGCAAGTAGTAATGCTGGCTATTCCTGAGACTTGTAATTTCACAGCTTCGTTTAGTACACTTTTGTTGGTATTTTTTATATTTCTTGAGTAAAAAAACAATGGTCATTATCTTAAATACATATATTCACAAGAATAAATAAATAAAAATGTAGGGAATATTAAAAATATATATTCCACAAATATCTGAGAATTCAGTAAATACATCATGAGAACTATTTACTTTGATGATTTTGGATCAACTGGAAATCAAAAGAGGAAAACAATAAAAATTGACCCCTGTATTAATTTCCTATTGCCTCTACAGCAAATTACCACAAATTTAGTGGCTTAAAACAACAGAAATTTATTCTCTTACAGTTCTGGAGGCCACAAGTGCAAAATCTGTCTTCTGGATCTAAAGCCAACTTGTCAGCAGGGCTGGTTCCTCCTGAAGGCACCAGAGGACAACCTAGTCCTTGTCTCTTCCAGCTTCCGGTGACTACTGGCTTTCCTCAGCTTGTGGCTGCGTCACTCCAGTCTCTGCTTCTGTCCTCACAGAGCCTGTCCTCTTTCTTGTCAAGTCTTCCTCTGCCTCCCTCTTAGAAGGACTTGTGACTAATCTTATGACCCAACCAAATAATTCAGGATAATCCCTCCACCTCAAGATCTTCAATTGAATCACAACTGCAAAATCTCTTTTGACATATAAGGTTTTCACAGGTTCCAACAATTAGGACATGAACATCTTGAGGGACCATTATCCAACCTACCACAAACTTCTACTTCAAATCATGTACCAAAATCAATTCTAGGTAGAATGTAGATCTTAAGTAAAGCTGGCAGAAGATAATAAAGACTAACTTCACCACTTTGAGGCAGGCAAAGATATCTTAAAATGACATAAAAAGTACTAATCATAACCATGAAGGAAATAATTGATAAATTGACCTACACTAAAATTAAGAACATATGTTCATCAAACTCACCCTTAAGAGATTGGCAAGACAGTCTACAAAATTGGAGAAGATATTTTCAATACATGTGGTTGACAAAGAGCTTGGATGCTATGTGCATACATACATATATATGGATATGGATGTAGATTTTAGATATATACACAGATATACCTCTATACTCAATACGGAAAAAGCAAACAACCAAATAGAAGTATGAGCAAGAAAAACAAACTGACACTTCACAAAAGAGGATATCAAAATAGCCACTAAACATGAAAATATGCTCAACTTTACTAATATGAGGAAAATAAAAATTAAAACTACAATAATAAACACAGACTAGTTAAAATCTACAAGGTGACCATACCGAGTGATGGTGAGAAAATGGACAAGCTGGGGCCCTTATATACTGCTGGTAAAGAATTAAATTGAAACATCATTTTGGAAAACTGGGAATATCTACTAAATAAATCATATTCATTCTCTCTGACAGAACACTTCAACTCCTAATTATATACACAACAGAAATGTGTGCACTTCAACACAAAAGACACATACATGACTGTCATAGTAGCATTAGTCATAATAACTGAAAACCTGGGGGTGGGGGCGTGGAGTATGTCCATCTATAGAAGAAAGAATAACTGAATCATGAATATTCATTTAATGGAATGTTTGAAAGCAATGAAAATGAATGGACTGCAGCATGGATGCTATCTCTCAAACATAGTATTGAGCAAAAGTAAATTGACACAAAAGAATATATACAGAAGAATCCCACTAATATGATTTAAAAATCAAGCAAAACTAATCCCAACTGTTGGATATCAGGATTGTGGTTACTTTGGTAGAGGGATGAAACAATTTCTGATTCAGAGGACTTCTGACAATGCAGATAATGTTCTTTTTCTTGAGTAGGTGGTGTTCTGTGAGCAAGTTCACTTTGTGATAATTCATTGAACTATATGCTTTCAATTTATATGATTTTTTGTATGAGTTTTACTTCAATTAACATTAAAAAAGAGAAATCTATGTACATACATGTACAGATGTCTAACATTTATTAAGTGAAAAGAGAAAGATGAATAAAGCTATTTATTACATTATTTCATTTTTAAAAATAAAATTAAGGCTATATAAATGTTTGTATGTGGATAGATAAATGATAGAAAAGAATACCTCAAAGTGGGATGAAGGATGACCTGGAGGAAGGGGGAATGTTTCTCTTATTTTTCTTTATATATTTCTTTATCTTTTCCATTTTTGTGCAAGACATATACTAAAATTAAAATATAAATAATAATAATATTAAATCAAGTTATGAAATACCCAATAGGTACCAAAACACTTTTAATTTATCATTTTATTTACTTTTAACAGTGGTTCTAATAATTAGTTATCATTATCCCATTATAATGTATGAGGAAACTGAGGCTTAAAATACTCAAGGTCATCTAGCTTGTAGGAAATAGAGTCAGACGTTAATCTCAGTCAAATTAATGCTGTCGATACCATGCTATTCTTAGCCTGTGAAAAATAATATACATTTCTAATACAATAGTTATTACATTGATTGATTATCTAATAACACTCCTACCATCTCACCAAATCATTACTCCTTGAGGGCAAAGATTTTGTTTGTTGAATGAATGATTGTTTAAACATAAATCTACATTAATCACTAATTTAATGTAATGCTGGTTCTTAAAGGTAGTGAGAAGAATTTTGGACAACAGTTTCTTCATTTATTTCTTGTGGAAGGAAGGCCCACAGTTAAATATGGATGTGGAAGTTCTCAAAATATCTTGACTCTTTCTGCTAATTATAGCATTAACACAAATGCGTTCATCCCCATCACAATACGGTGAGTACTCCACCATAGTTCTTTGAACTGTAGTGCTGAGCTTTATTTTTTAAATGTTATTTATGTGTATAATAGCCACCCAAATATGGAAAGAAAAGCAAGAAGATCCATCTGAAAATTGTTTTGCCAATCATTTTTTTCAGTTTGGTGGAGTAAACTATAAATTAAACTAAGGTGTAATTTAATACCATCCAGTGGCAATCAAATTGTGCACAAAATGTATGAATTTCTTTTAAAATGTCATGAAGCAAATAAATAGATTCAAGAGTCAAGTGGTTCGGTTGAAATTAAGATCTAGTTCAACTGTTCAACAAAATATCTATTGAGTGAAAAGAGTACTGCTATTAGAAATTGGATAAAAGAAGCCATTGATTCTGCATAGAAAAAGGAAAATCAAGTAGAAAAAAACCAGTTGAATATTGAGCAGAAGTGTCTTTCTGGAACATATAAATTTTTGGAAGGCGGTCTTGAAATTAGTTCATGCTTCAGAATTAGGAAATCTCAGAAGAGAGAAATGGCTAAATATGATGGTCACATCCCAAGGGCATTGCTGAATAAAATTTACCTGTAGCAGCCAAGACTTTAAAATTCTTCATCAGTCTAGCAATCTAGTGATAATGGTCTCTAAAGTTACTCTGTCAGTTAAAAATAACATTTTGTGTCTGAGTTTATGTGTAAGATGACAATTAGATAAGTTGGTCTGATCAGCAGGAATCTTGGCTAACACATGAAGGTTATATAAATCAAATAACCTTTCCCAGAGTCTGCATCAATCTGAAAATAAAATCAAGGAAATTGACACCAATCTGAAAATGGAAACTCCTTATAGGCAAGGACGGTATCTTACTCATTTTTAATGCACTTAGCAGGGCATCTGACAGAAAGATACTCGGTAAATGTCTGAATGAATGAAGAAATGAGGGTGTCTGGGCTGAGCAATTCAGTTGGTTATGACAAGAAGGCAATGAAATTACCCTAAGGTAATGAAATTACTATTGGTAAATTAGGCATACCCTTTTGCAACACTGAGTTCTGTACAGAACAAACTTTCAGAGCAATAGACTTAACTCCTATTTCAGTCATCACTCTTACAAAGTTTTGCAGTTGATCACAAAAAAAGAGCCAGATGGGAAGTTGAATAACTTAGAAACCAATTTAAAAGGCATTTCTATTGATAACGTCATTATTTTATACAATGTAAACATTTTATACAAACAATGGCACATTCAATTACATAGGAAGTAATTTCTATTTTTTGTCAATTTTCTTAAAGGAATGACTTCATTTTTTGCCTTTAAGTAATGATGACTATTTGGGCAGTCCTCAGATAAACCATTTAGATCCTCACGTAGCCTGAAGTTGAAAGCATCCTGTAAAAAAATATTGACACTTCTGATAAAATTGAAAACCAAAGACTTTCCAAGTCTTTCAATTAATTGTATCCAAAATTTAGAAAGTAAAAAAGAGATATTTCTACTGAGCAAAAATGAAAATCTGCTTTGTCTTACAGGCAATATCCTACAAGACCTCAAGGTGACAATAGATTACATTAAAGGCTGACCCTAAAACTATATTATATATTGTATATTACATATTATATAAATTGTTTATGTAGTAAATCTAAATAAATAAATTAAAACAATTTAACTAAAAATAATTTTAGAATTTTTGAGTGCCCATCTGCTAAGCGCTCTCTCAATATGTCAATTTTTATTTCTCATTTCTTTCTGTTTCTTCTTTTTTTTAATTCTGTGTTTAATTTTATTTATTCACACAACAAATAGTTCTTATTATACTTGTTGTATTATACCAAGCTCCTGGAATTCAATGGTAAGCCAAAACAGACAAAATCCTAATTCCTATGTGTATAAAGTTTAGTGAGGGAGATTGACAAATAGTCACATTAATGAGGGAATAATTAAAATTTGGGGGGCCAGCCTGGTAGTGTAGTGGTTAAGTTCAAGTGCTCTGTTTCAGCCGCCCGGGATTTGTAGGTTCGGATCCGGGGGATGCACCTATGCACCGCTTGTCAAGCCATGCTGTGGCAGGCATCCCACACACAAAAAAAAGTAGAGGAAGATGGGCACGGATGTTAGCCCGGGACCAATCTTCCTCAGCAAAAAGCGGAGGATTGGCAATGGATGTTAGCTCAGGGCTAATCGTCCTCACCAAAAAAAAAAAAATTGAGATGTATAGGAAATAAAAGAAACATAATGAAAGAACAAGGCACAGATAGCCTGGCCTATGCTAGAGAGTCCAAGGAAACTCTCAGAAGAATGAGTAGAGGGGAACTTGGTAAAAACAAACAAACAAACAAAAATAATTAAAGCAGAGGTCTCTGTGTTCCAGGCAGAGGGAAGAGTATGTGAAAAGACCCTCTGGTGGAAAGAGCCATGTCTTAATAAGGGGTCCAAGAGACCAATGTACATGGAACAGAGAAGCAGAGGAGGGTGGCTGAGTACTGGAAGATGAAGATTGAGAGTTTAGCACATGGAAACACTTGTAGGGCCTTATAGCCATGTTGAGGAGTGATTGAAGTGGGGGGCCAATTAGATGGCTATCGTATGTCCAAGACAGACGTATGGTGGCTTGGACTAGACTGGTGCCCTAGAGAAATCAGCAGATTTAAAACATAATTAGGAGTAAAATTGTGACTAATTAATACCAGAAGTTAAAAGAGGTGTCAAAAATGAATACGCATTTTCTGTTGTGCAACTGGATGGAAGATTTCATTATCCACTCAGATGGCAAACAATGCAAGAAGAGCAGGTTTGATAGAGAAGATTGAGAGTGAGTTCAGGCTAAGCATGATGAAATTAAGGTGACTTTGAAACATCAAAGTGAAGTTTTCAAGTTGAATATATGGACGTAGAGCTCAGAAGAGAGGTCTGGATGGGAAATATAAAGTTATGAGTCATCAGTGTGCAGATAAGTGAAACCATTGGTATGGATGAGCGCATAGAGTGAGTAGAAAGAATTGCCTGGGACTGAGTCTTGAGGAGCTAACATTTAATGACTGAGTAGAGGAATATGAAGGTATAAAGAGTATGAGGAGGAGTAACCAGAGAAGTAGGATGCAAACAAGAGGAGTGGGTTTCAGGGAAGGCAATGGAAAGATTTATCAAATGCTCGGATAGTCCATTGGGCTGTCCACATGATCCCATGTCCTGAAGACTTCATTGTAGGGGAATAGAGCAAGAAGTCAGATTGAAGGAGATTGAAATAGAAAATATAGACAACTTTTTCACCAAGTGTAAAAAGAGGTAAGTGATAACTAGAGAGAGGGAAGGAGTCAAGAGGAAAAAAAGTAAGATGAGAGATTTGAACATGTTTGTCGATTGGAATTATTAGTTAAGTGGAAGGTGTCAATGCATAGAAAAATAAAGAATAATTGAGAGCATAAAGTTCCTTAGAAGTTTGGGGCAATGAGATCCAATACACATGAGAAAAGATTTCTGCCAGAGGAGTGGCAAAATGGAGAAAGACACACATAACAAGGCTTCTGATTTCTGTCTCTGTGTACGTCCTTCCATCTATGAATGCCTTTTGCTTTACCCCTATCTGTCTAGTTGTTTATGTCACCTTCTCTCTCTGTCTTGCGTGCTTTACTCTTCATCCTTAACTGGGCATAATTTAGAATTAAAAGGGTCTTTTTGTTCATCTCTTCCTAACTATCTTAATTATCACTGATAGGACTCACTATGCAAACTCAGAACAAATTTCATCCTAAAAAGCATGTGAATTAGGTTCCTTTTTAATTTTATGAATGTTGATGGAATTTCTTCCATATTTAAGGGTTCTTGACAATAAAATACCATAGCATGATTGATAAGAGTTTATTTTCAAAAATTAATGGAACGAGCTCTAAGGTAAACATATAAGAGGTGGCTTTGACTTTCATTTTGTTATTTGCTACTGAGAATAAAGATGTCAGTAGTTCCTCCTACTAGATCTGCCTTGTACCTGTAAGATGGATGGCAGAAGAAGAAAAAACTTGAATAAGCCACTTGTAGTGATTGAGGTCAATTCAGTACCAAGGCAGAAGTTCTTCTCAAATGAAATGGAGCAAAGATCACAGTTCTACAGATACATTGTAATTCATACTCATGCACCGTTTGTCTTTCATTTCAACAGATTTTGAAAGGGATCACATAGAGAGAGTCTTGGTTTTCACAAGGGTTATTCTTTGGGGAAGTTCAGAAAAAATGTCTTATTACTATATATATATTTTTTAAGTTTCTGAAGTTTAAATTTTTCTGACACCTTTCTAATCTGTCCTATAAAAAAGCGACTATTCAGTATTTTCTTCTCTGTGTCCTTTCCTCTAGATAATTTACTGTGCCATCTGCATGTTTTAAACCCACATAGCCTATTCTACCTTCCTTAGATTCCACCATCCCAAACACTAGACAACATATTCTCAAAGATTTCTCCGGAGGTGTAAAGTACCCATGTATATCTAAGGCATATTCTAATATCTAATCATTCATTTTGGTTAACAAACTCAGGGTAGCCAAAGTCAGGTGGATGTTAGTCAAGAGTTTCATGACAGCCAGAACTACACATCCATGTCAGCCACTTTTGAGTAGCAGGTCGGTGTACAGGAATGCATTCTTGGTTTAAGACCAATTGAACAGAGGCTAGAAAAGCTTCTAGTAGTTGGACAGTAAGAACCCTGGTATTTGAGAAAACTCAAACAAACATCAGATAAAACCATTGCAAGCATTGTTGTAACATTACCATCTTAGATGTTTGGTCCAGGAGACAAAATAAACTAATAAAAATTGCCCTTGAGTTTGTAAATGGACAGATTTTTACTCCTGTTTGAACTTATTAATTTCCATGAGATAAAAACTTCATACAGTTAGTTGTCTATGTATGTGCATGTGTGTATGTATATCGGTACAGATTACTTTTTATTTATTTTAATTAGCTCATTTCCCACAATTGTTTGACTATGAAAGTAGATAAAAAATTTATTATAATGCAAAATCAGCATTAACCTCAAAAGAATGGGAAATAAAAAGGATTCTGAGTAGGACTGATTTGGGCTATAGCGAATGAAAGAGATTTACTAGTATATAATTTACAAAAACTAAGGAGGAACAAACAACTTCTTATAATACCCATATTTAATTTGTCAAAGGCCTTTCAGACAACTCAGCTCAAAATCAAATTTCAGTGCTTTGCCATTTTCCCACATAAATTCTCTGTATTACAACTGGCTGCCCAGCTGGTATTGACCTCTAACTCCTTATAGAGAATGTGCAGGAGACTACCCAAGTTGATGTAAGAAGAAAAAATATCCATAACATATTATCAGCTATAATTTTGAGAATAATTCAAAATGTCTTTTACATTTCTGATTTTCTAAAATATATAAAAGTTTTTCACCCGTTCCTGACAGTTAATATTCCGTGAGCTATGGATTGCATGCCTTTAGTCTTAGAGCCAAGAAACTATGTAATAGTGAGAACCTTCCCTTCTTGAAACAGATGGTGACTTCTGAACTGTGCTAAATCTATAAGATATTAGATTTATTCATAAAACGTTGCCATGTCAATATGGAAAGTTTGGCAAGCTTTTCATCTTAAAAAGGTCAAACTCCATCACTTCAATATTAATTTCTGTATTTTTTCCATCAATTCCTCCATCTGGCATTTCTTAGAGGAACTGTAGGAAAACTAGAGCTTAGAATGGGAAATACAGCAGAAGACTTTATGATTCCATTGTTCTGTCCATAAATACATGAATCTAAACATTGTCCTTGCTCCCTTATCCATACATAACACACTATTCATACATAATATGTCCCTAAAACATATATCAATACTAGCTGGACAGCAAGTTATAACACTGTATATTTGTATTCAATCATGAATATCCAGTGTAAAACTAAAATTTCTTTCATTAAATAAGCTTAAGAAAATCTTTAAAGAATGTCTGTAGGTCTAGAAGCTGGTGATTTCAGTATTGTTTAGGATTATTAGATAGAGTCTTCTGCTAGTATGTATAGCTCTGTCTAAAATTTGCACATATCTTGAGAAACAAGGAAGCTAAGTATCAGTTTGGTGCTTAGTGATGCAGAAATAGAATGGAGCTTTCTGAGCAAAGACATCATAATCTGAATGTGAACCTGAGTTGACACGGTATGTTTCCTGAATAATACGTCAGTGGACTCAATCAGCCAATTTGATATAAAAAAAATATTTCAAGTGATTGACTATGTAATCACATATTTGCTCCTCTTCATTGTGCAATTCAGTTCAAATTGTGCAAATGAAATGGCTATTAGCAAAGTTACCAAAGTGAAGACTCAGTCCACAACTCCTCGTCTTCTGGTGTGTTGAGATGCCAAGACAGACCAGAGAACTGGTTGACCCTCAAGTTCTGAGGAAAAAGGGAGATAGCAGTTGGCAAGGATACCTATAACATGGAGTGGGAAATCCACTGGCTTTTGAAGAAAGATTAGAAATTTTATCAGGGGAACAGCAGATGGAAGGGGATCAGCAAAGACATCACAGTGTAGAATAACATCATAGCTCATGTGGGAAATTGTGTGGAGACTGGGTGTGATAGGAACACAAAGTTCAAGGAGAAAGGATGTTTAGCTTTTCAGCAAATCATCGTCAAACCTCATAATTTCTAATGCAGAGAATCATGAATTAAAATAAAAGGCAAGAAATTCTTTTGAAAATTAGCAATGTATGCTGAGGAAGGCTTCACATTCTCTTTATGCTTTATTGTGACTGGTAGATTTCTACAACTGTCAGACAGGACTATTGAGGAAGTTTGAATTATTGTTGTGTGGTGGCAGAGTGTGTGGCAAAATGAACTTCAATCCCTAAAAGGCTTCTCTCTCTAATTCTAAAATGCATGTACTCTGTCATCTTTAAGACAAGACTATATAAGAAAGTTAACAGGAAGCAAATGAAGACTTGGGGGCAAACTGAATATATAGGAATTCAAGCAGAAGAAGAATAATTGATAAAGTCAGAGAACACTTTGCCACAAGGCTGCTAAATAAAGAGATTTAGCACATTGAAAAATAAGATTTGTGAGAAGATGCCAAGGGATTATTTGTTTTTTAAGTGAAGAAGTGGTGATTTAATGATATAGATTTATATTCCATGTATTTCCCAATCTGCTTCTGTGAGCCCCATAGCTCTCCCTAATTGGGATCCATCACTGTGGTTAGAGGATATTTGATTACTGCCTTCAAACCACTACCAGGAAAGATATTTTACTGTGAAAGTTCTTTAAATCCTATTCTTAGTGGTAGGCCTCAATCCTTGACAACATATTTATCTTAATTAACTTCTTTAGAACAATTCTCAGAGTGGACTCAAAATATAGACGATCTTATTTATTTAAAAAAAATATATGGCCAGCCACCTAACTTTCTAAATGAAGCTAAAAGAAGCTATGCCAGCTTCCTCCTCAACAAATTGCCCATGACTTCATCAATATACTGAATAAAAAGAAGATGTATATTGAGATGAATTGTTTTACCATTCAACAACTGTGAACTCTGTTTCACCTAACACAGACTCACTTAAGAATAGTTTAAGGCTTTTCAAAAGATTTACTAAATTTTTTTAATTGAACGCTGGTTTCCTAAACAGGTACTGGTACTAGCCAAAGTGTTTCAACTCAATAAATATAGAAGAAAGACTTTTAATATTTCTTTAGATAGTTTATTCGAATGTCATCATGAGACAATAAATCCCTATTTTACAGTATTTGATACAGAATTCTGCCCTGGTCCCTCCTACTTTTTAACTTTGTAATAATTGACTTAATTCGAATTGCCAGTAATATCTGAACCCCAATCCTGTCTTCAAAGACAAAATGTTAAAAGGCTAAAAAGAAGGAGATTCCAGGACAAGCCCTAGGTCAAATACCTAAAAATTTACAAAGGAGCTTATTAGACGCCTCGGTAGAGCTCCCACCATTTGGAGGACAGAAATTTCCAATAATATGTGATGGACTGGAATGAACTCGACCATGCCCTGGGAATCCCTTCCCACTTCCCAAATGAATAAAATAGCAAAGGAGCCTTCTCCTGCTTGCATTGTCTTAGCAATGACACTCATCCTTGCCACTAGGGTGCTGTAGCAGAGATTGTGCTGAAGGAGAATTCCAACTCCTCTCCGAAAAAGTTATGGAAACACAATTCTAGCTTAGCATGGACTCTGTGGAAGAAGAAGAAAAAAAAAAGTAAAGTCTTGGATTGCTAATGCACAGAAATCACCAAGGAGTGAGTCTGGGGCTTGGACACATATGTGTAAGTGGACCTGAGGATTCCTACAAATTTTTGGAGAGGGAGATTATGTAATAGATTATAATTCCTGCAATGAACAGAGTTGGTTCTCAGCCACTGAGACTTAATAGCTAGTATCTTAGGTCAGGTTCCTTGGAAATAGTGGAGATTTGCATGCAGGAAGTTTATAAATGGGTGCTCTTGGGAACAACATCTGTAAGGCAGTGAGAGAAGCAGCATTGAGAGGAGGTGGTTGAATGTAAAGTAGTTGCAACAGAGGCCTCAGCTCGCCGTAAAGGGGGTCTGGAGGATGTTCATAGTTTCCTGAATTGAGTCAAGGGAACCTGGCCTTTTTACCCCCGCCATCCCCAAGGGGCTCAGGGCAGCACACCGCAACATCCTCTACAACTTGTGAGGCTCATGGCTATGTCAGCATTTGATGGCTGATGAAGCCCAAGACACTCAGGTTTGCCTTACACCTGAGCAAGCTAATGTCGTTTTTCGATAAACTAGATCCATGTCGCCATGCCCACCGTAACCCCCACCACAGTAACTAGAGGGCTGAATTCCCCAGGTTAATGACATGGTTCTATTCTCTCTTGTCGAGTGACCTAAAGAAATAGCGACTCAGGAAAAACAGCTTAATACCAGTCACATCAAAACCCAAAATGCCAGTTTTGTAGGTGTGTATCAGCATGGACATAGATAAGCACAAATAATGCCATTCAGTGATATATCATTAGAAGAGAGAGCACTGCCCAAGTAGGGTTTACCTGGGAATGGAGCAAAAGGATGGATCTTTATATTCATTATGATTCAGAACGAAGGCACAGACACATAAAGTGCGCCTGGGAATGGGAAGAGAGGGAACAAAGCATTTCCTGTGTAACTCCAAAGAAGTCTTTACCCGTCTGTTCCTTTCTTCTGTGAGTATCATCTATATGAAATTTCTTTGAAAAGCATCGTGTCCCTCAAATGTATAGTTTTATTAATATGGTTTATCATCCATATAAGTCTATTTCTTCTATTGCTGCCCTAGGACTAGAAAAATTGCTCACTACTTTTTATTTTATGGCATCTTATTAAAAACACTTCATAAAAACTTCAATGAAGTTTTCTACAGATATTTCTTCTTCCAATTAAATAAACTTACTTCCTCCTGGTTTTGTTCCCCAAGCATTTAATTATTTTAGGCACTATCTTCTGGATGTCCTCCAAAGTTTTCCACAGCTCTATTAGTTGAATTTTATGTGCTGATTCCATTTTTTAATGGACAGAAAGATCAAAGACATCACATATAGTCCTTTTCCTATGGAATTTTCCTATAGATTATTAGAAGTATATTTTTCCATCTACAGGCAGGTCTCAAAAATCATATATATTAGTTCACATTTATTAAATGTCCATCAAGGATATTGTTCAAGGAATAAATTTGAGGGAGATATAATATGTTTGGTGAAAGTAAAAATCTCTCCATCATTTCACCTCTCTTCAGTCATCTCTCCTATGTATTCACGGTGTAGACACTGTCAATTTGTCTGTTTCTTGGGAAAATGCCAGACAAAGGCTATTGAGAGAGCTACATGATTACACAGCGTATACTCCAATGTGTCTTTAAAAATCTGCTAAATAAGGTTTGGAGACAACTAATACATAGTTTAGGTGAAGTATGAGATGCTCCCAGTGGCTTATTCTGAAAGTCACTGCTAATTGGGCAGTAGGGTGATTGACCCTCTACCCTCTGGTGGAAATGTTCTTGAAGTTCCCTGCTTGTGAGGCTTGCCTACTTTTGTAGTTTCATAGATGGGAAAGTGATAGGCCTGGAGCTATCAGAGGCAGGCTCTGGTATATGATATAAAAAGCAGATGAGTAGGATCATGGAGTGGGCACACACACAAAAAACAACCTGTACTACAAAAAGCAGATTTGTTTCCATGACGGCAGGGGAGAAGGCTGTCCAGATGATTGTGAGGTGGACGTATCTGGTAAATTTTGAGTAGATCCAACAAACTGGATTTTATTTACAAGGATGTGCTAGAAACTTCACCTGCATAACAATATTTTCAATCTAGTCATTTATTCACTCCCATTAACAGCTATATAATAATAGTATTTATTTTGCACTTACATGACAGGCTCTATGATAAATCCTTTTACACACAATCTCATCTAGTCTTCACAATATCTTTAAGAGGTAGTTACTTTTATGACACCCATTTAAGAGATGAGGAAACTGGAGCTTAAAGAGATTAAGTAATTTATCTAAGGTCATGCAACTAGGAACTGAAGCGGGGTTCCCATCTAGACTATTTTACTCTAGATCCCTTATATTTAACTGCCATGCTACACAGCTCATTTCTGTTCAGATTTTCCTTCCTAAAATGAGATAGTATCAAATCAAAGCCTCTATAAGGAGTTCCTCCTTCATCATGTATCATTTCAAGGACAACCTATGTGGCTTATATTCAAGGCCTTTTGTCAGCTTCTTACCTATACATCTTTATCCTCCTCTGTGACCCAACATGGACTGTCCCATTCCATTATGCCATGGTCCTTACTGTCCCAAACACAGCCCTACCTTTTCCTACAACATTCATCTTAGTTAATGCTACAGTTCTTCTCCTGAAATGCTCTCACTGTTCTTTTCTCCTAAATTATACATTGTGCTTTCTGCAAGACCACCTCCTTCTGGAAGCTAGCCTAGACTAGTCCCAACTCATACTCCTCTTCCTTACTCTCAACTCCTACCACGCTCGTGTCTGGTGAGATTCTCTGTTGGTCTTTTAGATGGACAGTTATTGCATCTCTAAACCAAACAATAAATAGTGCAAAGATCTCTTTCCTTTGTCACACTTAAACTACTGTAAAAATGCTAGGAAGACAATAAGTATATAATAAAGGTACATAGGCCCGAAGACCACATATGAAACGGAATTAACCCAGTATAAACAAGCATGTAAGGGCTGAGTATGTGACAAGTAAAAGAAAAACAAGTAGATAGACTTCATCATGGAAATCTTCCTAAAGGAGATCAGTTAAGCAGATGAAGGCCACGGAAATTTCACTTCTTGGAGAGATCATTTAGACAGTAGTTTGGCATATGCAAATACACAAATAATAAAATGTTCATATAAGAAATTAGAAAATTGACTTAAGCCTAACGAGAACTCCCGAAGTCATGTTGCAAAAAAAAGGAGTGGCATTAGTAGAGACCCTTCAAGATTAGATGGAGAAGTTATTGATTCTAATTGTTTTCTTTAAAAAAGTTTAAATGATATTAATAATAAAATAGCTACCACTAATTGAACTCTTACTACTTTACAAGCACATTTTTAATCTATTTCCCTGGATTTAATTATTTATTCCTAATATCCCCCCAGTGAGATACTATTCAGTCGTGTGCCGCATAACGTTTCAGTCAAGGACGGACCGCATACACGATGGTGGTCCCAACAGATTAGTACCATGTAGCCTAGGTGTGTAATAGGCTGTACCATCTAGGTGTGGGTAAGTACACTCTGATGTTCACCCAATGACAAAATCACCTAATGACTCATTTCTTAGAACATATCCCCGTTGTTAAGCGACACATGTCTGTATACTCGATTTAAAGAGGACACTAAGGCACACAGGGCCTGAGGACACTGAGAAATAACACAGGAGTTTTCAAAGCCAGGAGGCCTGAATCTAGAGTCCAACCATAAACACTACCCAACAAACCACGTACTATATTAGAGGCAATAAATGTAGGTAAAATGTTCCATACTATGCACATTTCATGAAACCCTTAAGAAATATTCAAAATTGTCTATTTAACTTTTTAATTCTAAAATATGTTTTATCAAATTAGTGAACATAACAATTTTGAAAACTCAACTGACAATTATAAATATAAAAAGTATACAAAATCTGAAACTTTTTTTATTTCGCCTCACACAATTGACATTTTCTCTCTTAGGGAATTTCACAAAATAAAATTTAGTGAAAATTCTGTTCAACTGTGATGACATATTGAAAGAGAAGTGGAATCAGTATACCATCTGTCAATTCTGGAATTAACAAAGGGATTATTTTTCCTTAGCCCACAAAATATGTAAGTGTGGTAAGCTTAAAGATGTTTATGAATTATCATATGCTGCCGTACTTATGGCAAATCAAATTTATAATGTACTTGCTGTCATGAAAAAGCCATGGCATTCTGTTACTTAAAGTTCATTAGGCTATAATTGTTGGGTACTGTACAAAAAAGGCTTCTAAAAATATATTTTTCATCCTTGAAAATTACATAGGTCAATTATATTCTATTGTAGACACAGTTTTTTTAAAAGTCCAGAAAAGCTGGAAAATTCAACCCAATTTCCTCCTGTCCAATAAGAAGAGGGATGTTATACTAAAATGAGTATTTCTAATTAAAAGATTGACATAGGCTAATATGTTATTTTTCATAGTTTTCTCAAGCAGTAATATTGCATTCTTTAAGATGTGCATTGCCTCTGGAATCACCAATTTTGCTGAAATGGATTTAAGACAGTCGAGTCGCAGAATAGGGCAGAGGAATCTGAGTTACAATAATGTTTGTAATTTGAGAGAATAACTACTTTAAATTATCACATGTGAGTTGTTCAAAAACATGTCTAAGTACTTATTTAAAGAGTTTTCATTGCTGGATTTATTGCTAGATTCAGGAATCAGAAGAGTGCTAATTTTATTATATGTGATCATTTTAATTGATCCACTGAGAAGATGGCAAATTTTATTTTTAAAGTGTTACCTTAATGGTCCAAAATAATTAAGCGTCCTCACAAAATATACATTTAGTGATTTCTGAAATATTTAAATGTAAACCCTAAAAGTTAGATTAAAGACAAGCTAATCCAACTCCTCATGTTTCTGCTGAGGAAACTTCATGCCAGAGAGGACCACGGACTTTCCTGGAAACACATGACTCGGGGAAAAACAGGAAGAAGGGAACTCGAGGCCGCAGTCAGCACTCTTTCTCCCACATCCACTCCTTGTCTACTTTTTAGGGGACATGCTGCTGCCTTTACCTCTCCCCTTTGCGTGACCCATGCTTTAGTTCCTGTTACATACAGACAAGGAGTTATCAGTTGTTTATTCATTATGCGTGCCCTCGGAACTCTCCATGCTTTCCTTTGTGAAAGGATCCAGTCCAAATCAAATGACTCCTTTCTTCCAAACCTGACCTGAAGCACTTCCTGTTATGAGAACAATCAAGCTCATTTCCCTGGTCATCACAGGTAAAAACGTGTGATCTTGTCTTACAAAGTGTCACAGATCTTATAGACTCTCTGGGCAAGTCTCTTCTCCTATCCCCTGTGCATATGGGTCTCATCTACCACCACCTTCAACCTTGATAGTATTAACTAAATATTATCAATAGCAGGAACTTGCTATCCCAGAAAGCATCTCATTCCAGGTTTGCAGACTCTGTGGATGCTAGGGACTCATTTACATTAGGTAAATATATTTTTTTCGTGCTATTTTGTGTGCATTGGTCCTCTATCTCATCTTTTAAGAAAAAACAAAAAAAGGAAGGAAAAGCATAAATCTATCCCCTTTTCTACTTAATTAATAGCCCTTAACTATTTCCTTAACCATCGAATCTAAGCTTTATGGGAGCAGGACTATTTCTGTTTTTAATCGCTATTTTTCCCCAGCACCTAATTTAGCACTAGCATCTAGCATGTGTTCAATGGGTATTTTTCAAATGAGTGAAGCAAGTTTACTTATCTTCCCTAAGTCTTTTCTGCTGTAAATCAAATATTTTTAGCTCCTAACCCATTCCTTCACTGACATGACTTGAGACAGCCTCGCCATCCTAATTATCCTAATTATTTTCTGCATTCTTCAATGTATGAGCTACCATATCAGCTGACACAGACAATGAGGTCAGTAGTCCCTGTGTCACTTAAAATACATAGCAAAAGTGAGATTATAATGCACTCAGAGAAAAATGAATTCGCTTTTCCCAATTTTCAGATCATTCAGATTGTGTTTTTAGTCAACTAAATCCCTAGGACTTTTTCACATAAACTGCCTGAAATTACTTACGTTGCTTAGTCACACTGCCAGAGTCTACCACTCTCGTAATATGTAAACATCCTCAGGAGATTTAACACATTAAGTGGGGTTCTCAATCATTCACAGCTTGTGGTCAATTTCTTCCATCAGATATAATTTTCTCCTAACCCCCGGCTGAGAGCAGCATGCTAGAGAAATGGGACTTCTCAGAGATGGGGTAGATGGTTTTGTAACTGTGGCACTGTCCAGAAAGTCAAGTCTGAGTGCAGCCCCCAGTCAAGGGCCAGGGAAGAGAAAAGTGTTAGGAAATGGAGAAGGAGGAGGGCCAAATGGGAGTCCAGCACAGCAGGGGCACTGGGGATAACACTGCAACAAATTTTTCCCTATTCACATATTTTCAGTATATATGATTCAGTAAATTTTAATTAGGAGTCTAAATGGGCCAGGTACTCTGATAGCCTCTAATTATACAAGAGAAGAGGGGAGGCTAAAGTTTTACCCTTAGTAGGTAGAAAGATAAGGCATAAGTAAACAAGGAAATAGTAATTGTGATGTGTTCCAGGGGAAAAAGAGTGTAGAGCTAGAGTATAATGCATTTTATGGCTATTTTATCGCCTCATTTCAATGTATCTGTAGGTAAACTAGATTGTCCCTGTCTTGCTTCCTAAGCACACAGCATAGCAGCACCATGTCAGATGGTGGCCTGTCTGGTCTCTCAGCCAACCACCTCCTGAAACTTTGCCTGAACATTCCCCTAGAATATATTTGACAGGTCACAGTTGGGCTGGTACAGCTACCTGTAGGTATGTCTCTTCACAACTCCATAAAACACAGCCGCCTCTATGTGCCTGTGAGGCTCCAGAAACCATTCATCTGGTCTTCCACACCTTTAGTTTCTAATGGATTTCAAAGTGGCGTCTAAATTCAATGCAAGGTGAATAAATTGATTTTCTGTGATGCGGTCAATACTCTATGGGGTGCTACGGAGTATAGAAAAGTTCATCACAAAAACACCATTAAAAATATTGACTCTAGTTAATGCTAGGCACCCTAGAGTGTTGGGAATGAAATGGGACTGATTTCTGCAACTTATTTTGCAACATATCACAAAAAAAATAAAGTGAAATAATGGGTGGTTGGAGGAATAGATAGAAGGATACATGTGTGATACAGCAAATTTAGCAAAATGTTCAGTGTAGCATCTAGGTGGGCATATGATTGTTCACAATGAAATTCCTTAACTTTTTGTATGTTTAAAACTTTTGATAATTAAATATTGGGGGAAAGCAGTCAACCACTGCTTGCCTGAATCTTCCCATTCAGGTAGGGGTTTAAACATGCGCACGTGAAATAATTACTCTACTTTGAGGTACTGATTGTAAGAGCATTGGGAATTCAGAGAGAAGTCAACCTGGATTGGCATATCAGGAGGGAGGGCCACCTGAGACTTGAAGGAGTGGGATTTTAAAAGAAGAAGTGGAAGAGGTGGGAAAGCACTGCAAGTGGGGGAACAGCACAAGCAAACACGTGGAGGATGGAACAGAAAGGCAGGTGTTCAGGAGAACAAGACAACTGAACCAGGTGGGGAATAGTCAGAAGTAACTTTGGATACACACGGTGAAGCTAGAATAGGGCAGGTGGTGATGGGTAGAAAAAGACGTGCTCCCTTCTCATAAGTATTCAATCATATCTGGGCTCAAGAAGAAGAAATAGAGACCAGATGTACAAACAGAGTGGTCAGACAATCTTATAAAAATGTACAAAAGAACGTTGTAGGATGAACATAGGTACTCAAACAAACGCTACAAACCCCACAGGTAATCATTACTCTGATGACACAAAACAACTGATGAAAAAAGTTTGGGCCACTTTATCAACATGATTTCATTGTCTGAAGAAAGTTAAGTGTCACATCTGTACTGGGGCCATTCAAATCCCCCTTTCCCAAGACAAAGGATTCTACCACTTTAGCTTTCCCCGGACCAGCTCGGGCTCAGCAGAGCCGACCGAGGCAGGACACTGTCCCTCCCTCCATCGCATGCCTGCCCCTCCCAAGCAGAGAGCAGTGCAGGACCAAAGTCACAACGGAAACCACAGAATGTATTGGAAAGGTATGGGGTAGCTCAAGAATTAAAATAGAGGCCTAAGAACCAGACTCAGAAAGCACAGAAACCAGGGTATGTCCCAGGGGGCCAGGTTGCTCTCTTCAGGGTACAATGTGGCTAAGTTTCAACAGTTCTCATTCCCATTTAAAATTCAAAATCAAAGGGCAGTGTGTCTGAGGAGAACAGCTTGTGCTGCAACCCACTCCTTGGCCAGAGAAGGGCGGTCACCCCAATGACAGTCCCACCAAGACTGCCTTCAGTGGGACTACGTAGTTTCTCCAAGCAAGTGACATAACCTTTGGAGACACACATGAAAGTGTATCTACCTCGTAGGATTGTGCAAGGACCAACAGGGATAAAGATAACAAAAGGGACTCATATAGAGCTTACTGTGTGACAAACACCGTGCTGAAGATTTCACAAACATTAAGGAATCTGAGCCTTATAAGGACTGAGATTTATGCAACTCAACTGTGCAGCTCATATTTTAGAATCTAACTCAAAAATGACAGGAAACTCTCCTTGTTCTATCAGGCATTTTTCCGCCTGGGTCGTGCATGCTCGTCAAGTGTCACTTCTGAAAGGCGCCCACTTGAAAATCTGAGCTGCGTCTTCCCAGTTCTCGTTTCTGTGAAGATTCTCTCATTTACCCTTCTCCCTACTGCGTGTTGATGGGATCGGTGTGTGTGTTTGTGTTTATATTGGTGTCCCCATGTGCTCCTCTCTCCTGAAGACCATCCTTACTAACAACCTCTGATCCCCTAGTGGAACAATTGATTTATTACCCCTTCCCCTCAAATATTTCATAATATCATTAGCACAATTTTATCTTGTTGTGGGTTTGTTTTTGTTTTTTTGTTTTTTGTTTTTTTTTGCCTAATGGCATACTTTAAAATTAGAGATGGGAATTTAAAAACATCTTTATCTGGGAAGGAGGTGCCTAATTGTAATGCTTGGTTAATTTCAAATATGGAATAATGAGAAGGAAAAAGCTATTGAGTGAAATGCCCTGGATGCGGGGGTCAAGGCTTCTGAGGCAGGTGCCCGTGTTGTCGTTAACACCCAGCATGGCTCCCTGTGAGAAAAAAGGAAATTTGCAACAACTGGCAAGCTAAGCCTGACCTCTGTCCCACAACCTTCAAAGAGAATAGAAAATGGAAAGAGCCACTGAAATCGCGACCTCCTGACAGGCTGTGCCTCGTTGCTAGGTGAGGATCTAGAGGTTGTAAATACGGAAACAACTTTTCAGGCAAAGAAAAATGGTGATGGCAAAAAACATATACCATAATCAAAAGCAAATTTCACTGTGTGACACGCTGGCTTTCTTTTATAGATGAAGTTTGTAAGGAGAAAAGCAGGGCTTACAATTCAGTCCCTCCTTGTTTTTAAAGAAGTTTAAGCAGCTTTTTAAATATACTGCTCTCCTAAGAGAAGACTTTTTTGCTTCAGTAAAAGGAAAGGAAATAAATTCTGCTGTTTTCTATTTGAAAAAAAAAAGAGAGTAATATTTGAGCCCCCTTTCAACTCAAATTCATACTTCAGAATTTAATTTAGATGTAGGGGAGGGTGGGCACCAACTACTGTGTCCTCTCAGCTCCTTGCAAGATGCTCAAGGAGGTGGCCATTCCTCCCTCTGGTGAATCCAAATGGATGCATGGGTATAGACGATAGATGATGATAGACAGACAGATAGATAGGTAGATAGATGATAGGGAAGATAGACAGATAGGTGATAGATAATCATTCTTAAAAGATCTGGAATAGCAAACCATATTTTAAGATCTTCTGTCCCTTAGATTCCTTTTGTGCTTCCACTCTGAAATCTAGCCTTCTAAATCGTCACTGTTTACTGCTAGACAGGCATGGAAGATTCGAGGTCCAACCTTCAACTTCATGGAGCCAACATTCTCAATTAAATTTAAAATCTCTAAAATACACTACATATATATAGAATATTAAATATATATAATATTTAACTGTTGTTAATAACTTGTTTCGCCTAAACATAAAAAAAGTAGTTACTCTGAGGGAAAAACAAAACTTTAAAAACAAAGAATCTGTCAACAATTCTAAAATATTTACATTCACCTTTTTTTAACATTTTCCTGATAAAGATTTGACATTGATGAAAAGTAAAACTTAGACAGAGTTTTCATTATCAGATGGAGGCTGGATTACTCTCACCTGGCCCTTGGCATTTTTCGGTCCATTTTAAAAACAGTTTCAAGCATCTGTGGACAAAGGATGCTCACACAGTCATAGGGGTGACTTCACTGCGCTGCCAGTAGCTGTTGAGCTAAAAACAATCGTTGTTCCTCTGAATGCCCCATGCACTCACAGAGGGGGTGGCTGAGTAAGGGAGCTCCTCTTCCACTGGATTGATTACAATGAAACGTTGTTTTTCTGCCTAAGATTGTCCCAATGTTCTATACACAGTGTTCTGCATACAGCTAATCCCTATGGGATTTAAGTCTGAATTTAGTCTCAGCCACCTTATTTCACATTTTCTAGGAGTTATATTTGTCATTTGGCTTATAATGTCTCCTATCTGGTCTAAACTGTTCACGTCTGCTTTCTATTTTCTTGCTCATCTGGAAGCTAAATCAACAAAACAGCTTGGCCCAGTAAATCATACGTTCTCACCATGGAGTTCTGTCATATTTTTTAAAGTAAAAAGTCATTCAAAATATTCTATATCAACAATGAAAAAGGAAAAGCAAACTTTTTTCCCTACAAGGAACAGGAAGGATGTTAAGTACTCCAGGAGATGTACAGTGAATGTCGAAGACCAAAGGGCCAAGACGTTTTCATAGCTACATTAAGTACCAAGTGGAGCTTCACAGAATTATTCAGCCAAAATCCCAGCTGAGCTGAACACCACCGGGGTACAGCCACTCACCTTACAGAAGTGTTTTACCTTATAAGCGAACTTACATTCCGCCCAAAGTGTTCCTCGGCTCTGTGCCATTTTGATATTAGCTTTCATTACATTTCTAACCAGAAAGCCTTTGCTTTGAATCGTCTTGAGGTAATACTGATGGGCAGAAAGCCACTAATGAAAGAACTTTAGCATATCTACATGTGAACAAAAAGCAGATCAATCAAAATCATTTAACCAATGACCAAAGCTCTCTATTGATTAATGGGGATATTTCGAAGCACGCGTCCCATTCAATGTACGAGCTATAATGACAACACAGAAAGAAAATAGGAAAGATGTGCTTTTCGACCACTATTGTAAAAAACAAGTGATTTTTGGCTGAAAAGACCCTTGAAAGTATTTGGAATTTTTTTTTGAGAAAATGTAGGAATATGACATATTTTCAGGGAAGAAGGTTTTGTAAACAAGGCTAATTGAACCTGTGCCTCATTAGCATAACTGATGAAACCGCTCCCCAGGTCCAGGGGCTGCAGGGCAAGGTCTTTATATAAATTTCTTTGTGTATGCTGGAGTACAAAATAACAATGAACAATAAGTGTGCTTCTTATTTTCCCCCTTTATATTATAAGGGGAATAATACTGGTGGAATATTAAAGCAACATATTTTTATTTCTTTGTTGACATTAGTATTAGCAATATTTTTTTGGATTTGACACGGAAAGCAAAAATAAACAAGTGAGATTGCATCAAGCTAAAAAGCTTTTGCAAAGCAAAGGAAACCATCAACAAAATGAAAAGGCAATCTATGGAATGGGAAAAACATTTGCAAACCACACTAATATCCAAAATATACAACTCATATAACTCAACAGCAAAAAAAAACAAATAACCCAGTTGAAAAATGGGCAAAGGAACTGAATAGACATTTTTCCAAAGAAGACATACAAATGGCCAACAGGTACCTGAAAAGGTGCTCATCGTCACTAATCATCAGGGAAATACAAATCAAAACCACAGTGAGATATCACCTCACACCTGTTCGAATGGCTAGCATCAAGAAGACAACGTAACAGGGATTGGCAAGGATGTGGAGGAAAGGAAACCCTTGTACACTATTGGTGGGGATGTAAATTGGTATAGCCACTGTGGAGAACGGTATGGAGCTTCCTCAAAAAACTGAAAATAGAACTACCATATGATCCATCAATCCAACTTCTAAGTATATATCCAAAGTTAACAAAATCAATCTCTCAAAGATATCTATACTCCCATGCTCATTGAAGCATTATTTACAATAGCCAAAGCATGAAAACAACCTGTGTCTGGATGAATGGATCAAGAAAATGTTGCCCCCCACACACACACACACACGAAGGAATATGATTCAGCCTTTAAAAAAAAGGAAATCCTACCATTTGCGACAACATGGATGACCATGGAAGGCATTATGCTAAGTGAAATAAGCCAGACAGAGAAACAGAGAAAACAAATACTGCATGGTATCACTTAAATGAGAAATTGTTGGGGAAAAATGTCAAATGCATAGAGACAGAGAGTAGAATGGTGGTTGCCAGGGGCTGGGAGGTGGAAGAAATAGGGAGAGGCTGGTAAAAGGGTACAAACTTTCAGTTATAAGAAGAATAAGGTCTGAGGATCTAATCTATAATATGGTGACTATAGTTGGTAATACTATATGGTGTAACTTGAATTTGCTGAGAAAGTAGAACTTAAGTGTTCTCATCAAAAAAGAAAAAAAAATGTATGTATGTGAGGTCATGGATATGTTAATTAACTGGATGGTGGTAATCCCTTCACAACGCATACATATATCAAATCATCACAACTCTAAATATATTACAATTTTATTTGTCAATGATACTCAATAAAGCTGAAAAAAGTTGAACAAGAACAGTTCTGAAGTATTTACTATATCGCCAGCACTATTTTACATGTTTCACCTGTATTACCTCATTTAGTCACCATAGGAATCCGATGAGGAAAGCGCTACTATCATCTCCATTTTAAAGAACAAGAAATTGAGCACAGAGATGGTAAATAACTTGTTGAAGGTCGCTCAGCTAGCTAGGATTCAAGCCCAGGCAATCTGGCTCCAGATCTGGCACTCTCTGTTATCATGGAAGCTATTTTGGAGGAAAAGTATACAGTATGAGGGAAGTCCAGTGGAGGTACTTAATCATGATGGATGCTAATTACAGAGCTACAGGGGGCAGCCAAAGGAAGGTGTTAATTGGAGGCAATTCAGCTGAGAAAAGCTTCAAAGCGAAGATCAGGAAGAGGCAACTAGGTGTCCAATGACCAAAAAGATGTATAAAGGACAAATCTAATAAAGAAGTCCAGGGAGAAAGAGAGAAGCTACTAAGTGGAACTCAAGTGGTACATGTACTGCAGTTTCCCTTCAGTCCCGAGGAGCATATCTGGAAAGGTCAACAGGGAACTGCATGCAGGATGCCCCGTGTGGAAAACTAGATAAGGAGCTTCCTTCCTGGGGTACGGCCTGGGCAGTTCATAGGTTTGTGGTTCTCAGTCTTCTAAACACTAAAATAAGATGCAGCTCATGTTTATATGAGCATCTAACAGAGGTTGTCCTGACCCTACCATGAAAATTAGCCCCGAAGTTAAATGCTTTTGGAATAGAGCAGGACATCCTTATTCCCCAATTTCCAGTCACCGGCTAAATTTTTTTCTGAAGTGGTACACCAAATAGTTAAATCTTGTTACTAAAGGAAAAGCAAGTCTTTGCATGAACATTTATATAAAGGTCTACATGAAACTTTCATAATCATGGAACTACTATTTCCCTGATTCTGACCAGGTCCCCAAATTAAACCTACAAATGACCCCAAGACCAGTCCATCAGTAACCAAGAAAAGGATCTACTGCCTTAAAATTCTTACTTTTGTAATTACAAGGAAATTTCTGCTCTCACTCATCCTTAATATGTTAAATTGTACGTCAATGAACTTTCTAAAAGACGGAGATTTTTCTAACAGCTTTTTACCTTTTCTCACTTATGCTGGCATTTTAGACACTAAAAGAGAACCATGCAGAGGAGAGTTGGTGAGTTTCAAATGCACGAAAAGACAGGTAACACCTGAAGAGAGTGAAAAGAACCTAAAATTTTTTGAAAATTTAAAAAAAAGAGAGAAGTGATTATGTTTACTTTGGATTCCAGCTGAGATACAGATCCATGATTCTTTTTCCTTTTGCTTTCGACATCAACTTATAGCTAGAACTATTAAGATCTCCAATTAACACGTGGACAGCAGAAATTTCAAAGTAAAGAAAATGAAAGAGAGGCAAAAACATTTTTATTCCTATTCAGTATTTTCTCTCAAAATTTCTCCAATTTTTATCCCATGGAGGGAAATTGATATGTTATTGCCTTCTGAACATGAAAGAGCTGTGACACAAAAGGAACTTTGGAGCTTTATGATTTATGGCTTTATCATTTTTAGTGCCATCTCTGTTCATCCTCAAATCCAGGGCAGGCTACAGGACATATTAAAAGGGCAACACTTTCTGTATTCCCTTTTTAAAGGGCAAAGCACTTACCATTTTCTACATACAAAGCACTTATCTTTTAGCTCACTGTTTGATGAGCAATGTTGAAGCCTGCTTTTTAAACCTCTTCAATACAGGAGAATATATTTTCCCCATTCTCAACCAATTTTTGAATTTTTATGCACTGTGGTTCTTATTTTCCTGAAAATGGCAGCTATTTTAGCCGACATTCTTCTGTTAAAGGAAATGTGTTTTTTCATATACACAAAATATGTATATACACAGATGCTGGAACTGGTCTCAAACTGGGCAGGTCCCTGTGATCCTCTCTGTCAGCATCATCAGAGCCTGTCACCCACTGTCTGAAGAGGCAAAGGAAAGCCCAGCCACCACTCTCCCAAAGGACCAGAGGCTTAAAGACATTGGGCATTTGGAATTACAAATACAGTACCCATGCACTTAGTAAATGACCACGGTGGAACTTAAAATGTAGACAGATGCTGCTCTTGGGTCTGTTCTATGCATTCTCTATTTTCATTTCCTGGGATTCCCGATTTTGGTCTGAACACTTCTACTTCAACCTGAGTTTTCTTTGTCTGTCTTCTCCCTCCCCTCGTGCCCTTAACCATTCTTGGTCATGGTTAAGAATAGAAAGCTCCATTCCAGCTTTCCCTGGGCTCTAGGGCAGGGGTTGACAGACATTTCCTCCAAAGGGCCAAATAGTAAAGTCTTCAGACTTTTCGGGCCACACAGGCTATGTTGCAGCGACTCAGCTCTGCTGTTGTAGCTCTAGAGCTGGCAGAGATAATGTAAAGAAATGGGTATGGATGTGTTCCAATAAAATTTTATGCTTGACAGATTTGGCTCTCAGTCCTTAGTTTGCAAATCCCTGCCCTGTGGTGCCAACTATCTTTTATCTTGGTTATGCACTACATTAAAATTTCCAAAATGAATTTAAAATGTCAGAAAATAAAGCTGAATTAACATTCAAAAATCAATAGACACATGTGCCAAGTACTATAAATTTTAAAATTCCACCTAAATGCTTACTTAGGACAGTTTTTAAAAGTCTGTTAATTTTCACAAGATTATTTTCAGAAGCAATGAGTTAGCAAAGACACATTCAACAATTTAAAAATAGTGCATTCCAACTGCAATTTCATATCCACATGACATTTAAGTAATTTCTGTCCCTCCATCTCCCACCCCATAGCATTATAAATAATTCCAAGGCATCTACCATATATCACTACATGAAGACAAGCACAGAGAATGGAAACAATGTTTTAGTGTAAATACCCAAATTTTTTACTGGATTTAAATATAGTGGGTTTGAACTCCCAATTTGCATAGTATGGTAGTTGCAAAGATAAAGCAGCTATTTAAAATGAATATCTTCCCCAAAAAACTTTAACTTACCAAAAATATGTTTTCTAATTCTAATTCGGAACCTCTGATAAGAAATTGCCAATTAAGAAAAATTAACTTTGCAACTTCTATCACACCATATGTCTACATTATCCCTTTGTTTTGTTTTATTTTCAATAATGTTTGTTATCCAAAAATCTCCAAGTGGAAAACATTTAGAATCTAACTGTAAACTTTATAAAAACATCTTTTAATAAAAGTGATCATTATCCAGCCCTTCTTCTCCATTTAGAAATCATAGTATCAGAACAAAAATCTTAACAAGAAAAAAATATATTTTCCAAAATGTTTTCCCTGGAGAATTTGTGGATGACAATGCTGGGCATATTGCCATTCAAGAATTTCTTCTTCCCATCTCTTTTAGGCCCAGTGCTATGAAGTTATCTAAGAACAGACTTAAGTCTGCAATATAGAAATCAGGGATTCAGAAATAGACCCTATTTTATTAGCATTAATGTTTAATTCTGCACATCAGAATTCTTAAAATTGTGGATGATCCTGAAATAATAAAATGTATAGTTCCCTAACTTTTTATTTTGTAACCTAAACTCCTGCCCTGCAGGCCACAGCCACACACCCATTTCACAAATCAATTTCGGGAAAATATTGTTTACCATTAAAACAACAGTAACCTTTTATTGCCACTTAAATAAGCTTTAAGACCTCAAAACACATTTTTATCCCAGTTAGTTCCCAGTATGTTTGTACAAATCCCAGAATCTCAAACCCAAAATTTTTGCCAGAGAATCTATTTAAAAGCGGAATTATTCATAAACAAAAACTTTACCTTGGAAAGAGCTTCCCCTTTAATTTCTCCTTCTAAGGTGTTTATTGAAGTCAATTTTTCCCAAATTTCCTCTGACTCTACCATTTCCAATATTTTTAACATGCATTCCCTTGTTCTGCAATACTTGTACCTCTAACTATTCCAAATTTTTCTTGTACTTCTCAGTAAAAGAAAATTCCATATGCAAAAGGGTCAGACCAATTCCCTGGCTGTCTTTAAATCCTATTCATCCTCTCTGTCTTAAGAACTGGTAGCCCTGAACCCTCAAGGAACTGAATTCCAAAATCAGAAGAAGCTCTGAACTCAAAGCTGGAAAGTTGACTTCTTCATACAAGTGGCCATTTCTGGCCTCCACAACTGGTCATCTGGAGTCCATGACTGGATGTGTTCAGAAGTGGTCAAGACTCGGTGACAAGGGACAAGTCTCCATCTCAGTTGTTGTTGTCTCCACGTATCACCATTTTCTTTCTCCCTGGGCAACAGGAAGAGCAGGAAAATCCCTTTCTTTGTTGTTAGTCAAGAAAATATCCAATTTGGAGCCAGAAATAGTCCTAATTTTGTGGTGAGAGGCAAGGCAGTTAACCATTCTGCGCTTGAACTTCTTCACCTGTAAAATGGGGATAATAATTTTTATTTTGCAAAAATAGATATTAGAAATCATATATTCAACGTTCCTGGTTTAGTTCTAAGAACAGAGTAGACAGTGAATAAAACACACTTGTTATGACTATTCAATTGAAACGTGTGAAATTGTATTTTTATATGTTAAAAATGTTCAAATACAGCCATTTCATATGGTTCAATCTAGGATATTTTCACTTCCTGGTGACTCGAAGAATAGCTGCAGTGTTATTTTATGTGTCTTTATACTGCAATAGTGAAGAAATGGTTGCTGAAAGCCAGCGCCCTCTTACAGATATGCTAACCCCAAGCTGGTGTTATTGGTCCCATCCTTGAAAGAGGGACCAAGGAGATAGCCAAGAGGAGAGATTCCATTCTGCTTCAGGTGTTTATTGCACAGTTGGGTTGAAGCCACTTTTTCAGGTAAAATTAGATATGATTTTCAGGTTTGGTCCCAAAAGGTAAACTAAAGCAGTTGACAGTTTATTCTATGCAGTGGATGAGATTATGAATAAATGAAGTATCAAGCCAATCAAAAACTGGCACATGAGTTATTTGTACTAACGTGAACAATATAATCCATTGTTTTTTTGTGGTAAAAAAGCGCACAACTTAAAATTTACCATCTTAACCTTTTTTAAGTGTACAGTATGGTAGGGCTAACTATATGCACCTGATCCATTGTTTTTTATAAAACTTCTTTCAACGTGTGTTATCTTACCCACATTCTTAGAGTTCCACAGAAATATCAGTAAATTAATAGATCAGATTTAACACTTTTTGATTACTATTCCAAAACTCAAGCTGTATCTGTCTATAAAGAAAAGAGGAGGGGCCGCCCGGTGGCGCAGCGGTTTAGTCCGTGCTTTGGCAGCCCGGGGTTCGCGAGTTTGTATCCCGGGCGCCCGCCGACGCACTGCCTGTCAGTCATGCCGTGGCGGCGTCCCATATAAAGTGGAGGAAGATGGGCACGATGTTAGCCCAGGGCCAGTCTTCCTCAGCAAAAACGGGAAGATTGGCAACAGATGTTAGCTCAGGGCTGGTCTTCCCCACAAAAAAATTAATTAATTAATTAAAAAAAAAAAAAAAAGAAAAGAGGAAAGAAATTTCCATCTTCAGCAATATTGGAAAACAGGAATCATCTTAACCTACAAGTAATGCATAATCGGCATTTAAAAGTTAAACTAAACCAAAGGAAGACAAACAAAAGCTGACATACACTCCCCGGATGTAAGACAGGGTATAGATTTTTCCATGTGCAAGAGGATCCTAAATAACTCAACCAATGCCTGTATTTCAAAGTAGGAGAACCAATAATTCATTAAATCCAACCAGCCTTTCTCCAACTGATCTTTAGAGATTTTACTCCTTTGGAATGATTCTAATTTGCTTCACAACCAAAGTCACAACGAATTGTTACTCTGGCCAGAAATACCTTAGTAGATTTTGTGGTTACTATTCAAGTAACAGGGAACAGTTTCCTATGTTCCACAAGTCCCGTCGGTCTGGGAATGAGAGAGGCAGACACTTCACTCTCTTCTAAGCACTTGGCTCAGGTTAGATTCCTCCCCAGCAGAGTTCAGCTTTCTTCTTTAGTAACTGCCACAATAATACTTGAATAAAGTAAATAATACTTAAAGAATTCAATACACATAAATGAATGAATGAATGAATGAATGACCTATTAAAAGATTTAATTTTATATAATAGATTAATGTACCCAACTGTTTTATTGATTCTTCATTTATCCATCGGATATTTGGAAATCAGGCAGAATAAAGTAAATAAATCAAACCATTAAAAATGTTCTACTTTGTGAAAACAGCTCTATGAATAAGGAATAGTCTCATATCATTTAATAAAAATGAGGAAAAAAAGGAATTGCCTCTCATTACTCTTACATGGGAAGATTTTAAACCATCACTGATCAGAAAAAGTCAATTTGATCTAAAATGAATTTTGGTTCATTTTGGATGTTTATTCACTTTTATTCAGATAAATTGAAACTTTACTCAGTGCCTAAATTATATTTTAAGTATCTATATGATTAATGTTCCCACACGTTTTAGAAAATGAAATGCCACATTTCAACTCATCTGAACTAATGAAATATCATTCAATAAATTAAACCCTGATGTGTTTTGAAGCGGGCATACAATTCACAGTGACTCTGTGTACTCTATAAATGATTTTAGGACAAGGTGAAAAACCAAAAATAATGACAGATGGGAATTTCTAGCAAATCCATAGCAACCTACAATCTCATCTGGATGTGTGTGTTTGTTCATTGTTTCATCGTTTACTAATGATTCATATTCACTGAACATAATCTTGTTAAGATGCTGCCAAAGGGAATACTTTAGTCAAAACCTCATTCCTACAGTAAGAAATCAATCATATTTCTCTTAACCTGAGCCTATCTTTTTCCCATGAATGTTTCATGTTTTACATTTTTTTAAGTGACTAAAGCAGTCTATCTTGTTTGGAAATAGCAATTCCACAAAAGAATGAATTGTACATTTTGTGATACAAACTCAAATACATTACATTTCTCTGGTTTTCTATTAATATTCATGAAATTTTTTGCACTATTTGTTTTCTAGATTGTATTTAATTCAGTTCCCACTTTTCTAGTAAATGTGGTTGAATAAAAGCCCAAATTGCTATTTTGTGAAGTGTACAGAAGTGTTAATGTGTAATATGGTTAAAAATGACTAATGAAAAAGTTAATAAGATCTTTTTCCACAGTCTACTTCCAATATGTTCTGTAAGATGCTTGCATTATCCTTGGTCTTTTTAGATTTGGGCATAATATATAAATATTTGCTATTGTCATTACTGTAAAATCCAATAAGCTAGAATATAATATGGGAGGGTAGCATAAAACCAAATTTATAAATCCCAATCATTTAGTTGCCTATTACATGATCTAACTATGTATTCCATAGCCATCTCAGGCTGCACATTTCTAAAACATAAAGCTTTAACTTATCTAACGTCACAAATATTCTCTTCCTCCTGTATTATGCATCCTAGTTATTGAGAACAGTTGAAAGCATGCGCTCGGAAAGTAGATGATCCTGGGTTCAAATCCCAGCTTTGCCACCATCCTCTGGGTCATGTTGGGCAGGTTACTTAACACAAGTGTCTCCATCTACAGAATGTAGATAATAATTGCTATATCATAGATGAAAAGGGATGATGTAGGGAAAGTATTTAATAGCATCCTAAGTCAGTAATCGTAAGAGTCTTAGTCTCCTTCTTTACTGTCCCCTTTGTAGCCAATCCAAGCTCAAGTTTTGTCACCCCTTGAATATCTCAATATCTCATAATCTGCCCTGTTCTCTTCACCCCTGCTGTGACAGCCATAGTGTGTGCCTTCATTGCTCCCCTGCATTATTTCTGTGTCCTCCTCAATGGACATTAAGCCCCACCAATCCATCTTCCATAAAACCATCAGAGTGTCATTAAATGCCTTGAATTATGTCACTACAACAGAAATCTGATTATTTCACGTTCTCAAATTAAACTTTCAATAGCCTAAACCCAAATTCATTTGTGTGACCTTTAAAGCCCTCCGTGATCTGAGAGTAGCTCCTGCTCACATGGCCAGCATTACCTCTCGCTTCTCCCCACCCTCCACCCCAAATCCTTCACACTTAGCAGACATACAATCTTCACATGCTTTTGCATGTGCTGTTTCATAGTCTAGCATAGCAACAAACATACCTCTCCAGATAGATCTAAGTTGTCACTTTGCATTACCATGTTTACAACAGAATTTGCTATGTAAGATCTCTTACAAGATTACCTTGTTGGTTATTACAGAAAGAAAAAGTATAAATCAGAATTCTAGCTAAAAATCTTTTCAGACACAAAATGCTGCTCTTTATTGCTAATACCAACTAACGGCTTCAACAAGATCAGAAGTAGAGTTTTGAAACCAGAACTTCACAGGTGAGTCTGGAATCCAATTTCAATAGAATAGAATTTCTGAGAATTTATAATTAGATTTTCTAATAATCACTTTCTTATATAATGTTAAATGTAATAGAATTTAAAGAGGCAAAAATCAAAAACTTTGGGGGGCGGCATGGTGGCATAGTGGTCAAGTTCACATATTCCACTTCAGTGGCCCAGGGTTTACAGGTTCGGATCCCGGGTGCGGACCTACGCACTGCTTCTCAGGCCTTGTGGTGGCAGGCGTCCCACATATAAAGGAGAGGAAGATGGGCACGGATGTTAGCCCAGGGCCGGTCTTCCTCAGCAAAAAGAGGAGAATTGGCAATAGATGTTAGCTCAGGGCTACTCTTCCTCACACACACAAAAATAAATTTCTTTAAAAGCAATACAGTGAAAATTTTTTTAAAAAAAGAAAAAAGCATTTAGGATGCCATGAAAATGCAGTTAGTACATAGTAAGAAAAAAATTAGAAGCATCAATTTGAGGATTATCCTCATACTGGCATTACTTTGAGCAATGTGTCACATTTCCCCTGTACATCTTCAGTGATCCAGCTCTGTCTCTCGCATGATTCTTTACCCTGATTTCATAGAGATATATTACTACTTCGTGGACAGGTGAAAATAAACATATTCTAGGCACCAAAGGACCAACATGAGAGAACTGGCCGTGCCTGCTCTGCTTTTCTCACTCAGTGGTCTGAACATGTATGAGATGTCACAATTCTATGTCTACCACCGCCCTACCCTGTTCCCTTCTCCTCCTTGTGAATCGCAGATTTTTAAGGCTGTAAATGCACTTCCCTCGTTGCTGGAGATCTTCATCAATTCATCTTTGTGGGTTTCCTCCATGGCAGTCCAGTTTGCATGAACTCAGAGGTTGATTAAATTCCTCCAACTCCTCTATGTGGATCTATCACACCGACTGAGTAAACATAAACTAACCACAATCCTGGAAGAAAGAAAATTAAATATACCTAACCTCTTTACAGTCCCTATAATTAAGAGGAAATAGCCATTAGTGAAGAGTTTCTCAAACGAGGCACTGTTGACAGTTTGGTACAGCTAAGTGTTTGCTGTGGGAGCCTGTCCTGTGCGCTGTAGGATATTTACAGACATCTCTGGCCTCTACAGGCTAGACGTGAGTAATGCCACCCTATCCCCCACCCCAGGTGACAACCAAAAACGTCTCCAGGCATTGACAAATATTCCCTGGGGAAAGACAAAATCAGCCCTGGTTGAGGACCACTGCATTAGATTGCGCTATCTTTGAAGTGCAATGTCTGGATCAGGGGTTGGCAAAGTACAGACCATGAGCCAGTCTGGCCACAGCCTGTTTTCACACAGCCCAGGAGCCTAAGATAGGCTTCATATTTTTAAAGGATTGCAAGGAGGAGGAGAAGGAAGGAGAAAAAGAATATGTAATAGAGACTGTAGGTAGCTTGCAGTGCTTAAAAATTTGCTACCCAGCACTCTACAGAAAAAGTGTGCTGAGATTAATAAACTGACGCTCCAGAAAGTTCAGTGACCTGCCCACTTTCACTCATTCTGACATCATGACTAGTTCTTGCATTAGTCTCAGCTTCTTACACTTCTGCACTCTGTATTATGACAATTAGGGTTTAAAATAAGGCTTCCCAAAAAAAAAAGCCGCACAAGTAAAGGGATTATCTTACAGATGTTTGCGTTCGCAGATGATGTTCCCTGTTCTGACTTACTGTTTCGTGGGTATGATAGGAACCTATGCAACACGTTCTCTAGTTTCATTTGTATAACTTGTTTGGGGAAAAAAACACTATAAAACATTAACCTTTTCTATATTCTAAAATATTAGAATCAGGATTTTTACCTACTTAATTTTAGGGAATATCGCAAATTTGACTGTAATTACACACTGAAATCCAGAGAATAGTAAGGAGCTTTGAATTGTCCATCTATCCCCCTATTTATGAACATAATACCACTTTTATTCCAAATAAAGAATAGACACCTTAGTCTTGAAAATACTCATTCCTTCACGTTGCTTTGGTGAGTAGGATGTTAATAATAAAATGCTCAATTTCATTTTGCTGCCGCTTAAACTATTCTTTAGTGGTAAGAGAATGCCATATGTTGCCTATTGCTGTTCGTTGTATGTTTAAGATTGTCCCTTCTTCTTAAGCCCTAGTTGTACTTTTCCCGGCTTGGTGACTCTGGCTTCTTTGACCTCTACAGTTTGAGGCTGCCTAGGGTTCCCAAACCTGTCTGCACATTGGACTCTCCTGGGCAGCTTCAAAAAATGCATGTGCCTGTGCTCCACCCCCAGAGACTGATCTGGGATGTGGCCTGAGCATTGTAATTTGTGTAAGACCCCCAAGTGATGCCAAGGTGGAGACAGTTTTGGGGACCACGACCACTGGCATAGGAGCTAAGCGTGCAGATTCAGGGCCAGGCTACTTGGGCTCACATCCCGGTTCTGCTCCTTGTGAGCTTGGGCAAGTCACTTACAATCCTGTGCTTCTGCTCCCTGATCCGTAAAATGGATACCGTAGGACAGCATTGCCCACTTCTGGAGGTTGTTGTGAGCTAATATGTGTGGTATATAAGATCTCTCACTCCTCGGCAGTTAGTAAGTCTTAATCATTAGCAATTAGGATAGTAGAAGTAGTGTTCATAACGTCATTACTTTGTATTGCCCTCAATCATTCTTTCTTTAACATTGTTTTATTTATTTTTTTTGTGGGGAAGACCAGCCCTGAGCTAACATCCGTTGACAATCCTCCTCTTTTTGCTGAGGAAGACTGGCCCTGGGCTAACATCGTGCCCATCTTCCTCTACTTTACATGGTACGCCTCCAGGGCATGACTGACAAGCAGTGCGTCAGCCGGCGCCCGGGATCCGAACTCATGAACCCCGGGCTGCCAAACCGTGAACTAAACCGCTGCGCCACCGGGACAGCCCAACATTGTTTTATTTTTTATTTAACTCTTAATGGACCTAGGATTTTGCCTGGTATTTGAGTATGCGCCTATTGTAGACCATTACAAAGTACAGGTTTCCCCTGCTATCCGAAAGTAGAGGTTCCCCATGAAATCCTTCGTAAGCCGAAATGGCATGAAGCAGAGAAACAGTTACCTTAGGACACATCTTGCTAACAGATGCACAAAGTCCAGGTAAAGCACAGATGTTCACAGACAGCTCAAAGCGATGGCGGCTGGATGCCGAGATGCAGAGTGTAGTTCCCGGGGAAGGCGCTTGGCGGCGCCACTCCTGGTGCTCGGGGAGCGCGCTGCCTCTGGAACAGATCCCTGCAACTAAAATGCTGAATGCTATTTTCTCTTTTCGCCTTTTTTCCTAAAAGCAAAAATCCTCTTCAGATTTCTTTAGTTAGTGAAAACAGGTACTAATGTAGGTCGAACTTTCAAAAAGCGAGGGATACCTATGCAGGCTCGACCAATGACAATCTATTGGGAATCTAGAACCATTTTTACTTCCGTTTTACTTTGTTGAATTTATATTGATTAAATCAGTGTCCGTAACAAATTTGACTCCACTGTGAAAATATTCAAAAGGAAGGATACTATTGCTTTCTGATTTTTTTCTCACCCACTCAACAGCTGAATATTTGTTAAGGGCAAATCATTGAGATTATCTATACATCTTAAAAGTGTAAGTCCACTCACAATTCAGTATACAACTATTCTAATCACATTAGTGTCCAAGTTACTTTTTAACTGTTGAATTTATGTATATAAAACCTCCTCAATATAACTAATTTGAGGGGTTTTAGAAAACTTATAATGTCTAATTTTTCAAATGGTTAAATTTATTTTATTTTCTTATCAATCATACCTCATTTGAATATAATTAAATTAACCTACTAAATGTTTTCAATGTGGATTTGAATAGACAAGAAATTGTGACAATTGATGTAGGGCATATGCCTAGGTTTGAATAATTTGTTTAAGAATAGCTGCAAAAGAATTTCTGATCTATTCTGGACAGTAATTAACCTCATTATTAGATTTATCATTGCTTGCTCACAAATGTATTTATTAGTACTCTTTCCCCAATTCAGAGATAAAATTATCCCTTGAACAATTTACCTAAAATTTTTTAGAAAATAAAATCCTTGATACTTTTCACTTTTATCTTAATCCTCTTGAAAAGGTAAAAGACGTCTCTCCAGAATTGGGCAGGAAACCACATTTAATGGCTATATGCCTATTAAAGTAAAAGGATTCTGTCTCCTCTGAAAGAAGCAGATTTACAATGAATGGATGAAAAGTAATTTGAGGAAGGTTTTGATTCAATGTACGAGGAGGAAAAACAAAAATGCCATCAACCCAATTTTAAAATGAGCAAAGGACTTGAATAGACATTTCTCCAAAGAAGAGATATAGATGGTCAATAAGCACATGAAGAGATGCTCAAAACCATCAGTCGCTAAGGGAATGCAAGTCAAAACCACAACGAGATACCACTTTAGACCTACTACAATGGCCATATTTTTTAAAAAAATGAAAAATAGGGTGTTGATAAGGACATGGAAACATTGGAATCCTAGTACATTGTTGGTGGAAATGTAAAAAGGTTCAGTTGCTGTGGAAAACAATGTGATGTTTCCTTAAAAAGTTAAATATAGGCGCCGGCCCCGTGGCCTAGTGGTTAAGTTCGATACACTCCACTTTGGTGGCCCAGGTTTGCAGGTTCAGTTCCTGGGCACAGACTTCCACCACTCATCGGCAGCCATGCTGTGGCGGTGTCCCACACACAAAATAAAGATTGACACAGAAGTTAGCTCGGGGCGAACCTTCCTCAGCAAAAAAAAAAAAAAGTGAAACATAGAATTACTACATGACCCAACAATTCTGCTCCTAGATATATACTCAAAAGAATTGAAAACAGGGACTCAAACAGATGCTGCTATTCCAGTGTTCATAGCAACATTGTCCACAGCAGCCGGAAGCTGGGGACAACAAACACGTCCATCAACAGATGAAGGGATAAACAAACTGTGGTCTTACTTACAATGGAATGTTATCCAGCCTAAGAAGGAATGAAATTCACATGCTGCAGCAGGGGTGGACCTTGAAAACCTCATGCTAAAGTGAGATAAGACACGAAAGGACAGTATTCTACGATTCCACCTACATGAAATATCTAGAATCGGCAAAGTCATAGAGAGAGAAATTAAATTAGTTACTAGGGGCCGGAGGGAGGGCAGAATGGAGGATTATTGCTTAATGAGTGCAGAGTTTCTGTTTGGAGTGATGAAAAATTTTGGAAATAGACAGTGGTGACAGTTGCACAACATTGTAAATATACATAATGCCACTGAATTTTATACCTAAAAGTAGTTAAATTGGTAAATGTTGTGTCATATATGTTTTACCACAATTAAAAAGAGGTTATAAAAATCTCTTGCAGGCAGATTCTGGATTCTTGAGTGCTGAGAATGTGATAGGCAGAAAATATTATGTGATGTACATTTTATTTATTCCCAGAAAGTTTTTGATAAGAAGATATAAACAGTGAGAACAAATTTGAAAAATTACAAAATCATCCAAACTCCTATGATATGTTTTTGGTAGTGGGGATGGAAGCAGGTATAACTTCATTGGAAAGTAATTTGGAAAACATCTGATAAAAATTACAAACACACAAACTTTCTTATTTACTTTCTTATTCAAAATAACAAACTTTCTTTGTTACTTTGTTGCTTAAGTAACAAAAGCACAATGCAAAAATGCATATAATATATATGTGTACACATGCACAACTGTGTGTGTGTGCACGTGTGTGTGTGTGTGTTTAATTGAGTATAGACGCATAGAGGACCTCCGGATAAGTAAACTAGAAATTGGCCAGCACTGGTTCCTCCAGGGAGAGGAGAGGACTTGGGTGGACCAGGGATGGGGTGGGAGGGAGACTTTGGACTATACACATGTGTGTACCTTTGGAATCTTGGGTCATGTGAATGTGTTACCTATAAATAACAAAATGTTAAAAATAATTTTTTAAATTTCCCCATTGTAGAGAAAACACGTTCCTTTGTCCCTCATTTTTATAACAAGACCTACCATTTAGCTGGTGATCATCCACTCTGCTTTTACTTTAAATTAGAGTTTCTCAAGACAGGCAGTGTTGATGATTTGGGGTTGGCTCCTTCTTTGTTGTCTGGCCTGTCCTGTGCATTATAGGATGATTAGCAGCATTGCTGACCTCTCCCTGCCAGATGTCAGTAGCATCCTTCTCCTCGTGTTGTGACGAAGATGTCTCCAGACATTGCCAAATGTTCTGAGGGGTGGGGGCAAAAAACCCCAGTTAAGAACCACTGCCTTGAGAGAATCTGTGTATGGTGTTGAACTCCGTACGTGGCTTAAGACAATCTTCAATAAAGGGCAACTACCACCAAAAAAAAAAAAAAGAATTGGCTTTTGTACAAATAGTGGCAGAGCTGTTAAGCAATGAAGAAATGGCCTTGTGACATACTGAGCTCTCTCAGTGGAATATTCAGACAGAGGTTGAAGATCATTCTTTACAAAGCCTTTAAAAAGTCTTTCTTTGAGTAGGAGAATGGACTGTGCATCTCAAGCTCTTCCCACTTCTAAGGTTCCTTGGTTCTGAATATGGTTAACTCTGCTCCATGTCGGTATTTACAGATACAGGACTGGTAACTGGGAGAAATTCGTCTTTTCAAAATTTGTCAAATTCTTTTTTTCTGCTGGTAAAAACTACATGGAACTGCACTGTATTGTGATGTTTTGCAAAAGACCTTGAAGAGAGAAAAGGGGGGGTTGATTTTTTTTGTCCTAAGTTCTAGAAAGGAAAATAACTTGATCCTTATAACCCTCTACTTAAATATTCATTAGAAATTAAACACTTAATCATTTGTGTATTTTAATGTTCCTATTACATGGAGTGCTTTTTTTCTTTGAAAACTACCACTTCAAGGGATTCTAGGAACTGGCTGATATGTAGACAAAATTCTCAATTTTCTTTTTCAATTCAGAAAATGCTTTGGGGTAGAGAGGATACATAAGGAGCCTTTAGCCAGGATAATAAGGTTTCCTTTTTTGAGGACACTTCTTAGTTCTTCCCTTTACATTGTTTTCACAATGCCATGTCGAAGTGCTTCTGTGGTCACATGGTGCTTGGATTCCTGGGAAATCTTTGAAGACAAGAATGGGTTTCCTCCTTCTGTCTACACCACCACCATCGAGACCTATCTTTGGCATAAAGGACTTATGATTTTAACATTTGTATTATTCTCTCCAAGATTAGGACACTAGATTTGCAGCTGATTCAAGGTTAAAGTAACCCACCATGGAACTGTTTGCTACACTGATAGTCTGTCAACAAAACATCTGCAATTGATAAAAAACCTTTGAATATCAATGTTTCTTTTCATCATAGATAGTAAATATAATCCCTCCCCCAAAAGGTAATAAAAAACAAATTCAAGGGGTTGTTTTTTGACTTCAAAATATCAAATGATAAAGGAATGCAAATTGCTGAATAAGTTTTTACCATGTCTTTTCCAGTCCCTACTGTAACTATATTCACCCCAAGAAGCCCTGAGTTTTTGGTGAAATAGTGAGCATAATGCCCTTTGCACTTTGCAGAGGTCTGTTGAAATGTTTTTATTACTCTATTTGAATTGCAATTATGCAGATACTAGATTTAGATGTTTGTAACAGATTTACGCTGATTATATCAGCGTTTCCTGTCAAATTAGACTACACTGTGAAAATGTTAAAAAGGAGATACGCTGTTGCTTTCTGCTCTGTGTTTTCATAGCCACTCCACAGCTGAGATATTTGTTAAACCCGGATCGGTTAGATTATCTGTGTATCTTAATAGGGTGTCCAGTCACAACTCGATACATACAACATTCTAGTCTCATTCACGTCTGAATTCCATTTTAACTATCAGGCACAGGTAGTGTTCAAATCCTTGCCTCTTATTTTTAACATTGTTTCATTAAAAAAAGAAAACCTTTGGCTCTGTATTTGCGTATTGTAGCTGCTAGACCAGATTGTCACAAATTTAGTGGCTTAAAACAACAGAACTTGAGTCTCTCGAAGTTCTGGAGGCCAGAAGCAGGAAATCAAGGGAGCGGTAGAACCACCCTCCCTCCAGAGGCTGGAGGGGAAATCCGCTCCCTGCCTCTTCCAGCTTTGGGTCACTGCCGCATTCTTGGGTTTCTTGATTTCATTCTAATCTCTGTCTCCATCTTCACATCAAAACCCAGCTCTGTCACTTATTGACTGTGTGACCTGGAATAAATTACTTAACCCCTTGGTTCCTCAATTTCCTCATCATTAGATGCGAAAAAATATGTCTACTTAACTCATGGGGTAGATGCTGTTTAATATTTCTAAGTACTTGGAATAATGCTTAGTCCACAATAAATGCTACATAAATGTTTTTTAAATAAAGCAGCTAATTCCATTATATTCCATTAGAAGAAGCCACTGCTAATAATAACATATACCCTATGAATGTCTCTACCACTTTGAAATGATGTATTGCAGTCTGTCCTGACTGGTTAAGTGTCACTTAGAATAGATAGGAGGTAGGACGGATCAGCATGAAGGCACCAGTGCTGGACCGGGGCTCACTAAAGAAGCGCAAAAAGCTAAAGATGGGAGAAAAGACATTTCCCTTTTTTTGTTTGTTTATCTGTTTGTTTCCAAAAGCAGCAAAGCTAGGCACTCTTTGAATTCCCTATTTTCATTTTTCCCTCATGAGCCTGGCAGTCAAGTGGTCCCACCTTGTGTTCTAAGAATAAAATCTTCCCTCATTCCTGGCTAACTCAGTTCGAATGAACCTTGAAGATGTGGCACAAATCTGTCAGCTCTCGTTAGCGCTAGCCTACACTGCCCGTGCTGGTGCCTCGGTCCCGATTCCTCTGGTTTCAGTGAAAATTGACCTCTTGGAGAATGACAGTATCTTTCCTCCTTCCCCTCTGTAGAAACCTTCAGAAGACGGCTGCCTTATCCACCCCCACCTCCGCACCTCCTACCAGTTGCTTACATTAGAGGCGTTCATTCGTCTGTTGAATGAACAGACCCATTTTAAATTGTATTTAAGATCATTTGCCTGAACACTAATTTCTTTTATGCTCTATTTCCCTGCACAAATTTTCCTTTTTTCTTCCATTCCTCACTATTTTACCTCATATTAAAAACCACCTTAAATCCTTTTTGGATTAAGACAACATAAATAAAATGAACACAGATTATAGCTTTGGGAGCTTATTAAATTTCTTTGTTGTCTTTGTGGGCCTGAGACTTGCAATAATTTCATTTTTTATTTGCATCAAGAAATACATAACTTTCAAACCATCTGTAACTATCAGTTGATGTAGATTTTGGTTCCACGTAGAGTATTTCTCATATCATCTTCTAGAAAAATTCCAAAATGTTTAGTGTAATTATTTTTCTTATCGGGAACAACTCCAGAAATGTGTTGTCTCTATTTTGAGTGAAAACAAAGCATTTTTTTCCTTATCGTGATCACTGGTTCAATTAAATTCCCCTCAGTCTTTAAACTGGAAGTTACACTCATGGAAACTATTAATGAGAAATAGACTCAAAATCAAGGAAGGGCTAGTAATTCCTTTTTTAAGCTATTAAGCCTAGACTACAGACATTCACCAACTCCTTCTATTTTTATACTGGTTGAATTTCTAAAATTTTACTTGTCTGGTTATCTCCAAATTGAAAGCTTGCTTGGGGTAAGATTTTGACTTGACTTTTCTTCTCTCTCCACCAAAAATGTTAAAGATGGGGAAGCCATATTTGGCAAAGATATGTAAGAAGGACAAAGAGAGGGGGAAGTGGCATGCATAAAACCTCAGAAACCACGAAGAAAAAGTTATATATAAAAATAAGAAATGGACGCACTTGCTCAGAGAAAATTAAATAATCTGAGACAAGGGATGCCTAGGTGGTGTGCTAGCTGGCAAAGAACCATGCAACTGAAGAGGTATTGATCCGAGGCACATCTCCCTGGATCACACTGCAGCCCTTTACACTCAGAGTGAGAGTGCTTCTAAAATTCAAATCATTTGCACCTCTACTAATCTACACTCTCTTCATAATTTTAAATAAAAGCTATTTTTTGAATTGTTAATGAATTAATTGGATTAAACATCATACAGTATAAATATTTTAATATTAAATGTTTTTTTATAAATCTCAGTTAAAATACTCTGCCAGGAAAATCACATGCCACAAGTAATACCAACCACATGGAAATTGTAGTATTTAGAAGACAGGGAAACTGCACACTTGTTAACGTAAGGCAATTTTATAAACAAGAATCAGCCATCCCTCACTGAAAGAATGACAGGGACACGTCTTGAGGAAAACTTGTCTTTAGCTGCACTCATAACCTAATGGAAGTGAATCTCCACATGCCCATATCATTAGAATTGCTTTTTCTTCAAATTTGTTAAGTAATCTATCTCTTATCAAATCAAGTTTTTCCATATGCTATTTCAACTTAGGAAACTTTAGTCTCTCAAAATATGTGTGTAGGAGAGTTTAGGTGCTGGCGAGGAAAGGATCAAGAATCAATATTTTTAACCCCTGAGTTTTGATTGATTACTCAGTGGATTGGATACAAATACACCCCAAAATTGCTAAAAACAAATAAACTGAACCAATAATAAGTATTAGAAATGAAGGGTAAAGTTAAATGCTACCTGGTATTTGTAAACTGAGTATGTGTGGATTTCAGGGGTAATATTCTTGGAACCCACATTCACCATCAGAGTAAATCGATCCAGTCTAGGGCTGTGAACTAATAGATTACGAATAAAGCAGATTTTCTACTGAAATTCCACACAAAATGCCAACAGTGAAGCCGAGCTTTGCAACTTGCTTAATGCCCTTGTTCTAAGTGAATACTTAGACCCTACTGAGAAATAGTCCAGAAACTCAGTGGCGCGATGGTGTTTAACAACCAGCTCTCAGGGGAAGAAGTGCGGAGTAGGGGGCTGATTTGATTTGTAGCATCTGCCAATTTCCCCGCACAAATACTCCCACCACGGCCCATTCTGAGCAACCCGATGAATCCACTGATGTGGCGTTGAGAAGGGATGCACAAAATCAGCTCTGTGGGCCTGCGCTGGCTGCTGCAGCACACCCGGTAAAAGCCAGATGTCAGGGCAAAACACAGCACCGCTTTTGGATGGAGATTTCAATTTGTGTAATTGTAATGGTCATTATGTGCATATTTTTACTGGGGAAAGAAAACAAGGGGATTCTGGCCGTCTGCACCTTTAGAGGAGCTGCCAGGAGACCGTGACATCTGTGGAATATGCTGGAGGTCCCATTGCACATGAGTTGGAGAGTGTAGTCAGAAATAAGGTCATGGTTCCTGGAATATCTCTGAGGTCTGACGGTAGCTGGTTGGACGTTCCCTGGATGAAGACTCTGGTTGATCAGAGTGTACGTGAACTCCCGCTTTAGCAATCCTCGGGCATCATCGCAGGTTCTTTCTTTAACATCAGTGCTTCACAGGACAATGGCTTGGTTTTTGCTGTAATTTATTATTAAGTCTGTTTGGCTTGTCAGTCAGAGGAAAGGCTAAATTAAATAATCTAAATCCAATGACCATCTCATGACAAGCATCCAGAAACGGAAAGTCCTCATGACAATCACCTATTAGAGGGCAGGCAGAGTTACTTGGACAAGCTGTTTGTGTGGCCAGCCTGGCCAGCTCCTCGATGCCCGAACAAAAAGGGATGCTTCAGGGTGCTTTGGGTGTATTTACGTTGCTTTCATTTGGCAAAGGGTCTAACACTCTGGCTTTTGTGCCTGATCTTTTTTTACACCGTTTTAACATATAGATTGTGCTGAGTCACACTGAAAACCTCAAGAAATATGGCCGTGTTGATAGAGCTGTATGAAACCATCATACTTTTAAACAGCATCGTCTCAAATTTGCTCACACAGCCATGACAGTTGCTGCAGGTACATGCACTGTATGTCTGGACAGTTCCATCCGTATTGTCTGATGTATAATCTTTTAAATATATTTTCCCGTGTTTTCCTGTTGCAAACAGGGAGCTAAGACAATCACACTATCAATTAGATCCTATCTTTGTGGGGACCAGATGCCTTTCAGGGCCTCCGTCTCTGCCGTGTACCTTTACTGCCACCTGCTGACGTGAATCTCCCACCTCAGCTACCTGTGCAGAGCTAACTCGTAGGGCAACTACAGACTCGTGCCGAACCTGGAGATCATAACCACTAACAATTGAAGTCAACCTCTCTCAGTCCTAAGTCTAGCCTGAGAAGATTCTTTTAAGGAAAGTTCTAGGCTGGAGTCTAATGTGTATGCTATCCATTCACTTCAGAACAATACTTACATTTGGTAAACACTAAGGCTGTTTGTTATTGGTCAGAATAGTTTTTAATTTGGAGATTCATTTAACCACCATCTATACTGCAGGTTATCCATATAAGGAACTTATTTTTGCATTCATTGTTTTTGCTGGGAAAGATTCGCTCTAACATCTGTTGCCCATCTTCCTCTCTCTCTTTTTTTTCCCTCCCCAAAGCCACAGTATATAGTTGTATATTCTAGTTGTAAGTCCTTCCAGTTCTTTGTGAGCCACCGCCACAGCATGACTACCGACAGAAGAGTGGTGTGGTTCCACGCCCAGGAACCGAGCCCGGGCCTCCAAAGCAGAGCACGCCAAACTTTAACCGCTAGGCCATCAGGGCTGTCTCACATTCATTTTTAAAGTCTAATTCAGGTAAATAAAGAGATAAACTTACTAGCAAAGTTAATTCAAGTCTGAAATTTAAAATAGACAAGCTAGCATTATTGCTGGGTAATGGCCAAATCTAGTGACAAGAGAAAAGAACGTTTATATTTTGCACCTGCGGAAGCACATCATCATCAATTTTGCAGTATTCCCCAGAAGCAGTTGGTCCTGTTCAGTTTTCTTACTGTTATGTTATGGCTTCAAAATCCTATAGCTGCTGCAATTATGCATGAACTGTGCTGTGTGGGCCTTCAGCAGAGCACTGCAATGGTCCTTTAAAGCACTTAATTTCATTATGGTTTAATGCCAGTGCCTCATATAACTTCCAGATTTGACAAATCAAACACAGGTACCCTAGAGAAGAAAAAAATCCATACTTTCTATTTCTCTCTGGAGGGAAAACAAACCACTTTACTTATGTGTTCTTGAAATATGCCACTGAAAAAAATTGTGAGACAGATGCATTGAAATGCCTTTAGCACAAAACAAACCTGTGATGGAAAAAGCCAAAGAAATTAGTCCTTCCAAATTTAAAGCCTGCAAAATCATAAAGGCACCTCCAAATGGCTTGTTTAATTTTCCCTCATTCTGCCTCTCACAAATTAAAGATAACTTTCTATTTACATGGCCCTTCAAAGGCAAGGACTTAGTTTGATCTTTATTGTTGTCTTTTCCTATTATAAAAAAAAGTGGGACTTTTAGTCAAGATGACTCTGTCACTTCACTTTGACACTCCTCCTTAGTGTCAAACACATAGCAATTATTAGAAAATAAAAAATAGACAACTGAAAATATAAAAGCAAATTCAAAAACAGGATAAACATCTTCGCAGACAGGAGACAGACAAAAAAGCAAAGCAGCAAAAGAGCCAATACTGCAAACCCCCCAAGATGGAGGTCTAGAAACAGGGAAACTCAGCTCCTATGAGCAGAGGGGACTGAAACCACTTACTCAAGGACATACATGAAAGATGTACATACACAGAGGGAGGGAGACTGTCATCGGGGATTCTGACTTGTAGCAACCGCCAGCCCAGAAAGAAAATAGAATGCTACCGAAGCATCATGAGCAGAACTGCACCACGCATCTTTTCAGCTCTGTGGAAGGACGGTGGATACCTTCAATATCACCACAGACAGAACTACCAGATATTCATTACCCGGGATTTGGTTTAGGTGCTCAGAGGATCGGGTGGGGAGGCAGAGTTGGGTACAGCAGAGCAGAGCAGAAGGAGATGGGAGTGGGGAAAAAGAGAGAAAAACAAAAATACTTCCCACTCAAAAAAGCCTGCACAGGACAATATCTATCACGTGGCAACATTGAGAAAGGAACTAAGGAAATCAGTAAATGGAATATGATAGATACAATCATTTTATGGAGAAGTCTGACAAAAACTTTAAAATAAGTATTTTGAGGATTCTAGAAAGCATAAATGAAGGCATAACTTTAAAAGGGAGATTGAAAAGCAAAATAAGCATAAGTTAAACACAAAAAATATGGAAAAGGTTCAAAATCTTAAGAATAAAAGATTATATTCATTGAAATTTAAAACTCAATAGAGAAGATGAACAGTTCTGGAGACCGCTGAAGAAAAAATTGGTGCCTAGGAAGAATACAAAACAGAGAAATTAAGAGAATATTTTAAAAAGTGAAAGCAAGATTAAGAAATTTAGAGAACCGCTTAATAGACTTCCAAAAGATGTCTTATATAGTTCTAGGAAAATTCTAGAAAAAGCGATTTCAGAGAATGTCAAAAAGCAATATTAGGTGATTCAGATGAGAATTTTCCAAAATTGAAGTACTACATAATTCTTGAGATCAAAAGTGTACTAGGAGTATTAAGAAGAGTAAATAATGATTAATCCACACCTAGACTCATTATCACAGTTAAAGAGAAGGTCTTAAAGCTGCCAGAAAGGAAAACTAAAGCAGCAAAAGAACAGCCTTTAAATGGAACTAACAACTTCACATCAACAAATAGAATGCAGAAGATAATCAGGTGGCATATTTAAAGTTCTAAAAGAAAAAAAATGTAAAATTTTGTACATAGCTTAACTATTATTCAAGGGTGATTTGAAATGTGATGTGACTCTGAGTTTACTATCCACAAATCCTCCTAACAAGAACTATTTAAGATGTACTTAGCAAGAAGGTAGATGGATAGGTGGACCTGGAAGGAAAGCATGGAATCCAGGAAAACAGAAAAATATTGGTAAATTATTTAATCCTTGATTGCTTTTTATAAAAACTGAAGTTTTCTTTTTAAAGGTGAAATTGAAAAATATTGTATGTTCATTGTCTAAAATTTAAAGACTACAAATAAGCAAAAGAGATAAATTAAAAATCATCCTCATTTGTAGCAAGCAGACAGCCACTGTTGATATTAGAGAAAGTAGTTCTGGCGTTATTTCTATGTATATTTTTATTAAAATGATATGTCGTCCAAATTGTCTTTATCTCTTCTTCCATTTTACACAAATATCTTTCCATGCCATAAATTATTATTCTACAATTCCTGTTTAAGAGCTGGACAGCATTCAATTATATAAAGGTACTTGATTTAATTGACCAATCCACTCTCCGTTGTTTACATTTTTACAACCTTTCCCTTGGTTTTGGATACCCTGAACTTGCAGTTTGAAGAAAATCTTCTAAAATTTTAAAAATAAATTATCCTTTCCAAATTAGAACGTTCCAACCAAATTGCTTACATATCTACAGCCTACAAATCTAAAGAACAAGAATGTTAAAGACACTAACCAAAATGTCTGTTTCATCAAATTTTAATTTTTAAAATAATGTAACCTGAGAGTTTGATTTTGAATTCCATTACAAGCAATATTAGGAGAAGTAGATGAACACTTCAGCTTGACCGTATAATCTATTTTCATAAAAATCTCTTTAGAGATCCCTGTCTAGTCAGCAAATAATTGCTTTGACTTTGGATTTTAATATTAGCACTGAATGATTTATGTACATTAAATAATGTGATTCTCACCAGCCATTTATGAGCTAAGAATGATTATCTCCCTTCTGCGGATAATCACACTTCAGGGAAGAAAGGTTAAGTGGTTTGCCTAAGATCACTCAGCCAGTCAATGGATTCTCTCAGAATACGATCCTTGAGTCCTTAAACCACTAGACTCCGCCGGCCCCAGCAATACTTGAGAGGCGTAGGGATATGCACTCAGATTTTTTCTCAGATGATTTATGTGGCATAATGTCTAACTTGTTTATAGAGCGTTTTTTGTTTGTTTCTTATGACACAATTTGGTCTGTAAGCAAGTATGAGGCATTATAAAAATGAACGTGATAAGAATCTATATGTGGAAAAATCTCTGGTGGAATTAGAGTGCCAGTTTCCAAAAACGTACATAGACCTAGCCAACAATGGAATCAGCAATTTGGTAGAAATATCAGGGGCAGAAAGGGTGGAGGTGACAGCAAACAGGGTAGAGTAGCTTCCTTTTGTAGAACTGCAGTTCACGGTTAGATTTCAACAGCTGTGAGTGAAACAAACAAAAAGATCTCATTATTTTTTAATAAGGACATGTGCATTACCTAGGAGTTGTTCCTTCCATCTCCAGTAGAAAGTTTCGTACAGGTCTACCTGCCCCTGTTAACTATGATAGTGAATGTGCTTCAACTATCCCTACAATATCCAATTCACACAATGGGACACTCTAGACATTATTCCTAGAATTGAAGAATTTTCAGCAGTAATCTGATCAGAATTAGAAGTGATCTTGGTGGACTAGAGCGAAAGCCAAGTAGAGGAATGACACACGGGAAGGACCATATGGGATTTGCATTTCTCATTAAGATGGAAGAGGGAACCAGCTCCCCAGTTGTCCCTTTTGGAGGGGGGAGAGGAAGAGGGGCATTCTGGTTTGTTTTTTCCATTCAATTTAGTCTCCAAAGTTAATTTTAAGAAAAAATATTGGTAAACTATTTAACCAATGATTGTTTAATAAAACTGGCTTTTTATTTTAAAGGTAGAATTACCAACTGGTCCTGTTTCCCAGGTATTTCCCTGCTTTTAGCACAGAAAGTCCCATGTCCTAGGAAACCTTAGTCCTAGGCAAACCGGAGTGGCCAGTCAAAATTAAAAATAAAAATTAGGTGTATTCATTGTCCAAAATTTAGAAAATACAAATGAGCAAAAATGAGCATTAAAATCATTTACAGTTTCAATATGCAGAGATAGCTACTGTTAATATTAGTAAATGTATTTCTAATACCTGTATGGAATAAACTTCATAACAATGCAAGTTATTGTTATTACATTTGGCAAGGTAATATCATTTGAATTGGCTTTTAAAATTCTATTTAAAAAGTATTCCAAGTACTTCAGCATATGTGCCTTTTCATCTGATTGCATCACTATAAACTCTGATAAATTTACAGTTGTGTACTGACCATTTCTGCTATTCATTCTACAAATTCCCTGAAGCTCATCCTTTCCTTTATCTGTGAGACGCAGTACCAGCCGATACATTAGCAGCATGCTCTCTGAGTTCTGATAACTGTATCGCAGTGTAATCTCACTGCTCAGGGGTAGGTAGCCTTTCATTTCTTATTCCATTTCTATTTCCCCTGTAGGCCAAGGAGGGGAAATTTCTACCTAGGGTGTTTAGCATCATTTAACTCTGACGTTACTTGTCCAACAATCTGCTACTTGGGTGACACCACATGTCAACCACAGTTAGCACTTAGAATTTATCAATACCTACTTACACACATAGAGCTCTTGTTGTTTCGTGGGGGTTTAACTTTCTGAAGGCATTTCAAGTCCCGATTTAAAGACAAGAAGAGAGAAGGAAAATAAAATACAGTGTTAGGAAAGAAATATATCTTTTATCTCTCCTAAAATGTTCACACTTGGTTGAGGCCATATTTCGGGACTATTGTGATCCAGAGAGTAACTATCTCATTGAAGAAGTACTTACCATCCATGTGCGAAGTTACCCTGTTCTTGCCAATAACATGTACAATAATGTCCTCTTCTGGTTTATTTCTAGCTACACAATGCCTGCTGGCAGCCCTGGCGTTGCTTGTATGATTGAAATGACTGCAGACGGAAAACCTCCGGTACAGGAGAAAGACACGGCCATACCTCGTGCCTCTCGGGTAGGGAAGCAAATACCCAATTCCAAACATTACTATGTCTGCCCTCGATATTTGAAATAAGTATTTATTTTGAAGTTACTAAGCCTTATTCATATTTCTTTATTGAACAGATTTCTTGTAAAAACTCTCAACACCACCAGAATATTCATCCCTGATACTTTAAGTATAATTAAATATATTTAATGTTGCCTGTCACTATAAAAGCTTTACTACATTTAACAAGAAATTGATTTTCCTCTCACACTTTGCATATAATATATCATGCTTGATTTAAAAAAACAGCTCAGGAGTGGGAAAAGATTATCAAGATACAAAATGCTGCTTAAGAACTTACATTTTTATAGGCTATGGTAGTGCTTGTATTGTGCTGTTAAAAAGTCCCTTCTCAGTTTCCCAGATTTACATTGGCCAGGAAATTTTTCTTAGAAACATTGAATGAAGCTAATTTGAAAGAAGAGAGGATGTTTGTCCCTCCAGAGACTAGGCAATTTGCTAAATTCTTTTAATTTTAATGATGTGGTTGGTTACATGCTTCTTAGTATGACTTTATAGCAATACATTTACGATAAAGAATTCCTGGTTCATTTGATCATCATGGAGAGTTAATCTGTATAATTAGAGCTCCAAAGTGCTAATTTTGGTACACATTAAAGCTAGCAGTGTGTAGTGCCCTAATGAATTGGAAATTTCATTTTATTTCCATTTTTTCTATGTAGTCTCTGGTTGAGAGTACACAGACATCTACAAGAAGCACATAAGAACATCTGACATTTGCATAAGCACATTGCATTTTCCAAATTATGGTCATAGTTACTATCTCATCTGATCCTCATGAGAACCCTCCAGAGTTAGAATGATTATCCCTTTATAAGCCCAAGGAAACTGAGCATCAGACACCCAGCGTCCCGTAGTGACAAGGATGGAGACTTGGCCCAGGTTCTTTGATTCCCAGCCCTTCTTTGTCCCTTTATAATACACTCCACTGCTCTTCATCGCTGCTGCGGCACACTCAACGCTGTTGGAGTGGATGGTTCGGGTAGGAATAAAATGGGTTTTCATGTTTTAAAAAGTCATGCTAGGGCCCAAGATGACCAAAAATTTAGATTCAAGACATGGAATATTCAAATGGTGGAAATAATATGAAACACTCATAGTTTTGTGAAAAGTTCAATGTAAAGCATTCAGTGCGATTTTATCTTTATTAACTCCTCATAGTCATCCATTTTTTTCATAGTGAAAGCTCCATATTTTCTTATGAAAAACACACAATATGCTCCTAACATAGGCATTAATGAATCACATCTTTAATAAATAGAATTCAACCAGTGCTAACTCAATGTCATTCAGTTGTTGAAAAGGATGAATATGTCTTGTATTTGTAGCCTTTGTGACAAATCGGTCTCCTCACCCTTTGGTTGACCAAATGAAATACCGATCAGCATGCCCCAGGTAACACACATGCACGCACAGACTGACATGTAGGAATAGAATTATTTAAATTGAAAAGAAATTTGGATAGTTTTAGGGTGATAAAGAGAGAATGCACTTGGGCTCTCTCACTCTTTTTTACAACTCTCTGCCTCCTTAATAATAGTATTATTGTGCTGCTATTTCTCTATTTAGTTCTGTCAATGTTTCTTAATATATTTGGGTGTTCTGATGTTGGGTGCATATATATTTATAATTGTTATATCTTCAGGGTCAATTGACCCTATTATCATTATATAACGTCATTCTTTGTCTCTCGCGACAGTAGTTGACTTAAGTCTGTTTTGTGTGATATAAGTATAGCCACTCCTGCTTTCTTCTGGTTATTGTGTGCATGGAATATCTTTTTCCATCCTTTTACTTTCAGCCCCTGTGTGTCCTTAAATAGAAAGTGAGTCTCTTATTGACAGAATATAGTTGATCTTGGGGTTTTTCTATCCTTTTTTATCTACTCAGCCACTTTATGTCTTTTGACTGAGGAGTTTACATTTAGAGTAATGACTGATTGGTAAGGACTTGGTATTTCCATTTCATTAATTGTTTCCTATCTATCTTGTAACTTTTTTGTCCCTCTTTTCCTCTCTTGCTCTCTTCCTTTGTGTTTCATTGATTTTTACTTTTACTTCTCCCCTCCTCCACACTTTGTATAATTGATATTACATATCACACCTTTTTACATTGTGTGTACATTAACAAATTTTTATAGTTATATTGTTTTCTATACTTTTGTCTTTTAACTTGTATACCAGAATAACAAATGATTTATGCACCACCATGACGGTATTACAGTATTCTGTGTTTGTTGGTATAGCCACCTTTACCAGTGAGCTTTATATGTTCAGATGCTTTCATGTTGTTGTCTAGTGTCCTTTCATTTCAACTGGAAGGACTCCCTTTAGCATGTCTTGTAAGGTAGTTCTAGTAATGATGAGCTTCCTCAGCTTTTGTTTATTTTGGAAAGTTTTTATCTCTCCTTTGTTTTTGAAGGACAGTTTTTCCAGATATAGTATTCTTGTTTGGCAGTTTTTTATTATCAGCACTTTGAATACATCAAACCCACAAGGCTTCCAGTAAGAAGCCCGCTGATTGTCTTATGGGGGTGACCTTGTATGTGACAAGCCACTTTTTTCCTGCTGCTTTCAAAATTCTCTGTTTATCTTTGACTTTTAACAATTTGATTATAATGCGTCTTAGTGTAGACTTCTTTGAGTTCATTCTTGTTATAGTCTTTTGGGCTTCGTAAATCTGAATGTTCATTTTCTTCCCCAGATTTGGGGGGTTTGGGGCCATTATATCATCAGATAAGCATTCTGCCCCTTTCTCTCTCTCTTCTCCTTCTGGGACTCCTATAATGCATATATTGGTCCATTTGGTGGTGTCCCATTAATCCCTTAGGCTGTCTTTACTCTTTTTCAGTCTTTTTTCTTTTTGTTCCTCTAACTAGATAATTTCAAATGAGAAATCTTTGAGTTCATTGATTCTTTCTTCTACTTGATCAAGTCTTCTGTTGAAGCCCTCTACTGATATTTTCAATTCAGTTTTGTATGTTCGGCTCCAAAATTTCAGCTTGATTCTTTATCATATTTTCTATCTCTTTGTTGATATTCTCATTTTCTTCATGCCTCATTTTCCCGAGCTCATTAAGCTGCTTTATGACAGTTATTTTGAATTCCATGTCAGGTAATTCATATATCTCCATTTCTTTAGGGTTGGTTTTTGGAGATTTATTTTGTTCATTTGATTGGACTGTTTTTTCTGTTTCCTCCTGGGCCTTGAAACTTTGTGATGAGATTTGCACATTTGAAAAAAACAGCCATCTCTTCCAGTCTTTATGGATTGGCTTTGTAATGGAAAGAATCTACACCAATCAGCCCAGTTAGAGATTCTGGGACCTTTCAAACCTTTTCTGTGGATGTGTTTTCTCTGGACTTGCGTGTGTAAATTCCCTGTTACTGGCATTTGCCAGCATCCTTTTTCAGGTGCTTGTAATCCTTTCCTCCCTCTGGCGTCTGTCTGCAGTACAGCAGGTTCTCTGGAGCTGCCACAAGGCACCCAGGTCTCTTCTGTTCTCAGCAGCCCCCAAGATTCTAGACTATGCGGGGTCACATCAGAGCTCCAAGTCAGGCAGAATAGAAACTAGTCCCTCGGGAAGCCCTCTGAAAAGCCAGAATGTCGGAAGCATGCTCCATTTTTCTCTACACCACCCCCACCCCAGCCCTGGGAAAAGGGCACCAAGCTGTACCAGCCTCTGTCTGCTGCATCACGAGTCCTCTGGAGCAGCAGGATGCCATTCAGTTCTCTTTTGTTTTCAGTGACACCCAGGCATCTAGAGTATGCCATGTCCCACCAGTGCTCCAAGACAGGAGAGCCAGGAACCCAATTCTTCAGGCAGCCCCCTGAAAAGCCATAATTTTGGATGCACACTCCAACTCTTTCCATCCCCAGGGAGAAGTCAGGAGTGGGGGGGGGTTGCCTGCTCTTTCCCACTGAGCTGGGGAGAGGGACTATGGTAAGTGAACGTGTGCTAGTCCAAACCTTCACCTTTGCTCTCAGTGGCACCCTTTCCTGACACCTCTTCTCCCAACTGTGCCTCACTGAGCCTGGGGGAGGGCTGTGGTGAGTGAGTGGCACAAATTTTCCTGCTGGCCTCAGTGCAGCTGGGGTACAACTGCTTCTTAACTGAATCTATGCATTTCTCACAGAGGGACACGGTCTGTGTGTTGTTGTTGAGTCAGTGTCTCCATGGGGAAGGAGTACCCAGAGCTTTCTATTTTGCCATCTTGCAGAACTATACGCTGTTATTTTCGAACCATTTAATTTCTTTATAATTCATTTCCCCAGATTACATTTAATTTCCTTATAGACAAGAATAACCCCACATCCTTCTTTTGTATTTCCACTTCCCTATATCCATATGCTTACAGGGTAGCAACTCAACTGATTGATTACTTCACTAAAGTTCAGTTCTTCCTTTGACAAGGTGAGAAGATATGGTTTTGAGAACAGTCCCTGGCCTAGAAAGCCTTAAGAATCAAAGATTTAACTTTGAAGTATGAGACAATGAAGATTTCACTGATATTTATCAAATTAAAAAGAACTCTGTGTGAGCTACTTGATATTAATCTCATAAGTAATTCAAGAACTTCCATATAAGCACTGCCATGTACTCTATGCTGTGTATATATATATTAAATACAGAGAGAGAGATTAGAATTAAAGCCATATTAATATTCCTTCTTGGATGGTATCCAGTGAGGACCTCTCATAAGCTGAATCTGGCAAAACAGCAAGGTTCTAAGGCAGCATAAAGTGGGAGAAGAGGCCTAAAAGACAAGTAGGAGATGGAAGAAAAGCAGGATTGAGTTTCATGAATCAGGTCATTTGTAACAAATTTGTGTTAAACCTCCTATTTGCAAGATGCTGCTACAGATTCTGAGAGAATCCCACGATGACCAGGGGTGGAGGTCCTGCCCTAAAAAGGGATATAAATTAATATAGAAGAGACTGTATGCTCACAGATTATCACATTATAGAGCATAGAGAGGAACAGAGCAAGAAAGAGAGATCTGTTAACTGCAAAAGGGTGGAGGGTTTAGATAAATATGCTTCTGCCTTTCGGTCCCTTTTCATTTAGTGTCTCTAAACAGTTTTAAAGAATTTAAAACTTAAATCACACCTGGAAAATTATTTATATAAACACTTCTTCCCAAACATCTCTTACCCATCTTTATTACAAGACTTGATGTCTCTGGTTTTGAATTTGTCTCCATACAATTCAGATAATATTAAAAACAAAAATTTGGTAACAACACTTAAATAAAAGCCAGCTCATTTCAATTACAAGTCATTGTACTCTTGGATAAAGACAAGTGGACTGTCATAGTTAATCTTAACCAAACAGTACATTTGCACTTACCTTCCTATATTTCATTAACACAGAAGTTATTTAACTTCAGACAGACTTGAGGATGTAAAACAGCACAAACATTGAATGAAGATACCATTACAGAAATGTACGTGGTACTCCGATGTCTAAATTGAAATTAGAATAAAAAGGAGGTAAAACAGCTTCTTATCCACCCCTCCCCCAGTTTTTAGAAGTTTGTTCCCTTTTGCCTGTCTTCGTATTTTATCCCCACATATTATAAAAGTGCACTATATTCTTCCTTTAAAGAGAAACTCTGAGAAGAAAGGGAATGTTCATTTCACTCCTGTCAGATGTGGGCTCCTTTTCCCTCAGTCATTATTCATATTTTTCATTGTCTTGATGATTCCTTCTTGATTGTCCATGTCTGTTCTCTGTGGTTTTACCTTATAAGATCATATCTTGATGTCAGACTCTATTCTCCATAGTCTGATTCACAAGAAGTTATTAGAAATGACTTATTTTAAAGATCTGTCTCCTTAGGAATGACTATACACACAAAAGGCAGCTCTTAGATAATTGAGAGTCTGGGGAGAGAGGAAGTCAACCATTTTAATGATTATCTGTGTGCAGTCAGTGGCAGCCATTTTTTAGACGTTTCAGGGCTCCAACTAAGCTTGGGTTCAGACCAGAAGAAATACAGGAGCCATCTACTTCCATTGTTTGGGTGTTTTTTAATGGTCTAATAAATCATAGAAAGCTCTATAGACTTTCCCTCAGATCTGCCTACTGCTGACAGAAGAGGAGGCTGTTCTTCCATCCTCTATCAGTTTTGTGCTAAAACAGCACACTTGTCAAAGCAGTGAGCAGTTTGCTGTTCCAGGTGTATGATCAATACCCAAGATGTCAGAGATCCTCGTGAGAGGAAGGTCATGGCCTTGGATTCGCTGAGTCTGCAGGTTCATGATAGATCCCAGATTGCATTAGCAATGAGTCACTTAACTTAGTGAGAAAAGAGCTCTGCTAATAGCTTGTTAGAGTAATTAATATAAATGGACTTAGCATATGAGAAAGGATGTGAAAACAAGCAGACGTACTCCTATGCTGCATGAGGGCCCTGTTAACACACCTTGAAACTTCCACCCCACTCTACCCAAGGAGAGTTGTCCTCTGGGTGACTATATATCTGAGTCCTACATGAAGTGCTTGGAAAAAAAAAAATAAGGAATGCCTTTAGGAGCAGAGCCTGAGTCACTAAAACAGAACAAGAGCTCAAACAATAGAATTAGTTTGATCTATTATGCGTCACGGAGATGCTTTGATATTCCTAGAAGTGCACACGCTTCTGTTCTCTAAGAGCACATTTGCATTAAGCCAGAACATAGTATAAATATCAAGTAATATTACTGGGCATCTCCCATCCTCTCCTCCCCTCAGAGTCTTAACTTAATTATTTGGCTCTAGTTTTTGAATTCTTGCAAATTTTCCATTCTAATGTACAGGTGATACCAGTTTAAATACTTTTCGACATCACCTTGGACTGTGTGAGTGAATTTTGGGGATAAGGAAGTCAGAGATGTAAAGCACACAAATGCTACTGCGTTTACCCGTCACATGCCCACCAGCCCTGAAGATGAGCCTCGTTACCGGTTCATCCAGACGCCCACTGTAGCTCATAAATTCCTCTTGAGGGCAGTCGTGTCGTATGTACATCTGAATGAATTGGGTTTGATGCATATCAGTTGCTGAGAGCAGGAAAGGGGAGATCAAGTAGCAGTTGACACCATGCAAGTGATTCTACCATCATTCTCGTCAATGAGCATGAGCTCTATTTCCAAATAAGTTCACATTCTGAGGTACCGGGGGTTGGGGCTTCAACCTGTGAATTGTTGGGGGACACATTCAATCTCTAACAATAATTAATTGGCAAGGCTTCATTTTCTTCATCAGTTATTATGTGGTAATGTTCACATTAAATTGCAAACACTTGAGTTCCAAAATATATTTTGAAGGCATCAATCAGCAAATTTTGTTGAATGTCCATTTTTTGTACTAAATTGTATTAGAGATTGTGAGAGAGACAAAAGAAATGTAAAATATGGGCCCTTTTCTAAAGTAATTTATCTTACAACCTAGTAGAGATGACAAAAGTAGCCAATAATTGCAAACCGTTTCACACAGAAGAACACATTAAAACGTGCAATTACAGAACAAAACATCCTCTGGCTTTCCCCTATAGTCTGACGACATTGTATAAGAAGACTTTGTTGTTATTTTTCCTATAGGTACATTTTGAGTCAATGTTCCTTGGCCATGTCCCTGCAAATGTTAAGATCCATAAGAATGCGGGCCACATTTATGGGTTCAAGGGCTGCATTCGAGAGCTTCAAGTGAACGACAAAGAATACTCCATCATCGACGAAGCGCTACACGGAAAGAACATTGAGAATTGCCATGTCCCTTGGTGTGCTCCTCACCTGTGCCACAACAACAGCACCTGCATCAGGTTAGTACTGGCCTCCTGATCTCCGGCCTATGTTACGTGACTCCAAATTCTGAAAGTGACAAAAATCAGCAGCATTGTCATCTGGGTGATGGAAAGAAAGGTCTGGAACTTCCGAGTTTTTGTATGCATCACCTAGGTAATGCACACATGTGGCGGATAATTGTTTGCTCAAAGAAATTTATATATTGTGGCTTCAGTGGCAAGAGATTCCTGACCTCTGAAAATAACTAGGTAGCTGGACCTGATTTTGGCAATTTCAAATGGATCCAAGTGTAAGTTTTCCAAGGTGTTCTGCTTCTTGGAAATATTAATAAGAGATTATTATTTGTTAATAATGGTTTGATGTATTAATTTTTACTGTGTTTGTTTTTGCTTCATCTTCAAAAAGAAAAGATCTACTTAGATCTCTAAGATTAGAGAGGGAGAAAACTACCTATATCTATTTCTTCTTTTTATTTGCAATCCTATATTCATTTTTCCTCCTTGAAGTAAAGATTCATCATGCTTATAAGCTTAAGAAGATCTTAATTAAAATTACTTTCTGCTCCACTAAAATGTCTTAAGTCAATCGACCCTGAGGGAGTCTCATTTGGACAGAGTAGAACACATTCCCAAATTTCTTCAGTCCTCTGAGAAATCTTTATTTCTGGGCTACAGATAATGACAGAGAGGAAGCTGAAACATGTACAGATTCTAATAATTCAAGCCAAGGAAAAATTGACCAAATCTCACAGGAAATATCTTAATTAATTCACCTCAGTGTCTCTAAGGGGCAAGCTATCAAGTAGTAAATGACTCCATAAAAGTAAACACCGCTGTGCATAGTGTGGGGGAGAGAAAAATTCCATCAAAACAGTAGGATAGGTGAGCAAAGATGGGCTCTGAAAGTAATCAATGGAGTAGAAAATGAAAACAGAAAGAGACCCAAATGGCAAAGACAAGGAGTAGAGGAGTGGACAGGTAGGGTAAAGTCAAGGTGATCTATGTGCTAGACAATCACAGGCCGACCATAACACATTGGAAGAAAAGCAGGGATTAGTGGCAAAAGGGGAGACCTGCTCTTAGGGTGTCTAAAACTTTTGCTTCTGATTAGCTGTGTCTGAGTCTGTGACTTGATTCACACATTTGTAAAATAACAACAGCAATATAGACCGATTTCATATAGGAAATGTATAACAGATAAAGGTTGAAAGGCCTTTGAAAGAGAGTGCATTGTGAGACTAAGAGTAAAGGTAACTTCCTTGGTCTTGGTCGCTTTTCGGAAGGAAACAAAATCAAGGCTTTACTTAATAGGTATTCTGTGTTATAATGAATCCATTCATAGCAATTATTTTTAAAAATATAATAATGCAAAACTTACCCAGCAAGACAACCTCTAGAACCCTGGAGTAAAACCTGCATTTTTGCCTAATTAAATGAAACAGAAACAGGGAGAAATCTTCTCCTACTGACTTTCTAATGTCGGAAATGTTTGGTCATTTAAGCTAAATAAATATTGGCAATGAGGCTTTATCATTGATGGAATTATAAGAGTGACAAGAATTGTATTTTTCCCCTTCCTCTATGTGGTGAACAGACTGTCATAGCCCCCATCTCCCCCTGTCCTGGTGTTCCAGCCTTTGCATGACCCCCTCTCCTTCAGTGTAAGTGGAACCTGTGACTTGCTTGTAGCCAACAGAATAACCAGCAGGATAGGGTGATGGGATGTCACTTCCATGGTTAGATTACTAGGATCGTAAACTGCAGCTTGGAAGGATACTCTTTCTCTTGCTGGCTTTGATAAAGCATGTAGCAATTTGGGGAAGGTCCATGTGACAAGGCACTGAGAGTGGCCTCCAGCCAACAACCAGCGAGGAGCTGTGGGTGGCCACTGGCCAACAGCCAGCAAATACTGAAGCCTTCAGTTCTACAACTGCAAGGAACTAAAGTTTACCAACAACCACATGTGCCTAGGAGCAGGTCCTTCCCCACCTGAGCCTTGAGATGAAACCCCAACTTGATCAGCACCTCACTGAAGCTTCTGAGACTCTTATGCAAAGGACCCAGTTAAGCCAGACTCGTGAGTCATGGAAGTGATAATGCGTGATAATAAGGTAATAATGTGAGATAATCGATGTGTGCTCTTTTAAGATGCTAATCTTGTGGTAATTTTGTTATGCAGCAGTAGAAAACAAATACACTCTAATTTTCTGCTGAAGTGTCTAACATCACCAACTCAGTGAAGTAGGTGAGAGTTAGTTTTACTTTAGAACATTAATTATCTGAAATATTATATGCCAAGTACCTGTCAAATAAAATAATCTCTTATTTGCATAAATTAAAGAACCTCACATTATTTCCTCACATATTTACTATGTGTTTGAAAATAAAAGTAAAGGTAATCACCCTAGTAGGATAGAAATAAGCAGTCCTAGGTTGATCTATACTTTTTTAGTTCATTTTGTTAGATTTTTATTTCGACAAACATTGCCTGGGGGCCAACTAAGAGCCAAGGTGTACATGAAGCAAAGATGTATGTTCAAGACACCATCCGGCACACGAGGAAGTTTCGCTCTAGTGTGGAAGCTTTATCAACTCTTCAGGTCTTAGGCGGAATTTTCCACCGAAACATATCTGTCTTCTGTCATGTACATTATTCTGACCTTCAATATCCATTTCTCAATCTTTCAGCCTCTCAACCTCTACTCCACAGAAATCCATTCAAAAGTCAACTGATTTTGGCACGCGCTGGTCAAGGTCTTCCAGATCTGTGTCTGCCTTTTTATTGCTATCCAAATGGAGACTAGCCAGCTGTGTACCCAACAGATAAAACACTTCTTCACATCCTGTGAACAATATGATTTCCACCGTTATTCCTAGTGCTTAACTCCCATAAACTACCACCCAGGACATGCTGGTCCATGGCAACTATGACCTCCATTCCAGTATCTCCCTGTGTATGCCAAACCCATAAAACATTGGGGTCGGTCAGTGTCAGTACAACAGCAACATAAACAGACGTCTCAGAAGGATAGTGATACAGCTCTCAGGAGGTCAAAAGTTTAATACAAGAACACGGCTAGCTATAGGGCCACAGGGAAGATCGTCAGACTAAGAATGCTGTCTGTCACTCTTCCCCGTTTTGTGTAAAACGCCAATACACAACCATACCTAAAGCACTGCAGCAGTCTGTCCAGTAACCCAAAGGAGAACCAGCTATGTACTGAAGGAGGACTCCCAGTGAGGCCACAAGGAGTTTCCGTCCATCAAGAACACACAGATCAAAGAGGTAGGTCACAAAGAACCACCACCATGACCAATGGCCTGCCCCCAGCAGACACATACTCACACTTGGACTACACTGAGTGGTGTAAAGTTTCCCAACCAAGGAACCTAGAGAAACTGTGCTACTGAGCCCCATCCTGACTTTGACAAATGGTTCTGAACTGGCTTGATGCCTTTGGCAACTCACTTCCCTTTTGTTTTGTTGGCCAAAGTCAAAGGTTCCTTTCCTCTCTATGTTGCCACATCATAAAATGGATTTCTCCAAGATCTTCCAAATTCTCTTCCAACCTTTCTGTTCACACCATCTGACTTGGTCTCACTCCTAAGCCAAGACAGACATATTTCTAAACTCCCCTTCTCTTTTCTCCAATTTTCCCCGAAGGGGAGATTGGATGCAAGAGAGCTTTCAAAATAGCAGAGCAATTTAAATAAGATACATTAATATTCAACCTTTCTGGATCCAAAGGGAATGGACAAAGTGACCTGATGGAATTCTTTTTAGGTCTACAAGTTTCATTATTTTATTTTCGAAGTAACAGACCATCTATGTTCATAATAAAAGAGCCATTATTACAAAGACAAGAAGAAGGCTCTTTTACCTCTCTGCTTTTCTGTCTCAAGATATAGAGACACTAATATTTTAATACTATAGGATATGTGCATGGCATTTTTATTTGAATATGCGAATAGTCATTTCTCATCACAGTTTAATTGTTCTAGTCCAGAGATTCTCATCTGTAGGTTGGGGAATACCTCCTAATGAGGTATATAAGAACCTTAAGAAAGGGAAAAATTTTTCAGTCCACACACACACACTTGAGCATTCTGATCCGTATCTCCTGGGGATGCATGCCCGCTTTCCCCAACATGTAGAGAATAATAGTGGTTTAAGAGATCACCCTTAAAGAAGCATGCTCCAAACCGGAGTAGGATGGTGAATAAACAAAGGTTCAGTACCATAGAGCTACGCTTTAGGATTCACAAAATAAAGTACAGTTACATAGCTATTTATTAACAAAATCGTCACTAATTGTAGTAGCTTGGTTGATATAATTCACTGTTATTAAGTGCTGTCCTTATGTAGTCTATGAAGGTAATCTGCTTACAAGAAGACAGTTTTCCTGTTGAAAAGTATGAAGGGGAGTAACACTTCAGCAGCTTTACTGAGCAAATGTCATTCTGCTTTGAGTACCATCACATGTTTCTGGACAGTATCCAACCTTTTTTCATTTCGTTATAAATCTGGGCTAGAATTTCCAAACCCCTGTGGTTGCTCATTTCAGAGAAATCCAAATTGCATGTAGCGAAATTCAGTTTAGAAAAGCTATACAGAAGGGTTATTCTGAGTATCTAAATCTCCGTGGACTTGCAACAAGCTGTTTCCAAAAGGGCATAGGAAGGTTAGCAAATCAAACAGATAATGTTTAAATCACTTTCTCCTTTCTGTGCCAGATGTTTTAAAATAGGTTAAACAATAATTAAAAAGGAGTGTCAGGTTTGGGAATATACCCTATACAACCACTGCACTGAAAACGTTATGTCACTGACATTATGGTAAATAATTACTGAGACATGAATTTTAAACTTAGTCTTAATTTCACCAAGAGCTAAGTGTGTGTGAATGTATTTTATCATGCACCAAAAGTCAATAATTTCCATATGTGTATGAATGTGCTTTCTGTGCCTCTAATTGTTCTCACAGCTTTTATTCATCACTAACCAGTGCTACTTTCCATGTGCTAGGACGGGGTCAGCAAACTTTTTTGTAAAGGGCTAGTTAGCAAATATTTTAGACTGTGTATTGCAACTACTCAACTCTGCTATTGTAACACCAAAGCAGCCATTAAAGCTATGTAAATTAATGGATATGACTGTGTTCCAATAAAACTTTATTTACAAAAATAGGTGGCTGGCAGGATTTGGCCCAAGGGCCATAGTTTGCAGACCAGTGGGCTAGGGCAACAGCTGGATAAAATAGTTTTATTCAATCAATTAACCAAGAAAATCCAACTCAATTTAATTTTTCCATGTTAAGCGATGTTATGTATATACATATAAAATATAAAGATATTATAAGATATTGGCTCACGCAGTTATGGAGGCTGAGAAGTCTCACAATCTGCCACCTACAAGCTGGAGACCCAGGAAACCCAGTGGCGTAGATTCCAGTACAAGTCTCAAGGCCTAAGAACTCGTACTTAGGAGCACTGACGGCAAGAGAAGGTTCACGTCATAGCTCAGCAGTCAGGTAGAGAGCAAATTCAACCTTCCTCCCTTTTTCGTTCTGTTCAGACCCTCAAGGGATTGGATAATGCCCACCCGCATTGGGAAGGGCCACCTGTGTTACTCAGTCTACCAATTTAAATACTAATTTCTCCTGGAAACGACCTCACAGATACACCCAGAAATCATGTGTAACCAGTTATCTGTGGCCCAGTCAAGTCGACACATAAAATTAACTGTAATCATCGATCTCAAAAATAAAAGTATGTATGTCTTAACATTAGGGAACTTTCATTGTTCTCAGCGTCCCGTGTGAATAGAAGTAGACGTTGGCTTCTTTTATTCTTTTCTTTCAATCTATCTTTCCCTATTATCTCAATTTCATAGACGTCTTTTTTGACATTGTCTGATAAAAAGAAGTTGTTTTCATGATTTCTGAGGTATTTAGTTTTCAAATCATTTAGCACGTCAAAATGAGGTAGGAGCCATAAATTGAATTTGAAATTACAGTAGTAACAAGTATTACAGAGCACAAAGAATTAGGCTATTGTGTCTTAGCTTTTCCATCTGTTCTGTAATGAGTGGCAACACCCCCAAAAAATGTCTGCTTGTCTTCATTGTCATTTCACGGTGGCATGTAGCTAGTATCACCTGCTGAGATCATTTAGTTGTTACTATGTATCTGGGCCAGATTACCTCTAATCTAGCTCAGCAGTCTACCCTAGTCTTCTAAATACCAGGGAAAAAAGAGTGTATTTCAGATCAATTTCTCACAACACATTTAGACTAATAACATCTTCAAATATTCAACCTTTTCTTCTTTGTTGGTACACTTTCTGTCTGCAATCAACATCTTTGACATTGTACTTGGGATTTAAGCACCTCTTGTACCAGAGGACTAATTTGTATTTGGTTAGATTATTCTCAGCTGTAAAAGTTTGCCACTGAGCATCCAAACATCTCGATTGTAGGCAGCCCCTATTGCTAGAAACAAGGGGGAAAGGGAGAATATCTAACCAGGTTTCTGATAAAAACTTAGAGGCATAAGTGGTTTTCCCTATTTCTCTCATTGTGTTAATTAACTGAGAGTTTAGGGCATTTGTCTATGGATTCCATTCATTAAAAGCAATTTAAACTTTATGGGGTGCAAATATAAAAAGTTTTTTCTCTTCTGTTACTGATGTCAAACATGCTCTGTAGGATCTCTCTTTACTTTCCCTTAATGGAATATCTTGCAGATTCCAAAGCCTTCCATTCATGTTCACATATTATAAGCATCTGGTTCAACCTACTCCTGTTTAAAACTTCTGTCTCATATCCAGTTTAGTGCTCCCCAGTCCCCTGCCCGGTTGGATAGACCTCCAGTTCAAGAATTTGAGTGGGGAAGGAATGTGATGTGTTCCTCTTGATGCCTCTCTGTCCCTCTTCTGCTTCTAGTTTCTCCAGATTTAGAGCTATTTTGGAGCAGGAGGAATTTGACTGAAAAGATTCAAAGGTTTTCTTATTAATGGGTGCCGTTATGGTTCTATATGTTCTCCCTGCGGCAGGAGCTCAGTGCTGGATCTTTTGACATGTGCATGTGTGAGTCTTCACCAAGCCTTGCACAAGGGGCCATTTCATGGCCTAGCTGCCTGAGGGGGAAATATTCTCCAGTTTCCTTCCCCCAGCCTTATACTCCACAATTCCTTACCTGATAGTGTCCACTCACCCGGGAGCAGAGCTGGTTTACCCTGAAGCTAATGAAGCTTAAGAGGCCCCCACCTTGCACATGTCTTTCTGAGACCTGGGACTTGCTAGGAATTGCAATAGGTGGTTATAGCTCTCTTTTGGAGGGGAAATCAGGTTGCAATCAGGAAGCATTTCCATGTAAGCATTTCCTGTGAAAATCCTAGAGAGATTTCAGAGAAAGAGACCTGAGTCTCCAAGTGTCCTTATAATTTGTTGTGATTTCTTTTCTCATTCTAAATAAATATTCACTTTTATACATAATTTCGTACATATACTTTTGAATCCTCTTTGTTATAAAGGATTATATACCCAGAATTATGTAAGCTTTGGGCCCCCCGAAATCCGGACTCACCTCTAGCCAACAGGTGATTGTTTTAGGCAGAGTCCCAGCAATATAACTCAAGCCCAGTGTCAAACGTTAATCTTTAAAAAGTTACAAACCTGATTTTCATACAAGTCTATGAACACATGACAAAGATTGATTTATCTCATTAATGAAGGAACCAGCATGGTGGTCAAGCTGGTTGAAAGAGAGTTCAAGAGACTGAGCGCGTATAGGCTCTGAATGAAAGCTAAAATAAGATTGTGAGGTTCGAGACAAAATCGGTGAGTATCCTACAAGGAAATAAAATGTAATTTTTGTGGTTTTCTTTTCTATCGGTCTGTACTCATTTGCATCTCCATCAGACAAAAATCTACAAGTTAGCATGTAGCTGCACAGAGTCTGGGCCCAATTGATGGTAAATAGCGAGCCAGATAAAAGCGCGTTCTTCTAGAGAATTCCATAATCCTTGAGCAGGCCTGTTAGACAACACTCTAGTGGGATATCGAAAGAACATGAAGTAATCCTTTTGTTTTATTCTAAGTTTTGAACTTTTTCTGAACACCAGCCACCTTCTGCGTTACCAAGAAACGGGGTCCCAGCTGCTCAGTGCTACCCCTCTGCTTTCCTTAGTGTTTAACAAACTGGAGGTAATCATAAACAGAAGTGTACTTAGAAAAATAGACCCTTTTAGGTCTTCCATGATATGAAAAGCAAATATGCCAATGATACTATTAGGAAAAAAGAAAAAACAGGCATGTTTTAGCTCCTTATTACTTAGACAAAATGTAATGCAACACAACAAAATATTTTGGTAATTTTTATCTGGGTTTTTTTCTGCTATATTCATATTTAGGAATTATTTTAATCCAAGCCTGTTGAGTAGAATGGGTTCTGTGTATCTTTAAGACCATCCACACATCCTTCTTTCATGCTACAAGCATTTGCAGAGTGCCCCCTTGAGGTTAAGCGTTGAGAGGAGCATGGAATTTACAAGATGGATAAGACATGGAATCTTTTTCTACATACTCTTTTGCTTATGATAATCTCAGGTTTGTAAAACATTAAGGAATGCAGAATAAAATGTGTTTTTTCATTCAGACACATAAAGTGCAGTCCCAGGTCAAAGCAGCCTAGGTTTCACAGCCTGTTAATCTTTTTTGATCTCATTTCTTTCCCCCATTCTACAAGTGCCAGGTATTGTGAAAATGGATTGATGTGGGGTCATTTATTCTTGCTTAGAGAGTGTGACTGAAGCTGCAGGGTTTTTAGCTGCTTATAAAAGTGGATCCCATATTTGGAAAGCTTAACTCTTACCAATGTAAGTGTCACAGGGTTCTTCGTAAAGTACAAATGCAGTTTAAATTGATTTTCTAACCACTTTTATTACTGCCATCCTTGAGTGCAGCAGCAAGGGCTGGGCACTTGTTTTTACAAGGCAGAAAGCATTTAGATCTTCTGCAAATCAGAGTTTCACTAAAGTCGTGATTGCAAATACAATTATATCTAAATGAGACTAAATAAGATTAAACATGGAAGAAATTATGTCATTTACACCAAATTTGAAAAGTCTCAAAGAGTTAAATGTTTCAAGGTTTGACTAATGGAAGAGACCACTATCAAATTCTACATGTAGTTTTTACATCATATTTATGCAGCAAGGTCAAACAAGTAGGGGGAAAAATCTCATCTTCAATTTTCTCTACCCTTAGGTAATAATACATGGAGAACTCATTTACCCTGATTGATCTTTCTGGGCATAAGAGACCTCTCTGGCTTAAATCCCATCTGAAAACTATCTTTCCTCGCCTTTTCTTATAGAATACTAACAGTTTTTTTTTTCTCTACTTCAAAGAACAAGCAAGCAATATGAACTGCTAATGTTTTCCTTACTGTTTTGCTTCCCTTCAAAATCTACTTATTAATGGCCTTTTAGTAAGCAATTATGTGTTAAAACTGGTTTGTTTTGTAACTAGAAGCATTTATTATTTTTAAATCTACATGGCTTACCACTTACACACTGCATTTGTACACCAAAAAAAAAAAAATGATTTGGTTAAATTGGGTTAATCACTATGATTTTTACATATAATTAGACATGCCACTGTTAAAATTGCGTGAAAAGCTTGACAAACAAAATGAAAACAGAGCACAGTTAAAGCTGGAATAAAATGTGAGATATCCAGAATCCCTTGGCTTAGGTTTGTAAAATGCTTAAAATGAGGAGTTTAAATAATTAATTTAGGACGAAAACAAACCGATCTTTTTGGTGCAGCAGGAGACCAAGTTCTCAAGCCTTAACATCTTCCTGGCCCATCTGCTGGCATATTATGTACCTCAGGAAAATTGCTTAACCTTCCATTCCAGGAAAATGAAGTAAAAATTGTTCCCACCTGTCTACCTAAGCCTCAAGTGATTTAAAACTGAAAGTGAAAATTTGCTAAAGAGAGTATAAAGACTAGATGGAAAAACACTAAAAAATAAATTTGGTGGCTGTTGACATTAAAATGCAATAGTGACCTCAAACAAGTCCTGTCCAGATATTAACGGTGCTGATTGCTATTGACCTAACAATGACCAAGTGCTATCTTTGTTTTGGAAAATGATGCAGTGACATAGTTCTGATATGATTTTATCTTAATATGATGTTAATACTTAAAACGTCTTTGGAGCATAGGTTCAGATTTCTGTTTCACAAATAGGAAAATGGGGTGTACGTGAATTAAGAGATTTGTTCAAGTCAACACTGATAACAGAGTCAAGATAAATCATCATCTTCTAGACTTTGTCTGCTCTCTATCCTAAGCTTTGCAATATACATCAATGATTTGCTCCATCATGCAAAAAAAGTTAGTTGTCCAAACTAAGTGATTTGGTAACTCTTTTCAGCAGTTCTCTGACTTGGGAGTTACACACGGACTAGGCTATATATAAAGACTATGGCTCCATCCTTGTGGACTCCTCTAACACGCAAGAGGTCTGCATCTTGTCCTTACTCTTGAGTACACCGCTAACCCTTCTGGACTTTGCTTTCATTGTTTGCATAAAGAGGGGATTGAACTAGACAGGAATTTCCAAAACTATTTTTCAAGATATACTAATAAACATTCTTCAGGAAAAAAGGCGGGAGAGGGCAAATTTTTCTGAGACAAATTCATAAAATTTCACATGCCCTATTCCCCTCTTGGAGTTTCACAACGTATTTCAACATGTTAAAGAAATCTTGTAGAAAATAACTCATTTAACTCTACTTAGAAGTTTCTAAACTTACTGCATCTCAAAAAAGCATTTTTCCAGGAATATCTATTAACATCACACAGAACACTCTTTCTCAGAAGCAGTGTAAGGAAATGCTGCACCAGATGATACAAACAAGGTCCAACAAGTAGAATTTTTTCTACTTTTGAAAGACTTCCAAAGTAGAAGATTGTATAACAACAACTGGGAATATATGATGAGTTTCATATGCTTCAGTATCAAGAATCATTTCTACATTCCTGACTTGACTTGCCATAGGTTTCGAGATACGCAGTTTGCTCTTTTCAGTCCTAGATTAATAGGACTTGTGACAAATACAGTTTAAAATCACTGGAAGTGACAGAATATTATGCCTAAATATTGGAGTTTAGTGTTGAGGTAGGAAATTATCTGGACATTGGAACTATGTGGTAAGGTTATACCTAAATATTCGCCTGACTAATTTCCTTCCCCTTTGCTCTCTCACAAATGTGCTAGGGCTTTTTTATTTCCTTCCCCAATCTGCCTACCCACACCGAAACAGAAATTAAAGCCTCAAAACTATTCTAGTCCTAAATGTGAGCCACAAATATTGGTATCCATGATTGCAGAGTGACATTTTCTGCTCCCAAGAAAGAGAGAGGACTGGGCTGGGGAAAGGATGGTGGAGAGGACGAGAGTCGAAAGAACAGGGATTCGTTGAAGTGGAAAGAAGGAGGACCTTTGTCTCAGAGCCAGGACAGAGGGAAGAGGACTCTGTACCTAGCTGACCTTGAATGTGGACTACCCAATGTCACATTCAGAAGTCCTGGATGCTGGAAATTTCCCTTAAACAGAGGATGAACCACTGTACGTCTTGTATGAGATGTAGACATGAATTGATACTTAATCTCCAAATGAGGTGAGACTCCTCAGAAACCCTGGGGCCTCCCCATGAGCCAGAACAACGGTAGACACTTAGCCCACGTCCCATATCTGCTCTTCTATGTGATGTGGGCACATGTCCTTCCTGAGCTGCTTTTCTCATTTGACTGAAGATCACCCAGACCTTTCTAATTCTAAATATCTAAGAATCTAAAGGCCCTTGCAATGCGATTGTTTGTAGTCTAGAAGTGTATCATCTAGTCTAAGTATTAAGGGAAATCTAAATGCATGCTGATTTAAACATATTGAGAAATATTTTTTATTTTATACTCTACCATTGTGTGTATTAAACATCTGTTTCTGTCCATATGGAAAGCAACTGAGAAAGTCTTTTTTTTTTAATTTTTATTTTATTTTTTTAATTTACTTTTATTGCAGTAACATTGGTTTATAACATTGTATAAATTGCAGGTGTACATCTTTATAATTCTATTTCTGCATAGATTAGATCATGTTCACCACCCAAATACTAATTACAATCCATCACTGCACACATGTGCCTAATCATCCCTGAGAAAGTCTTTTAATATTATAGTCAGAGGAAGTAAAAATCCTGAGAATGCTAGGACGGGGCATATCACATTGACAGATGTCATCCTCAGCCTGGAACAGGCAGAAGGGATTACTTGGATGTTCTTGGAGTGCGGTTCTCCAGTGCTGGGCTTGCCTTTCCACTGTCTATTTTACAACTTTGTAGGGGCAGAGGTTAACTTGTAGATTTTTGTCAGATAGAGATGAGAAAAATGTCTTTCCAATGAAAAACTACCCTAAATGTTACACTTTATTGCCCTGTTGGACATTAACCAGTTTCATATCTAATCGAGCAATCTTATCTTAATATTGCTTCTCAGATATTCTTTAAATTAGTTTTGATATCTTACTGACTCCCTTATTAATTACAGAGTTAAATAAAACCTTGATATGCGCTCATATTATATTTGCATAATTTCCCTGGTATAAACTACAATTTATCAGAATTGCTTGTCCACTTTCCTTTCCCTCATCATTTTTATACAAAAGAAAGTAGATTAAAATGAAGACCACGTGAGGAAATAATCACAATGGAGAAGGAGAAAGGCAGCACTCTGGGCTGAGGACTGGAGAAAAGCATCACTTCTTCTCCAACAGCAGGATGTTCTCCATCACCCTCAGACCTGTCCTTGGGACGACCATGGCCAGCATCATGGGTGGGAGGCCACTACAGTTGCGCAGGGAATCATGCTAAAAGGGCCTGAACTACAGGCTTCCTGCTCTGATGCTGCCATCTTGAAATTCCTAATATATTATCTTTGATTTTGGATTTTGTAAGTGAAGTAAGATGAGACAATGGAGCCTGTGCCAGGGCTTGGAGTCCTGTAGTCCCACCACCTCCCCACATCTCCAGAAAATGTTCTCAGTCACCTGCTTCCCTGCCCCCACCCAGCAGCCACTGTCACCTCCACCCCTGGGTGGGGCATGGGCGTGGGCACAGGGTGAGTCAGGGTTGGAAACACAACACACCCCATGTGCTAAGCATGGGGCAGGGTCCCATATCCCTGTGCAGGTCTGCACTCACTCTGAGACTCTCCTTGTACCTGAGGAAGTACAGCGTCAATAATAAATAAAGAACACAATACTGACTGAGAGAAAGAGACTGCCAAAAAGCTTTTTTTCTGCTTTTTAAACTAGAGTCTCTGCATTGTCATCTGAACTGGGCCCCAAAAATTATGAGCTGCCCTGTGGGGTTGAGGAGCGGGGGTTTTCAAAGACACTGGTTGGTGTCCAGTTCCCAAATACTTGGAGTGACCATTGCAAATATACTGAGCCCATGAAGGTGTGGAAGACAGGGTTTTCCATTTATCATTGATCCTGCAATCTTTGTTTAGCTTCAAATCTTTGTTTTATTTTTAGCATAATGATATGTGCTTAGAGAACAAAATAATACTGCATGAGATTATTTAAGGATCCCATAATAATTACAGGGAATATACAGAATATTTATCACTCTCTCTTAGTTAATACAGAAACCCATTAGGTTATTCTTTTTGCCCAGAACTTATACAGTGGAAATGAAATAAACAAAAAAACCTCATGCTCTCCTTTAAAACTCAAAATCATAAAAGCCAGGTTAGAAATACCTTAAATTTGTTTTTCTGAAGTTTTCATGGATTTCATATTATGAAATTGTTCTTAGACAAGGAAACATTCATCTTCAGGTCATTTCAACAAGCATATATAGAGAGTGCCTAGCATACACTAGTTATTTTGTAGGCATAAAAATAGTACAATAAATAAGTCATAAACCCTATACTCAAGAAGTTTAAGGGGAATGAGGAAACCACAGTATATATATATATAAGTGCTGGTATCAGGAACTGTACCTATTGATGCACTACTGAAAAATATACCACTGTGAAACCATAAGCATAAGCACAACACACACAGAAGTAAATGTGGAATATATGAAATTCATACTGTATATCCTCACAACAAGCTCAATTTTGATGTATCACATCATTAGGTTAATACTACATGTTACTTATATACAGCCAAAAGCACATTTAATGTAATAGAAACCTAGTTTTCACATATTCCTACCAAGTTCTTCTCCTATTCGATTTGCATTACTGACTAAAACATCTAAAACTGCCAAGTAAGGAAAAAATCCAATGAAATTTCTCAGCTGCCTAACATGGCTGACTGGAGACTTAATAGTGGAGAACATCATCCTTCCTGAGCCCGTCTTGGGGAGCTTTTTACTGAAAGGAAAACTGAAGTTTATCAGGGGTCATCTGGCAGGAGAGATTTTTATTAGAGTTTTGAGAAACCTCTGAAATATTCTGCCTTCACCTTTCTCACCTTGTAGAACAAGGGACTGCAGACCTCATAGCTAATATTCAAACTGAAATTGGACCACATAGATATGAGGAATCAACTTGACATCAAAGGTTATCCATCTGCCTACACTTGCTTTTCCTGCTCCAATCTCAATTCCATAGGCACTTTTTTTCTTAGTTCACTTTTTAGAACAAGAAAAAAAAAATGCTTCCACACATACCCCTACATTTTCCCCCATTAGATGCATTTGCAAATCCAGCTGTGATTCCTTTGTTTCTCAGATGTAGACAAAGAAGGCATAAGCAAGACTACAGAAATAAAAGATTTTATTTGCCCTTGAAATATCATAGTGTGAACTACCACATCTTTATTTTAAACTAAAGCTCTCTTCTAATCTTTGCATCCATAATATTTTTCTGATATCTTTGCGAGTCTTTTTCAAAGAACATTCCTAGAAGAAGCAGAGAAATGCCAAACTGAAGTAGCAGATATAAAATAGCAGATAAGTATAGAAGGCTCACACATCTCCATGTTAGAAAGGTCTCCTTTTATTATAATTAGTGAAAGCAGAATAAAAAATATAGTCATCATGAGGCAGTAATTCCACTGGCAGCTGTGACAGCACAGTCTTCGACAGTATAACCTAAGACTAAGCTGCAAGGTCAACCTTATCAAACACCAAGGAGGGATTTTTTTAACATACTCTGCTGCTTAAAAGCTATGGGATTTGGAGCAGGTCACTTCACCTTGCAAATCCTCGGTTTCTTGCCCTTAAGATGGAGAAGATATCAGTGCCGACTGGGCCAGCTCCCCAGAGCTGTGAGAGGCAGAAATAAAACTAGTTGTGTGGAAATGCTTTAAACTGCAAAGCACCACCAAAATGCGAGAACATTTTATTATATGGGCACATATAATAAAAAAGAGGTTGAAAAAGAGAGAAAGTGAAGGCTCTTTCTGATTTGGACAAGCAGCTTCTGTGCTGCCCGTGGGGATTTATAACAGACTGCCCATGTTTCCTAAATATTCACGGACTTATTTAAATAGTGAGATTCAGAACCTACTGAAACATGATGAGTGATCAAAAGTCCAAAAAAATTCTCCAGCCTTACTTAATACTCACTTGTGTCAGACTCACATCCGCGCTTTTGATACAAACGTTCAGAGCAAGGTAAATCCCTGTGATCATTGAGTAGCATTGCCAAAGTCATTCAGTCACTGCCTCTCTCTCTCCCTCCGGGGAGATCCTATTGTGTAGCTATACTAGAGTTTTCAAAACATGTCTTATTGTCCTTTAGCACCACACGGGCTACCTCCATGCTCTTTCCAGATAGTCCCCTGGGAGGGGGCAGGTAACAATAAAAATACCTAGCCTCAGGATGTCAGCTTAGCCTCTGCTCTACACCATCACCCTCTCCTGCACTCTGTAGAATGTTCTACCGAAATGACTCTTACTGCCATGGCTGTTGTTTTGGGCAGCTACCACTTTTTAAGTGCTTTCCCATGTTTTGTGAATGGCGCTGAACACTTTCTCTCAGTAGTTGATGTCCATTTTTAAAGTAGGCATTACAGCCCCTATTTTACAAAATAAAGAAACTGAAGTTCAAAGAGGTTAAACAGCTCGTTCAGGTTCACAGAAGTGGCTTAGCCAGGATTTGAGCCCAAGTCTGTTTGAATCCTATGTCACATGTCTTTTCAATGTTTTGCTAAATCTACAGATCCTTTTCACATGGTACACATGATATTTTCTGTTATAGGCTCCATTTTCTGGATTTAACTTACTCCTTCTTTCTAGCTCCTGGTTATGAGGAGAAGATTCCAGCTATTCCTCGAGATCTTACAAACACCCACAAGCTAAACCATGAAGCTATTTAGGTTTTTACTGAAGTCAGGTCAATCAGTCCAACCAATGCGGCCACGATTTTCGTCTCCACAAGAAAATCATTTATGTGATAGTTGGAGTTGGAAAGAATAGAGGTCCTTACCATGAATGAGTTGTTAAGACGTTGCCCTGCCCTGTTACATTACCAGTTGACTCTTAGGAAAGTAAGAGATCAATTTGGCACCTGAGTGCTTGTTATAGAGTTAAGCCCTCCCTGCTCATCAAAAATAAAATGCATTTTGAATTTTTGAACCATTCCGTTGACAGTGAAAACAAACCACTCAAAAATAAGAATTATAACAGTGCATAAATGCTACCTATTAGACTGGGAAGGCTGGGGCAGAAAATCCTGCATTTTAACACATAGCGCATCACACTGCCTTTTCTTCCGCCAGCGGCTACAACAAAGATTGGAAAACGACAAATCCCCACCTTCGTGACTCCAGCGGGGGAACAAAACTTATCAATAGTGGGCCTATATTGTACACAGTAAGAATCCTACTCTGTACCTAGTAAATACACGAATAGAAAGGCTCTTGTAGGCCAAAAGCATTCTGCTAGCACAGGCAAGGTGATGTTAAGTATATATCCCCAAGCCATTAAAAAAAATAGCCAACTTAATCTCTGTGGCCTCAATTAAATTTTTGTAGAGGAATCCAAAAACAAGTAACAGAAGTATAAGCTGGCTTACTCCAATAGGAAGTGTCGATGAAGCTAAGCTAAGCAAAATTGCAAAGTATTCACCATGGTGGAAAGATTGTTTTTATTTTAGAAACCTGGCAGTCTCGGTTGGCATCATATGACAGCAATTGCCTCACCTTTTTGGCTGTGTTTTCTTTTTCCTATGGTTCTGTCTACTGTAGCCTGAAATTGTCACTTTACTTGGCTAACTGCTAAATCACAAGCAATAAAGGAGCTGGTTGTTGTTTTAATCGTACTAACAAGAGGAGAAGTATGAGGGGGAAAATTCATGTTTCACTCTATTTGCCTTACACTTGTGGATCTGGTGTTTTGATTTATAGTGTGACTTATGCTGCTTCAAGACTCAGAACTAAATTATAAAGTCGGTTTTCAGCTTCAACAAATCCTCTCTGGGTCCTGCTGTGTTTCCCTTAATGGCGAGGACTGGTGGATTCCATCTGTGAGGAAGCATGCTTTGCATGTGAACAACCACAGGGCAGAAGACGCTGCAGAAAAGAGCTGCAACTCAACAATTCCCTTCCCTTTTGTGTGTGTGGTTGTTTTTTGTTTCTTTTAAACACTGAGGATGGAAATCAGTGAGTGATTTAGAAGAAATCAATTTTTTTATTGTGGAATTGGAAGAATAATTATTGGATGTTCTATATGCATGTACTTGAAAGCAAAATGCCACTGCTTAATACAAACATAACAGCAGGCTTCAAGATCTGAACTCATCTTGCTTAGACACAGCACCTTAAGAAAAGTGGATTTCCTGAGTTGCTGACTTATACAAAACCCTTTACTCTCTTGTTCTAGGTTTGTTTAGCCTGACGTGAACACGAGTGCATCCTAGCTAGAGGAGAGTCTGCTGAGAATACACAAGTATTTCAATTTTACCTCAAATTAAAATGGGGGAGGAAATCAAATTTCCATTGAAAAAACCTGAGAGTTATTGTTCTCTGTATTGGCCCAAAGGTAGAACAATATTCTCTTTATAGTCTGTTTCTCTAAACTGGATTTAATCTTCCTTCCACTGGGCAGAGTAACGAAAACAGCAATAACTTACTGCCACCTACAGATGGGAGATAAGTCTTTGAAAAGGTCTGCTGGGAGCAGGAAAGATGAGCCTGGAGTTCCCACTAAAGACCCACAGGTCACAGAACATAGATCTCACAGGTATTAGATTCAAGAAATGAATACTTCCCTATAATCAGTGATCAGATTGTGCTTGTAGTTTATGAGATTTAAATGAAATTAGAGCTACTAAAAAGACAGATTCTCCAGTAGTATATTCAAGCCATTTTCTTCTCATAAAAGTTTCTTCCTAATGTCAGTGAGTTGTCAGTTACTGCAGCCAAAGTCTTAAGGAGAAAGAAAACTCATGGTCTGTGACAAGCCTCGTGCCAGCCGACACTTGCAGTAAGCTGCTGCCTCGCCCAAAGCCAGAAATGCCGCCTCTCGGCCCTGTAAATAGGCTGCACTGGGAGCATAAAGGAATGCCATTTTTGTGTTATTCTTGAAGACACATACCAGTGACTTTACTTCAGTCATAGTTGAGGCGTCTCAGCCCTCCTTTCCCACGTTTCTCAGTGTGCAATTAATTGAACGTTTGTCTTCTCCTTGTGCATACTATTCCTCCACTTATTCTTCAGTCCATTTCATCATCTACTTCCTTTTGCAAAATAAAAGAGTTCATATGGCTTTGCTATAGGGCTTGGTGTTCTTGCTTTTTCAAACAAGTATTTATTACATTTTTCCAAGTCTAAATGTTGATTTGGGGAAAAAATTAAGAGAATATACAGGGAGATATTTTTGAAGAAACACTGGAGATCATCTAAGATGTAAAAGTAATGGCTAAGAAGAACAGAATCACACATCCAGCTGGATGATTTTGGACCAAATTATTTAATTCCCTAGTTACGTTTTTCCCTCCTGTAAAATGGGAATGATAACATGCCTCATAGGGCTGCTACCTGGATTCAATGAGTTATATTTAAACTGTTCAGCACAGTGTTGGACACATGGATTTATTGATTTATTGATAAATCTAAGCTATCTATAGATCTAAGCTATAATTTTTATTATTAGCTAATCCAAACTGACAAAACTGATGCTGAGATGAAATTCCTTGCTTTGTCCCATTCTCACAATATTAATGTACATAATCTTGATAAAGGACATCTTAGTAACAAAATTTTTTAATTAAATATTTTAAAATTTAATTGTTTCTCTCTTAAGTCATTGTAACACCATTTGTATGCACCTACAATTTGAATTAGGGCATATTATGTACTAAACACCATAGCAAGAGGTTTATTGTCATTGTTTCTACCTCTTACACCAATCCTACAAGTAAAACGTGGAGTTTAAGAGATGAAGAAAGCTTGGAAAACTTGCCCTTGGCCAGTAAGTTCCAGCCTTGGAATCTGAGCCCAGATTTACATGACTCCGAAATAGAGGATTCTTCTACTAGAACACATTGCTTCTCACTAGTTCATGGTAGAGATGAGGGTACAGCCCAGTTTCGGGCTCCCAAGCAATTAGCTGAATCAGAAACACCCTTTTCCTCACATCGTGCTGCTTATAATATCTCTGTTTAAGCTTTCCATGACTATGTGAGGTCCTTCTTTGTTAAACATTGAAGTTCCTCTGAACTATTCCTAGGTCCTCTTCTCATTATGCCCTACTTTCTCTCCAAAGATGATTCCATGCATTCCAATAACTTTAAAAGCCATCTATCTGTTGTAACGCCCATTTTGATCACCCTTATTGTATAAGTCAGCCACCAACTTGAGTTGTGTGTCTCTAAGGCAGACATGCAATCTTCCCTCTTCAGTAGATAGCAGCACCATCTTCCCAGCTAACCAAGCCAGAAGTCTGAGTAATCCTCCAACCCCTCTCCTTCTCTCACCACTGCTGCAATCCAGCAGTAAGTCCATTTCATTTAACATTCATAATATATCAAAAGTTCACACACTCTTCTCCACCTCCACTGCCATGAACCAAGTCAAGATCACCATCTTCTCTTACCTCAACTACTGCAACAGCTCCATCTGGTCTCCCTGACTCCTAACATGTACCCTACCATGAATTCTCCATCAACTACAGTTCAGATAATGATCTCTCTCCCTTTTAATACTCTTCAATTGCTTCCAAATATACTCAGAATCAACTACAAACCTCTCATTCTGTCCTGCAAGGCCCGCATAGTCTACCAATGGCCAAATCTCCAGTAGCACTTTGTGTCAACTCCCTTTGCTCACTGTCGCTGACAGTTCCTAAATAAGGCAAGTTCATGGCAACCTCAGAACCTTTCCACTCACTGTTCCTGCTCCTGCAGTAGGCTTCCCACATCTCTTCCCATAGGAGGATCCTTTTCTTTACTAAATTTCACTTCAAAACTCCCCTTGCGAATAAAGCTCTTAAAGAATCCCATCTAATATCTACCCCCATGCCACTACAGCCATCATTCTCCCCCTGCACTAGACTTCCCACCTCTATAGTACCCTTCACAATCTGTATCTGTATTATTACTTCCCTTTTTACCTGTAGAGTATATGCCTCTTCTAGAAGACTACTAGCTCCATGGGGATGGAACCATACCTGTTTTATTCATAATTTATTCCTAGCACTTAATACAGGCCTAGAATGTTTTCAGTGAATATTTGTCAGCACTCAATATTTTGTTGAATATTTGTTGACTAAATAAATGAGTGAATTATATTAGTTGGTGATGACGATAGATTTGATTCCCCGCATTAGCACATTAGCTTGGCTATTAGCCATGGTTGTAGACCACATCACTAGATCTACACACATTTTGAAAGGTTTTGTCCTTGACGTAAAGAGAAACAAGCAAGAGGATAAGTGTGTGTCAATTTGAAGTCTCTGCTAGGTGAAAATCAACCTGAAGTTCCTGTGTCTCAGTGGGTTGTCCTGACTTCTGTGTAAAGGTTAGCATTATCATACATAAAGAATTGTTTCTCCATATGTCACAGTTAGATTTTATGGTAAATGTAAGTTGTGGATATGGTGGCCTTCAACTGATTTTGTTTGTTTCTTTATTAAAAACAGGACTTTTTGATAGTTTGTGCCAGAAAGAACAATACTCTAGAGATGCTAGTTGTTTTTCTTTCAGATGGTCACCACTATGGAGATACCCTATATTTTCACATGCATCAAAAATCCTGTAATGACATGTGGAATGAAGATTGGTTAGATGATGCTTTGAAGAAAGCACTTAAGAATATTTTAAGTGAGAACATAATATATACAGTATGCACACAAGATTTTATTTACATTTTAGACATTTTGGCATAAAAATTTGTCCTGCCTATAGTTTCTAATAAGTAATTTTAATTCACTGAACTTTGAGAAATAGCTTTGCACATAGCATGCACTCTTCATCCCATCAGCATTTATTGAACTACTATTATTTAGTAGTAGAAAAATAGCATTGATCCTCATTATTCTTGGATTCCATGTTTGCAAATTCATCTACTCAATAAAATTTATTTGAAACCCCAACATCAGTACTCATGGTCCTTTTGCAATCAGTCACCAGCAGGTGCAGAGTGGTGAAAACTTTGAGTCACCTGATATGCACACCACCTGAAGACCAAACAAGGTGACATTCTGCCTTCTTGTTTCGGCTCTCATCATATAAACAGGCGTCTTTTTTGTGGTCTATTTACAGCCACATTTTTCACATTTTTTTCTTTTTGTTGGTGATTTCACTATTTAAAACGCCTGCAAGCATAGTGCTAACGTGCTGTCTGGCTCCTAAGTGCAAGAAGGTCACGTGTTAAATAAGTGTTATTCAGGCATGAGTTGTGGTGCTATTGCCAGGAGTTCGATGTTAATGGATCAACAATATGGTACATCCAGGAAAAGGGAGGGGAAATTCACCTATCTGCAAGTGAGCCACTCCAGAGAGTGCTAAAGTAACATCTATAGTGCGTGATGAAGCTATGGAAAAGTGATACATTTGTGGATTCATGAGATGACGACCAACAAAAAAAGTGTAGTGAAGAGCATTGTTGGGGCCAGCCGGGTGACGCAGCCGTTTAGGTCACGCTTTGGCAGCCCAGGGTTCGCGGGTTCGGATCCCGGGCGCCCGCTGACGCACTGCTTGTCAGCCACGCTGTGGCGGCGTCCCATATAAAGTGGAGGAAGATGGGCACGGATGTTAGCCCAGGGCCAGTCTTTCTCAGCAAAAAGAGGAGGATTGGCAACAGATGTTAGCTCAGGGCTGGTCTTCCTCACAAAAAAAAAAAAAAAAAAAAAAAAAAAAGGAGCCTTGTTACAAGGCTAAAAGCCAAAGAAAATTAGTCACATTATCCAGGGTCAGGAAAATGTTGAACCCTTCTCTTCTGGTGCCGGCCAGATTGCGCTTTTCAAAAGGTGATACACATGGAAAATGTTAAACTTGCAGGCAAGACAGGTTTTGCAGATCAGGAGTCTGTGGACCAATTTTTAAAATACCACTAAGTGTTATACAGAGAAAGGTTTATGTGAAAGGGCAGCTTTTCAACACTGATGAGACAGGCTTTGAAGAACATAGACACATGAATCTATATAATGCAAATGGTGTTTTGGTTGATGAAAATGTGACCAGAGGCTCACGGGAACCTAATCTTGTATTTTCCCAGGAGCAGTGGTTCAGTATTTGCTAATTTAGAGTTCGCAGCAACGTTATAGAACATAAGTACCAGAAATAATGAGAATCAACTGTATGTCTCTTGCCCCCAAGAGGTCACAGTCTAGTGACGAGTCATATCAGCCGACAATTATATAAACGGCATCTATTATGCACATGATATATACTTGTTGGATGGATGAATGAGTGAATAAAAAGGCAATAAAAGAAATATGCATAAGATATGACTAATAGGAGTTACCTAACCCAGCCTGAGAACTGAATGGAAAATATCTTCCTAAAGGAAGGGCCACTGAATGAAATATTTACAGAGAAAAAAAAGTTACCCAAAAAAAGAGCTGCACATGCAAATGTATGGAAGGAAAATAATCTAGAAAGTTTGAAGAATTCCAAAGAAATCAGTATGGCTAGAATATACGATACTTGTAGGCGAATGATAAGAGTTGAGATGGGCAAGGAGCCAGGGGCCAGACAGTTTAAGTCGTATGCTAAAGGTAATGGGTAATCATGAAATAGGTAAAATAGGTATTGTTTTATTCTCATCTTTTCTCCTGACAGAACTGTGTCTACTTCTGTCTGCTTTTAAAAGTGTCCACTGATGAGTCCTTAATTTTCCATGTCAATTAGATTTGTATGGAATCTTCACTAGGAATATAATTTTAAATACTCACTTTATTTCAGCATATTTTAAAAATCCCAGTTATTGTAGGTATCACATTGTTCTCATTAGGTAATTCTGAAAATATAGAACTAATGAGAGTGCAGGGATAATAGATACACAATACAAAGTGGAAGGAAAAAAAATACATATACATATATATATATGTATAAATATGTGTATAAATGTATATATATTAGGAATTACGGAACACTAGTTAAATGCCCAGATGCAAAAAAATTGCCTTTTTAAGCCAGTAAAGAACCTAAACCTAGTTCCTTGAACATTATGCACTGTTGTCTCTATTGGAAACTAAGTTAATAGAACGGTCTTGATTGAAAGCTTGAATCAAATTAGTCTTTTAAAAGTGGTTTAGGAGACAGGGAGAGGGAGAGAGAGGAAAGGTGGGGGAAGGGGCGAGAGGGAGGCAGAGAGCGAGCCATGAGTACCTCGTTGGGAGCTACTTGTCTGCACTGTCACTAGCTTGCTACTGGAAGCAGGTGCCAGTGTGGCCCACATTGTAAAGAGCTACGTGGCAGAGGAAAGGGCACTTGTCTCACATTTCTGAGACACAAAGAAATGGGGAAGCCTGTTCTCCTCGGGTGCACGAAAGGCAAAGATACCTGCACGGGCTCTGAGGAGGCAACTGAGGTTGAGAATTCCACTTTGGGGAGAAGAGGGAGGAAAAAGGCATATCCATCTCCACACAAGGGCAGCTACGACAAAGAAGTGACAGAGCACAAGTGTTCCAAGCAGCCAAGGATGATTAATAATGAAAGGAGAAGACTGGAATCTCTAAAACAGTATAAAAGCAAACGTTTTACATTTTCTTTTAGTCTGTGGGCCGTGCACATGTATTTAACATTGTTTTAATCAAATGCTTGATGTATTTTTTGCATCATTTAGTTCAATGCATTTTTACTCATGAGTCATTAGTGCTGCATTTAATACTCCATCTTAATAAAACCTCAGGAGGAGGCAACGTGAGCAAAGAAAGCACTTTCGAACGAACATTCTACGTAAGACTCATTACTGAAAACCTTGCTACCTTGGTGTATATAACCAGTAGCATATGTCACGCCCTTTAGTATGAAAGAGCTCTGTGTTCTCTACGATGATTCAATAGAAAAGAACCATTTAATTAATCTCACAAAATAGAAGAGTTTAACACAAAACATACTCAAGGATAGTTTCTGTCAGAGGGCATTTTTCCTGATTAACTGCTTATTATGCTATTATGACAATATTCCTGCTTGCCATATTAACTTTTAACATCTTTACCTCTGACTTTGCCGGTGTCCAAGAAAGAGTTGGTTACAATTGTAAGAAAAGGCAAAAGATTAAAGCTTTGACTCACATCAAGCATATCTCAAAAAGCATGAAGGCAGATTCCCAGACCCATCACACGTGTACACGTACACCCAGAATAGCAGTAAATTACGGATCCTTTTCTTTACCTGGAAAAATCATTTGTTCTATAAAGAGTATCTCTTCTCCTTCAACCAATTTAATAGAAATACAGCAAAATGTAAGCTAATAGCAATGATTATTTTTAAAGAGTAATATAAAATAATTCTCTATTTTTTCATAAAAATAGCTAACCCTTACTGACCATTTTTTACTGCTTTTCATACATTAGTTTGTTTAATTTTCCCAACAACTCTTTGAGACAAGAACTGTTTATTATCTTCATTTCTTTAGATGAGAAAACTGAAATATAAAAAGCTTAAGTATTTTTGCCAAGATTACACAAGCTAGAAAATTTGGGAGTTGAGATTTAAACCCGTTTAGTTCTATCGGCAAGTTCTCAGCTGCTAAAATACATTAATTTTATTATATCTTGTTCAGACTCAATATATTTTCCTTAAAAATTGTGTTGCAGAGCACATCATCCCCACCTTACACAATAGGGATTTCCAAAATCATAAATTTATGTTTTATGATTTTAATAAAATATTACCTTTAGGGCATACTTGGTATTCCATCACAGCATTTTTATCCAGAATTCTTGGAGATCTTTTGCTTTACAGTTTCTAAAAAGATATTTTATTGTGGAAAGCAGAAGACTTCCTTCTAAATCTCTCATGCAGCTAGAAAGAGTGGTAACACATAAAACTAGACTATGTTCAGGATTTTACTCAAAATTCCTTTTTCAATTTAATATATTTTACTATGTTACTGAGCTGGTGTTCACTTGTACAAACCAGGTCACCTTACTTGGTGTGTCCATTCAAAAACAAACAGGCAAACACACAAAATGTAGTCCAATACCTTCTCGATAAAGTAAAGAGGACTTAAAGAAAAGTAAATGAGATTACCGGGAAGAGTGATTAGCATGATTTCATACTAAAGAATCTAAGAATCATTAGAAAGACTACACATATGAAATGTTTTTATTACTTAACAGAAACAAAACTCACTAAAGAACTATTCTTCAATAATATTAATTTTTTAGTTATTTAGTATAACAATCCATTCCGATAATTTGAATATGTAGTTCAGATTTATGATGCTATGTTGAAACATAAAATCAAGCATAAAACCAAATCAATACAATGGAAAGTGCCCAGTTGTTTGCAGAGTATCTGAGGAATGGCTTTCCAATAGAAGCACTGGTCTGGGCCTCCGATGATCTGTGTCCAGGCCCAACTCTGCCGCTTAAGACCTTGGACAGGTCCGTCAGGGCCCTGAACACGAGTTTTCATTTATAGAATTGGTGAGTGAGGTAAGTGTTTTATGGTCCCTTCCAACTGTGAAATTGTACATTTCTTGGATTTATCTGCAGTTAGAGTTTGAATTATAAAGAGAACACTGAATGACAGGCAGGGCAGCAGACTCAAAGTCAAGGCTTCAGGTTGTATCTCTGGGTTCAGTTCTAAAGGGCAGTTGCTGCAAATACTGACAAAGCCGTTAGAGAAGGACCTGATTGATTCGGTATTCTCAGTTACAGAGGTGGCGTTCACTTGTCCAAACCAGTTCACCTTGCTTGATTTGTCAGTTCAAAAAATTAAGATGAATACTTTGACGGAATTGAACTAATATTCAATTCAGTGGAAAGAGTCCACCAGTCTGGTAGCAGACACATCCTGAGATCCAAGGATTTTTTACTGTGGATGTCCAATTACATCCAAATTTCTTCATACAATTTAACTATCTTTGGTTTATTGACTATAAATTTCTACTTAACCCAGCAATTATATTTATTTGTAATGTACAATAATTAAGTATATTTGCATGTGTTTTTGTGTATAGGTAGTAAGGAGGTGGGGGATGTTTTAAGGTCAGATGGATTACTCTGAATCTTTTACCATTATTCTCCTTAAACTTCTGATCTTTACCTAAAACTGCTCTATCTACATAGCCAGATCATACTAATTGTCATTAAATAATTGGGTTAAAACAGTGATTTGCTTCCATGTCACTAAAAATGTGAGTCATTAACCACATATTTTTTACTAAGATGATCATACTTTTGACTCGTAAATGTAGCTCTTTTAACTTTTTTATAAATTAACTAGCAGACTAAAGCACGTCCTCCACTAACATATTTTGTAAAATGTACTAACAGTCTCTATGTTTGAGATATATTACAGGAAGAATTCTTATTTTTCTCTCTCACCATACATGTGAGAACCCATAGAAAGCCCATTTTTGCCATATGTGGATAAGAACAAGGTGCATTGTTTTAGGACTTGCTGTAAGTTATTTCCCTTCCAGCTTCTTCTATTGCTTATTTGTTGGATTAGCCAGGATTATTTTGGCTGCAAGGGACAGACACCCAACACAAACTAGCTTAAAACAGAAAGGAAATCCTTGTGTGTCTCCTATTATAAAGTCCAAGGCTTCGGGCGGGTTAGGTCCTGGCTCTGCATCCCTCTCCGTCTTTGTTCTGCTTTTCTCTCTGGCTCATTCTGCAGCTTTTCGCCCAGGCAGCCAGAAAAGAAAGCTGTTGGCATTGCAGCTAGATGGTCTTCCCAGTGTGTGGTCCAGGACCAAGAAGAAGCCTCTCTTCCTGCATCTACTTCTCAAACGTTAGGGAAACTTCTTGAATTATTATCATGGCCAGGTTGAGCTGACTGGCTAGACTGGGCTCATATCCACACAAAGGAAGGGAATGAGGCAGGCAAAACAGTGCATGTAGTCCACCCACGGACAGAAGAGTGATTTGGTTGGGTCACCATCTGGAGAACGCAAGGTGCTGCAGAGAAATAAGAACAGCCTCCTGAGAAAAGCAGGAGGAGCGTCCTCCCAAAGTAGGAGCAGCACAAGCCTGAAGCACTTTAAATCTAGTTCTTCAAAACAAAATACCATTTTGGTCTAATTCACAGTTGTAACTAAATTTGAACTTTGAAACTGAATTATTCCAAATCACATAATTTGTTTGCAAATGTCTTCTCATCAAGAAAAAATAACCTGCTTTAACTCGTATTCACAATGTTCAGCTTCACAGATACATGTGAATTTATATCTTCATGGATATCTTCGTATTTCCGTGCAGAATCAAGCTGGACAAAACATTCTCTGATTCTGACTCATTGATGTAAACTACCTCACTTGGCATTTTTGCACATGATGAAAACCAAACCAGCCAAAACTACGATTAGAATAATTAAGCCTCAGTGGGGTGTACGGATAAGATCATTAGTGGCTACCTAAGTAAATTAATTCTGAGTTTGATTTCTTTTCCCCAGAAAATATTTTTATTTGGAGATAATTTTTGACATTCACTATCTTTAATTATGCAAAACTGTGATGTTATTTCTGAAAACAAAACGTGTAAAAATATTTCTCATAAAAACTCACCTTTTAAAACTTAAACCTAGGAAAAAAGCGACCTTGTCTTACCGTTTCTTTTGTCAAACTGAACTTTCAAACACTTACCCACCCCTGCTCATATTGACATCTTTTCCAAATGGTATTTTTTGTTTTGCCTAAAACTCTAAAGAAGTTAATGGGAGTGGAGGGGATTTTTGTGTGTCTTCATCATGCCTATGAAAATTTCACACACTTGGTGTTCCTCTTAATCTCACTACCCTACTGCCTCTTCAAGTGTAACTTTGAAGGAGTAATTTTAGAGATGTTCAGCTTGAAAGGGCTTTTGAAATATTTCATTTCTGAGCTGAGTCAAAAATAGGCATGTTTGTGAAAAAAAAAAAATTCACTCACAAAGAAGCTTGTCTGGGAAAAGTATTCTTCAAAACTGTAGACATTTCTTTCAGAAAGGCTCTGTTCCAATTCATGGAGCTTATTGTTCTGATCTCAGAGCTCAGTCCCCGCAGCTGGAATTTCTTTTCAAAATTGTTTAATGACTTTTAAGAATATGTTTCTTCCTAAGTCTTGTGAGCTTCTGGTGTCAATGTTTGCCTTTTGATTTCTGTTATTTAGTTCACTTTTGTGCTCTCAACCCTTAATAAAACAAGGACCAGAACTGTCCGGCTCTTTGTAAAAAACATGCTCATCCAACGCAGGACTCCTGGGTGCACGTGTGCACCGCAGACCTTAGACTTTCCCTTACTGAATCCACTTGCTATGCTTTTCTAACATTTTTATATATCCAACTCATTCTGCAGTGATATTTGGATAAAACAGATGTATTGATCACAAATGGTAGATTAGACTAAATAAATCATCCCTGACACATTGGAGAGAAATTAAGAGAAATAAAGTCAGTAATTTACATTACAATCATTTATAGATCACTTACATTTCCTCTTTCAATCAAGAGAATTAAACCACATTTCAACATTTCTATCAAGTTTAAGCTATCTTGGAAAACGTATTTAAGAAAATAACTTTGGTTTGCCCGTGGTCAATGGGGCTGCCTGAACAGTTGATCAGGTTGACCAATGTCATCTTGAAAAGTTAAAACCATTTGGTCCCATCTGGAATTTAGTGACAACTCTACAAGAGCCCTGTGTTCTTAGCACCTGGAAGACATTCTTGTTTTAGCACAGTGCTAACAATCCTGAAACCCTCTAAGGACCAGTTCTTTTAACTCTACTTCATGGACAGTGACAGATGCCATTCCAAGCCCTGCAATTAGATTGTGGTTGGGCCAGCATCACCACTACTAGACAAGCGTTTAAACGCATGTGGACTTACTCTGAGAGTGGGTTAGCTTGCCTAATTAATCCAGTCTCCTGTTTCACTTCTACTTCAAGGTCTCATCTTCTGCAGAGTTCAGAAACCTGAGACAACCAATTAATTTAGAAATCTAAATGCATATGATTGATTTATCGATCAGATTGCCACCTTATTATTTTATAGTGAGAAATATAATTCCAATTAGATGGTAATGATTTTATTAGCTAGTCAGTACATAGAGATACAATGGAAGCATGTTCAAATTCAGAAGGTGGTTTGCTGAATAGGGAAACTTTTAAAAAGGAAATAAAATGGTATTAAGGTTATTCCATCCAAGCTGAGAACTTGTCTTATTTCCCCTACTCCCACCTGGTTCTGAAAGCTAATGCCATTTGCAGCACCCTGTTTAAGGGCCTAAGTTATCCATGGCCTTTGAAAGAGCCAGAACATTGATAACTCTTGCTCAGTGGGATTTGGAATTAACTTGAGTCCCAGGCACATAAGACAGTGGCATTGAGTTTTCAGACTTATGAATAGTGGTCTCTCAGGTTCTAGGTTCCCAAACACCTCCCCGGTGCAGCACCCAGGAACAAACCCTGGGGATCTGCACAGTGCTTGAGCCTCAAGATTCTTTATCTTTCCAGACTACCCTCTCCACATCGTCCAGTCATCAGGTTCAGGGTTCCACCTCTATCCTGCCCCTCCTTAGTCCTTTTGATTGGTTCCTGAAGCAAGTGAGAGTTTCAAGAAGAAAAAGAATATCCTCTCAAATTGGCATAATTCAATGAAGTTGTAATTCAAGGAAGGGACTATTTACAAAGATATGACCAGGAGTAGGGGAACCATAAGGCATGTGCAGAACTCAGGGCTGGTAAGAGCAGAGATAGTACCACTCTAAGGCCTAGGGAGGCAGGGAGGACCTGGAAGGAAAGAGCTGTAAAGTGAGGGACATAGCCAGTTTAACACAACCCAGCAAAAAGGAGCCAGGGAGCAATGCTCTGACTTCAGTCTCACTTTGTTTTGATCTCCCTAGGGGATCCCACAGGGAGGAAGACCAACTGATGTATTTCACACAGATCAGCCTTTCATGGTAGAGAGAAGGGTGGAGAAATAGGGAGTGGATTAGGGGAGCAAATTATAAACTATCCAGCACAGTTCCCCATCACCCATCAAAATATATGGGTCTGTTTCCTTCTTTTTTGTTTCCCACTCTAAGGCAGAATTCTGGGAATTGTACCAAGTGTTTCCTTTCATTAGGAGAGGAGGATAGGAAATTTGGGTCTTGACAGTGTCTGATGTCACTTTGGATAATAGCACCCTAACAGCCACACTAGCCCCATTCCCACCCCTGGGAGGGCTAGAGTTTTGTGTGTCTGTTGTCCTCACTTCTTGAGGACAGGGACCATATCTGATTCACCTTCGTCATCCTACAATTATCTGGCATAAAGTGGTTGCTCAGAAGTGTTTGTTAAACCAGACTGATTGTTCTACTGAAATGCCCCCCTTTACCAACACTCCACGCTGGCTGGAGTTTCTCTCTCATGGGCAGCACCTTGAGAAGTACTCATCTGATCCCTCCCACAGTGTTCCTTTTTCAGTGTTCCTTCCAGATCCCCAGAAATTTCAGTTGTCCCCTGTCGTCATACCATCGCTTTCCTTCACCTAACATATCCTCATGACATGTTACAGTTTCCCAGTTTCCAGCTCATTTTCCATTGATTTCATTTTAGATTGCTTCCTGCTGACATGCAGGAAGACACTTGAATCTCATCAGTAACATGTCTTCAAGTACATTTCAGCGTAGGTTACTTTGGGGAAGGCTTCTGGTAGGCTGCTACCAGCATCAAAAGCTTGTAGTCGTTTTTAGCTTTAAATCAAAGAGACTGACCTTGAACCTACCGCATGGTATTAGGCTTAGAACATAAAAAGTTCTCAGTCAGATGGGTAAATGAAAGAATAAATGAATGAGTGAAGGGATCATTGACAATAATCCAAGGATTGTCTGTCACAGGTCATGCCTGGATATTGCCTGCTTAACAGTAGTCGCGGCTAGGATAAGCAGAAACGTGGAAATACAACTCACTTCGTGGTAAGACTGAGTCAGGAGAGACTCAGCTTCTGATTCTGTGGAGAAGTGCAGATAAGGGTAGAACACTGTGTATGAAGGCTATAGGGAAATATAAACAATGGCGATCCAGGGATGTAGTCAATATCAGGCTAGCCAGGATTCCTACACATCTGACAGAGAATGGCAACATGGAATTCTGAGACAAGTGAATTTCTAAGCACACGTCAACTAGTGTGTGTTTACCATCAGGGGTACCTGTCAGCCAGGAGCCAGGCCCCAGGTATGTGGACAGACTCTCGTCCCAGAAGGGGTCAACGTTTAATATCAAAGGGCCGTGATGAATAATGCAGAGCCCCAGTCCTGGAGAGCTAGGCAGCTTCCTAGCAGGCACTTAGGACAAGAGTGGAGCTGAAAATAAGGCAGAAGGACAATTATTAGAATGCAAGTTCAGAGCCAGAGTACAGGAATTCAGTGAAAGGACCTGTCCTCGGCTTTGCAGATGGTTAGAGTTTGAGTGTTCGGAAATGAGGGGAAGGGTGTTCCAGGCAGAGTCACATTCCAGCATGAGTCAAGTTGTCACGTTCCAAATCCTGGCTGTGTGACCATGAGGAAATTAATTAACATCTCAATACCTTCATTTCTTTATTTGTAAAATGGAAATCATAAAAACGTCTACATCACAGGATTGTTATTAGCATTACAGGTAAAAGTTTTAACAGAGTACCTGGCAAGAGTGAGTGTATTCATTTGTAAGGGCTGCCATAACAAAATTCCAAAGTCTGGGTGATTCAAACAACCGAAATGTATTTTCTCACAGTTCTGGAGACTAGAAGTCCAAGGTCAAGGTGTCTGCAGATTTGGTTTCTCCTGAGGCCTCTCCTTGGCTCGCAGATGGCCCCCTTCTCACCATGTCCTCACACAGCCTTTCCTTCACAGGCGCAGATCCCTGGTGTTGCTTTTTGTGTGTGTTCAAATTTCCTCTTCGAATTCAATCTGACACCAGTCAGATGGGATTAGGGCCCATTCTAATGACCCCATTTTAACCTAATCACCTCTTTAAAGGTGCTACCTCCAAAAACAGTCATATTCAGAGGTACTGGGGTTAAAACTTAAACATATGAATCTGGGGGGAATACAACTCAGTCCATAACAGTAAGCACATTCTACCCTTTATTCTAGAATTTTTCCTAGGATCAGAACTAAGAATGCAAAGCGGCAGTGGGCATAGAGAGGAGGAGAAAGAACATCAGATATCACGAGGTGGAAAGAACAGGACTGAAAACTTCGCTGAAGGTGGGGAGTCAAGAGAAGGTGTAAAGGATTATTGGGTTTTGAACCAGGTAACCAGAATGCCAGAATAATTGCAGGAAGAAGAGGGAAGAGGATTAGCTCAGTGTGGGACATTTTGTCTCAGGAGTCAGATGAACATCCAAATTGGGATATCCAGAAACAGTTGAAAATGTTAACAATGTCAGGGCTAATGCATAGATTTGGGGTCAACTATGTAGAACTTAAGGTGGAACCATGAATTACTGAAAGGAAGGAAAAAAGAGAGGAAAGCAGAACAAGCAAGCATTTTATAGAAAAATTACATCGGCCACAGTAGGAAGGGAGCAGAATGAGTAGCAGAGCAATGAAAAGAAGCAGAAAAGAAGGAGGTAGGTGCTCTGGACTGAACGTTTGTGTCCCCACAAAATTTATATGTTGAAACCCCAACCCCCAATGTGATGGTATTAGGAGGCGGGGCCTTTGGGAGATAATTAGGTCATGAGGGTAGAGCCGTTATTCATGGGATTAGTGCCCTTATAGGACGAGACACTGAAGAGATGATCTCTCTCTCCACCATGTGACGACACCACGAGAAGGTGGCCATCCACAAACAAGGAAGCGGGCCCACAAGACCCTGAATCTGCCGGCACCTTGATCTTGGATGTGCCAGCCTGCAGAACTGTGAGGAACGAATTTCGACTGTTTAAGTCACTCAGTTTATGGTCTTTTATTCTAGCAGCCTGAGCTGACTAAGCCAGTAGGAGACCTAAAAGGGCAAAGTGTCAGAAACACAGGGAAAGGAAGGTAAGGAAGAGCCGTAGGCACGAGGGTGGAAGCTGCAGAGCGGTGAGGGGACGAGAAATGGAAAGAGCCGTTGTGCTTGGGTCTTCAGAATCTGTTGGTGACTCTCAAGGAAGTCGATCCGGCAGGGTGGAAACCACAGGAACCGGACGTACGGGGGCACAGTGACCAGGGTCAGGAAGCCAGCTGGTGACGCAGAGGCCTCTTTCAAGCAGCTGAGGATGAGCGGGACCGGTTTCACAGAGGCGGCGATTCCCCCTTGAGGAAGCTGATCTCAGAGACCCCGTTACGCCTGTTGCCTCAAGTGAAGGACTCAAAGCGTGCCCTTCCACTCCTCAGATACATCAGTGGGGAGAACACCCTGGGAAATGCCTGGCAAGGCAAAGGAGGAACGCTCTTTCTCTAAGACAGCAAGAAGGGGGAAGAAATGATGTGACGACACGAGGAAATGTTTATGGGCTCAGTCAAAGAGTCTTTGTCTTTCCAATAGGTATGGAATAGGACAAAGCGGTGGGGTGCAGTCACCGAGAACACGCACTACTCCCTGCTGAGCCCTGAAGCCACACGGGAGTGACCAGTCAGGTTCACCCGTCTGCCACTTCAATGGAGAAAAAAACCAAATCGAGAAGTAACCCATGTTAAGATTTTGATATTACCTTTATGGAGTTGGATTTTTTTAATTTTTTATATTCTTCTTTAGATTTTTTTTTTCTTTACCTTTTTTCTGTCTAAAATGAGCATGACTTTGATAATCAGATAAAAACAATTACTTAGAAAGCAGTCTATTTGTGGTTTGGGGTCCCGAAGACCCCTTTGATGCATTAGTTTGAACAGAGACTGTGAAGCTGGACCTCCATAGAAACACCTGCACTCCTAGCACACTGCTAATCCAGGCAGGGAACATGTGTAAATAATAATGATGCAATTAGCATTTACTGGTTTCCAAATTTTAGAAGTTGCCTATCAGTAAAACATATAAAACTGAAACAGTTACAAAACGGAATGCAAATGTGATCAACCTTGACACTTTTAAATAAAGGTCAAACTGACCAGAGAAGGGAGTTGGCAACGAGGGCAGAGGAGAGCAAATGGGCAGAGCACTAATATTTTAATCTAACCAAGCAGGAGGGCAAGAAATACTGAGTAAATTAGATATGTCGAGAAACATAGGTTTAGGTGTATAAGATAATGGTACAAAGATAACTAATAAGATAAGTCAAATATGAGGCACAAATATCGGGAGAGAGGAGTTTAAATAACTAAACCCTTTCCTGGCAGAGAATTAATAGATCGTGTCTGAATTTGATTAACCAAGAAAAAGCATAGTAATCAAATCATGGGAGAAAAAGGCCAGAAGAACTGAAAACAGCAGAAAAAGCTGCTGTCTTGGGGAAATGAGCACAAGAGTGAAAGGATGGGTGGGGAACTGCTATCTTTCATTATAAGTCCTTCTATTCTACTTATATTTTTACCCTATGCACCATGTTACTTTGATAAAATATTAAACAGAGGAAAAAACTAATAGTAATAGTAGATGACAGAACTCTCTTCCTTTCCAAGCAGCTGAGAGAGCACCATTCTGGTGGATCTGTGATTTAAGATTCCATGTCACGCGAAAATCAGCCTGAATTTTTTTGTACAAGTTTAGTAACCTGGAGAAGCAGATGATTCTAAGATATTAAAGGGACACTCATACCTCTCGATGGCAAGTCCGGTCTTGAGATGTTACGATCTCTGACCTAAGGAGAGAGAGAGCTCCATCTGTCGCTTTTTCTCCAGGGGACAGAACAGCTCTCTGCGTCTTGAGGCATGTGAGAATCGAGAGCTCCCGCGAAATTAGCAGTTGACACAGGCCGCCAACTGCAGTTCTCCTACAGTCGACTGATCACTACTTATTTGTTTTTTGTTAGATTCCCTGGGCTTTAGTCTAGTAGAAAGGAGCTTAGCTTGATGCAGTAAAATCAGGTTAGAAACAGTTCACTTCATCTGACTTCTCTTTCATTAAAATTCCTTCAATAACAGATCAGTAAACATTATTGATGACATACTCGTGGATCCCATTTGACCCACTCTGCTTGCCCAGATAAATCCAGGAAATGTCTTTCCAAAACTCAATAGAAACTGGATGTTCAATGTTTCAGTCAGCCTCAAATTACTACTGATGGGCTTGTGGATTTGTATGAATGATCAAACCACCCCCTGCTTCTTTGATTGGATTTAGCTGCAGCATAAGAAACTCTTCATTTAAAGACTGATTGTATTGTCAGCACTCCCCCTTGAATCCCAATAGTGATTCCTGGAATGTGCTGGCCTCCTAGGTGGGTTTTGGTAATTGTGCATCTCTGTAAGACCTTCAGGGCTTGGTAGGGTATCATTAAGCCGAGTGCACTAATGTGTTGATCCAGGAGCAACCAGAACGAGCAGGATGTGAATTGTGGCTTGAATTGGAATGTCAGGAGGAAATATATCCTTAAGCAGATGCTGCCTGACCCCAAGTCAGAAACTGAGAGGTGAAATGTTTACCATTTAAGGTGAGATGGAACAGATGTAAGGAAATATGCTCACTGCCAAGCCCTCCCAGGTCCCCTCCACACACACACACACACACACACACACACACCTCTCTCAGTTGAAAGGTAAGCAACAGTGGGTGCCCCTGCCTTCCTGCTTTAAGTCATTCAGTCATTGGACAAATAGTCCCTGAGCACGGGTGGTGAGCCTGGTACTGTCATAGGCACTTTGGGCACATCCATGAACCAAATAAACAGAAATGCCTGCCCTCCCGGAGAGCAACATGGTCCTGAGCAATGGAGAGAGTGAAGTCAGAGGGTGTCGGATCTTTTTTCCAGGTGGACATAAAACTGCTGCTACATAGCTGGCACTATGGGAGAGGCATGGAGCATGCTCACCCGAATAAGTCAGTATAAACCTCCTCTTTCTGCTAGTAATAAAGGTTTTTTCACGAGCCAGCATTGTCTGGCACTTTAAATTTTCAAAGCACTTCGTACACGCCGGCTCAATTGATCTTCTCAGCCTTGGTATTCTTGTTATCCCCATCATGCAGTTGAGAAAAAAGACAGAGAGGGTAAGCAACCTACCTAACTTTACACAGCTCATCAGAGACCTGTGCTTTTTCCATTATGCCACAGTTTTCCTAAATTGGTGGAAAATGCATGAAACTTTAATCCAGAGTAGAGAAATCTACTGAGCATCAAAAGAGTAAAAGTCCAGGCAATTTATTGTAACTGCTACAATTTATATATTTTCATCTAAATTCATGCACGAAGGTGACCTGAATAGTCATGACTAGAGAAAACTTTATCTTCACCCCACCTCCACACTACCCAACTCGGCCATCCTGTGCCCTCGGTGGTCTGCAGTGTCCCCTCCCCAGCATCTACCCCAGGATCCTTGCTTCTGCTTCCAGCTTCTGCTGAACCACCTCTTGTGCCAGAGGTTCTGCAGCAACTAGTTTCCATTTTGACACATTGATAATATGTCGGAATAAAGTTAAGGAGCTGGTGAGCATTTCCGGCCACAGAAGGGGTCTAGAATATCGACCTGAAGTGATATGTAAGACAAGCCATCTCAGAAAACTCAGCTCGACCGCACTCAGCCCACAGCGGAAAAAAGTAGAAAGGAAAATCTATCTCAATTCAAGTGACACCATTTTTCCAGATCAGCAGAATCCCTAATTGTTTTACGATCGTGACTTTTTAAGCTTCCATAAGGCAAAGTAATAACAAATCTTCAAAGCTTGTCAGGCGCTTTGGGCATAGCTCATGATACGATGACTAGTAGATTATCACCTTATCTGACTTAATGCAAAGAGCATTTGACCCACAGTCGGGAGGCCTGAGCTCTGATCTCATTTCCGTCTCTTAAATGCAAGACCCTGATCAGTAACATTGGGCTCGATGAATTACGTGCATAATCTCATTTATTCCTAGCAATAACTCTTCGTTTGATGTTAATGTCCCTACTTCTCTGTTAAGAAAGCCGAGGCTCAGAGAGTTTAAGTAACTTTCGCAGCATCACACAGCTAGTAAAAGCAGAGCCAAGTTAAGAACTCAGTTACTTGACTCCAAAGCCCATACTCGTTTTGTTAGTCTTTATCTGTTTTCACAGCAAAATTGGCATGATGACACCCACCCACCCATTTCACAGAGCTGTTGTGAAATGAAGTGAGCTAATATTTATTTTTAAAGCTCCTTGAACAAATCTGCAAATATTTATTGAAATCTTTTTTCTGTCTAGTCCTGAGGTAAGTATTAACATAATAGTTGAGTTATAAAGGCTAAGGTACAGCCTCTGCCCAAATGTGGGTCATTATTGTTATTGTCAATTTGTACGTAATGACAAAGTCATCAACAAGTAGCTTCCTTGTGTTTAAGTATTCAGCACTTCCGGAAGCATTACAAGTAGACGTACCATTAAGCACTCAACAACATCCATGATATTACTACGAAGTAGTAATTATTACCATCATAGGCATCAATACTGACCCAAAAAGCTGGGATTTAACTTCCAGGCTAACTGTCAAAACGTGACCCACGTCCTCAGTCTAGTTCTCTGCGGATAATCATTTATAAGCCACCCCCGTCTCCGTTCCTTCCCCTTCTGTCTCATATAACAGAGCAAGAGTACCCACCGCTAGGCGTGCTGGGATGCTACAGCTCTCAGAGACTAGATATGAGACGTGCTGAGCCCATTAAACCTACCGAAAAAGTCCCGTGTGGGATCACTATCTAACTTTCACATGCAGTGTGCTGTGAGAGGAGGAACTGCACAGAAAATGAAACCGCTAAAGGCCTTTCCTGCTAGGCCATCATGGTGTGAGAAGAAAAGGCCGATTGTTCCCTTTGTCTGGCCTGTCAGAGCATGTGGTAAGGATTCTTTCATTCTGTGACGTTCTACTGGAGTGACTGAAAGTTAAGGATATGATTGACTGGATTAATTCCCAATTTCCACAGAATTTAACTAGACATCTCAAAAGGTGATGGTAAGGGGAACTTTGAAAGAATTATGTACCTGTTGACAAGCCCACGCTGATAGAATGATCCACGTGGATAAAGTACGACGACAGAGATACTAGAAATACGTGAAAGTAATTGAAAACCAAATGAAAAGTACTACAGCTTCTATTTCTTACAGTAAGATGAGTCTAATTTGTTGAATTTTCATGTAAGATTTTCAGAATAATCTATTGGCTAGGATGGGTAAAATGCACTCATCTTCTTTATTAAGACATTACATTTTCCTTCTATTTCTCTTGTTGTTCTCACTGGTGAACAGGGCTGATGACACTTAGACCTGGGAAAATGAATAAGTTGCAGGGCTGCCATTTTTGTCTAGAAACATACTTTTTTTCAGAGATATTTGACAACACTTCCCAGAAATTCTCCCTTTAAGATACAAGGCATATTAGTGAACATTGGCATCTTTTGTTTAATCCTCAGGACTGCTTTCTTACGTCATTGATATCCTCACCAGATAGATATGGGATATAAGGCTCATGGAGATGAAGTTGCCCAAAGATCTCCAACATGTAAATTTTTATACCCTGAGCATCTAATGCTGTTGTCAACCTAAAATACATATATGGGCTATTGGATTATGCCCTCAGTCCTCTGGCAACACTGCTGGGTAGTCACGGGTGACAGAAGAAGATCTCACTTAAATCTGTAGGCCATCAGTGACAGCATTATCCAAAGAATAGAGATGACCCCAAATTTCTTCACACATATCATTTATTTCCCATTTTTACTTTTCTATTATGGGCCAAAGAGGGAAACAAGCAAAGCTTCTTTAAGAACATAAATTCTGGTTCAGGAGCTCTAGTTTGTTCGTTCTAGCTGGGCCTTAGGAGAACAGGTATTATAGACTCTTGGTGAGTAACCACTGAAACTTACAGGCTGTCTGACCTGGCCTTCAGATTTTACAGATCAGGAATCTGCGCCCGAGAGAGATTAAACACTTGCCCCTGAGTTACAAAGGTTGTTAATGGCTGACGGCAACTGAACACGCGTCCCCTCCATGCCAGGGTTTCCCAGCTGCAGCGTCACCTCCGTCACGAAACGCCAGTACACCCTGCATTTACTCCCAGGTATTTCACAAACAATGGTGCCGCCCCGTACTCTAAACAACGGATTACCACCTACGTGAACAACTTCAAAACGCTTTTCTGGAATAAAAAGGCTTTTCCTTCTCCATGTGGTACATTTCAAGAGCAGCTCTGAGCAACTCACTTCGCATAACGACTGTGGCAGTAAACCGAGTTTGACTCGCTACAAGCCTCAACATGGAAATCCTCACATCATTCCACATTTTAGACACTAAATTATAAGACCCAATTAATTTTGAAAGGAAGGAGAAGAAATACAATTTTTAAAAGAAGTGACATGTAGGACCTGGCTCCGTGGGCTAGTGGTTAGGTTTGGCATGCTCCGCTTTGGTGGCCCAGGTTCGCAGACCCACACCACACATCAGCCATGCTCTGGCGGTGACCCACATACAAAATGGAGGAAGATTGACACAGATGTTAGCTCAGGGCAAATCTTCCTCAGCAAAAAAAAAGAAAAAATATGTAAAATTATATGCAATAAGGTCAATTTCCCATCACTGAGCTCAGAATAGTTTATGCTTTAGAGAAATTTTTTTTCAATTTATCATATTTTATCCCTGCAAACTTTTGAAAAAAAGAGGTCTATAGATAGCACCATTTGACTGGTTATTATATAATGCTTACTGATCAATCAGATCCAGAAACTAAGAGAAATGATTCAATATTTAATTTCTTATGATACCGACCACTGTCTGTAAGAAGGGAAGTAAAGATTAGGGTTAAACAGTGGTCTATTTTAATATCATTTCCATGGCTTAAATAGGCAATGTTATTTGCTGTTTTCATTTCTAATTAGCATCTTTTAAAAGGAATGTAACTTATAATTTCAGTGACCTTTACTATCCAGAAAAGTATGGTTTCTTTACCACAGGAAATACCGTTTTCTAACCTGTTACTGTGTTAGCTTACTCTTTGCTTCCACCTAGTGTACTGTGGCTAGCATAGCAAGTTAAAACAATGGCCGGCCTATTTGCATAAAGTGTTGTGAAAAGGAATCTTGGTTTATATAGCATACAGATTTTGTTCCTTTTGTTTGTGTTGTTATTTGAAAATCACAGTATTTTATTTTCTATTCTGGAAGGATGAAAGAACACACTGAAAAATTAAGAGCATTGTGAATATATTTGCCTACCATTAGAAGATTTATAAGCACTGTTTTACAGCATTCTCAGCCTTTACAGCATCTCTCAGACGAACAAATTGAACTTTAGCAAACTGGCAACACACTGGCAAACACATTTATAAAGTGGAAGAGCTCAAAGGGATCCCAGACCCCAAGCAAGTACTGCTCCCTTTTTTACAGATGAGGACGCTGAGGGGTAAAATGACTTATTCAAAGTCACAGAGCCAGCAATTTGTCAAGATAGGACTAGAAATGAGGTCAGCCAGGCCCCAATGCAGGGCACCTTCCACCATACCTCCTGCTTCTCTGAGTAGATGTCAGATAGTGCTGCAAAATCACCTGTGCTAGATTAATAGCAACATTACCTTCAGCTGGCTTTACAAAATCACCATCTCAAAATTTTACTCCGCGAAATTTAACATATTTTTCCACAATGAGCACAATCAATGATGATGCTTCTTATGAAAGGACAATTAAGTGAGGTATGAAAAGTTACATTGTTATTTAAACTCACTAAAGCGTAGCCCTTTTTCTTTTACATCACCCCTAATTATCCTCTCTCCCTAGACCTGAAGAATTTAAAGAATGTTAATAATCTGTGATAGTAACAATTAAAGCTAATTCAGGTGTATGAGTCTTCTCGAGCTGCCATAACAAAATACCATAGACTGGGTAGCTTAAACAATAGAAATTTATCTCCCCACAGTTCTGGAGGCTGGAAGTCCAGGATCAGCATGCCAGCATGGAGAGTGTCTGGGGAGAGCTCTTTCCTTGGCTTGCAGACAGCCTCCCTCTTGCTATGTGCTCACATGGCCTTTCCTCAATGCAGGCCTGTGGAGAGACCTCTCTCTTCCCCTCCTTATAAGACCACAGTCCCATCAGAGTCCCATCCTTATGACTTCATTTAACCTTAATTACCTCTAAAGGTAATCCCCATACATGGTTACACTGGGGGTTAGGGCTTCAACATAAGAATTTGGGGGACACAATTCAGTCCATAGCACGGAGTGTTTGATACTCTAAAATGAAAAACTACTATTTAAAGGATATAAAACACTGCCATGCCATATATGATTTTGAGGAGAGAGGTTTGTCCAAATTAGATAACTTAGAAATCTTGTGAACCCTACAAACTCACTTGAGAGGAAAAATAATAAGAGGAAAACAATAATCCTCAGACTCATTGCTCTGTCTTTGATTTACAGTTAGCAGTTTTTTTCTGGTCTTTACCGAGACCTACCTCTTCCATGCATTGTCAGTGTAAGATGTGTGTTAATGTCATTCTTTGTCTTTGGTAAAAATGTCTCTAACACGTGGGACACAAATCTTCTTTCTTCATTTGGCCTTAAGGCCCTGTATAGTTTCTTAGAAACAAAAATTTTGAATTTTGAATGGACCTCTAAACATCATCCAGCCCCATTCCAATATTTCATCTTTTATAGAAGAGGAAACTGGAACCCACAGAGGTTCACAACAATGATGTTGGTCCTATGAATTTCAAAAATGTTTCTATATTTTTCCATTATGTCCTTACATTATCCATCTGAGGAAAGCTTAATAGTCGTTAGTATCATGATTTCATCCACAAGGAAACGAAACCCACCAGAGGCCATGCAGTTTACTCTGGGCCTCAAAGTCCCTAGAGTTAGTCATAAATATGTAAACAGAACGTGAACTAACAGAAATTTCCACCAGATAGGTCCAAACCCAGTCATCCAACCACAAAACTACACTACCAGGATATCCATAATTAATTTAAATGAAAGTGGGAATCTAAACATGAATTAATGACATATGGAAACACACAATCATAGAGCCGCTGGTAGAAGAGGAGGCAGGATAAGAGGATGAGGACCGAAGGCGGGCGCGACAGCAGCTGTGGAAGCACTCCATCACGTCTCATGCCTTAGCGCCCCCTGTTTTTCAAGGGGCTGTCACCCAGGGTGTCTCATGTGCTCATCACAATCACCCGTGAGGCGCCCACGGACAGCAGATCATCAGCCCTTGCGTGTCGAGGAGAAGACAGCCTGGAGGACCATGTGAGAGGCTCGCCCCAGGTCACAGAGTGACTTCCTCTCCCTCCCCTTTTCAATGCTCATCACGCAGAGGCCCACAGCCTGCCCCAGCCATCACCAGGTATACAATCAGAGATTCCCTATGGTTAAAAGCATGACAAATGATTCTTCTCTGAAAACTCAGAAATGATGTGTTTGGTGAATACCCCCCTTATATCATTCAGAGCCCCGGCAGGAAGCAAAATCCAACTCAGCTGGTTCAAGAGACTTCAACGAGTTTTATTTTCAGAGGTGTTGGAGCATTAAGGGAACCAAGAAGTGAGGTGGAGGCACCTGTGGATCGCCAAAGGGGAGTCTGTTGCTTCCTCGGGACAAGGGGAAGGAAGCAGGAGCCCAGTGAGAAGCAGAGCTGTGCAGGAGACACTGCCGGAGCCCAGCTGAGGTCCAGGAGGGTGCAACGCCTTCCAGAAGACTTGGCCCAGAGCAGGCAGGAAGAAATCCCCGGAGTTCCCTCCACCCTCTGGTCTCTTGCTGGTGCGTCCCCTGAACTAAACCCAGTCAGCAGCCACCCAGCAGGGAATCCCAGGGGATGGAGTGGGCACAGGTCAGCCTCCTGGACACCAAGCAGGGCAGAGAAGGAAAAGAAGGGACTTGGGGAGTGGGTGGGGAAGGGCAAAACACAGCACATCCTGTATCCTTAGCATCCGGAAGAGCTTTCTATACAAAATGGAACCCTTTGGAATGTTACTAACCAAATCTTTAGTGATTCTATATATTACTAAAACTAAAAGTGATTTTATACACCCGCACAGACACAAATACATACATAAGTGGGTGGGTAGATAGACAGATAGATATAGATATAAATCAATATACTTTTCTTTAGATAACTGGTAACAAAGAAGAGAAGAGAAGCAAATTTGCCAGAGAATTCAGCAAACAACAACAAATTGATTTAGCCAATTTACTTAGTGCCAAGCATCCATATATCTAAAGACACGTGGATATTTGACCGCATGTTTCATCGGCATGCAGCAGTCCAACCACGTAGCAGCATCTTGCTGACTAAAGATGACGCAGCTGCCGCAGACACTGGAAATTATTGGGAACACATGGCCGGATGCGAAAGCTCCTGGGTGAGTGCAGAGCAAACAGAGTGGCCATGTAGCGAGTGGAGAAAAGTCCTATGGGGAGAACCAGCAGGAACTGGCTTTGCCACAAGCATCTCGCCTGGGGGACTCATCCCAGGATGCAGAGCCCTGATCAGGTGAAGTTGGGGACTATCAAACCTGCCGCCAGGGCCCCCAGGAGAGCAGGTCTCAGAGATTAGACTGTGTGTCACTGTTTAATAAGTGTGCATGCCTACTTTCCAAACTCTCCTGTCTGAATTTTGACATCAAGGAAGATAGGAAATAAAATCTGGATTTGAATTATAAACAAAGGGGACTGAAAATATCCAGTCTGAATAAGGATGTGTGGGTTTTTTTCAGTAAAATCTGGAAGAAAATATTTCAATCCTACGGACTTGGACAGAAACAACCTCCCAGACTGTACAAAAAAAAATCTCTGCTCCATCTCCCCTTCCTTCTCAGCCAACCCTGAACTCCCCTCACATACCCACTCCTCTCCACCACTTCCATTCATCACCCCTCCTGTGGTCCCCCCATCCTGTCTGGCCTCTCTCTCTGCCTGCACCCCACCAACCTCACAGCCATCTTCCATTGGAACCATGGTTGTTGTGCTGCCTTGCCCAGCGCTGGCCTGCTCTGCTCCTTTCTCCTTCAAAAATTTACCTCCTCCCTTCCCCTCGTCTTCTTGGACTGGAAAAATGGTCCCAGAGTACAGCTTCGAAAAAGTAGCCACCTAACGTTAAGTGTAGTTATAAGCCCAATGCAAGGCTCACAGAAGGTTCTCTATAAATTCTTGTGAAAGGAATGGACTGGACTGGAGCAGCCACTTCTGAAAGCTTCTACATGATTTAACAAAGAGAATAAGGACTATGTGCTTTGCTTCTTTCTTCCAAAAGTACTGTTTAGATGAATATGATCTACGGCATTTATAATAATTGAGCTGAGTCCTCTGGCCTTGAAGACTCTTCCTGCCGCCTAACTAACTCTACCGTAGTTTTTACAACTTGGCTCCCTGAAGCCTTTACTGATGCTGCATGGCAGGGTTAAGTGTCCCTCTCTGGACTCCCACACAGGTCTGTAGGTGAGCTTCCCAGTTACCTGCCCACCTATTACCACTGAGATATTTCCAGGATATTGTTTATTTCATGTCTTAGCAATTGACACAGTGACTGTGTTACAATGTAGAGACACGATTTTCATCTGCTGAATTGAACTAGTGGTTAAAGCAAGAGGAATTACTGTATTAAATATGTACACCAGACAATATTCAAAATTACAATCAATGCATTGATGTTAATAGACCACCCTAGATTTTAGGGTACCAATTTCCTTTTATACAGCAACCAACTATAAAATATTTTAGTAACACTGCTCATTCAAATAAATCACAAAATCTCATTGCAGTGTATAGCACCGGATTGCAGAGGATGGCATGAAGCCTGCAAATGTTATCTGGTAATTCTCATCATCACTGTTATTTATACAACAATATTTTATCTGCATTCGCTCTTAGTTGACAAAATCACCTGCATTAGATTGCCTTGAGGTAATTCTTAAGCCTGCACAGCCTAGGATAAAGACACTCCAGTACAGACAATAACTGTTTATGTACTAGCTGGATCTCCTGAACAATGTGCACAAAGACGACTGTGTGGAGTTTTGAATACTTTCTTTGCCAAGTGTCTCTTATCTGAATAGTGCCCCAAACTAACGCATGGCGTGTGCTTTGTGAAACGCCTTGGAGCCAGCCGTAGGAAAGGAGAGCTGGAGAATCTATTTTGCCTTGTTTCCCACTGACAAGGCTCGTGAAAGGAAATAGGAGTGAGGCATGCACACCAACAGGAGGACAGATCCCCAGGGTGCTGTCTGCTCCAAAAACTGGGCTCGTCATAAAAGCTGTGTAACTCAGCCTTTTGTGAAATCAACTTTATTGATTTTGCCTTTATTGCTTCTTTCACGTCTGTTTTCATTTCAATTCCTGCCGTTTGACATTTGGTACAAGCGATAATTTTAAGAACATTGAACCTACAGCCTTGCCCAGTGTTCATAATAAGTTATGCATTTACCTAAACGCACTCGAAAATGCAAAAGGGACGGTAAGAGCTGGAGTTGGTCACGTGCAAAGCTGTAGTTGAAACTGTGGTTCTTTATCCTGTGGCTCTCTCTCTGGTACAGACAGAAGGGAAATGCAAAGCCTACAAGAGACTCCGGAACACAGTGCCTTTTTCTGAATATACAGGTTGTTTGCAGTTGGCTTTGGTCTAAATATTAAGGACTTAACCACAGTGCAAGCTGCTGATGTAGCCATGTCCTTATATGACTTTCTCTCCCATTCTATCAGCTAGCAACCTCTGGGCTCAGCCAGACCAACTGACCTTCAGAAAGACACCTTGAGACAGGCTGTAAGATCCTAAAGTGTGTTCTGTAAACGCACATGCGCACACGGACACACATACACACACACACCCCTTATGTGACACTCTGCCTTGTTATCAGAAATTTGAGAATTTCATCACATTCAAAGTATTTTAAAAATTACATCCACGAACAGTAAATACAACTAGATTCTTTCTTCCCTTCACTGTTAAATAACACTTCTTGACCTCTTGGTTTCAAAATTGTTCCCTCTAAAACCTTCTCTGGCCTCTCACCACCAGGAGCTGATGTTAATTGTTCTTGCAGGTGAATCCTCAGGACCTGGAACCCTGCCCTTCTTGCTTTACTATCACTGCTTATTTAATTTCTCTTCTCCATCAGCTCCACGTGAACAGAGGCAATGCCTAGTTTTGTTCACACACAAAGGTGTTGAAAATATGGTGCAGGGCCGTCCGGTGGCGCAGCGGTTTAGTCCGCACTTGGCAGCCCAGGGTTCGCGGGTTCGGATCCTGGGTACCCGCCGACGCACTGCTTGTACCCACACCGTGGCGGCGTCCCATATAAAGTAGAGGAAGATGGGCACGATGTTAGCCCAGGGCCAGTCTTCCTCAGCAAAAAGAGGAGGATTGGTGACAGATGTTAGCTCAGGGTTGGTCTTCCTCAAAAAAAAATAGAAAGAAAATATGATGCAAGCTACAACAACAAAAGGAGAAATAGCAAAAGAAAAAATAAATTGTGTTTCATAAAAACTAACAACTTTTGTGCTTCAAAGGACACCATCAAGAAAATGAAAACATAATCTATAGAATAAGAGAAAATATGTACAAAGCATATATCTGAAAAGGAATTTGTATGCAGACTACATTAAAAAAAAACTCTTACAACACAACAATAAAAAAACAAATAACCTAATTAAAAATGGGCAAAAAATTTGAAGACATTTCTCCAAAGAAGATACAAAAATGGCCCATAAGCACACGAAAAATGCTCCACGTCATTAGCATTAAGGAAATGCAGGACAAAACCACAATAAGATACCACTTCACACCCACTAGGATGGCTACAATCAAAAAGACAGACAATAGCAAGTGATGGCAAGAATGTGGAGAAAGTGGAACCCTCATACATTGCTGGTGGGAATGTAAAATGGGACTGCCACTTTGGAGAACAGTTTCCACTACTAGGTTTATACCCAATAGAAATGAAAACATACGTCCATCCACACAAAAACTTGTACATGAATATTCATAGCAGTACTATTCATAACAGCCAAAAAGTGAAAACAACCCAAAGGTCCATCAGGTGATGAGTGGGTGAACAAAATATGGTGTACCCATACAATGGGATATTATTCATCCATAAAAAGGAATGAAGTACTGATACATGCTACAACACGGATGGACCTTGAAAACATAATACTAAATGAAAGATGCCAGTCATAAATGACCGCATATTGCATGATTCCATCTATATGAAATGTCCTGATTAGGCAAATCTATAGAGACACAAAATAGATTAGTGGTTGCCTAGGACTGGGGGATGGGGAGAGAATAGATAGTACTAATGTGCATGGAGTTTCTATTTCAGGTGATGAAAATGTTCCACAATTGGCTTGTGATGATGGTTGCACAGCTCTGTGAATACACTAAAAACCATTGAATTGCACACCTTAAATGAGTGTATTTTACTGTATATAAATTAGTCATGTGTCGCTTAACAATTGGAACACATTCTAAGAAATGCATCGTTAGACGATTTCTCTGTTGTGGAAACATCATAGAGTGTACTTACACAAACCTTGATGATATCCCCCACTACACACTTAGGCTTCACAGTACTAACCTCATAGGACTACGATTGCATGCGCGGTTCATCGTCCTGCGGCGCATGACTGTGTATCTCAGTAAAGCTGTTTTTATAGATATGGTTCACATGGCAGTTTTCTTCTTTCCCTCACATCCAAGTCCCTGGAGCAATCTCATGGTTCGGAAAAGGAAATATGAAAACGCCCTGGTGTTTGCAAGAATTTAGAGCTAAAACAACTGAGCCATCTATAACTCCCGCAGAGTTGCTTTCTGGTACCCCTGAGGGGATATAAAAAAATGACTTTCCCTGGTTCAGCCTGAGAAAAAGCTGTCTGATAAGTTGTCAAGATTCTTACACACTCACAGAATGAAGTAGATAAAGAGGAGCCCTAAAGAGTTCAATGTGTAGAAGTGCGCTGCCCGACACAGAGGCCCCGGCCTCACGCAGCTACTAGGCATAGAAATGCAGCTCCTCTGAACGGAGCTGTGCTGCAAGGGTAAAATTCACACTGGATGTTTTTTTAAAGTAAAATATCTCATAAACAAGTTTTTTTAATTGATTGTATTTTGAAGTGATAATGTTTTAGATATATTGGGTTAAATAGAATACATTATTAAAATTAATTTCACCTGTCTCTTCTTTTTTGTAATGTGGCTCCTAGAAATTTTTAAGTTTTGTATGTGGCTCAGATCATATTTATACTGGACTGCGCTGATCTAGAACCTTGAATACTAAACGATGCCATCAGACTAGCCAGTCAGAAATCCTCGCAACATGGACAAAACAAAATGAAGACTTCCCTGTTCAGGTCTTGAAGTAGACGTATAAAATGGTAGGAAACAGAAAGAGCAAGGCTATTGCTCTGGGTGCTTCTCTCTCCCTCCCTTTCTCTCTCTCCCTTCATCTCTAAAACTTTGCAAATCCTAAGAGACAAACCCTCCTCTAGGGCTTCTTGGACCAGCATTCATAGTACTGGAAAAAATAAATAGATAAATGAGCCTTGGGCTTTCTGAACGTCTTTATGATTGTGCTGATGGTAATTGTTACTTTACATCTACCTTCTCCACTAAACTATTAGCTCCTTAAGGACAGTGTATGTTTATTCATCATGGGGCCCACCCAGAACACAGTAAATGCTCAATAAATACTTGTTAAATTTGAGATAAATAGGAAAGAACATAGTTGGACCAGCACACACTATTTGGTTTGTGTTTTTCTCAGAGCTACCATGTTGCTTATTTCCAAATCTGGAGTTGTAAAACCCCATGGTATTCCAATTAGTACAATAAATAATAAAAAATTTTCAATGGAAAAATAATATGTTCATTTAACCTAAAAAATTTCAATCTATGCCAGACTGAATCTTTACATGAAGGAAGAAAAAAGGTGATCATAACCAGTAAGGGAATAACTCAGGGTCATATTGCCCAAAGTTTTGATAACTTTTAGTCCTACCGTTCAAGGGTTATCAATTATGATGTAGAAGACCAAATAAACAAATAAATGAATGGAAAATAATATGAATAAAAGCCAAGCTGAGTCTGATGTCAGCAGGAGTTCTGAATACAGAATGAGTCTGTTCTTGGCATTTCGCCTGTATCAGGCTGTTCACTTATTAGTTTGTTTTTACTGTTTTCTTTTTTTAAAAGCAATTTTTAATGAGCATAAGGGCAGATGTTTATCCTGGAGAATAGGTTATGGCAGTGTTAGAAGCAGCAGACGTGTATACCTCCAGGACATTTGTAACACAGAATATATTATTTCTGACACTTAAGAAACTAAGCAGCAGGAAGTCAGTTTCAGATCTTTATCAGCTTCAACTGCTAATGGAGCTGATAAAGCTGATTTGTGGGAAGAGTAACTGCAGTTGAAATGTGTACAGATGCATTTACATTAGGGCTTGTTTTCAAACCAATGACTTCAACCTGGATTTCAGAATTTGTGCTTCGCTAAGCAATATCACGATCTGTGAACAGTCAAGTTCAAACCAAATGTGTTTGCATTCCTCTCTCACTGCTGTAGCATATTATTTTGGGAAACCAGAATCAAGTAACCTGCTGTGAGTAGAAATCACGCTGAGAAATATCTGTGATTTATTTTTTTCACTTCAATTAATGCTGAGTAATTAACTGCAATCTAAAATAATTTTGCCATAACTTTAAGCCAATAAATCAAGCAAATGTTGAAAATAGTAGCAGGAAAATTCTTTAAAGATTCTAAACATATAGTATTTAAACTATCTCCTTTTCTTGTTGCGGCAAGTGTATTGAAAGATGGACAGACTTGAAATAGACATTATCCCTGACAAAATTTTAAAATATTTAATTGGCATTCATAACCATCTAAAATATTAACATGCTTTAAAAGGGTTTTAGTCCTGATATTGGTGTGAAGTTTATTCTGTATGATAAGCACAATAGAAACAGAATAACAGTGACAGAAAACCAACCGTAGGACACAGAAGCTATAAAAACTAGTGTTACTACATTGAACCAAAGAAAAAGATTTAACTGGTGGCCATTTGGGCAGAAGTATTTCTTTTTAAAGATCCAGAGCATGCAATCCTAAAGATTTGAGCAGTTATTCTTTTTCCACTTTGTTTTAGCAAGACCATTTCATACACAGGATTCTGTCATAAGTTAAATCAGAATCTTACCTATCTGATTGGATAGTGATTAAATTTTCGCATCTCTCTGTTCTAAAGATTCTTTATCCCTCCCAGTCTCCCCTTCAATGAGGGATGCTTTCATCAACAGCACTGACATTTAGTCATCCAGCTTCCAGGTTTCCCCTGAAAATGACTCACTCTACTTGAGAAACAATAAATTCATTAAGATGGGGGACCAAACATTCTATTAATTTATGAACCAGTCCTGGAAGGAAGGGTAACGAGGAAGATACTTCTTCCTTGTGAGAGCCCATTGAGCCCCAGTCCAGATCAATATGCCACAGTTAGAGCACAGATCTGCTGCGGGCACGCTCTGCGACCTTGGCTTTCCTGTTAAATGGAGGAGTGAACATCCCGACGTTATTAAACTTTCAAGAGCTAGACCATTGCTTCTCAGCCCACTGTTTGCATTATCTCTCCCCTAAAGTGCTTTTTTATAGTTTTTGTCCTAATTACCCCATCCATGAAATTTCAATAACATGGATATACTGTATATCTGTTTATGTAGTGTATGTATATCTGTGCTTTATACATAAAAAAGATTAAGATTTTTTGCCACCCCTGTGGAACAATTTTCACCTCTTGGGAACAACTTTGCCCTGTTGATAATGCATGCGCTAGACAGATGAAGGCTGATTTTCTTATCATACCTCTGTTCCCCAAGCAAGACAGGAGATTTTCAAAGCTAGGTATAAGTGAAATGTTATGAAATTAAACAGTATTAAAATATAACATTAGAACTAAAAGCTTTTCAAAAGCATTCGGTAAGGTTCAAATACGGATGACTTAGAGATGGAAGACTGTAGGCAACCATTTGTATCCAAAGTCTAAACGGTATGTATTAGAGACTTTTTTGGTTTGAATAAACATGAAAATTATACTCACCTCTCACTGGGAATGGACATAGTTATGGGCAGAGGTAAGAAGCAAAGTGTAAAGAAAATCAAGCCACATGCTAATAGGCCGTCCTATTATCAACGCAGCAGACTTCCTTTGCAGGCTTTATTTGCATAGTGGGCGCAGCGATTTGTGTATGGCACCTCGGGTAAAACGTAAAAGGGCTTGCAACCTTTGCCGTACAGTAGACTAAAAACAGAGTCAACAAAATGCTAAATAAATTACCAAAAGCTGCATGGTATTTTAGAGCTATGTAAAGTAATTACGCTTCATAACAGGAAAAGTTGGATATAATTTTGTTTATATAGAATGTCTCTTACTCAAAAAGTCTCCCAACACTTCATAGCAAATTAGAGATTGACGGCGTAGTGATAACATTGGTGAACCTGGCAGTTATTTTTCACCTGTAGTGAAACATACATAGCTTTTTAAATATGAAAGCAGACATTCAAACGAGCTTCAGGAATTTAGCAGAGAACAGGTTATTTTCAAATGTTCTCGTTAAAATAGGGAAGATCGCTTTTTCTCTGGAACTTCAGTGGGCGATTTGTATGCTGACCCAGATGAGAAAGGCAGTCATTGGGGTCAGGGGTAGGATGGGCAACTGGCACGAGGATGATAGGAGCAGAATGGATAGGAGTCAAGAAAGGCTTAGAAGTCAATCAAGAGCATCTGATTGCAATCAGTGTAAAGACTATAAAAGAAAGGTAAATTCTAGTCCACTGGGTTAGAGAATTGAATACAGTACAACACCGTGAAAAGTTCCGCCCACAGTATTTGAGTCATTCCCATCGAATTTTACTCTAGGAATTCTCTTATTCAATTGACTACATCCTCCTAAAACTCTCTTTTATTTAAAAAGCCTCTCCTCATGTGAAGGAATGAAATACTGATACATGCTACAACATGAACAAGCCTTGAAAGTATTATGCTGAGTGAAAGAAGTCAGACACAGACACAAAAGGCCTGTGTTGTATGATTGTATGATTCCATTTTTATGAAATATCCAGACTGGGCAATTCCATAGAAATAGAAAGTAGATTGGCGGTTGCCAAGGGCGAGGACAATGGGGAATGGGGAGTGACTGCTTAATGGGTATGGTGTTTCCTTTTGGGGTGATAAAAATGTTCTAGAACCAGAGAGCAGTGATGGTTGCACAACATTATGAATGCACTAAATGCCACTGAATCGTACACTTTAAAATGGTTATAATGACAAATTTTATGTTATATGTATTTTACCACATATGCAAAAGAGGCCATTCCAATTTGTCTGATTTGAACCATATAAAATTATGCTTCTTTCCAGTAGTAGACCTAAGTTTTCTTTCTACTGGTAAATCTGGATTTTGTGGGGCCCTGAAGCTTTTGCAATCTGAGGAGACTTCTAAGAAAAATAATCAGAATTAGGAATACAAAATGCCTGGGGCTTCTCTGGGAGGGGCTGTGCAACTGTGGGGCCCTGAAGCTTAAGCTTCTGTAGTCTCGTGGCAGACCCTTCCCTGTTCCTTCCACAAGAACTGCAAAAGGGAGATTCACATTTTCCGGCCTGACCGTTCAGTCAGCTCCCCAGTTCAGTCCATACTTGCAACATTCCAGAAGGTCATTTAGAAGGTTACCATGTTCCACATCATTGGACCAATTTTAGAAGACTCCCTCTTTTTTCTAACTGAGATGAAAAGTCCAAGGTCTGACATCCTATCTGAGCCTGGGCGTGCATGCTTCGAGCTGTAGTGAACCACATGTCAAAACTGCTGGTCTTAGAAATTAGTTGGCATGGATCCCATTGCTGGATAGTCAGTTACTAAGTGTAGCAAGAGGCAGTGTATTGTGAAGGCAGAAAAAAATATTAAGTCCAAATGAGAATCTATTATGATTATTATGATGAATATGGGAAATAAATATATCAGACTGAGGAAACAATTCAGGTCAAGAAATCATTCAGAGAAAATGGAAACAATAAGGAAGAGGAGGCCACACACCTCCAAGACCATGAAGTGAGGACAATTGAGACAGAGAACCCCGACCAGGCAAGCAAAGATCTGTCCTGTGAAGCCCACTCCCAGCTCTCACAATTACAAGTAGGACTCTTTTCATATATGAAAGACATTTTATGAGAAAAGCCACAGAAAAATAAACACTTAATAAGAGTGGAGCAATACTGGCCTAATTATGTTCACCTTGAAGCAAACTTTGGGGGAGGGGGTGAAGGGATGGGATTGTACATAAAAAAAGGGATGACATTTTGGATTATAAATAAAAATGTTTGTATAATCCCACCTTTCCAGAATATCTTAGGTCCTGCAGTCTTTGATGTATCCTTCTCACATGGTCAGTGAGTGAGGCTCAATGAGAGGCATTATCCATGTATCTCCTAATCTGTCCCAGCTGGTGGCTACTGCTGCATGGGAGGGCACCTCCTGCAGACAGTCCATCAACATTTACTGAGAATGGCTGGGGTCCAGGGTACTGTTCTAGGTCCTGAAAAAAACAAGACAAAACATTGCTTCCTTCGTGGAGCTGACATTCTAGCAATGGGAAAGAGACAATAAACATGAAATCAATAGATTACTGAGAAGGTTTTAAGTATAACAAAAAAAGAATCATGGTAAAGGGGATGAAGAGTGCCTTCAAGGGGCACAGTGGCAAGGGGAAAGTATTCAACTTTAAATAGGGTCAGATTAGGCCTGAGAAGATGAAGAAGACTGAGAAGACGTCACTTGCACAAGACTTAAAGGTGTTGAGGGAGGGAGCCATTCAGCTATCAGGGAGAATCATGGCCTGTCTGGCATGTGTGAGGAACACTGGGAAGACCAGTGGGCTGAAGTGGAGAGAACAAAGGGGAGAGTCATAGGAAATGAGGTGATGCAGGACCTTATGGGCATGAAGACATCTTTGACTGACACACAGGCTGGGAGAGGGTGGAGCCCACTTTCTCGGTGTGGTGGCTTCCACGGTCGAGCTTGCCTTGCTGTTGACTATGGCAGACTGCTGCCTTGACTGCTATTCCCAACTTTCCTACCAGCAAAGGTTATTAAACAGATAAATCAGAGAGTCAACGAAGTTCAGAAAGTATCTAAGTGTCATTTGAGTCTATAATCCCTGACCAATTTTGTCTCTCAAATTTCCTGTTACATGTTTGTTGTATCAAGCAGGTTTAACTTCTCACTTTACTTATTCTGTACTTCTACCTCTACACTTTCGCTCATGCTGTCCCCCAACACCCTGGATCTCCAACCCAATGGCCTTAGTACCCCTGAAATGTCCTCACTTTCTTCCACATGAAGCTTAGATTCCATCCTCAATCAGTATACTCACTCGCTTCATATGATCTCAAATCTCCTGCCTTTTTTCCCCTCCACTGTACCTGTGCAGCTGACCTAGGCTGGAGAAAAACACAGGTGCCGTGTTGAACTTTAAATACATGGTCACTAACTTCCAATGGATCCTTGGTGCAACTCCAAAATCCAACCACATTCCCCAACTCTATTCACTCTTCCCTTTTCCTGGGTAACATTTCACACTTCTTTCTCCTCAAATATCTAGCACCTCCTCACCTACTTAATGCTTAGCTGATTACTCTGATAGAAGTAGTCAGAAGGGAATACACACATATTTCTACCACCAAACCTCCCCTACCAACATACACCTTTACCCAATACTCTTACCCTCCTCCTCTTTCAGTCAATGAACTATTCCTCTCCTCCTCCTTCCATGCCTTCTTTTATGGTAAATAAATATTTCTAAGTGTACCATTTAAATTCCTTTGAGAAGAATTTTTGGTTGACAGCCTTTTTCAGCAATGTGAGAATCTTGTTCCAGCGCCTCTGACCTCCATTGTCTCTGATAAGAAGTCAGCTGATAATCATATTGTTGTTCCCTGTAACTGATGAGTTGTTTTTCTCTTGCTACTTTCAAGGTTTTCTCTTTGGCTTTGGCTTTCAAAAGTTTGACTATTATATGTCTAAGTGTGGGTAATTTTGTGTTTACCCTACTTGAGATTCATTGAGCTTCTTGCTTTGTTAATTAATGTTTTTCATAAAATCTGAGAAGTTTTTAGCCATTTTTCTTCAAATACTTTTATGCCCCTTTCTCTCTTTGTTTTCCTTCTAGGACTCACCTCACATATGTCTGGATGATTTATATTGTTTCACATGTCTCTCAGACTGTGTTCATTTTATTTCAATCTTTTTTCTCTATTCTTCTGTTTGGATCATCTCTATGATCAGTCTTCAACCTCACTGATTCTTTCCTCTGGCATCTCAAGTTTTCTGTTGAGCTCCTCTCGTAAACTTTTTATTTCAGCCATCATACTTTTCAGTTACAGAATTTCCATTTGGTTATATATTTTTTAAATAATTTCCATCTCTTTACTGGATTTTCTAGTCACTGAATGACTGTCATCATACTTTCCCTTAATTCTTCAAATACAGTTTCCTTTAGGTCTTTGAACATATTTATAATAGCCGCTTTTAACTCTTTGTATGCTAAATCCAACATCTGAGGACACTCAGAGGTAATCTCTATTCACTACTTTTTTCCCTAAATATGTGTCACACTTTCTTATGTCTTTGCACATCTCATTGTTTTTTTAATGTTGGCCTTTTCAGATAATATGTTGTAGCAACTCTGAATTCTGACTCTTTTCCCCCTGAGGGTTATTGGTTTTGTTTTATTTGTTTGTTTAGTAAACTTGCCTAGACTAAATTTATGGTCTATCTACTCCAAAATATGCAGCCACTGATGTCTCTGTTCAATTCTTATTTTTCTTGTTTTTATTTTTAAGCTTGCCTTCCTAGAGATCATCCATGTATTTGCACAGCTTAGCATTCAGTAAAAGATTGCGCAAAAGTTGTTCTCTAATCCCTCAAGCCAGTAAGGCTTCCAATTTCTGATGGTGGATCTGTGAGTGAGCTGGAGAAAATATTAAGCTTTTAGATGATCTTCAATTCTTCCTCTGCTTTTAACTTTCCACCAGGTTCTCTCCCATAACCTCTGCACCTGTGTACAGTTTCTGTCAGCTGGGGATGGGTGTGACTGGAGACTTCTTTGATCTCTGCTGTACATGTGCATAGCCTCACCCTCAGGATCTGTCTGAGACCTGAACATACAAGAAACTTGTGTGCTGTACAAAAAAGTGGAGTTTTCTTGTTTGCTATTAAGAGAAATTAAGTGTAATTTGATTTCTCATGGACCATCTCCCATTACGCTTATTTTCTGATAGATAATAAAGCTCATTACAAAGCAAGGGCATTTCACAGCAGGGCACCACCTAAAACTGTATATTTTAATATACTAAGCATTTACATCTAGAGGAGACTGATGCATTTGTTAATGTTGTTATTCTGTGCTAAGAAAAAAATAAACAAAGAAAAAGAAAAAGGAAACATGGATGACACCTGCAGGCTGTTCAACGTCATTAAAAGCATTATGACTTTTTTAATAGCCATACTAGAAGGAAGTAACAGGTGAAAATAATCTAAACAAATTTGATTTCGTAGGAAGGTGAGAAGCAAACTACATAGCTACATCTGATTACTTTCTGATTATTGCACTAAGGAAAAAGAAAGGCTAATATCAACTGAAAATAAACAAATGGGTGCTCTCTTTCCGAAAAACATTCTCATGACACCAGGTTATAAAATTCAGGTTTCAGCCAAAATTAACAAAAAGACTACCCCTCTAGCCTTCTGTCACCAAATATTCTCTCTTCATCCATGAGAAATCTATTTATTTATTCAACAGGCATTCATTGAACACCTGATATGGGCCAGACACTCTGCTAAGTACTTAATATAGAGAGTGTATGTGTCAGCCTCTGTGTCCTAGAGGACCTCACAGTTGAGCAAGGGAGAGGAATGAGCAAACGTAAAATGTGAGTGTGCAGTAGTCAATGCTATGATAAAGGAGTCCACCTGGAGGGGTCAGGGAATCCTTCCCACAAGAGACGACATAAATGGATCCTGAAGCATAAACAGGAATTAGCCTAGCATTTGAAGAAGGGACAGGGTGTTCTGGGTGTAGGCAAAAGCACAGAGTATTTGGGGGACTGCAAGTAGTTTACTAGCTGGAACACATGATTTTGAAGGAGTAGTGAGAGGGAAAACAAGGGAGGAAGGCAGGATCATATCATAAAGCACTTATATTCCAAGCTGACTGTTAGGAGTCACTCCCAGTGTGATTGGGAAGCCCTGCTGATGTTGGAAAGGAGGGAGACATTTGCAGCCCTGCCCCACCCTGTGCTACGGAGGTCTATTTGTGGATATCTTCTCCACTAACTCAACACATGTCATGAAGATACTTTGAAATAAAACTTGCCACTGATTTTGCTGACCCTTAGAAAGCAGGGGGAAGGGAAATACATTAGTAGGCAGTGTGAGTCTGGTAGAGCCCTTAAGTTATCTTCCCATTTAGAGGTTAAAGACACGTGTTTGAAATCTAGTTATCAATTAATCATTCCAGAATTGTCTATTCTCTAAGTGTCAGTGTCAATCAATAAATGTAATAATCTGCACTTTCTTTTTTTCATTTTAGCTGTTTTCAGCTTAACCTTTAGGCAGGTCATCGCTGCTTTTACTTGATATTTATTAACCTCTTATAAAGTAATTATTACTAGGACAGAGCAGCCTGGTAGTGACTCCATGTTTATCCACTTCATTTAAGCAAGAATCGCATGTATTCTTCAGAATCATGCATTAAAAACTCATCACTTCCTAATCTGACTAGTCTATTTGATTATTAGCAAAATGATTCCATCAATACATAGTTGGAAGGCTATTTATTTAATCTTATATTTTTCTCTGGGATTTAATACTTGAAAAGATAGTTATGTCTATTCACAATAATTTGATTCATCATTCAAGTGACATTTGAGATCATCTAAAATTAAATCCTTATATTAGTCATCTTTGCTTGATGGCAGTTGTATGTGGGGTAAATTTCTGTGTTGATTCATTTTCCATAAATTCGCACTTAAAAAAAACACTATCAAGAATGTAGGAAAAGACTGTTTAAGCACATTTTTTATAAATGTAAAATCACATTTTTAAATTATCTCTGATAAAAAAATTTTCAAAATAATACTCAAATTAACTGCTATGATTTCAATAGCAAAAGTCCAAATATCTAAGCAGAGCCCATCATTAGGGACAAGATATTGAGCCCCAGAATGGCAACATGGTTCAGAAATGGTGTAATTACCAAATACTTTCAATTCCACTTCAGAAAAGCACCTCCTTGGTGCTGCTGCCACTGTCGCAGTTCAAACTCTTATCAGAACGACAATCTCATTAGTGTCCTTAATTCCAGACTCTCCAACTCCCTCAGAAACAAAGGTTTCTTATTTTTTTTTTTTTTTTTTTTTTGTGGGGAAGACCAGCCCTGAGCTAACATCCGTCGCCAATCCTCCCCTTTTTGCTGAGGAAGACTGGCCCTGGGCTAACATCCGTGCCCATCTTCCTCTACTTTATATGGGACGCCGCCACGGCATGGCTGACAAGCAGTGAGTTGGCGGGTGCCCGGGATCCGAACTCGTGAACCCCGTGCTGCCAAGCGCGGACTAAACCGCTGCGCCACCGGGCGGCCCCTAAGGTTTCTTACTTTAAAACCTCTGCTGGCTTCTTATTGGTCACTGGAAACCAAAACAGCTCACCTTGGCACACAGCCCTTCATGCCACAACCAACCTATCATACAGACCCTACACCGACTTTTCAAGGTCAAGGCCAGTGTCCTATTTATCTTTTTACCTGCACCATATGACCCAGTGCAGAAACATAGTAGGAACTTGTTTTTGTTTCCTATGGCTATTGTAGCAAATTACCACAAACTTTGTAACATAAAACACCAGAAATTTATTCTCTCACAGTTCTGGAGGCTAGAAGTTCAAAATCAATATCCCTGGGTTGAAATCAAGGATAGCTCACAGCCATGCTCCCTCTGGAAGCTATGGGAGAGAATCTGTTTCTTGCCTCTTCCAGCTTCTGGTGGCTGCAGCATTCCTTGGTTTGTGGCCACCTCACTCCAATGTCTGCCTGCACGGTCACATTGCCTGCTCCTCTTCTGTCAGGAATCTCTCTCTCTGCCTCTCTCTTATAAGGGTGCTTCTAATGACATTTTGGGCCCACCCAGATAATCCAAGATATAATCTCCCATCTCAAGATCTTTAACTTAATTATATCTCCAAAGACACTTTTTCCATATAAGATAACATTTACAGGTTCCAGGAATTAGGAGCTGATATCTTTGCGGACCATTATTCAGCCTATTACAAGACTCAATACATATTTTAGACTTATTACCTAGCATCTTTGCCCTTAAACCAGTTCAGTCATTCAATAAACTTGTCATAGAAGGTGAGTGGAAGGATATGCACCACATTGGTAACAGAGGTCATCTGTGGTGAATGGGACAAAAGTGAGGGGAAGGGAAAATACTCAATATCAATACTTATTACTTTCTACACTTCCATATATTTTAATAGTTTTAACATATTTTTGCATTATGAAAAATAACCAAGCAATAGTAGCTTTACTCATAATTCCCAAACCAAGATGTCCGTCGGTAGGGGAGTAGATAAATAAGTTGTAGTACCTCCAGACAATGGAATATTACTCAGACCTAAAAAGAAATGAGCTATCAAGCCGTGAAAAGACATGGAAAAAACTTAAACTCATATCGCTAAGTGAAAGAAGCCAATCCGACAAGGCTACATGCGTATGATTCCAACTATATGACATTCTAGAAAAAGGCAGGAATTCGGGAGGAGGGAGAGATGAAGAGGTAGAGCACAGAGGATTTTTAGGGCAGTGAGACTATTCTGTATGACACTATAATGGAGGATATATGTCATTATATGTTTGTCAAATACCATAGAATGTACAACACCAAGAGTGAACACGAAAGTAAACTATGGACTTTGGGTAATAGAGGTGTATCAATGTGGGTTTATCAGTTATAACAAATGTACCACTCTGGTGTGGGATGTTGATAATGGGAGGCTATGCACGTGTAGAGGCACAGAGTATATGGGAACTCTTTGTACTTCCCACTCAATTTTGCAGTGAACCTAAAACTGCTCTAAAAAATAAAGTCTATAAAAAAATAACTAAGCGAACAGATGCATGTATTTACTACATAAGAATTAAATATACAAAGTGATTTAAGATGCAATAGTTGACATGGAGGGGCCTGAGCTACAGATAAATGATTCAATGCACTGTGATGTATATAATGAGAGAAGAACTACTTAGAAGGTCTAGTGGTGAGAAAACCTTGGTCCTCATGAGAAAGATCCAGAAAGGACATACAGACTTGGGATTCATAATCAGGAAGAAAACGGTTGGAGTCATGAAAATTATGAGAAAAATTTAAGAAATTATTGAGGGCAGCTGTTCTAGTCAGTGTACTGGTCTTCCAAGTAAACTGCAGTATAGTTGGACAGACAGACACATATCTCAGTAATGTGGTAAATACTAACATAAAATATGCACAGAGTGCTTTGGGGTAATAGAGAGAAACACTTAGCCCAAATTCATGGAAGGTATAGAGCAGAATACCATGCACCGAGTATCAATCCCAGGGGAGCAGAACATGATACACTGGTTACCGATTCCAGGAGAGGACTCCAAACACTTCTGCCCTTTGCACCTTAGTATCAGAATCACCAAGGAAAACACAGTAGTCAAGCATTGGGTGGAACAATGCTTTACTTACTCTTTCTTTACTCCCCTCTATAGAAGAGACACAGCAGAATCAGCTCCAATAGTGTGCATCCGTCTCTCGGCTAGCGAGTCCGTCTCCCCACACCCCAGCAGCAGATGTAGGTCAACCTACAGGAACTTCCCTTGTGCTACAGCAGAAGGACCCCAGGTCCTTCCTCATGGAGTCTGAAATACTGCAAGCCAGCAGCATGCCTCAGGGCCCTTGAGGTACACACCTAAGCAGAACAGAAGAACATTCAGTGAGCATGAAACAGGGAAAAGTGTTCACACACAAGGTAATATATGGCACACAGGCTCTGCGGGCTCTTTATCTCTTGGTAAGGAAGTATTCCAGGCCCCAGGCCCGTTCTTATGCAGCCTGGTGGGGGTTGAAAGATTGCATGCAAGAGATTGCCTTTCCCAACAGAAGGCCTGTCAAGTTTCTGGGAAGCTTTGTGAAAGAAATGACAACTGATCTCATTCTTGAAGATTAAATAAGAATTGTTCATGTAAAGAAGAGGAAGATTTAGGGGAAGGATGTGCTAAGCAGAGGAAAGAGCTCAGTAAAAAGGCACGGAAGTGTAAATAGGTGCTAGCAACTACACAAGGTCCAATATATCATTGAAGGAAGAATTAAGAGTATTTTGGAGTAGCTGGTTTAGGGTAGCAGAATATGAGGTTGAAAAGTGTGTCAGAGCAAGCAGAAGAAAGTAGACTTCACTCTGTAAGTGATGAGTTGGTTGGCAGATGCATCTTACCAAAAGATGCTGGGTAGACTGAGAGCAGAGTGGGATTAAGATCAGAATAGATAAAACCCAACATTAGTCTTAAGATCCTCCAGAAAGCCTACAGATTCATGGAATGACTGGTACAGGTTAACCAGCTCTATCCTAAAGTTATTACTTTTATTCACAGAGGATTTAGTTTCTGGTTCCAGCTCTGCTGCTAACTGGCTGTGATGTCTTCGTAGTTCTCAGTTCTTTCATCGCTAAAACAGGTGTTAAATTAAATGATCTTTTATGGCTCCTAAAATCCAAAATGCTGATTCACTGATTATACCTACATTTTCTCTTATATCATGCAATAATGAATCCCATAATACAATTTATTTTGTAGTAGCTCAATACACTTTTAGTTGATTTGATTAACAACTGATGCAAAATGAAATCACTGAGATTGTGGGGAAAGACGTTGTCTAAATTTTAAAAAGGATATATCCTCAAATATTTATGCTCAACAGCCCTGTTCCTTTTTTAAAAGCCAACAAAAATGCCTTTTATTTCCCCTTTAGTTAAGGTCGTCTCAATTTGGGCCACTTAATAGTCTGGATGTATTCTTGTTATACTCCATATGCAACATAAAGAAATAAAACTGCACTAAAATTCTTAGAACGAGGTAGAGTATTTACACCTTTGAAGCTTAGATTAATATGTAATCGGTCCTCATCCCTGCAGATGCTGTCTCCCTGGAGGGCCCTTGTTCCATCATCTACGTCAACCGTTTGCATTTTATTCTTATAAATGAGCCAGACAATGTCCTGACCCACCTGCCCTCCCAATGTCTGATTTGAAGGAGAATAAAAGCAATCAAGTGCTTAATTATATTCCATTAGCAAAAAGCAAGAAAACAACTTTTTGTGCCAAATATAAAAGCTATCTCACCCTCTACACTCAGATTTCATTTTCCCAGGTACACTTTTCTTCCGTGTTAATAGTTGGCACTCTGAAACTCTTGCTATTGCACTTTCTGTACTTTTGAAAAATGTCAACACTCAATTTTATAGCATTTGATTTAATGCTTTTGGGGGCACTTTCAACCTTTCATAATTTATAGTCGTCTCCCAAAAATGTGTGATAGGTACAGTTAAGGTAGCAGTCAGAATAAAAGGTCAGTATACAGATTGAACTGCTATAAGACATCAATAAAGATAATGGACTAAAAAAAATTCAAAGCAGAAGCTAACTTCTTTAATACCTCATCATCTCGTTATCACCTTATTGCCAAATTCCTAAAGAGTTTATCATTTTGAAAATGTGCTATGCTGCAACTTGCATAACATTACTTACTCCTGGAATCTTCCAAATATTTAACACAGTGATCTAAAGTAATAATATCAAATTTTTTTCAGTGTGCAACCATATATGCAGTTTTTTCTCTTTTTGCTTACTCTGTACAGACTATGGAATTTCCAATTGTAACTTGATTTCATATTATCTAACCTAGAAAATGGAGAATAGGTCTTGTTATTATAGACAAGATGTCTTAAAATATAAACTTAAAATGTCATTTTAATCCCATGAAATGTACTCAAAGGAAAAGGCAATGCTCCTTGAAATAAAACATGTTTAAGATGATCCTTATATGAGCCCCTGCCAGTAAATTAAGAGCTGTTTCCTTTTGCTCAGTAAAAAGCATATAGATTAGATTATTGAGATACTGTTGCACCAAGGCATGGCAAGAAGCACTGAGCATCAAGTTTCCGTGTTTTACCCCAGATACCAGGAATCTCAGATGCCAACTTTTAAGGTCCTTTATAGGTCTTGAAGCCATGCCATGTAAGAGATGTTTCATCTGAAGGCAGCTCAGTTTCAAAAGGCTCTCAGTCACTGATTTGTTGTTCAACAAATATTTGATATTAACTGTATACCATTCACGTTGGAAGAAGAATATTCCCTGCAAAGAGTACAATCATAACCAATGCTTACATGTAAAAAAAGTTGGAGAGACTCAGTTCAATACAAAGACTCTCTTTTTACTCCCAAAGTGGGTCAGGTTCTTGCAGTGGAAATATTGTGGAAACCAGGTCACCAAAGATGTACCTCATAACCATCTAGGAATTTGTTAAGTGTACATCCCAGTTCCCGTGCCCACAGATTCTGCTTCCAGAGACTCCATGGAGGGGTCTATAGGTCTGTATTTTTGACAACCTCCCATAGCAATTCTGATGCAAGACTAATTTTAAGAACTACTAATTTGAACTAAAATCTTGGTTAGATACAGTCATGTCTTTTGTGTCTTTCTATCCTCAAGGCCATTCTGTGCCTGACACACGTCAAGACTTCGTAAATATTCACTGAATGTCTGAATGGATAAGAGAATGGCATCAATGTGTCGAAAGAGAAATTACTTCTGGCCATGGGTATCATTGAGAAGGTGGCATTGAGGTAGTCCTTAAACTAAGAGAAGAATGTTTAGTTCTCTACTCAGAAAGAAGGAAGCACTGAGAATAGATTTTCATGGAGTAGCTACAGGACAATGGGAAGATATTTTTGGACTGGAGAACATCCAGCCTCTCAACCCGCACCACAAAAGAAGCAGCTTACTTGGCCAGCAGTTGAGGTCTGCCCTAATGCTTCTGAATCACTCCTCGGCTTTCAGTGCCTCATGGAATGTGTGCATCACCACCGCACCACAAAAAAAAGCTTAATTGCTATTTATAAAACATATAATTTGTGATTAAGATATTGGAGGATATTACATTTCCATTTAGAAACCACACTTAAATTGGTGTTAATTTAGCCACGTAATTTAGCATGAGACCCAAATTGAAAGAACAGCAAAATACAAATTTAGTAAAAATGGAAGTGCACCACATAGCCAATAAAGTATTTTTTCACAGAACCAATGCTAAGGACTTTAAGATACGTGATTTTCATAACAGCTGATAAAGTTTTAAATTAATATGCAATCTCCACTAACAAAAGTTATATTTTCAAAAAAAATAATAACCCCATGGAAGAAAGATTCCTCCTCTCCAGGAATTTATGCAGTACAGTATAGATTGATCTTTCACTAAGTTAATAAAGTGTATCTGACAACTTAAATGTAAAAATGTCTCCAAAGTGTTCTTTATTGACCCACCTAAGATTTCAAAAATCAGGATTTCATGGACTATCTGAAAAATAGACTTGTTATGAAAGAAGCCTTTACATTCTTAATGACTTCAAAACTCATTTATATTTTTGCTCACCAAGAACCAAACTAGGTCAAGATTTTTTTTAAGTGTATATTCAAGGGTAACGTACATACAGTAAAGCACATGAATCTCAAGTGCACCTCCCAATGAACTTTTACATCTGTATACACCCGTGTGGTCACAGCCCACCTCGTGATACATAACATTTCCAGCACCCCAGAATGTGCCCTTGTGCTCCCTCTCAGTCGATTTCCTCTCTTACAAGGTAATCACTATCAAGTCAGGAGATTTTAGTAAAACTAAAAATACAAAGTGGAAAATTGTCAGTAAAAGAAAGCTCCACTTAAAATTCCAGATACTTTTGTCTCTTTTCATTTACTTGACAGAAACTTTACATATACCTCTTTAGTAGTAAGAACAGTTTAGGAGATTGTTTGAGGTAAATCTTCTTAAAAGAAAAATATTACATTCTGTATTATCTCACCCTAAAAACACATACAATTTCATTAGTTAGCTCCTTCGGCACACATTTATTGGGTAACCCTTATATACCAGCCATTGTCCTGGGCTCTGAGAACACAACTCCTGGTAGCACAGGAAGGATTCTGCTGTCCTGGAGCTTACATTCTAGGTAGCAGATAGTAAACAAGTGATCAAATAAATTAATTTAAAAATCGGAACATTTCAAAAGTGACCAATTGTAATAAACATATTGAAAGTAATGCAATGAAGAGAGATGAGCAGCCTGTGGGCAACATTAGATTCAAGAAAAGGCTTCCCTCAGGAGATACATTTAGGCTAAAACTTGGTGATGAGAAGGCACTAGCCATGCAAGGATCTACACAAGGGGAAGAGGGTTCCAGGCAGAGCACAAAGGGCCTAAATGGGAAGCAAATGTGGAAGATTTGCAAAACCGAAAGTTCAGGACCAAATCTTGGGTTTCCCCCAAAAACAGAGGTTGCCTCACAGGCTTAGGTACAAGAAACTTAGTGGAGGTGATCCCAAGGAGCAACTGAAGGCCTGGGGACAGGGAGACAGGGGAAAGTCAATGCAAGGGGAAGTTATCAAATCACCACTCTGAGTGACGGGGGCTCAATTCTGCAGGGACCTCCTGAGGAGCCTACAGAAGGTCTGCAGGAAGTGTTCATCTGAAGAGTGAAAGGCAGAAGCACTCCAACCACCATTGTTTGAGGTTGTGCCGTGCGGCATTGACTCTGCTCTTTTGGGCCACGCTTGCACAGGGGTAGAAGGGCTCTGTGAGAAGTCCTGAGTCAAGGCAAAAATGACTTGCACTCTTCTCATGGTGAGAAGTTGTCCAAATGTGGTGATCTGAGTTCCCAGGGACTCTCCAGTGCAGCCACATCTGAAGTCAGTTGGGCTGAGAGAATGTGGCATGGCACCTCCAGGGCCGGTGAAACAGAAACACAGGGATTAAGTGGCAAAAGGTGAGTCAGAGGGGGAAGCAGGGGCCAGATCATGTCCAGCCCTGTGAGCCCTGGTGAAAGAGTTGGATTTTGTCCAGATGTAATAGGGAGCCATTGCTTTAAAAGCTAGGGAGCATTGTGACTGATTACTGGCTGAATCCGTTGAACAAGGCTGAGTCTATTGAACACGTAATGATGTTCAGTAGGAATTTTTAACAGATTATTGCCTTGATCAACTGATGGGGAAAAAAATCACACTAATTATGTTTAAGTTAAATGTTGGGTATGTTTTGTTATAAAATCAGAGACATCCGTGCATGATCTAGCTTCTGCCTAGTTCCTCAAGTTCCCACCCCTTTTCTGAACTCCAGGCAAAATGGCTGCTTTCGAGTCCTGGGCTCTGTCCAAACTTCTCTCCTCTCTTGGCCTTTGTACATCTTGTTCAGTGTTGCAAACACTCCCCACTCTTCAGTTAGCCCGAGTCCTTATTTTTTATACTTCATTTTAATCATTAATTCCACTGAAAACCCCCCTCTGACCACCATCTAAAAGAAGCCCCCTGCTGTCCTCTTATGTAGCACCACGTGATAGTCTGTCTTAGCACTTAACAGAGTTGGCCATTTTATACTCCACTGCCTAATTCCTATCTCCCTATTCAGACTGTAAATTCAATACAAAATGGGACAATATTTATTTTATTCACCATAGTGCTACAGTGCCTAGCAATGTCTGGCATAGAGAAATCCAGCAAATGTTTGTTGAGTGAGTGAACGAACAAATTGTCCAAGATAAAAGCAAAGTGGCTGTGGTCGAAGCTGGGCAGAGAGGGTGGAAGGCGCGCCCCGTGCTCCTCACGGAGGCTCACGGAACACCGTCAGGAACTTTCATTCAAAACCAAACACAGTGTGACAGCCTTGCTTGTGGCAAATGGTGTTCTCCCTGAAAAATATTTGCCTGAAGCTACTTATTGAAGACTTGAGTGACACCTTGTGTAATAAAACAGAGTATCCCTTAAATAATCTGTTTTATATACTATGATACACCTTCAAACCTAGAGGTTTTCTGAGGAGACTGGGACAGTCATTAACAATACTTTTGATAACAAATGACTCCTGAACAATTTACAGATTAGCTGGTTCTTTTTTGTCCTTTCTTAGGAGAAAACTTGATTGTGGATATCTGAGGTTGAAAGCAGCTGCAGGATTTTTCAATTAAAAGTTCTAGTGTGTCTCTTCTTTCTAGTGTGAAAGGCTAAATCAATTTCAGCAAAATGCTGACATAGGATTAAGATAAATTGTGTCTCGTCTTTAAAACTCCAGTGGAATAATCCAGCTCTCTAAATCCCAAGGACGGCAATAGCTTCCCACACTTGATTAGTCCAGCAAACAACAGTTTGTCCCTTGACTTGCATATTTGGTTTCTATTTTACTTTAATTAGATTTAAAACAATCAAGATAAATCAAGATTTTCAACCCATGTTGCACTTCAGTGTAAATAAAACCTATACCAAAAAGTCACCTCTACTATATGAGTAATAGAAATAACTTCTCCATGCTGAACACTAATATTTTGCACATATGTGCCATGGAGGGGGAGGGAGAGAGAATAACTTTAAATGAAATGAATTCAAGTTAAGATTTAATTAATTCTGAGAAAAAGGTACTTAAATATGTGTCTATTCAAACACAATTTTAAGTTGCATAGAAAATTTTAATTCAGTTTGAAGTGATTGGAGAGTTTGCAACAACTAATAATTCATATATATTAGTTACCAGGAAATATGACTGTTTTACTGGGAAATAATTCAAAGCAATGAAAGAAAACTTCAAACGATTCTTACTAAAAAAAATAAAAATAAAAATTGCCTCTGGCGTTCAGAGATCTGCTCTGTGCTGTAACCTGTCTCAGAAGAAGGTTTTCTGAACCCAATAGGTAATCCCTTTCCCAACCAGTTCTATTTCTGTGCTACAGTGAGCCTCGCAGTTCTGGATTTGTTGAGTGAAGCAATTTAGGAATTGCTTCCTGCAGATGGAGATGCATTTTATGGTGAATCATTGGAGCTTTAAAAATAAAAAACTGCTGGAAAAGAGGCTTAAAATGATCCCCCCAAATACTGAAATCTTATCTAGACCATCTGATAGAGCAATTCAGGGAAAGAAACTAATTGAAACTATTGAAACAGCAGGGAAAATTGACTATTCCTTTTTTTATCCATTTAATGTAAAAGAAAATTGTCACATCTAATAGAGTGTCAAAAAAAGTGTTAACTAGGTATAAGTGCCTTTTAAAACTGTCCTTTACCATCCATAAGGTCACTGAGCCGAGAAGCTCACCTCCAGCCGAAAGACCTTTTGATGAAGGCTGGCCATCGTACGTGGTTTTCACAGAAATAGCACGATCCATTTTCATGTCGTGTCAACTGATTCCAAGAAGAGATTTAGTCTTTTCCAGTACAAAGAAGTTGAAAACTTGAACTTTTATTGAAAAGCCTGAAGCCATTTTCAATCTCCTGTATTTAAAACTCAAATTATCTCTTTCAGGATTAAAGAAAAAAAGAAGGAAAATAAAAAGAAGCACACTTATACCAAAGGTAGCAGAGCAGCAATTTATTATCCATAGCTCTTTCTTCAGGAAAGCTGTTTCCACTTCTCTGTGTTTTGTATGTCAGTTTTATTCAACTTAACACAAAATATTTCTCTAAGATCATGCCCTAAATATACGTAAATTCAAACCCTAGTAAAATGAGTCTCCAGATAATACAGTAGTTAAAATAAGATCATAGCCTTTCTACTTCAGAATTAGTTTAAGATGGGAATTCTTTACGTTTAATTAGTACATTCAGTATAACAACAGGCCAAGGGGAAATAGTATGACCTCAAGCAGAGGGCAACCATACCCCCAGTTTGCTTGGGATTGTCCCTGTCTACTCTTGTTGTCCGGGCATCCTGTCCAGTTTAGCACTCATCCCAGATGTTTCATTTTATAGTGAATTATCAGCATCATCAACAGTCACATGAAAATGAGCTGGGATGCTTTCTGTTCAGTCAGCTCTCCCTCGGGGGCATAGCTTTCATCCTCACAACCATCCCCAAGAAGCTAACCAAATTGTCCTCAAGAAGAACAGCTATTTCATGTACGGTCATTATATTTATAAAAGAAAGAGTATATATTCATATAACCTTAAAAAGAACTTTGCCATACGATGTTCCTGCACACGAGTATCCTTCCATGCGGTGAATAGAAGGGTATAACGGATAAATACTCTTAGTGCAACCTTTCCTATTTCATTGATGTGGTAACTACCTGGCCCAGCACTTTAAATTCCTTAGTATTTGAGTCAAAGTTTATTTTCCTTCAGTTGCATCTCTCCCAACACCAACTAGCATTATAATCCATAGGTTCTCTTAATCAAAACCGAATTATCTTTATATTCATAACTTATTTTGACACCAGCATATTCTCTAGGACATCCATGGATGCTTCAAATAATATATTTATGAAAATGAGCTCATTATATTCTCCCCTACTTTTCAAATCTGTATTCTTTAGTTCCAAGAATGGCGTCAAAATCTTTTCAGTTGTCCAAACCAAAAATCAATCATGGGTTAGATATTTTTCCACTAAACATCTATCAAATCATTTTTCTCCATGCCTACTTCCACTGGGTTTATCTGCACTTCTGCTTGTATTTCTTCAGTAACCTCCTCCCAACTGTGTATAACTCAGGGCCCAGTCAGGAGACAGATGCCACACAGTAACTTAGGAAAGTTTAATGTGAAGAATTATTAACAAATAACAGAGGAGTCACTCCTAAAAGGTAAAGAGTACATTAAAGAGTTTAGGCACAGTGAATGCAGGGAGCAATTCTTACCTCTAGGGCTGAGGAAGAATACTCAAGGAAGGAACAAATTTGGAAGATACACATACACACACACATAAACTGGTGTTTAGACCATGTTGGGAGTTTGTGGTCATTGGATGTAGAAAAGCTCACTGAAGTGCCACAGGCTGGAACTGGGAAAGAAGAAGCTATCCACTAGGATGCTGAAGAAACGTACTAGGAAGCTGCCTGATGGGAGGCAATCCTCTGGGATGCTAGAGACCTCACTGAGAAACCACCACAGGGCTGCTGCTGAACTCACAAGACTTCTGCCCACTGGGAGCCTGTGAAACTCTGTGACAGGCCACCCACTGGAGAGCCAGCAGAACTCACTGGAAAGCCACACTTAGCGGTACTGCTGAAACTTGCTGGAAGTCTGTCCACTGGGACCCCTGGGTCTAGCTAGGAAGCCAGCTGGAGCATGGGCCGAACATTCTTGGTGGGAATTCACATGAGGAGGTGCTGCTGAAACTTGCCCCAGGTGAGGCCCTCTGGATTCTCTGCGCATGGCCCCAATAGGACAAAGAAGAGGAAAGGACATCAGAACTAAGAAAAGAAACCCCTTCTTCTCTGGTGTCCCTCCAGCACATTTTCTACACTGTAGCCCCAGAATGATCATTCTAAAACACAATGTGATTATTTCTCTGCTCAAAACCCTTCAAAGGGCTGAAAGGGAGAAGGATGGAGAAATAAGTGTAGGAAGATGCGGGTTCATGTCAACGACGGTAATTTTATCTATAGAATAGGAAATGAAATCGTCCCTGTGAGTGCGGAACACAGGGCCTAGAGATTGGGGAAGATCTGAATAACCAATTTGTAGAAGGAGGAAAGGAGTCACAGCCAAAATTAATGCAAACATTTTGCCAAATGCATTGGGAATGTTATCTGGACTAAGACAAAAGTGTAGGATATGCTACAGGGTAGAAGCTGCGTGAAATGAAGGTCTGAACTGGGTTTGGAACTGAGGAAATGGTTTCTTGTATAGTGGGTAAATTTTAAAAAAATTTTTTTGCGGGTAAATACTGAGCTGCAAATTTGACACTGTTCCTTATAATTGTGTGCTAAACCCTGTGTCTGGGCCTCAGAATTATAAGCTAAATACAAGATGTGGTTCAAAGGGTAGGCATTAAATATCTTCCTAGTCAATAATCCCTGGTCTATATTGTTCAGGACACTGACTCTGTATAAGGAGATCTGGGACAGTTCCAGATGTCACCTCTTGTCCTAAGTGGCAGATACCAACTATAGTTTGAGAGCAAGCCTGATGAATCTACATATTTAAAAGCAAGAATTCCTCTAAATTTCTTGCTTTTTCCCAACCCAAAATTAGAGCATAAAGTCTTGACAAAAGGGAGCACCTGGAATGAGAGATTGTAAAAAATTAAATTTCTTGTTGCAAATTCAATGTGGGAATGTGGCAATATTCATAACGAACATTTCAGTGTTCATACATGTGCATCTTTACTATTAACATACATGTGCATACATGTGTTATTTACTATTTCTTATGTTTGTGGGGAATAAATTTCCCCCCACAGCAATTTTGTGAATAGTTCTTAACATCAGAAAAGAACAACCATCCATATTGTGTGCTGTGTTTCCACCTCCCTGACAACAGTTGAATTCACCATGGAAACAGCTGAGTGGATATTGGATGGATGTGAACACTACTGAGGTCAAGGGACTGGGTGAAACAACACTTTGTTGGCTTAAATATTTTAAGAAAAGGTTTTGTTTCTTTTTAGTAGGAGTTAAAATAGCATTTTAAAAACTTATACCAACTCTTCTAGCCTTAAACAGCCTCCAGATAGGCACATTATCTGTGCAGGAAATTATCTGAGAACTCCAGAACCCCATAAGCACTGCATCTACTGATTCTGTTATATTAAATCCTGTCCAAATCGCCCTTCCAGTGCAGGGGACTGGAGACTGGCTAATTTTGCAATGAACACAGAGTAAGAAAATCTATTATGAAATTGTTGCTTGGGTACAAAATCTAATCTTAAAACCCTGAGATTGTTTGTTAATTGGGGGAGGTAATTTTAGACATTGAGATGATGCATTCATTCCGCAGTTATCCATGCGTCATTTCATTTTCTCATCCATCTGCCTCCTTTTCCAGCCCACTTCTCTTTGTACCAGATTCCATTCTATTGCTCTTATCCCACATTGACTGATTCAGATTCAACTAACTGTAGGTTTCATCTATGCCCATCTCCTTTCTCTCACATGTAACAAGCAGCTAATGAATGCCAAGTACCATGCTAGGCACATTCTCGTGCATATCTCATCTACTTTATTTAGATTATGGCCACATTCACCACATTAGCTCCCTGTTTGGGATTTGGCATTTTCTGAGACTCCTCCCTTGGAAGCAAAGCTTTAACTCCATTTCACAAAGACTAGTGGGTCACAAGGCAAAAGAAATGGAAAAGATACCTCTTGCTGGGGAGGAAATTTCTGATCATCTTTCTGTACCAATGAAGACCTTTTTGCAAAGTGAACCATGGCTTTAAGAGATAGAAGGAGGCAGAGGGGGGAGAGAGAGAGATAATAACATAAATTCAATTTTTCTTCACAAAATACCTACAAGATTGAATTGGGCAGATCCTAGAACAAGAAGAAACAAAAATACATTGTTTACATTGTTTGTGAATTATCCCTGTTTGTGTGTGCGTGCGTGTGTGTGTGTGTGTGTGTGTGTGTGTGTGTGAGGAAGAAATACCTTTTGGTGGTGCTGTGAAATTCATGAAAACAGAATGAAGTTTCCACCTGAACCACAGCTTCTCAGGATGGGATCTCATTTGCATCCTTTCTTACGCCTGTGCTGAGGAGCTATAAATAGAAGAACCTATACATAAAGATGGGTTTTTTCTGCCAGAAGTCATTTTATTTGTTAGAGGTATCTAGAGACATTATTCATAGGATTCATTTCTGCACACTTTCCTGTGGAGAATCTCCCTCTCTTGACACTGTGGGTGGTCAACTTTGAAATCTGCTAATGACCCGTTGGATGCAAAGAGTGCAGGAAGAGTTATTTTTTTTAAGTTAATACATGCAGGAGTGCTTTTAGTTCTAGACGGTTTCCAGGCATCTGACTGTGTGATGTAAATAGGAGGCACCCTTTTCAAGTCAGCATCTTTGATTTTTTTAATCAGCTAAATTTTCTAAGGGTAATTTTTAACACCCGTAGAAACTTAATGACAGTCATTTGATATGCTAACCATATTGTGACTTGTCTTCGAATATGCTGTAGCAGTTAGTGCCAAAATATACAGCTGTTTGCATACACTTAGGTAAGCGGTATTTTTTTAACTAAGCTTTAAAATGACTGTGTGACTTTGTTCCTACTTCATGTTGTTGTTAAGTGTAATGTACATGCAATAGACCGTATATGGCGCTAGTAAAATAAAAACCCTCTAATCTTTGTACTTTGATGGATAAATACCATGTTTTCATATATATGTTAGTCAAAAGTCAAAATGTAGCCCAAAAAGAGAAAGAAAATTGAAATGCCCTGGCATCCTGCTGAGAGCACAATGGTAACTAATGTCCATGGAGCTTTTACTCTGGAGAGAAAATTTGCCTTAGGGGAGCTAGTTTAGGCCCAAAGTAGGCTATGCAAGAGGATCCTCTGATGACATTTTTAAAATGCAGAATCTGGGGCCTCACTCAGATCTCCTAAATCAGAATCTCAGGGGGCAAGGAGAGCCTGGGAATCTGCATTTTAAAAGCCGTATGGGAGATTCTCTGGTAACATTCTGTGATGCCAGTCCACAGACCAGCCTTTAGAACCCATGACATCTGAATCCACTTATCACAGAGCTAAGGCCTTAAAATCCTTGCTACTGTCTACATTTCCTGGCGTCCACTGGTGGCATGGTGATTAAGTTCACACGCTCCACTTCTGCAGCCCGGGGTTCACAGGTTTGGATCCCAAGCGCAGACCTACACACCGGTCATCAAGCCATGCTGTGGCAGTGATCCACATGCAAAACAGGGGAAGATTGGCACAGATGTTAGCTCAGGGCCAATCTTCCTCACCAAAAAATAAATAAATAAATTTCCTTGTCACATACACATGCTGTATCTCACAGAAATTAGGTTATGCACTTATGTTGTCTCCCCCAACAAGAGCAGAAGCTGGTCTTACTTATCTCGTGTCACCTGGCTCTGTCCGTGACGTAGATGTACAGCAAATACTGGTTGACAGCACTTGGCGATAAATATGATGTTCTGGAATACAGGAAAAAACTTCCCCAATATCTGAGCTCTTCCCCAAATCTACTTTTAATTCAGAAAAATGCCCTGACTTCCTTAAAGGAAGATTTGCAAAACAGTTTTCCATATGGTTTGCAGGTCTGCAAAGGGTAAGATTTTTTAAACTTTCTCAAATGAAAAAGAAATTTATTCCACGTGAATATATTTTCCCATCACAGTTAAACTGTGCCCAATAAATTCACAGCAATGTTACGACATTTAAACTGGGCGAAGGAGGGTGACATTGTTTTAAGCACTGTTTCCAAAAGTCCTATTACAGAAGGTCCTTCATCCTTGGGCACTCCCATTCCTGGTTGACACTGCCATTTGCTTCAGGACGTGGAGGAGTCAAAGTGAGTTAAGTGACAGCAAAAACAGCTGACTTGCAAGATTTTGAATTAATTGGGATTTAGTAATGGGATCTTTGGCAAGACCTGAATAGAAGAAACTTTTAGGTCTGGATGTAACACAATTGGTAACAAAGATAGATTTTATTAAAACTATTAGGGAAATATCTGGCACTCCAGGAAACCTTTCGGAACTTGAAGGTACAATTTGAAATGAAGTATATAGAGGCAGCATCATCTGGCAAGGTCTCAATTGGTTAAAGCTGACTCTTCCTAATGAAAGGCTAATGGCATACCGAGATGGGCTCCAGACACTTGCCCTTGGTGAGCCAGATAAGGAGATTTTCCCCTTTCATGGAGTGTTTTCTATAGAATTCTATTTCTCTCTCTGCTCTGGCTGCCTGCTGATGCACAGATGTATATGGTTAGTCACCTCCACGTGCCTTTATACAACCAACTTCTCCCAACACCTGATGAAAGCAGAAAGGAAATGAGGCCTGATTTATCAATAGGACATGATTAAAATGAGTGCTTTCCTTGGTTTTTAACATAAAAGCATCTTTCCTGCATTTCAAATCCCGTTAGGTCTATATGATTAAAGCATTTAAATCAATCAATATTTAGATTCCTTTGACTTTCATATATATGGTATTCTCCTTTTCTATAAAAATGATAATTTAGTCCTTCCAGAATGCAACTTTCAAGAGCGTTACACTCCTAGACTTTATCCGAGAATACAGATGCTTAATGCTGAGCTTTCAACTCCAGGTTAGGTGAGTGGAGGCATAGTTACATTAGATTTATCCATGGCCCCAAACAACATTAAGTTCCTAACTAACACTTTAAGTCACTCCAGAAAATATCTGTGTATCTGTGCCTGGCTTTGCTTTCCGCTCTTCTCAAGCAAGAAGGAACTGCATTGGCTCAACAGTTGTCAGAACTTTGTTTTGTAGCCCAGAAAACAAGAGTTTGTCTAGAATGCTTTATAACCATCTTAGTGACATTAATCTTTAATTAATTTTTTTCCCAACTCTGAAAACCTATGAGATTCTGTATCTGTCTACTACGTGAAAAGGGCTATGCAGGTTGCCATGAAAGTTCTAAAATGAGTAAACTACTGATTACTTACAAGATCACCTATGTGTTGGCAAAATCTGAGGGTCTCAAAGCCTCACACCCCACCAAAGCTAGCTCTACCTGCTATCCGGTATGTAAGTGTGCTCCATGGTATTTCATCCATTAACATAGAAAGTTAATATAAAAAAATCAGACATTTTTGGAAAAGGAAACCTCTTCAGATTTCAAAGTCAGATATTCATTAGTATGAAAGAATCTGATTTCCTGCAAGAAAATTTATTTTGGATGGGATCCAGAGACCAGGGAGACGTGAAGGACAAGAGAACAATTCCATGGCGTGGGCAAGATCTGTGACTAGATTGGGAGGCCGAGTCAAGAAGACAAAATATGCTAGCTTGCTAATTTTCAGGATGGTCCTGGCGCCTACCCTTAAGAACTAACAGTCACATTTAGAAGATAAGATATAAGGAGAAAAAAAAAAAAAAACCCTGAAGATCCAGATGTGGCAAGGTATGTGGACTAAGGTAATAAGGAGAAAGAAGAAAAGGAAGGAAAGGGCATCAATATTAGATGGAATTCATTTAATTGCAAGTGACAAAACCCCAACTCAAACTGGCTTACAAAACAAAAAGGGGGTTAAAATATATTGGCTCATATAACTGCAGAGTAATGGCGGGACATGGTACCCAAATAATATCATCAATAATCTAACATATATTTGCGTTGCTAGGTGATAGTTATTTATTCTCAGCCAGGCTGTCCCCTCTGGATAGGCAGATGCCACCAGCAGCTACCACTTTAGCAACCCTAACAGAAAGCCCTGTCCTTGTCTCCATCTGGCACTATCACTGTAGTTGACACCAAAAGTCTGTCCGCCCTCCCAGTCACATGGGCTGAGAATGGTGGAGGGGAGCCTGCAAACGAAAATGAAGCTACAGGTCCTTTAAAAAGGGGGAATGGATGCTGATGGCAGAAACAACCGTCCCAAGACCCTTGCTCCTGTGGACAATGCTGCCCCAGCAGGTGAGAGGAGCCTTTGTCCTGAGCTTTGTTTTCACATGTACTCCCAGCCTGGGGCCACCAGACCATATTTTAGGCCGGAGAGTCCTGCAGTCATTACAGCTCCCACTGTGCTCTCCTTTCCAAGTTACCACAAGGGCGGCTCTTGGAGGACTGTGTCCTCAGTGCAGTAAGCTTGTCACCAGCTTGAAAGTCTCCTCTGAGCTCTAAGCCTAAGACGGTTTTATCTAATAGACATTTGAAGCCCTTTATTGAGGCAGTGCCACACATATTTAATGAAATCCTGAAAAGACACCTAGTGTGAAATAAAAGATGAGATAAATCAAAAATAAAAATAGGTGGCTTAAAATAGAATTCATGGCTTCAGGCAGTCTATAAAGCTGTTAATCTGCTTTCGATGTTAAGTACACAGCTACAAATCCTTAAGAGTTGAAAAACAGGGCCAGTCCGGTGGCGTAGCAGTTAAGTTCGCACGTTCTGCTTCTGCAGCCCAGGGTTCGCGGGTTCGGATCCTAAGTGTGGACCTAATCACCACTCATCAAGCCATGCTGAGGCGGCGTCCCGTATAGAAGAGCTACAGCTCTACAACTATGATACACAACTATGTACTGGGGCTTTGGGGAGAAAAAAGAAAAAAAAACAGAGAAGATTGGCAACAGATGTTAGCACAGGGCCAATCTTCCCCCCCACCAAAAAAAGTTGAAAAACACAGAAAGAGAAAGGGAGAAGAAAAAACTCCACTTGTTAGACAAGATACGATTGTGATTTTATTAATATGTGTGTGCATACGTGCATGTGTGTGTGTAAAATATCAGTTGTTTTCTGATTGACTTTGTAATTCCTTTTCCCTTCTCAGTGATGGTGAAGACTGGTCTTGCGAGTGTCCAAGGCTGTCCTCAGGCAGGCTGTGCCAGTTTGCAACTTGTGAAAACAACCCGTGTGGAAACGGTGCCACCTGTGTCCCTAAATCCGGGACGGACATTGTCTGCCTCTGCCCGTATGGGAGGTCTGGACTCCTTTGCACTGACGGTAAGAGCATCTGATCATTAAGCGGGGGCACAGGCAGAAGGAGGAGGAGAGGACAGGAGTCACTCAGAGGAATTAAGGATAACACCTGCCTGATGGAACATGTCAGATCCTTTTCTTGGTTCTTTTCAAGTCAGTCAAGATGAGACCCGTTGATGAGGCCGATCACTGAGCAGGTGATTCCCACACCCATCAAGTAACGACAAGGGAGGTAATGAGTTTTCCCTGAGGTTGGGCTACATGAAATCTCTGTTATAAAATCTCCAAGTCATTCTCATGCTCAGGGAGTAACAAGGAACACGAGGAGCAATGCGCAAAATCAAATGGTTTTATGTCATTCTGGCAAATCTATGTATTGTAGACTAGTTGTTTTTGTTTAAAGATAACAAAACCCATGACGCAGTTATTATATATCAAGAAACAAAATCACAAATAATAGCCATGTGTCAGTTCTTAGGAAAATCCAGTATGTGGAAACCCTAAATTACAAAAAGGTATAAGACGCTGTAATGTAAGGTTGCTTAGGGAGCAAATTGCTTAGGAATGTAATGTTGGCTTTGATATACAGATATAAATATGCCTGCAAATATTTTCAGAAATAATTTAAAGTATTTGGTATTAATATTTCATCAACTCATCACTGGACTTGTTTCATCTTTATTTTCACCATAAAGTTGAAAAACCAAAGTTGACCCCTTTGGCACTAGAGGTATTTGTTACCAAATTTTAGAATATACCAAAGAGAGCATAGGACCCTACGACCCAGGTGCACAAAAAGAAACAAACAGATCCGCCTGTGCTGACTCATCAACAAGCTGGGGCACCACACCTGATGTAACAGGTATGGAAATTGAACCTAGAATAGAGAAAACTCGGTGAGTACAAAGTATTGAAGTTTTTGATATGTACGACTTTAAGGGACTTAAGACAATGGATTTATGTGTAGCTGGGAGAGGGGAAGTTGAGAAGCCCTAGGAATTTCATTCTGAGTGTGGCAGGGTTATATTAAAAGAAGTTAGCCAAGTCATTTTTATAATAAGAAAAAGGATCATAGACTGGATGACTGAAGTCTTGTCCTTTCCGAGAAAACCTCATGCTTCTTAGATATAATCATTCTATTTTAGATAAAAGCTATTGAAAAATGTAATTGATCGCAATAAATTTGATTACTAAGGGATGAATCCCTTAGTATTTTTTCTAAGGGATTCTAAGGGAAGTTTTGCTTCCCACTTGAAAATGTCTGACCATTTGAAATAAATGTAAATTTATAAGAATACCTTCACGTATTTACAAAAAAATCATTGTTTACTCCCATCTCTTGGTCCTTTAGGGTTCCAAAAATGCAGAGATTTATGGATTACTGAGATAGGAAATATTAGACAAAGTTTATTAGAGTCTTTCCTGCAGTGTAGGTAAAAAGAAATTTCTACATTGACCCATCCAGAGGAATTTCTTGAAATAATTAGCCTGTCATTAATATGTTCCACAAATGTGCCAGACCCATTTGAGATTCCTGCCACCATAGAGCTTACCTTCTAATTGAGAAGATAAAAAGAAAATAAAAATGGCTCAAGACGCAATATAAAGTTTATAAAAAGAAGTATGAAGGAACTAAACAAGAGAGTGTTAGAGAATAACTCGGAGGAGGCACCATTCTAGATGGGTGCTCATGACAGGAACGACTCCAGAAGAGGAGAGATTTGTGCCAAGGCTGAGAGAATAAGGAGGACACCATATGAAAAGCCAGAAAAACAACCGTCCAAGTGGAAGGTTAGGGAAATGGAAGACCCTGAAGAGAAAGAGACACTGGGCTTGTCGGAGAATGAAAAGGTGCTGCTTTGGCTGGAGCATAAGGGAGCAAGGGAGAAAATCCTGACATAGGCAGGGAGGGCTATACCCTATACACGCTTGGGAACATGGGAAGGTTTTAGATTTATTTTCAGGTGCATATGGAAGCCATCGGAAGGTTTTAAAGAGGCAAGTGGTTTATATGTGTTTGTTTAAACTTCTGACTGCAATGTAGAGATAGATTTTAGAAGGCTTTTGTGAGTGATCCCAACAAAAGATAATTATGCCTAAGAGAAGGGTGATGGCAGTGGAGGGGTAAATAAGTGTATGAATTTGAGGTCTGTTCTGGAGATAGAATTGGCAACTTGCTGGGAAGTGTGTGAAAAGGGCCAATCAAGAACAACATCTAGATTTCTTTGGTGGATCTGTTTGAACTGTAGGGAGATGGTGGTGCCATGAGGAAGATTAGGACCATAACAGTGTTTTTATGGGGCATTATTGGGAAATAAACAGAGTTTTATTTTGTACAGATGAAGGAAAATATGCCTGTTAGATAGCTAGACAGAGATGGTACGTAAGAAACTGGGTAAATGATGCCAGTGCTCAGGGGAGAGGTCAGGACTAAACATACAATATGGAGAGTCATCAAAATAGAGTTAGTGGCTAAAACCATAGAAATGGAGATTGTCTAAGGAGAAACTGTAGATAAAGAAAAGAAGAGGGCTGAGGACCAAGCCCTCCAGGATTCCAAAATTTAGAGATCTAAATATTGGTGGATCTAAAAATGGTGGAGGAAAGGAAGCCATGTTAAATACCAATACCCTCCGCAGACAAACACCACTATCATCTTTCAGCCCATAAATATTGCTCCTTCCATGATGTGACATTGTCTTAGCCTGGGTTCCCCATCAAAACAAAACCAGGATAAAGAATTGCATTCAAGTAGTGTATTTTGGAAATGATCCCAGGAAACAGGAAAGGAGTGAGGACCTAGAGAGAATAAAATGGGGAGGAGAGAGAGTCAGTACGAAAGCATATTATGGAGCTGAGCGTCACGGTGGGCAGTGGTGCTTGATTCCACTGGGACATTATGAGGAGCTGTCTAAGGTGAGTCTCAGAGTCTTGTGAGGAAATGTACAGAATGAGTCTGAGAACTGTCCACCCAAGGGACAAAAGAGAGACATCTTTACCCACTGACTCATGGTTCCCTTTGATTGAGGGTTGCCGCGCAGGACATTAATTTTCCCACACTTCTAGATCACCTCTCTGGGGCGACAGAGTAAGCCCTCACAGGCATCTCAAGCAACCATGTCTGAGAAGCTGGGGGTCAAGGAAGGAGAGCTTACCATATCAATATTCCTTTACAGTCACAAAAATGCCCACCCAGTGTCAGCTCCCTCCAGGAGCTGTCTTTGCATCACGCAGGCATCAATGCTCTCTTTCCTCCACCAACTAGTGTGAGGTGGTGCCCCAAATCATTTCTTGGACCATTCACTGTGACCAATCTGACCTCCAGGAGATTGTCCAGAACATGCTGAATATACGTTTATTCAACAGAGAAAAGCATAGAGCAAACCAATAAGGCTGGTGGTTGCCCAGTTACGTTAGAACAGGCACAGATAATAGCTGAAACTTCCTTTTTTTCTCTTTGCCTATGTTAATACCAGAGGATGAAAAATCAGCTTGTTTTACTTCATCAGCAGTTGTGTTTGCACATGGCACTTTTCTTTCAAATTATGGCCATATCTACCACACTCATATATTCTTTGGGGGATAACAGTATAATTGTGACATTTCCTACCTCATTGATATCTCCACTGGGGAATTCATTCCTCAGCGGTCGTGGCAGTGATGACTGGAGCCGAGACAGACGCACAGTGTAAATGGAAGTTCTTCAGCTGCCTTCCATTGCAAAGGGCTTTGCATTCCACACTGTGCTCCTCATTCACACTTCCTGTTGCCTGTTCCTATGCAGGAATCATCGCTTCTTGTTCTCTTAAACATGACATTCTAAAGACAAAGGGGGACGCTTTGTCTCTTGCCCTCTTGTTCCATGAATGTTTCTTAATTTACCTTATCCTCCCAGCCTAGGTTCCTCAATGGAGCCCAGCCTTTGCAGAAAGCAGTATAATATGCTGCTGGAGAGCCTAAGCCTGTATCCGTCTGCCGGGGTTACAATCCCCATTCTCCCCAGACGAGCCAGCCGGGTGACCTTGGGCAAGTCACTTGGTTTCTCCGTACTTCAATTCCAATGAGCCCAATAACAGAACTTATAGGTTTCGTGAGAATGAATGAGACAGTTCATGCAAAGTGCCAGACACATTACTGATCATACAGAAAATGCTTTTGTTCTTTATGGGCGTCAAGCCGGGATTCTCACGTTCAGGGGGAACGGCCTCATCTTGTCATGATGGGAAAGAAGGCTGGATCTCTACCCCAGCTAAAAAGAAAACTCTCTAGGATGTCAAAGGAAATCAAAATTAATTTTCTTTTAGGAATTTTTCAAAGTTGGTGACACTCTTCGCAGTGATTAGAGACCAGCCGGGGGGGTCACAGAATCAGGAGGAAGAGCGCTCCAGGGACACGGATAATCACCAGGCTGTGTAAGGACATGACACCGCCGGAAAGCAGCTTAATGTCAGGCTGGCATTTGGTAATGGCATATCTCAAGTACATGTAATTTTCTGTCATGTAAGCTCATAACTCTTTTGATAGCATCCACTCTGATACGATCAGCTTTTTCTCTCCAACTCAACAGCTGTTTGATCACTCTGCTGTTCAACCTGTCTCAATATCCCTCACTTCCCACCATGTTTAAATCCTGTATTTTCCAGTTTCTGGTTATAAAGGAACATTAAAAGATCAAGCCGAACCCCAGAGGGGAGCAAGGAGACAAGAGCGATTGTGAGCCACACAAGAAAGCGCTCAGGAAAGAGATTCCTCTTGCTCTGGGTTGAAGGCAACCTTTGAGTGGTCTGCATTTTTTCTTCCTGAAGAACTGAGGGAATTGCTTTTCCTTTTGCTCAGTGGGAAGCTGCACACCTCCTGCCTTTCAATTTTTTTTCTATTTCAGCATCTGTAAGAGAAAAAGTTAGATTGGCACATATAAAAATGCGGCACTTAAAATAAATATATATTTCAATGTACACCAAAATGTTCTTGAAAATAGCCTTGATGGACTCCTACGATCCAGTCCACTGACACTGAATGAGCACCTTTCTTCTATTTATGCAAGTGGCAGTCCCAGCAGAGCAAAGTTACAGTTATGTTTCCAATTACTACAAGAACTCTGTCTTTATAAGCAAACGAGTCGTTAAAAATATATATACAAGTATCTGGGAAATATTTTCTGGTCAGAGGCTTTTATAGGTTTAGAAAATTGCTCGTGTGTCTATAGTTAATGCTATAATCTTTCTCTAAATGTCTTATGCTTCCTACCAATGATTGGTGTTGGATTTAGTTATATATATGTATACACACACACACACACACACACACATATACATTCACACACACACGCAAGTCTATTAAGAACAAGATAATAAGGTATTGTGACTTGGGGAATTAAATCGGCTTTGGCAGAGTCTGCTAGTTGTTTGACCAATATATTCTTTCCTTTTTTATTAATACCCCCCTGATTTTATTTGGGGCAGTAATGTATGCCAGCTAAAATGTTCCAGCCTCCTTTAAGGCAGAGTGTGGCCGTGGGACTAAATTATGGACAATAAGATGTAAGCAGAAGTGTTAGAGTATTGTCTTGACCTCCGGAAAAACTCCTTCAGAGTGGCATGACCCCCAATCTTCTTTCTTAAGTCTAGAATGTGGATGAGATGACTCAAATTCCAGAAAGCGTCTTGGATCATAAGGCAACCTTGAAAATGGAAGACATATGCTAGCATGGTGAAGCAAAAAGATGAAAAAAGCTTAAATCTCTATAATCATAAAACCACCATACCAATCAGGGATTGTCCACCATCAGACTTTTTGTTAATAAGGGAGAACTAATCTATTTTGCTCAAACCTGTTATTTTGTTATATGTTGTCTGTTATATGTAGTTAAACCTAATCTTTACAGATACAGTGTCAAGATTTCCCTGAACTCTATATCCTGATATGTTTTCTCAAACATTTCCGATTTTGTTCACAAGCAAAATCCTTCTCAAAGAGAGAGAAAGTACAGAGTTTTTTGTGTTATCTTATTTATCTTATTTCAGTCTAGACGATTTAGTAAACTATAAGTTTATAAAATATATTTACACCCAATGAAAGTGTGCTATGAATATTATTCCAGCATTGTAAAAGAAATATCAAGGCAAGCAGCAAAATGAAAAACTATATTTTTCCAAATTAGAAAAATAATAAAAAAGCAAATTTTAGATCTTACTTATGAAACACTACCTCTTATCATAAAACTACCCCCATGAGACAATTTCTAATAATCACACTAAATGAAAAATCAAATTAGTTTGTAGATTTTCGCATCTCAATTCCTAGGGAGCCATGCAACTGTTATTGTCTGCTTTTAAACAGAGAACAGAGAATACTCACTCTCAAACCCTTGCTGTTTGCCTCTGGAACACTGTCAGTAGAACACCAAACTCTAAAGGCCAAATGTTCTTTTTGTTCACTCCAGCACTTTGTCATTTTTTAGCAACTTCACGGAATTCTCCCTCCCAACACAAGCATTTCCTGCTTATTAAAAATGTCTGTAAAATGGATAGACTATGCACAGGGGCAGATTTGTCTCTCCTGAATATATTTATGGCAAATTGATTTTGTAGACCATGTGTGGAAATCTAAACCTCTGCAGTTCATCCCACAGCTCACCAGAGAATTTAACTTTGCAGGTCTGTCAGTCCAGGCCCTCCCCCAAAGAGTCAATTTTTGGTATAAAATGAATCCTGTCAGATCCTACCACACCTATCATGTTATGCTCGGTCAGTTTCAGAGCTGTGCTAATGGGGTGCACCTGCCAGTTACCCAGCACCAGAGAGCACAAACAAATTTGTTGTACATTAAAAAAATTCTTCGCAGAAATGGAAAATTGATTAGAGTCTGAGTAAATGTATGCTACATGAAAAACTAAGTCAACATTTTATGAAGAGGCAATGGAAGTTATCGATTGTTGCGAATGAAATAAACAGGGATGGAGACGGCTGTGGGTGATGCAAATTGCCGACCATTCTATACAGTGATAGCAGCTGTTCAGTTCGGGGGGGGGGTTGTTTATATCCACCGACAGGCTCATATTGTGTCTTTTCTATTTTTGTCATTCCATGACTTTGAGCTTGAAAATGGCTTCCTACTTTCCTTAGGATGAGGAAAGAGCTGCTTAAAATGATGTGCACACCTGACACGGGAAGCCCCCCGCCTTCTCCTCTAGCCCCCACTTTTTCCACTCTCTATCAGTTCACACTATTTTGTATTTGTCTTTGGAATGTTGGCCATTCATGGCACCAGTCCCTCCCCCAGACTGTACGCTCTGTGAAGGTCGACACCACGTCTGCCTTGGCCGTCACAGTATCTGCAGAGCTGCAAACGGTGCCCGGCACATGGTAGGCTCTCAAATTTTGCTGAATTGAAAATGATTTGAAAGTTCTTCAGAATATTCATCTAAGCTTTACCCCGAGCCTACTGCTATGCCTATTACTTAGGAGATGGTCAGTAAGTATTTGTCCAGTTGAAAAAGTAAACTACTAAAATAATCAATGAATGAATGTCTAATCTGGAACATTTCCAAAAGTGTGTTCCACAGCACACTAGTGCGACAAGGTGGCCCATAAAAGAGTGTGTTGAAGTGAACTCGCATCTATGGAGTGTTGACTATATGCCAGGCCCTCAGGTAAGAGCTTTGCATTCATCTTCCTACGTGATCCACATAATAACCCAGTGAGGTATGCCATTATTTCCATTGGGCAAATAGGGAAACCGAGGCTCAGAGAATTTAAATAACCAGTCAAAAGTGATCTAGTTCATGGGTGGTGGGTAGATGTGGAATCCATCTCTCTGACTTCAGCCTTTCGTTAAAACATTATATAGTTACATTATATAACATAACATTATATACTCTACTTCCCTTTCAAGAATTCACGGTGAGTAGTGGCACAGTAAAGGCTCTGAGAAGTCCTATAATAACACAGCATTAAACCAAGGAACTCTTCTTTCTTACAGATCAAGCTTTTCACAGAATACACTGGAATAGTTCCCAATGTGGTGTATGTACTCTCCACTGTGGTATTGGAAGAAAATATTACTTCTCTTTTTTTACCTCAATCTTTTAATGTCTATTTTTTCTGTTTTATGAAGTCCATATTATATTAGTATATGTATATAATTTTAAAATAAATAATACTTATGGGCCATGATTTAAAAAGTTTAGAGAGCACTGATTTAGATCATTCTTTTTCAAAAGTGGCCCGAGATTTTTATTAGTTCCATTGTTTTCATAAAACTAATTTAGAGAAGCTGATTTCAAATTATGCTTGAAATGCTTGAGCTGTATAATATATAAAGTTTATTACATAATTCCAATTGGTTGATATTATTAGAGAAAACAATGGAGCAGCACATTTAAAAGCTGCTTATTCTTGTTCTTAGAAACCACCCACTCACCCCAATAGAATTATGTTTACTTAAGTTCACATTCTCTAAGCTCCTGCTAACTGAGCTGTGGAAAAAAATTGCAGGAAGACAATGCGATTTGCAGAAAGTCAAGGATTCAATGTGCAGATGTCTTACGGCGATTTTATGGAAATGTGACCCTTTGGGGTAGGCATTCCCAAACACGTAGAACCAGACAAGGCCACTTAGGCCTCAACTAAGCAGAATAAGTTTAAGTGTGAGCTACTTCTACTCCCTTCTCTGCACTGCAACTTAATAAAAATCAAAAATGCTTAAAATTATATTATGCATTTATCACTTATGGTTTGGTTTGGTTTTGATTTTTCTCAATGAATCAAATGACTTGATCCTTGCTTTCTTCTTTGTCCTTTTACCAAATGATGGTCCTTCAATATTTTAAGTGTCCTGAAAACTTTGATGAAGAACCACGTGATCATGTAACATGAATTTTCACTCATAAAGTCGTGTAGATGCAAGTTATATTTCATATATTCGATAAGAACAACTAAACCTGAAAAGATCAACACTTTTAGAGGCATCATTTTGTCAACTTGGACAAATAAACAGTTTCTTAGAGAAAAACATTCATCCAGCAAGGGAGTATTTTTAGAAAGTGTACCAATTACTGTAGAATTGATTAGGCAAAATAATTAAGCTGGTAACTTCAAAAAACTCACGGCCTATGTCTATGATTAAATGACTGGACAAGATTAAATGGCCAATGAGGTCTGGGATTCTTATCACTATGCATTTGTGAGACAAAAATCACATTGGGGAATAACGAGAAAAAAGTAGAAAGGGAGAGAATATTTCTGAAAATTAGTTATAGTTTGTAACCAAATCCTGATTTCATGTGTACCTAAGTTGCATTGATTATCCAAGTTATCCAACATCTACATGCTGTCCACAATATTGAGTGTTCCATATGCCTTCCCTTGCTTTATCCTATCCCTGCCCTTGAGAATGAAAGGATAAATCCAAAGGTAAGGGTATGCAGTCTTAGATAATCAGGTCATGATCCCCACTGGGCTGTAATGATTATATTGTAAACCCTGAATCTGAAAGTGAACTGCAAAAGGGAGTTATAAACACCCAGTATCAAAAGTATGGCTCATATCTCAAAAAATATGAATTACTTAATGTGAACAATGCTTCTTGAAGGGCCATTTGAGTCCTTATTTTCTTAAGGAGAGCGTGATATGGGGAGTACTAAGAATCAGGCTTCCTATTCACTTCTGAAATTTAAAAATTTGAAGAGCAAACAGGAATAACTTGCAAAAGCTCACTTTTTAATATATTTCAAATTAAAGTTTTTTTCTGTGGACTAAACAAGAGACAAATATAGCTATATTTAATTCCCTTGTTCTAATGATAGCACACTGGTCCTGAGTAAGGGATTTGCTGGAAGTGAAGTAACTCTTTCCTGCCTCCGCTGTTGGTCAGTCACTTTAGAGCATAACCGGTGAGTTAGCGACTTGTAAAGTTAACACAGCTCTTTGAAAGTCAGCATTTTACTGCCCATTTTGATTTGCATCCATGCCTTAACACCTGGCAGGGAACATCCCATCTTTTCCAGAGAGCAGATCTAAATATTGCACCTAATGATCCAGTCTCAGAAATGACATTTTGTAATTCTCGTTGCCATTCTAAAGGGGCCAAGGGTATTTTTGAATCTCGTCTATTTGGTTCTTGTGTATTAAATCAACTTGAAATTGTTAAAGCAGGACTCTCCTTGCCCCAAGTCTTTAAGCTCTAGAGAAAGGAAAGCTGTCATGAGGGTGAGTGGCTGATCATTCTGCTTGCTGGAGCGTGGCTTTTTCAGGCTCCGGGTGGGTGGTTTGCATACACTTTGCTGACGGCGAGCACCAAGGGGGCTTCCTGAAGGAACACTGCTGTGGCTGCCCTGCCGGGGAGTCCCGTAAGTACTCGGCAGGGTGGCTGATTTAACCACACGGTGGGGTTGATGTTTCCTGTATCCACTGCATTTTAAGTTGGACTGCCCATTGTAAGCTTTAAAAATAGAATGTTTAAGAGGTCTTTTGGTTTGTGGATCTTAAAAGCCCTTTACAGTCCTGCCTGCTCCTTGCTTCCGTTATACCTCTCTCCCGTGTGGCTTGTAATAATAAACAAAGACTTTTGAGGACAGTTCATCTTTAGGATCCTGGATTTCAAGCTACTGAATTTTAGTCTAAATCAGTGTAGCAAAAGGAGACTGGAAAGCCTCGACAGCCATTTCTCCTACGTGTGACGATAATTAGGAAATTACACAATTTCCCACCCTGCAAATCAAAGGACGGAAGGTGCCTCTCTGCCAACAGCTAAAAGCTTTTCGGTTATTCCACACTTGCCCTGTCGGAATAGGAGAGCATCAGAACACCTGTGCAGTACCCAAAGTGCTGCACATTTATGGGTGTATTAAGCGAAGTCTAATTATAACTTGATAAAACAAATCCTCTTGACAAAAGTCTATTTCCAGAGAAGCAGCTTTTGTAAGAGCAAACTTAGAAGTGATTCTATCCCAAATGTGCTACTTGGTAAAACTGAAAAGAAGCATTGCTCAAAGCATTCTCGGATACAGAAAGCAAAGGAACAGCACCTCTGGTTTTCCCACCCTCCATTCCCCAGAGTAGCATGCTGCACCTTAGTCAACGCTGTTCCTTCAACACCTGCGGGCTGTTAATCAGTGAGCATCACCCTTTAAGCGAACTCAAATAGATGCTGTTTCCTTAACTAACAAATCCTCACATCACTTTGTAGCCGATTAAATTGAAGTTGGCAGTGTTAAACTATTAGTGTTGTGATGGGAAGGCCCTACACTTGAGAACAGCCAAATCTAGGTCCAGGATGTGAAACAACCAGCTGTGTGACCTCAGGCAGGTCACTTCGCCTCCCTGCACTTCACTTTCTTCATCGGCTAGTGAAAGAGTTGGAGGAGATGATCCTCCCCTTCTGCGATTCTTTTATTCCAGTCACAACCTTCAGACTGACAACAGGGAAAATAAACTATGAGTTACTCCTACTGATTCAAATGCCTTCAGCACAAGTCACTTCAGTTCATTGTGATATGACTAATAAAGAGCTAGCAGGCACTGAGTGCTTGCAATCTGGACATTGTCCTAGGTGCTTTCTATAGGATATCTCATTTAATCCTCAACAGAGCACAAAGGGCAGCTGTTACCATTATCCCCATTTTATATATGAGAACATCCAAAATTAGAGAAAGTAAATAACTGGCATGAGGAATGGGTAATTAGTGGCAGAGCAGTAATCAGAGCCCTTAAAATCTCACTGCAGAGCCTGTGCTCTTAATTCTTATGTGCCTCTGAATCCCATGAATATGTCTCAAATACACAGATTCAGTTGTACTGTATGTAAAGCAGAATCTAATCATCGAAATGATTACCGATTATTTTAACAGAAAAGGAAATAATAACCGCGTGCTTAAGAGTAATAGCTCTAGTGTAAAATCATGAATCATTGACCGAGTTTAATTATCTCATCTTAATTGTAAGAAAACTCATTCCATAATTTATTCATTTAACAAATACTAATAAAGAACCTTTTATGTGCCAGTCTTGTCCTAGGTGCTTAGTAAAACTTGGTGAATGATATAGACCTATTTTCTTTCCCCTCAGGGGCTTAACAAACATCTGCAAAGGAGACAGGCAAAAAACAAAGAAATAAATAAAAATTCCAAACTGTGGTTGATGCTGTGGAGGAAATAAACAGACGACATGATGAGAAATAACAGAGCAGGACAGACTCAGACAGTTGGTCAGGGAGGGACTCCAAGGAGCCCAAGGAAATCAGGGAATAAGAACAAGGCAAGGTAGCTTAGTGACGTCAGAGAAATCAGCTGTGGCCAAATCATTCAGGGCTTTGGAGGTCATGGTAACGAGTTTGGATTTTCTTCAATGTCCAATGATAAGCCATGGATTTAAAGAGGGGAGTGATTTGTGTTTATAAAATATTTCTTGGGTTTATATATTGGATAAAGAGTGATAGAAGAAGAGAGATATGAGAAGCTAGTGCAGTAATCCCTATAAGTGATGGTGTCGGGGCAGAGTAGGAAAGAACGGGTCAGATTCAAGTCTGATTTGGAAGTAGATTCCACAAGACTCATGGATAGATTGTGTTGGCGTGAGGAGAAAAAGGAATCAAAAATGGCTTCCAGATTTTAGATTGAGCAACTTAGATAACAGAATCCTTTACTGAAAAGTGAGAAGAATAACCTTGGGATGCAAACAGAAGTTTAGTTTTGCTTCCAATGCCTATAGGATGCGTAAGTGGAGATGTCAAAAGGGCAGCTGGATATTTCATTTTGCCTTAAAATGAGAGGCTTGGCCTAGAGATATGAAATTTGGAGTGGTCAACGTATAGTTTTTAAACTCATGAAAATTTATGAAATCATTTATGAAGAGAATGCAGACAGAAATATTTTCTGGGAGCTACAACATTTAGAATTTAGGTGGAGAAGAAAGAGGAGCAAAGAAGTGGGACTGAGAAGATGTGGTCAGAGAGAGAACAGGAAAACCTGGAGATCAAGGTGCCACAAAAGCCAGGAGAGGTCTACTTTCCAGGGAAAGAGGCTTCTCCAGAGCCTCACCCACCGGGGAGATGCATGTGGCCCACTTCAGCCCCTCGAGCCTTCCCGGCTCACCTGAGCAGGGAAAAAGCTAAGAAACGTGTGAAAGTTATAGCCCAGGAACACAGCCTCCTACTAAGAGGCTGAGATTTAATCCTAAGATTAGAGAACACTTCCTCCCCACACCTTCCCACCACATAGATAGGCCTCCACTGTGGTGACGGTGGACCACTGAAAGAGCAGCAGAATGCACTCTCTCTGGGGAGAAGGACTCAGGGAAACTCAAAGTCAACAGAAGAGACAAAAACAGACACTAGAGGAATTTGAAGGCTCCGGCATCCAGGGCTTCAGCAAACATGAAATGAAGCCCAACTCCCAGCCAGAGTAACATAAAACTTCACACTAAAGGCCTTTTACCTTAGTTCCTATGACACGACACATCACGTCTAGCTTTCAACAAAGAATTGTAAGAGATGCTAAAAGACAAAGAAAAAAAGAAAAGAAACACAGTCTGAAGCAAGCATCAGAACCAGAGACAGATATACACTCATATTTGAATTATCAGACAGAATTTTTTTAAATCACTAAAACATAGACATCACTTCAGATTATACAGATATTAAGAAGATATGATGAACCATCTCGTGCCGATATATTTGAAAAATTATATAAACTGCATAAAATCTTGGTAAAACACAATTAATTGAAACTGACCTAAGAAGAAATAACGAATATGAATAGTCCTATAATGAAATTCCTAATTAAAAATCTTCCCCCTAAGAGAACTCAAAGCCCACGTGCCTCACTGATGAACTCTTCTGATCATTTAAGGAAGAAATAGCACCAGTCTCGCATAATCTCTTCAAGTGAATAAAACAAGAGAGAAAACTTCCAACCTCTTCCATGAGGCAAACACAGTCTAGATATTGGACTCAATGAGAAAAACAAATGACGGGCCAATCATGACTATTGATGCAAAATCTTAAACAAAATAATAACAGACATAATCCAGAAATTCTTAACGTGGAAGAAGGTGAGACGGAAATGATGAGGTCACTTGGTGAACTGCACACTTTCGATTTGTTAACTTGTTATACTTCAATAGAAAGTTACATACAAGAAAAATTTATCTAAATTATCGACATTAACTTCATCCCTTTGCCTGATCAGAAAGTTAGGTTGCCATTTGGTTACATTGCAATCACTTACGATTTTTATATATTTCTCCCTTTCCTGCTCCTTGTTCAGAACACAGGCTGGATATATGCTTGCCACCGCCACCTCTCAGAATCCTGACTGAAAGAGACACAAACAGACATAATCTGCCTCATTTTAGATGAATGACTGAGTTTTGTCTATGTAGCAAGGGAAAAAAAATCAGTAACAAAATTCTCCGCTCAGAAGAGAAAATCTCCATCCACTTGCAAACTGGTTTTAATTTTAACCAGGATGCTCAGGGATAGAGCATGTGTAGACAAGTAGAAAAACAAAGCCACATTGGTCACTATGAAAGTTGTAATAGTTCCAGAGCATGGTCAAGTGTGGTATTACAAAATATTTCTATACTTTATTTATTTATTTTTTTGTAACCCTTCACCCCTTGTGCCCCCCCCACCCCCCTTCCCCTTGGTAACCACCAATCAGTTCTCTCTGTCCGTGTGTTCACTTATATTCCATATATGAGTGAGTTCATGCAGTGTCTGTCCTTCTCTCTCTGGCTTATTTCACTTAACATAATACCCTCTAGGTCCTTCCATGTTGTTGCAAATGGGACAATTGTGTCTTTTCTTATGGCTGAGTAGTATTCCATTGTATGTATATACCACATCTTCTTTAACCAATCATCAGTTGAGGGACACTTGGGTTGCTTCCACTTCTTGGCTATAGTGAATAATGCTGCAATGAACATAGGGGTGCATAAGCCTCTTGTGATGGTTGATTTCATGTCCATTGGGTAGATGCCCAAGAGTGGTATTGCTGGATCACATGGTATTTCTATTTTTAATTTTTTGAGGACTCTCCATACTGTTTTCCATAGAGGCTGCACCAGTTTGCATTCCCACCAGCAGTGAATGAGGGTCCCCGTTTCTCCACAACCTCTCCAGCATTTGTTGTTACTTGTCTTTGTGATTATAGCCATTCTAACCGGTGTCAGGTGATAACTTAGCGTAGTTTTGATTTGCATTTCCCTGATGATTAGTGATGTTGAACATCTTTTCATGTGTCTATTGGCCATCTGTATCTCTTCCTTGGAAAAATGTCTGTTCATATCCTCTGCCCATTTTTTGATCGGGTTGTTTCTTTTTTTGTTGCTCAGTTGTATGAGATCTTTATATATTACTGAGATTAATCCCTTGTCGGACAAACGATTTGCAAATATTTTCTCCCAGCTGGTGGGTTGTTTATTCATTTTGATCCTGGTTTCATTTGCCTTGTAGAAGCTCTTTAGTCTAATGAGGTCCCACTTGTTTATTTTTTCTTTTGTTTCCCTTGTCTGGGTAGACATGGAATCTGAAAGGATCCCTTTATGTCCAATCTCAATTAGTGTACTGCCTATATTTTCTTCCAGGAGTTTTATAGTTTCAGGTCTCACTTTCAGGTCTTTGATCCATTTTGAATTGATTTTTGTATATGGCGATAGGAGATGGTCTACTTTCATTCTTTTGCATGTTGCTGTCCGATTTTCCCACCACCATTTATTGAAGAGACTTCCCTCTCTCCATTGTATGTTCTTTGCTCCTTTGTCAAAGATTAGCTGTCCATAGGTGTGTGGTTTTATTTCTGGGCTTTCAATTCTGTTCCATTGATCTGTGTGTCTATTCTTGTACCAGTACCATGCTGTTTTGATTACTGTAGCTTTATAGTATATTTTGAAATCAGGGATTGTGATGCCTCCAGCTTTGTTCTTTTTTTTCAGAATTGCTTTAGCTATTCGGGCTCTTTTGTTGCCCCATACGAATTTCAGTAGTTTTTGTTCTATTACCGTGAAGAATGACATTGGGATTCTGATTGGGATTGCATTGAATCTGTAGATTGCTTTAGGTAGAATGGACATTTTAACTATATTTATTCTTCCAATCCATGTGCATGGAATATTTTTCCATTTCTTTATGTCCTCCTCGATTTCTTTCAATAGTGTCTTATAGTTTTCATTGTATAGGTCTTTGACCTCCTTGGTTAAATTTATTCCCAGATATTTTATTCTCTTTGTTGCAATTGTAAATGGGATTGTGTTTTTGAGTTCTCTTTCTGTTTTTTCATCGTTAGTGTATAGAAATGCAATTGATTTTTGTAGGTTGATTTTATACCCTGCCACTTTACTGTAGTTGTTGATTGTTTCTAGTAGTTTTCCGATGGAATTCTTTGGGTTTTCTATGTATAGGATCATGTCGTCTGCAAATAGTGAGAGTTTCACTTCTTCATTGCCTATTTGGAGTCCTTTTATTCCTTTTTCTTGCCTAATTGCTCTGGCCAGCACTTCCAGTACTATGTTGAATAAGAGCAGTGAGAGTGGGCACCCTTGTCTTGTTCCTGTCCTCAAAGGAATGGCTTTCAGTTTTTCCCCGTTGAGTAGGATGTTTGCTGTTTGTTTATTTTTTTGAGTTCAAATGATTGTCAGTCTAAGACTATATTGTCAACAAATATGGATTGACTGCCACCTGTGAATTGATGGAATAACATCGTGTCAGATGCTGTAGAGAATACAAAACAAACAGAATCCTTAGCCTCAAATTTATTGTTCTGAAAGATGGGGATGGAGAAAAGGGAGGAAAAAATGTTTTCATTTTAAAAAAAAATCAGAGAATGACATAAGGCCAAGTTATAGCAAAGGACGGGTCTCATGCATCTTTATGTCCCTCAAAGTTATTGGGTGCTGAGATTTTTCACATTCTGTTACTAGATTGATAAATATTTGCTGAATGAATGGCATTAAACTTGTGTGCTACGGCTGATGGAGGGGTATGCCACCATTCCCCAAGCAACAGGGATCCTGATGGATCCAGTCCCTCTGCTCCTATTTTGAAAATCTTCAATCTGTCGTAATTGCACCTTAGTTTCTTTCCCACACAGTAATTATAGATATGATTTTTTTTACATAGATAAACGGAATTAATGTTTTCGTTTTACTTTTTCTAAGAATAACTATTGCCATTTTTAAGCACTAATTTCTGATAGACCATGTTTATTTCATTATTGCTCACTTTTTTCCTTCTTTTTCCTACCTTAAACTCATATCTAACATTTCAAAAAAATTCCATGCTGCTAATCATGGTCCGTGTTATTGCCAATAACTCTATATGAACCTTTTTTCCTTTTTCTTTTTTTCATTTCATTAGAGGCTTCATATTCTTTTTTGTAAGAGACAAAATGTTTACATCTTATGTTCCCCCAAGAGCATTCAGAATTTCTATTTTCCCAGAAATTCATCAACAGAATTAAATTTTCTATCAGAGGAATTATTGGGTCACGTGACATGTTCATATTTAATTTTGAAAGATTTTGCCAAACTGCTCTTCAAACAATTTATGATCCCACCAGAATATGAGAGGACTTTTCCTCTGAACCTTTAATCATATGGGATAAAAGAAATGATAAAAAATGTTCTCATACTGTTCCTTTATTTATAAGTGTGGTTGAGCGATGTGTAGACTGGTCATTTGTATTTCTCTGTGACTCTCCCATTCATATTCCGTGCCCATCTTCACTTGAATGTGATGTGTGCTGGAGCTGATGTTGTTAGTAACAGCTTGAAACCAACCATGGTAGGAATATTTACAACACAAAAATCAACTAAATCTACAGATAAGGGCTTCTCTTACCAAGCCTCACCCTCTCTGAGAGTTGTTGTTAAACATTTGCCAGCATAAGCCTGCTTAGATCAATTGTCCTTGCCTTATATTTCTGAAGGAGCACTTTGTAATTAGGAAAAAATGCATTTGGGCTATCGTGGGTGTTGTGATAAAAGGCATTTTCTCTGTTCCCCGTTTATCTTTTTTTTTAATAACAGCTTTAATGAGATATAATTTACTTACCATAAAATGTACTCTCTTAAAATGTACAATTCAGGCCACCATCACTACTCTCTAATTTCAGACCATTTTCATCACCCCGAGGAGAACTCTGTACCCATTAGCTTTCACTCCCCCTTACTCCCTTGCCCCAGCCCCTGGCACCCACTAATCTACTTTCTGTTTCTATCGATTTGCCCATTCTGGACATTTAATATAAATGGCATCATATCACATGTGGCCTTTTGTGACTGGCTTTGTTGACTTAGTATAATGCTTTTGAAGTTCATCCATGTTGTAGCATGTATCAGTACTTCATACATAGTTGGTGGGAATCTGAATGGTGCAGTCAATTTGGAAAACAACTTGGTAATTCCTCAAAATGTTAAACATAGAATTACCATATGACCCAGCAATTCCACTCCTGTAACCAAGAGAAATGAAAACATATATCCCTACAAAAACCTATATAGAATCGTTCATAGAAGCATTACTCACAATAGCAAAAGAAAAAAACAATGGAGGCAACCCAAATGTACATCAACAGAAGAATGGATAACCAAAATACAGTCTATGAATAAAATGGAATCCATTTGTCTTTTTTTTACTTTGTTTTCCCACAGTTTGGGCATAAAGAAGCTTTTAAGTTTTAAGTAACCAAATTTATCATTCTTTTCCTTTCTGCTTCCTTTTATTATATCCAATTTAGAAGGATTATAAATATAGTGACCTGTGTTTTTCATTTATGGTTTAATTTTGGGAGGGGGCGGGGAGACCAGCCCTGAGCTAACATCCATTACCAATCCTCCTCTTTTTTGCTGAGGAAGACTGGCCCTGGGCTAACATCTGTGCCCATCTTCCTCAACTTTATTTGGGATGCCGCCACAGCATGGCTGACAAGCAGTGCGTTGGCCGGCACCTGGGATCCGAATCCGCAAACCCCGGTCTGCCAAAGCATGAACTAAACCACTGCACCACCGGGCCAGCCCAGGTTTAATTTTTAAATTTAATTTTTTTACCCATCTGGAGTTTATTCTGGGATATGGAGTAAGTTAAAGAATCTTCTTTTATTCTAGTGATTAGTTTATCAGTAATATTTATTGAATAATTCTTCTTTTTCTAATTAGAAAAGCCACTCGTCATAAAAAAAAAAATCTCCCAGGTGTATTTGAGCCTTATTTTGGACTCTTAATCATGCCTGCATATATTTCAACTAAAATCACATTGGATTGATAAAATAATTTAGTGGGAATTGACAAGTTTAATATATTAAAACTTCCCATTTGAGAATATCATATGTATTTCTACTTACTAGAGATTTATTTTATGTCCCTCAATGACTTGCTCTTCTATATGCTACTTATGTTGTAAATGGGAGGGGAAAGGGTTTGGGGGAAGGTATCTTCCTTTATTTCCACTCCACTCTGTCACCTGTGACATGTATATTCTGAGGTTGGTGGCAGCTCGGTGAGAGTAGGATCCTGAGTGCTGGGAAACACCAGCAGGGTAGATGTAAGCATCCATTGTGATCCCTTCCTTACCCATCAGGTAAGAGTCTGGAAATCAGCATCTGAGAACTCTGAGACAAGACTGGACTAAAGTGGATCCAGGAGAAAAATAAAACATAAGAATGTAGTGCTATTTAGAAATGACAAAGAAAAAGAACAATAATGTAAATAAAAATAACTTAGGAAAAGGGAATTATTAAAGAGAAAACTGAAATAAAATAGAGCTAAAGACAAAAGATAAAAATATAGGAAGTAAGATATTTGAAAGTTGCTAAGAGAGTAGATCTTAAAAATTCTAATCACAAGAGAATAAATTTTTTTGTAACTATGTAAGGTGACAGATGTTGACTAGACATGTGGTGATCATTTCTCAATGTACACAAGTAGGAAAGTATACATAGGAAGTAAGTGCTCATCTTAAGATATAAAATAAAGAAATAAACAAAAATAAATTTTAAAAAGGGAATTGCTGAAACTCAAATAAATAAAATATAAATAAAACAAAGTATAAAGACCTGGTTTTTGTAAAGCCAAAAAAAATTAAATTCCTCAAGAGTCTGATTAAAGTAAAAAGATTAAAAATATGATTAGGAATGAAAATGTGACATGATCATAGATAAAGAAGAAATGTTTTTAAAAATTGAGACTAAAATATGCATGTCTTATAAACATTTAAAACTTAGAGAAAATGAATGTTTTTCTAGCAAGCTGTAATTATCCAAATTGACCCTAGGGAAAAATAATTTTTTAAATTAATATATTAGCATCTGGAAGGTAATTAAACATCTACTACTTAAAAAGTCACCACAGTGATGCATGCTTATAGATATTCTATCTATTAAAAGCAGATTATTTCAGTCTTACTTAAATTATTCCAAACCATAGAAAAAGGTGGATGCTTCTCAATTTATTTTATTAAGCCAGCATGACATTAGTACAAGAAAACTATAGACCAGTCTCACGAAATGACTTTAGAGGGAAAAACAAAAAAGCTAAATATTAACAAATACAATCTAACAGTGTACCAAAATATTATATACATGACTAAGTTGGAAATGTCCTAAGAATATAAGGGTGATTCAATACTAGGAAATTTATCAACATAATTCAAAATCTAATAGATAAACTAAAGGGAACTACTTTATGATAATATCAATAGATATTGAAATGTTATTTGATAGATAAAGATAAGACATTCAATCAAATTCAGCAGATGTGCTCTATTGTCTTATTGTTTATAAGGAAATTAGAAAATAGAAATAGAAACTAAAAAGGGAATAAAAATACTAAAATGTAATAAAGTCTAGCTTAAAACCAACAGCATATATTATTCCTAACAGGGAAACATTAAAATCTCTTCAATTAGAATCAGCACTTGACAAGGATGCCTACTGTTACCATTATTATTCACCATTGTCTTGGGATGGTCCAAAAAAAGCAATGAGAAAAAAATGATCAATATTAACACTAAAAAACAAAATACAAATCTATTTCTTGTTGATATCATTTAAATGAGAAAATTTGGTATTGTGGCTAGTTACAAGACAAAAAATAAATATCAATAGCTTTTCTTCGTAATATCATAGTCCTATGTAAACAGAAAGCACCTTTGTCTTCCATTCTTCCTTTGAATTTGCTCAGTGATGTTAGTTCTTTCTTTTTCCCTCAAATAGAAATTTAGACACAGTCATCCCTGGGTCATAAAACATCAGTTTCACTTAGTAATTAGGTCATCCATTTTTATACGATTGACAGATCTTCTGTCTGCTTTAGACTTCATGCTTTTTCCTTCCCCATTTGGGGTTAAGTCAGGTAGAAAGTCTAAAGTCAGAGAAAAGGAAAACAAACTCTTCCTCCCCTCTTTTACTAACTATAGTTCCTGAATGATCAGCGTGGAGCTCAGGGAGAGGAAGGGAGACAGGAAACTTCTTTCTTGACTGATTCGGTTGAGTTGATTTAGCTTTGCTGCTCTCTGGATTTGACACATCCAAATTGTCTTGTGAGGCACTTTCGTGGGTTTTTTGGAAACCCCATAGCTGACAATCTCTCACCTGCAATTCCCAGAGATGCCCAGGGAAAAGGCATCTCTGTTCTAGCTGGTTGTACCTCTAGCAATCTAGTGACACCTCCAGCTTCCCCTGCTGAGGGCTCTTCACCTCTTGATGTGAATCTTTTGGTCAGGACTGAAGAAAAACACCTCAGTATCTCTCCGTCCCACACATGACTCACATCAGACCCAAGGATGGGGGCACGAGTCCTTTCCCTGGCAAACCCTGGTGGTGCTGACCACACCCAGTCACGAATCAGACTCTCATTAGCTCCTCCCTCAGGGCAGCCAACCAGTCTCTCACCTTTTAGACTTTTCCAGGCGGGAGGTAGTACCCTGTGTCCCTTCACCTCAAACTTAAGGGACACACATTAAGTTCTCCAGGTTGGTGTTCCTAAAACTCCTCTCTCTTGATTTGAAATGAAGGGTGAGGGAAAAGGCTCTGTAAGCCTTTTATACCCTCAGTGAGGTGAGGAATTCAAGAGTCACCCGCTGGTTGTTAGCCAACTGCTTTGTAAATCCTGGTCACCTCAATTTGATGCCTCATTTCTATTTTCTCTGTATTTCAACTGGGACTTCTATTTTAATATCTTGTTACACTAACAAAGTCTACTGAGATGTAGAAATAAGAAATTTTTTTCCACTCAATTGTGACCAAAAAAAAAAATCACAAAATACTTAGAATAAATTTGATGAGGAAGGTCCAGGACTTCTATGTAGAAAATTATAAAGCCTTAATGAAGATAAAACGATACAGGAATGGTTAGAAAAAAATACGATATTATTGGATGAGGAGAAAATATCATAAAATATCAATTTTCTCAAAGGTAGTGTATAAAATATGTAATCCCAATAAAATTTCAAAGCTTTTGAACCTGGCATAGAATAATATGTATAATAGCAATCCATTAATATCCAATAAAAATATGCCTGATGCAAGAACACATATTAAACCACCTTCACCATTATCAATACGGTACCGGCATGGTAAGATCCACACGGATCAGTGGGACAAACAGAAAACCCAGCAAAACATCCCAGTTTATATGAGAATGCATAGATGACAAAATTGCTGTTTTATTCAACTGTGAGAGAATGTTTTATGTAATAAATGGAACTATTCTCCAACTTGGAAAAAATAAAGTTGGGCCTCTCTTACATTATATACTAAAACAAAATCCAGAATTATTTAAAACTTAAATATAAAATATAAATCAGTAAATGTCTTAGAACCAAATCTTGGAAAGTACATGTACAATCTAACGATGAGGGAAAGGTGCTTAACCAAGACAGAAAATTTTGGAGCTATAAATGAAAATATTTGGATAATATAAAAAAAATAAGCTTTCGAGTTGCAAAGGATATCACATCTAAAATCAGCAAAAAAAAACAATGGATTTGGAAAACCTCTTTGCAGTGTGACAGACAAAAGATTAATATAACATTGGGAGTGCTCTTAAGAAGTGTCAAAATTAAGATAAACCCAAAAGAAAAATGAGTAAAGGATATTAATAGATATTTCACTGAAGACTCTGCAGATAGCCAAGTAAAAGGTGCTTGAACTCACTAGTAATCAGGGAAATGTGATTAAAGCAATATCTAGATAAAGTATTCTCCTCAGACTGTCAAAGCCTAGAAAGAGCAATGACACCTATTACCGGAAGAAACGTGAGGAAAATATTACACATATTTTGTTGGAAGAAATGTGAATTCTTAGAGGATTTTAGACTGCAATCTGGCAGCATGTGGAAATGGCCATGGGAGAAGGACCTGAGGCCAGATGAGGCCTCAGCATTGGCTTTCCCTAACAGGAATGACTTCAGAAGTGGCACTTCTGAATCCTCATATCCCAATGGCTACAAACAACCATGACCCCTGATATGGTCTCAGGGTTTAACGGGGACTACACAGCCACCAGTGGCAGGTGATTACACCATGGTAGTGGCAAGAATTCGTCCTGTTGTCTGTCCCGATTACTTGCTTTACTGGTCGTGCTTCTTCCGGGACTTCTATTGATGAACTTAGTCAACGCAGTGTAAACCATCATGGCTCCTGCATGATTACTTCTAATCAATGGACTTTTACTTTCCGGGGAAAGAAATCAGGCAACGACAGGTGCTGGCCTTGTCGTGAAACCCACCTTCCAGAAGCTGTTGGTCTTTTAGAATGGCAAAATAATCTGTGACAACACCACCTGGGCCCCCTTTCAAGGTGGTGATGTTGTCCCTCCGGATGCCATGTGTGCTTTGAAACCATAGCTGATACACAGTGCGGCATCTTCCCCAGCCGTACCACACAGCTTCAGCAACCAGGGGGAGGCAGAAGGGCGGTCCCTGTCATGATTACCCTGAAGACCCGCTCACAACTTTTCCCCTCTCCAGGACTCCGAGTTCCGCTAGTTTAGAAGCTTTTGGCACCCAAAAGAGAAAGCTCTGACCAAGAGACCCAGCCGTGGCTTCACTGAACTGGAAACTACAACAGCCACCTCTGGTTTCAGGCTCTCTGTAACTACACAAACAGGTACAAAAGGGTTGTTGCCCACCTGACTAGTCACAGTAGGTCAGGGGGGAGATTCGTGAATTCATTCAACAAACGTGTATGGTGAGCCTGCGATGTGCCAGACGCTGTGCCAAGTGCTTGGAACACGGCAGAAAGCCGAAATGACGAAATCCTGCCTTCGTGGCCCTCTCAGTCCAGTGTAGGGAGAGACATTGTAGTGAGTTGTTAGAAGATAATGGGTGTTGTAGGAAAACCAACAGACAAAAACGTCAAGAAGGAAAAGGGAGAGAGGAAATGCAGGCGGTGGAAATCAGAGTGTTTCGTAAGATTTAAAGATTTTTTTGATGGCGGGACAACACACTCAGACAGATGCAAGGCAGGGCTCTTGGTTACTTAACAGCTCCAAACAAGAGAAAGTTGCGCAGGGCCACACGTGGGTTGTACCAGGGACGAGGTAGCAGCCAGCCTGAGCGGTAGGAGGCGCTCACGTGTGGCTGGCGGGGTGGGGTTAGTTAGGTTTGGGGGCTCCCTGTGGATTGGCTAATTTGAATAATGTCTTGGGCTCCAGGGCACAGGGGCTGTCCCTAATATCTGGCACCTGGCCCCAGGGCAGTTAGGGCCATGATAGTGGTCTGGAGCCCCACAAGGGAAGTGTTTGGGGTGTGGACTTAGCTGTTCAAGAAAGGAACTGACCAGCCTCTAAGCAGGGCCTCAAAACTGAGTCAAGACAGCACTTTTTAAGGTGTATCACACAGGGGAGATGGTGGGCAGAGTAGGACAAGGTAGGCCGTGTGAGAAGGGGAGGTTTGAGCAAACACCGAAGGTGGGAGAACTAGCCAGCAGGAGATGAAAAGTGTTCTGGCAGAACTCCAATACTCCTGTAGGTCAAAAAAGCATGAATGTGGATGAGAAAAAATTACATCTTTTTACAACCTCCAACAGAAATTTAACAAATTCTTAATCATGAATGTCGGCCACAAACCATAGTAGGATTATCAGCACCTGTTACTTTATCACGGAGAGAAATCAGGTCCCTTTCTATCACACTACAATTGTTATACACTGTACTAAAATATTTTTGTGTTCTTCACAATTTGAATTGCTGTAGCTATTACACCTGCTGCTAGATCTTGTTATTTAAATGCGTTATGAAAGAAGCATAATTTCACTTTATTACGAAGTTGTTATGTTTTATTAACTATATTTCAAAAAAGTTGGTTATTTTATAATCCTATGTATTTTGCTTTGTGAATTCAGAAACATTATTCTGGGGAGGGTTCCCACTGGCTTCACTAGACTGCTAACGGGGCCCGTGATGCGGGTGTGCACACACACGCACACACACGTGCATGCACAGCATGCACACACACACACAGGAGGCGGGCGGTCCGCTCTGGGCGCTCCACGGAGGACGCACGGAGCGCTGGGCGGCAGGCGGCCGAGGCTCCCAGCACCGCGCCAGGCGTGGACTCGCACGGGCAGCAGGGCTCGCCCAAAGCCGGGAGAATTCAATTGTTTCCGCCGCGTGAAGGGAGAGAGCGTTGAAGGAGGACAGTTACAGTCCAGAGGTGGCCTCCTGAGCCGTCCTGGAAGTCAGGATCGTAGCCCCAGGGTTCCCGCCACTGCGGCGCGCGCCGGGCATTCGCCTGTTTGCTCCGAGATCGCGTCTCAAATGTGTGCAAACGCCGTGTTCCCTGCGAGGAAGGCCCTGTCGGGGGCCTGGGGGAGGAGGAGGAGAGAGGCCAGGGATGTCCCCCAGCCCTGCTTCTGGAGGCACGTCTGCCAGAAGCTGCATCTACTGTCGGCCCCCGGCCGCCCCACCCACGGCCCCCGTCCTGAGGAGCAGCCCGGGCCGACCCGCTCCCGCCAGGTGCTCCGGCTCTGGGCTTCTGTAGCGCCCTCTGCCCTTTGTCCCTTCAGCCTGAGCGGTGGCGGCTGCTCATCTCCGGGGGGCCTCGCCATCCCCTTTGCCTTTCCTGCCCCCCTTTTATAATTAGCTTCCTGTGTCGAGTTCCTTCCTCTGGACTGCCTCGTGGGCTCGGAGGAGCAGGAAACCGCAAGTCTTATCAGTAGCTTTGATTTTGTCACCAAGAAAAATCACAGATATTTCCACATCATTACCGTTGTCGCATGCTCCCTGGTCTCCAGGTAAAGTATCTGGGTTTGGGAACTTTGCGACTTAGTCCACATCAGGACAGGATCACAACATAAACACGGGGAGGAATGGCCACTGTGCAGGGATCTTGAACTTGCAACAAAATGCAGTGAAAGAAAAGACTTTAGGAAGACTCCATTTCCGAAAAGAGAGTGACTTTGTGCGATCATCTATAGGATTGTTGCATTACGTTAGAAGGAAGCTCTGATTAAGAAAAAGGATACATATTGACACCGAGCAACCAAAGGTCTGTGGGAGACGCCTGTCAGGTGTTGTGCTTTGTTTTTGATTACACAGCTCTGGAACTTCCTTCCTATTTGTGCACACACATGACCTGGGATAGACCAGAGAGATACTCCCCCCAGGATTTAATGCTAAGGAAATGATCCAAAAACCGAGACACTTAGAAATGACTTGTAGCTGAGGTGGCCACATGGCTGCTCCCAACAACACTGTTCACATGTGGCTGCGTTGAGCTGCCTGCCTTCCTGGTGTCTGCCGGTTCCTCCAGCTGGTTCTCCAGTCTTCCCACTGACGCTACGAGCTAGTCTATCACCTGCCCACAAATCCCTTTCCTGCTAAGACAGCCAGGGTGGGTTTCTGTTGCCCGTAACCAAGAAAGCTAATAGATAAAGTTTTATTCCAGGTATTTCATCCTATAGCAAATAAAATATTTTATTTCATGATATTTTCTGATTGTTGTTTGCACACTGTATCTCAAAGTGTTCATCTTCTTGTCATTTTTTGCAGTTTTGTTATGTACCGTTGTAGTTTGAGTTAGGCACCCGCTCACTATTAGTACATGGAGTTGTGGCGCTATTACATATATAACAAGGTGTTTTCCAATCAAAAATAATATTCCAATATGAATTTTAAGCCTCATAAATTATGGCTGATAATCTTTCTTTGTTTTATTAGTAATATGAGCTAGAATAATCTGTCATGCCATGTTTATTGAGATAAAATCTCCCCTCTATTATATGCATTTGAAATATCATGTGTTGTGGCCCCCAAAAATGAGTTAGTATTTTGCAGGAAGCTGCTGCTTTTTTCCAGCACTTCAACAGCTGAACCACAGATGTCTTTAAAATATAGCATTCCCCCTAGGCTCTCCAGTAAAAATTATTTTCTTTTCTCTCTCTCACAGAGTACATGTTGCTCTTTGATAAATCAGCCTTATTATTTTGCATCCTTGTTAGATTTTTGCTTTTCCTAAACTGTTTCTATACAATTACACATACCAAAACCAAAACTGAAGCTTGCAGTTAATTATCTGAAATATATATGTATACGTGTGTGTGTGTGTGTGTGTGTGTGTGTGTAAACATTCAAGACTTAGAAACCTTTAGAGAAATACTGATCTTTTTAACTACTGTTTTTTATTCATGTTCTCTGCATATTGGGAAACAATCGAGCTCCTACTAAAACCTGTTAAAAAATTCAATGGTATATATTGGGTACCACTTAAGTGCTTGGCACTGCAGGGTAATTAATATGTATTTATGTTTCTGTTGAGGGAATATGGAAGAGAGCATATAAGAGTGCCACCAATTTTCATGAGCCCATGGCCCAGGACTTGGGGGACTAAAAGAATAAAGTTGTATGAAATCAACTTGTGAGGGGTATAAACTTTAATAATATAAAACATCTATAAGTAGCTTTTAATCAGCCCATGCCACGAATATCCAGCATCACTGGAAAGAGCACAGGCTTTGGTTCAAATCCCGGCTCTGCCATGTCTTAGCTCTGCGACTTCACCTCTCTGAGCTCCAGTTTCTTCACCTATAAGAAAGGAATATAGGAGTAAGAATGTCTCAATCGGGGGCTGTGAGAAATAAAATAATTCAGATAGGGTACCTAGCAACTGGAACATTGTAGGTATTATAATAGTTATCGTTTTTATTTCTTTGGACCATAGAAAAGTACATTTATAGATCCATAGATTAAAAAGTGATAGAATAAAAATCTGAAAAGAATTTCCACTGAACTTGAATGATGACCCACTCCAACCTCAATGTTTCTTAATTATAACTAAAAATCCACTGGCATAAAGAAACCCATGAGAAAAGTATTCAAAACACATCAGTTCTGGAATATTCCATGTGTGTAATATCTGGGAAATTTATCACAGTAAACTGAAAAGGGTATTTAATCCAGTATAAATCTACACAGTTTATATAATGTGAACTAGAGAGATACATGAAAATTTTATAATTCTGAAAGTTTATGCCATAAACTGTAATGCAGATATTACAATGTGAGCCCATATGTTTTGGGGGTCTTTTTTCTTTTTTTCTTATTTCACTGTGCTATAAAAATCCTATAAAAAACCAGGAACTGGTTTAGATTTAAAGCAGTACTTTGAGAAACCAGAAGATGGCACTAATTCCTAAGAATTATGCATCTAAAAAGACTCTGCTGCTTCAAATTCTAATCACTTATTATTTCCTTTGCTGGCGGGAATGATGAGACTCTACATTTTCATCAGTGTTCTTATCTTAATGTAAAATTCTGTTTGTTCTTAACTTTTCTCTGACAATTAGACGGGGAAGTGAGAATGCTAGGAATTATGTATCTACAGAGAATGTTTGAATGATTTAGTATAAGCAGGAATTGTCAATTAACCAATGATATTTATTTCATGTTGTTACTTGTGGGTGAATCGAATACCATATATCCATTTGAACAAAGAGCTTGATTTTATTCATGTACTGAGTATCATCTTAGTTCAGAAAGAATAGCTAAGTGTATATTTTCTGTACAAGCCACCATCAGCTATAACTGTTAGTAACATCTCAAAAGAGACTTAATTTCTATTCCCTTTAAATGAAAATCACATTTGTAGGTTACCATTTTTTTATTTCTAAATGATAATGCTGAACAGTGTGGAAGCATATTCCGGAGGGAGCTTGTTCAACAACAGAAATAGAAACAACAGCAGCAATGACCACGTACATGGTTTTATAATCTAATTGCATTTCAGCAGGACATCGAGCTAAATCTATTGCTATCTTTCAAAGAAGTTGAGAACAGAGAGAAAGAGATTTACACTCAAATCTACCAAAGAAAGCTGGAGAAGCAAGAAGCAGTCTTGTATTTTTGCAAATGTATCCCTTTGCTAAGGGTATGTTAATTTTCCTGGCAACGTTAAATGTATATTTCGAGGTACTATATGCTGCCTAAAACCATGCTTGCAAAGCTAGCACACTAGAGTCCTTCAAAATCAGCAGTTTCCAGGGTAAAATCCATCCACCATCTGTTGGATTCATTAAAATGCATAATGGAGGAAAAACCCAACTGGAGTCTCACCACTGCAGCGCCCCCTGGTGTCCATCTGCGGAGGTCACGTGCAGCAGCCTGTAGAGAAAGCAGAACCCAAGTAAAAATCAACCATGTTCTTCTCGTCTTCTGTATTTGCATAAAATAGAGCAACGCGCCTTATTTCAGGACAATCTATCCTGAAAACACTGTATATTTTCAAGAACTCTTCTTTAATGAACTTAAGGAAATTTTTTTCCAGTCCACATTGTAAAATTTTAAAAAAGATTATGAGAGAATTGTACAGATATTTTGTCATATAAAAGCCAAATATTTCTGTCAAGAACTCTCAATTGTCCCAAGAAACATATTTAGTGTTTTTAGCTTACAAGATACAAAAGACATTATTATCAGATATTAAATAGAAAATAATGTGTATAAGATAAAACATGAAATTATAGTTATAATTATACAGCTTAGTTACAAAAAACAACTGATTCGTCAAGTTGGGGCTCTTTACGCTTTGATTTTCAGTATCAGTGTGTAATATACTATCTGAATTTTTGCCCACAATAAGAGAATTAAGATTCTCATATCTTTGCAAAAATTCAGAAACGTTCTTATTCTTTAGAGGCAAATGACTAGAAAAATGCAAAAAACCAAATTTGAACAAGAAATGATTGGCATTGGTGATAGTGTAGAAATTCTATTTCCCAACTTCATCCAATAGCTCCAATTTTTTCCATAGTCACATAAGGACAGAACAGTTAAGATACTAAATAATAACAGCAGAAAAAGGACATATAAATATATACACCACTGTTTTTTCAACACTATGTTAAGCCCTTTATATGCATCCATTCAACCATTTGATAAATATGCACTCTGCACCCACTTGAGCCAGGCACTGTGCACGTCCTGGAGCTGGTAAAGGACAGGCAAGCTCTCTGCCCTGATGGGACCTACAATCTGATTGGGGAGAGAGACAGTAAGAAGGAAACAAATAAATAATATACCACGTAATTAGGCTATGATAAGCAAAGCAGGTTAAGGAACTAGAGAGTGATGGGGGTGAGAGGAGATGAAGAATTTAATAGGATGGTCAGGGAAGACCCCTGTGAAGAGGAGACAGTTGAGCACCATCTTGAAGAAAGTGAGGGGCAGGCCATGCATCTTCGGGGAGAATATGTTTCCCCCAGAATTGGAAACTAAAGGAGCAGAAGCTCTGAGCTGGAAGCGTGTTTGGTTTGTTGGAGAAACACAAAGAAGTTAGCAAGGTTGGAGCAGAAGGAGCAAGAAGAAATGAGCATAAAATAGATTTGGAAAGTAGGGGCTTTAGGCTATATTGAGTTTTATTTGAAAATTCAAAGGAAAACACTGGAGGAGTTTTAATATACAATTAATATTTGAAAGACCTCAGTGGCTACAATAGGGGAAAGAGATTGTAAGAGGACAAAAGTAGAGGAGACCAGTTATGAAGAACATATAGAAATCCAAGCTGGAGATGACAGTGCATTGAACTTTGGTGGCATTGAAGGAGGTGGTGAGAAGTAGTGGGATTCAGGATATATTTTGAAGATGAAGTTAACAGGATTTGCCAGTCGACTGGTTGAGGTGGCAGAGACAGAAACAATTTAAAGATGTTGACTAGTTTTCATTCTGAACAAAGACAGGGAAGACTGGGGAAGGGATCGGGTTGGGAGAGAAGGTTATAAAGATATGAGAATAGAGAATTCTGTCTTGTGTATATACAGTCTGTGATTCCTATTGGACACACAAATGGATGTCAAATATCTAGGAGGTAGTTGGATACGTGAATCTGGAGCTCTGGAAAGAAGTCAAGGATAGAGACTATTATTCAGAGTCATCCTCCTGTAGATGATACATATGAGGAAGTCAGGAGTGATGGTAGATGAGGTAACTGGAAGAAAAGGAGAGAGGGAGGAGCAGTTTAAGGCGGGATGACTACTAGGAGAGCGTGCCATCACAGAAACCATGGGAAGAAAGCATTTCAAGAGAAAAGAAATAATCAGCTATGTCAACTGCTTCTGAGACATTGACTAAGATGAAAACAGAGAATTGACATTGAATTTATAAAGATGGTGGTCACCGGTGACCTTAACATAATAAGTTTCAAAGGAAAGAGAGATGATAACCTGACTGGAATGAAATCAAGAGTGAATGGGTGGTAAAAATTTGAAGGAGTCGATACAGACAGATACTCTTTAGAAGAGTCTTACTATAATGATGAGCAGAGAAACAAGAGCAGCTAGAGAGGAATGTGGAGTTGAGGAAAGCAGTCCTTCAGACAGAGATATTCTAGAATATTTGATGTTCAAGGGAATGATTCAGTAGAGAAGAAGAATTTAGTGTCTCTGAGGAAATAGGAAAGAATTGCGGAAGTGACGCCCTTGAGTAAATGAGCGCGGATCCAATACCCAGGCAGAGTCAGCCCTGTAACCAAAGGGAAGGCAAACAATGGATCAAAATGAAAGATTTTTGAGGGTGGGAGGATTTGATGGTGGAAGGATGGGGTAGTTCTCTGTTCTTAGATTTTATTTTTCTCAGTGAAATAAGAAGCAAGATTATTGATTGAGAGAGAGAAGACGAAAATTAGACATTAGAGGTGGTATAAATTAGTTCCTTGAAGACTGGAAGAGAGGCTTGCCTGGGAAGATGCGGAGGGACTGCAGGCTGGTGTAAGGGGTCTGCCCGCTTGAGCCGTGTGGTTAGCTCAGGTGTGTTCCCTTCGGCCACAGACTTTCTCCTTCTTCACAAAATGTTAGGTCCTCCCCCTCTCTTCACTTTACAGATGAAGACACTAAAACAGACAACTTAACTTGCCCGAGCTTACATAGGAGGTGAGGAAACCCAGACCAAGCCCGAGCTGGCTGGCCCGGCGGCCTGCCCTCCATCACGATGTCGTAGAGCAGCTGGCATCTCACTTCCAGCCGGGGGGCTTCGGGGGGGTGGCAGAGGTGGCGGGAAGATGCTCTGTAGTCTGAGCTCTGTGTGTGTCTTCATACATCCCAGCAGCTCACCCTGGTCACCTCTGTGCATAGAACTTTAGTAATTCAGAGTAAGATCAGCTACAGAATACCTTTAAAAGAAAAAATATATATAGTTCCATTTAAAACAATAGTGCCTTATTTCTCAGCCCTTATTGGGAATGAGAAAAATTTGCCTTAGCAAATTTTCTAGGAGACAGAAGTTTATACCCTTCTTGTGGTAATTTTTGCTGAAATGTGTTCTGTAAGCATAATCTAACATGTTGTGCAGATTCTACATTGCACCTACAACACAGCACTATATTATGGAAAAGATTACGGTGCTCTCCCTTCATGGAAGGTTTGTTGAATTTTTAATGACCCTACACGATGTTGAGATACGTAAGGCCTTTTGGCTGCCTGAAATGTTCCCACACTGTGTGAACGGTTTTGCTCACTTGGTCCACACACTAAATAATTAATTTTTAGTTCGAATCCCAGCATCCCCCTTCCTTCCTCATGTTCGCAATCCATTGCTGTAACTTGAAGACTGAAGAAAAAAAATGCCTGTGTTCACATATGGAGGCCATGAGGCAGCTAGGGATTAGAGGGAAAAGAACACATTTACTAGCCCTAAAATATTCCCATTACAATCTGTTCAGTCTCCTGCTTTGATGACGGCTGATGGTCCCAGAAGTCTGATCTGGGAATCTGTGTAATAGAGTCATCAAATTAACCAAATGTTGCCTGGTTAAAGATCATGAAGGGCTTACTTTAAAGAATTGGAAAGAATCACTTGTAAGGTTCACAGTCCTCTTTCTCCCATTCTGCGTTCCTCCATGTTCTCCTGCCTGACCCAACGTGACGGGAACAGTGTGGGTGAGGACGCAGGGGCCTCTTAGTGGTGGGCTGGACATCTTTGATCCCTTCTCCTATTCCTATTGCTCCCCAAGAGTCCCTGTCTTTTTACAGCTCAAAGTTACCCAAAGACAAAGCCCCTTGAAGTAGGTCACAGCTAAGGGTTTAAAGAAAGACCTTACCTGCCAAGAGACACGTGGTTCTCTCTGCCGTGCGATTCAGGAGAAACAGAAGATGAGCTGCCCATGTCATTTTGTTTTCTAGCAGCCTCATTTTCAAAAGAAAAAAAAAAACAGGTGAAATTTATTTTAATAATAGATTTTATTTAACCCAATATTTAACACATATGAAAATATTATTAATAAGATGTTTTACATTCTTTTCTCCATACTAAGCCCATCTCACTCAGACCTAGCCACAGTTCAAGTCTCCCCAGCCGCATGTGGGGAGTGGCTGTGTCATTCGACAGCACAGCTTTAGACTGAGAAATGCCGAGCATGTGCGGATCCGCTTCTGTGGCCGTAGCTGTACTCAGTGTTCACTACACGCTGTATTTCTTTTTAGTAGTAGAAAGTTGTGTCATAAACAATTCTGATTGAATACCAGCACTGATAACACTATTTAACTGTTTAGATAAATATCACACCATCACCTTTTTCGATGAGTTACCCATAAATGTCCTTACATTTCCAGCTTGGGATCAGCTGAACTCATTGTTAGATTTCTCACTATCATCAAAGTCCTCATTTTCATTTCGACCCAAGTTTGGTCCTGCAGCTCTCCCCATCTAGTCTGAGCTTCACATTTCATCACTGGAGTGACATTTCTAAAAGGCAACTTTGATCAGTGCCCAACTCGATCAGTGTCAAGCCTTCATCATTTGACCCTGTCTGACAGTCTCCTTGCACTTGCTTGCACTCTTCCTTCTTATACCCCATTCGACAACTGGCAAACTCCGTGAGCTCCCTGAGTAAGATGCGCCGTTGTGGCCTCCCCACCCCAGAACGTACTGCTCTTTCTACAGGTCATGACCCTTCCTTTTCGTCTGCCAGGTGAGTTGCTGCTCATCGGCCAAGCCTCCCCTGCCGTCCAGTGCAGCTGAGAACATTTATTGACCACACACTAGTCCTTGAGGGTAGGGGTCGTGCTTTATTATCTTTGTGTCACCACATCTAGCACGGGGCCTGACGGCGAAACACATGCGAGGTATACGTGTTTGTTGATCTCACCTAAGTGTCCTAAACCTTTAAGTAGACTCAGTTGTAAATTATTAACAGGAAGAAACGTTAAAAAAGAACATCATTCCTCTTTCTATTTTAGTATTAAATTCAATTGAATTCTATTTTCACTGTTTCTAATGCCAACATTAAGAAACTGTCAGTATTTTTATTTTAATTCCAGTACACTTCATTTCCCCCCAACCACGCCACCTACAGTAGGGCTGATGGGAAGAGTCTCACTATCTCTGGGCCACAAACCATACACCACTCTCAAAATCCTACCTCAGATTCTGACGAGTTTGGAGAAAAATTACACTTAACCTCAGCCACACATCCCACGGAATAAACTGATAAGATTTTAATAAAGTATCAAAATGAAATATTCAGCTTCTTCCATACAAATACCCCATCTGAATAGTTACAGTTATATGTATTTGAAAAGTAAAAGCCTTTGATAACTGGAATCCCTTTTCCCAGGATAGCACAATTATTTGCTGTATGAACAATTATAACCAGACATAATAACCAGCTCTTTTGTTTTAAGCAATAGGTACCAGAGTGAGGATATTTCTTAAGGCTTGTTTTACAACTTCCCAGGAGAGCTACGGTCTTGAGAAGAAGGGAACAACATAGGGTAATCAAGACAAGCCCTTCTTCTTTCTATGAAGTCGTCCTGAACCAAGAAAAATAGATCCTAGGAACATCCTTTAATCTGGGAACACTATCCATAACAGACAAGGAGGGGGGTCAAAAGCCTCCTTCCTATTTCCTGGGGTCTTCTTAGGGTGGGGAAATTAAAAGCCTGTCAGGGCTATTTCCCAGGGAAACAAAGCGATGACAGAGAACAGTTGGCTACGGGAAGATTAGAGGCGGGACGAGAAGAGAGAGGCTGGCAGGCTAATAGCATCTTCAATTAAATTCTATTTTCTCCACACTGGCCCTTGAACTTCTGTTTTTCACCATTTCTTGTTTCTACTGAATCTCCCTCCAGTGTCAGTCCTGTTGAAACCCCCGCTTTCATTATCTAACAAGCATCTCAACAGAGGAAGGGTAAACACTTCTTTTAAACAATGGTTTTTACTTAAAGAAAAGTTCTGGTCGTTCCTGATACGGTGATGGAAGCTGATCAATTTCCGGCCCATTTCTCGGCTTTCCAGACGCTGACCTGTGGCTTTGGCTCCTACAAAGGCGCGACTAGAAAAGCAGTTTGTTCCGAGCTGTGAGCTTCTCCCTAAGTCATGCCCGCTGTCCGGTGCCAAATCATGTTCCCAAAATTCCTGGGCTGCTAGGGATCTTTTCTACTTTTAAAATTAATCTTCAAAATACAGGGTTTTGCTTTTTAAGTAAATTCTTCATTATGTATGGGAGTGAAAGGGTTAAATACAGGATCGCAAAACCCCACACTCCCTTTGTTCTGGTTTTGAAATTCCCTGTTGAGTCAGTTCGTTGCTCAATGCTGAAGGGCAGGTAAGTATAATTAATTGATAGTAAACAGACTATCTGGCCAGATGCATCAGCAAAACAGAACCCTCCTTTACCAGCACACGCGCAGGTTTATTCTAACTGTTTGGTCTGGGTTTTTCCACAGCTATTAATGTCACACAGCCCCGGTTCAGCGGCACAGATGCGTTTGGGTACACCTCATTCCTGGCTTATTCACGGGTCCCAGACATTGGCTTCGGCTATGAATTCCACCTGAAGTTTCAGCTGGCGAACAACCACTCGGCCCTGCAAAATAACTTAATATTTTTCACTGGACAGAAGGGCCATGGTAAGATGCATTGAACCCTCTAGGACTTGCTCAGTGCCTTAAGAATCCTGTAGACTAGAGTCTTCAGGGACACTCTGGCTGTGGATCGAGGAGATGTGTGCCTCGATGCAGCCTCCTAGTCCCTGGCTCGAGCGTGTTCCTTGTAGTCCCACATGGTCAGCAGCTCCCTGACCCCTCCTGAAGCCCCCTTCACACCAGGGCTGCCTCTTGGGGGTCCAGGGCAAGAATTCCTGCAGGCAAGCATTAAGGCAGAGGAGGTGACCAAGTCACGTGAGAAGTGAGCCTATTGACTTGTCCTTGCTTCTGTTTCTTACCGTTTCCATATATGAGGGAAGGGAAATTCTCAGAAGGAACATCACTTTACCATGTGTTGTGGAATGGGAATGGTTGCCCTCCAAGAAGACGACTCCAAATTAAAGGAATAAAGAATTAAGAAAGTACTCAGCCTGTAACAAAGCACTCCAGGGCCCTAGAATTGGTGGGAAATCAACTTATAAGTTGAATTTGTCTGTCAAGCAGAAACCAGTTACGCAGGTGCGGGATCAAGGAAAAGCACATATATTTTACTCCCAAGTCAGCAACTAACTCGTTAAACAATTAATCACTTACGTTCCCTGAGCTCAGTGTTCCCACCTGTGAAATAACGTCCTACACCAGAAACAGACCTTTCTCTCAACCGTCAGTGGTTCTCTCGTGCAGGGCAGACAGTATTCTCTGTTCTTTTCAGCTCGCTCAGTGACTGTCTCCTTAGACTGAACCCTGGTTTCTGTATTAACGCACGTCTGAAAGGAGCCCACGCGCCAGGTGAAGTGGGGGGGCTCAGCCTCCCACCCCCTCTGTGAGGATGGGGGCACTTTGTCCTGTGAAGGGCTATTCACTCTCCCTCCAAGATCTGCTGGAACCTCTTCCCCAGCTCTATCGCCGAAACCTCCCGCCCTCCTCCTAACTGGCCTCCCTCCTGCCTTTCCTCCCGCGGTCCTTTCTCCACGTTGCAGCAAGTTACCTTTTTCAAAGCACCATCATCATCTGTGAACCGTGCTTAAAACCCCCTGTGACGTTCCACTGCCCGCAAACCTCCTTCTGTGCTCTCAGAGGCCCTCGGGCCGGGCGCCTGCCTCCATCCCCACCTCCCCCAGGCCTCTCGCTCCACCTCTGCGCTCCCGTCCTGAGATCCTCCTCCAGTGCCTCAGCCATCACATGCTGTCCAGTCTCAGAGACTTCTGCGTGCTCTTCCCTCTGCCTTGACGGGAAATGGCTATCAGAGTGGTCAAGAGAGCACGCTCTGGGACTTGGCAGTGTAGACGTGAATCCAGTCTCCACCACTTACAAATTATGTGTCAAGTTACTTACTGTCTCCGTGCCTCAGTTTTCTCACCTGTCCAATGGGCATAAAAATGGCACATTCCCTAACAGAGTTGTGAGGGTTAACACAGATAATATGTGAAAAGCACTTATAGGAGCCTTGGACTCAATAAACATGGTGGCCTGTGTTTTCTCCAGGAGGCCTTCCCCAGCCACTTCACAGAAGTAGGTCTCATCCCACCCCATGCAAGTCAGTCTGTACCCCAGCTTCTTCTTTATTTCCTCCAGAGCCCTTACCTCAATGTACAATTCTTTTATCTGTTTTTCAGTTTTTTTCTTGTCTGTCTCCACTACAGAATGGGAGCCCTGTGTGGACAGAGACCAAGGCAGCCCTGTTTGACTGTCTATGCCCACACTTAGCACAGTCAGTACTGAGTGAATGAATAAAAGAACCACCCTACGAACAGACAGTTGTGTGATATGCAAACCAGCAACACAGTTGCAGAGGTTCATAAAGAGCGGCTGTTATTGGGGGTTCTGGTTCAGATGCCATCTTCTCTGCTAGGATTCCCCCGATGGCTACCCTCCTCCTGCCCCTTCAGTCCGTCTCCCCTTCCTCTAAGCACTGAGAGCCGGCCCTGCACTTGGGGCACAGACTCTAGATTACAGGCTGTGGTGGGCTAAATTGCTCTCCTCATTAACAGAAGTGGTGTCCCAGTCATCACTGTCTTGTGCGCGAAGCCTCTCTCGGGTGGTTTTAATAAATATCTATCAAATGACTGCCAGAAGGCAGGGCAGAAAGAAGGGAAGGAAGGGGAAATTCTACCCCTACCTCTTCAATCCTCACACCCTTCATCATAAGTTTATCAATTACATCCTTCTCATAAGCCAAAAAAAAAAGACAACTTGGCAAATGAAAAATTCAAATGAGCATCACAGACCCTGGGTCTGTCTTGTTTTAAAACAAATCTTCTAAATCCTGAAAGAGTCACAGAGGGAGGACCTGAGCCAAGAAGAAACACTTGGCCCATGAAAATGCTGCCACCAAATAACTCTTCAGTACCCTTCTACTAAGACTCCTCCAAAGTCTCAAAACAAAAACCGTAAAAGCAATGTTTTGGCCACAGCATTTGTAAATTGTGGCCTCTTACCCGTGACCTTTCCTTGTCTTCTCTGGTCATCTGCTTTGGACGTATGGAGATGAATGCTAACTCTGCCCTTGCACTGGTAGCTTGAGAGCCTGCTTCAATAAAGGCTAGATAACAGGCAGATCAATTGTGGAGCTCTAGTTTCTAACCAGTGAAAACGAGAAATCTGAAACATGCAATTCCACTTTGTACCACCAGAGGGAGCAAGAACACCAGCTGAAAAAAATGCAAGCAGCGCTGAGGAGTTTTTTAGGGCCGCGTTTCTCCGAGTAGGTGTCAGAATCTCCTGAGGGTGCTTGATAAAACGCTGATTCCCAGGCCCTCTTGACTCAAAAGACAGAATTTTATCAAGCACCTTAGGTGCTTTTTATACAACTAGTATTTGAGAACAACCACTCAAAACCTCTAGGGACCAGCTAAATTAGACCATATATGGGGATAGACTACGATATGTAATTATTGCCCGTAATATCATATGTAGGGATGACTCATCAATTTGTGTAGCATAAAGTTGTTAATTAAATACATATTCTTTTAAAACATATTATTATGATTAATATTAACTACACAATTTGCAGTTGGCTATCCTATATAAGAAACTATGATCCAGGTCAGTGTTGTGAACAGTAGAATCCCCACATTGAGGTGTTTTTCTTGTTGTTGAGTAACATCGATCTCTGACCTCATGTTGGTTGTTGCTACTAAAATCACCACTCCGTGTGCTACCTCTATCCTTCTCAGGTTAAAAGATGCACAGGGCACAGAGTGTATATAGTAACTCGAAATGTAAGCCCACTTTTCATTTCTGACACGTCCACTAAAAAAGTCGAGGGACTGTCATTCCCCAACACCGACTGTACTCTTCCCTGAGCCCCCCAAAACTGAACACTGATTTTGCCAGACTTCGTTCTCATTAAACTCTCTGAACAAATTACACTCTCAAACATTTCAGCTTGAAAATGTCTCTCCTGACTTGTGATTTTGACCTAACCTGATCCTCTTCCCACCTTCTGCAGTCATACTGGGCATTTCCTTCATTATCTCTTCTTTCATTCCTACTCCCCACTCCTTACAATCTATGGCTTATAGTTTGGCTCTTCTAGAAACCATGCATACATCGCACAGTGATCCACAGATGAATTTGTTATCTTCCCCTCTTATACCCCTTCTGTTGGTGACTGGCATAAATGTTCTGTGTCAGCCAGAAACCCAGGAGTCATCTGGATTTCTCCCTTTCATTCATTTTGGCAAATATTTACTGGAACCTAGATGAGGCATTCTTCTAGGTGATGGAGATGAACAAGACAGACAAGGTCCTTGTCTTCTCTCCATTTTTTCCCCCCATGTTCTATCAAATACCAAGGTCTGTCCATTTTATTTCCAACCACTGTTGGTATTCCCTCCTTCTGTCTTCTTTCTTCTCCTCAATTGCTCCCAGCTTATCTGGCGCAGACTGTTGCAATAGCCACAGCCTCCTTCCCAGTCTCCTGCCCAGTCTCACCCTCTTCCCCTCCATCCTCCACTCTGCTACAAGCCCAAACGTATCTTGCCTAATCAACAGGCTTCATCATAACATACCACCTAAGATCATTTGCATAATATGCACAGGCATGTATCCAGCCCTGCCCATTTGCACAATCTCTTTTTCTTCATTTCACCCTGACTCAGCAGTGTTAGCACATGTGTACATTCTGTGTCATGTCACCATGTCCTCCACTTCTGTGCTTTTGCACAGTCTGTTCCATCTTCCTGAGCTTCCAAAACACTTCTATCCTTTAAGCCTCAGCTCAAAAGATCATTCTTTGAAGTTTTTAACACCTCCAGGAAAATTTAAGAATTAATCTCACTGCACTTTGCCAGTAACAGTTATCATATTTTGTTATAACTGTTTGCCTGGATCTCTTTGAGAACCAGAACCGTGGCTTTTCTTTTTCATATCAACAGTGGCTATCATGTATTGACACTCATTACAGTTTTTGAAAGAATGAATACAAAACTCCATGGTCTCTGTTACACTAAAACTTACAATCGATTTACAAAGGCACAACATATGTACTTAAAGTTTTGTTAACTAACCATGCTAAGCCAGAGATGAGAGCCATGTCTGGTACACACAGCATCTAATATATATCTGGAACATAGACATTGTTGCATGAAAAGAAGGATGTAAGTGATAGAAAAGATGGAATTCAGAAAGTAGAAATCTCATCCAGCTGGAACAGTTAGGAAATTTGTTCCCTTTAGTATGTTTCTCATCCTTTCCCTTCCATTTCCACCAATCCTCTCCAGTTAGTGCTACAGCAGCCCCACTCGCTTCCCAGTTCCATTCCCTCCCAGCCTGGGCCCAGCCAATCCCCAGCCCAACAGTCTGTGTGAGCAGCCAGCTTATTCCATCTGAGATCCGTCACCCCCATTCACTCCCCTTCACAGCTCCCTCCTGCCCGGAGCGCCTGCCCCACTCTTCACCGCTTCCGATACTACCCACCCATGCAACGTCCTCTGACAAGTTCAGGTCTCCCTATCTCCTACTACACAAAGCCTGCGTAGAACTGGTAGTTTAGAGCCCATCATTTGGTACCTAATTATATACTGTTTTGTCATTCCCAATCACTATTTTGTTCTTTTTGGTGAGGATTATTAGCCCTGAGCTAACATCTGTTGCCAACCCTCCTCTTTTTGCTGAGGAAGATTGGTCCTGAGCTAACATCTGTGCCCATCTTCCTCTACTTTATATGGGACGCCGCCACGGCATGGCTTGACAAGCAGTGCGTAGGTCCTAGCCTGGGATCTAAACCTGCGAACCCCGGGCCACTGAGGCAGAGCATGTGAACTTAACCGCTACACCACCCTATGCCACCAGGCTGTCCCCCCATCACTACTATGAATCATATGAAGTTGCCATGTTCATAAATCAAAGACATTAGAACAGCAGCAATTTCATAATCTTGATCTTGTCCTCAGCAAGATTAATCTTAAATTCCTTTTGGACACACCATGCCCTCAATTTCTTTTGTATCCCGAACTGCATCATTCATATGGCAGATACTGTGTGAGAAATCAATAACGACATGCTTATCGATTCTGTCACTGACTGAAAGACTGCAGACAGAGGCTATCCTGGTTAGCTAAAAACACTGTGTAGGCATGGATTGATCCGGGTTGTGGTGAAGAAGTTAGGACCTAAACAAAGGGCAGAGGGGGAGTCATGTATTACCTTTCACATCATTGAAATATGTTAAAAATCTCAACAATAGCCCATATTTAAAAAATATAATACAGTGACAGAATTTTTCAGAAAAAAAATATAACTTCCTGGACATTTGATCTATGTGCCTAAGCACTCTACGTACATAGCTTTCTGTCAGTCACCAGCACGTAGGTCTTCTGTGCTGTGGTAATTATGACAGGTTACCTCATATTTCATGCCAAGTAACTTCTAGTTTATTTCAAGCCTTAGTTATTAACTGTAACACAAATAACAGCGCATAAATATTGCGTGATGTTCTTCTGGAAAAAAATGAAATGAATGCCATCTACAGGATAGAAAGAAAAAATGAAGGAGGTAATATCACCAAAACCAATCAGCTCAGCCTGTTCTTTACAGAATCTGGTACAGATCAGGCAGAAGGAAGATGCCCGACTAATGAGAGAGCAGGCTGTGTTCAATTTCTTAATACAACACATCTCCCGATTCCACAGCCTGAGGCATTTTATAAACATCACTGACAGTGTGTGCTCATACTCAATATTTTTACAATGAAAAATGTTCATTATTTTCTTCTGTAATCACAACAGAGTGACTAGAAATCATGAGAATTTCTTCCTGACAACCTCAAACTAACAAATCTTAGTTTTCATGAAATTAAATATTCTGGACTGTAATGTCAAAGTTGTCTAAGTTATTAAATAATTTGAGTTCTTAAGACAGTTCAAAAGGAAGTTAAACTAATTCACTTCACTGACTGAGAAATATATGAAAATTGTCATATTTGATCAGTGCTCAAACAGGGTTAAATATAACAAAAATACATAGATCCTTGCAAATCCCCCCACCTTTTTTTAATTTACATGGAGGGGAATGTTCATTTAAGTGTAGTTCAGTGGGGAAACCTCTGTCTCGTAGGAGAACATCCAGGGGACAAAAGGAGAGGAGGGGCCAAGTGCAAACCCAGCCACTTCCTCACCACGTTCTACACTTCCAATAAGCACACGTGGTTCTATTTTATGAAAATTCAAGATTACCCACAAACTCGTGCTTATATCCCTTATTTTCATGGTGTCATCTCTGACAGCAGACAGCAAGAGAGCCAGACTTTCCACTTTTTCTAGTCTCACCTTCTTTTGTTCAAGAAACAGAAAACTATGGGCCATGCGTAGTCCCAGGACTTTGTATCACATTTGACCACATTTTCATGTGCTCTGAGAACAGTATGCGTTTGTGGTCACCATCATTCTTACCCCACTGTCTTTCACTAGCACAGCAGGAAGTCAGGGCGCCATCTTGATTTGGCCACAAACAGCACCCAGTTTACATTGCCCACATTTTAATTATTTAATCCCCTGAGGTGGACTCTATATGGTCTCTGTTGTACACATGGCTAACGAAGAAACATCATAGACAGGGCTGCGTATGGTTCTGATGCTTTCAAAGCTCGGGAATATCCATAGTTTAATGGTGGTATCAACAGAACAGGAAGCTAAAAGTTTGCCACTGTGATTAGAACCTATGTGGGTCTTAAGATAAACAGAGACTGCATGCTCCTTAAGAGTTAATTCAAAATCTCCAGTCATCTTAATTTTAGTTTAACAGGCGCTAAAGCAGAGACTTCACTGAATATGGAGGAAAGATGGCTCAAGTGTCTATAATCCTACACCACTCCATATGTATTGTTCTGGTAGGTGAGACTTCCATTCTTTGGGGTCTTATTTATCACATATTAACCTAGATATATTTTTCCTTTGCATCACTTTAGCTTTGATTCTAATTCCATAAACTTACTCTGTTATTTTCCTAAAATCATTCACACTTTTCTAACTCTTCGTTCATATCTAATTTAGCTTTCTTTCTAAAAACTGAATACACCCTCTTGTAGCCATTTGAACAGTCAACTAAAGCTCAGTTAAGTTTATCTTGATATGTCTGTGTCGGCATCATTGTACTACAATGTCAAGAATATTTGATAAAAAGGTAGTTTCTTTCTTTCAGAAAACTAAAAGCTTTACAGGCCCTAGAACTAAAGTCAAATACACTCACAAAGTGTCTGCAAGAAAGGAATGGTTCCTTCAGAAGGGACTCCCACCAGCAATCAGGAGCCATTCACCAAACAAGCTTCAAGGGACCAGAAAGTCACAGCATCATCTCCGTGGCTCCCCTCACATCTTTTCTTTCACTCAGACAGGAAAGGAAGAAGGGAGAGGAAAAATCCACTTGTCCTTTAGAATTTCTGAATCCATCTGGAAAGATCTCTTAAAACACTCTATGTTATTGCTAGAGAGCAGTCCTCCGAAGTATTAGTAGTATATTTACAATTTTTTCAACAGAGAGAGATAAGAGGAAGTTGAATTAGCAAAGAGGCCAAGATTAAAGCTCATGTCCTTGTAGTACCTGGGACTCTGCTTCCCGCTGTGCGTTCCAGGTCCTTCATCACTTTTAGAGGGATAAATTAGATTTAATACGTGATAATACTTCCGTATTGGAAGAATAGTTTGAAGAAATAGTAACAAATCACGTCCACTCTTTCTCTACTAATAAATCAAAATTTCATTCTAAACAGAATACTGCAGAAGGCTTTTTTTTCCTGTTAGAATTAAAATATTGTTGGATCAACCAAATGAGAATTATCACGTTTCTATGTGTTAAAAGTCACACTTTTAACCTTTGGATTAACTGGTGTGTGCAGAAATAAACAGGGGTTTCACTGCACTGTCGGCATGAATGCTTTAGACTCCCAAGGTGCCCCTTCAGAGCAGTCCAGGGAGCAGCCTTCCAAACGGTTCTGAACCCTCCCACCAGGCACCTGAGAGGGAGCTTCTGCCTCTTCCCAGCTCAGGGGTTCCGATTTCTGGGGTGTCCCTCCAAGCAGACCACATGAGAGCACGTGCACCTGCGGCCTCAGTGTTTACAACATTCACAGACTGACCAGAATCGGGGGGAAAAGCAGCTGGGCGGGTGCACCCAGAAATTCCCTCCAGCGCACAGCTTGGGTTAGATCCTCACACACAAGTCTTATTCTTGCTTCTGAGGACTTCGTCAGCGAATCCATCGCTCGAACCACTAGCTGCTCTTCTCCCGGCCTTCGTTCAGGGTGAAGTTAATTAGACCACCTCTAATGACTGTTACTTAGTTTGCATGTTTTCTCTAAGAAGAATTCCATCACAGTTACTGTAAGGCGGGCAGGGTTGCTGCACAGCCGTCTTCCGCTTTGTTCTGTCTGTTCTATCTATCTGCTTATCTTCTCTCTTGTTTTGTTTCTATTTCCTTCAGGTCAGACTGACCTGCACGATTTCTCCTGGGCTTTCTGTCTGAAACCTTCAATCCCCTTCCTCCTGCTGTCTGATAGATTCGCCTTGTTATCCACACTCGCCAATCAAATCAGAGGCTATACTGACAAGGTCCAGCCGGGTTGGAGAACCACTGATATAAATGGTAAAACCTTTGGGTTTAAAAACAAACAAAAAAAATCCAGGAAACACTTCTAAGTAATTTAGGGAAGAAAATGCCATAAACTTAACTATAATCACATGCTTGTGAGGCAAACATTTTGTTTTACTCCTCCTCCAACGGTTTTATATATGTCAGAGCTAGTACATCACCACCAGCCACCCCTACTGCATCACACACTTCTAAGAACCATCTGAGACGGCTTAGAATGGCCTGGCAACTCTGTCTTAACCCATTTGATCTTTCCTTCCAGAATATCCATGGCAGCATCCCTCACCATTTTCCATTTTTTCTCATTGTTACCATCACCACCATTCCTCCCTTCACCTAGGCTAAGTCCTTGCTTCGCCACTAAGTCTCTGTTTCTCTGTCCGTTACGAGGCCAGATGCTACTCCGACCATAGCATCTCATCTCCTTTCACCACGAGGTTTCCTCTAACCACTGCGATGACTTGTTGTTATAATGCTAAACACGGCTCGCCACAACACACCCACTTCAAAGCTCTCTGCTTAACCGTGTTTGTGGAACTGAGTTATGACTCTTCTTTCTAGCCAAGGGGAGACCAAGTTTTGTTTTTTCCTTTCTGTACTTTCTAAAAGGGTTTGTATTCACTTCCTAGAGCCTGTGACTCTTAACCCCTATTCATCCCAAGTCCTCTCTTATTGTTTCCTTCCTCTCCCTTTTATTACTTGCACAACTTAATCTTTCTAAATCCTTCCTTCTTAGTGCCAGCTCCTGAGTGATATCCAACAAGTATTTCTTGCCTTATCTGAAAATCTTCCTCCTAAGCCCGGTTTCATTAAGATTCACTGTGAGTTTGTGTTCCATTTGCCAAGTGAGCTTAGTTCCAATTCTTCTCATGAAAAAACTATCACTGTGTCAATCACTAAAAATCGCTATCTAGTGATATAAATGCCCAATATCACCTGTTGCTTTGTGAATTGACAAATGTAAAAACACAAATTGCCCATGTATTTCTCAAAGCGACTCACAGAGTAACGTTCTAATAAAACACTGATTTTCAGAATGAAATTAGTCTATAGCATTGGTGATTGTTTGAAATATGTCACTGCTTATATTATTATGTGCTGTTAAACCAAGAAATTTCCATTGCAATAAGTTACAGGAAAGTGATGTAAGACATATACACGGATGCTAATAAAAATACCTTCAAGTCACTTCACTTCACCTCCATGGTGGACCCTCCAAAATTTTTCAGTTGCATCAGAGTAATGCACTGAAGCAATCAGGGCTACAGCTTTAAGAGAAGAAAGAAAACTACTGCTGTCCTTGACCCCAAAGGTTAGCTGGGAGCAGAAGCTTATTCCAGCACAGGGACCAGTAATACCTGCTTCCCAGGCTTTGTATTAATGCAGCGGGGGAAGGAAAGAGGATACACAAAGCTAAAGTCAGACCATAGTCGAGGGGAAAAGGAATAAAACACGCATTTATTGATGACAAACTATGTGCTAGGTCGGCACTGTACTGATACTTACACCTTACACATCACATAATCCTGAGAAAAATCTTGAGATATTGTTACCCCTTATTCCTCAGAGAGGAGCCTCAGGGAGGGGGTGCTGGTGGTGGGAGGTGGCACAGCTCAGGGGGACACTTGCTTCTCCCTCTGCCGCACAGACAGTGGGTGACGGCGTCCTCGGAGGCAGTCTCCTCCACCCAGCAGCTGTGTGACCCTTGAGGTCCGTGTGCCTCAGCATCACCCCACAAACCCTGAGCGGATGTCCTGCCCCCACAAGTCCCAGTGTCTTGTCTACCTGCAGAGTCTCTCAACGGCCTCAGATGCACAGGCCCACCCAGTCTTCATCACACCCTTCTTTCCTGGTTTGTTCTATGGAGGCAGCAAAGGGCCCCTCGGGGATGGCTACCTAATTTGTGGGGTGTGCTGCAAAGTGAAAATGCAGGGTCCCTTGTTTAAAAGGCAGATTAAAAAATGCCATTAAAGATACTAAGAGCATTTTTCTTTCTTCAGTGGTCTCTCAACTTTTTATGGTGTCTTATATTTGCTATTTATGTCAGTCCAAGTTAAGAAAAATTAAAACATTAAATTATTAGCATGAATTTTACCATTCATTTTTATGTACACTTTAAAATGCAAATATAAGAGCATCTAACTCACATGCAGCATCACCACAATCACACAATGGGTGTTTCCTAGCTTGTACATGCACAAGGGCATCTTCCTCACCAGAATAGGAGAGATGCTGCACCAGTGAAGTCAGTTGTCTTTATTTCACTTCTTGAGACCCACACATCTGTCAACACCCCACCTTCAGCTTACTGATGGGTGAGGAGGACTGAAAGGAGAGGAACTATGAGCTTCCCCCTGGTTCCCCTTCCTTCTCTGGCATCCTTTCAGTGTAAACAATTAGCTATACAGGGAATTCACAGGAGTAAGGAATGATAAGGCTCCTTGGTCATTCTTGCTTCCTAGACCACCACTGCCTTTCTGTGCTTGAAGCAAGTTCTGTTCAAATGGAGGGCATAGCTTCCTGGGGTTGTCAGCACCCCCACCTACTCAGTCACTAGATGTAACACCTTCATCTTGTACTCGTTTTGAGTCCCCCTGGACTCCCAGTCTTGTGGGAATTCTGCTCTCATGGGATATCACAAACACGACATGTGAATGGGGTGCCAAGAAGCAACAAACGTGCATGTTGCATGTGTGTGTCGCTTCTGTTCCTGCTCTTGCTCCATTGCCCCAGGGACTTCACTTTCAAAATACAGTTCAAAGAATTTCAAGATGTGACAGCAGAGCATTAGATAAAGTATGGAGCCCTTCTGAACAGGAAGCCCTGTGTGACAACACAGATCACATGCCCCGACCCTCCTACAGTTGTTAATATCAGCCAGTCTTCATAAAAAACAGATGGGGAGCCTGTTAAAACAATATTTCCAGGACCTACCTTCAAAGATTCTTGTTCAAGTGGTATAAGGTAGGTTCTAAACCTGTATTTTTGACAAGCTCTCTGAGTGATGTGATGGACTTCCAGGTTTGCAAAACACCATCCGAGGGCAATTCCAAGTCCCCAAAATACTGGTCACCTTCCAGGCACCAGTCCTGGTGTCAACCGCTCTTCTTTCTCTTATCTACTCCATCACCCACCACCAGGGTGACACTGAGGGAAGGTCCAAAGTAGAAGGAGTGGCAGAGGGAAGGAGAGCAACCCTGATGGACCCATAGTTTGTAAATAAGATGCTATTGTGAGTCCCCTGGCTCTCCTTATCCCCACTTCTTAGTGCCTCCCTGCTTCTGTGCACTAGAATGTGTCCACAGGCAGGAGGATCTGCAAACTGAGCTCAGTCTCTCTCCCCAGACTGCCCCTGTCCTGGCTCCTGTCTCCTTGACTGACTCTGCCATTCCACGTGGCTCTTTAAACCAGATTCTTCGGAAGCACCTTCAACTCTTCCCTTTTCCTCAACTCTTTACTCCAAATTGATCTGTCCTTTCAAATTTTCCTTCCAAATCACACACAAATTCCTCTTCTTTTCTCTGTCCCCTGTGTCACTGCTTTGATTTATTTAGACTTTAGTCCTTCCTCTCCTGAGTCACTTGAATGACCTTCCAATGAGACAGACTCCTTCTCTGCCTCTGTGTTCTGCCCTCCACACTGCTACGAGATTCTTCTAAAATCCAGATCTAATATAATTCTCTCATTCAAAATCCTTTCATGGCTCCTGGGAATCTCCAGGAAAATATTTAAAGTATTTATTGTAGTATTTTAGGCCCTTAAAGATGTGGCTCTTTCCGCCATAGACACTAAATGCCAGCTGGGCCCAGCTCCCAGCAGTCCCGTAAGCATACCACGTTCTCCGCCCCTGCGGGGTTTCCCTCTGCTGTGAACAGTCCTCTTCAGCACCTCTCCTCTCCTCATCTACCTAGTCGATGCTTGTTTGCTATTTAAGAAACCAACTCAAAAATCACCTCCTTTTGAATCTCCTATTGGTCCTCCCACCCTGTCATAACGACTGCCCCCCACTGCTGCTTCTCCGCTGCTCCCCATGGTGTTGAGACAAACCTCCCGTCTCGTCCCAACCAGGCTGTGAGGTCCTCGGGGATAGTGTTTCTGGCATGATAGAGGCTGTCAAGAAGGATAAGGTTGTTTCTGGCATGCTACAGGCCCTCAGTGACTCAGGATGGAGAATGGAACAAGACAGAAAGGAAGGAGGGTGTGGCTCAGATACTTCTGCTCCCTCACCACCAGTTCAGTGGGCAGAACACCGTCTCCATCCCAACAGCCTGGACACTTGGAAAGACAATGCAGATGCCTGCTAGAATTTCCCAGAAGAATCCCCATTCACATTCCACAGAAACATCTCTTACCATTCTCCTTCTCCAGCCCTGTCTCCCGTGTCTTCTGTACCCCGGCAGCTGCCCGAGAGACCGTCTCCAATCTCTAGTCATGGTTTTTCTCCTTTCTGCTTAACTGCCTTCCTGAATCTATGTTTTCTCCTGGGAGTTCTTCCTGTTTTAAATTTGCAACCCAGCTAACCTGCTGCAGCGTTGCAGGTGAGAAGAAATCACCAGAGGCAGAGAGAGAGAAAGAGAGATTTGCAATGAGTTCCCAACAAGCTTAGCCAACGGCATGGCACTTCACACAGTGGCTCTCAACCCTGGCTACACATTACACTCACCTAGGCAGCTTCCAAAAATAACCCAGCTCAGGGCCCTGGCAGCCCCAGTAGAAAAGCCAAGGTGGAGTTCAAGTATCTCTAGACAATAATTCTGTCTCCTGCTTTCCAGGGCCTTGGGAAGCTCACCTTCTTACACTATCTGGAAACCTCCACCTCTGCAGATCTTTCTCTCCTTTACCTGGATCAGCCTAACAACAGAAGCCGAGGGGCAGACAAGCCATCACCCTTAGAAGTGTAGGAGGGGGAGGTTGTCCACACTCACGACAAATCTGGTCCATGTGCAAGGACTCACTTCTTGTGCCCTGTGATTAATCCTCTTAATTCTATAGAGTCCTTATATTCTTCCTCCAAGCAGAAGTCCTTGCCTCAGCTCCCTACCTGCAAACCTCAGTATTAAGGTCCACAAACACACTTTTCAGAAACTGGGTGATATATTTGGGCCCCTCCTCTCTGCGGACAGACCTCTTCCCTCCACCCAGCTCTGCAAGCTTGCCTTGACCTTGTGTGTCCCGCCCGCCTGCCAGGACTTACACCACTGACCATCCCTGACCTTCCTAACGCCACCAAAACTACTGCCAGACGCTGGGCATCTCAGCCACCTGTCCTTGTCCCATGGGTCTATATGAGCTGGACCCTGTGCGCTCTGGGCCTGCACCTCACTTCTCTGCATGGATGGCCCTGAACTACTGGAGGGTGAGGGAGGAGAGGGAATAGGGAAACAAGCCACCTGTAACTAGTCATGGGGTAGGTGGAGAGCTTCCACAGTAGAACAGTGATAACACACCCTGAGCAGCTATAGAAATAAATCTTTATATTCTCCTCAAATCACAGCGAGGACTTCAAAGCTGAAGCTAGGTCCCTCAATCTTTTGAATCTCCTTAACTACCAGGGCAGTTCTATTCCATTGTCAAGTTCCCCTTATGTAAAGTGCACACTGAATTGCACTTCAGACAAAAACGAGATTTCAGTCCCTACTTTTTAGGTATTGATCATTCCCCTGGGCTGGCCAGAACTCTCAGGACTTAAAAGAAAAAGTCTTAAGTTCTCAGGCAGTTTCTGGGGGTGCGAACGATGACACCCAGACGCGCACACACCGAGCGCCCAGGAGAGGCTGCGCGACCGTCAGGGCCCTGCGGCCCGGTGGCGGCCCCGAGCTCGGGGACCCCGCGGGCCGGACTCCCGGCCCCCGTCTCAGGGCGCCTGCCCCGCGTCTTCTCGTTGCAGGGCGCCGCGGAGACGACTTCCTGGCCGTGGGGCTGCGCAACGGCCGCGTGGAGTACAGTTACAGCCTGGGGGCCGGCACCGCGAGCGTCAGCAGCGGTCCCCTCGATCTGAGCCTGGGGATCCACACAGTCCGTCTGGGGAGGCTCTTCAAACGGGGCTGGCTGCAGGTAGAGTCATGCCATCACGCTCCCCACGGACTTCCGAGCGCTGCTCCACCGTCGGATAGGTGCTGAGGTACAGAGGGACTTGGTGGCGCTGGCGACCCTCGTGAAGTCCACAGACCAGCGCACGAGACCGAGGGCTAGCGCGGTGGCTGCAGCAGTGTGGGAGTCAGTAAGGGGGTGACTAACATAGACAGGGTGAGAGAGAGGGTCAGGAAATGAGTCTCAAAAGAGGCGATGCCTGAGCATAATTTCAAATAAATGGGAGTTCGGAAAAAGAACAATGGCCAGCGTGGGCTTAAGGAATGCAGGTACTCCAGTGTGGCTGTCAGGTGGGCAGAAGCAAATGATGGTTAGAGGTAGACAAGGTCTATATTATCAAAGGACTTAGACGTCATGCTAAGAAGTTTAGACTTTTACCCAGAGGGCTATGAAAAGCTACCGAAAAATTTAAGTGGAATTGGGTCAATTCCATTTTTTGATGAGTGAGTCTGGTGGTTGTCTTCAGACTGGATGGGAGAGGGGGGCTAGGCTAGACGGAGGAGGACTGGCAGGATGCTGCTCTTAATCTTTGAAGAACTGTGATTTTGATTGAAATGCAAAACCCTGACGACTATATCACTACATCCGTGGTAACAGACACCAGCGGAGATGCGGAGAACTGAGTGGTGAAGTGTTTTTTATTTCTTCAAAATTCAGGTCTTTGTAAATTTTTCATGCCAAGTTAATGGGAAATAACAAGAGTATCTTAACAGTTCACCCTGGGGAATTAATTCCTTTTTAAATAGGTTTTGAATTTTTTTCCTTTTGAAGGTAGATGATCATAAAAATAAATCCATCATCGCCCCGGGAAGACTGGTTGGTCTCAACGTCTTCAGTCAGTTCTATGTCGGTGGCTACAGCAAATACACTCCAGAGCTCTTACCGAATGGATCTAACTTTAAAAATGGCTTTCAAGGTGAGTTTTACACTCTAGCTACGTGTTTCAAAATTTGAGAAAAGAAAAACCTTTGACAGAGTGTACTTCTAGTTCCAAAACCAGCCACGTGGATTTCTAATTGGACTTGATCGAAGTTTGATTTTAACAGACAGCATTCATTCATTGTGACTAATTACTCACCACCTGTGTACTGGGTGTTCAGGATAAAGATTCCTGATCTCGTGAGTTTACGTTCTGGTTGTTAAAGGAGGGAACAGACGATAAACACTAAATACAATAAATAATTTACATAGTAGTATGAAGTGATAAATTCTGTGGGAAAAAGAGGAAAAGTAGAGCATGATGGGAGGGATCAGGAGTGTGGGTGGTTTTCATGTGGGGTGCTTTTTAGGAGAGAGAGGGTGAGCAGGGTAGTCCTCATGGAGTCACAGTGTCCTGGATATAAAGATGAGGGACAGACTGCAGCCCACTGTTCCACACCACCGAGCACTGGCCCACAGATGCCACCAGAAGCCAGGAGGGTTAAGGGGGAACATCGTGATTGGGCAGACAGTTGTGCTGCCACAGTCTGTCTCCCTGTGTTCAGAAAGCAGCAGAGACGGCCCCATGAAGCTCCCCCGTAAAGCGGACTCATAGCAGAGTTACAAAATAAAGACACGCTTTGAATTGTTATAATAATGCATTTGGCAAAAATAAGCTTTCTGGTGGAACCTAGTCCCAGAATATTTGGTCAAGGATCTGCTCATTATAGTGTCCTCAATCACTCACCCATGACCAGCCTTCTCTCCATCAGAAGTCAAGGAACAGGGACGAGGATGTGACGCACATCCCTGTGAGACATGAGCTGCCCTCAGAAGCCATCTCGAGCACTTGAGTTCTCTGCCTGCCTGGCAGCCTCCTCCTCACCTTCACTCACTTCTGCCCAAACACGGGTGCAGGAGGCCAGGTCCTTGAAGCCCACGAGGGCAACACAGCTCATCCAACGGAATACAAGGTCAGGTTCCAATACAAGTAGTTCATTCTGCCAAGGCTCTCAAGGAAACTTTTTCTTTGAATACGTCATCGGTGCTAATTCTCAGAAATGTATCTTCAAGACTAGTTTAAAGCCTGTTAAGGCACTATGCTAAACGTAAGAGAGCGCACAACAGTTCTTTCACAGCAGGAGATGATCTGAAAAAGATTGTAAGGGTTTAAGAAATCAATGAGTTTTTAAAAACATTATGAATAGGAAGAGGATGAGTAAACAGATGAACATGGAAGAAGCACATCTTCCACCCAATGAGGCAAAGACCCCGTAGGGGGCCGTCAAAACTTGCTGTCAATTATTCTTGACACACGCTTACATAAATACTCTGGATAGAGCATCAAGGCTGAGTGTGGACTCTGGACCCAACCTCCTGGGTGTGCACCCCAGCTCTGCCACCTACATGCTTCATGACCCTGGCGAGTCCCCTAACCTCCCTATGCTCCGCTGTGCCTCGTCTGTAAAATGGGACAATGACAGCACTTCTGTGGCTATGTAGTTTCGAGAGTGAGCTAATGGAGAGAGAGAGAGAGAGCACAGCTCAGAGCGCACTGTGTTAGCGGTGATCACAGTGCTGGCGGGGAAGGTGACACAGCTCCTGTGGGACGCTTGCTTCTCTTTCTCTATGACAAGGACAGTGACTAAGAGCACGGGCTCTGGAGTCAGCTGTCTTCAGATTCAGGCTCTGCCACCCAGGAGCTTTGTGACTTTTATCCTGTTCCTCACACTCTCTGAGCCTCCATTTTCTCCTCTGTAAAAATACCTACCCCAGGGGGTTCTTGTGAGCTAATCAATTAACTAAAATAATTGTGTTAAGTGCTCAGCCCAGACACCAGTACATGAGAAACACTCAGCGAATGTCACTATTACTAGGTCTCCATCCTGTTGGCATCCGAGTGGACGTTTTCAGGTTGATCGAAGTCCCGTGCTTGCTGGTTTCCTTTGTGTTATCTTCTGCCTTCTATCAGGAACTTCTCTTCACATCTTGATTATGAGACCAAAGAGAGGCTTTCTTCAAAACCTATCATTTTCTCCTTAAGTGTGGTTATGAGCCCGAGTTCAGCACACACAGCTGGCCCTTCCTCTGACAGAAACACTAGGATTGCTCACGCCTGGAAGTGCGTCAGCTACCACAGTTCTTCCTTACGATGGAAATCTTGGGCGGGTCTTCTTGGTCACTGCCACTTAATCCAGTCTTATGGAAACTTCAGGACCTTGGAAGCCCCTAATTTTGCCATTTATCCCTTGAATCTTCCCTTGATGTCCACCTCTCCTGTGTTATAAGGTAGTATTTACTATATACTGCAAATTATGGACAACTTTTACCAACCTACCATAATGACCAGATTGCAATGCTACCCTGAAACTTAATTCCCAAAAACTGGCCTCCACAAGCTCTAAAGAATGATATAGAATAACTTCTTAAAAATATAAATTTCTGGACCCTACCCCAGAACTACTTAATCAAAATTTCTATGATGGGGTCTAAAAATTTGCATTTCAGTAAGCGTCAGTAACAGTGGTTAAATCACACACAGTAAAAAATTATCTGTTTTAGGCTTTTACATTTCTATAAACACTCCTGATAAAAATCTCTAATCCAGAATTCTCGATGTGAAATACAAATCCTTACTGCTGATAAAGCCATTTGCTTTTGTTCTAGAAATGGTTTATAATGAGCCATTATTTTCCCTACAACCTTCAATGTTCATGAAGTTATTGAGGTTATTTAACTCTTCTCCAGATTAAATAATGGACTTATGCCAGGCAAATAGGGGCTTACAGTTTTACCTGTCCTGATAAGAGCAATTCTCCCCTCCTCTCAAAAGTCACACCTATTACAGAGCTGCAGGGCCCGCGGGTTAAGGTCCATTGATGGGCTTCAGTTGGTCCCTGAATCTCCTGGAATCATACTTACAATTGTGTGGGAGAAGAACCATAGCTTTCCTGAATATTCGAAGATCTGTTACTTTCACTGACAGACCTATGCAATCCTGATAGAGAATTAAAAATTACTTTTGACTACTGTGAATGTGGGGGAATCTGTTATCCCATCTATCTGTTATTCTGGTGCTACAGCGGCTAGTGTTCATTGGCACAGGGATTATTAAATATTTATTACTCAACTGAAGAGAGTGGACCTGAAATGATTCGGGTTCATTAACAATGCTGTAATGAAGATGTTACTCCAGCCTAAAAATACCCTACACTGTCAGTACAGTCAGTTTCTTACTAGTCAACTTTTCTCTCTTTTTTTAATTGCCTGGGATTTTTCAAACCAGAGCCCATAAGGGAAAAGGAGTGAGTTTACTGCAATAATTTAAAACTTCTCTTACTGTCAAAAAAAAGCAATCACTTATTTGGAACCTAGACAGTCTAGTTCCTAGCCATGGAACCTAGCCAGTCTTACTTTCCAGTATGCACATGGCTGATGGCTCCAAAAGTCTTTATCACAGCTACTTTATCACATGGTACTATTCTAAGCAGATTATGTATTATCTACTATATAAATAGGAGTGAAATTATACAATATATACTCTACAAATGGCTTCCACTGTAATTGCCTTTACACTGTAGGTTATGTTGATGGACATGAAAGCATACAACTATTTGTATTAATTAAATATTTCTCTAAATACAGCATTGCCATGTTTTTAGCCAAAAGCATATTTCAGCAGTTCCTCCTAACGAAAGCATTTCATTTTTCCATAGAAAAGAGAAATGGCTTAAAATGAACACTTTCAGACATTAATACATATTATAGTCATTTAAACAAAGTTCTTTTCAGCGTATGTTTATAACAACTACAAAAACCTAATATTAGCATCCCACAGTTTTTTCCAGAAAGAATTTTCTTTTTTATCAAGGAAATAGTAAATTTCTGAGACAGTGTGGAAGAGGGTAGAGGTGGTAAGTGGAATACAGGACCTACTAGTTGCCAAGCATTCTACTGGCCAGTCTACACATATTTTCTTATTTCTCATAACCCATGGAGTAGTTATTTTCGTCCCCATTCTAAAAGTGAAAAAATTGGCACTCAGTGAGGTTTGGGTCATCCAGCCACGATGTGACAGTAGCTGAGCCCAGACCCCGCAGACTCCACCCTCACTTATATCTTTGCTCTCTGCCGAGTGCATTTCACTTTGCAAAAGGCAGATTTCACGTTCCACGTGGAAGTGAGGTCATCAGTGCCTGTCGGGAAAAGGCCTTTCTGAGGATACATACAAAGGCACAGTCCCTGAGAGACAGAAGACAAATGTGACAACATACATGAGATAAACTTCTCTACATAAAATAGGAACCCCACCATAAGCAAAAGTAAATGGCAAATATTAACCTGGAGAAAGTATTTACAGTACGTAACAAACAGCTAATATGCTCGCTATGTAAAGACGTCTTTCAAATAAATGTTACAAAGGGTGAATAGAGAAAAACAGTACATTATAAGTAACTGAAGGGGAAAGATTGCAAATGACTAATAAATTTATAAAAAGATTTTCAACCCCAATTAAAAATAGCAAAAGAGCATTTTATTATTTATTTCATTTAAAAATGAAACATGATAATCTCTTGCATTATGGTGCCTGTGAATGAGCAGGTGTCCCAGTACTGGGCGGGGAGCGGAATAATTGTGCAAAATGTCCCTGACACTTGGGCACACTGCAGAGCATCCACGCCTTTTGCTCTAGTGGTTTTACTTCTAGCAATTGATACCAAGAAAATCATTAGCAAATGCACAAAGACATACATACAGTGATATTCATTATAGCATTATTTCTAATAGTAAAGAATAGAAATAAGTCAGTTGTCCAATAATTGAAGGCTGATTAAATATATTAGCATATAAGGGAATATTAGCCATCATTTAAAAATAGTTAATGCTGTGAGAAAAGAGTTAATAGTACTTATGCTACACAAATTTTTGGCATAATATAGATATATATAATATAGAGATATTATGCAGTTTAATGCAGGATCCTATTTTTGTTTAAAAGAAAATACAACTAAGCGTAGAAAAAATACTGTAATATTGCATGTGTGTGTGTATGTATGTGTGTGTGTGTGTGTGTGTATATATATATATATATATATATATATATATGTATATACCACAACGTTAATAATTGTCTTCTCTGGAGTAGTGATATTGTAGATAATTTTTTATTTTTCTCTCTGTTTTTATATTTTTTTCTTAAAATTGACCTGTATTACTTTATGTTGAGAGGATGTTCCTTTAAAGGTGAAAAATAATTGTCTTCTTGTTTTATCTGTTTCTTCCATTTTTTAATATGCAGTATTTTTCCCTTTTTCCAAGGGTGTATTTTCACTCTTCAAGTTCGCACTGGGAAGAATAGCCATTTCAGAAGCCTGGGCGACCCCGAGGGCCACCCCAATGCTGGGCGCAGCGTTGGTCAGTGTGGGGCTTCTCCTTGCAGTTTAATGCGATGTGGCCATGGCGGGACGTGCGTAGAGAGCGGATCTACTGTTTAGTAAGTATGACGTTATTTGGAAAGAAAGCAGCAGGTTATTTGCTTTCTAACTGATACTCCACTTGCACAACTAGGAGCACAAACTGATGCTCATATTCAAAATGTCTTTATGTAGACTTGTTAGATGACCAGGGACGGATAAAGCCCGCCAGAAGAGGATCAGCACAGCATTTATGCTTCTTCTCAACTCTTTTAAACAAGAAAATAAATCACTGCATCTCACTCCAGGCACCAAGGGAAATATATCTTAAATTCATAGTACTGAGAGTGTTGCCAGAAATGTTAATCATACAAGGGTTGACATATTGTGGTTTGCTTTCATATTTGGGTCCGGGCTCCTTGGAAGGATCCCTCTCGGTGAACCCTAGAAAAGCTGCACAATTTGACTTCTGAACGACTTTAGTATGAAACAAAACCTGAGCCTGCTAAGTGGGAAGAAAAGAACAAAAGAATTTTGTCTTATAACTTCTTTTGTTGAGCATCTCTTCTGTGCATAAGTAGTATATGAGGGGCTCTGCGAACATGCCCAAGAAAGAGGAAGTAAGCACTCTGTCCTTCAATTTCTTACACTCTAGCTATTCATGAATTTCACATGTCTCATACATGCGTGAGACACATCAGGAGGTGTGGTGCACCTCATCGCTATCGCTGGTCCCTGCAAAGCAGTTGGGGAAGTGGGGTATCAGAGCCTGCCTGGAAGACGGAGTGCAAGAGCATGTAGTAGTTTTAAAAGTGAATCCCTTACCCTCCCCAGACAATCCGCCTCCACCTCCTCACTAGAAAATGATCAAAAGCAAAGTTCAGAGTTCAGACAACTGCTAATCACAGTGCATTGGACTGGTGAGAAAAGGCTTTTTGATTGGGGGGAGGGGTAGAGAGGAGACGGTCACCAGATCTTCCTATTCTTACCAAAAGCTCTCAAGTGACTTCTTGGGACATGTAGAACAATTTCTAAACCCTTCACCATTATCTAACAGGCCCTGCATGATCCGACCATGCAACCTCTTGGACCTTCTCTCATATTCCTCCCTCATTATGTTCAAGTCCAGTTAGCCTGCTTCTGTCCTTTGAACACACCAAGCTCACTTCTGCTCTTGACCTATACCCTGGTCTTTCAGCTGGAGGACCCAGGCCAGTCTCTGCTGGGCTCCTCCTTCTTACCACTGGCTCACTCTAATCATTCTCTATCATATCGTCATGTTTTACTTTCTCCATAATATATCACTCTGTGATTTTGTTTATTTGTTTGTTTGTTTATATATTGGTAATTATTTTTCCATGACAAAAGCCCTGATCTCTCATGCTCCCATTGTATCCCCCACGCCTAGAAGAGTGCCTAGCATAGAAGAGGCATTCGTTAAGAACTTGTTGAATCACTGAATCAATGAATATAGACATCCAATGAAAAGGCAGAAGGAATCTTCTTTCCAAAGATTCTAAGCAAAAGTACAAATGTAAGGACAAGCAAGGTGGCCCCATGGTGATGATAATGAAGCCAAACTGACTAAACAGGATATTACACTGATCAGCTGTGAGAAATGGAACAGAGATGTATGGAAGGATGAGAAACTTACATGACAGACAACAGGGCCACTCTTCCTCACCAAAAAAAAAAAAAATCCTGGTTTTAATAAATGGTCATAGAAAAGGGAGGGAAAAATTAATTTAAAAGATATTGCAGAGAAATATTCATCGTATTTTGTGACCTATTGAGTATGAGATGGGGGAGAGGGGTGGTAGAGAGTCAAGTCTAAATTAATCCAAACCAAGTATGAAAAGGCTTGATGTGTTCTGGGATGTCCAGGACACCTAAGGTGCCTGATAATAAGTTGAAAGTGTTAGCTGAATTTTAAGGAAATTTTTGAAGAAGCAATGTGTAATTTGACCAAGTCCACCGAAGTGCTAAGAACAAACCATGAGGCTGGGATGCCACCATCCCAGAGCAGGATTTTTTGGCATGACATTACAGTTTTGTCTTTACTTCTTTAAAATTTTTAATGAAAACTTTAGTTTCCTTTACAACTTACGCATTCTGATTTGCTCTACAACTAATCTTAGTTATTTAGAAGCATAACTTTATCTCACTTCATCTATAGAAATGTGGTCATTCTCCAGGTGACAGACGAGGTGTATTTGTTATTTTTAATGTGATAATAAATAAACTGAAAATAATAAAGAATGCAATCATGAAGAAGGGGAAGTGGCAGTAAGAAAGCATGTGAAGTGGAAGGTGCAGGCAGGAAATTCATCCCAACTCCTCCTTATTCCATATGGAATGAAGGGCCCACCTGTTCCGATTGAAGAGCCCCAAGTTTATCTTGGATACAAAGGGCCGTGTATAGATAGACACCTAGAACTGTTTGCAGATTATTTTGATTACTATAGACAATTTTCTTGAATTGTGATAATAAAAGTAATATCCTACAATTGTACAACACTTTGTAGTAACAAAGCATGTTTTGCATTATTTCCATTGCTCCTAATTAAAACTTCCTAAATTAGGGCAGATATCTGAGTCCCAATTTAATGGATGGGGGACTCAGCCTCAGAGACTATGAGGGAATCAAGAGGATGCACGAGCTCCTTGTAAGTACTACAGCAGGACCCGAAACCAACGCTTCCAGTTCCTGGGTCAAGATTCTCTCCAGAACCTAAATAGTAAGAAATGAATGTAAAGGCAGCTAATAATTTAGAGAAGGTAATAAAAGTGTTAAGTACCTCTTTATCTGCTGGATGTAATCTGTTCATTTATTCTTAGTTAAAAAAACAATGTTGAAGTTATCTCCAAGCATTTCATATTTTCTCCACATTGGAAGGACCTGACCTCAAAGCACATTCCCTGGGGATTTCATAAATTCCTGTGTGGGTGGAAAGCTGTATCCCACAGACTAACAGGAGAGCCTTGATCTGAATAATAAATAGACTTGAATAATAACCTACAATGGGAGTGATACCTCTGATGAGTTTCCTGACAGGATTCTAAAATCTTATAAATCTGCGACCAGTGTTTGGGATCCTCTTTTTGACATAACAAAAAAAATTTACTATGTTAATTACTACATATGAAGCATTACTGTAGAGTCAGAAGTAGCTCTTGTGACTATTTATATAACTTAATAAAATTATGGCTCCCTGAACTTAAAATAGGTGAGTTTTATAAAGCTGTTAAAAAATATAAAAGTTCCCACTCGTGGACATTCGGCTTCAGTAGCAGCAGAAGTTTAAGTAGAATTTTATTCCTTTTAACATTTTTTGTAACTCTACACCAATCTCAGTAATAAGAATCCCCTTTTGAAGGAAAAAGATGTGTTCTTTGTAATATACTTTTAATAGTGTTTCAGAAGTTTTCCTCTATCCTTGTCCTAGTCCCCGGCTCTTGATTTTACGTGGCGGTACACTTACTTTTCACCTGAAGCAGAGTAATATTAAATCGAATTCCTAGGTAACATTATAGACAACCCAAAGCTCAAGTTCAGTCTTTTCCTGAAAAATAACTAACATATGATAAAATATGTTTCAAATGCTTACAAGTCCCAACCCAGGAGCATAAATTTCATGTTTAGACTCTATCTTAAAAACAAAATTTCAGAGCTGGTCAAATGTCTTAACAATGCACAGCTTAATAGTATAATTTTTTTTTTTTAACTCAAAATGCTGCCTTTAGTCCCATTCCTCACAGCTAGGGGCGGCAGGCATTGCGTGGCTACAGAAGGGGAAGTCTTGTGCCCAGTAAGGAGGGAGGTGGGGCTCCATGGGGCTGTGACCTTGTGCTGGGCTTCCATAAACTGCTTAAAAGCCTGGCTTTCCTGCTCCTACTCCGTCAGCACCACAGCCCCAGCCGTGTCCCAGCACCGTTTCCCGGATGAGAGCGTAGCGCAGGGTTTCTGTAAGGCCTTTGTGCTCCAGGACGGCCTCTGATGCTACAGAGAAACAGCAAACCGTTTCTGTTGTTGCAAGGTTAAAAAATAATAAGGTTGTTTAGTTCTAACTTAGCCCTTTGTGTACATGTGTTTGGTGCAACGTGTTTTTAAGTAGATTTGACTCCATTTAAGCTGCACTTCACTTGACCTTAAAGTCACCTCCTGCTGGACTGAGGGCAACATGCAGATGTGTTCCTTTAAGGAAAGCGCAGCGTAGGAAAACCAAAACTTGGTTTTGTAAACCAAGCTAGATGTGCAAATGTGAGGCACAGACACTGAGTACAACAGCAGTTCAGAGAACGTGGGTGTAAAATGAGAAATGCATCGGAGATTTAGACCAAGTTCACAAGCGAGACTTACAACACAAATCTGTCAGTGAGCACAAAATCTCGCTGATCCAGTTTCATAATTATGTTTTGGGCTCACAGATGCCTTCAAGAATTAGGTGAAAGCTAAAATCCTTTCCCCTAAAAAATGAACATGCTTAGGACACAAAAAATTTGCATAAAATTTTAGAGGTTTACAAACTCCCTGGAGCCCAATCATAGACTCTCCAGTGTCCCCTAAATTCTCCAAATTAAGAATTCCCTGGGGCTACCCGGTGGCTCAGCGGTTTAGTCCGCGCTTGGCAGCCCGGGGTTCGCCGGTTCGGATCCCGGGCGCCCGCCGACGCACTGCCTGTCAGTCACGCAGTGGCGGCGTCTCATATAAAGTAGAGGAAGATGGGCACGATGTTAGCCCAGGGCCAGTCTTCCTCAGCAAAAAGAGGAGGATTAGCAACGGATGTTAGCTCAGGGCTGGTCTTCCCCACAAAAAAAAAAAAGAATTCCCTGCCCAGTTTGTCCTCTTCTGTATATTTCACCCATCAACGCTGAGTCTTCTAGCCTCCTCCGCTGTGCTGTGGAATTGTTTGCCGACCAGCGTCCTGCTCCTGATCTCTCCTTCCTCTAATCCAGGTCGAATCTTCCCAACAATCTCTCTGCTCCTGTCACTTTCTTGCTCAGCATGTTCCTCGGTCTCTCTCTGCCTACGCAGCAAAATGTGAAGCGTTTAATCTGTCGTTCGAGGAGTACCACGACCTGCTGTCAACCTGTCTACTCCCGCTATACTTTTCTCCTGCACGGTTCTCGAATTAACCATCTCGCTCTCTCCAGCGTCTCAGGAAACACCCCTCACCAAACCAGCTGCGTGTCGCCAGCTTGTCGCTCACTGCCTGGCACTGGTTTCCCCTCCTTCCCTCCTCCCTGCTTTCCACTCACTCCTGCTTGCTCGGCAGAGTCCTCCTCATTTCCTTAGAATTGCCTGTAGACTCTGTTTTCTAGGGATTCCAAGTTAAGACTGATACTATTTCTTACCTAGGGGATTAGCAAAAAGCTGAAAAATTGACTGATCTGTTGGCGAGGCTGTAGAGAAACAGACACTGTACTTCCTGGAGCAAACTCTCTTTGTTGAGGCAAAAGACTGGAAACCGCTCTAACACTCATCACTAGTCATCGGGTTGGTAAAGCTAAGGGGGATTCATACAACGGGGGCGGGGTGGGGGGAGGGGGCGGGCTGCGCGGCTATAAAAAAGAATCTTCCTATGCTGCTGTGGAATGATCCTCTGGATAAATTCTGTGACAAAAGGAAGGCAAAGAAACATAGAAGAAAAGGGTTATAGATAAATAGAATAAATACATACAGAGAGATATACATAACACGAATATACATATGCTCACATTTTTCTAAGAAAAAAAAACAAGGGAAAATTACAGAAAAAATTATAAATGATTACCTATAGAATGAGGAAGAGAACAAGAAGTGACAGGGAGGAAAGCTAGTCATTTCAAAATACGATTTGTTTTATTAGTTTCTATTTGGGACTAGGTAAATGTTTCACCTGGTAAATCAAAAAGGAAAAAGAGTTATTTTTAAACATTGAAAGAAAATAAGGAAATAAATGAATCCAACTGTATTTCAAGTTGGTGGCCTAACCAAGTAAAGAAGATTTAATTCAATTGATTTTAAAAAGTATTTTGACTGTAGAGTGGGTTATATCCTAAGGACAAAAGGAACCATAAAGATACCCTAAATTGCATCCTGCAGTCTTGATGTTAGTTGCTGTTAGTAGTTAGAGGTTAGTTGTTGGCATTGTTATTTTGGAACTATAGATAAAAATAGCTAGATAGCAAGACAGATAGCTAGATGGATGGATGGATGGATGGTTGGATGGATGGATATAAACCAAATGAGTAGTTATGTTGACATTTATCATTTAGGAACCAAGATTTTCAGTATAAGAGAAAAGAAACAGACATAAAATCAAAGAAATCAAAATCTTCTCATCTTTCATTTGAACTGGAAATAACGTATGAATTTATGACTTAATTTTCTCTTTCTAAAAAACTTATTTTCTAGCTATGGCCACTAATGAGATCTAGAAACGATAATAACCTAGTTACAATGAGTAGCTCTAGTGCCAAAATTGTCATCTCCAAATACCATTTTCCACCAAAAATGAACCAGGACATTCAGGTCCGGGGTAGAAAAATGCATGATATGAGCCTGGATATCTGTTTGTGCCTGAAAACAAGAGGGTTATCAAAGACTACTGGGGTCATTCCAAAAGAGGACTGGAGTCAATTTAAGGAGACTCCCACTGGCCAAAGAAGGGACAATTTCAGAATCACAGAGAATAAGGTCTGTAACGGATTTAAACATGCCAATATACAAAATACACACGGTTGTAATGATGTGCCACCCCCCCCAAGGGGAAAAAAAAACTTGTCACCTATGGAGCTTGCTAGTGCACCACTCATTATTCTGAACTTTGATAAGGGAACGATGGATGCGTTCAACCTTCCTTTCCTATGAAGATTGCGTCTTAGACTGTGGCAGCCAGCCTCCAGTGGCCCCCAGGGACTCTTGCCTCCAGTAGACACATCTTTCTGCAGTCTCTCCCACAGTGGGTAGGGCTGACCCGTGTCAACAATAGGATATTCTACAAATGACAGCTAATGACTTCCAAAGCTAGGTCAAAGTCATTGCCGCTTCTGCCGCCCGTAAATAATTAAGTTTAAGAATTACGTGCTCCTATCCACTGAACAGTCTTAATAATGGCCGTACCGTGTTTTATGTGGTCCCTCTGGCAGTTGTACGGAGGATGCATTTGCAGGTGGCAAGCCTGAAAGCAGAGGGACCTATTATGAGTCCATAATGATAATAAATGTTTATTGTTGCTTTAAGCCATTTCGTTTGGGGGTAATTTATTATGCAGCAATAGATAACTAATACTAAATAATACTAACCAGCCAGATGATTGATGAGAAGTAGTTCTTAATAGAACTGAGCAAATAAGTGCAGGATAAATAATAGAAATGAGAAACAGCACCATTTTGTAACCACCAAGGAAATAATGGCTGCTTGAACCATTCAGTGAGAGGTTGATAGGAAACTGTATAACGATTGGAGCAGGCTGACATCACTTAACCAACTGGCCAGTCATAACATAATTAAATGTGGAACAAGCATTGTATGCCTCTTGGTGTGATGTAGTTAGAAGTACACAGCACCACCTATGAAGTGTTAAAAAACCTGAACGTGAATCTAATCATGTCTCTATATCCACAAGTTTATGAGCAATATGGGCAATAGAGGAAAACAAGTTGAATGACATTATAAGGATATCAACAGCCAAACCCAGAAATTAGGAAATTCTGCAGGACAAATGACACAAAAAATGGCATGGATGGAATGCAATGCAGAGCAAGAGTTTTCATCTAGGAAACAAGACTTGAGGCACGGGCTCTGCAGGTGCATCTGTGGAACTTGTTTGGATCCTGATAAACTGTCAAAAAAATTTTTTTTCAGACAATCATAATTAAATGACCACAGAAATTAGACGATATTAAGGAATTAATGTTAATTTTGTTGGGTTTGATAATGGTATTGTGGTCATGCTTTTAAGTTTTTTATCTGTTAGTGGTATATAATGAAGTATTTACAGAAAAAATAGGATTTGCTTCAAAACAATTTGGTGCCAAAAAATACTGGAAAAAAAAAAACAGCTGAAACCAAAGAGCAGAAAATTGATCATCTGAGGCTGATGAAAGATTCCAGGAGGCTCATTCATACTATTTTTTTCTACTTTTGTGTACATTTGAATTAGACAATAATAGTACATATAATACACATTGTGTCTAATTTGTAAAATCATAAGTATAAAATAAAAAGAATATTCTCACAATCCCACCAGCTATAGGTAACCACTTTTAAAATTGGGGATATTTTATTTCAGTTTTTCCCACTTTCAGTTCACAGCTGCCAAAACAATGTAAGTCCATTACTTGATGCCACCTAAGGAAAAAGTATGTGAAGGGTGTAGATTCTAAAAAAAATTCATACTTTCTGTTCCTTTATTATTTAAGTAGCTAGAAAATAAGGGTCAGAAGTAAGAATTCATTGTCAGTTTTAATCAAGGCTCTCTATCACTGTGGTTTAAGGGCGACATCTTTTCTCTCCTGGTTTTTGTGTAACTCAGAAGTCAGTTGCTTTCTACCAGACCTTGAGATCCACATGAACTATGCAAGACCAAAGACCTTTCCAAGATTAATGCAGATTCCAGAAGGAAAGTGTGTGTTCTCAAGGCCTTCTCTGGTTCTGTGGTCTTGCTTCCACCCATACAGACTCTACCCCATACCGTGTATGCCTAAAAGTGACAATCAACTCCTTTGATTTCTACTAAATGAACAAAGACGTTCACACTTTGAGACAGATCAGACAGTTTACACTAGTGCAGGGGGAGGGGATGGCTACAGATATGGAAAGGAAATGCCACGACCACCTACACAACTTTCCACCTGCGGTTTGGTCCTCCCACTGCTGCAGTAAATATATGGCCACTCCACCCCATCTCTTCATCTTCTTGTCATTGCTTCATTTTGCTCCAGCTGACTCTTTGGGTTAGAACAAAACAAATTTCTCTCCTGGTCTCAAGCAAAGAAATTTAGCTATCTTCTTTTTGTAATCCAGGGTCATGTTCACATCAATGTGACTAGGGTCCACCATCTACTCCAAGCAGCTCATCTAAATAGTTTCCCCAAAACAGTTCCCTCTCTGAGAGAAATTGAGTCCAACTGTTAACATAATTCAATGTTCAGGCCCTTACACCTGGAGAACAGAACCATCAGGACTGAGGCCCACAGACAAGTGCCAGTACTTTTATTAGTCCTTAAAGAGTAATTTCGTCTCATCCTCCTCACACTCTGTGAGGTATCATCCAGACTTTGGTGAGTGATCTCACCAGCAAAGAAAGGCAGGCCCTGGGAAACTTCAGCAGGTGGAGTGATTATAGCAACCCTTCCTTGTAAGCTTGTCAAGTCTTGACGTGCCACCACATTCCAGTGTACATGAGATTCACTTGTTTTAGCACTTGTTTGCAGATTCTTCAAAGGCTCCAGTTTTGAACGTGTCATTTGACATCCAGTAAATTTTGGCAGGTAAAATGATATCTATCACATCACACTTACCCTATTCTCCCAACTTGTTACTCAAATGGAAATAAATCACAAAGGAAAGCAATTTGACTTGAATGAAGCCATCTGCCACAATGGTGGTCTAAGGAGAAGGAGATCAGCCACGTTTCCCTTTTCTTTTAAATAGCAGAGAAAGAAGTTGAATTTGCAGAGGTGGAATCCTTTAGGTGATGGGATCATCTATTGCTAAGTAACATGTATTTATTCCATTATTCGTATGACTTTATTATCACATCAGGTAGATTTCAAGTACTGTATCTGTTTTTGCTTATACACAGAAAACCCACAAATCTGTAACCGTAACTCATCTTGAGATTGGCTCAAGGCAAATTTTCTTCAAGAACTTTCTTTCTGCTCTCATCTCACAATGATGATTCTGATACTTTGCCCTCATTAGCCTCAATATGTATAAAAGAATCTCTCTCACCCAAAGCAATGAGAATCTATATTTGATAGGTAAATTGAAAAAGTGGGCTAAGCAGAGGTTATATTCTTCTAAGGAACAGTTTCTCATCTGCACACTGAGGACTAATAATTGTATTTACCTCACGGAATTAATGTAGAGGTTAAATGAGTTACTACATATAAAGTTCTTAAAATGGTGCCTGGAACGAAGGTGAAGTCCTAATAAACTTTGAATATTATATTTTAAATATATCGTATATATTTCATACAAATAAATTATAATAAGTAAATTATCATAAAGTCCCTGGGGAGCAAAACTCTGGTTTCTGTTTTGTATTCACTGGTAACAAAGTGGAGGGTGCGCTGTACTCCTTCCTTGGTGAATGTGTAGTAAGCAAGTGAATGATGCTTAGCTGCTAAACAAAGGATATTAAATCTTCCATCTCATTTTCAGTTAACTTTTTATACGTCCACATTCATCCTAAACTCTAGAAGTCTTAGAACCGGCTAATTACAAGAAAATTAAATTCTTCCTATTGAATATCTATTATAATGAGAAAAAAAATCAATCCATAGATGTTTCTAAGCTATAAAATCAACTATAAAAACCAAACAATTTATCTGCAATTTAGGAATTTAAATCAGTTTTATTCTAAATGCACAGAGGGAAAATGATTAACTATATTAGTAAAAACATACTCCGATACTCAACTCTCAATTGCCATCATGACCAACTGTTACCCATATTTCTAAAGTGTCTAATATTTTCTTCTGTGTTTTCTCTCCATGTTTAGAGGCAGAAGAACGCAAAAATTGTTCTTTATGTATTAACAACTGAGGACAGCTAACATTTTGGAATGGATGGGAGATAGGAAAACAGTTCTATGTATAATGTCAGTGATTCTGAAGTATCTTTTGAATATTCTCAGCTGTTATCTAATTGATGCTTCAGCCCTTTGCCTGCTTAGTTCACCAAAGAAAAGAAAGCCCTTTATCAACCTGCTCAACTTCCAGCTCAGTGTAGCTAAAAGCAGGTTTTTATATTTTCCATTTAAACTACATTCCTCTCTGAATGCCCTATTCCCACTAATGACACTGTATTCTTTCAGCCATGTAATCCTGAAACCCCAAAGGTTTCCACGAGATCGAGAGACAGAACGGCAGTTAAATGTGTGGGCTCCCCCCCCCCATTACTCGCAGTGTGATTGTTTAACTTCTCTGGGCCTCACGCTCCTCCTGTGCTCGATGAGGATGACCGCAGCGCCCTCCTAAGGGTCTAGGGGGGATTATGTGACGAGCACCTTTGAAGTGCTCAGCAGAGTGCCCGGCACATGGTAAGCCTCGGTAAATGTTTGCCATTACAACAATCTTCGTCTTCCATGCCAACACACCTACAGATGCCTCTCCCATCAATTCAGCCTTCTATCCTCACAGCCATTTCCCTGTCCAGGCCTCTTTGATTCCATCCACTTCCTTATCCCAGTCATGATTCATTCATTCACTTATTTATTCCCCTGATAGTCAATGAAAAATTACAGCATGCCTGGAACTGTCTTAGGCCCTGGGACTGCAATAGAGAGCAAACAGACGGACCTCTGTTCCCACGGAATTAATGATCCAGTGCAGGGTCAGCAAACTATGGCCTGCGGGCCTAATCTGGCCCACCACCTGTTTTTGTAAATGCAGTTTTATTGGGATACAGCAGTCTGTGGCTGCTTTCAATAATGGTAGAGCTGAGTTGTTGTATAAAGGTCTGTATGGCCCATAAAGCAAACTATGTACTTTTGAAGCCTGCCAACCCCTGTTCTAGTGGCAAAAATATAGTAAGACCCCACTAAGACTAAACTTACATCCCTAGAGAGTTTATTGTTACAGCATGGAGTCACCCTATATATACCAGATTAATATTCTTAAAATACACCTCATCATTTGTGTCATTCCCCACACATCTGTCACTTAAAGGTGAAATCTCTCTGCCTGTTATTCAGTTTCTGTTCTAGTTTCTCCACCTCTTCTAGTTTCCTTTTCCAGCCTAATCTGCTACCCCAGCCCTCGATACACTCATTCATGGAGGCCAGTCTCACTTCAGACGCCTTCCCTGAACTGTCTGCAACTGCTCAGTGTCCTTCCTGTGGGCTCCCATGGTTCTCATTTTAGCCCTTGTCACACTGTGTCCATTGTCTACTTACTGTCTGCTCCCCCCAAAACAGCAAGTCCATGAGGCCAAGATTGGGGCCTTATGTGTTGGGAATGCTAAGTGCTCAGCACAGCGGCAGACACTCAGCATGTAAGAAGTAATAATAATAAACTTTCTTTAAATGAATAATTGTCTCCCTCTCTTTGGTTTTCTTCTACTTTTCCCACTGTATGGATACCCCACCTCACACACGCCTCTCCAAAACCTACTCTTCCTCAGAGTAGAGTAGTATATGTGTGGCTAAAGGAAGAAATGTTAATGAATTAATTTCAAGGGCTAGAAGAATATCATCACCCAAAGTGAAGAATAACGATTGAAGATTGAGACTTTTTATTCTCTACATTTCATGAGGTGCCAAAGAAGCCAGGGAGGGAAGAAAAAGAAAACTCTGACCTTGCACAAAATCATTCTAATGAAAATATCTCTTAAAATATAATACAAAAGAGTAGTAAATTGTATTTGAAAGTAATTTTTTAAATCTTTGCACACGTAGCTAATTGCTTCAGAGGATTGAATAAAATAAAAAGATAAAATAAAAAAATAAGGTAATTCTGAGAGGAACCATATGAAGATTTCTTTTATTTAAGATGTTATTTTTCAAAGTTTCCAGCATCTGTATTATATTATGCTGAATGTGATTTAAGCTATATTTAATATAAGTATTTTACCATTTTCGTGTCTGTCTGTAAGGCAATGAGATTAATTTTGTTCTTAGCTTTGTTTTTTTCAAGTAGGTAAAAATGAACCACTAGATGGTGCAATCATCATGAAAAAGTAATGACAGTAGAGAGTTTTATTTTTTTACTATAGTTTTATTTCTTTTATGAAATTGGTAAGACAGCCTATTTTTGTACAAAAGATCTTTACATATTTTATGCTCTTTGTGATCTTCAATTATCAAAATCATTATGTAATTCTGTAGCAGTTTAATTCTGTATTTTGTTTTTTCCATTCTGAAGAAGCTTATACAACTTCGCAACTTTTTTTGTCTATTAACTTAGATAAAATAAGCATATCAATTTTCTTTCGTCGTGACCGATTGAAACACCCTATGTAATGAAATGGTGGTCTCCTCAGAGACTTTTGTTTGTTTGTTTTTATCGTTTTATGTATGTGCCTGTGCTTCTATCTCTAAGTTCCAAATAGATGAGCATTTTTGTCCTAAATTCCTCCTAGAGCCAAAGTCTAACAGCGCATCAGTAAACAAGTGGTGGTGACATCAGTTATGTCCTCACCCCCAAGTTCCTCCTCTGCTGGTTTCTGGACTCTCTGTGCCACTCACTGGCCTCCTCAGCACATGCAGCCGAGCGTTGCTCCACCCCACACAGCTCATCTCAGCGGGTCTTCTGCCCATCCGATATGACCTAAGATGATGCTGTGCACACAGTAAATACTGAAAAAAACAAGTTAAAAATGAATTTTGGTGAAGCATAAATTCAATTAGACTGCCAAATAATAAAGGAAAATATAGGAATTTAAAATGAATATGTTCTTGATAAATATGTGTAGGCAGACACTAATCATTTTAATTTTAATAAATAATTATTGGGTGGATAAAGAACAAGAAGGCTATAAAAATGTTCCATATTTCCAATTACATGCACATCTATTATTTCAGGAGCATTCTCATTCACTGATGATGCAAATGTAAATTCGTACAATTATTATGCAGGGCAGGGTGGGATATAATCCAAAGCCTAGAAGTCATGATGATATTTGAATTTATCCTAAGGAAATGACCATAGATATGCACAAAGATTTAGCTACAAGAGTTTTATCACGATGTTGTTTGTAGGAAGTGAAAAATTAAAAACATAATATCTCACATGTGACAACAAGAATAAAGTATATTTCATCAATTCAGTGAAATAATATTCAACCATTAAATATAAAGTTGTGAGAGAGAAGTTAATGAATATGGAAAGATGTTTCTAAATATTATGTTTTACTTTTTTTTTTAAAAAAGGTTATTTTTAGGGAGTTCTATTTGTGGAACTATGGGGGACTATGTATCTTGAACAATCTTCCCAGACGAAAATATTCAAGTTGAGTGAAATATAAAATGTATACTTTCAGAACCTGTTCCCTGAAGTGAAAACAATACATTTTTGGAGCAGAATGAAATGAAACGAGACTAGAAAGTAAGCATCCAAGTTGGGTTCTGCCCTGAGTTCCTGCTAAACCCTGGAGCTGTGTGCACTCACCCCTTGAGGGCTGCACAGGTGACAGCGGACCTGACTCAGGCTAAGGGCTGTTGAGGAGGGATCTAACAGGAGACTCCTCACCGGCCTGGGACCCCCAGGAGCCACACCCTCTGTGTAAGAATACATGAAAAATAAGCCCTGTCTTACTCAGGGAGAAAGCTGGAAATCTGCCTGTCTTGAAATTGGGACTAGCTGAAGGAAAGAGATGTAAAAAAGCAAAGGGCTAAGAGCCAAGACACCCCTGAACAGAAGGCCAGACAGCAGAACTTGCCATCCTAAATAGTGAGACCTGTTAGAAAGCCAGAGAAATTAAGACAGTGTGATACTGGCACAAGGTTAGACCAACAGACTAATGGGACAGGATAGAGAGGCAGAGGACATGCATAAATGGACATGGCTCATCAGCGGAGAAGGATGAACTATTCAACAGAGTGCTGGGACTATTGGTTATCCATATGGAAAACTGTAATTGGATCTCTACTGCATATCAAGCACAAAAAATAATTTCAGATGTATTAAGACAAATGTAAAAGGAAAAAACAACACTAGTTTTAGAAGACAACATAAAATAATGTCTTTCTGACCTTGGAACAGGAAAAGATTTCTTAAGTAAGTCTCAAAAAATGCAAACCATAAAAGAAAATATTGAAATTTCAGCTAGACAAAAACCATGAACTTCTGTGCATCAAGTTATATAGCGCTGGCAGTTAACACAACAGCCACATGCATCTCCATGGGTGAATCCCAAAAGTGTAATCCTGAGTGAAAGGCAGCCATTGAATATATATGATATCATTACATTATATGAAGTTTAAAAACAAGCAAAACTAAAGCTCTCTTTTCTTCTAGAAGTTTTATGGCTTCAGGTCTTACATTTAAGTCTTTAATCCATTTTGAGTTAATTTTTGTGAGTAGTGTAAGATAGGGGTCTAGTTTCATTCTTTTACATGTAAATATCCAATTTTCCTGGCTTTTTTATTGTTAAAATTTGCTTAGAAGAAGTAGTGGAAAGATACATGCTAAGTGCTAAAAAAGGTCTGCCTCACCACAGTCAGAAGTTACAAGTGATTTTGATTTTCTTCTTTGTATTTAATCTCAATTTTATGAAGCTCTTACCTATTATTTCTATAAAATGATAAAGGTTGTTAATAATGTTTGCAGAAAGAGTGTTCATCATCCTTACCTCCCCTCTATGTGGCATATAATGTGTCTACAGGTTGATCCACCTAGAAGGGACTATATGAGCTGCCTTTACTCCTTAGAATCTACAAGGATTCTTCCAACCTGAAAAAAAAAAAAAAAAAACAGAATTAAAGATACTTCTGTTTTCTACCTGCCTTGTCTTGACTTGCTCATGTTAGAAGCTGTACTGTTGGTGACACTCTTCAACAACCCAGCAGTGCTGTTAATGTCATCTATGTCTATGTTTTACCAGCAAGTAAAGACCATCGTAATGAACTGAAAGCAAATAAGTGTGACCCAGGATGTATTCATAGAGTAGATTTACTTTTGTTTCTCACTCTGTTTTTAAACCTACTTAGGAGGAGTCATCCTTTTCTTGGTACTGAATTAAAACATGGGGAAGTCTGTTGAATTTTCTGACTAATAGAGACTTTAATTCACAAATACACTCTCAAGTCATTACTTCAAAGGGTTCACTTTAAAATACTAACACTTTGCTCTTCAAGACTGTTGCCCTAAACCCAGCCAGGGCTTACCACATGAACGGAAGGTTTCAGAAGGAGGAGTGAAGCTACTGCTGTCTCTCCCCATCCTAGTGGTTTCTGCCTCTGTGCCCCACACCACATCCTGGAACGGGCTTCCTTAACTCGCACTGTCGTCTGATGGCTTAGTGCTCTCTGGGCCTGGCAGGGATTTAAAGTCAACCTTTTCTCTCAGGTGCCCTTTGTGTAGGATTGCCAGATTTAGAGGAAAAAAAATACAGGACACCCAGATAAATTTGAATTCCAGAAAAACAACAAATAATTTTTTAATATATCTCAAATATGGCTTATCTGGAATTCAAATATTGCCTGGGACATACTTATACTAAAAAACTATTCATTGTTTATCTGACGTTTAAATTTAATTAGGTGCCCGCATTTTATCTGGCAATTCTACCTTTAGTGGGTCCATCAGAGATTCCCTGCTGGGCGCCTCGCAATGTCACGCTCTAAACCCAGACCAGGTATCTCTGCGAAGTGGGTGCCCCTTACCCTCAGATTCTGCCCCAGCCATAAACTGACTGCCTCTTAGTACCGAGGTCTCTTCAGCTAGCAGGATTCCCTCCGGGCAAGATCCCTTTTATGTGTCCCCAAGCTGATCCTAACTCAGCGTGCCACAACCCATCCACGGCATTCACTACCATGGGCCTCACCTTTCATGGGGTTTACAGTTCCTTCTGCAGCCCCAGGGGCTGGGCCTGTGTGTTCCCCAATGTCAGGGAACGATTATCAAAGTGAATTTCTTTTCTCCAGGCTTGAGGTTCGGAGGCAGCATCTCCATTCACAGCCTTCCTCCTTGGTGGTGGCATGGAGGTGGGGAGAGGGACTTACAATGCTGTTATATCAAAGAAATGTTCCTGTGAAATTCTCTTTCAGTTTCCACAGTCTGAACCTCTTGAACTCCTTGACTGCAGTCCAGTGACCCCATAACTAGTTATTAGCTCTTTCCTTTGACAGTTTGGATCTTGGTAGTTTGACTCAGAATTCGTTTGATAGACAAAATCTTTTCTGTCTTGGAACTTCAGTCAAAATTGCCAAGTTAACATCAAGATGCTACACAGGTGCACATCCACCTCCGCTCAGGTGCTCAAGTCACGCCGTCTTCTTTCTCAACCTGCAGCTGTGACTGTCCCGCTGGGTGGAAGGGAGCATTCTGCACGGAGACAGTTTCCACCTGTGACCCTGAACACGACCCTCCGCACAACTGTAGCAAAGGAGCCACATGTGTGTCATTGCCTCATGGATACACCTGTCACTGTCCTCTCGGCAGCACCGGAGTCTACTGTGAACAAGGTGAGGCAGAATCTCGACTTGTGCTGCCCACAAATTTAACCAAGTTAATTTCCTTTGGGGAAAGTAAAATGAAATACATATACAAATGAAAGAGTCTGCTCTCTTCTCTCCCCAGTATACTTAACATTATTTTTCACGGCTAGGATAGTGTTCAAAGTTCAGTATTAAGAAAATACAGCTTTATTTTTGGAATTGCTTTAATTTATTAACTCTAAAGCCCCTGTCTGTTTAGTCTAGATGTTCTAGATGTTTTGTGCTAAATGCAGCCCAATCAAGTGAGCTTAGGTTCATAACTCAATTCCAGAATTAGTTTCCGTCTTTGAGCTTCTCCCTTTTGTACCTTTCATTTGACTCAGAACCCTCAGGAGTATCACAAGGCAGATACATGAACTCCAGTGTGAAAGGAGAGAACTTTGAGGGGAGAGACGGCCCAAGTCCAATGGGAACAAGAAGGAGCTTTCAATTTTCTAGGTCTCATCTGCTTTACTGTTTTTCCCTGTACCTTATGATTGATCTTATCCTCACCACTGGGCAGTCTCCTGAGTGCTCTCCCCACAGGCTGTAGGGTGCTTCTAGATCTGAGCTATCTCCCCTTTGCGAAACATCTTCTGAATTTCCTCCACATCACAAAAACACTGTAGGGTGGAGGAGGGTAGGTGGAGCAGGGCAGTCTTGTTTCTTCCCTCCTAATAGAGATGGACCAAAGGCATCCCTCTACTGTCCTTCTTGCACCCAGATAGCACAAACTCATCTTCATGGACTACCATGCAGCTAACACTGGCAGGGGAAGAAGTGTGGTTCTCTACTGCCCATCATCCCCACATTGCAAGCAAGAACTCCACACGCATTTCATGCTTTCATCTCCCCCCTAATTTCCCTGACCGCCTTCCCCACCCCAGCCCTCTTATAGGCCAGATCAATGGGAGGGTTAGTGGAATGCAGCCACCTTTAAATCTCCTCAATCGCGCCAGAATCCTCTGCTAAAGATCTAAGAACCCCAAGGGCGAAAAACGACCATAAAACAAAAGGTCTAAATGGGGACGTTGGAATAGGGGGCTATGGAGAACACCCAGAAAGCATATGCTGTTTAATGTCTCAAGTCATACATCTTCCATAAATCAGTACTTCATATTTCATATTGCCATATTTGGTATATCACAGCAAATTAGTATAAAATATAATGCCATAGTTGGTATAAAATATAATGCCATACTCAGAGTCCTGAAAATTCAATTGTGTAGCAGGCACAGTTGTTTACTATGAGGCTAATGGAATGGCCAGAGGGAACCTGCCTGGCCAGTCAGTTAGAATCCTGCTGCTCGACCCAAATAAGTCCTGCTCCTGCTTCAGTTTGCTGCCACCTGGTGACTGTGCTTCTCTCCAGCGTGAATATCAACAGGGATGATTCTGGATCTTGGGACTAGTCGGGACTTCCAGAGCAGTGTCGCAGGGAATCCAGGAAACTCACAGTTCAGGAATCTGAGGGATTAAGCCAGAGAAATAAGGGGACATGGGAAGCCACCTGCCATGTCCTGGCTTCCTGAGACTGGATAATCTACTATTTCTCTATCCCACCTCATCCTCCACCCAGAGATGAACTTGAGCCTCACTTCCCCTGCGTAAGGACAGAGGCTGGGATAGGAGTACAGGAGCCAGTCACCACTGTGTTCCATACACCTGTGCGTAATGTGGGGATTTTATTGTAATATCGCATTCGTATGTGTGCTGACAACAAATTTAATCTCAGATCACTGTCTCAAATGTATTAATGCAAACATTTTTAATCCTATATTCTTTGAGATTCTATGTGTGTTTAACTCTCCTCCAAAACTCAAAAGTGTTGGTAAATGGAGGACATTTGAGAGTTAGAATACCAGTGATTTAGTGAAAGAGATTTTTAGTTACGTCCTAAGGTGAGACGATGAAATAATGAGGTGGAGTTTGGGGTCTGGCTTATGGAAATCAGTCTCCTTCATAATGATGTTAGAGACAGTTCTTGATCTTTAAAAAGTGGCAGTTCTTAGTTCCTAGAATATGCCACACTCCTTTCTGGAACAGGGATTTTACACATATTCCTTCTCTGCCTAAAATGCTTTCGTCTTCCCCTCCACACCCAGCTAATACTTATTTGTCCTTCAGATTTCAACTCAGACCTTACTTCTTTAGGGAAGCCTTCCCTGATTCTCTCTCACAGAACTGAAGACAATGACCACAGCTGTTTTTGTTCATTGTTGTTGAATCTCTAGCACCCATCATACAGGGCAGAGCAAAAAATATCTCTTATACAGTTCAACTTAAAAGTTCTAAAATAATAAAACTGACGGTGATAGTTTTCAAGAAATAGTTCTCTACTTCAATGAACACCAAAGTACTCAAAACTTTACTGAGATGGTGTACCTCTATTATTTCCAAAGGAATAGCTATTAGAAACTGAAAGAAATAACTGGACAAGTTAACATAAGTCCAGTGATAGTAACCATAGGGCAAGCCAGGTTTTTGAATCTTAAAGTCTCAAATAATGAAAGCCTGGGGGATTAACTCAAAGCTTGTTTGGGTGTGTGTGTTCATGTATCTAAATAGATGATATTGGTATGTATACAAACAGATATTACAGAGAGATAACAGATAGATAGGTAGGTAGAGAGAGAGAGAACAATAGATAATAGAGAAATAGTAACAGTAAAGAAATTATTTCATAGAAAGAGTCTAGAAAGTTTAATAAACGGTGCCAGAAAAATTGTGTCACTCTCAGAATTCTGAACACAAAGTTGACTAAAGATATGAGTTTGGTTCCTTCAAAAAAAAGTTATGGAAAATTATATCATAAATGCAGTTGTTTCAATGGGAAAAATTATTATGTGGGGGAATGGGACTATAGAGTTTTAGATGCTCAATTGAAAGTTATTTTTCTATAGTAAAGTTGATTTTAAGAACTATAAACTGTATTTGTGGTGAAGTAAAAATAATGAAGAGAGAGTTTGATCCGAAATGACAAACACTTAAGTCTACAGAAAGTCTGTTGTCTTTCTCTCCAGTGACCCATTGACTTGGCAGTTTTCCATCATAGTAGCTACAGTACTAAAATTTAATTGAAAAAATGAAATGGAGAACAGACAGCAATCAGGCCACTGAGACTGGGCAGCAGTGCGCTCCTGTGTCCTGTCAATGGATGCATTTTTCTTATTCTCATAGAGTTTGTTCCCAATTACATCATAACCAGTGGCTGTCTGTGACATGTAATAATTTCTAATCAGTTGACCAAGTTATGGGCACCTGGAATGTAGAAGGGGTTCAATTCACCTTTATTGTGGTTATAAACTGGTATATAAATTACCAAGAAATCCAGTACCCGCATCCTTACACTTACAAATCCCTAACTCATATGTGTTCTTTCCCCTTCTGCCTCTTCTATTTCCTCATTCCAAGAAACCTGAGATCTTGGAAAGGAAATCAGTTTGACTGTTCATGGAATTCCTGACTTACAGCATTCACACCTGCCAAGTTTTATGACCATCTTTATTGTAAATAAGCCCCACCCCCGATAAGAATCAAAACTCATGTTTATAATCTTTGAAAGACAAGAAACTAAAATACGATTGGCAAACCTAATGAAGCTCTTCTATTTCCTCATTCCAAGAAACCTGAGATCTTGGAAAGGAAATCAGTTTGACTGTTCATGGAATTCCTGACTTACAGCTTTCACACCTGCCAAGTTTTATGACCATCTTTATTGTAAATAAGCCCCACCCCCGATAAGAATCAAAACTCATGTTTATAATCTTTGAAAGACAAGAAACTAAAATACGATTGGCAAACCTAATGAAGCTGTGGGGGGTAGGGATGGTGAAAGTGTGTCATTTACCTCAAAATATTGCCTAGCATTAGTATTCTTTGTTCGTTTCTCTTCCCCTTGGAGCGATGCTTGGCGGTATGTACTATTCACTAATTCATTAACATTGTTTACTAGTTCCAGCCCAAGTGTTGGAAGACAGCCTTAATAAGACAGACGGGTGCTCTGCCTCCAGAGAAATTACATCCTAATCGGGGGAGGCAGGAAATTCCATGTACACCATCAATGAGGACAAATTCAGATTTAGTTAATGCCACAAAGAAAATAAAGAGGAATAGGAGCTGGAAAGTCATTGGAAGAGTACATTTTAGGTGGGATGGTCAGGAAAGGCCTCTGAGTGACATCTGAGCTGATGTCTAGCAAGAATTAGCCATGTGTGAAAGCATCAGGGGCGAGGCCTTAGGCAGAGGCTAAACCTAGAAACAGCAAAATGATGTTACATGTTTGACGGAGAGAAAGGCAGCCAGTTTTCCCAGCATAAGAGATGGCATCATAAGATGAACTTGGCAAGACAAGCAGAAACCAGATCACGTAGAGCCTTGGAAAACACGGTAAAGAATTTTAATTTCATGCTAAGAAAATAGGAAGCCCCTGAAGATTCTAAGCATGAACCTAAGAAGCAGAAAACTGGAGTTTAAGTCCTGCTGTTTCTAGTAACCAGCAATTCAGATTCTGCTGTCATTAACTCTCTGAACCTCAGTTTCCTTATCTGTAAAATGGCAATATTCAGTGTGCCAGCTGCTCTCCGTTTGCCCTGCCTTCCCCCCATTCCACTCTCACCCCTCACTCCCACTCTGTACTCTAGAGGCCCTCTCGAATGGATTGTGTCCATGGGCACCCTTTCCCTCTGCCTCCGGTTGACTTTGGCCAATAGAAGTCACCAGCAGGAGATCAGAGGACAGGAGGAGAGTGAGACAGGGTATTCATTCCCCTAGGATACTCACCACTAGGTCACCAAAACTCACCTGTACCCAAGGACACAGCTTCTGTCAGGAGGTCCTCACCTTCTTCAACTTCAGGCCTAGGAGGGGAAACAGCTCTCCAGGAAGACTAACCCCAGGGTAACACTCTGTCTCCTGTTATTTCCTTAACCCTGCCCACACCTTTGTAAAGGGTCCTTTTAGTCTGTTCTTTTCAAATTGCCCCAGATGAGTGTGCCACGTGTTTACTCTAGGACCCTTGCTGATGTAGTAAGTATCGTTTTGCCTACCCAACAGAATTCATATGAGGTAATGTATATAAAAGTTCTTTGTTAAGCATCAAGTGCTATAAAATATAGAGTATTATTTTATCTCTTTGTTTTCAAGATCCAGAACTCAGACCACTCAGACACTCTTAATAAAACAATTCAGCTGTATTGTGAATTAAATATACATTTTGGTAGAGGGAGTTCCAGGGGTGTAGAATCATAGGACATTACCAATCATCTTCTAGTCTAACAGTACCAATTGATAAGTGAGGAAACGAATGCTCAGAGAAGTGAAATGATGTACCAACAGTCTCAGAATCAAGTCCCCTGACTCTCAAGCCAATTACTAGCAGGCACTTACTAATTAGTTAATAAATATAAGCACAGTAGATCATAACAAGTGTTCAAAAACACTCTATTTCTAGATCTTAGTGATCCTTCCTAATAGCCACTCCTCAAGTAAATATAACATAAGAACTGACGATGTAGAGGTAACATGTTTATCAACAACTATCATACTCCAGTTGTCTAAGAAAGTCTAATAAAGGGGCAATATAATCATTAAAAACCAAATAACTTCAAAACTAAAACTTGTATTTAAATAAAGTTAGGGTTGAAAAGATCCTTAAAAATCACCTAATCCCAACTCTTTTACCTTGAAAGAAGTGAAAATCAAAACTACGAATGAGCAGCACTGGGAATTTAAGTTTTCACTGCCAATCCAGTGAGTTTCCCATTACACAGTACTGGTTATATCTCATAATCAAAATATAAAAACTAGCAGTCACATGAAATAAGTAGAAACTTGTGCAGTCTATGGTATGCAAAACTGGTTAATAAAGTGTCCTTGTCCCAGTATTTTAAACAGTTTTAAGTATGTTAAAGTGTGTGTACATATCTGAGAAGAGGATGGCTGGGGGAACTTTTCCATCCCAGCGTTATAACTTAAGTAGTGAAATCTGATTTCATCTAGCCCTTACTCTTAAGATGTCTGATTAATTGGAAAAGTGATCTCTCAAGTCCCTTACAACGTCCAACTATAGCTGGCAGAAAGAAAAATCCATTTAAAGACAAGAGAAGGAGAAATCCTGATTGGCATATTTTCTTTTCACTCTGGCTGCACACCAAACTCCTTGGAATTCCACTGAGCTTTGGTGCTGCGATAAGTAAAACTTCACAGACCACTTGAATCCAACAGCTTTAAGGGTCGTGGGCACCAAAAGTGATTCAAAATATCCGAGCCCAGTTCCAGAAGTGCAGGAATTCACAGCGTTCACATTGTCTGATCCAGGAACCAGCTCACATGTGTGTTTTTTAAACCCCCAAGGGCGCTAAACCAACTCTAAAAATTAAACTGAAGATGAAGGAGGAGTGTCAGCAAACAGCAGCATCTGGGTTGGATATTTCACAAGGACTATTGATCTTAATTTAAAAAGAAATTATAACGGGCTAATTTTTTGCAATCCAGATTGGTCATTAAAATATTCTAGCAGGATTCTGGTTTACAAATATTTTGCGAGATAGACAGTATGTGCAGTTTCTTTTCTGATCCACTGAAATCTTGCTTGCTTGCTCTTTTCTTCCATGTTATAGCTCTCTTTCTTGTTAGAATTTATGATCTACAACTACACATATAACCTTTCCTGAATCATAAAATCTCTTCTCTCAATTTATTTCCCCCCACATTGTTGGTAAATTGCTTTTTTTCTTAGAATAGTTTTAATCCTACTAAATTCTAGCTATTGCGTATCGTTGACATTTAGCCAAATGAGATTCCATAATATGTGTGTTTTTAACAACTTTTAGCCTAGCAAATATTGAAAATGTTTCCATCTTTCTTACATTCTTTGAATCCATAGTGTAATTTTCCTTCCACTCATTTCTCATTCCCTAAGGTAAAGAAACCACACACATGCTGTTATTTCGAATGAAACAGGCAAATGTTCAAGCTACTTAGACAATCTCTGGATGCCAAGGGTACTTTATGGTCCATTCAGCCCTGGTTTTCATTGAAATTAATTCAAGCTAGTGGAGAAGTTCAATTCTTCAAGCCCTCCCAACACATGAGATGCTTTCCTCACAAATCTTTGGTTCTCCTAATAGTAAAGAAATGAGTCCATAGCACTATAGATGGCAATTTCGGGAATCATTACTGTTTGCCTGATTTCAGATGCTGCTCATTTTCAGGTGCATTTAGCCATGTGGGAATACAGCAGGTAAAGCACAAGCTTTCCTCATAGGAAAAGAAAAAAGAACTTTAGTCTTTATCTCCCCACTTTCAACCCCATCATGATAATTAATAAGGATGTGGTTATGTGTGTACTAGATTCTCTATCTCTACAATTTTGTAATACTTATAAAAAGTGAAAAATAAATAGGCACTGACACTGCCTGGAATGGAGCTGCATAAGCATCAGCTGCTGGTATTTGTGTTATTAATATGATCAGAGGGATCACCAGCATATATCGAGCACCTACTGTTTGCCCTGGCTCTGTCCCACAGGCTCAAGGTCTACATGGGAGAGATGGACACTACATGGATAAATCCACAGATATATAGTGAAAGGCCATGATAAGGTCTAAGAAGGAGCATCCAGCAGGGGAAGGGGTGGAGAGTGACATGCAAGAGGCTCTAGTTTAGACAGGGCGGTGCTGCGTCCCTGCCCCTGTTCTGTGCCTGCTTTGTTCCTAGAATCTTCACAGAGCAGCCCTGAGAGGTGGTACAGGTGTCGTCCCCATCTCATAAGTGGGGAAACTGAGGCCTGAGGTCACCCAACTAATGGCAGAGCTGGAGTTGGACCTGGACCTGTGGCTCCCAGGCTCGTGTGCTTACTCCACTAAAATGCGTCTGTTTGTGTGGTGCCAAATAAACAAATAGGCCCTAGCCATGATTCCTAGGAACACACATTTTAATTCTTTAGTCTTCTTTCTGTGCTCTTCACTACAACCTGCTAAATCACAAGTAAAACTCAGGGAGAAAGTGAATTACATATGACAATTCTAAAGTTTGTGTGAACATCAACCTTTCTGCACATCTAAAGGGACAGATGTTGCAGGTGAGTCAGTAGAAAGACGTAGACATCACTGCCATTTCCTAACCTTGGACTTTGGAAAATACTTTCCTGAACATCAGGCTTCTCATGTGTGAAAAGGGGGTATTTAAAAATCTCTGTTTTAGAGGAATTTTTGGCCAAAGTCCAAGGAGAGTCCATTCTCTAAGTCCTAAATTAATGATTACTGTGTTTTATAAAGGAGTGAGTGAAAGGTTAAAAACTCGAAGAGACAGACATCCAGGAGAGGTTTTTCTTCAACAAAGTCCTTTTTATTTTCTATTCAAGTTAACATTAAGTAATAAACTAAAAGCACTCACAGTGGATTTTCAGCTCTCTCCTGCTGAAGTTTCCTCCCTTGAAATGTTTTACACGTTGAGCTATTCATACCCTGCCCCCCATCTTAGGAAGGTCAACCAAAAAACATGTTTGCTTACAACCAGCTTCTAGGGTCAGGGCTTGGTTGCTACTTCCCCTGAGGCTGGTCTGCCCACCTTCTTTTAATCTGAGATGACTGACGATGATGAAATCCAGCACAGCCTTTCCTTTCTACTTTATGGAATGGAACTGAGAGACAGGCTCCCTGTAATTTCTAACAAAAATATGAAAAAGTAACAAACAAACTAAAATTCTTATGACCATAGTGGAAGATATAAAGATCGTAAAATATCTCATTATTTCATTTCCTTCTTTTGTTAAAATCTGCATTATTTATCTTAAGAAAAATAGAAAAGCAAACCTTCCTGTACTTTGCTCTTCTAGTGACCAAGGACTTCACAAGGTCAAGAAAGTCCCATGATCTGAGAGGCAGAATTGTCTTAGAGTCTTCTAGACACCCTCATGAAGGAAATGATGAGGAGCCAATGACAGAAGAGGGCCAGCACAGTACTTAGCACAGGACAAGCCCCTCCTACAGAGGAAAGAAAAAAGTGTTGATTACACCTGTGTGAAATGCAGGCCGGGTCTATGGATATATTTTGATCATTTTCATTTTTAAAATATGAGTTAGTTTTAAATAGATTCTTAAGTTAAAATATTTTAAACTTCGTATTTTAAAGACAATAGTTTTTATTATATAAAAGATGTAAAATAATTTCAAACTATTATAATTAATGTAGTAGACATACACTTTTCAAGATGACCAAATAAAATGTTTTTTTTTTTTAAAAACTCATTCTCTATAGAAGTATAGCAGATTATTAAATTTTAAAAGAGTATTTTTTGCGGGCGTGGCCCTGTGGCCGAGTGGTTAAAGTTCCACACACTCTGCTTGAGCAGCCCGGGTTCATGGGTTCGGATCCTGGGCATGGACCCACTCCACTCACCAGTCACGCTGTGGCGGTGTCCCACATACAAAGTAGAGGAAGACTGGCACAGATGTTAGCTCAGGGCTCATCTTCATCAAGCAAAAAGAAAGAGGAGGATTGGCAACAGATATTAGCACAGGGTGAATCTTCCTCAGCAGAAAAAAATAGTCTTTAAAATAAAAAAGTTTAAAAAAAAAGTATTTATTGAGAAACCACGCAGGCAGTATGGGCAGATCCAAAGCACTATCAGATAGGGTGCCTCCTTTTAAAGAGCTGACAGTTTAGGTGGAGACCAGACAAAGGTCTGTGAAAATTAAATAGAAGTATAATTTAAATAACAGTTCAGGGAAAAGAGGAAGAAATATCCCAGGACATTGAATGCTTTAATTGCTAGACAAATGACACAATACAAGCATTACTTCTGCCTGGTGGGACCTGAGTAGGCATTAGAAAGCAATGGAATTAAATTAGATATCAAAGGATGGGTGAGATTTGGACAGACTCATATGGGATGGTGGGGTAGCTTTCCTAAGAGAACCACATCAGCAAAGCATGGCCAAGAATGGAAAGATGTGCTTGCAAATGTGAGTAAACCTCCTCATATGAAAAGGAAACTTATGCCAGGCAAGGTCTAAATTATTACAATACCTCTGAGAACAGAAGAGAAGACGCCCGTGTAAGGAACACCGGATAAAAACTCATCAGAACTTGCTTGCTGAGCTGGAGGGTGTGCCTTTCCAATAGACAGTGCTCAATTAACACTTGTGAAGTGGATGATGATTATTCAAGGTTTAAAACCTGGGTGACACATGCACATAATCAATGTAGTTGCCCAGGCCTTATGTAAATAAGCCTGTGAGACTCAGGAAACAGCCATAAATTTTCCTACACAAGTTATCCGACTCAGTGGCTGACTTTATTATTTATGTTGCTTCCAAATGGGGTAAGAGAGAGCTCACAGTAAAAGATACATAAATTTGAAAAGTAGCCAAGATAGTGGTAGAAAGATAAAATATGTCCTCCTCCCCAGGAAAGAAAAGAAAGAGAAGAGAAGGGGAAGGACGAGAAGGGAAGGACAACCAAGACAAAACAAGAGTGGTCTAAAACACAGGATGCAACTGAGTGTGAAATGAGCTTTGGGTTTCCTGGAAGTCGAAGTAAAACATAAAATACAACAGGTTGCTACTCAATTATTGCCCACGAAAAACAGCATCCCAGTCACCACATCAAGGACAGAGAGCTGTGTCCTGGCACTGAACTCATCAAATGTATTGAGCAAGCTCCAATTAAAAAAAAAAACAAAATTAAACAGCATAATATATGTTATGTTTGATGACAATTTTCCAGAAAATGAAGAGGCGTTATGTATATGGCCATTTCTTATGTTGACACACAATAAAGGCTAAGGGCATAATATTAAGTCATAGTTCTGTAAAGATAATTATGTCACAGTTAAATGAATAGATTTCTAATGATCTATCATGTTACTGGAGTAAGAGTTGTCTTGAGAAATAATTATTCAAGATTTTCATTAGACCATTACTCTTGGATATCAATCGCATCAGCCAAGTTTTTGATAGTCAAAACATAGCAAAAAATTAAAATCTCTGTAGAAGTCCAGGTATCCTGATTATTGATTGAAAGGATCATCATTTGCTTTATTTTCGAGATTTATCGGTGACAAAGTTAATAGTTTATTAGGAAAATTAAAAAATTTAACTTGGCATCTGTTCAAACCCCCAAATTCTGCTTCAAAAAACGTGGAGTAGAATACTTCATCCCAGAAGATGTGCTAGCAGGAATCACCAGATGTCTCTATCATAAAACAATGATGTGATTTTATAGAGTACTTAATTTTTAAGCAAAACTCCATCTTGATGGGTCTCCAAAGATCATTTGGAACAAAATAGCCACTCAGATAACTAAATGAGCTAAACAATTAAATAGAGTTGTTCAGCATTATCCATCTGGGTGCTAAAGAAAGTCTGCCTAAAGGGATCACTTTTTCAATAATTGATACTTAACCATTCCGTCTGTTAGCAATTAGCCGACAGGTTCAATTGCTCGTGCACGCCATTTTCAGTAGACTCTGACAATCACCCAGCAGAGAGAAAGGATGTTTAGGTTCCACTTTTGCTACAATAACCTTGTTAATAACTTAACTAAGTTAACTTAGTTAACCTAAAATTTGTCAAACTGCTTAAGTTGAAATGGAGAGGTCAAGTCTTAAGACTTCATACAGTTAAAGATGGAAAAAAGTTATTTTCTATCCAGTAAATTCTTACTGTGATAAAACTTTTACAAAAGCATTTACAAGCCAAGAAGTGCTACAAAAAGCCTTAAATTATTCGTATCTCTTTTTCTTTACTAACTGAACAGAAGATAGCTATCGTACAGTAGAAGAGCTGTGGATAAAGTCAAAATCATTTGCATTAAATGTAAGAAAATGGAGAGCATAAAATGGAGAGCCCTAAATCTGTGATTTGCTGAGAATAGAGCAGATGTGCGTCAGTGAGGAATATCGATTGAACCGCATAGGCTCACAGTTGATGGAGACTGAGAGCTTGTATTTATTGAAGAGACTATATGCTCTGAGTCCATCTTGAGAAACAACGCTCTAGGAATTAATCCATTTTAGAAATCTTGAAGTCCATCTCTGAAAATAGGAATATTTGGTAGCAAATGACCTTCAATGGGACTTGTTCAATTTTAACTGATTAAAGAGTTGTGCTGAAATAAGCAGAGTTACTGCGTCCAAGGTAGAGGGGTGATGAAATTTTTAATGCCTGAGGGGAATCTTGTAGAGATTTAGGTTTTCAGAAAGATTTGTGCTTTAAAAGCAGAGATATGGGTCAGGAAGATGGCAGACTAGGAATCTCTAGGCTCTCCTTTTCTCACAGACACACCAAGTTAAGAACATATGGACCATCATACCTCTGAGAGAACTCTAGAGACCAGTTGAAAACCTACAGCCCCTAGGCCATAATTGTGGAGGGACTAGTACAGCTGGAAAATTATTTTGCATCCAAGTAAAGACTGGTTCAGGCTGGAATCATCAATGGATGTTAAGTCTAGGGGGTAGTTTTGATGAATAGTAGATATGCATGGTCTTACATTATCTCCCCACAGACTGCATATGAATTGCAAGGAAGAAAAAATAAGTCACAAGTATACAATGGAATATTATACAACAGAAAAAATCAGTCAACACCTTGACCAAGGTGATCAAAATGAATTTCACCAACAAGGGACAGATGGATACCATGTGCCTCCTATATGATACCTGGAGAAGAACACACCATCATCTAATGAAGTATTTCAGTCAAGAATGCATAACCTGAATCTAATTATGAGGAAATATCAGTCAACCCAAAATCATGAACATTCTTTTCAAAAAGAGAGGGAAGAAAATATTCCTCAAAAATGTCAGTGTTGTAAAAGACAAAGGCTGTGGAAATGTTCTAGGTTAAAAGACATTAAAGAGATGCAACAACTCAGTGCAACATTTCAGTTTAGATGAGATTTCGTGCTCTAGGGAAAAATGTTATAAAAGACATTACCGGATCAACTGAAAAATTTGGAATATTGTTAGATTAGACAAAAGTATAGTATTAGTATTAAATTTAGTGAAGAGGATAACTGTACTGTGGATATATATATATATAAGAGAATATCTCTAAATTGTTAGCTACAAAGAGCCGTGATGTACGGAATTTAACCTGAAATGATTGAGAGAAAACATCGCATAGATAGATAGCTAGAGAGAGCTAGATGAAGGGGTAGAACATGAACAAAAGGTGTATCTGGGTACAACATTCTTTGTATTAGTTTTATTTTTTCAATTTTCTATAAATTTAAATTTATTTCCAAATAAAAGTGTAAAAATAATGAATTTTAAAAAGAATGTATGCAATTATTCGATTAAACTAGTAATTCAGTTCCTCTAGATTGGTTTAATACCTTGCCAATAAACACACTTATGCCCCCAGATTCTCTGTGAGTAATCTTCAAAGAATTTTAGGATATTTTCCCCCAGAGGAAGAAAAGACTGCTCAAAATTGACGATCCTTCATCATAGTTGCTGCTGCCATAAATCTCATGGGTCTCTTGTTAATGTTCTTATCCATTTCATAAACAAGAATAAGATAGCTTGTCTTCAGAATATTGACACTAAATACATTTTCATCTTGCTGTGTTCTAGTTTAGCAGAGGCTGTTTTCCTTTCATTATAACATGACAGTTTGTACTTTTGAATATGAAGTGTTTCTTAGTAACATTCTTATTAATTTAGCCTCCCAAAAAAATCTTTTTTAATTCACTGGGTCCCAGGTTGATATTTGACACAATTAACTGGCTTAGGCATTAACCAGTTTACAAACACCACCACCCTTCCTCCTACCACTGGATTCTACCATATCTCAGAGAGGCCAACCCCAACTGTAGAAGAGAGAACCCTCTCGGATTGAAAGAACTCCAAGCCCAACCAATGGCTTGCTTATTTCAAGAAATGTTTGACATATGACATTTCTCTGTATCACCACACGATTAGGGGAATCATTGGTGTCACGGTAATGGACTCTCCCTCTGGTAAATTAAGAGATTAGCACCACCACTCTGAGAAAGACACTCCTAGGGATGTATTTTGTAAACATAACTTTACCTAAACATGAACAACTGTGATTAAAACAAAAAGACTACATGTGTTACATGAAACTTAAGACTACTCTTTTTTTCTGCTGATTGTCTAAAGTCCCTATATTAATCATGTTAGGCTAGGTCGTGACGCAGTAACAAACAAACAATGGCTTAACAAACAAAAATGTACTTCTCGCTCACGCTGTGTGTCAGCAAGGGGCCTCTTCTCAGACTAGTTACTCAGGGAGCCGATGGATGGGAGCCCTTCCCTGACTGATGCTTCCAGAATCCCTGAGTCTAAGAAAAGGTGCAGCAGATCATCCCCTGGCTCTGGCCCCGGAGGGATACATGTCACTTCTGCTCCCATTTTGTTGCCCAGAACAAATCACAAGGTCACTTCTAACCTCAAAATGGACAGGAAAGTGCAATCCTATCGTGTGCTGAAAAGGAGAGGAAAGTTGAAATGTTAAATGAGCGGCCTCAATGATTAGCACACTCCCCAATCCCAATAATAAAGACCAGGAGAATATCTTACAAAGGAAATAATTAAGAGGTCTTTTTAACCCTTTAAGTACCTTTTAAACATTTTAACCTAGATGGTTGAAAAAAATAAATAAAACCAAGACTATATATCCTGAAATGTTTAATGATCTTTTCATGGAGATCATGTCTTTTGAATTTCCCGAGTTTCAACTATGGGATCCTTAACACAAACCTTGGTGGATCATAACCATTACAGAGAGTCACTCAGAGATGACCTGATGCCAAACCACACAGAAGCTCCTCAAGAGACCGGAAACAAAGTAAATCGGAACAGGAATGCAGATCCCCCGAAGACCACACACTACAGGACAGTCAGCTAGTGGATTATATCCTAATTAGATTTCCATTCACGTGCAGCCCCAGATTTTGAAATTTCAGCAACATAGATTTTAAGAAGATCAAAGTGACCCTATTCTGCAAACTTGAAGTTGACTAAAGGTACTCTTAGATGTAGCTTCCTCTTAGATTTATATCGAAATTATAGAATCAGAATATTGCTTATCACAACTCTGAATAAAGACAAGAACTTCTTCTCATGAGGACTGGCACCAGCTTTCCTTGCAGCCGTTTACTTCCAGGGGACTAACTGTTAGATTTATGCTACAGTCAGAACAGCTGCCACAGTGTCCCTGCTCTTGACTCTGAAGCTGCAATTACTCCAGGTTACCCTTACCACACCTTTACCTCCAAACAGGAAACGAATCTTTCCACATAACCTCTCGCTGTGGCCTATTGGCCTATATTTTCAGCAACAAAATCAGAGAATGTGCTTCCTTTCTGGTCACGTGGAAGTATGTCAGCATGTGGGCGCGGTGAGGAACGCAGCCTCCACCCACAGGGCTGGGGTAGGTCAGAGGCCAGGGCAGCCTGACTTAGCGTTGGGGGGCTGGCAGGCAAGGGAAGAAACTGAATTATGGGAAGTGGTAATAATTAGCATTTCATAGCAAACTGAAGTTTACCAAGCCCTGTGTAATCTCACTGAATCCTAAGAATACCGAGGTGGAATCTACTATTATCCCTCTTTTCTGAGTGAGGAAATGGAGGCTCAGACGTGTTAAGCAACTTGTCCTGGGTCACTTTCAGTGGCTAACAGAATAGGGCAGGTTCCCGAAGGACCAGGCAGTGCAGAACAAGTAACATCAGGGAGGAACATACTCCGTACTATAGGAATCTTCATGAAAGACTCAGCCCTCGAGCTGTGCCTTGAAGGAAGATGGAATTCTGACAGGGTCAAGAAAAATCTTTATGAAGAAGAACAAACTCAATGAAGGTACAGAAGTGGTAATAAAGTTGCCCGTCAGTTGTCCAGTTTGGCAGATGTGTGTTAATGTGGATACAGAGCTAAGAATCTGAACCCGGAAAAGTCGGTTAGGGTCAGAGTTGGGAAATATTTGAGTGTCAGGCTGGGGGTTAAATTATGGATTTGATTGGGGAGGTTCTACTGCCTATCCCAATGTTTCCACACTTACACTTGGAGGAAAATTATTAAATCAAACGGTGACAAGTTTGTAAATCTGGGCAACTTTTACTTGTTGGTTGGTTTCTTCTTTTTGCCCCATCAGATACCCATCAAACTAACTATTTCTAGTGGCAACATGCTTTCATAATCTTCCCTGTGCTATTGAAAGAAATTCTGATGTCCTTGCTGATTCAGAACCCCAGTGTGGTCTGTTCCCATCGTCATGCCACAGAGTTTATTTGCTGCATTCCTACGGCCATGGTACTGCACCCTTCTGATCCGTAACTAGGGTACATGTCTCTGTTTACTCAGGTCATCGTTCATCTTTCTCAGCAAAATTTTGTAATTTTCTCCCAAAAGATCTTACATAAATTTTATGAGGTATGCATTTTAATTATGTTTCCTCACTGATACATAGAAAGATAATTAGCATTTTTATGTTGAGTTTATATACAGTAAACTAGTTTTAAATGTAATTTTGATATTTTATCTGAAGATTCATTTTTTTCCTGTAAATTATCATTTCCTCTAAGAATAATGACAATTTTGTTTCTGCCTTTCCAATCCTTACACATGTTATTTCTTTTTCTTGCCTTATGGCAGTAACTCAAGTCCTATATAATCCTGTATGGAAGTGATCATTGTGGGCACACATCTTGTTCTTGGTTTTAAAGAGAATGTTTTTAACATTTTAGTATTAATTACAACAATTTGCTATAGGTATTTGGTAAACTCCCTTTATTAGGAAACAAAATTCTATTTCTAATTTGCTAAGTTTTCATCATTAATGGATGTTGAAATTTATCAACTACTCCTGTCTCAGCTGAGACAATCATATGATTTTTCTCCTTTAATGTGGTAAATTATGTTGATTGATTTCCTAATGATAAACTAAACTTGCAACCCTGAGATAAAGTTAGTTATGACCTGTTATCTTTTTTACACATGGAGTTGGATTCTGTTTGATAGTATTGTTTAGAATTCTAATAACTATGTGTGCAAGTGAGATTGCTCTATAATTTTCTTTTCCCACACTGTCCTTCACAGGGTTTTATATCAAGCTTATGCTATTCTCAAATTTGAATTGGGGAATATTAACTATATATGTGGATGAGTTTGCATAAGATGAGATTATTTTTCCTAATATAATCATTTTGGCTTGGTGTGTCTTTGTGGGAAAATTTTGATAACTGATTCATTGCTTTAATTCTTATAGGTATATTCATGGATTTTTTAATTTCTTAATTCAGTTTTGATAAGCTATATTTCTTTAAGAATCACTAATTTCTCTTAAATCTTCAAATTTATTGCTATAATGTTGTCCATTAGTATCGCTGATTATCTTTCTAATATCTGCAGCACCTGTAGTTAAGTCCCCATTTCATTTATAATATAATTTATTTGTTCCTTGAAGAGTTGGACAGTGAAGCTTGGGTTTAGCAGATCTGGTGAAAACTTTAAAGGCAAAATCTGGTTTTATCACTATACTTATGTATTTAGCTCCTATTTTCCTTTTTTCACTTTTTTTTTTTTTGCCTCTGAGTATTGTTTCCTTTTTGCCAGATCATCAATTTATTTTAAAAAGTGTTTTAAAATAACTCATCCACCATTTCTAGTTGTTTTCATGGTGGGGATGGGGTTAACCATGTCATCTAGTCTACTACACTGCTGGAAACTAAAGTCAGCTAGTAGATTTATGTCAGGGAAACCCTTCTGACAGGTGTGTGCATTGACACCTCTAGAAGAGAGCTGAGTGCTGTGATGGGACACTGTAAGTGGGAACACAAACATTTGGGTCCCCAGATTTGAGAGGTCACTCCTGCTGGAGGCTGAGCAGTGGCTGTGAGGGTGGCAGAGGAACACTGATCAAGGAAAAGCTCCTTCCATGCAGGATGTGTAGTGTACCAGCCTGGAACCCACTGGCCCCCTGCTTCCACTTGAACAGCAAGACAAAGGGAGACACAGTGGTCCTTTTTCCCTTTTAAAACCGTACCTGATATAAAAAAATGATGATGTATGCCCTGTACCACAGGAACTCAAAGACAGCTCAACTGATGAATTAAAAATTAGAAGATGCTTGAACCTGAAAAAGATGTAGAGTATGCATATAAGACAAAAAATTATAATGAAAAAGAAAAGAGAAGCTGCTGAAACATATTTGTAATTCAGGTATGTTTATATTTCACTCTTCGGTGAGAATGAGAAGAAGATGATGATGTGGTGACAAAGGATGCTGCCTCCTGAAGCCTGCAAATCTGTTCACTCCTGCTGCCTCAAACTGCAGCCCAGCAGTTTCCACCACCTGCTGACAACCCTCCAGCAGGGACGTCCCTCATCGCCCAGCAGTGGAGACATCAAGGGGCTAGCGTTCGACTGTGGTTTTTGCAGAAGTGTGGAGACATCTCTTCCTTTTTATACTGTGTTGGTTTCCAGAGTATTGAGTCAGTACTTTAAACCTCAATGTCTTCCAGAATCTTTTGCAAAAATGACTCTTCTAGTATTTTTAATTGCAGCTTCCTCCACTTTCCCATGCTGAATTTGGGTACGGATAACTTGGGAGACAACTGGGCATAAAACTAGCAGACCAATCCAATTGGCAAATACCATGCAGCCCATGAAATCCACTTTGCTCTTCCATCCAACAAACTTGGAGGCTTGGTTACTGGGCAAACTTGTCCGCCTGACTCTTTGAGATAAGTAATCTAGGAAAACTTCTCAGTCTCTTATACAAATAGATTTCCGGCAGCCACTCCACCTTTCCACCAGGTATGTCAACAGATATGAAACCCATCAGAAGATATAAGTTAGGTTCCAGCTGACACTGTTACCGAGCAATGGGCTCACTCTGCTCACCATGATCTGAGCCAATTAATCACGAGTTAGGGATCAAGAAACGAAGTTTTAATTCGATTAGCCAGCACAACCGGGAAGATGGTAGACTAATGTCTCAATGAACCGTCTTCAAGGATTACAGAATCTTGAAGCAGTTGTATAAGGAAAATGGGCAGTGAGGAGGGGGTCCAGGGATGTTGGTCTCCAGCCGTGACAGGCTCCAGGCATCACATGGTTCCATTCTTCTGTCAGCTGTGATGGATACCTTGTGGGTGTATTTCCTGCCTGTGGTCAGCCTGTTCCTGGAGTGGAACTCACAGAACAAAGTTTTAATTTATCAAGCTATCAGGGAGTACATATGTAAGCAGAGGCCATAAATCAGGAGAGCATGTGAATTTTTCAGAGTACGTGCAGAGCAGCGAGTAGTCACACAGAGGAGGGGCTGGGGCTGTTTAGTGTAACAAAATGGCCTCACTTATGCTTGCTTACAACTCCTGCCAAACTATATTTGACTTCTAACTAACATCCTAATTCTTTCCCAGAAAATCTTAGCCTATATTAAGTCAGAGGTTATTTAATCACTGTGCAATGAGATATTACATTTGACACTTTCTGTGGTCTAAGAGGTTCAGCTCAGTCCTCAAAGCTGAGAACAAGAGGTGTCATGTATACCCACGTGTCTAAAAAGAGTTTATGGAGGAGATCTCACCCATACACCTACTGGAAGAACTGAAATTCAAAGATGGGTGACAATACCAAATGCTGATGAGAATGTGGAAAAACTAGATCTCTCACACATGGCTGGCGAGAATGTAAAATGGTACAGGCACTCTAGAAAACAGTTTGGCAGTTTCTTATAAAACTGAAATATTGCTTGTTTTAGAAATCCATGGATTCCCTAAGTCAGATGGTGCGTCATCGCAACCCAAGTGTTTCCACCCACTAACCCGCCCTTCCTGCTTTCTGTTTCACCAGATTGCGCTGGCCTAGTGGCAGTCAATGCCACAGCTGTTAAGCAGTGGTAAATATAAATATTAGCAATTTCTCTGGGGGCCCTATTTATAATAAACAAGGTCATAAAAATGATGGCCATGAGTGAAGCTTGTGTAATTTAGAAGTCACATGAAGTATTAGCTATGATTCCTATCAGAAAACCATCCCTGCTGGAAATGCCCCTCACACCGACCAGCCCTGAGGCTGCTGGCCAGAACCCAGCAGATGAGTCATCCAAGAAGAGGGATGTTGGTGTTTTCTTCTTCATTAACCTACATTGATTGGTAAAGTCTCCTAAAAATGATTCACTGTCAGAACAACTTTGTATGAGTCACTGGAAAACCTGGACTTTTCCCAAATTCTACCTCAAAGTGAACAATAGAGGAAATATTCTGCAGCTGATTTAGTGATGACAGATATTACTTCCTGAGTCAGAGTTCTGTGAAGGCCTATTTGTAGCTTCTACCTGTCTCCACAGGCAGGCCCACTCACATCTGAAAGGCATCAGAACTTTCAGTCCCCTATTCAAGCTGTAAAAATTTAATGTATAAAAATCATCATAATTCAGCAATAAAAGGTATCAACTATCTATGCATTGTTTCAAAAAGTACAATCATTTTAAAATAGATCTTCACCTGTCTTATGTGTTAAAATAGATCCATCCCTTATCTAAAAACACAGGACATTGAACTTCTTGAACACCTAGCTTTTGGTTATAAGAATTTCAAACCAGTGAGAGAAATGGGAGACGCCAGATGACATGCAGCACTTCAAGCAAGGTATTTCGAAAACAAAAGCAAGGCCTTATATTAACATCTGGAATACAGAATTTTAATCTAATTAGGACTATGCTTTATTATAAACAGTTATCTTTTTGGAATTTTTGTGGTTCTGAAAGTGCTGAAAACTTTCATGCGGCTATAAGTGCTATAATAAGTAGGTTACGAAGTTTGCTTTCTTAAAGTAACTATAGTACCATTGAAGGCCAAGTTTAAATCCTCTTGAAGTGGATGTCATGGTACATAATGCGATCCCCATCTCCCTTTCAGAATGAAGGTACTCTCTCCCTCAGCTCAGGGGAGCATTGCTTGCAGATGGCTCAGAGCTGAGTCCCTCCTCAGGACTGAAGGGAACTGCCTTATCCAAGGTTACCCCTCCACCCTCGTGACAGCCTGAATCCAATGACTGTTTGATGTGGGGGCAATAGGAAGAGGTGCCTCCAGGCCTGGCCATCTTGCCTCAACTTGAAATAACTGTGAAGGGTCATTCCAGCTTGAGAGATCGCCATGAAATCGGCTACCAACTTCTCCCTTCTGCTGCCTTCACTCTCTCACGGGTGTTATTTCCAAGAGCAAATCTCCATCTCAGAGTCTGTTTCCTAGGAAACCCACCCAAGAGAAAAGGATGCAGGAACCGGTTTGAAGGGGCTCCAACTGGCCAAATGAGGAAGAATTTGAGAAACAAAATAATTATAATAATAATGGATTACAATGCACTCTATAAAAATAATAAAACCATACTGATATAAAGGAGGGATGGGAAGGAGGGAGGAAGAGAGGAGAGGGAAAAGTTCTTCCTGAAATTTATTTGTTAGTAGTATTCCAACTAATAACTGTAAAAGGAATGTTGCAGATAGAGAATCAATAAGTGGCAACCATCTTTGGGATGGCTGATTCCAGCTGGAGTCGTCAATGAAGGCTAATGCTGCTGGGAGGTAGAGGTTGGCAGAGGGATGGGATATTGATGTGATCTTGGAATACCTTCCCACAAAATTAATTACAAATGGAGAATTTAAAGTGCAGAAACCTGTCAAACACAAATATGAGCAGGTGATCAAAATCAATATTACCAGTAGTGGGATGGGTCTACATTGTGTACCTCTTCGTGTGCACAGCATCATTTTGTGATATTCCTGCAAAGTCTGATCGTGCAGAAACATCAGATGGATCTAAGTTGAGGGTCATCCTACAGAATGTGAGCCCTCTTTAAAACTGTCAAAAATATGGAAAACTGATAAGACAGGGAAACTGTTCCAGATTGAAGGAATCTGAAACAACATGACAACCAAATGCAGCACACATCCCTGGAGGGCATCCTGGATCAGAAAGGAAAAAGACACCAGAGGGACAGCTGATGACATTTGAATCAGGTCTGTGAGTTGATGGTAGTGTTGTACCAGTGTTGATTTCCTGATTTGGAGGTTTGTGTGCTGATTATATAAGAGAATGTCCTTGTTTGGAGGAAATAGCCACTGGAATGTTTAGAAGGGAGGGGCCATCACACTTTTAGATTCCTCCTAAAAGGTTCAGAAGAAGATTAATAATGATAAACGGGGGGTGTGTGTATGGTGTGTGTGTGTGACAGAGAGAAAAGAAAATGCAACAAAATAGAAACAATTGGAGAATATGAGTGAAGGAGATATGGGAGTTCTTTTTATTAGGGCAATTTTTCTATAAGTTTAAAATTATTTCAAAGTAAATTATTAAAAATTATTTTCCTTTTTGTTTTCATTATATACCTCTTTTTATAAGCACTTTCAACACTTTAACTGCCTTTGTGTTTAATGGACAAAATGATTTTTTTAAACACGTCAAAAATAAGCTCAGACACAGCAAATATGGTATAGACTAAAAAACCAAAACAAAACAAAAGCCTTAAAGGTGCAGATTCAACTGATCATCATAAGGCCTAGTGCTAACTGTTACTGATGGGCAGGCAAGGTTAGCTTGTTTTTCCTCTGAATCATAGCTTTGTATAAGTCTATAAATGTGTATATAATATCAATCCCTTGGTATTTATTGAGGCTTGTATTATGGCCTAGTATGTAGTAAATATTTGTAAATGTTTTATACGTTTTTGACAAGAATATGTATTGGGAAGTGCTGTGTTCTTTACGCCCATTATATGAAACTTGTTGATTGTGTTGTTTACATCTTCTATATTCCTTACTGATGTCTGTAGCTTGACCTTTTAATTACTGAATTCCAGATCACACATCAGCCTACTCAATCACCCCCTTGAAAGTTTAAAATGTATCTCAGATGTGTCCAACCTGGGATACACATCTTCTCCAAAAATTTGCTTCTCCCACAGTCTTACTCATTTTAGTTAATGGCAACATCATCCTTCCAGTTTGTCGGGATAAAAACCTTGTAGTTATCCTTGACTCCTCTTTCTTTCTTCCTACATGTGATCTTTCAGCAAATCTTGTCAACTCTGCCTTCAAAATATATTTAAAGTCTGACCACTTGTTACTACCTCCATGCTATTTCTCTGGTTCAAACCACCATCATCTCATACCAGTGTTGTTGTAATATTTTTATTTTCACCCTTGCTTTTGTCACTCTATTCTAGTGCAGCAACCAAAGTGATATTGTCAAACTTATGTCATGATGCTCCTCTGCTCAAAATTTGCCAGTGATTTCCAGTCTCACTCTGTGTAAGCCAAAGTCTTTGTGAGGAATTTTAGAGCCATACACGTGCATAGAGACAAATTTCCATGGGTCTTTCAGGTTTCTGCACAACTTTTGAGCAGAGGCACTGGCTGCCTTTGTTCTGGATTATCTTTCCAAGTATGTTTATGTAGAAAACATCCTTGGGAGATAGAGATAGTGCCTTCCTTTGGAGCAAAAAGCCAGTTTGCTTACTGCCTTGGAAGACAGAGATGTCTTCCTTCAAAGCAAAGAGCAGGCAGGCTCACTGCCCGTTATAAAAAATTTGGATCTCAAGGCTCAGATTTCCTCTCCAAGCAACCCACTGCCTGTGTCGGTGCCATCTGGTCCTCTTCACGTTTCCCCAAGAGAATTGGGGTTCCTGGAATTGAAACAAAAATTCTGATACTCTGCCTACTGCTAATGCTGTAATAAACTGCTTTGGTCTCTGACCCAGGAGTTTCATGTCTTCTGCTATCATCCATGAAAATGTGGCAGGCTAACTTATTAACGTACCAGCAGCTAAAATCTCAGACCCTTCACAGTTTGTGACAATGTGATCTGGTCCCCACAACCTCTCTGACCTTCTCTCTTAAAACTGTCCCCTTCTGTACTGCCCCTCCAGTCACACTGCTCTCCTGCCTGTTCCTTGATCATAGCAAGAACCCGCCCACCTCAGGGACTTGCACTTGTTATTCCCTTTCTCCCTAAGAATCCACATAGGTCATTCCTGTACCTTTTTTAGGTCTTTATTCAAATGTCACCTTCCTTAACCCACATGCATACACTTGAATCTTTCTCTCTAGGATGTATGAACATCTAACATATATGTTTATTTTGCGTACTGACGATCTCCATCCACAGAGATGAAATCACCAAGAATTTTTGTTTGTTTAATTGTTATATCTCTGACAGTCAGCCAGAATTCCTTAAGTCTACTTCTGGGAACCTAGTGAGAGTGTTAGCACAAACCTATGCCTATGGTGAGGTAGGGAAGCGGCCAGTGGTTAGTAAATCTAGAAGATGGATAGCCAATCAGGAAGTACCAATTCATGACTTCAAAATACATGTGGAATGTTCTCATCATAAACTGATGATTTTCAGGAGTTGGTAGGCATTCGAGAAATAATTGGACATAACTCAATGATTAAGCAGCTGGTACGGCCACCTCAATTTTTCTCTTGGCTTTCTTTTTTAATCCATAAAAGAAACACTTAAATCACATAGAACTTAAGTATTTTTTTCTGTTCTAGTTCATCCCTGAAGCCTGATAAATAAAAAATATACTTCTTTTTAAGTGCTATCTCACACCAATATTTTGAATGTGTGTCATTGTTAGAAAATTTAATTCTTCCAGTACTTTCTATATATGACTGAATACTCAATCTAATAATAAGCTATTAGAGCTGAAGCAAGTCTTCCTCATTATATAAATAAAGAAATATGTATCGAGTATCTTTTCAAAATATACAATGTCAGAGCTACTAACAAAATCCATTTCTTTTGATTTTTAGTTCAGCGATCTTTACACATTGTTTCTTACACATCACATCTTTGGAAAAGCCCTGGCTAGGGAGTTAGCTGTTTTACAGTGAGCTCACATGTGCACAGAGAGTTCTCAGCTCTTGCACTGACCCAGAATCAACAATGGTTTTAGCAGACACCTCCACCTGAGACACAATCCCAAGTCCTTCCTGGTCGTGCTGCTCTTGACTGATTTCTCCCATTCCTGAGATGAACATCTCCCAGATGTTCAATCCAGCCAAGGTAAAGTGATAAAGCCACATAGGTACCACCGCAAAACCTAATCTGATAGGTGTTTCCTATCTACCTTCTTTATCTGGATCAATATTTCCCACAAACTCTTTCTCAAAAGGGAGAGGGTAGAGAAAAGGTTATGCAAGGTGTTAATTTGAAGATGATGAAAACATATGAAGACCTGATACCAATAACAGAGAAAAAGGACAAACTATTAAATTTTTACAAGAACATTAGCAATATGTTTATAAAATAAAGCTTTATCCCTACCCCAAACCATTCACAATATTAAGATTCACATGAATTAAAGGCCTATATATAAGGATTACAAAATTCTACAATATGAAAAATACAGGAGACTATATCTCTAACCATGGGCTGAGTAAGGCTTTCTAAAACAAGACACAACAAGTAAAAATCATAATTTAAAAGACCAAGAAGTTTGATGAATAAAAAATTAAATTTTTTGAATAGTAAAACATCCCATAAGCAAACTCGAAAGAAAAATCACAGAAAGGAGAATATGTTTGCAAAAGATACAATAAGAAAGGATTAGTATCCGGTATACATTTTTAAAAACTGCAAATCCAAGAGAAAAACATGCAACAGACATGAAGAGTCACAGAAAACTCAAATGGCCAACATTCACACAAGAAGCTCAATTTCACTTGTGATCAGTAAAATGCAAATTAAAAATTTAATCCTCTGTGATTGCCTCAAGTTAAAAACTTTGATAATTTCAAGTGTGGGTGAGGATATAGATGAGAACATTCTGTCATCCACTGCAGGCTGGAGTATAAGTTGGTGCAGACTACCTTTGGAGGGTACTTTGGTGACATCTATTAACTCTAAAAAATGCACATAGACTATGGTACGGAGATTCCATTTCTCACATGTTTACAAGGAGGTATAATCAAACATGTTCATTGCAGCAGTATTAGTAATAACAAAACAATTCTAAGCAACCCAACTGTCTATCAATATGGGAGTGATTAAATAAACTGTGGTATAATTAATCTAAGATAAACTATAGCATATCCAGGAGTAAAAGGAGGCCAGTATATCTGGATCTTAATGAACAAAGAGGAAAGTGGACAGACAGGGTCACCATATTTCCATGCAGGTTGTTCAATGAACATCTCTAGGGAGCACTAGTCATATAGACTGATATGTCAATGGAAACCCATGGAGTTGTGCAGTGCACCATCTGCACAATAGTACATGGAGGACCTGCAGATGGGATGGTGTTGGGGATTTAACAGGAAACCAAATCATGCAAAGCCTCAGAGGCCATGGTAAAGAATTTGCATTTTATTCTAAGTAAAATCCCTCTGGCAGCTGTACGAAATGAATTTGAGGGGGTTAAGAGAAGTAAAAGATTGATCTGGAGTGTATTGCAATGATCTAATCAAGCGATGATAGTGGCCTCGACCTGGATGGTGGCGATGGAAATGGGAAGATGCAAACAGATATAAATACATCACGCAGATAGAGTCTACAAGATCTGCTGGGACATTACTCTGGAAAAGGTAGAGGAAATGTTGGAGAGTGTGCAATCAAGATTACTACCAGTTTTCTTATGGATCCCTGAATAGATGGTGGGTGCATTTGCTGATCTGAGGAAGGCTGGGGGAGGAATAACTTTCAGCAGTAAAATTTCTAACATGTTAAGATTGATATGACTTAGAAGCAACCAAGATGTCCTTTAGGAAATGAATGGATAAATAAGCTACGGTATACAATGGAATATTATATATTATTCAGCACTAAAAAGAAATTAGCTGTGAAGACGTGAAGGAACTTTAAATGCACATTACTAACAGAAAAAAGCCAAGCTGAAAAGGCTACTTGCTGTGTGATTCTAACTATATGACCTGCTGGAAAAAGCAAAATTATGGAGACAGTAAAAATATCAGTGGTTGTCAGGGGTTAGGGTTGGGGGGATGGAGGGATGAATAGGTGAAGCACAGAGGATTTTTATGACAGTAAAACTATTCTGTATGATACTATAATGGTAGATACATGTCATGATACATTTGTCAAAAATCCACATAATATACACCAAGAACCAACCCTAATGTAACCTTGGACTTCAGATCATAATGACCTGTCAACATAGGTTCATCAATTGTAACAAATGTACAACTCTGGTGCAGGACATTGGTAGTGAGCGAGGTTGGGGAAAGGGGGAGAAGGGGAGTATATGGAAACTGTACTTTCTGCTCAGTTTTGCTGTGAACCTAAAACTTCTCTAAAAAAAATTAAATCTATTTTTTAAAATACCATGCAAATATTTAAAAGAAGCAATAGGCAAAATATGCTAACATCAGAGTTTTATGAAGATAAATTATTGAATAAAAAAGTAAGTATATTATGCATAGTTTATAATATAATACAGTTTCATTGATGTGACATAAATCAGGTACTTGATGTACACACACATTAATTGTATGTGCACCAAAAAATAAAGTCTGGCTATATATTCAATAAACTGTTAACAGTGGTTCCTGGAAATTAAGAAGAGAGGAAAAGAAATAACAATGAGATTTCATCTTTTTACTTTACATTCTTCTACATTGTGTAAATGTCTTATAATGAATGTGCATTACTTTAGCAATACAAAAACAATTTCAAAAGGACACCCACTTTTTAAACTTGTATTCTTAAAATAAATACCCACTTGTATTCTTAAAATAAACTTTAATTCAGTGTTTATGAAAATATGGTCCAAATAACACCTATGTCAGAGACACCTGGGTGTTTATTAAAAATGTACTTCCTATGCAGCCTCTATGGAAAACAGTATGGAGATTCCTCAAAAAATTAAAAATAGAAATACCGTATGATCCAGCAATACCACTCTTGGGCATCTACCCAATGGACGTGAAATCAACCATCACAAGAGGCGTATGCACCCCTATGTTCATTGCAGCATTATTCACTATAGCCAAGAAGTGGAAGCAACCCAAGTGTCCCTCAACTGATGATTGGTTAAAGAAGATGTGGTATATACATACAATGGAATACTACTCAGCCATAAGAAAAGACACAATTGTCCCATTTGCAACAACATGGATGGACCTAGAGGGTATTATATTAAGTGAAATAAGCCAGAGAGAGAAGGACAGACACTGCATGAACTCACTCATATATGGAATATAAATGAACACACGGACAGAGAGAACTGATTGGTGGTTACCAAGGGGAAGGGGGGTGGGGGGGGCACAAGGGGTCAAGGGTTACATCCACAAGGTGACGGACAAACAAAAATGTACAACTAAAACCCCACAGTGTTATAAACTAAGACATCAATAAAAAAATTAAAAAAAAATATGTACTTCCTAGACCCCACCTCAGCTTTAATGAATCAGACCTTCTAGGAGTGAGGTATAGGACTTCACAGTCTTAGCAACCACACCAGGTGATTCTAACCTCTACCATTCTGAATTGCAGCAAGTCAAAATGAATGATGCAGTTGCTTAAAAATCAGCAAATGCCAACACTTCCTGGATAATCACCTACCAGTTGCCTATCAATCTAAAAGTGAAAGACAACAGTTAGTACAGGCCTGGTCCAAAGGGAGAAAAGGCAAAATAACTAGATTAATGGCTCAAGACATGTGCTGAACCAGTACACACTCTAAGAAGCACTGTCACATTATAAAATGGGGAAGAAAGAAGAACATAGGTTCCACAAAGAGACAAAAACTGTCAACGGTCCAGAACTTTCCTTCTTCCTCTCATAATTCCCATCCGATCAGTTTTACACAGAAGCAACAAGTAACATCTGGGGGACTGTAAATCCATGTAATGATTCTCCTTCAGTTCATACTGAAATGAATTTTCTCATGTTTAACATGAAGCGAACCTCAAGAGTTAGCACTTTCTGAAGAGATGTGGACCTAAAGTATTGTCAAGTAAACTGACACTTATTTCCACTTATAGAATCACTTAAAATGTATCTTGACTTGATTACACTGTATATTTTAATCAGAAGTGTAGAAACTGAAGAATAATTCATACAGTGAGGCCTTCTGTCTTCCACTACTTGCATCATCTTTTTGAAAGCATTATTAACGTAAGTCATTCCCAAGAACCTCACATTCCTGAGATAAGAATCCGACATCCTCAGAGTCTTCGCATCTGGTGCCTCTCTATAATGCAGTGTAGAGCAGAGGGTCTGTGCCACACAGGACCAGCCGAAAGGAGCAGAGTTACCAGGAGTAATAGAAAGCTTTTCAATAACTGGCCCCATTACAAAAAGCCTACAGTTAGTGGGATCAGAACCGAGTTAGTTATCAGGTACAATGTGTTCAGCTAGGAGCAACTCCTGGAAGATAAGGTAAGTTCTTAAAGGACAGAATTATGTGTTTTCTGCATTTATGAGCAATACTGTTTTTGTTTTGTTTTTTAGCTTTATCTATAAGCGATCCATCTTTCAGAAGCCACGAATTATCCTGGATGTCTTTTTCTTCCTTCCGTATTCGAAAAAAGACACATATTCAATTGCAGTTTCGGCCTTTTTCTGCAGATGGCATCCTATTTTATGTTGCACAACACTTAAAAGCACAATCAGGTAAAGTTGGAAGGATCTTTGTTTGCAGGGAAAAAAAATCTTAATGAATTCCTAATAGCCTATTAAGTATTGTGCAATGGACTACTTTTTTTTTAAGTAACCTAGCCTATAAAATATGTAAACACTTGAACTTTTATGTTCTATTGTCACTGCAAGTGTATGTATGTATAAACTGACTCTCTAAACATAAATGTTAATAAAATAGCAAGCTCTTAGTTAGAATTAAAGTTAAGAAAATCCAAACATAGCATATGCTCAACTTTATAACAAACCCATCAAAAAAGAAGTTGAAGCCATGCCTTAGAGTCTGATGTCAAAAGGGACAAAATAAGCATACAAAAGGTAAAGGAAAGGAAGGCATGGCTGATATAGTTCCAGCAAATTCATCCACACTTAGAGCTCCAAAATATTTTCTTTAATTTGTTCTGTCATCTAAATAGTAAACCTAGGATCTGCATTCCAAATAAGTTTATAAAAATGATTTTTAACTATGAAAGTTACATAATTATCGTAAAACAATATGGAATGAAAATATCCAAGTAGTATGCTTCAGTTTTAAAAATTGATTTGGGGGTTTTTGTTACTTTACTCTGTGTGTGTGTGTGTGTGTGTGTGTGGAAGACCAGCCCTGAGCTAACATCCGTTGCTAATCCTCCTCTTTTTGCTGAGGAAGACTGGCCCTGGGCTAACATCCGTGCCCATCTTCCTCTACTTTACATGGGACGCCACAGCATGGCTGACAAGCGGTGCGTCAGCAAGCGACTGGCATCCGAACCCGCGAACCCCGGGCCACCGAAGCAGAGCGCGTGAAGTTCACCGCTACGCCACCGACCGGCCCCTGTTACTTTATTCTTGATTTCTGTTTTCATATCTTTCTCCAGAACTTTGACAAAGACATTTGCATACATAGTTACATTTCTACTGCAAAATATTTTAAAATTTTACATTTAAGCTTTTCTTTCATCTTGTTTCTCAGAAAATGACAGTTTGGTATTGAGAAATAGTTAAATCCATTTATTTTGTTTCTCATAGTCAACCAAAATGGTGCCCTGATTTTCACAATGTAAGTAGTTCTTTTAAAGGTGTCTTAATATGCTGATAAATGATGAGAAGATCAGATAATTAGACCAAAGTGTTTCCATCTCAATGCTCTGATGAAATACCTTCAAAATATTTCAAGGAGAAAAGATGATAATTTCAAAGAAAAAAGATAACATGACTGAGCTACAAAATATACCTTAGAAGAGATTTGTTCTCCTGAGATTTGATATTTGATTTTAAAATCATGATTAATTTAAAGCTCCCTGTGAAAATGCCAAATGGGAGAATCATGTACAAACAGAAAATTTCTATTTATAAATCGAGACATTAAAAGACAATCAGCTTCCGTTATATTGCTCATAAAAAAAAAAAACTCAAGGTTAACCTTTGAATGATAAGGGCAGGAAATCAAGAGATATTCAGGACTGTGACTGGCCAAGAATATTGTACCATAGTTTTCTGATCAGTACACTGGATACATGTTTGCGTTTATGTATATAAAATAAAAAGCTCATATAGATTAACACACACAGGAGGGCAAGAGCACATTTTCTTACATCTGTTATTAAGCGACACTGTACTTCAGTTCACGACAGTCAAGATTTTCCTTCTTTCTGCTGTTAAACACTATTTACAAAGAGAGCTAAAAATAGATTAGTTGCATGTCATGATGGGTGGTGCATTTGACACTTATGTAAGGGAATCATGAAAACTTTAAAATATTAAAAATCTAAGCCTACATTCTCAGCCTTAGATTAACCTAAAGGTAATTATCAGAGGAAAGGCATAAACTTATTTATGGGCAATCATGTGGTGTAAACCAAGTGGTGAAGTAACTTTCATTTATTTAAGGTTGCATAAAATACAGGTGGCTGTCCTGTACTTTGTACCTTCCCTAAGAGCTACATCTGACCGAAACATTAACCACGCCATCCAGCTCATCCTCTGCTAAGAGGAGCTGTGAGTAAAAACACCCAAACATGTTATACACAATGTCAAAAACCACAAGTTTAGATTTTCAGCAGCCAATTAGGTTTTCATATGCGGAAAACCAAATTCTCAGTTAATAATTTGAATAATCCCAAATAGTGTAAAATTTAAAACAAAATAATTTGAAAATTATCCCAGTTGATTTTAGATCTCTGATTTTGGAAAGAGATTTTAAAGAGATAAGTCCTTGGCTCCTGGTTATCTGTTTCTGCTAAATATTTAATACCTTAACATGAGGTTTTGGACACATAAAAATTATCAATATTATGTTAAGCACAAATTAATCACAGATAGCCTGAATTCATCTTGATATAGTTATAATCCTGCCAGACAAATGTGTATTTAAAAAGCCTCGTCATCCACAATGTAAAGTTAAAGCATATTCAAACAATAAAAGATAAAATAAGTTAACATTACCTTTGCTTTCCTTTTCTAGAGAAAAAAGTATATGTCTTCCCTAATATGCTGCATCTGTAGTCTCTTCACAAACGTTAGGTCCTACAAGGTTTCTTTGATCTATGATGCACGGTGGGGACGACAGGTGATGGGGTGGAGGCAATGGCAGCACGCAGCGGGGCCCTGGGCACGGTTAAACAGGCATTAAATAGTTGAAGTGAATTCTTTTATGATCTTCACGCCGTTTCCGAGCTCAGTTTCTTGTAAGGACTGTCCACCAGTGGTGGACTTTTAACATTTAGTTACCCTAATGTCAATCTGTACTCATGACCCAGGACTACAGCACCACATTCTAGTCAACTAAAATAAAACGTCTGCATGACAAAAAGTTGCTAATATAGCTACAAGAGCAATCTTAGCTTCCAGGGCCACAGAGGGAGAGAAAACCCCTTTTTTGTCAATTCTTCATACAAGAGCATACCAGCAAAGCCATGTTAAAATAAGCCTTTCTTAGCAGAAGCTGTTCTCCGTGCTCTTTCTTCTGGTTGGCCACTTGACCAGTGCTGTTATAGATCACAGATTCAGCTTTCCTAATCATTTTTTAGATACTTTTTATTCCAACGTGCTCTTCACGGTAAGATCGTTTACTATAGGACACTCTACAACACAAGTAGCAAGAAAATCTTCTTCCATAATCCTGTGAAAGAGAATTGGTTTGTGTCCATGTGCAGGCCACAAAGTACATTCGGAGTGCTATAAATTTTTAAAACTTAATATTATATTTCACTGTTCTAGTTTCTTGTATAAAAATTTAAATGATTCAATCTGTATTTTTTTCTTATACAACCTAAAAGTTTGTAATGCTGCTTTTCACTTTCCTTAGACTTAAAATGATGTTCATGTTAGAAAATATGCAAATAAACTGAATTTCTTCCTCTTGTTGGGAAATTTTTAAAAACAATTTACATCATTATAGGAAAAAGATGTTTTATTTTTTGCTTTCAGCCTAAAACTAGTATTTGAGAAATACTCTGAGTCATCTCACCTCACCTTTGTATAAAGTTATTTTTTAGTTCAACAGTTATGCATCTAATTATGTGCCTAGTACTGTGTTAGGTGCTGGGGATAAACTCCTGGGCCAAGTAAGACACAGACCCTGTTCTCGTGAAGCTTATAAACTAGTGGATGAGGCAGTTATTAATCAGATAATAACATCTGTTTTTGTTACTTTGTAATGACACAGATTATATTCACTAGAAATTCCCTATGAGGAAAGTGATTAAAACAAGAGAACCATACTTTGCATGGGCTCATCTACTTTTCTCGGGTGGAAATGACTGGTGTAAGACTGTAGAGCTGCTAGGTCTCCCAGCCGCCCTCAAATAGTCTGGTGTGGACCACCAGGGGGAGCAGAAGGAAAGGCCACTCTGCAGGACGGAGGGGAGGCAGCGTGGCACTGCGGAAGGAGGAAGAGGAAAGAGTAGCAGCATGTGCCAAGAAACTTCCCTGCATAAGAAAAGGAAAGAATTTTTCATTGGTTGTGAAATGTCACGGAGAAGAGAAAGCTGTTCTGAGGAAGATTTCGGCACGGTTTGTCACATAAGCCACTTTGCTATGGTCTTGAAGCAATCTTACACCGAAGGGCTGCATTCTTCTCCCAGGCACGTCGAGTTGCACTTGCTTTTCCTCTGGAGGCCTCCCTGCAGCTTCACACACACGCTGGCTCAGCTTTGCTCCCACGCGGCTATATGATTACAATGAGATAAACATTGTGAAGGAGAGAAACCTGGTGCTATTAAGCACTAATAGAAAAAAAACCCGACCAACTCTGGGCAATCAAGGAAGACTTCTCTGAGGAAGTGGCATTTGAGCTGAGACCTGACCCATGGGTAGGAGTTACCTAGGTGAGGTGGAATGGGGTGGAGGAGCGTCCCCAAAAGAAAACAACATGCACAAAGGTGATGAAACCCTGACAAGGTCAGTGCTGCTGGAGTAGAGGAGGAATGGGGGAGTAACTCCAGGTCCGGCTGGAGAGGGGCGGGAAACTGCAGAGCCTTAGAGGTGTGCTCAGGACTGTAGGTTCTTATCCCAAGGACAGTGAATGCCGTTAGAGGGTAGCACGATGATCAGACTTTATTTGAAAAGACCACTTTCACTTCAGTGGAGATTAGAAAATTAATTAGAAAGGAAGGCGAGTGGGGAGGCTCCAGTAACAGATCAAGCCAGAGATGATGATAAATTTAACTAAGGAGAGAAGTGGGACAGCTAAGATGTTTACCATGAACCCAAATGCTAAGAAGTCTGTTTGACTGGAGACGTATCTTGTGAAAGATTATGTGTGGAGCAAAGACAGGACGGTATCACGGACATAGATTTTTGGTTTGAAAAACTGGATGAGCCACTCGACTCCCTGAGTCTGGGACGACTGGAGAGGCCAGGTGTGCGAGAGGAAGCGCACGAACTGAGGCGCGAACTCTGGAGCTGGAAGTGCCTCTAACACACCCAGGCAGAGACCTCAGCTGGGACCTGCACACTCTAGACAGAACGCGATGCCGAGGGCACGGCTGAAACTTCGGACAGCGTGCGATACAAGAAAATTCTCATGGCACCACTAGGAACTGCTCGTCTTTCTCTTGCCTGCCTCCCGTCTCTGTCAAAAACAGAATCAGTGGCTTGGAGTAAAACATCCAAGTTACTTATTTTTATACATTCCCCCGTAGCTAAAATCATTAGAGAAACCTCCCTTTAACTTGGTACCACAATACATTCATTCAGTGCCAAATATTTACAACTAGGGACAACTTACGTGGCCAAATCCTGAACAAAAGAATACGGGATATGTGTATGAATGTATACACGTATATTTTCACCTGTAAATGGAAACAAAAGTCTCTAACATAAGTGATCAAGATTTGTTACTTTTTTTCCCCCAAAACCAAAACTTTTCAAGTGGCCAGAAAAGCCAACAGTTTTAAATGGAGTAGCATTTTACTGTTACTAATTAAACTGGTCGTTTTCTTTCTCAACAGGTGATTTTTTATGTATCTCTTTAGTGAGCGGTTCTGTTCAACTTCGCTACAACCTTGGTGACAGAACTGTCATTCTAGAAACTCTCCAAAAAGTAACTATGAATGGAAGTACTTGGCATGTGATTCAAGCAGGGAGAGTTGGTGCAGAAGGCTACCTGGACCTGGATGGGATAAAGGTAACAGAAAAAGCCAAGGCTCAAATGAGCTCCCTGGACACCAGTACGGACTTCTATGTTGGAGGAGTGTCATCCTTAAATCTTGTAAATCCCATGGCAATAGCAAATGAACCTGTAGGTTTTCAAGGTTGTATCCGAGAAGTTATTATAAATAATCAAGAATTACAGCTAACTGAATTAGGAGCAAAACGTGGTTCAAATGTAGGTGACTGTGATGGGACAGCCTGTGGGTACAACGTGTGCAAAAACGGGGGTGAATGTACAGTAAATGGCACTACTTTTTTTTGCAGATGTTCGCCACATTGGGCTGGAAATACATGTGACCAGTCTGTGTACTGTTTGAATAACCTTTGTCTCCACCAATCTCTATGTATACCTGACCAATCACTTTCTTACAGTTGTTTGTGTACTTTGGGTTGGGAGGGAAGGTATTGTGAAAGCAAAGCCTCATTTTCAACTGCAAAATTTATGGGTAATTCTTACATTAAATACATTGACCCAGATTACAGAATGAGAAACCTTCAGTTCACTACTGTATCCTTAAATTTCAGTACTACTGAAACAGAAGGCTTAATTTTATGGATAGGAAAGGCTCAAAATGAAGAAAATGATTTTCTGGCAATTGGTCTCCATAATCTATCCTTGAAAATTGCAGTTAACTTAGGAGAAAGCACCTCTGTACCTATGATTTATAGCAATGGCACATTCTGTTGTAATAAGTGGCACCATGTAATTATAATTCAAAATCAGACTCTTATTAAGGCCTACCTAGATGACAATCTAATTCTCTCCGAAGATATTGATCCACACAAAAAATTTGTTGCTCTCAACTATGATGGTATTAGTTATCTAGGGGGCTTTGAATATGGTCGAAAGGTAAATATTGTTACTCAAGAGATTTTCAAAAGAGATTTTGTTGGCAAAATTAAAGATGTATTTTTTCAGGATTCAAAAAAAATTGAGTTAATTAAATCAGAAGGATACAATGTTTATAATGGAGATGAACAAAATTAGGTTATGCAAACAAATACTGGCAATTTTAATACACCAATATATATGTAAATAGTTATTTTGATAGTTATTTCTTTGGCACAACTGGAAATCAAGCGTTTACTATTAGACCACCTGAGATAGTCTAAATGCTAACACATCTTTTTTATAAGCTTATAGAATATAGCTAAAGAAAGGATTCTGGTCGTTTTCCTACATTCAATTTACCTGTAAACCTGTTAATTCATAAGTTTTCACCGCATTGGTTCATTTAGTGTTTATTGCATTGGTTCATTTAGTGTTTATTCATCTGTGCTTTGTTTTTAAATAAAATTTAGGTGGGAATGAATTAGTGATACAAAGAAAAATAAGAAAATAAAAAAGCAAAAGTTATTAGCCAAAGGAAAAATAAAAATTATGTAAGAAGGGAAATATAACCATAGTATATTATGTGGCTCAGCTATGAATAGCTACATGATTGCAATAATGTGAAATTTGAACACTGACTTAAACCAAAAATTATTGCACGACTGTGGGAAGGCGGAAGGTGGGGGAGAGAATTGGCTGCTGACAGTTAAATCCTTATCTCCCACAATAAGTTATCGATATTACAGTTTTGTAACTTAAAAATATTAGCATATACATGTTACTTACAAATCTGAAGGCAAATATCCTAAAAAATGTCTAAAAGAATTGAAATTGGCTACTTCTGGGGAGAACAGTAGTGCAGACACTGTTGGGTTTTGTTTATAAACCCTGTAGAATTACTTGACTTTTTAAACCATGTACTTACATAACTGATCAAACTTAAAAATGAAACTTCATTTAACTTTTCAAGTCTACAGGTCTCAACATTGGGCATAAAACAGGCTCTGAATAATGCCACTAAAAATTATTGTCCTGATAAATCTGTACTATTAAAGGTATAACGAGGAAGTGCATGTTGCCCAAACGCCAGTTACTGACACAGCTGTGAACAGCACTTTCACCCCCACCACTGCAGACTGGGAGGCAGCTATTGCTAGTGTTGTTACTTAGCATTTTCAGTTTGACATTTGACAATTTTGCCACCAAGAAAGCAACTGACAACACATGACTGACACAAAGCATTAATAGGTAGAATAGGACTATGCGGAGAAAAAGAAATCTTGGTAATATGCAGCATGTAAAGTTTAAAAGAAAAAATATATAATTATTAAATGGAGAAAAAACTTTACAAATAAAAGGACTGATGCATAGCTAACTTCTCAATGCTAATAAGCAAAATCTGCCTGCGCAGATTCCAGTCTATAAAAAGAAACTAGGTAAGCAATTAATCACTTGAAAAACTTTACAATTTTTCTTTTTTCGCCTTGTTATTTTTGCCACTCCATTGCAATCAGAAGGCCCTAGAACCAAAATTAAGAACTCTGGCACCATTCTATGGGACACAAATTGCCCCCAGACATACTATTCCTATTAGCATGAGGAAAGTATGTGAGCAAAACATAAGGTAGAATTGCAAAATGTCTATACATGGATTCAACGGTTTTTTCATTTTTAACAGAAACCATGCAAGACAACTCCATCCAATATTTGCTGAAAACCTTGACATAAATTTGCTTTAGTCCATACCATTTCATTTAACTTTGGAGATCCTGAGATCCTAAGAAAAACTGCTCTAAAAGAATTCCTTTTGATGATAGTCAAATCTAATTTATGTGTCAGGTCAAGGAAGCTGTTCAGTGGAAGGCTACAAAAGCTTCAAGGAAACGCTGTCTGAACCACACCCATCACACTGAGCTGAAAGTTCTCTCACAAGACAGTGGGACTTTCCTCAAAGCTCGCTCCCCTAAGTGCAGTCCTAGGACCCCTGAGGGCCCCAGATCATCTCAGGGGATCCAGAGCACTTCCTTTCCCAATGACAAGTCCACGTGAAGCCTCATTTTCTTCATATATTTCAATCAAAATGACATACTGCAAAACACTGCAGAAGCAGATAAGAGAACCCAGCTGTCTTCGGTTAGCTGGCAGAGATGCGCAAAAATGAAAACAATGACACTCTTCTCACTAAATTTAGTTTGGAAGTTATTTTCATAAAAATGTTATATTAAGACATAATGGGATTACTGTTAAAACAAATTAAATATTTTTGAAATTTATAACATTTTAATTTCTAATATGCTAAATAACGATGGATATCACACACAAAACCTCTTTAGGGTTCTCAATAATATTTAAGAGTGTAAAGATGTCCTGAAAACAAAGTTTGAGAATTGTTGCTTTAAAACGCCGCTTCTCACGGCTGCACCTTTACGCTGAGGTGGATGACTTGCCATCCATGCTACACTGCCAGCTCTGCAAGGTTGGAGGCTAACGGTAGCGCTCACCATCGAATTCCAAGAACCTGGCAAATGCCTGCTGAACAGGCACAAAATAAACGAGAACTGAAAACTGCTACCTAGAGGTTCACCTGTAAATCAACATGACTTGGTGAAAACATTTTTTTACCTTAAAATCCAAAATTTCATGTGGTGAATGACGAACATTATTCGTTTTTGCTATTGTAGAGATGGTGTTGATTTCCTATGTATGTGATATGCTTTTCCAGCTCAAATAAAAATAAGCAATACAGAAAGACCTTTAAGATAATTTTACTATAAATGTTAGGATGCGTCTGAAATGAAGTGTTGAATGTAAACATGAGGACATTTTTTAAAGTAAGGTGAAATACCTAATCCAGGAGATGGCAACAATATTTACCTTCTTAAAGACTCCTTTTAAAGAGTGAGTTCCTGCAAAAAAGCATTAGTTTAGGGGGGAAAGTATTCTCTTAAAATAAGGAGTTATTTTTTAAAGACAGCTTGGGCAGATATATATATACATATGTATCCACAGACACGCTCAATTATGTCATAGAAAAAGTAAAGGTATTGGGGGATATTGGGAGGTATATTGGATTCACTGCCTTTTCTTTACATATGCTGGGATTTCCCCCAATGACTCTGTTCTGCTTGTATAAGATGAAAAACTGCACTCATGTTTTCAAGACCCTTCCAGCTACCGACCCAGTATTTGTTTTTCAACTCACCCATTCAGGTACCCTCTTGCTCTATACATGAATTACTGAAATTCTTTATGAAACAGGAATCAAAGACTCAAAGAGTGTTTGGCACCTTTTTAAAAGCAGTAACCATTTTATTCATTATTTGCTTTGGGAGACAAAAGTCAAGTGTTGAGTATGTATATTGCCCTTTGCAGTCATTAGCAAGTGGTAATCTGACCACTGTTTTAGAGGGATCTGAGGAGATGGGAATAGTGCAACTGGTATAGTCAAATGATAAAATTAAGTCAACTATTTGCTTTAATTAGATCTGATTCATTAGCAAGCTCTCATAATGCATTTAAACTCGATTCATATTCTTCTTTAAAAACACAGCTACTAGTAAAAACTAAGAACAGCTGATCATAAATTTACCAGTTAACAAGTAGTTTTATAGGTTAATACACATACACATACATGTTGATATCCACGTGGTTTAACTTGTCGCTCCATTTTCTTCTGTTGTTGGTATTATTTTTCTTAACTTTTAAATGTATTTACTATGGCCTTAGATGTCTTATACCTCCAAAAACTTAAGATTTATTAGTTCACTCACAACTAAGCTACAATTAGCAAGTCAAAGAGCTGTAGTGAGTAGAATAATGGCCCCCAAAGTTGTCCACATCCCAATCCCTGGAACCTCTAAGTATGTTAGGTTTCCTGGCAAGAGGGAATTAAGGTCACAGATGGAATTTAGGTTGCTAATTAGTGGACCTTAAAATAGGAAGATTATCCTGGATTATCAGGGTGGGCCCAGTGTAATCACAAGGGTCCTTAAAAGTAGAAGAGAGAGTCAGAAGGGAGGGTCGGAAACGGCACCATGAGAAAGACTCCACCCTATGATGCTGGCTTTGAAGATGGAGGAAGGGACCATGAGGCAAGGAAAGTGGGCAGCTTCTAGAGCTGGGAGACATGGAAGTGGATTCTCCCCAACGCCTCCAGAGAAGGAATGCACCTTTCCCACACGCTGCTCTCAACCCACTGAGATCCGCATCAGACTTCTGATCTACAGAAGTGTGAGAATAAAAATTTGTGCTTTTAAGTCACTAAGTTTGTAATAATTTGTCACAGCAGCAACAGAAAACTAATAAAAGAGGAATAGAGAATTAGGATTTGAAATGAATACAAACTTCACCAATCGTACAAGATAACCCACAGGGTTTAGTTGTGTCTTCCTGCCCACTCTGAGGAGCTGGGCTGCTCAGGAAAGGGTTTCAGACAGGCTGGTGGAATGCGGAGAGAAACGGCTGTGAAAGGGATACGTAATAACCAGGTTTCTGTCCTCTCCCATTCTCAACTGTCAGAGCACAACTGTCTGCATACGGACTGTGGAGAAAAGCAGAACTGACCTAGAATTCCAGCTCTGACAACAATAGTCCAACCTTGGGCAAGATTTTCAACTTTTCTAAACACCAGTTTCCTCAGCTCTAATGTAAGTCGTCACCTTTCAGGCTGACCAAGGTTTACATAAAACGCTCGACACGAGGTTCAACATACAGAGGGGTTTCTGGGCTTTCTTATTGCCACAAGGATTACAAGTGGTGAACTTTACAGGTGCCGAGATACTGGGTACATTTTACTTAGTAAAGGAATGTATAAACTATCTTAAGATGGTTCTAAAGTTTAAAACAGCATCAAACTGTTTTTAAAGAGCAAGTTTTCCTTAAAACAGAAGGAACTGAAAGATGAGCTTCACATAACTCACTAGTTTGTGTAAAGCTGGTTGTAGGTGAGCCTTGAAGACCGAGAATGGCTTTGGATCTACTACTCATTGAAAACGTCTCTCATTTCCCCTTTCTATCCTCACAGGTCAGAATATCAAACAGTCAATATGCCCATACCTGCTCTCCACAGCATTTCAGTCAGCCGGGGTTAGGAGACTGGTTCTAACATTTGGTAGCCCTGCAATCCCAGGAGATGGTCATCACTACAGGGGTCTATAGGGATGTACCAAGATCCAATGAGATAAGAAAGGATTTTAAAGTAAGCATCACAATGATACATAGAAGAAACTGCTGCCTGAGAGGTAATCAAAAACTGACTTAAAGGCTTTCTTCCTTGGTTAACCCATTCTTCTCGTACCCTGCAAAAGAAACCCCCAACCAGAGAAATAAGTGAAAGCAGACTTACAACATACATATTTGAAACCAAAAGCTAATTTTTTTGATTTGAGGTGGTTTTGGTAAAACCGTGACAATTTCTTCATAATGGGGCAAAAGACGACTGACCTTAGGTTTTGTTGTTCACAGACTGACTTGTTTTCTAACAAGTTAATTTCCAAAAGAAAAGTAGACCAAAATTAAACAAAGTTTTATTTAAACACAAGTCCTCTGTTTCAGAACATTTATGATGATAAATTTCAGAGGATAAGGATGACCAAAAAGGGGTTTCAAGTTGTTGCAAATTAGACAAAACACGTGGTTTTGAATTTCTGCTCCTTTTCTCTCCAGTGAGAATAGCAAGGCTGATTCAGTTTCAAAACCTATTTTTAACTCTAATCTTTAGACTTTTCAGGAAAACAAATTTTATCTTAATTTTGTGAAGTCATTTATATTTTTCTTCATTGATACAGGTTAAGTAAAAATACTGCTTTTTCTTTCTATTGGTCTCAAGTGTTAGCATCATTTGGTAGCTACTGTTTTAAATCACGGCAATCAATACGTTTTTTAGGGTGTAAATAAATTTAGATTTGGATGAACAATACCCTCTATGTACTTTGTATTTCAAGCAAAACTAGCAAATGAAATTGTAGATTTACCCCCCAAACAAATTAGGGTTAATTACACATTTTACAAAAAGATTCACAACTCATTTCTCTTAAATAAAAGTTCTGTGGTCTTACAATGATTAGTCGGTACCAAATTTTGATGGTGCACCAGTTTTCAGAAACATACCTATAAATTGGGTTATAGCTGCACAGTTTTTCAGTGGTAGTTCTAAATTCTAGCCTCTTCAGAACTACACGACTTATCTCAATAGCCTATAATCTAAGATAAAGAAATCATTTTTTCCCCTCACCTAATGCCTGACATAGCCTTTATGTTCTTGGCTGAGTAAGAGAAGAAAAATGTCTGAAGGTAATTAAAGCTTTAAGGAAGAAATTCTTTTACTACTGAATTTCAAATCACACACACAAAATAGGTGAGAAATTCTTTTATCATATTTAGAATCAAAATATCCCTTAAAATATTTACATTTTACAGTAAAAAGGATAGCAAAACACAAGATCATGTACAAGCTTAAGTATTCAAGTTTCTGAAGAGCCAAAAAGGAAAAGGAAAATAATGGCCTACCACAAAGCTGTAGTACATGGTAATAGATGCCTTCAATGAGTGCAGATTAAAGCAATGAATGTACTCCTTGGGCTTCTGATTCTTGGTCAAAAATTGCTCAACTAAATGATTAATATAATCTGATTATGAAGTTGCTTGGCTTTTTGTTGCTCCTCTACAGTTTCTTTAAAAACAGTGCAATTTAAAACAAACTTACAGAGCACACGTTACTCTCAAATTAGTCAGTATATAAAGGACATTCACTAGAGGCAGTAAATATATTCCATAGTTAACCATATTTACCAATTAAGAAATAAAACTAAAATTTCTAAGCCTTTATTGCATATTAATAAAACAAATCTTTGAATATACAGCAATGTAAAACTTTTAAAAATATTAAATTCCTATAACTAGGGACAGTGGTGTGAAGGGATGATGAGCACTGGCACAGAGCACTCTGCACCAACACACAGAATTTATTGTTCTGCAAACCACCAATATTAAAAATTTTAAAGATGGCACAATTCTAGCAGGCAATCATAAAAGTCTGTAAGATACAACATTTAACAGTTGTTTAAATGCAATCTTGAAGCAGCCTGCAAACTTCACCTTTTGCTTTTTGCTCTGTCGGTGTGGTCCCTATCTTTGTGGTACCTATCTCTGTCCTTTTCTCCGTCTCTGTGTTTACTTTTCTCTCGCTCTTTGTCCTTTTCATGGTCTTCACTTTTAGGTTTATCTGGTTTCTTGTCTACACTCCTGCCATCTCTGCTCGCTTTCCCGTCTGCTCCTCGATCACCGTGTGACGGCCGGGCCCTCTCTTTATCTTTGTGCCCTTCCTCCCTGCTTTTTCTGTCTCTGTCCTTGTCTTGGGTTCTGTCTCTGCGTCTATGCCTTTCAGATTCTTGCTCCCATTCCTTTTCATGTCGCTCTCTTTTCAAGTGGTGTGAATCACTATAAAATCTCTGGCGATCCCCTTTACCCCTACTAAATGGCCTATCCAGTTGCTGTTGGTCTTGCCTACCCCAAGGGTCACTATGGCGCCTTTCTGGTCTCCGAATGTCTTTAACCTGGTAAAAATTTTGTGGGCCTATATACCTTGATGCTTGTGAAAGCGGACCCATCATACGCTGCGGCTGGCCTGCCAGATGAACAACAGGTGGCCAGGGAACCATGGGATTTTGAGTAAAGCCAAAGCCTGGAGGGGGCAGTAATGGGGGTGGTAGATGTGGTGGGAATCCAAACATGCTTTGTGGGGGGAGATGAGGGGGCCCTGGGAATGGAAATCCAGGGGGGCCAGACTTGAGATGCTGAAGGTTGGGCTGCTGTGGCCTCATGGGGGAAAAGTTTGCACTTGTTCTGGGGCTGGTGCTTCTGGAAGTAAAGTTGATGCTCTTAGAAGGAAATTCTGATTGACCTGTGTTTCCAACTTCAAAATGAGATGTTGCTGGTGCTGATGCTCTTCGAAACGGGTGGACGGTTTCAATATTTTGCATCAAAATCTCTTCCTGTAAGGGTTTTGCTTGTTCTGTTTGAGAAGTGTGTATGTTTTCCACTGACGGCGAGTTTTGTGCAACCCCCGAATTATCACTCTGCTGAACACATGAGCTTTTCTCTACAGAAGACAACTTTTCCTCTACATTGACTTGTTCTGTTAATTGCTCCTTGTGTGAAAGACCAGGCAGGGTGTGTTTTTCTCCATTCCGGCAACTATCTCCATCTTTGCTTTCTGAAGCCGTTATCTGCTGACTTCGTCCCGCTGCCTGTCTAGGATCCCTTTTCAGGTTGATAAACTGCGGGGACCTTGTCGTATTAGCAACAAGGTTTTCACTGCAACTCACATTACCATCTGTGTTTCCTTTTCCTACATTAGACCTGCATGGAGAACTATTATTTGAAGTCCGATTATCTTGCAAATTATTCTCTTGATCTTGCAGCAGCTGTCTTTTTAATGTTCTCTCTTTACTCTCCACGGCTTCCTCTTGTTTTGACTGAATTGATAAGTTTGTTAAGAATGCTTCTGTAGAGACATCTGGTGGTTTACCTCTGAGACTAAGATTTGTCAAAGGTCCAGGAGAAAGGGAAGAGGACCCCATTCCTGATGTTTCTTCTCCTGCCACCACTGAATTACCTACAGATTCTGAAAGATTATCTACTTTAACCTTTACCTCTTTGGCTTCACCATCAGTGACTTCCACTTTATCTATTTTCTCTGCTTTTGGGTTGGCTTGCTCATTTATAAATGGAATTTCTTTAGGAGTGTTTTGTTCTGTCACTGACTCAGCCTGTTCATACACCTGACCAGTGGTGCCCAAAAGGCTCTGAAGTATGTCGTCCACTGGAAGAGGTTTGTTTGCTAATTCCAGAGTAGAAGGCTGATTTTCCCAGCCAATCAACACCCCAGGAAGGAACCTTAAAGGTTTTGGTGGCTCCTGTTTGGTTACCTCCACCAAAGGTTCAATTACTGTCGGAAGGTCTTCTTGAAGAGTTTGCTGAGGCTTATTTCTCTGCTTGTGTAATACAGTCGTAAAAGAATTAAAAAAGTCATTTTCTTCCTCTGGTGCCTCCTCTGTGGAAACTTCTATTTTGCTTTTCTTATCAGGCGGCAATGCCAGGGGCACGCTTTCAGGAGTCTCAGCGGTGTGACTGGCACTAGCACTATGCTGCCGCTTCAGCTTCTGACGAATAATCAAGCCCAACAACAGATTAGGTCTATGCAGCTCAAGCCCTGTATAGAACCAAAGACACTGATTAATAGTCACTTTTAATCATTACAATAAAGGGTAAAATTTTGCATCTATCTTATTATAGCCTATTAACTGGGTGCCTGTCCCTGTCACATCAGCTCTAAAGGGCTGCACCTCGAGAAAGAAAGCAGGGTTTGTTTTTTCACTCTGGTCCCACTTCCCGCTTCATTTTATTCATACTCTATTATTAAAACGTATACCTACCAGGTCCATCAAAAGGCACAAGAGGGTGTGGAATTTTATCTGCAGCACCCAAAGGAATAAGGTACATATCTTTAACCTGCTTCATGTTGTTAGCAGCTACTCCATAGCGCTTTCTGCTGCTGAAGTATGCAAACAGCAAAGTATAAGAAATTTGATCTTCTTCAGTTACCGGTGTGAAGCGAACCACACAAATTTCCTATTCAAGAAAATAACAAACGGTTGTTTAAAATAATAACCCAAACAACAGCCTGGTTTTAAATATCATTTCCCAATTAGTAATAAGCTATTGAATTTCATAATGATGGTTAACAAGTAGCACAGTTTACCCACTTAAATGTAGCTAAGAATACTAAATTTAAGGAAACAGCTCTTAGGAAAAGATCTTTGCTGATCCATTTGATGGATTTGTTTTATCTGAAGGTGTTCTATAAGAAACTGAGTCCCAAGGTAATTAATTTGCTCAAGGTGACACATTTGTCAGTGACAGAGAAGATATTTAAACCCAAGTCTTTTGATATCTGTATTATATCCTCATTTCCAATGTTATAATCTCCACAGAGGGCTGCCTGTGTTTTCAGCACACTGCATATTAACAGCATCTACCACCACTTCCCTACCATGTACTCACAGACACAAACACACAAATCCACTGATAATCCAACTTACAGGGTCCGAATTTAGGAGTGAAAGGGAGATAGGTGAAAAGACCTCAAAGACACACAGGGCATCAATTTTATAAAATCATTTGACTCAGGAACTTATCTGCTTGCCTCTAGGTTCTCAGCTTTGTTTCAAATAGAAAAAGACGGTACCAATTTGATATTAATTTGGTAGTGCAAAAAAAATGGATGCTTTTTCATGAAGGTATACAGTCAAAATGGGGAGAGCCAGATCTGCTGCGAAGCCTAAAGTGATGCAAGATCCTAGAGAAAACATGTGAATGAGCCAAACTACGGCTCCACTTTTTATAAAGGTCTGCCATCTAAACTGTCCTCTCTTAGAGGTAACAACCATTATAGTGCTTCAGTCAGTTCAAGATGGAGGTTTATTATAAGGCTTTGGGCAGTAATACGCAGGTAGATTAAGAGTTATTCACCAAATGTCCAAGAATAATACTCCCTAATACTTGCCCATGACTTTTGCTGTCATTAGAAAGTGACAGCAAAGAAATGTAGCGACTTTTTGTATAGTGTTTCAAAGTTTATTTGCATTCTAACACTGTATCAGTTTAAATTCTAAAATCTATATTGGAAAAAAATACTCTTTTCAGCTTAAGATCATCAATTTTGAATTACTTCTAATCTTACTAGAGTCTCCTAATCTTTTTTTTTTTTTTTTTTTTGTGGGGAAGACCAGCCCTGAGCTAACATCCGTTGCTAATCCTCCTCTTTTTGCTGAGGAAGACCGGCCCTGGGCTAACATCCGTGCCCATCTTCCTCTACTTTATATGGGACGCCGCCACGGCATGGCTGACAGGCAGTGCGTCGGCGGGCGCCCGGGATCCGAACCGGCGAACCCCGGGCTGCCAAGCGCGGACGAAACCGCTGTGCCACCGGGCGGCCCCGAGACTCCTAATCTTAAGAAAGAGATAAAAAATTAATGTTCCCTTAAGATTTATTTTTTGAATGTCTATAAATATACTAGGTACTATCATCTTAGGAGGGAAAAATGATTTCTTCTAATGATTAAGTTTTCCTGTGTAGTACTGTTCTATGAGTTAAAGAATGACAGAAAATAGCGAGAAAAGAAAAAGAGAAATATTATTGTGATAGAGGCTACTAGCTATCTCCCGGTATCTCCTCTCCTCCTCCTACAGAGATAAGCCCTTACCTTCTATCCGGGCACAAGGCCATCCAACAGAGACTGTTCCCAGCCTCCTGAGTAGCTGCATAAGGAAGGCTATGTGACCACGTCCTTGCCAATGGAAGAGAAACAACAACTGCAATTCTAGGTCTGGCTTTTAAAACAACAGGATGGGCATTCTTCATTTTTTCCCACTTGGTGTTGATAAGTCAGCTTGGACCATGTTTGACTGATAAGGGCGACAGTCTTGGAAATAGCAAAAAACGAGACAGAAGGAGCCTGGTCCCTGGATGACCTTGTAGAACCAGAGCCGCCTGACCACCCTGAACAACCATAAGAGAAAAACAACTTTCTGTATTCTTTGAGCCACTATATTCTAGGGTCTCTCTGCTGCAGCAGCTTAGCCTATGCCCGAACTAAACCAAATGTCTATAATCAAAATAGGCAAAATTCTAGGATGTATCTCAAAACTTACTCTAAAACAGTTCTTCCAAAACTGTGACAGAAGTCACTGAGAAAGCATACCAGGAGGAAAAAGAACACACAAGGAAAGCTGGGCTGTTGTGAGCCTTACAAACAGCTTGAGCTCAGTTCTGTGGGCATCTCCTGTGGGTGTGGAGTTGGCTCCCTCCCCAGGGGACCTGGCCCAAGACTCTCAGGGTGTAACTTTTCACACACGCTCGCAGGCTTCCTTACCTTGGTTCCTGAGGCTTTAATTTTCTCCACATAGTCCCAAACTGTCTGAGGCGATATCCGGCCTCCTACCTGAATACTATCTGGTAGATCCTGTGGTAAAAAATGAAGGTGGTCAATGTATACAGAATATCTTTAGTATAATATTCATACTTCATACAAATTTAGCTCTAAGACTCATTTGAAACAGCAATAAAAAACAAGTAAATAAAAAGACTATGAAATGCGTCAGAGAACAGAACAAAGTACAGGGACAGCAATTGGGCTTCAGCTCCAGTGTCAGCTCCAAGTGACCGAGGTGGATGCCCAAAATACAGTGAAGAGAGATTGTGAGGTCACGTCAGGTCTCACAGGCACAGGGAAGGGGCGTGGCAAGCACACCACACCGACAACCCGGGAAGAACACAACGGGCTTCAGAACGTTCAGGGAGGCTGGCATGTAACCCCTTCTCCTCTCGTTTTTTTTTTGTTGATGGTGGTGATAGTGGGCAGGGGTGTGCCTTAATCATTAACAGCTGGATTTCAGATGTTATCCAGTTGAATTACAGAGTATATTTTTACCCAGAAGAGAATAACGTTGTAATAACGCAAGGTTCATTTTTTTAAAAAGGCACAATCTTTCTGAAAACAGATGACTATATATAAAATCAAGAACCGAGCAATTAAGAATACTTAAAACTTTAATCAGTATATTTCTATTTTGCCCATGAAAACTGAGAAAAATCATAAAAAGCATAATTAATTGAAATTAAATTCAATTAAGTTTATTTAAATTATTAATTGCTTTAAGTATTTTATTTGGGATTTTAGTCCAAATCAAACTAAAAATAAGTAGAAAACAGAGGTGGAGTTCTGGAAAGCAACCACACAGAAACTGGCTCAGAAAAGACAGCAACAGTTTTCTTTAAAAGTCAAAAGGGTACCATAGTTCAGGACTTAATTCTCCATTTAAAAGAAGAGTTACCTTCACCACGGACTAACCGAAGATTAAATTTCTAAACAGATTTGTTCAAAAAGAAGAGTATCATGGGTCCATGTAATTTTTCTCTTATAAAATCGACATTTCTGAAATATTACTTGCCAACCAAACTATATGTAAAAATAATAAAGTTGCTTATTAATCAAAAACACAACTGCTAAACAAATAAACTGCTCAACGTTAGATAAGCAACAGTACATTGAGTTAAACTAATTTCACCCTAATACAAGGAAAAGTAAAGTTTAGGGTAGTCTTAAAAAGAAGAGACATATATATATTTTAGGCTTTTTGAAATACTGAAAAGAGGTTTTTTTTTGTGAGGAAGACCAGCCCTGAGCTAACATCCATTGCTAATCTTCCACTTTTTGCTGAGGAAGACTGGCCCTGGGCTAACATCCGTGCCCATCTTCCTCTACTTTATATGGGACGCCGCCACAGCATGGCTGACAAGCAGTGCATCAGTGGGCGCCCGGGATCCGAACCTGCGAACCCCGGGCTGCCAAAGCACGAACTAAACTGCTGCGGCAATGGGCCGGCCCCTGAAGAGAGTTTTCTAAAAAAACTTTTGCCTTTATGGTCAGCAGACTGAGAATGAATGGAAAAGGTTAATGTTAGATATAAACATAATTAATAGCAAATATCTCAACAAAAATACAGTACACGTGTACTGATTTATTTTCCTTCTACGTAAACAAAGAAAAATACAAACTTTCTTCAATTCATAAATGTCATACTTTCTCATTTATCGTAATAATGATAACACTACAACTTTTTTCCATAAATATTGCACAATATTTCCTTCCTACTCCCTCAGATATAAAACCAACCAAGGGCACACTGCAGCAACTACGTCTCATGGGACTGGTCTCATGGGACCGTCAACCAGCTGTAAAGTTTGAGCTACGGTCTGTATCTCGTTCACAGAAATGGGCAGGTGACAACTATAGTCACGAAGCTGGGAAACACAAGCAGTAGGGAATCAGAAGACTTGCTAACAATGAGAAATCCTCCTGACAGGCTAACACTGGAGGCCATAAGTACGTCAATTTTTTATGTAAATCTGTATCTAAAGCAAAACTCAGATATCCATGCAGATTCTCATTAATTTTTAATTCTCTGACATAGTGAAGTTACATCTTGGAAAGAGTATAGGAGATGTGGATTTAATACTTTCGAGAGTTCTAAGACTCCATTTGTGAATTCATAATTCCATTAATCAAATGGTTAAGGATCATTGTTGATAATTTTTATTACAAATGAAACTGAACTATTTTGATTATTTTATTATGTTGTTTCCTTGCTTATTGCTTTCAGAAATACATCTGTCAATCCAGGCACAGAAGGGCAGACAAGTTCATAGTACCTCTGTCAAGTACTCGGGGGAGCCAGACACTGGGTAGGCTTTGGTAACAAATTTTGCCACAGAAGGCATGTTGATGAAACCTTTCCAGATGAAGTTCAATCGGGCCAAGAAGGTAGACTCAACTTCCACGGTTCCAGGCATCTCTGGACTAAAAAATGACATTAAAATGTTTTCAGCCTAAAGATATGCTCATGAATGCATGCATTTTCTACTTAGTAATCGATTATTTCTATTTTATAAAGGCTATTGATTACAGCTTATATTTTCAGTTTATAAAATTATTTTCATATTTATATGGTCATGTTTTACAAAGTCATCCCTCTTGCTTGGTTTAGGTGGACTAAGATCCAGAGAAGTGCAAGCAATTTTTCTTTAATGACCTATCTCCTGCCTCTTGGGACTAACGTGATTAAAGGGAGTTTTAAAGTCAAGTCCCCATACTCTCAAATTTCTAAATTAACTTTCAGAATCATTCTTTTATCTCAACTAGTTTAGAGTATAGGAAGATACAGTCACTTTCCCAAAAGAAAGGTTCTTAAGAAATACGTCACTTTTCTGTTTTTGAAGACTTCCAAGTATAATTTGGCAAAGATCTATAATGATTATTAAAGAAATTATACGAGAAAATTACCGTGGAGCAGGCGAAAAGGTTGACTTTGGAGACTCTTGTTTTTCCTCTTCAAAAAATTCAGAAGCCAAAATATTTGAGGTTGAAGACAATGCATCTGCTATACTTTCTGCTTCATTGTCTGAATGTTTACGCGATACTCCAACAACCACCTTCACTTTTTTTGGAGAAAGATCATCTACAGGTGGTGCCATTCGACCTAACAGAAGACACCAAAATAAACCATTTTTGTAAACTAAAATTTCTACAAGTTATCCACTTTCACTTCTAAAGTTATTCCATTTCCCTGACTGAATTGTTGCATAACAATACATTTCCTGGGGTAATTTGTAAGTATCATTGTTTTTCATACTGGATTATATTACACCTCTCTTACTGATGTGAAAAATTAGGAAAAAACGATGTTCAACAACTCAGACAAGCTGAAACGGAAACATTATAACTAGAACCTAAAATATTCTCTAGCAAATATTTTTTTTTGTAAGGAGACCAGCCCTGAGCTAACATCCGTTGCTAATCCTCCTCTTTTTGCTGAGAAAGACTGGCCCTGGGCTAACATCCGTGCCCATCTTCCTCTACTTTATATGGGACGCTGCCACAGCATGGCTGACAGGCAGTGCGCAGGCCGGCGCCCGGGATCCAAACCTGCGAACCCTGGGCTACCAAGCGCGAACTTAACCGCTGCACCACCGGGCCGGCCCCTCTAGCAAATTTTTTTTAACTAAACTACACTGAATTCCAAGTCTTGAGAAGTAACTTGAAGAAGAACTGAGTAAAACAAATTTGTATCCTGCTTTGTGTACATACAGCAGCAGTTCATGACATATATGCACAGTACATTCCTACTCAGTTACTAAACATGAAAATATTAGTAAAGCTTAGAAAATGACATTGGTTTTAGGCTATAGCATCAAGAAGGAAAAAAAATCACTCAAACTTTCTGAAAATAGGTCAAGTCTAGTAGCATTTAACATGTTTTTGGGTGCTACCATTACATTTGCTGAAATAACCATGGAAATGATTAAAATTAATAGAAATAACTAAAGGGTATTTTTAAGATTTTCTGCAGACAAAACAACTAAATGGGTGTACTTAAAAATACTATTACACATGGATAGCTTTCTTTAGCGATAACAATGTCTAAAGACACACTGCCCTTTAAGCCTTTACCACTGAACAGACTGTAAAATATGTGAACACAATTTTAAAAACATATGATTACTTTTATTATAGAAAAATTACTTCATTTATAAAACATTTCATCTAGTCTCTAGTACAATGATGGAGGGCAGCACATCAACCAACTTGAAGAATTTTTCATGTTACTAAACAAGGTATGTATTTCCTTTAGCATACTACAGCAAAAAATAAAAATTGAGAGCCACATCTCCAGAGTTTTAAAAAACTCTTGACCCTCCATCTTTACCAAGAAACTGAATATAAACTTCAACTCTCCTTTAACACATCCCCATTTCTTACGCCCTAAATCCAGTCAATCTCTAACATCTGTCAATATTACCTAACTTGAGTATCTCAAAGCCTCTAGTTATTTCCATCTCCAATGCTACCACTAATTAAAATATCTTCATCTCCCACTTGGACTGGTGTAAAGGCCTCCTACCTAGTCTCTCTCCTTTCTCTCTTGGCTTCTTCCAGTATAATCTCTACTCAAAGTTAGAGAGATCTTCATAAAATTCCAATCTTGTCATTCCCCTTCTAAAAACCCTTCAATCACCAGCCACTGCTCTTAGAAAAAAGACCAAAATCTTTAACGTGGCCTACAAAAGTAGATTTTCAGCATTTTTGATCATGATCTGTAAATTAATATTTCATATCATGATGTCTTACACACACACACACACACCCTTGTGTGTGTGCATGTGTGTGAGTGTATATATACACGTATGTGTGTATTTTTTGTTATATATAAATAACTGGAACTGAAGTTTCACAAAATCATTTTCATCTTTCTAAGTACACTTTACCATGATATTTTCTATTCTGTTCTTGCTTGATTTTGAAATGCTAGTTACTACTTACTAAATTGATTTCACCACTAGGAGTAAATCACAATCTGAAGTTTAAAAACCAATGGCCAGGGGCCGGCCCGGTGGCGCAGCGGTTTAGTTCATGCTTGGCAGCCAGGGGTTCGCAGGTTCGGATCCCGGGCACCTGCCGACGCACTGCCTGTCAGCCACGCCATGGCGGCGTCCCATATAAAGTAGAGGAAGATGGGCACGGATGTTCCCAGGGCCAGTCTTCCTCAGCAAAAAAGAGGAAGATTAGCTATGGATGTTAGCTCAGGGCTGGTCTTCCTCACCAAAAAAGAAAAAAGAAAAAAAATATATTAAAAAAAAAAAAAAAAAAAACCAATGGCCATAAGACACTACAAAATCTGATTTCTAAATCTCTCTTCAAACAAATCATGTGCCTCTTTCCTCTTCTTGAATTCAATTCAAGCTCATGCCATTCCCAGTATCTAGAATGGTCTTCCCCTCTCTCTTTGCAGGCATACTTCTCAACCTTCATGTCTCAGCTTCCATGTCAATTCCTCAGTCAAGTCTCCCCTAACTCCCCAGTCTAGTCTCCCCTAATTCCCCAATCTAGGCTAGGTCTTCCTAAAAGCTAAATACATTCACAACTGTACTTCTATAACTCAAATCATCACCTGCCTGTCTTTCCCTCTAGCCTATGGTTTCTCTTAAGCCTGGATAACATCTAACTTTTTCACCACTATATTCCCTGCGCCAGCAAAGTGCCTGGCAAGGAGTAAGACCTCAATAAATACTCACTGAATGAACGACCAAAGATAAGAACACTAGAGAAAAGGTCATTTCTGATCTGTTTTATTTGCTATACATAATAAAATACGAATGCTATTTCACTCATTCACTTAGAGAATGACAGTGAAGGTGACAGGACCATGACCCACTGCTCACAATTTCTGATGTCTATTCTAATGGTTAAATTCTAGTCATTTGACACTGGGTTGCTAAGCTGAGATCTTATATAATACAATTAATTCTAGACAGTAAAGTACACTACAGTATCAAACTATACCCTAACCCTGAAAACCAGTCACACAAAAAATGTGCTACTCAAGGAGAGTGAGTGGGGGCTGCACCGCCAATCCTGGGAAAACAAAAACCTACTTACATGACAAATACAAGTATCCCCCTTTCAAAATGAAAGCAACATTTTAGGAAGAAAAATTTCCAATTACCTATGCAAATTTTGCAGTTAAGATCGAAAAGATGCTGTCTGTGCTGACTAGTGGTATCTTTAGACATGGAGTCAACCTCTTCTTTCTGTTTTTCAGATCCTTCTGTCTTCTCCAATGACTTAATAGCTGTAGGTTCCTAACAGAAGTGAGAGTAAAAATTAGTTTCAGCAGATAAAATTTGGCCTCAATTATTAAAATCAACTTACATTTCATACTGACATTTTTCCAAGATAAAACTATTCCATTCATAGGTTGTTTTCTTTTAAATAAATGCTAGATATTAATTATGACTTAAAATACAGCAAAAACTCAAACATTCCTTATTCTTCCAGGCCTCTAACAAGATTTCATACCAGGCCTCTAACAAGATTTCATATTATTTCCCCACTGATATTTGAAAATAAGAAAATCTGCACCAGCTCTCAAACTACAGTCTGCCTAAGAAGCATCTACAGATTTCTAGGCCTACTAAGGAATTCGCTAAGCCAGAGACCCCAGGTATCCATGTTTTAACAAGTGCTTAACAGGTGCCTGTGATGTAGACAGCCTGCACACTACATACAGAGAAACAATACTTTAAACACTCTCAAAAAACCATTAAACCAATAAAATAGGCTACTTTAAAACATGTACATTTTTAAAAATTCTTCTTTCTACTTTAAGAACATTAGGCAAATAAACCTTTCTGATTGTTCATGTTCTGAGCACTATAACATGACATTTTTATTATCTTTACCTGAATCTCCACGGCTGCTTCCTGTTCTTTCATTGGGGCATCACTCTCAATTTCTATTTCACCTTTATGAGTTATTTTTGTGATTGGTCGTCTTTCCACTTCTCTCTGCTCTTTCTCAATCATCTCTATGGTCTAACAGGAAATATTTTAAAGAAATACTTCAGGATTAAAAATATATATTTCCAAATGTACAACTTTAAATAATGTTAAGAGCTGATCTAAAAATAAAAGCATCATCACAGATAATTTTTAATCTTTAGGGGGTCTCTCAAACAACCAACATATACTAAGTGCTTATATACGCCGAAGACTGTTTTAAGTGCTGGGGTTATAAGAATTAGACCCCACACCTCAACCTGGAGAAGTTCACACGCACATTCACCAGAGGCAATTAAAGTGCAATGTAATTTGCAAAGTGATGAAACATGACATTTATATTTAAAATTTACTTTCTGATTTAGTATTTTAGCAGCTGCCACAAGGAAATGAGAACCATCTTCTTTTTAGATTCCTAACTTGATGTCTTAACATCCCCCAAAACAGCAGAAGTTTATTCAAACACCAAAAATTATCAGGCAGTCCCCCTATCCTTCATCTCCTGACTGAGCATACTTTGTGGCAGGGATGATTCACAGTTGAACAAACTCAGCAACAAATCATCATAATTAAGCAAGTGTAGCAAGAACGAGTAAAAGATGGCTGCGAGTGAACGGATTAAGGAAGGTAAAGACAGGTCTGGTCATCTATCTCGCCTTTGTTAAGTGCAAATCATCCTTTTAAGAAAGCAAGCAGGTACACAGCCCAAAGAGAGAACAAGATGGTCTCCAGTGCAGGTGATACCTGCAGCTACAGTTTCAAAGCAGAAGACAGGGGGATATGGAGAAGAGAAAAGGAGGTGATAATATGGTCAAGATAGAAGAGGAGAAATTACACAGGGTGAAAGTAAAGAAATATGTGAATAATATATCAAATCAAGGCCTCTCGTGCTTCAAACAAGATTTGGCAGAAGATCTATGTAGAGGCTTAATGCCTAAGATGCAAGTAAGTATTATGGAGAAAAGAATCAGGTAAAAATCATGTAAGTTAATATGAACTATAAGTAACCAATATTTTCTAGAATAAAGGGCTAATTATTCTGAGCCCATTGTAATAACAATAGTGGATAATGTGGCTATCTCACTGTCACAACAACTCTTAGTCACATATTCACTTAATCTTTAAAGGTATTTCAAGTTCACAACGCCCAAGTGAAAACTCTTAGCATTGGTGACTTTCAGAATTTTTTAGTTTTAAAAATGTAATACGGTGCACATAACTATATATGTTACATAACACTCCAGTTAGGTCTGGAACAGCGCGACTTAACTAAACACACAATATTTCTGTGAATGTGAACATTCAGACATGACAATTCAGGTCAGGTTTTATCAATAAATTTGTTACAGGGAAAGACTTATTTTTCAGAGCTTTTGGTATTTGAACTTTGAATAATAAGGGATTGTAGACCTATAAAATTTTCATTCTGACTTAATCTGGCTCCACAAATTACCAATATTCATAACACTTCAAACTGTGCTTTTGAAATGTGTAGATGTGATTAACAAAATATGTGCTATTTTCCCATCCCTCTGATTTGCCAAATATATTAACAAAACACAAGGTAATTATGTAATCTGATAACTGGAGGAAATGAGAAAAAAACGCAGCAGAGATCAGGAAAAACAAAAGATAGAATTTAAGAACTAGGTTAATGGAGGATAAGTAATTAGAAGGCTGAAAAATATAGGTTTTGATATATTCAAGTACATATTCAGAGGTAATCTTACATGTCTGTTTTCTCTTCGTCTCCAAGCAGCTAACTCTTTAGAAGCTAGTTCTTCTGGGCTCATTCTTATAAGATGATCAGGGGTTACTTCTCCTTTCAGTACTTTTTTAAATAATATCTGGAGGTATTTAAAAATAGGAAGGAAAGGGGAGAAAAACAATTTAAAAAGGAAGAGGAGCTGCTGTATAGAAACTTGTAATAAAGATAAAACCTGACTTACAAATGTTCAATGATCTACTATTATCTACTACAAAGAGAATAACTGACAGCATTGTACTCTAGGAATTTACCATCTAAGGCAGCAAAATACACATTTCATACAAAAATCAACACATAATGGAGAAGGATGTACAGTGGAACCACTACAACACCTACCCAAAAGTTGTATTAAGCCTTCCCAGGACACAGTTCGTCATAACAGCCAAACTATGGAATAGCAAGGTACTACATAAAAGAACTTTATTGTATGTGAGGTCTTTAATATTTTTAAGATTTCATATGTTTAAATCTTAACAGGCTTGGAGGGGACTCCAGGGCAAAGAACCAACTCCAAGAAACAAGCCTAAAGGAAATAAATATTTACTTATTCAAGAAAAGCTTTCAGATTATATCATTCAAGTAACTGATCCCCTGGACCAGAACAGCAGATTGTACAATGTAGAATTTTCTTAGGTAGCTGTTAGTATACTACAAGAAAACACCTCAAATCACATACCACAGCAAATATCATTATACAAATTGGCAAGCTGATATCACTTATGTGAAAACCTTGTAAAACTTAAGCAAAATGCAACAAGTTTGCATCTACAAATACATAGCTTTCAGATTTCCTCTAAGCCCCAAACAAGAAATCTGAGGAAAAGGATTCAATTAATGTTTACTCCACTGCTAAAAGACACTTAGAACTAAAGTCATATTTAACTTAATAAAAATGTCTTAAAATAGTTTTCTTTTTTATCTAAATATAATTTACTTTCTTAAGGAGTTAGCTCTATTTTCAGATTTAAATCACAGCATTAAATTAACATAGTGTTATGAATTTTGGCTTAACAGGGTTTTTGATGCATATAAATGAATTTTTTAATAAACTGGATTAAACAAGGGACATAAAGAAAAGAAAATTCACATAAATCAGGTTAAGACAGATTTAGTATTTTATATTTTAATAAACTCATTGTATAACACTAGTCACCACTATGCAGAATTCCTAACTCAGTTCAGTAGCAAAAGACTTCATTAAATTATATGGTCTCACTCCAAGAAATAATTATAGATTTACTGTATTACAATCTTAAATCCCTATATATTCAGGAAAGTTGGAAGCATAAATATCTACAAACAAAACGCACTTACATTGTTTTTAGGATCTTTCAGATTGAACATCAAGCTTCTGTATTTGTTCTTGTATTTAGCATCTGTGTCCCGAAAAAAAGAGAAAAGCTCTTTTTCAATTTTTGTGGCAACTTTTGCTGCCTTTTCCTCTGGTACCTTCAAATTTGAGTCTGTAAGTCTTAAAATTAGAACAATGCGATTACTTTTCAATACGCGAAGCACACAGCATTCAACCTTCCACAACAAGAACGAGTGTTACCTCTTCACAAGGATGTCTTGGAGAGAGTGTCGGACGCTCTGTCTGATCTGATCCGCAGAAGGCTTGGAAGCAGAAGCAGCAGGAGGAGGCACATTAGGCACTCCTTTTTCAGTTTTCTTCTTTTTTATCTCTTGCTTCTCATGAGCACCTACTTTAAATAAATATCAAAATGTATTAAATTATTTTTAAAAATATATTTTTATTTTTAACGCATATTAGTTTATAAACAAAAAGGATTAAAAATCACTATTTAGAAACAAGATCAGAACCCATATTCCATATTGAAATATTCCTGACACTGAAATTCTAATCTATGTATGATGATGGATGTTAACTAGACTTATTGTGGTGATCATTTCACAATCGATTATGCATCACTTAACGACAGGGATATGTTCTAAGAAATGCATCGTTAGGCGATTCTGTCATTATGTAAACACCAGAGTGTACTTACACAAACCTAGATGGTACAGCCTTACTACACACCTAGGCTACATGGTACTAATCTTTTGGAACCACCATCGTATACACGGTCTGTCGTTGACGGAAATGTCGTTATGCAGCACATGACTATATACATAAATATCAAATCGTTACGTTGTACACCTGAAACTAATACAAAGTTATTTGTCAATTATACCTCGAATAAAAAAAACAAATTCTAATTTAAATGAATTTTAATTAGTAATTAAGTGACTAATAAAAAGTGGTCCTAAAACTATATAATGTATATACCCTTTCCCATTTTAGATAATGGTTTCTCTGTTGTTTTTTTTTGTGAAGACGACGAGCCCTGAGCTAACATCCGTTGCCAATCCTCTTCTTTTAGCTGAGGAAGACTGGCCCTGGGCTAACATCCGTGCCCATCTTTGTCTACTTCACATGAGACGCCACCACAGCATGGCTGACAAGCAGTGCATCAGTCCACACCCGGGATCCGAACCTACGAACCCCGGGCCACCAAAGCAGAGCGTGCAAACTTAACCACTACGCCACCGGGCCAGCCCCTAGACAATGGTTTTTAAAGCTAGTTATCTTTCAAATATATTAATTAACTTTCAAAAAACTATTTAGAAAATTTGATCTGAATTTATTGGTGAGCAGATAATTTAATGACCTTACTAGTACCACATAATTGACGACTCTCCTCTAGTTTTAAAACAATTCTGCTTGATATTGTTACTTTGAATGTTAAGCTTCTCAAATGATTTTTCATTCCATCATTACTAATTCACGTATATCTCCAAAATCTCAATGTCAAACATTCCACTACTCTGACCTTCTATCATACCAGTTTATTTATTCTAGAATCTCAGCATTCCAACAATTCTTAAATCTATCATTTCTACCAATCATAGCCTCACGTTCCCACATAAACAACTTCGGTTAGATAGCTACAAATAGCTGAAGACAACAGGAGGAAAACAAACACCAGTGCTGACAGATCTCACTTTAAATTTATAACCACAAATCTCAAGTAGATAACTCAATCTGCTACCCTAGTCCTATTAAATCCTCCTAGTAAATTTGTTCTTCCACTTTCCAAATATCTGATACTTTTTCTCTCTCTTCTCAAACCAACAATACCTCCTTCCCCAACTTCAACCTCAACTGATTTTCTCACTTTATATTTCACTGAGAAAACAGAAAAATGTCAGCTATCACATCTTCCCATCAGCAAATCTACTAACGTACCTGCACCTGTCCTCCTCCCCACATACAATCTTCCCCACTGTGACAATGGATGAGCGGTCCTTCTCTATGACCAACTCCTCTATGTGAATCCTATCCTCTCTTGTCTCTTCATGGATTTTAAACCTCAACTATCACATCTCTCTCCTACATCAAATTCTCTCTACTGGATCATTCTCATTAGTCTTACAAACATGCCATAAAATCTCCTTAAAAAAAAAAAAATCCTTGACCCGCCCCCCCCATCCACCTCTAGCTACCACACCATTTCTGTACCCTTTAACAAGCAAAATTCCTTGAAAAATTTATCTGTAAACAGTATCTCTAGTTCCTCATTTTCCATTCTTCCATGAGCCACTACAATTGGCTTTTGTCCCTACTACTCCACCAAAACCATTCTAGTCAAAGTCAATGACCTCTCTTTTACTAAATCACATATTTAACCATCTGTATTCATCTATCAGATGTCCAGACAGCATTTGACACAGTTGTTCATTCCCTCCTTGAAACTTCACCTGGCTTCCAGGCCACCATGGTCTCTTAGTCCTCTTAACTCACAGGCCATCTCTCTCTTCTTCCAACTTCTAAATGCTGATGCACCCAAAGGGCTCTGCTTCTGCCTCTTCATCCTCAAACCCTCTCCATAGCTGTTTATATCTAAGTCCACGATTTTAAATAACAACTATGTACCGATAAACCCCAAACTTATATACCATCCCCCAAAGTCTTCTCTAAGTTCCGGACTCATCAGCCTAAGATTTACTCAAAACATCTCCACTTGGATGTCTAATAGGCATCTCAAAGTTAAAATGTCCAAAACATAATTTTTCAATTCTACTCCTCAAATCTTCTTCTCTCTCTTTCTCATCTCACTAAATAGCACTAACATTTATCTAATCATCTACTAAGAGTCTCTTTCCTTCACCTACCTATATCTAATCCATCAGCAAGTTCTGGCAACTCTACCATAAAATACATCTCAAACTGACCAATTCTCACTACCTCCATTACACCTCTGTCCAAGGTACCATTTCTTTCCTAGGATACTGCTATAGACTCCTAACTAGTCTACCCTCCTTCTCTCCTGTCCTCCTACAGTCTAATCTCCACAAGAAAAAACAGAGTGATCCATCATTCCCTCGTACAAAATCCTCTAAAGGTTTCCCATTACATCCAGAATAAAATATAAACTCTTTATCATGGTCTCCAAGTTCCTACATAATTTTCTCTGAACTTATCTTCTACTACTAGTCTATCCCTCATGTACTACCTTCCAATCACTCCACATTAGCTTTCTTGCCCCTCAAATGCCAAGTTTGTTTTTACCTCAAAGCCTTCAGACTGGCTATGCTCCCTCCTTCGTCTTTCCTCCAAAACAACTTTGTGTGCCTTCAAATCCCACCTCATAAATTACCTCCTCCATTCCATCTAAAACAACTCCCACCACTCTCCTCGACTGACTCTCTACCCCAGTACCCGACTTTTTCCTCACAGTACCTAAATTCTGTAAAACAGCATAACCTTTTCCTGTCTACTCATTGCCTGTCTTCTCCCATCAGTATGTAAGTGACATGAGGGCAGGAGCCTTACCTTATTGAATCCATTAGTACTTCACCAGAATTTAGAGCAAAAGTTGTTAATTTCAAGTAAGGTCAATCACCCAAACTACTTATATTGCCATTAAAATGTTAAAATTTTGCAATTTCCCTAAATATACTAATTGATAGTACATGAAGTAAAATATAAATACATTAGTATATAATAATATCTAATAATCTTACTACCTGGTTTAGAAGCTTTTTCTCCTGTGCAAATAACAGTTGTAGACTCTTTTGGTATTTTTTCACTTTTCTCTTCTGAGGATCTCCGAGGTAAAACTGGTTGTCCCATCTTTCGAAGAGGAGCTAGCTGCCATTTTTTGACTTCACTATCTCTAAAGTCTGCTGAATTTTTGCCTTCACCAGATTCCTAGAAAAAACAGTATTTAATTCATTAGAATGAAAACTACTAAACTATCTTTAAATATAAAGCAAGCCTCAAGAGTATGCAGATGAAAAAAATTAAATCTAATTAATATTACAACCTATTCAGATAACAAACATATTTCATTCTTTGGAACTGTTTAAAGGGTTTTTTTTTTTTTTTTTTAGAGATGTACAAAAATAACTCTCAATTATTAGCAAAAAGGAGATTCACCCTTCCATTCAAAACCGATTTGTTAAGCACCTATTTTCTGCAGAACACATAACAGCTTATAGAGGAGTTATATAAAGTTCATAAAAGTTCTATAAAGGAGAACTGAAAAACAGAGAGATTATGTTCCCAATAACAATATTAGAAAGAAAATTAGATAATAAGAGTTCTCTTAGTTGGCTGTGGATATGGAAAAAGGAGGGAGAAATTGTGGAGAAATAGGTATCTATATTTTTCACTATTTTCTAAATCAAATGAAGTCACATTCACCTATAATAAGTGTATCAATTAAATTCTCAGTGTACCTATTGGCAATTTTAACTCCTGTATGGTAGAACAAACCATCAGGATACCTGCTACTCTTATCCTAATTATAACCCACAAAGAACGACTAGTGAAACCAGAATTCTGAGACCCTTGGGAGTAATTAATCACATCATACTAATGTTTAAAAGACACAGAGAAGAACATTGTGTATAGACATATAATCATAGGTTTTAAGAAGAGTACATACAAAACGTGATTTTCTCTAGACTAGGAATCTCTTAATTTTTTATTTACTTATTTATTTTCTACCCCCCCAACTAGACTTAGTTGAGAGTAGCAACATATTTCAATCAGTACTATATACCCAAGCCTGGTACCATGCTTGGCACACAACAGGAACTCAATAAATGGTTCAACATAAAATCTAGGGATAAGAAGTAATATTTAAAAAGCAAATTGCATAAACTAAAATCAGACAAGTCCAAATAAGATTCACCAGTTCACCATCAAAAAGAAAAGGAAGCAGTAATCGCTTCGATGGCCCGTGCATTTATAAAATCAGACCAACCTCAGTTCCTGTTCTGATTCAGAGACTGGATAGAGGGGTTTCTCAAAACATTTACACTATTAATGTTTTATAATGTCTTTTTAGACAAGATGGAGACACCTCAGCTAAATGACAATTAGCTACATTTCTAAATGGCCAAGAAATTGTACCCAAGAAGTGATGATTAATAGTTAATGACAAATAGAAGCTTTCCAAAAGTGTGCTATAAACTCTTCTCAATGGGCCTCTCAGTTCTACATTATCAATTACTTTGGTGTTAATCAAATCAACAAAGCAATAGCAAATGTCAGAGGACATAATCTGATTCTTAAAAAAGCCATGGCAGACAGAAAATATCAGATGCCACAAGGATTTGGCAAACTGGAATTTAATCCAGATTTGTCATATAAAGAGTGTTTAAAAGAACTATGTTTGTAAATAATAGAGAAGATTCTGGAGAAAACATGCCTATGCTCTTCAGAACGGTTGGACTAAAAGATTTCCAAAGTTCCTTCCAACTCTACAATTCATGTTCGTTGTCTTTTGCATTATTACACTTAACCATCCACACACATTTGTTGCCACTGTGTTTCCTCCCTAACACTATCTATAAGAATAACAAATCAATGACTAGAAAAATCATAGGTAATAAACAGATAATGAAAATAAAGAAAATTTAATCAGACGAAGTACTGTGTCCTTTATAAATTTTATAAATAACCTAATATCTTGACATTTCAACAGTCACGTGCCTCATAACGATGTTTCAGTCAACGACGAACCACATATACGACTGTGGTCCCATAACATTAGTACCATACAGCCTAGGTGTGCAGGAGGCTACACCTAGACTTTTCTCAGAACGTAGCCCAGTCGTTAAGCAACACATGATGTACTTGGAAAATATTTTTAGAAGGTAGTTAAAAATTAAGATGAAGGAAAACTGACAATTTAAGAGTTCACATTTTAAGAGAAAAATTAAGAGGTGAGGGTTCCAAGCAAATATTGGGACAAAGGTTAAAAGAATTAAGATTACTTTTCCTAACAGAGAGAAAATAACTCCTCCACTTGAAAACAATAATGCCAAATGTGGTTTAAGGATTACTAGATATTTATGGACTGACAAGCTTTTTAAAAAACCTTATCAGCAAGCACAATTTACACTTACCACAAGATCACACACACATCCTACCAGATAATCCAAGTTACCCAACTACAGACTAGAAATAGCACAAAAGACTGTAATAAGATGTGCATAGTCTGAAGATGTCATTACCTGTTTTCACCAAGATTGCCAAAATATTTTAAATAAAAATCCATCCGTTGTTATGGAAAAATAAATTTGAAAATGTACACAACAATGAAACCTAAAGAGAAATTCCAAATTCTCACAGTCAGTCCACACAATGTTCTTAAATAACAAAAGAATGCATTAATGAGAAGCTCACCCGTTTTAAAATTTTGACCTTGTGCTTCACTGTATCATCTATATATTTGGCTTTGTCATTTGTTGGTGTGTGCTTTGATAACCCAAGCTTCTCATATTCCATTGTTTTATCTTCACTATGGACTTCAACTTTAGCTTGGTTTTCCAAAATATCTGGATCTACTATTTCAGTCTTTTTATCTTCTTCTGCACAACATTTCACACACACATATTCTTTGTCTTCCTCTCCCATTTGCTGTGCTTGAGAAAGACTTAACCCAACACAATCACCATGAAACCAGTCATCACATCTCCCACAGCCAACCATAAACCTGGGGGAAAAAAACAAAACCTTGACTTGATACATTGTCTGAAAAACCAAGGTCAAAAGTGAACCTAAAGCATACCTTCAGGATTTCATTTTCTGATATTTCCTATGTTTTCCATTTTTACCCATTCTACCAGTTCAACATGGAGCAAGTTTTCAAAGAAAAGCAGATTCTACAAAAACGGAACTTTTAAGAAGTCAAATATTTCCCATCTGGTATGAATGAGAAAAAACTGAAGAAAAAAAAAAAAAAAACTCGGTAAGGATGAAAATAAAGGGCAACTGACCTTTCTCAGCATACTAAATAGAATAACAAAACATAGAATAACAATTTCTCCACTGAGAAGGGTGATAAGACCTGTGATAAATCGACCACAAACAAGCTATCAAAGTTACAATTACATTTACCACATAGACTTGAAATCACCCATGAAATTGGAGAATCACGTAACCAACGAATCTAAATGACAAAAAAACCCAGATAGCAACAAAAACGCAACTCAAAAACTAACAGAATGGAGTCTCTCAAATTCTTTCTTATTAACCACCTTAACTATATAACTATTCTTTAAGCTCAAAATAATCTGGCTCATAGTGTCACATTGATTTAGCTGAGGAATCTTATGTTCTCTTGAGCGTGGATTTCCTTACTACTGACCACATGCTTTAGATAATACACTCGTTTTTCCCAAGTAAGTGTCAATATTTTATCTTAACATAGAGATATTAATACCTGGGCTGAATTTTTGTTCATGTCCAATCTCCCTACAGAAGTTTTCCCTTTACGGCATTTTATCTAAGAAACAACCTCACTACCAATGAAAAAGTCCAGAGACATGAGATGTGACTCTAAAAACCTTGTTTTTCTAACTTAGGATATCTTGAATTACTTTTGAATAATAAAATGGCAAATCAGGTCTATAAATAGCATAACCATATTTAACATTTTCCCCTTTTCTTCTTCAGGTTAGTAATTCATGCTATGTTTAAAAGATTAAGACAGGTATACTCCGATGATTTAGACTTTGTGCTGATGTTGATAAGAATAGTGGCACCACCAACAGTGTCAGAACTCCTTTTAAAAACCTGTGGTCCAACAGGAACATGTTAAGGCTAATACACTCATTGATATGGCCAACTCTCTACATACACCAGAGCTCCTGTTTCAATGTCGGAACTATAAAAATCAGAACACTGAGTTTCAATGCCTACAGGGTGTCTTGAGCACAGTCAAGCCTCATTCCTCAACAGCAGTACGCTCTCCTCCTTTCTCATGTGCCTTTCTACAGTGCACCAACTACTACTGTGCATTAAGGAAACTTTACCTCTTCATACCTACAACTCACCATTCTTTACCGTAACCGATAATGCCTGTGTTACCTTCATCAGACAAGTTGTCATTTCCCTAATGATTCATTTGGCATGGCGGGAAAACCTCTCATGCCTTATGTTTACAAGAGAGAGACTGGATTCATAAGCCTAGTAAGAAAACTTTCAAACAATGTGATACCTATTTGCAAAACAGAAATGGTTTCTCTAGGTTTGGGGAGATTTTAGATGGGTCTATGTTTCACTTATACAGATCTTCCAGCCAACAGAAAAACAAAGTTTGAAAAACACAGGTGCTTAAAAGTTCTTCTATGTCAGGTTGCAAAGTCATATAACTATTTCTTCAAAGCAACTGTCTAAGATCAATGTGTCTGAAATTCCCCCTTATTTGCACATTCAGAGCTCTTTTATGATTTCTTCAAAGCAAGGCTGGATAGTTTCAATCAGACACTATTTAAAAACCTACCCTATGACCACAGCTATGCTTTTGCTCCAAAGCCAAATCTAAATATCAAGTTTTAAAGCACATATTAACAATTTCAAATTTTTATTAGAATAGTTTTATGATCATGAAATTTATCAAGTAATTATTTCACCATGTCTCATTTCAAGTTTATTTTGGAAATGTCTCCTCAAACTTGAGAGGGTCTAAAAACCAAATCTCTAATACCATCTACAGATGTATCTTAATTTAGATTTTATGTAAAAATGCAGTTAAATAAAATTCTGAGAAACCAAGGGGAAAAAAAATGACGTCAATAAAAGTAATTTCCATATGTCCTAGAGGAAAACATAACTCACTTAAAAGTGAAATCGATTACCCAAAAACACAAATACAGATCACTTTTAAGTCTAAAACTTAGAAGTACTATGAACTTTATGAACCATACTCAAAAAAAAAAAAATGACCTATCACAAAAAGAGAGAAGAAATTTTCTTTCCTTTTCATATTATTCTTTATGGTTTAAAAATGGGGGGGGGGTATGGATCACACAGCTAACAGAATTCGTCTCCCACTTTCTGCTCTATCCTTGAGTTTCTGATGACCAATAGGCAAAATCACTTCAGGAAAAGACTATAGCCTGGATATTAAAAACCTTTTCACTAAAAAAAAAAAAAAAAAATCAATGTTGTGTGGAGTTCAGCTCTGATTAACTGGACCAAGTCAGCATCAATCAGTTAAATGGAAGAGTCCAGAAATATTTACGTTGTGTCCTCCCACTGTTACATGTTCACACACAAAATTTAAAATAATGATAAAAAACTAAACTAGATCTACTATAATTAAAAACTAATTCAAAATTCTAATCTTAATTCTGATCATTTTGGCATAAGCCAAAATATACTTAGAAAATTTTCAAGTTTCTTCAAAGTAAACCAGAGGCAACCCTGAGAACCCCTGTTCTTAGCAAATTCATGTCACAAATCCACTAACAATGGAGCTGTTAACAAGATGGGCCTGAGGTTCTACTTCCTTCACGTGACAATCCAGGCCACGCTCCTGTGAAGGTGCATGTACTCACTCTTCTCTAAGATGAAGGGATTCTGCCCCACATAAACATTAAATCACTGTTTTTTCCACTAATAATCTAATCCGCAGAGAAAAATACTTACGTATCAAACTCTTAAAATCCTGAGAAAACACAGAATCGTTTATTCTAGGAGAAAATTCCTTCTCAGAAAAAGGTTTCTTGTTTAAGTATAAAGCTATAAATCCACTCTAAGGAGATTTTTTTGTTTGCTTTCAAATTTCATTCAATATACTAATCGTCTATAACTGGGCAAGAAAGTGTAACATGAACTAAAGACACAAAGGTCTTCTGGAGAGGTAGAAAATATGAGAAACTACTAGGTAGATAATATGAAAAGACCAAGACTTCTTCCTTCCAAAATGCCAACTGGCTTATGTTTAAAAGAAGTTCAAAGATCACATTCATTTTTTAAAAATGAGTATTAAATAGTCTGGTTTTTAAAATAATGAATATACTTTTGTTATAAGGCTGAATCAGGAAAATAAATGGAAGCAAAAAACAGCATGATGTGTAAATTGTTAGCGTCAATACCTACTGTCTTTAGGATATGTTTAGAAGTTGCTTATGGTCAAATGTTACATTTGGCCATGCCATGAACAAATCTATATTAAAAAATATTAATTTCCAACTGGAAGTACATACAGGAAGCTAACCTCCATTGCAATACACGTAAAATGTTAAAGACTTAATAGTCTTTACAGGAGCACAGCTGTCACAAGTGTTAGAAAATATGTCATATTAACAAATAACTTTCAATGTGGCTAGTGCATGAGACCACAGAGATGGATGAAAATTATTTCCAGATATACTCTTCCTAACAAATTCACACTCTTACATGTGGATTAAAATAGGAAAATTACATGCTGCATGACAGGTGCATTTCTGGCATAACCTCAGTGTATACAAGCACAATGCATCAAAGAAATAGTGATGGGCTAGTTAATGTGTAAAGAAAAAAACCATCAATTACTTAGGCTTCTTTATTCACAAAATTGAAGTAATTGAAATGCTGCTTCCAAAACTGATTGTTTCCAATGTTATGATATATTATTCATGTCAATACATAGGGTGAACTCAAAATCCCTACACATCTAATATTCTAAGTCATTTTCCAGACTGGGGCAAGGAAACTTGAGGTTTTGTAGCATAGATCCAAAAGGCTGGATTAGGTAAAAAACTGTGGGACTTAACACTTAACCTTCATTTTAGGAAAATAACTTGGTGAAGCGACAGTCATCATAAAAAGCCTGGGCAAACTCCTGAGGACTTGGCCATTAGAACATAAGTTTATCTACTAAAAGCTACTTTATCACATACTTAACATGGCTTCCAACTCCAGGCCAAGTGTCATCTTAGAAACTCAATTCACTTTAAGGCCACATGTTGGTGTCATGCTTTTTAGAAGATTCCGGCAGAGAGAAAAGGGCTGGCTAAAAACAGCACTTAAAAGTACCATCCAGCCCTTAATCCTCTGAAAATTTAGCAGGCTCACTTTGGAATATTTGAATAGGTGTTTTAAATAAAAAAGAATAAAGAGCACATAAGTGAAGGCAAATGTAGCACTACATTCAAACCAGTCAATTTTTAAAAATTGAAAATGTTGTTATAAAGTAACTAGACACTAAAAATAAGCCATAGGCTGAATCACAAATGAAGAAACCCTTTGACATAAAACTTATTTTTTTACAGACTAGCCCCAAGACCTCCCACCCCTCTCCCCAACCACCGCCCCCACACCAAAATAATATATTACAACATAACTTTACTAAATTGTCCCTCCCTAAAGAGTTTCATTTTTATGTAATCTGATAGTGCTGGGGAAAGTCATTCTAACATTTACTTTCATGAGTAAGAATACTACAATGGGCAAGTTATAATGTTCTTTATCATAACAACGTTGATAGAAGTTCCAACAGGATACTTGACAGGACAATCTTGTAGCTGAAAACTCCACTTCATCACTTGTTCTCCTTTTTCTTAAAAAGCTAGCAAATAAAAATTACACGGTGGGGGGGGACGGTGAAGCAGTGTCTTAAAAATAAAACACTGAATCCTCAGAGGAAAGAACACTGAAGAGCAATGCTAAAACCACTTCTTAAAAGATTAAAATTCGTAAGAAATCCTTCGAATCACTAAAACATCAAAAAAGAAATAACATGTTTTCACTCCATTCCATGTTACATACAAAGTTCACCTGGGTAATTAACAGTTTTAGCTATCAAATTTCATTCCAAGGTCAAGTCTGATGAAGTGGTGGTATCAAGTCATAAGTGTGCTTCATTTTACCAAAGGGGGAAAAAAATCTTCAAAAGAAAAATAGATTTTCCATTATGACCTTCATACTTTATTCCTAGTTCTTCTCAAGTCAAATAATATATAACTTACAGACCCAAAGCAGTGTAACAATTTTCTGATTAGCAGAAAGTTTTTTTTTTCAGATGCAATGACTAAATTACACTCTCTAACTGATTACAATGACAAAACATTTCCATATATACCAGATGCTGGTCAGGCTATGCTTTTTATAATGTTCTAGGATGACATATTTGTAAATTCAGTGGCTCCATCTTTCTATCATTTATCCAGAATTGATGAGGGGTTTTCTGTTTCTGCACAAGTCCTTGTATGCTAAATAATATTTCTATAAAAAAGTTTTCACACTAATCTCACCCTAAAAAAGCAATCTCTCTTCACTGTACACATCACACACACACACTCACACACACACCTGTTGCCATGTGGTTTTTTGCAAAACCCACACTGCTTGCTGGGAGTCCACATATATTTGCTTTCCAACGCAGAGCTGTGATCGGAGCCTTCTCTTTTTATGGTAGCGATGTTGTCTGGAATGAACAATGGTGGCTCATCCAAAGAAAAACTTCTGCTGCTTCTTCTTTGGCGGGGTTGGAGGTTCTTCTCAGGTTTTTTTAATTTCAATTTATCCTCCTCCTTAAAATGCTCTACACCACCTGCATGTTCAAGCTCTTCCTTCACGTGACTATTGGTCTTCACCGCTGGAGCCAGCTGCTGCGGGGGCTTATGGCACTGCTTCTGGCTGGACTGTAATAAATGTCCAGTTTGTGTGGGATGAGGAGGCTCTTTAGAGGAACCAGGGTGACCATGAGGCTTATCACTCAAAGAATGAGTTAAGGGTTTGGAAATCTGTACTAAATTTTGATCCTGTGATGTTTTTTTCAATATAGAATGAGCTTGATTTTTCACAGATTTAACACCAGAATTGTAACTCTGAATCTTTGAATCCTTATCAACTTGTTTTTTTCTCACTTTGACCGGCCTATGAAAATTTTGCTGAGATTCTGGTTCATCAGCATTTCGTTTTACACTTTTGATGTTAACTTTAGTTTTGTTATGCATTAATTCATGCTTTGCTACAACACTTTTTTTCAGAGTATCTGTGGTCATGTTTTGCTTAGAATGAATTACAGGTTTTGTATGTTTGGATTTTATGTTTTTTGAGTCTAAGCAAGAAACACTACTTGACTGGCTGTTTCTGTCATCCTGAAGGTCTGCTGTTTCATGAGATTCCATTTTACTACTTTCAACAATATTCAACTGTTTTGAATTTTGGTCAGGGGCATCACAAATAGCATTTTCTAAAATATTACTCTCTGGTTCAAAAGCACTAGCATCAACCACCTCTAAGTTTGATTTATTAAAGTCGGTGTTCTCCAACTGCTTATCATTAGACTCTGTGTCTTTACAATAACCCAATGATTCTATTTCATTTCTAGCAACTTCCATGGTATTCTTCAATTCCAAATTACATTCATTTACTTCATCCACAGAACTAGATGAACCTACAAGGCTCTTTCCTGTCTTATTTGGATTTGTACAAGCAGCAACACCAGAAACAGCAGCAGAAGATGTAGGTTCCTCGATAATTTGGTCATCTTCGTGGGATAATTTTACTGTCTCCTTTGATTCTTGTTCAGCTTTTCCCTTTGCCCTCATTTCTTCAACAATTGTCTCATCCATTTTATCTGAAATAGAATCATTCTTTTCATCTTCTTCTTTATCTGAAAACTTAAACAATGGGCTACTAACAGTCTTGATTTTACATCCCATCAGAGCTTCATTTTTCTTTTCTTCAATACTAACACAAGTCTCTGAAAGGAGTGGACAATTTAATTCATGAGATGGCACACTGGCTTCTCCCTGATTATTACACTTCTGCTTAGAACCTAACCCAGCTTCACCCTTCATTTCAGGACAAGATGACACTGAAGAATGACTTGAAGACACTGACACTTCCGGTGCCACTTCCATTTGTCCAATATGTCGGCTGCTCCTTCTGCTCTCTTTATGGCACTCAGGTTTCGGTGATGTACCAACTTCTTCTTTAATCTGACACCTTTCTGGTTGTTTCACCCCTGCTTTAGGGGCAGACACAGTCTTCCCAGATCCTTTTTTTGTGCTATTTAAAGGTGCTGCATTTGAACGCTTGGCAATAGTGCTTTGTCGCAAACTTCTTACTTGTTCTATCACAAGGGAAAAAAAAATAAATAAAAATAACTTAGCTATTTTGCCATGTGTCTTTATTTCAGTACAACTTAGAACATATCACTTCTTTACTCTGAGCTATAAAATTTATTTGATTTCAATGAAAATGTACTGAACAGATACTCATCATAGTGATCATATATATATATATTTTTTTATATTTATCGAAGTTTTATAAATTCTGGCGGGGGAAAAAAACCTCTATAAAACTCAGACTGATACTATACCTTACTACAAAGCAGAAATGTTTTCATCAAGTCTCTTTTCTGTAAGAAGCAAGCTGGGAGTAAAATAAGCAAAATGAGCTTCCTTTACATTAATGCCCATCTTAAAGTAAGACTGTCATAGTTTTAAACATTAAATATTTTGAAATATATACAACCAAACAAATTCAAATGCCAATAAAATCTGAACTAAACCACCTATATCACAAACAGGATCTGTGTGAGTTCAAAGCACAGCCTCAAAAGAACTTAATTCCTTTATGAATGTGCTTCACTTACGTCAGCATTTAAGCATTCAAGCTATTCCTAAGAGAAGAAATGAAATACACACTCGAGTACTAGACACAGATCAACAAAAAGAGAAATTACAATTAAAAAGATTGGAACCAAAAAAATGTGTCATAAGGGAAAAATGAGTAAAGTATGAAAATTGAATAAAGCTTCCCACCAATACTCCTAACAAACAATCTATTAAATAACAAGTTTTTCCTCGTTTCCCTACTGAGATACATCCTCCAGGGGAAGAAGAAACAGAGTGAAAAGAAACTGGAAGGAAAGAGAGCTAAATAATTCACCAAGTAGAAAAACAACCCACAATTCGAAACACAAAATAGGAAGCTATTTCCAAACCCATGCATATCCAATAACTCTGAATCAACTCTGTATGAAAACGGAACACTACCAATTAAAAAAAGAAGTCTCCCTCCTTTCAACGCAAAACTCTATTATGCACCAATATTTAGAACATTTCCATAATTTGTCATATATCACTAAACTGTGAGACTCTGAAAGAAGGTATCAGATGTTCTCATTCGTCTGTAACAGTCCTAGGTGATGCTTGCAGTCCTGACGTAATTATTAATAGCACGCTTTCATTCTCTAAAATGTCCCAGTTTGGACAATAAATTATATGGTCATTCTAATCTTAGAGACCCTTTCTAATTCCCCCAGGACCTGGCACAATATTCGGTCATTAGATGAGTATTCAACAACTTTAAAAAATTACTTAGCAGATCATAAACGGTTTATCTCATGCTCAGATACACAGCATTTTTAAATGACAAAGATTTTAATGGTTTGTTATCAATATTTAGATGGTTTTTAAAGCTCTAAGACATTTTGTAATAATTTACAGCTCTACTTTATCTGCCCTGAAATAAAATAAATGAAGAACTTTTAACACCCATTACCTAAGTGATGGCTACAAATGACAAATGAATAGCATACCAACTGTGAAGGTATTCAGATAAAAAATTTTTTTCCAATAGTAACTGATTTCTTGAGCAAAGGATAAAGTCACTTTTTCTCCTTTAAATGTAACTGCCTTAGTTTGAAGCCTGGCTGTACAGACCACACATTATCATTATTTGTCTACAATGTTCGTTCTACTCTTTTCATTAAGTCACAGGTATATACCAAATAGCTGAATTTTAAAAATACCAAGTGAAGAAAAAAAAAATGATGAAGTAAATATATGCAGCTAAGTTAATCCACTTCCCAAAACCCCACTAAAGCTACAGAAAAGGCATGAATCTAAAAGGAAAGAAAGAACAGGAGAAGAAAAAACAGTGACAATTTTAGAAGCTAAACAAGAGATGATCAAGAAGTAACTAATGGTGGAGATCCCAAAAGAGAGAAACACTAAGCTGGCAGTGTTGTCAAGAACCAACACCATTAATACCTCGAAGGCTTAGGAATTAGTGACCCCAGATGATTCTAAAGTGGGGACAAGGGCAGGTGGTTAAAATGAGGATGAGTTGAAAGCTGTTTAAGCAGCAGTTGGATGCCCAGCTCCCTGTCACCTACTCCATCTCTTGGGCAGCTGCCCTTCCCTGCTCTTAATCCAGGACTAGGGGCTTCTTCTCTGGAGAGGGTAAAACAGGGTGTCTAGACTAAGAAACATCAGGCACAGGTAAGAGTGGCAGTAAAGTACACAAAATTTGTGCGATTGAGTGAATCTGTATGTACCGAAAGCTGAGACACCCCAGTCAGCTTCTCACAAGGGCTCCCATAATATGCTAGCAATCTAATGAGCCCAAAGGGAATAACCTCAATTCTGACATCAGGGATTCCTCCAACAAACAGCACAGCCAGATCACCACACAGTGAGGCTCACAGTTGACAAAACTCAGCCCACACACTTAAAAGGTTCCATAAAGTTTTAGTTCCCTACTCTTAAACATGAGCCAACAATCAAGGAGAAGATATTGCATCCAGGAAACAAGACCAAGAATGCTACAAAAAGGACTATTCCCAAATAAAAAAAGAACATTTAGAAATTAGAAATGCAAAACTTGATGGAAAAGTTAAGAGGATAAACATGAGAAAATTTCAGCAAGTAGAGGAAAAAGACAAAGAGCTGGAAAGTAGGCAAGATAAAGGAAATGGAAGGGCCAGTCCCTGCTATCTAACACTTGAATTAACAGGAGTTCCAGAAAGCAAAGAGCTGAGAAAATAAAGAAGGGAACTGTCAATCAAATTTTCCCGGAATTGAATAATAACAGTTTTTAAACTAAAAGGACATACTGAATACCCAGCTGAATACATAAAATACACCTAAACCAAGGTACATTATCAGAAATATCATAATGCTAGAGCTGAAGAGGAAGATTCCACAAACTTTACTGAAGTTAGAAGAAAATGGAGCAACACTTTCAAATTTCTGAAGGAAAATGACTTCCAACTTTGAAGTCTATGCTCAACCAGACCATGATTCCAACACAAAAACAGATTAAATATATGTGCAAACATACAAGATTTAAAATATATATATCTCCATGTTCCTTTTTCTCACAAAACTACTGGAAGAGGTGTGTCACCAAAATGAAGGACTTAAACCAAAAACTGGAAATAGGAACTGCAACACAGAAGAGAATCCTCAGAAGAATGGGACAGGGAGATCCCAGGTAAGAGCTATGCATCAGGCTTTACACACCAGTCCACACAGGAGCAGATTAGAAGGCTTCAAAAGATACTGATTCAGTAAAATGAAAATGAGAGAACATCTGATATGCACAAATATCTTTAGGAAAGATTTAGACAACTGGCAGAGTAGCTGGGGTGTAA